>OY997268.1:561000670-562251295 GCA_963921465.1 Triticum timopheevii | reverse complement strand
GGAGACGAGGCAAGCCTCGACGACGACGAATTCGTCGTGCCTGAGGATCCCGTCGAACAAGAGCGTTTCAGACGCAGGCTAATGGCCACAGCAAATAGTCTAAAGAAAAAGCAGCAACAGCTTCAAGCTGATCAAGACCTGCTGGCCGACAGATGGACCAAGGTCCTCGTGGCCGAAGAGTATGAACTCGAACGCCCCTCCAAAAGCTACCCAAAACGCAAGTTGCTCCCCCGACTAGAGGAGGAAGCATACAAACCTTCATCACCAACGCACAATACGGCAGACCGACCACCTCGTGGCCGCGACAGAGAGGCATGTAAGCCCTCCACCAAAACCATACCCCGGCACCGCTCAAAAAGTATGAAGCCATGGGGGAACGCGCCGGACTTGCGGGATATATTGGAGGACAAGGCAAGACAATCCAGATCTATCTATGGATCACGTGGGCGCCCCAAGACCCACGACGAATACCGTCGCACCGGACACAACTACTCCGGCCGGGCCGAACACAGCAGACAACGCTCTCTTGAGCTACATCGTGATATTGCTCAATACAGAGGCGCCGCACACCCACTATGCTTCGCTGACGAAGTAATGGATCATCAAATCCCGGAAGGGTTTAAACCCGTTAACATCGAATCCTACGATGGCACAACAGACCCCGCGGTTTGGATCGAGGATTATCTCCTTCATATCCATATGGCCCGTGGCGACGATCTTCACGCCATCAAATATCTCCCGCTCAAGCTTAAAGGACCGGCTCGGCATTGGCTCAACAGCCTGCCCGCAGAGTCAATTGGGTGTTGGGAGGACCTGGAAGTCGCATTCCTCGACAACTTCCAGGGCACATATGTGCGACCACCAGATGCAGATGACCTAAGCCACATAATCCAGCAGCCAGACGAATCGGCCAGACAATTCTGGACACGGTTCTTAACAAAGAAAAATCAAATCGTCGACTGTCCGGATGCAGAGGCCCTCGCTGCCTTCAAACATAACATCCGCGACGAGTGGCTGGCCTGGCACCTAGGACAGGAAAAGCCGAAATCCATGGCATCCCTCACATCACTCATGACCCGCTTCTGTGCGGGAGAGGATAGCTGGCTAGCTCGCAGCAACAACCTCAGTAAAAATGCTGGCAGTCCGGATACCAAGGACCGCAATGGCAGGTCGCGTCGAAACAAAAACAAACACCACATTAACGGCGACAGCAATGAGGATACGGCCGTCAATGCCGGATTCCGAGGCTCCAAACCCGGTCAACGGAAGAAGCCATTTAAAAGAACCACTCCGGGCCCGTCCAATTTGGACCGAATACTCGACCGCTCTTGCCAAATACATGGCACCCCCGAAAAGCCAGCTAACCACACCAACAGAGATTGTTGGGTATTCAAGCAGGCAGGCAAATTAATTGCCGAAAACAATGACAAGGGGCTACACAGCGATGACGAGGAAGAGACCCGGCCGCCGAACAATAGAGGACAGAAGGCCTTCCCCCCACAAGTTCGGATGGTAAACATGATATACGCAACGCATATACCCAAGAGGGAGCGGAAGCGTGCACTAAGGGACGTATATGCGATGGAGCCAGTCGCCCCAAAGTTCAACCCATGGTCCTCTTGCCCAATCACTTTTGATCGAAGAGACCACCCGACCAGTATCCGCCATGGCGGATTCGTCGCATTGGTTTTAGACCCAATCGTCGATGGATTTCACCTCACGAGAGTCCTGATGGACGGCGGCAGTAGCCTGAACCTGCTTTATCAGGATACAGTGCGCAAGATGGGCATAGACCCTTCAAGGATTAAACCTACAAAGACGACCTTCAAAGGCGTCATACCAGGTGTTGATTCTAATTGTACAGGCTCAGTCACACTGGAAGTGGTCTTCGGATCCCCAGATAATTTCCGAAGCGAGGAGTTAATCTTCGACATAGTCCCGTTCCGCAGTGGCTATCACGCTCTGCTCAGACGGACCGCGTTCGCAAAGTTCAACGCGGTGCCGCATTATGCATACCTCAATCTCAAGATGCCAGGCCCTCGTGGAGTCATCACGGTAAATGGAAACATGGAACGCTCCCTCCGAATGGAGGAACATACAGCGGCTCTCGCGGCAGAAGTACAGAGCAGCCTTTTAAGGCAATTTTCGAGTCCGGCCGTTAAACGACCGGACACGGCCAAACGCGCCCGGAGCAACATCAACCAAGACCACCTGGCACGTTCCAAGCATGCGTAGCAATGCGGCCCCAACCCCAACCCTCGCACAATTGCAAGACAAACTCTCCGCGTACATCATTACGCTCTGGAGATACCATGGGCATAGGGGGAGGGGAACGACCACAACAGACCCAGAGTGCGGTTCGACCACACCAGGGGCTCCCAAGTGTGTCGCTCTTTTTATCTTTTATTTTTCTTCTTTTTTACACAGGACTCTATCCGGCGGCGAACCTGCCGAACTCATGATGCAACAGCCAGGGAAGGACAAAGGCTGCAACGAACACTCAGGTGGTCTCCATTACGAGTATTAAATTTGTTAAATACACCATTCCGCAGCCTACCCCTGGAGGGAGACACCTTTAATTAGTCCAATCCCTTGCTTACCGCACTATTTGTATCATTCCGCACTCATAGCAGAACTTCTTAAATAAATAATGCAGCACTTTTTGCCCATAATTGCATTACTTTATATATATGTTCATATACGACATGTTGCATCTGTATATTTTGGTACGGCCGAATACACGAGGGGCTTATGTTCCCCGCGTTATGGTGTGATAAGTCCGAACACTTTCACAAGTGCGGCACCCCGAACTTATAGCATTATATGAATCGGCTCCGAATCATGTCTTGGGTCAATAGTTGGGTTTGCCCGGCTCCCATGTTTGGCACCTTACGTTCCGTTCTATCGGCTAAGGTAGCACTAGGAGAACCACTGCGATTGCGCCCCGGTTGAGCCGGGTTAACGCCTCAGTGGAGAAAGCTAAAACTGACTGTCATGATAAGGCGGGAGACTGGTCGCTGTTTGAGAGGTCCTTTTGAGTCCCTAAAGACTTATGCCGCTTCGAGCGAAGAACCGGATAATGTCCGGCCAAGGCGTGGATAGCGCCCCGAACTCGGTCTTCCAAATACTAGGGGCTTCGCCGAAATTTAAAATTATAGAATTCTATGGCTAAGTGAGAGTGTTCAAGCATTATAAGTCCGGTTGACTTGTTCGTTGTGTTGAGCGCCTCTCTAGATGGACCCAAAAATGGGAACAAGAGTGCTCAAGTTTATCCCAAACACCCCAGCACTCGTGGCATGGGGGCTGAAGCCGACGACTTGCCATCTCTCAGATTTAATAAACGGCCGCACAGAAGGTAATATTTTAAATCAATAAGCGTTGCTTAGCGCATATGAACAAAGTTTTCAGCGCACAGGATAACACATTGCGAATTTACTCAATAATTACATCCCTGGGGCACTCATCCGCAATCTTGCGGGCACCCTTCAGGACAGTCTTATAGTACATCTCGGGCGTACAATACTCCTTGCCCGTTGGTGGCGCGTCAGTGATAAGCTTCTCCGCATCCAGCTTGCCCCAATGCACCTTTGCGCAGGCAAGGGCCCGACGAGCACCTTCAATACAGGCGGAGCGCTTGATAACCTCCACCCAGGGGCACACATCCACCAACCGCCGCACGAGTCCGAAGTAGCTCCCAGGCATGGCCTCTCCAGGCCACAGCCGGACTATGAGGCCCTTCATGGCCTGCTCGGCTACCTTGTGGAGCTCGACCAACCGCTTCAGCTGGTCGCTAGGGGCACCGGATGGCCGGCCTCAGCGTACTGACACCAGAAGACCTTCTCCGTTGAGCTCCCCTCCTCGTCTCGGTAGAATGCAGCGGCATCAGACACGCTGCGAGGCAGATCTGCAAACGCCCCTGGAGAGCTCCGAATTCGGGTAAGTAACACGTAATTTACATTCACATGCTTGCTTTGCATGAAAAATGCCTTACCCGCCGCTATCTTCTTCACCGATTCAATCTCCTGAAGGGACTTATGGGCCTCGGCCTTGGCGGCTTTGGCACTTTTGAGAGCCGAGGCAAGCTCGGACTCTCGAGTCTTTGAGTCATGCTCCAAACTCTCATGCTTTTCCATGAGAGCCTGGAGCTCTTGCCAAACCTCCGCCACCCGCGCCTCCAGCTTTTCTCGCTCTACCCGTTTCGCGGCCGCATTGCGTTCGGCCACGGACACGGCCTCCTTCAGGGTTGCCACCTTGTTCATGGCCCCTGCAGTACCCACGTTATCCCTGTTATTTTTGTCGCAACCTAAATCCTTTTCTGTAAGGTACAAATTCAAAGTGGTGTTACTCACCTTCTTTGCCCTCGAGCTGCTTCTTGGCACGGCCGAGCTCTTGCTCGGACTGCTCGAGCTCCTGCTTTAAAGCACCGACCTCCGCAGTCAGTGCGGCAGAGGTCAGCAGCGCAGCCTGCAAACCCATATTGACATAATTTTTTTTAGCAAGCAACCCTGCGTATATCTTTTTTAGATCCTCAGTCCGGCTTTTCTTTCCGAACACCGAACCGAGCATCAGGGGCTACTATCTATGCGGTATTACATTGCATATTTTTAACTTCTTACCTCAAAGCCTGATAGAAGGCTACTACAGGCTTCGGTCAGCCCGCTCTTGGCAAGCTGCACCTTCTGAATCACTGCACTCATAATAGTGCGGTGTCCTTCCTCGATGGAAGCACCTTTGAGTGCCTCAAACAAGTTGTCCGGCGCCTCCGGTTGGACGGGGGCCACCGGCGTCACGGTCTTGCCCTTCTTGCGAAGGGGCCGCCGGCCGGACTCCGGAACCACTACAGGTTCCGACGTGGAGTCTGGCGCAAAGTCCGGGAGGCCGCCTTGTGGCGCCTCCGGAGCCTCCCCTGATGGGTCCCTTCTTGGGATCCCACCTCGGCGTCCTCACCGTCGCGAGGGGTGGAGGCGGTCGGGATGGAGTCTACATCCGATGGAGCCAATGACCCGCTCGATGAAGCGGGGAGATCGTCATTGGCCGGACTACAGGCAGCGTGCGGCATTAGAATGACACCATGTGACACAAAAGAGAAATTGTAAATCATTCAGGAATCCGGATACTTACGATCTCGCCGGAGGCCTGGCCCTTGAGGGCCATTCTTCGTCGCCAACGTTGACGTTGGCGGAGCTGTCCGGGGGAATAGTCCTTCCCCTCTTGGACCCTTCGGCCTCCCCTGTTGGGGAAGCCTTCCTCTTCCTCTCTCCCTCCTCTAGGAGAGAGTCCTCTTTCTCCTCCTCGTTTTTGGGGGAGGAGTCCGCCTCGGAATCGTCGGACACCTGAAAACAGGAACTCTTTCGAGTACCCGTGGCCTCCTTCTTGGCCTTCTTCTCCGGCACCACATGCGGTGCCGGAACCAGAAGCCCCGCTAGACGGGCGTCTACTGGTTTTTCTGGCATAGGAGCCGGACAGATGATCTGCTCCGCCTTCCTCATCCAGTCCTGTCAAAGGAAAAGGGGAAATTGAAACACGCATAGATTCAAACTATGAATAGCAAGTGTCCCGTAAAGGGGTAGAATCACTTACCTCGTCAGCTTGGCGTTGCGAGCGAAATCCGCGATCTTCGGTGGCGGATGCGGGGGCTTCGGCGCCCTTGGAGTCCGGTCAGCTCCTCCAAATTACCCCAGGTCAGGCCGCTCTCCTTCCAAGAGGAGAGCCGCATGGGGATCCCAGATCTAAATTCAGGGGCCGCTACCCATCTAGGGTCACGCGGCTCGGTGATGTAGAACCACCTCGATTGCCATCCCTTGATGGTTTCCACGAAGGCACCCTCGAGCCAGACGACGTTGGGTATCTTACCCAACATGGCGCCTCCGCACTCCACTTGAGTGCCCTTCACCACCTTCGGCTTGACATTGAAGGTCTTGAGCCACAAGCCGAAGTGAGGCTGGATGCAGAGGAAGGCCTCGCACACGATGATAAACGCCGAGATGTTGAGGATGAAGTTTGGCGCCAGATCGTGGAAATCCAGGCCGTAATAGTACATGAGCCCCCGGACAAAGGGATGCAATGGGAAGCCCAGTCCGCGGAGGAAGTGGGGAAGGAATACGACCCTCTCATGGGGCCTGGGGGTGGGGATGAGCTGCCCCTCGTCGGGCAGCCGGTGCGCGAGCGCTGCGCAGTCTTTCGATGTGCCCCTCCGTAACGGAGGAGGTCATCCACTTGCCTCCCGCTCCAGACATGACTAGGGAAGGTTGACACGAGATGTGAGGGCTTGGGCGCTGGAGCTCGAGTGCGCGGAGATGGATAAGCAAAGGAGGAAGAAGGCGTAGGTGAAAGGGTGGATCCTAATCCCTTTATATATGGGCGGACGAAGTCTATGCGTCCCCACCGGCCTAGTAAAACTCTCTTATCTCCCAAGTGCCACCATCAATGGCGTGAATGGGTTACCCACGTCCGTATTGATGAGAATACCGGAATAAGGGGAACACGATCTCTGCTTCGACAAGACGTGCCAAGGAAACCGCTTCGCTAAACGCGTTGAGGTGGTAAAGTAAAAAACGATTCAAGTAAGGGCTTGGTAGTGGTGTGACGTCATGCCGCAAAAAACGTCAGCAGATTGAACTTGTGTATGTATTATTCTCTCTACGGTGGAATGTGGAATTTATTTTGCAGAGCCGGACACTATCCTGGTGTTCACAATCTTCTACGAATTATTCGGAGGAGGAACCCGCCTTGCAATGCCGAACAATATGCGCGCCGGACTTATCGTCATTGAAGCCTGGTTCAGGGGCTACTGAGGGAGTCCTGGACTAGGGGGTGTCCGGATAGCCGGACTATCATCGGTCGGACTATCATTGTCAGCCGGACTCCAAGACTAAGAAGATACAAGATTGAAGACTTCGTCCCGTGTCCGGATGGGACTTTCCTTGGCGTGGAAGGCAAGCTTGGCGATACGGATATGTAGATCTCCTACCATTGTAACCGACTCTATGTAACCCTAGCCCTCTCCGGTGTCTATATAAACCGAATGGCTTTAGTCCGTAGGACACAACAACAACCATTACAACAATCATACCATAGGCTAGCTTCTAGGGTTTAGCCTCCTTGATCTCGTGGTAGATCTACTCTTGTAATATCCACATTATCAATATCAATCAAGTAGGACGTAGGGTTTTACCTCCATCAAGAGGGCCCGAACCTGGGTAAAACATCGTGTCCCTTGTCTCCTGTTACCATCCGCCTAGACGCACAGTTCGGGACCCCCTACCCGTGATCCGCCAGTTTTGACACCGACAACAAGTTCTGAGGAAGCTCAAGCCCAAGATACCAGATCATAATGATGTCCATCCTGTGGCTGAGGACATGAACATCAGAAAAGACTCAGGATTGAGGCTATGGAGGATGGCAGATCCATATGCCACAAGGAGAAGAACTGCTGTTGATTACAGGTTCCATACAAAGGAACAGCAGGACTTCTATGAGATAATTTTGTTGGATAAGAAGCCCATAGTTTGTGATATGAGGTGGGCCGACTGGACCTACATAAAGGAAAATGAAGAGCACTATCCTGGAGTGCAAGACAGCTTTGTTGCTTGTGGAGTTGCAGATTTTGTTGGGCAAAAGCTCACAAACTGGAATGATGAACTTATCATGCAATTCTACTCCACAGCACACTTCTATCCAGATGGGAGGATAGTTTGGATGTCTAAAGGTACAAGGATAGTGCCAAGAAGAAAATGGGACACAATACCATGGCACATATGTACAAGGAGATCCTAGACAAAGCCCTAGAAACTTTCTCTTTTGGATCAGTCCACTTTCTTCTGTCAGGGCTGCCTACAATCAATTGGACCCTAAGGCACACTCTATTGCCTAAGTCTGGTGACCACAGCATGATCAAAGGGCATGCAATCAATATGTTTCATTTATTCGATGTGCCATAGAAATTTAAGGTCATGAGCCTTATAGTTGAAACCATTAAGAGGACTGCAGCAGATCATAAGAGGAGTTGTGGATATGCCCCTCAGATTCAGGAGTTGATTAACTCAAAGATGGGCACAGGCAAATATCTATTGGATAGGGAACATTTTCCACTCTATCCAGACTTTGAGGACAATGAGGTTGTCATGAATGAGGATGATCCATCATGAGTTCAAGCTCAAGAGAAGAAGGAGAAGGCAAGGAAGGAGAAGGCTGCCAAGATGCCAACTCAAGAAGAGGCATCTGAGTATTTCTTGAAGAACAAGCAGGAGCAGCTTGGTTACTTGATAGCATCATCTCTGAGGATTGAGAAGGGATTGGCCACCCTCACTCAAAATCAGGAGAGCTTGGAGAGAATCATGGAACAAAAATTCTATGAACTAGATGTCAAGGTAACTGAGATTCAGTCAGTTGTGGAGCAGCTGCAGGATGACATGCAGGAGAGGAAGGGCAAGACTACCACTAATGTCTTTGCCAGAGTGCCTAGAGTTCAGACGTCAGCAGCAGTGCCAGTGCCAGACACAAGAGCAACATCATCTGCACCAACTACAGCTCCTACAGCTCCAGTGCAACCAGCTCCAGCATCAACTCTAGCTCCCTCTACATCAACTGAAGCCTTCGTCCAAGGAGCCATCTCTACACCACCAACTGAAGATCAAGCCTGAGAGTCGATCTAGCACGATGCATTTTCTATGAACTTTTTGGTAACTTGTTGCCAAAGGGGGATGTATAGATCATAGGCTTCGAGAGAGAGAGTGTTGCTTTTGTTCTCTCTTGCTTTGGTGTTTCAAACTTGTTTGCTTTTGATTGCTTGAGATACTATGCTATTTTTGTGAGACATTGATGATCATGTGTTTGATCATAAGCTACACTTATGCATGTTTGATGATATTATCTTATCTATCCTATGTGATCATTCACTTTGCTTGGTGATGAGTGCATGTATTCAATCTTTATCATTTTGAGCGCTCCACCAAGATGTATGTGACATGGAAGAGTAACCCATGAGCCTAATTCCTTGTGCATTTGCAGTACAAAGCAAATTTTAAACTATGCACAAATTTAGGGGGAGCTCTTGCTTATCACATACTTCTCAAAGCGACGATGTTTTTCAATCTTATTATCATTTGTCGAAGCTTTGATCTATATGTTGTCATCAATTACCAAAAAGGGGGAGATTGAAAGTGCAACTATCCCTAGGTGGTTTTGGTAATTCATAACAACATATAGCTCATTGAGCTAATGCTATTCCAAGACTATTATTTCAGGAATGCTCAATGAATCGCATGGCATGGATGATGAAAGTGGATCCCTCAAAATACTAAGGACAAAGGATTGGCTCAAGCTCAAAAGCTCAAGACTCTTCATTTTATATTTTAGTGATCCAAGATCACATTGAGTTTATAGGAAAAGCCAATACTATCAAGGAGGGATGAGGTGTTGCTTAATGAGCCTCTTGCTTCATGTGCTTAGTGATATGCTCCAAAACCCTCAGCTACTTTCTCACATCCACAAATGACCTAAACCCAAAGCCAAAAATCGGTCACACCGATTCTTCCAACCCGGCGCCACCGATTTCAAATGTCATAGCCACTGCCACAAACCCTAAGCAAATCGGTCCTACCGATAGGGATCTCGGTCTCACCGAGATGGGATTGTAATCTCTCTGTTTCCCTTCGTAATGTTTCAGTCTAACCGAAGTGAGCGATCGGTCCCACCAAGATTGCAATGTAAACTCTCTGTTTCCTTTTTGTAACATTTCGGTCTCACCGAAAAGAGCAAATCGGTCCCACCGAGTTTACCTGACCAACTCTCTGAAAAGCTTATTACCAAAATCGGTCTCACTGAGTTTGTGTAATCGGTCTTACCGAGATTACGTTATGCCCTAACCCTAACCGAATCGGTCTCACCGAGTTGCATGTCAGTCCCACCGAAAATCACTAACGGTCACTAGGTTTACTAAATCGGTCTGACCGAGTCTGTTGAATCGGTCCCACCGAGTTTGGTAAATTGTGTGTAATGGTTAGATTTTGTGTGGAGGCTATATATACCCCTCCACCTCCTCTTCATTCGTGGAGAGAGCCATCAGACTAAACCTACACTTCCAACTTACCATTTCTGAGAGAGAACTACCTATTCATGTGTTGAGACCAAGATATTCCATTCCTACCATATGAATCTTGATCTCTAGCCTTCCCCAAGTTGCTTTCCACTCAAATCCTCTTTCCACCAGATCCAAACCATATGAGAGAGAGTTGAGTGTTGGGGAGACTATCATTTGAACCACAAGAGCAAGGAGTTCATTATCAACGCACCATTTGTTACTTCTTGGAGAGTGGTGTCTCCTAGTTTGGCTAGGTGTCACTTGGGAGCCTCCGACAAGATTGTGGAGTTGAACCAAGGAGTTTGTAAGGGCAAGGAGATCGCCTACTTCGTGAAGATCTACCGCTAGTGAGGCAAGTCCTTCGTGGGCGACGACCATGGTGAGATAGACAAGGTTGCTTCTTCGTGGACCCTTCGTGGGTGGAGCCCTCCGTGGACTCGCGCAACCGTTACCCTTCGTGGGTTGAAGTCTCCATCAACGTGGATGTACGATAGCACCACCTATCGGAACCATGCCAAAAACATCCGTGTCTCCAATTGCGTTTGAATCCTCCAAACCCTTCCCTTTACTTTCTTGCAAGTTGCATGCTTTAATTTCCGTTGCCTATATACTCTTTGCATGCTTGCTTGAATAGTGTGATGATTGCTTGACTTGTCCTAAGATAGCTAAAATCTGTCAAACTCTAAATTTGGGAAAAGGTTAATATCTTTATTCGTCAAGTAGTCTAATCACCCCCCCCCCTCTAGACATACTTCAAGGTCCTACAGGGTCCAAGAACATCCACGAGGCTGTGTCTCCCGTGCCGTCAGGAAACACCACTTGGGTCAAAAGATTCCATAAGTAAGCCCTGGCGTACCTCTCCACAACAGCCGGACTGGCATTTTCTGGGCACTCGTAAAAATGTTCTTGTAGCCACGAGAACAAAACACCAGATGGCCTAGGATCTTTATTTGTTTCATGAATCCACGGGGGAGGTTCAACACCAACCAAACCTGCAACCCTTTGTCGCCACCCCTCGGACTTCACCTTCCCAGTAAGAGCCCTGCCCTCGATTGGAAGACCGAAGATCATCGTAATATCCTCCAAAGTGACGGTCATCTCACCAAGAGCAAGGTGAAAAGAGTGCATCTCCGGCCTCCAACGGTCCGTAAGGGCGGTAATGGCCGTCGAGCTCAGCCATGGTGGTGTGCCTTTAAAGTTGAGCACAAACTGGAGAAGATCCATTCTTCTAAAATAAGGCTCGTAGCGACGGTCATACCTCAGTGACTCACGTGGGTTGTGGCCTCTCAACCGAAGTACTGGAGGAACCTACAAAAATCACACGCACAATTTATATACTTCTCTAAACTACTCACAATATACTCACAATATGAGAATCGACAATGTAGATACATAATTACCTCCCCTCTTTCCACAAGCACA
Organism: Triticum timopheevii; assembly: GCA_963921465.1. NCBI lineage: Eukaryota > Viridiplantae > Streptophyta > Magnoliopsida > Poales > Poaceae > Triticum > Triticum timopheevii. Next base: position 562,239,792 of record OY997268.1, on the reverse strand, counting down.
GCACGATGCTTCTCCTCGTAATAATCATCAAGGTCGGGATATTTATCTGGCTCAAACATCCTACAAAATAAGGTAAATGGATTTGTTATGATATATGCTTAAAATTATGACCACATCATATACAAAATTGTGTGAGAACTACTACAAATTATCCCAAAGATATAAATCACGAACCACATTACCAACACCAATTATTTTCAACCTATTTTATCCTAAAGAATCTATCACAACTAATTATTAACAAATAATAGGTTCAACCTAATCCAAAAAAAATGGTCTCTCTCTAAATCCAATACTAAACAAGTTAACTAAGAATACTTCAACACAATGAGTACATGTCTTCTTTCTAAACAGTATATCCCCAAAATATTCATCAAACAAATCACTAATAACTCATCTTAGGGTTCCACCATGTTTGAAAAAATGCATCTGCAATAGCCAATCTTGACTGAAAATAAATGGAGGATTGGGAAGAGAATACCTCAAGCAACTCGGGGGTGCTTCGATCTACTCGTTTTGATGATCAAAATAGCAGATCTGGGGGAGATTTGGTGAAGAAGAGGGAGGGGGCGGCCGCCAGTTCCTCACGGGACGAACGGCCCGAGCGGAAGCTAAGATGGGTTGGGTCAGGCCCCCGCGGCCCCGCGCGCATTACTTCATACAGGACAAAAACGCCAGGGACATTGGCGTTTCTGACGTGCCACGTCAGCGAAAACAACGGGTTCGGACTGACTGTGGGCCAGGGAAGAAACGCTAGCTACCACGGCGTTTCCGTGTTGGCCAGGAACGCTAGCTCGCTCGCCGTTTCAATGTTGGCTGGAAACGCCCCGGGCCCTGGCGTTTCTAAAAGGGTCAAATCATGAAATACTTTTACGTGGGGTTCAGTTTGTGATGACAAACGTTGACAAGGTCAGAACAGTGATTTCGGCCGAGCCAAGAGGTTGAAGTCACCAGCAACCAACCAAGGCCCCGCGTGCAGGTCCCGGTTATCTTGCATAAACTCAATCTTGTCTGCTTCATCCTGTGGCCCGTAACAGTGAATTCGGCCTCATGCAGCCGAGAGAATTCCTTATTTGACACTCTCTTAAAATTGCGTTCCTTATTTGACACTGGAAATTTTTTCTTCCCTATATGACCTATAGTCTTAATTTCTTTCCCTATATGACACTCTAGTTCATTTTGTACATGTGAAAAGACCTTTTTGCCACTGTACATAATGTGACCAGAAATATGTAGCATTGAGCCTAATTAGGGAAAATTCGAGAGTGAGCACAGCTGAACATGTTATCTCCTCCGTTGGTCTTTTTGGGATGTGTGTGTATTCTGTATACCTGAGCGCATGCATCCAATGTATTTAGAGCGTATTCAGCTGTGGGTCTAGTTTCATGCGGTATGGTTTGTGAGTGCGACTATTTGACGTACTTTTGTACGTGTGCTTTAACACTAAAATGCATTATTAAAAATGAATGAATTTTTTAAGCACTTTTGTGTGTGCTTCGGTGATCACTTATGTGCATGCCATTAGTGCATGTGCATGTATTTGCATGGCCCATGCAGGACCTATAGCTGTATGGAAGGAAGTTGCGTGCTAGCACGAACGTATGCCCGGTTCGGTGCAGCCAACATGAGTATGTATATGAGCCGGATCATACGAAGCTAGAATACATGTATTCGCTTGATCGTCAGGGGGCACGTACGTATTTAAATATCTACGCTCCGGCCGGCAAGCTGGCCGCATATATGTACACAAATACGTATAGACAACTAGGCAGACCGTGAGGTCAATTAGCACATGAACCATCGAAGGCCTCGGTCATGATTTCTTAACACAGTAATAAATCGACTGGCATGACAATACCAGCATATATGATGTCACATATGGATAACTCGACTGATTTTTTTTGAAACAACTATTATTTTGTACATATTTATGGTCACATTATACATATGGGTAAAATGGTCTTTTCATGTGAACAAAATGCACTAGAGTGTCATATAGGGAAAGAAATTAAGACTATACGTCATATAGGGAAGAAAATTTTTTCAATATCAAATAAGAAACATGATTTTAAGGGAGTGTCAAATAAGGAATTCTTTCCACGCAGCCTGTCCCAATTGCTGCAGTGTACCTAACAAGTCCTTGGAGGTTTCTCCATCTATATTTTGGGATGAAAACATATATTATAGTCAGAAGAAAATATACGGGACTGAGCATGTCATATCCCATCAATGGCCTGGCAGGGGCTCGTAGGCTTTTAAGACTACGGTCATTTTTTTATAGTTCCTTCTCGCGCTTGAAAGGACACCGGCCCAGGCTTCACCACTCGCGCTCAGCTTTAGGAAGCACGAGTAAGGGCCAGTTCTTTTGGGCAATTCTCCCAGAATTGATTCCCTTCCCAGCTTCTCCCAAAATTGCCACTCCATCTTTTTCTACAATTCCTAGCTATTCTGGGAGAATTGCCCAAAAAAACTAGCCCTAAACCCATTGGGTCGCTGGCCTCGGATAGTTTTCCTACCCTAGCCGCCGCCACGCCAGGCTACTAAGGAGGCGATTTTCTTCCTCCGATCTCAGCCGGCCAGAGCGTTGGCCCCCTCTCCCTCCGGCTGCTCCAGCGGCGGGAGGGAGGAGGGACCCCGTTTTTCCGTTCTGTAGTTAGGTTTTGGATTTATAGGTCATGGTGGGTCGTTGGGGTGGTGGGAGCGGCGCCCGGACGAACAAATCTGCCTCAGCTTCACTCCCACACCGGCGGTGCCGTTGATGGCGGCGTCTCGGAGTTGATGGCATCGTGTGATTGCCGATCCTTCAGATCGGCTGTGTTAGGGTTCATGGGTGATGTTGGCGAGGCGGCGGCGGCGACTTCATCAGGTGTGTCTCTCCTTCTGCTCTGTTCCCGTTGCTGTGGCGTTGTCTCCGACGTCATGGTGGAGCAGAAAGGTTTTGTCATCCAGGAGTACGTGCAGACGGTTGTTTGCGCAAGTGACAGCTGGAAAATGGTGCATCCCATGCTGGGTTTGTGGTTGGTGGCTGACAGTTCTGGTTTCCTGCTTCGACGTCGTTGTCGTGCGGGGGTGCCAGATCTAGAGTTCGATGGCGTGTTCGAGGACATGTTGCCCCGGTCTGATTCTTTCAACGGCAATGGTTTTGCTTCTGGCAAACTACTTTCGAGGTCCGTAAAGCTGCTGATCAGCGATGGAGCCGCATCGAGCTCGGGTGAAGAGGTGATCTGTTTTCTTTTCCTTTGGTGGTCGCTTCGGTGGTGTCGAAGGAGAGGAACAGGCGCTGGTATTATGCATAAGATTATCCTATCTTTTCAGTACTGTAATGTCGGTGCTTACGTGCCTTGTAAATGGATCTTTATTTTATAAATGAGACACGTATTACCATGAAAAAAAAAAGCTCCGCCACTCGGTCCAACCCCGAGACCCCGTCTCTTCCTCCTCCTTTCTCCTTGTCCTTGGTCCATTCCCTTCTCCAAGACCAAGAGTCTCCACTCTCCAGCAAGCCCTTTTCAAAAGAAGAATCTCCAGCAAGCTTCGTTGTTCTCGGCGACGGGGCGGAGAAATCCAGTTACATCTACTACGACTTCGGTTCCGGAGGTAAAACCCAGGCCTTCCTTCTCCATCCTCCAACTCCAAGGGGGAAAAGAGCAGAGCAGCCTCCTTTCCTTTGGCCCTCGCATTACCAGTTTCCGTCTCGATTCCTTTGTTCTCGCGGTCAATTTTCTCCCGGATGTCCACAACGATTCTTCGCCAACGAACACGATTCCTCCAGTAGCGCCTTCCGCATCCTCGAATGGCTTCGAGGTTCTACTACTCTGTTTGGCCTCAGCGCGCGGGGAATGCTGAGTTATGATCTCAGCATTTATTCGGATTTGTTTTTGTTTTCCATCACAACTTGTAGTCAAATCCATTTGACTCCTAAATATTTGCATCCTCTAGACAGACATAAGCCACATTGTACTTCTCTTATGGAGATTTCCCCCCTTGTTCCGCTAGGGTTTGTTATGTTAAAAATCTTTTTTTTGGGTGTCATATTCTAGTTGCTGACGGCACACCTGTTGACTGAAATCGTGTTGTTCTAATTTTACATATACGCCACATAGCTACAGCAGTATTGGAAGCATTTCTATTACTCTAAATCGCTGTTAATATATACACACAAAATAGAAGAGATTTCATCCCAAAACAGCTTTACAGGCAACACAACTGACACCTTTTCTTCACAAACACACAACTCAGAAATTTAAACCAGATAATATTCATGTTTAGTAAGCAAAAAAATTATGACGAGAAAGCAGAATAGTCCATTAGTTAATTTCAGGCTTTCATACTACTGGTGAAAATTTACTATTGGTCGCTTAAGATTCTCTATTTTTGGATTAAAAAATATATACAGTATAATACAAAAGATTGACCACTGTTTCCTTTTTCTCTATGCTAACTTGCAGCTTCAAGCCATCCAGGCCAAAATGGGTTCAGCTGGGGATGAGTTCACCCCACTGTCTCAGTTAGAATATGGAATGGAGAAATGTAAAGTGCGGGTGCGCATCTCGCGGCTGTGGGAGTCCTTCAATCCAAAAGATGACACTTTGTTCGGCCTTGACTGCCTTCTGATCGACAATCAGGTGATGCATTCCCTACCTTAAGTTGAACGCCAAACGGATGAATCACATTGCTTGCTGGCCACTAACCTTAAATTACCATCCTTTGAGTCTTCAATGCACTGATTCTTCTAGTTCTTTTTCGCTTGTAGGGTAAAACTATGCAGGCGCGTGTAGAACCTGGTGATATAGAGCGGTTTGAAGATCTGCTAGTTGAAGGGAAGGTCTATTCCTTGTCAGATTTTTATGTTGATGTGCAGAGGGACTACTATCTGTCATGTAGCAACGAGTGGACTATGTACATTAGAAGGCAGACGGTGGTCACTGAGATAGAAGGAGATAGTGATTTGATACCCCTCCACAGCTTTGAGTTTGTTAAATTTAAGGATCTCCGTTATAGGTGTGACGACAACAGCTTATTGACTGGTAGGTTCTGTTGGAACTAAATATTTGATCAGCGTCAGACCAGCCACATGTATATCTCATTCCTTTTCTGACATATGCAGATGTTTTGGGTCACATAGTATATGTTGGGGAGCTAGAGGAAGTCTCAAAAAAATCACGCGTTATAGAAATTTGCAATGCAAGAATTCGGGATTTGAGGTAACGGAATGCACATCCTTCTTTCTAATGATTGACGTCCCTTGATAGCTCCTCACTGCTGGAGTTACCATTTACAGAGGAAGGGCACTGAGTGTGACACTGTTTGGAGATGTTGCTTCTGGTTTTGCTGAGGATATGCTCGAGAAAGGCCAAGACGCCTCAGTTGTTGCTGTCTTTGCAGGGATGTCTGTTACTTCCTCATCATCAGGTTAATCCTTGATCCACCGGTTCATTTGCCTGTTTCTACCATGCGATACTGTTGAAATACAGTCCTTTCTTTCTTGTATAACTTTAGTCTGCTTATCATTCGACGCAATAGTGTGTACTGTAATATTTTGGTGCCATTTGTTTGTGATCTTTGGTTGTTGTAGTTTGCTCTACAACATCTTCAATGTACTATCTGGATTTGGAAATACCAGAGGTGCAAGAATTCCGTGCGAAGTGAGTGGACTTCATAAAGTTTGTACCTTCGTTGATGATTCATCTGAGCTGTGCTAGTAGTACATGGCTAACTGGTTCATGTGCACGCAGTTTGCTCATTCAGCAGGCAAACCCTGTTCCAGAAAAAACTCCAGCTCAGAAGTTGGCCGAGAGTTGGCGAACAATCAAACAGCTAAAAAGCCTCGATCGAGAAGAGTACGATGAGGTAAATCAAGTTTGCTGCTCTTCTCGTTTATGTGTGCAAAGCCTATCCGTTTTACTCACGTATCTGTGTCCACTTGCAGGATACCATGTTTTTGTGCAGAGTCTCCCTGATAGATATAGATTGCACCAGTGGTTGGTGTTATCTAGGATGCGACACCTGCCAAAAGTCGATGTCCAGGGCTCCAAGGAAATACAGGTGTGCCCGATGTGGCCCGATGATGCCAGTTCAGTGGTAGGGACCTGCAACGCTATGGTGCCATTGCCGCATCAGTTCTCAGTGCATACTTTTTTTTTGAGGAAACGGTTCTCAGTGCATACTTGTTGCTCATTCATGTGTCACTGATTACCGCACTGCTGTTCTGGCCTTGTGGGCATGCTAGGTACAAGCTAAAGGCGAAGGTGCAGGATGCTACCGGCGCAATGAACCTGATGATCTTCTGTGAGGTGGCGGAGGAGCTGGTCGGTGTCTCCGCGGAGGAGCTCGTCAATAAGATCGAGGACGATGATGAGTGGTACACCCTGCCAGATGAAATCGAGGATCTTATTGGCTCGACGCACACCTTCAAGGTTTTCGACAAGCACATGGACGGGAGCTTCTCAGTGAGGTCGATCATGGACGATGCTAGTGTCCCAGCCCCTGCTGCTGCTGCTGCTGCTAGTCAATGCAAGGAGGAGAAGGCTGACCCTGAGGGGAGCCAGAAGCCTAACAAGCGCCTGCGAGGGGACGACGACTCGATCAACCTAGATCTGGGGTTATAGTTTATCTAGGGTAATGCATCTGAAAGGATCAGCCAATGGAGCTTTCTTTTCTCCTTCTTCTACCTGGGAACAACTGCAACTACTGCTGTGAGTCACTGGATCTAGTGTTAGTGCTGGGTAACAGACCAGAACCTGTTTAATCCTTTTGAACACTGTTTCCCTTGTTATCATGGTTGATGGAAAATGGGTTTAGCCCATTTTGGTGACCAGATGTTGTTCGTTGTAGATTCAATGGTGCATGAGACAAGTTTTAAGATTTTCACCCAAATCAAGTTTTCACTGGACACATCGCCAATGCCCTAGAGTAAATTTGAAATGAAGTGAACTATAATGAAGCTTACGTAGGTGGACGGGGCAAATCCGGTGAAGTTTTGACCACACCTAGCTGCTTGAGGTCATGTTCTTAACTGCTTCTATTATACTTCTGGTTTGGACAAAGTTCGGACTTTGCTGAAGTTTCAAGGTACTAGTCAATGTGTACGTGTAATGCACGTTAATTTGGAAGTATATTAAGTGCATGCGGATATTAAGTAGGATATTATTTACGTGTTATTATGTGATTAGCACTATATTTGGCATGAAATTAACTGCACACTAAACGTGTTGAGCGTTCGATATTGAAGCAGTCTAGGTCGTTGGATTGACATGATTTGATGGCTGAGATTAATTGGATCTACCCCTTTGGGTCTTTTTATATTGGTGTAGATATAGATATAGATTCATAAACAACGTTGTGCATCTTTTTGGTGTAGAGTTTATCTCAAATCGACCACCGTAGATTAGAGGGGACTAGGGGAAGGAGGTTAAGAAGTGTGAGTAAAACAAATCGCACATATGCATTTGTACATTCAATTAGAGCACTAGGGAGATAAAGATCTACACGTCTACGACCATCGAAACAGAAAATGTACAACACGAATGTTGTGTGAAACAGGAAGATGAAGCCATTGGTCAAAGAAAATTCAAATGATCCATTGCGTGTGACAATTTGACAAATTTTATCCAAAATAACTCCAAAATGAACATGAAATTGAACATTTACAGTTAGTAAAACTATGACCGATCACGTGAATGAAATTATAACATTAATGTGCATTTTTTTCATGTAGAGCTTATCCCAAGCCGAAGCGCTGTTGTGTGGAATAGAAAGAATTATGCGAAAGAGACTATGGAGTTAAGCAAAACAGGAACATGTGCAAACCCCACTGACCCCATGTCCCAGTCCTGCACCATGTTGCATCGTGAGAGCCACACGCTCGTGCTCCGCTGCATTACTCGAGTCTGGCTCGCTAGAAATAGTCGATTCGACGTTTTTAGTGGATCTGACTGAGCAGTGTTTTAACATCGCACGTGCCAAAAAATAGATGCAGATTAAGCAACCGAACAATTTTTTTTACACAGCGCAAACCTGGCTGAACCTAATGCAACCTAGTAAATGTGGTGTGTGTGGTGTGGTTTTGTGAGGACGAGGCGAGGCCCTCAAGGGTGAAGACGCTATCTTGTCGCTCACGTGTTGCTGCTGATGCGACATGACCTCATCAGAGCACGCCCTCCAATATTAAAAAGTAGTCAACACTTGAATAACTAGTCAAAGCTGTCTGAGACATGTAAACTATAACCAATCAAGGGAGTGATTTACATGGTTGTCTAGATTCAGTTGTAAGACATACTCTGGTTTGAGGATTAAAGAACACAAAAATATAGTACTGCATGCACAAAATAGGGATCGGTAAATGTAGAAGTTCTGTCAACTTTTATATTTGGTTCATAAAAATTGAATTTTTTTGACAGAAATCCTAATTAATACAGTCAAATGAAAGCCAAAAGTTCACGAAAATGTATAGTTATAATATTATGATGCCACCAAGGATCTTAATCTCGTTCTTCGTGCATATGAATCTGAAAAAGAAGTCCAAGTGGATATTAGAATTTATGTGTTTTTCCTTTGAAATTGAGGTCAAACGTTTGTTTTCTTTGCCCCATTCCTTTGAACCGAGGACATGAATAATACAACCATAGAAAAATTGCTTATTCCTACCCTTTTCTTCACGTTTTCTTCGAACCAAAGGAGTCGTAGTAAAAATTGTATAGGCTACTTGTCCGGCGGTATATATTTTGGGGGGGGGGGGGGGGGGTAAAAATATATGCTATTGTGAGAACAAAATAGACGGGGACGGGGAAAGTCACCTTCTCAGCCCGAGCCCAAATGAGCTCGGGTGAACAGTAAAATAAAAAAAATCAAAAAAAATAAAAAAAATCTGAATTTTTTTCCTAAATCCTAAAAAGTGGCCGCGCACCAACTAACTGGACCGGGCGGCCGCTTCCTTGCCACACGATCGCGCCCGGATCCGCCAGGTGCCACCTGGTCTGGATCGATGCCGCGCCGCGGTCGTGGGCGGTCTGTCGTTATCCGGACGTGGCCAGGCCCACCTGTAAGCGGTAGAGGAGGGAGATAGTGGGGGTCGTGGGCGGCGGTTTCGAAATCAGCGCCTGAAATCCCTCGCCCGCAGCGTGCTCTCTCCCCCATTCCATCTTCGTATTCCTCCTCGCCATCCTCTCCACCAAACGGGTGCGATACGGGGGAGTCGCGACGGAGTGCTCAGGTCGGCGGCGGCTTGTGGGGTGGTTCTCCGGGCGGGGGGGGGGGGGGGGATCGCTAGTGCTCCTCGCCGTCGGAGGTATGCTCGCCTGCGACTTCTACATGCTTCTCCTCCCTCTCTCTGTCTCGCGGAGCGCGGATGGCGCCGAAATGTGAGGGGGATGCTTTCTAGGGTTCGGGAACGGCGCCAACTACCTCAGCTTATCCTCGATTTTGGTCATGTTGAGTTCCCTTCTGCTATCTCGTAGCATGTGCCCAACGGTGGTCGGGATCTACAAGGAGGCGTAGTTCATGGCATGGGGGAGGGCGAGGGGGAGGGTGGGGAGGCGGGGGCGGGGAATGGCGAGGCGGAGGCGGAGCGGGAGATGGAGCGAAGGAGGGCGAGGCGGGAGGGCGGGTGCTGGGTGCGGAGGTGGAGCTGGCCGAGGTTAGAGGAGGAGGGTTGGTGGTGGTGGCGGGCGTAGGGGGAGGAGGGCAGCATTGGGAAGGGGAAGGCCATGGCTGGCGGCGGGGCGAGGGGAGGTGGAGCTGGCCAGGGTCAACGTGTAGTTGGTCAGGGTATGCGGTAGTCGTTAGGTAGAAGGGATGCATGTCCACGGCGCCGTTTTAGGGCGATTTCGCTGTTTAGTTCATGTTCCGTTCAATTTTGGAGAGTTTTAAGATCTGTTCATGATTCTTAGTCATTCTGCAAGTTGTATTAGATGTGCGCAATGTTGTGCGCAATGCATTGGCTGATTTTGTAGTTGGTGTTCAGTAATTTCCAGTAATTTAGGTGGTTAGTTGCACAAAATTTTGCTCAGTTGCCTGCGTCCATATAGTACTTGGCTGTCCATATGCTCTGTAGTTGCAGCAGTTGTTTTGGTCAGTTGGCTCACTGTTTTGTACTAGTTGGCTGTCTATACGGTGTTCAGTTGCACAAGTTGCATGCTCAGTTGGCTGCATCACCTTTACTAGTTGGCTTGGCTGTCCATATGTTATACACTTTGTGCTAGTTGCTCTACTTAGTTGGTTGTGTTGTTTTCCCCTCTGCTGTGTGCAACTAGGGACTCTTGTTTGTGCAATTTAGCACCAATGGTTGCCAGTTTGTTTGTGCAATTTAGCACCAATGGTCTACCCAATCCACCAGCCTAGTGGTTGTTGTGGTGGTTCATGTGTTTTCTCCTGCTTTGTGCAACTAGGGCCCCTTGATTGTGCAAATTAGTACCAATGCTTGCCAATTTTCCAATTTATTTTTTCTCAATGTGCAAGTCTTTGTTGTGAATGTGGTTGTTTTCATGTGTTTCCCCTTATGTATTACTTGTCACAGTTGGCAAGTAATACCTAGGCAGAAAATAGTTAGTTGGCTTATATGCTGTCCAGTTTGCACAAGGTTTACTGCCCAGTTGGCTGCATCATTGTAGTAGTTGGTTGTCCACATGTTTTTTGGTTTTTTGCATTTTGTGTCCTGCTTATGTGTAGATGTATGCAGTTCAAAGCAAACCTTCTATGATTTCTCTAGTTTTGTTTCCGCATCTTCTAACTATGTTTTCTTTTGTTGTATTTCCTCCCGCAGGGCAAAAATGGTTATAATAGGAGGAGATGCGGATGGCAATGAAGAAGACGTATTTTTTTCACTTTTTCTGTGTTTTTGAGTTGGTTTCAACTTATGCACGTATGCTAATGTCCTTTTTTCATGTTTTCTTTTCTTTTTTGGGTTGCTTAATCAGCGTTCTGGAAGTCAGTCGCTTCGCCGGAACTCAAAACGTCTTGCTAATCGCCAGCCACGACCTGCGCGGAGTGTTGAGCAGGGAGAGGATGTTGAGGTAAGTGGCATGTTGATGACACAAGCCCATTTTTCGGTTTTGTTTGGGTCATATAACATTTTTTTATTTTTTTTCCCATGCTCATGTTTTTTATTTTTTCTTAGGATGCTGATCAATTCCGTGTTGTAAAGCGGACTAGACGTGCAGCACGTGGGAAGGGAGTTGAGTCATCTTCTAGGGTAAGTAAATTCTCGAATATAAGTGTTTCTCGCTTTTTAGACGCTGATGAAATTATGCAGCCGTTCTCACCACTATTTTTGTTTTTAGTTTGTCAATAACAACCTTGTAGTTGACATCTCTAGTCATCTTGATCTAAATACAGTTGATCACTGGTCATTAGTTGGCACTTAGTTGGCATTAGTTGGCATCCTGTAGTTGACAAGTTGGCTTCTTTATAGTTGACATCACTGGTCATTTTTTGTGCAGGCAGTAGTTGCTGGAGGAGCTGTCGCATCTTCCGCAACAGATGCTGAGGTATGTGTTTTTTTTTCTATTTATGAGCTATTGAACAGTTCCTTGCAAACCTTTTTTTCAGTTGCTGTTATCTTGTTGCAATATCATTTCTTATTGTTGCACATCCGCTAGAACTTTTTGTAGTTGCCAGGTATCGTATATTTTCTTAGTTTTTTTTGAAGGTTGCACACTGGCAGTCTTCAGTTGTCCTCATGATCTTTATTAGTTGCACAAATACATCATATTAGTTGGCATGATCCATTTTATGAATATATAGCTTTTCCCAATACTGATCCAAATGATGATTGCTAGAATTTTTTTCATTCTTGTTTTTTCTCTTGTTTTTAATGTTTCCTTAATGTTTTTATATTCTCATCAACAGGCCAGAGGTGAAGGAGTTGAGGTGGTTGCAGAGGAAGTTGTGGAGTGACCATCACAAGCGGGCAGGATAAGGGCATCACCAGCGCGGTTTGCAAATTTCAACGCCTCTCTAACCCCACCACAGAAGTCAAAGCTAGTTTCGAGGTTGTTCGGGGGGCTATTGAACTTATCAGACACACTTCCAGCGGACCTCACTAAGTTCCTGGTGCAGTCCTACCAGCCACAGACCTCTGAAATGGTTTTCCCAGGAAGGGGAAGGATCTGTGTCGATGTTGGCAGTGTTCAGAGGGTATTTGATCTCCCAAACAGGGGTCAAAAAGTCAGATATTTAGTTGACAAGGATGCCACTAGGAGATTCAGACAGGCTTTCAACATACCTGGAAATTCTCATCCCCAGATCACTACATGGCTCAAGATGATTGAGGATATGACTGGAAGAACGGATGACACATTCTTTATGGCCTGGCTTGCGGTTGCCTTTAGCACTTTCCTAGCACCAACCACGGCCTTGAAGCTCAGCCCAAAGTGTTACGGACTTGTGCTAGATCATGAAATGATCAAGAACACAAACATCTGCCTCTTTGTAGCAGAACACATTAATGAAGCTTTCCGGAACATGGACCAGGAGAAGCAAACTGTCTGTTGCTGCTTGTATCACTTGATGGTTAGTGAAAACGACCACTTTCCATCTGTTCTTGTTCTTTTTTGTGCAGTTATAGTTTGCTGAAATACTCATAATAATAACTGGCTTTTCTTTTGTTGGGTCTGGTGAAGATACTATACCTTGATGCTCTTGTCCACGACATCCCAGTAAGCAACTGCGCGATACGATCGAATGCATGGGATAGTGCTCTAATTGTCAAGGTGATCAAGAAGGATACCATCTCTCCTGGTGTGTTCGGCAAATTACAAGTGAGTTCTCTTTGTTTTTTTCCAACAGTTTCTTCTTTTTTAGGTAGCCTGTTGATGTCTGGTCACTTTTTTTGGAAATTGCACAAAAACTGTCATCAGTTGGCACAACAATGCATGTAGTTGCACAGGTTGTAGCTTTAAGTTTGGCATCTGCACACATGTTCATTTTAAATTGGCACACCATCTTTTTTAAGTTGCATAGTTTTACTAATCTTGTTGCACAGATGTGTGGCATCAGTTGGTAGAAACTTTTTTTAGGTGCCATGTTGGTTGCACAGTCTTTGTGTCTTTGTTTAGTTGCATATATGTATAGTCTAATTGTCTACCCCAGTATCTTGTTGTAGTTGCACAGGTTATAATGTTTGGTTTCGTTCAACACACAAATCTATTTTGATAACCTTGTTGTTTTCTTTTTCTCTTTTTTTACATCAGCTTAAAGAGGAGTATAGAGGCACGGAGCAGACACCACTGTTTGGTGGAATTTTGCAAGCTGAAGCATTCGTGGCATCCAAGTTACCAATAACCTACAATCCACAGGTTAGTGTTTTTCATACAGAAATTTGTACCACTTACCAAACATTTTTTTTCCGGCTGGGATGTATGTTCAGTTGGACATGTATAACTTTTGTAGTTGCGAGAATGCAGGATTCAGTTGGCTGTGATGTATGTTCAGTTGCACATATAAGCTTCTGTAGTTGCACATGTTCTTTTGGACAGTCAAAGTGTTCGTTTACAACCATTGACATCAACTTGGCAGAATGCATGTTTTTAGTTTGTGCCACAGTGCATGTGTAGTTGGCTAGAATCATGTTTTTAGTTGGCCAGAAAGTGTGTATTAGTCGGTTTTTGCTTACCACATCATGGTCAGTTACAGACATTTTAATTTTTATTTTTTTTTCTAACTGAATCAGTACTGAATCTTTTTTTGTATTGATGCAGAAAAAGGCAAAGACTGCGAAAGTGGTCAATGACCTATGCAAGGCTGTAACTGAACAGGTTGGCACCTTCATTGAAGCAGTTGCCAAGATCGATGACGAGGAACTGGATATTGATCCTTACGTACAGCAGCCATCAATGCAAACCGGGGCGTCACGCCATGCTCCAAAAAGAAAGAGACGGGGGTCAACTATACAAGAAGAAGAAGAGTTTGTTGAGGATGAGTCAGAAGAAGATGAGGAAATGGAAACAGCGATAGATGTTGATGATGATGGGGACACAGACGCGGATGAATCAGAGGAGGAGGACAAGGATGAGGATGACAATGAAGAAGATGCAGAGGAGGATGAGGAGGAAGAGGAGGAGGAGGAGGAGGAGGAGGAGGAGGAGGAGAAGGAGGAGGACAAATAAGAAGAGGACAAAGGAGAGGAGGAGGAGGAGGAAGAAAATAGTGAGGCAGAGGAGGAGGAAGAAGAAGGTGAGGCCAAAGAGGGGGACGGGGACAAAGGCGCAGCAGTTGATGGCAGTGAGAGGGGAGAAGACAAAGGCACAACAGTTGATGGCAGTGAGAGGGAAGAAGACGATGATGAAGAAGACGAGGACAGTTATGGTGATGATAAAGGGGGATCCAATGGAGGCAGCGACAGCAGCAATGATGATGATGATGACAACGCCCCTGGTTCTGGTGGTACAGGCGGCAACACATCCAGGAGAACTAGCACTTCTGCCACCCCTGCCAGCAGTAGCAATTCATTGAGTAGCAGGAGCACACTACAAATGTTAATCGACAAAACTTGCTGGAAAGACAAGGATTTGCCAAAGTCAAAGAAAAATGACGAAGCAGAGTCTCAGGACAGCATTGATATGTTCAAGCTCTGCAACTTGAAGCCAGCTTTGGCAACCACCTTTCCCGTGCCAGATTTTAGCGACCAAGATATGTGTGAGAAGATCAACTTTGCCATTGACAAGAGCCTGTTCTTATCAAGTGTTGTTGAAAAGAATCAATTTGACATGGAGGAAGCAGGAAAGGGTCTTGACTGGGTTCATTCAAAGAAAAAATACAAGGAATATTTGAAGCAGCTTCCAGACCTAAGCTCCGGCAAGAGTAAGGCAGCATCCATGGCAAACCCTCACGTGGTCCAGAAGCGTAAAGTAGTTTCAGTGAGGAAGAATCAGTAGTTGCCTCAAACCAAGGAGAAGATGGTGAGTGCAGATGCTAAAGTAAATATGGTCAAGGAAGCTGTGCTTCAAACTGATACGCCAACTGTAGTGAGCAGAGAGCCAACCGCCATCACAAGAGTTCAACAGATCAAGGGGAAGACTTCCCTTTCAACAGTCCCACCAAAACCACCTAAGCAGCAAAAGATTGTCAAGTTTGCGAGGGGCACAATGGGAGAACATGCCACAAAAGGTTTGGGGTTCAGAGACGAGAGAGAACTGCGAGCCGCAGCCATTGATGCAGGGGTGCCAAGTTCTGCTAGGTTGCTGCCAACTCAGACTGGAAAGATGTCAACTACAGATACCAGTGTGCCAACTGATGTGTCAGCTAGCAGCGTGGTCATAGTCAAAACCACCACAGCTGCTCAGGAAGGCACCACTGCAACTGCAAGCCCCAAGGTGCCTACTCATAGAGATGCTTCAATGCCAAACACAAAAGGAGGTGATCCTACTACCAAATTGCCGTCCCCAAGAGCCAGCACACAGTAGCCAAGCAAGCCTACATCACCAAGAGCTTACTTTCAGCAACCACTAACACAAGAGGAGGTGTTCAACATTATAAGTAGGTGCAAGCCTCCAAGGCCGCCAACTACAACACTACTGCGAACCAAGTCAGTGAACGATGCACCTGTGTTTGTGCCGCAAGGAGATGCCCTGGTCCTTGAACCCATACGAAGATCAAAGTCCTATCATGGTGACGGGTCTACGATGCACCATCTTTTGACCTCGGCATAGATGGTTATGCTCCAGCACCTGCTCCAGCAGCAGAAACAGCGGAAGCCGGTGTGATTCGTATTGATGAGTGTGAGTTGGACCCAGCAGCTGTGAATGAAGGATGCGCTGCTGCTGATGCTGGCGAGGCAATAGATCAAGAGCTAGATGTTGGATCACCAGCGAATTGCCACACCCCGATATGCGCAGAACCAGAAGCTGGCACGAGCAGTTCTTCGGGACCACCTATTGCATGAAGACAAAGGAGGGTAATAAGGCCCGCAACATCTCAAAGGTCTCCATTCATTGACTATAACAAGAAGAAGACTTTCAGCTCCAATGAGGCAGTGAACAAGCTTTACGCTGCGCTCTTGTATTGGGTCAGGCATCACGAAGGAGCAAATGATGAAGCTACCAGGTAAACTAACTCCCCACAGCCTACATACATATCTTTTTTTCAGTTGCACAGGACCAGCCACTTAGTTGCACAGAAAGCATAGCATGTTGCACAGAACAGGGCTTTTAGTTGCACACTGTTCTATTTTCAATTTCATGCACATTTTTTTTGCTGCTGTGACCCTTTGAGCTAACTTATCTTTTTATTGCTTTCAAAAAAAATTCAGCCTTGAAATAATCAGGTTTGGTGCTTTCTTCATTTCTTTAAAGGAGTTAGTTGATTCGATGAAGCCGGTTTAATGACTGTCAAAAATTGTTATTGAGACTGGAATCTTACACATCATGGATAACTTACCAGAAGGGTCAAAGAAGGTTGTTATGCCATTGAGGTTTTCTGTAAGTTTTTCCAAAACCTTCTTTACCTTCATCTTTGTTTTGTAGCACTTTTTTGTTGACCAATTGATGGAGGCCTTTCATCTACTAAGGAGTTTGAGCCATGCTTTATAATCTCTGCAGATGAATTTACAGCAAGGGATCCACAACGTGAATGAGATAAACAAGAAGTTTGATTACAAGAATCGTCTCAACAAGAAAGACTTGGTGAGTGTTGTACCCACATGATCCATCTCTTTTAGTTGGCACCCACAGCATGTTCAGTTGCACATTGACACATATGTTAGTTGGCACATACTTGTTGCAACCTGTTTTTAACTTGACCAAGTCTTTTACTATTTTTTCTTAGCTACAGCCTGTATCTGTGTCTGAAATCGTTCACGCTTTGCAGGTCATGCTGCCAGTGCTCGAGTGCAATGATGTAACCGATAAGGAAGGAGGGAGGCATTATTGGGTCTTCAATGTCAACTTGAGGGACGGACGCTTCGAAGTTCTTGACTCAAGTAGGACGCTGGACAACATTGAGCTGATGACCACCGCCTCTACCATCGCGGGGGCAGTACGTCAGCTATGGAGGAAGCATTACCCAAAGCTCAGCATCGAGCACTTCTAGATTATTGACATTGACGTACCAAAGCAGCTCGGCAAGTAAGACAATAAGCATGGCTCTCTTCTCAATTTCTTACCATCATTTTGTAGTTTTTAATTTTTTCTACATGTGCAATATTTAGTTTTTTAAGACACATTACTAGTCTGCAATCTGTTTATCATTTTTATGAGTTTCTAATGGATTATCTAGCCAGTTGAAGAGTGGCCCATAAGTAGTTGTACACTAGCACATAAGCAGTTGCACAGTGGCACATAAGCAGTTGCACAGTAGAACATAAACAGTTGCACAGTAGAACATAAGCAGTTGCACAGAGTGCATTATCTTTATTGGTTTTAATTTTATGTGACAAATTTTCTTTTCTTGCCCATCACAGTAATGAGTGTGGGATGTTTGCACTGCTTAACGCCACCGAGTGGAACGGTAGCCAACTGCCCAACTACGATCCCAAGGAAGTACTCAACATTAGGAAGAAGCTGGCATATGATTGGGTCACCAGCACGCACAACACCGCCCCATGGAGGAAGTTGCTGAGATACGAGAAGGACTAGGTCAGTACTCTTTTACTTTCTCTGCTCCATGGAGGAAGTTGTTGGTTTGCACAATTTTTAAGCAGATTTTGTAGTTACACACTAGTAGTAATCCTATTTGTAAGTCAATATCATCACTTTTGTTGATACATTAGGAGCACTGGACATACAATTGTTCAACAACTAAATATTTAACCAGTTGCCAACAAAGACACAAATAGCAACCTTTTTTACACAGTGCATGAACTAATTCAAGGAGCATAAATTAGATGAAGAGAAATCATAGATGTTGAATGTGTCCACTTGGTCCCAACATTGCTAAAAAACATCATTTTCTCCTTTTTGTCTCAAAGTTACAAACGATGAAACAGAATCACAGTAGCCTGAGTGGACACAAACCAGCAGTGTGATCTGTAGATTGGCACTGGCTGCATTTGTTTTTCTTCTTTGGGTGTAACTCTAGTGCCAATTTGTACCGTCGACTCTTTGCCCTACCCTTTGTAGTAGACCATGGAGGATCCCTGGGCACAAAATCATCAGAAGCTTGTGCAGGGGATGCAGCCTCCAATGGGGCAGTAGGACCATCATGGTCACCTGTGTAATAATCATATAAAAAATTTAGTATTTTTTTTGTTGTGCAACCAGCACTGATGTTCTCTGCAACCACACAGCCCATGCTGTGCAACTAACTGGTTGTTGTGTGCAAGTTAAGTTAAAAAAACACCTGCAGCAGCACGGCCCGTCATGGTACTTGGATTGTAATCGCCTATGGGCAGAACAGGAAAAACAAGTTAGATTTTCAGCTTGATCCTCAAACTAACACAACACACGCAACTAGGCAGCATGTTATGTGCAACTGGGCACTATGATATGTGCAACTGAAGTCACACACCCTAGTTTTGTTGGGAGTTGGGGAAGGTATTTTACCTGGGTGATGAGCCCCTTGAGTCCTGCCTGTAGGTCCATTGGGAGTAGCACGCAAGGCACTGCTAGTTGGGCCAGGCGGGGGAGGAGGTCTTTGAGGGTTGGCATCACCTATAGCCATAACATGACAAACAAGTTAGTCGTGTTATCTTTGATGCTTGAACTAACACAGCGTGCGCAACTAGGTAGCTTGTTTTCTATGCAACTGAGCACCATGATGTGTGCAGCTGGAGTTACAGACCTAGTTTGATGGGGAATTGGAGCAGGTAATTACCTGGACGATGAGCCCCCTGAGTGCTGCCTGTAGGGCCATTGGGAGGAGCACGCGGGGGAGGAGGTGGCAGAGGATGTCGTGCCCTGCCAGGAGGTGGAGGAGGTCCTTGAGGGTTGGCATCACCTATATCCAGAACAGGAAAAACAAGTTAGTTTTGTTATCTTTGATGCTTGAACTATCACAGCATGCGCAACTAGGCAGCCTGTTCCGTGCAACTGGCCACCATGATGTGTGTAACTGAAGTTACACACCTAGTTAGATCAGGAGTTGGGGCAGGTAATTACCTGGATCATGAGCCCCCTGATTGCTGCCTGGAGGTGGAGGAGGTCCTCGAGGGTTGCCATCATCTGATGGCCCCGTGGCAGCAGTCGGTTTTTTCTTTTTCTTGGACTTGTTCAGGTGGCCGATCTCGGTACGTGCTGCGCATATGCTTATATACAATAGCTTGTGCTGGATCAGAACAACTCGCAAAACTTTGTTAGTTTCCGAAAATCGTATATCATGTTCCTTTCCCTTATCTGCTTCTTTGATTGAGGAGGCATTTCATCCGGTTGCTCATAACCAGTCCCTGGCGCACTAGGTACAGCAGTAGGTGTCCATCGTCTTAGCAGGTACCTTTCCGGTATGACGTCAACTCCAATATGTGTGAACACCTTGAGGATGTGGCAACAGAGGATGCTGTCCTTGTCCATTTTACAACACTCACACAAATAGGAACCCTCCTCCACCCTTGCCTGCACCAAGTAGTTTCGAGAACCATATTTGGCAACAAATTCCTGGTTCGGTCAGAGCTCAAATATATCAACACCAACTTGGAATGCATTATAACGTCCAATCAGCTCAAACTCTTCTCTGAACTTGCGGTAAAGGTCCCTAGTGTAGGTTTTGTAAGCTTGCTTCTCTATTGGGAAGTTGGACCACAGCTCAATCTCAAGGTGTTCTGTCCTGTAATCATTGCAGCCTTCCTTGGCAAGGATGTGGTTCTGGATTTTTTCATATTGCTTGACGAAGTTCAGCATTGAGTTGTGTGGGTTCACATATCTTTTCAGGACGGCGTTGAACCCCTCACTACGTTGTGTAGACTGTAGGAACGGGAAGAACCTGTGTTTGAAGTAGCACGGCACCCAAGTTGACCTATATTCGTACAACTTCTCAAAGTACGTGTGCGTCATAGCCTCGTATTTCACCATTAACCCAGCCCAATTCTGCTCAAACTCGTCTACAGTGAAGCTGAAGTCAACACACTTGTTGAAATCATCAGAGAGTCCTGGATTCCGGCACAACAGCCAACCAACTTTTTCCTGAGCCTTTTTCATGATGTGCCATCGACAACAGCGGTGCATGGTGGTTGGAAAGATGCTCTGTATCAACTGCCTCATTGCACCATCCTGATCGGTGATGAAGTTGTCAGGAGGTTTGCCATCCATAGCCTCTAGGAATGCTCCAAAGACCCAATCAAAGCTCGATGCCAACTCCTGCCTCACAAACGTGCAACCCAGCATGAAAGATTGGTCATGTCAGTTTATTCCTATGAAGGGCGCGAATGGCATATTGTACATGTTGGTCATGTAGGTCGTGTCAAACGATATGCAATCGTGGTACGCCTCCACATAAGCTTTTCGAGCTAAGCCATCCACCCAAAATATGTTGACAACTTTGTCCTCTTCATCATATTTCACCTTATAGAAGAAGTCTGGATCGGTTTTTTGTATATCCTTGAAGTGCGCAATTGTCTCAATCAAATCACCCTCCTTTGTGTCATCTCTACGGAAACTTGTACAAAGATTTGTTATTGCCTTTGGTCTGAATGGCATCATCATCTCAGATCCATAGAACTCTGCCATTATATGCATCATACGTCCTGCATAATACAAAAACAAAACAATATATCCTTTTTTTAGTTGCAC
The DNA here is from genome assembly GCA_963921465.1 of Triticum timopheevii. Classification (NCBI taxonomy): domain Eukaryota; kingdom Viridiplantae; phylum Streptophyta; class Magnoliopsida; order Poales; family Poaceae; genus Triticum; species Triticum timopheevii. The sequence goes on along the minus strand of OY997268.1, from coordinate 562,219,141 downwards.
GAATGTGCGCACCCAGTTGCACAGTAATAGGACATGTGTTGGCACAGAAGATAATCATAGGAAATGGACACCTAGCTGAACCTTTTTAAAACACTTTTGCACTTTTTGCATACATGACATTGTGTAGTTGCACAGTAAAGACAATCTAGTTGCACAACAAGCACCAAAAGTGATATACAAAACAGCATGGGAAGTTACTGAACACCAGTTGCACAGTTAAGTCATTTCAGTTGCACAGTAGTACCATAACAGTTGCACACTGGACTGCCTAGAGGAAAACTTAATTCTTTAAGGGATATAGAAAAACACCACACCTGTAGTCAAGTTGCAGTTATACAAGATGCGTAGAAACTCCTTTTCATCAGGTGAGATGCCTTGATGGGATCTCAAGTATTTGGACAATGAAGGTTTGTTCACGAGCGGATGATTGTGGTCACGAACAAAGTGCGTCACCTCCCATCGCCCATCTATCAGCTTCACCAACATCTTCTCTTTGCACTGAGTCTGCTTTATTGTCTCACGTTTGCGCTTCTTCTTCTTCTTACTAGTACCAGCCTCCTCTTCAGCAAATATTGGAGGTTCTTCTTCCATCTCCTCGTCACTGTCAACAGATTTTGGATCTGGAATAGGGTCCAAGACAGGAGGAGCCTTAGCTCCTCCATCATCAACTTTGGGCTTCTTGAACTTGTTGCAGCAAAACTGTTGTTTTATCAATTCATTGGTGCGGGGTGTCCGTCTAGATGTGTTCATCTTGATAGAGAAACCCATCCGTAGTGTGTAGCTGTTGTAGTGATCTTTAGCAATTTGAAGGATGTTAAACCTCATGCCAACATAGGGTTTCATAGGTTGAGAACCAACCTCATCCTCTCCTTCTTCTTCTTGCACAGCTCCATCAACAGCCCCAGCTCCTAACTCAGTCCTGGTTGGAGCAGGAACATTTGCCTCGGTTCCTGTGTCATCTAGAGTATGGCTCTCTGACTGCAAAGACACCACTACAGGGGCACCACGGCTTGATGGCTGGCCTGCCACATTGTCATGGCCAATAGGGCTTCCACCAGGACTTGCCTGCGTGTAGTAAACAGATCGCCCATTTTCTGACCAATTTCCTTGTGGTATGATGGGTTGCTACTGATCCATATCATGAGGAAGCTCATTGAGATCAGGAGGCAACTCATTGAGATCAAGCATTTTTTTTCCTTTTTTTCGATGCTGCCACACACTCACTGCACATATAAAAAAGAAGAAAGTGATAATCAGTTGTTAATCATAGAAAAAAGTGTTTCAAACAACCTAAAAATTTAGTAAATAGGCAGTTGCACACCATTTTATGACAATCTTAGTTCCAAAAGCAACATGTATATAGCAGAATCTTTTATTATAACATGCATGCATTTTTTTTGTTTCTGCATAGAGTTGTTATGTTAGTTGCACATTTTGCAGTAAATAGTTGGCAAGAACTTGACTTCTTTTTACTACAGAGTTTTCTGACTTTTTCCTCTGCTTTTGTTGCAATGATCCGCAGGGTTTCCGTTTGCAAGGAGCTTATTCAGATTTTTCTGCACATAATTGGGACACAATTTGATGCTAATTTTGCAGATGCAAAATCCAGGTGAAAGAAGAAAGAAGAATTTGATGACAAACTATAGATATATGTTTTTCATCGCCGTTTCTGTTTTTACTTCTAGTATATTTGAACATATTTTTACACTATAGCTTTGCAATAGGTGTGCTAGCAGAATATATGTGTGGGACAAGCATATATGCGTGACTACTTTAATGTGGTTTTATGGCTTCAATAACCTTTGTTTATTCATCTGTTGCACATATTGCTGCAGAAGTTGCTGTACTGCAGTTTTTTGGTTTTTGCTAGAATAGATCTTTGAGTTGGCCAGGATGCATATATCAGTTGGCCAGCATGCAAGTTTAGTTGGACAGGCAATGTGTTCAGTTTTGCTAGAATAGATGTTTTCAATTTCCCAGGATGCATATATCAGTTGGCCAGCATGCATGTTCAGTTGCACAGTCCATGTATTCAGTTAAATAGAATAGATGTTTCATTTTCCTAGGATGCATACATCACTTGGCCAGCATGCATGTTCAGTTGCACAGTCAATGTGTTCAGTTGGCTAAAATAGATGTTTGAATTTTCATGGATCCATATATCAGCTTGGCCAGGATGCATGTTTCTGTTGCACAGTCAATGTGTTTAGCTGGCTAGAATAGACGTTTCAGTTGGCCAGGATGCATATATCAGTTGGCCAGCATGCATGTTCCGTTGCGCAGACAATGTGTTCAGCTGGCTAGAATAGACGTTTCAGTTGGCCAGGATGCATATATCCAGTTGGCAAGCATGCATGTTCAGTTAGCTAGAATCATGTATTAGTTGGCCAGAAAAATATGTCTTAGCTGACTTGTTGAACACCTAAAAGGGGGCAGGGGAAACTTGCTTGGCATGCATGTTTAGAAAAACACGTTCAGTTTCGATCTGGGAACCCTAAGTTAGTGTGCAGATGCACTCATGGGGGGGGGGAGCGGCTGATGTGTTGTTCACAATAGGGTGATGTTTCAGATCTACTCTTTTTTTGAAGCAGATTCTCCATGGATTTGCTGATGGATCCATGAAGGAGGGTGTTTTTATAGATGCAGTACAAGAAAGGGGAGAACTGAAGAGGGGTAGAAAGGAAGTACCTGCCTGATGTTTGTTGCCTGGTATGGGTCTGATCACCCCTGCCTTTTTAGATCAATTTGTTGAAGCTTCTTTCTACTCCCATGACGGCTATACATGAGGAGGAAGAAGGAGCTTTGGATCCCTTTCTTTCGTGCAGGTCAAGAAAGAAGGAGAAGGCAGCGTGGGCCGTGGGAGGCGTTGGGTAGGTACGTGGGGCGTGGGGACGAGCGGGCGTGGGAGGCGTGGGATGCGGGCCTATCGGGCTGGCCGCTCAATCGGGTTTGGTGGCAGCCTGTGCCCTTCCTTTTCTGTACCGCGGGGGGGACATGGCTTACCGTTTTGGGCTGGCCGCTCGATCGCACTAGTGGGCAGCCGGCCGCCCACTAGACGTGTCCATTTTTTTTTCTAAAAGCTTGCATCATGAAATCACATTTATAAAAGTCATGGCAAAAAAATAAATCAATGCTCCAAAATGCATTCCATGAATGCGATTCCATAAGGAAATTTTCACTCTCTATTGTCAATGTTTGTCACAATTTTTTTGTAATTTTATTGTTCACTCGAGCTCATTTGGGCTGAGAAACTCTAGTTCCTGGGAACTTTTTTTTAGATCATTTCCCGGGGACTGAGCAGTCTTATCCCATCAATGGGCCTGACAAAAACTCGTAGGCTTTTAGGGGCTGTTTGGTTGCAACCCTGAGAAGCATGCCTGAGTTTTTCTCATGCCTGAGTATGGCCTGATGTTGTATCATAAATTGACTGATCAGGCACATCTCCTATACAGGCAGTGTTTGCTTGATAACCTGAAACCACGCCTGAACATGTACAGCGTAGAGGCAGTGTTTGGCTTGTCAAGTGGCCTGAGTTGCATTCAAAGTAGTATTTTATTGTAGGTGCTCAGGCAGGAAAGGGAGGAGACGCGGCCCTGCTCAGGCGTCCAATTTCATAGGCCTGAGACAGGCAACTTTGCACAGGCAATAATTCTCAGGCTAAACTGTCAGGACACCAACCAAACAGACCTCAGGCAGGTTACAGGCAAGGGCTCGGCCAGGCAATCGAGCTCAGGGTGGCAACCAAACAGCCCCTTAAGACCAGGGGCATTTTCTATAGTTTCCTCTCGGGCTTGACAGGACACGGGCCCAGGCTTCCGCCACTCCGTCCAAACCCGAGACCCCTCTTTCTCCTCCTTTCTCCTTCTCCAGCAAGCTTCGTTCTTCTCGGCGACGGAGAGGAGAAAACCAGTTACATCTGCGACTTCGGTTCCGGAGGTAAACCCAGGTCTTCCTCGTCCATCCTCCCAAGTCAAAGCCGGGGAAAAGAGCAGAGCAGCCTCCTTTTTCTTCACCACTCGCATTACAGTTTCCGTCTCGATTCTTGTTGTCGCGATCGATTTTCTCCGGTATGTCCACACGAGCGATTCTTCTCCAACGATCCTCACTCCTCTAGTAGCGCTTTCCGCGTCCTTGAATAGCTGCGAGGTTCTACTGCGCTGTTGAGTTTGTGATCTGACTTGGCCTCGGTTCTTGAATAATCTCGGCATTTATTCGGATTTGTTTCTGTTCTCCATCACAACTCGTAGTCAAGTCGATTTGTACTCCCAAATGTTTGCATCCTGTGGACGAACAGAAGGCCTCATTGTACTACTTCTCTTGTGGTGATTTCCCCCCTGGTTCCGCTAGGGTTTTATTTGTTAAATTAAAATCTTTTTTCTGGGGCATCATATTCTGGTTGCTGACGTCACACCTGTTGATGGAAAATCGTGTTATTCTAATGTTCCATGTATACCAAAAAGTGGCAGCATTATTCGAACTCACATCTAGTATACTGATCTCTTCTCCGAACTCAGCTCTTGGTTCGGAGTCGCTTTCATTATGTACACAAAAAATAGAAGAAATTTAATCCCAAAATAGCTTTACAGGCAACACACCTGATACCTTTTCATCACAAAACACACACAACTCAGAGTTTAAACCAGTTATCTAATACTCCTGTTTAGTAAGCAAAAAGTTATGCTGGGAAGGTTAATTTCAGGCTTTCAGACTACTGGTATAATTTATTACTGTTTGTGGGATTAAAATATACAACAGTACAAGATTAATCACTATTTCCTTTTTTGTTCTCTATGCTAACTTGCAGCTTCAAGCCATCCAAGCCGAAATGGGTTCAGCTGAGGATGAGTTCACCCCACTGTCTCAGTTAAAATATGGAATGGACAAATGTAAAGTGCGGGTGCGCATCTCGCGGCTGTGGGAGTCCTTCAATCCAAAAAATGACACTTTGTTCGGCCTTGACTGCCTTCTGATCGACGATCAGGTGATGCATTCCCTACCTTAAGTCAACACCAAACAGATGAATCACATTGCTTGCTGGCTACTAATGTTTAATTACCATCCTTTTTCTAAATGCACTGATTCTTCTAGTTGTATTCCACTCGTAGGGTAAAACTATGCAGGCGCGTGTAGAACCCGGCGATATAGAGCGGTTTGAACATAGGCTAGTTGAAGGGAAGGTCTATGCCTTGTCAGATTTTCATGTTGATGTGCAGAGGGACTACTATATGTCATGTAGCAATGAGTGGACTATGTACATTAGAAGGCAGACGGTGGTCACTGAGATAGAAGGAGATATTGATTCGATTCCCCTCTACAGCTTTGAGTTTGTTAATTTCAAGGATCTCCGTTCTAGGTGTGGCGACAACAGCTTATTGACAGGTAGATTCTTTTAGCACAGACAGTTTGGTCAGAGTTATCTTATTCTTTTCCTTACATGTGTGGATATACATTACGCAGATATTCTGGGACACGTAGTAGGTGTCGGGGAGCTACAGGAGGTCACAAAAAGATCCCGCGTTATAGAAATTTGCAATGCAAGCATTCGGGACTTGAGGTAATGGAATACACTTATTTCTTTTGGATGATTGACGTCCCCTGATAGCTCCTCACTGCTGGAGTTATCATTTACAGAGGAAAGGTACTGGGTGTCACACTGTATGGTGATATTGCTTCTGGTTTTGCTGAGGATATGGCCGAGAAAGGCAAAGACGCCTCAGTTGTTGCTGTCTTTGCAGGGATGTCTGTTGATTCCTCATCATCAGGTTAATCCTTGATCCACATCATTTGTCGGCTTCTACCATGTGATACTGTTGATTTATATTCCTTTCTTTTCTTGTACAACTTCAGTCTGTCTATCATTCAGTGCAACCATAGTGTATACTGAAACCTTTCAGTGCCATTTGTGATCTCTTTGTGCTATATATAGTTTGCTCTACAACGTCTTCAGAGTACTATCTGGATTTGGAAATACCGGAGGTGCAAGAATGCTGTGCGAAGTGAGTGGACTTCATAAGTTCATACCGACGTTAATGATTGATCTAAGCTGTACTAGTACATGGCTAACTGGTTCATGTGCATGCAGTTTGCGCATTCAGCAAGCAAACCCTGTCCCCAAAAAAACACCAGCGCAGAAGTTAGCCGAGAGTTGGCGAACAATCGAACAGTTAAAAAACCTTGATCCAGAAGAGTATGACGAGGTGAATCAAGTTTGTTGCTCTTCTCGTTTGCGTGTGCAAAGCCAATCCGTTGTTCTCACATATCTCTGTGTTTACTTGCAGGATACCACGTTTTTGTGCAGAGTCTCCCTGATAGACATAGATTGCAGCAATGGTTGGTGCTATCTTGGATGCGACACCTGTCAAAAGTCGATGTACGGGGCCCCAAGGAAATACAAGTGCGCCCGATGTGGCCCGATCAAGAGGCCAGTTCAGTGGTAGGGACCTGCAACGCTATGTGGTTCTCGATTTATACTTGTTGCTCATTCATAAGTCATTGACTACCACACCGTTGTTCTGGTCCTTGTGGGCACGCTAGGTACAAGCTGAAGGCGAAGGTGGAAGATGCCACCGGCACAATGGACCTGATGATCTTCTGCGAGGTGGCGGAGGAGCTGGTCGGTGTCTCTGCAGAGGAGCTCGTCGATAACATCGAGGAAGACGACGAGTGGTACACCCTGCCCGACGAAATCGATGATCTTATTGGCTCGACGCACACCTTCCAGGTTTTCGACAAGTACGTGAACGGGAGCTTCGCGGTGAGGTCCATCATGGACGATGCTAGCGTCCCAGCCCCTGCTTCAGCCGCTAGTCAATGCAAGGAGAAGGTGGACCCTGAGGGGAGCCAGAAGCCTAACAAGCGCCTGCGAGGGGACGACGACTCGATCAACTAGGGAATGGGGGAGTAATGGGACTAGTAATAGTGTATCTAGGGTAATGCGTCTGAAAGGATCAGGCAATGGGTCTTTCTGTTATTATCCTTCTTCTACCTGGAAACTCCTGCATCTACTGCTGTGGCTCCCGACCAGAACCCGTTTAACCCTCTTGAACATTGTTTACCTCTACCTGGATGCCGTTCGTTGTAGATTCAATGGCTCAGGAGGCAAGTTTTCAGACTTCCACCCAAATCAAGTTCTCACTGGATATACATCATTATAATAGAGTAAATTTGAAATGAAGTGAACTATAATGAAGCTTACATAGGCGGACAGGGCAAATCCAGTTTAGTTTTGACCACACTTAGTTGCTTGAGGTCATGCTCCTAGCTGCTGCTATTGAACATGAGAACAGAAAATAATTTCCATTTTGTACTTCTCAGGTTTGGACAAAGTTCATACAACACTTTAGTTTCAATGTATTCATAAACAGTGCAATTCAATTTGGTTTTTGTTCAAAATTTCACATACGACCGATGGCTAGATAAATTATGTCCAGACAAAATGACGATTTACGTGAATAATAAATATATAAAAGAAGAGCTCAGCTTGTTCTCATGACTCCACAACCATGGCATTCAGCATAAACCAATCACACATAGCAGACTGTAATTATGCCCGTGAAGTCAGCCATAAGACTATCTATACATGCGACCTCAGTCTGATGTCTGCAGTCAAAAACGGGGCAAGGAACGGGATACAACAGAGCAGAGATGCCACTACAGACGACGAATGAATTGATAGATGTATCAGCGAAGCGAGGCCTTGCCGGAGAGGTGGAGCAGCGCACACTTGTGGTGTGCGGCACGGAGCTTCTTGTACTTCTGCACGAAGGCCGGCAGGTCAATGTCCTTCTCCAGGAACTTTTGGTGCAGCTCCTCCGACTCCTCGTCCAGCTTCGCCATTGTACCTGAGCAGACAGATGAAGATAAGGTGTGCAGGCATGTCAGCGAATGGCTTGCGTGACGAACAGTTTTACATTGCTAAACTTCAAGTGCTGGTTTAGACTGGAAGGAAACCAAGCACGACATCACACAAATTGGAGCTGCAGCTGTTCAGAACACTTACTTTGCAGCTTGTCGAGCAGCGCAGCAGGAGAATAAGACTTCATAATCTCGTCCTTTTGCCTTTCCAACTCGGCCAACCTGTCCTCAGCGGCAGCTAGCTCTGTGGTTCTGATTATAGTACACTGCACAAAATCACAAACACAACCAGAGTTTCAGGAGGAAATTATCGACTGCGGACAACAATATCAAAAACTTGCACAAAACACCAGAGTAAGATTATTTTTTGTTTCTATAATGGTTTTAACTAATTAGTGTTTTCTCTCACTTAACTGAATTAGTTATTTATATTGAGTGGACTAAGTAATGAAAAACAAGACTACTGGTTACAAACTTGAGAGGTAAATAGTACTGAACCTGATTCCTGAGCTCTGAAATCCGCTGCTCCTTTTCTAAATTTTCTCCTGTATAAATTCACCATAAACCATAACTTCCCATTTAGAGACAATCAAAAGACCATTTAGAGACACCAATAATTGATCTACAGAAATTGAATAACTCACTCGCAAGCTGCAGGGTCTCCTTTCTAAGCTCATCGCGTAACTGAACATAAGCAGACACAAGTGAGAAAACCGACAAGAGCACTCTTAGGAATTTTCAATGTGGTATATCTATTGGCAAGATCAAGCCTTTTCAGACAACTTGTAAATATTTTAAATCAACCACATCAACAAATATTACAAAAATTGTAAGATAATCACCAAAATGGTATATGAACTACTAAAGAACATGTGTCAGCAATAACCTTCTGTTGCAGTTGGTAAGGCTCATCCCATTTAATTGATTTATAATGTTAAGTAACAAAGATCATACTCCCTCCGTTCCTAAATATTTGTCTTTCTAGAGATTTCAACAAATGACTACATACGGATGTATATAGACATATTTTAGAGTGTAGATTCACTCATTTTGCTCCGTATGTAGTCACTTGTTGAAATCTCTAGAAAGACAAATATTTAGGAACGGAGGGAGTACTAATTACTGCAGTAAAAACTGGAAGCAAAGGAATCTGGTACAAAATAAGTGAAAGCCGATTTATATGTCTATTTATGCTACAACAGAAATACTAACAAAAAAAAAACAGGGGAACCATTCTTAGCAGTTAGCAACCCCACTTTTATATTAGAACCAACAGCATAAAAATACGTGTAGCTATCATGTAGAACAACCAATTCAACCATACCGCAATGAAGTCAGCAATACATACAATTAACAATGGTATAGCCAGCAGCAAGACTTACATTGTTCTGTGTTTTAACTTGGTCAAGTGAATTGAAAAAAGCATTATATGACTCTTTGTCCTTTAACAGCCTCTGCAGCTCATCAACACTGCATCAATAGTAAAGGTAAGAACAGCATAGCATAACATAGTTCTGCATTCCAGAAATTATGCATAACCATCACCATATAATGGTATGTATAACGAAATACTGTGCAAATACACACACAGTAAACATTTGGAAATTTGAAACATATCAAATCTATGCATATTGCTGCCTCCAAATTCTCTAGCATACATATAGTTGGCATGCCTTCCATGCATCTGTTTTCTACTCATCAGTAATTCATCTATAATTGCCATCTAGAATCAACCTGCAATCCTACATAATCGTTCTATTGGCCACATAGACAATTAAAGAAGTTCTTGTTCTTGCAATGTTCCATCTTATCTCTGCAGTGTCGATGTAAAATAGAGTCATGCCCGGCTATAATTTGTAGAAAAGAGTGCTGAAGTGAAAAAGAGTCATGCTCAACTAAAATATTGAGGGATTAGGCGCATGAGTGATAATTTTCCACATTTCCTCATTTACTAAGATAGGATAAATAGCATATGTAGAAACGATGTTGTCTGCTCAATACAAAACAACAAATCAAATTTGGGTTTGTCCAGCAAGTGCCATAATAATATCTTGTAGCAAGTCCTTATAGAAGGTGCAAATAACAATGAGCAAATACCTGAAAATGCAAATCTTTAAGGGGGAGATGCAAATTTGATGGTCTAAGCAGCACAACAACTGAATATATTAGCCACTTTACATAGTTTTCTTTTCATATTATATCCAACATTGCCAGAAAGTGAAAGGAGTCTTCAAGGTGTTAGTATAAAATATCTTTCGTACAACTTGGATGTGGAAATTTTCCGACACAAAGCTTGTTCAATATTATTACTTGAAGCAGAATTGAGGATTATGAAATTGTGCCCACTACCCATAGTAAGATCAAAGAAATGAGTGGTTTCCTTTTCTTATTCCTAGCTGGAACATGGAAAATGCCAGCCTTGATCCAGCATTATAATGTGATACACTATAAAAAGATCACAATTTAAAAGATAAGCATTTCTTCAAATAGTATAAGCTTGCCAGGTTTAGAAACTCTCAGTTTGAAGATGAACATTCAAATATACGTCGCATCATGGTAAAACTAAGATGTTGGTTGCAATTTATAGTCCACAATACAGATACAGTTTTACAAAAAGACGCAAGAAATACTGAAAGGAAAGAAGGTCAATAGTGTACCTCTTATCCCTCAAACGAGCAATTATCCCTGCAGCTTCAGCTGGAGACGGTTGGCCACGTGATGAAGGCTGAGGAAGATCTGAAGCTCTTTGGTGTGGACTAGCACCGGAAGAGCTGGGTGTGGATGGATGTGAAGATGAACCACCTACCGAGGGAGGGTACCAAGATTGCGTAGATATGTTCTGGAAATTTGGTTCTGGTTGTTGCTGCTGAGAGCTGCTGATAGCATTTATTAATAAGCAAACCGAAGGAAGTAAGCAAGACAAGTAAAAAGTACAAAGCAATCTTAAGGCAAAATATACAGTGCCATTCACATACACTATTCTAATAATTCAGTGTAACTGAAGATCCAACCATAGGAAATGCAAAATAGTAGTTCGGCTAACTTTCTTTGGCTTGACAGCAAAATAATGTTTTGGAGCAAAAGTGAGCAGATTCATGAACCATGTTGATTGCACGATTTTCTTCGAAATGAAGGACTAGGTACCACACTAAGCCTGCCTGGTAGCTGGACTGAACCTCTGACAAATAACGTAGCATGAACTGACAACTTATTTCATTTGCATTATTTCCCAGCATTAGGTTTTGATCAACAGGGAAGCTCAATCTATACATGAAAACGTCGGTCACAAGAATGAGAAATGAATGGAACTTATTGGCTCTATTCCCCAATATATCTGGTTTACGAAGAGAGGCAACTCAATTCATACAATATTCAGAAAAATTGCTTCGGAAGATTGAAAAGTAAACGTCTGGACAGAGAGATAAGAATGGGCAATACCACCTAGATTAGTTTTCAATTGCAAATGGCATTAACCTACCCGAAAAGAGGAATTCTCCAGCTCATCGCGCAAAAGCAATCTGCATCAAAACAAAGAGAAGGCTGTGTAAACTTGAAATGTTTGAACCGTCAGCTATGAATAATGAGTTAATATCTAACTAAACTCTGATGGAAAATAACATCTCAACGGTAATACATATTGGTGATTGACAGGATGCTAGCATTTTCTGAGAATACGGAAGAGATGTGCTCACCATTACCATTAAGAAGAAAAATGACAAGACACTAAAGCTGCATCACAAAGAAACCATCTGACCAAATCTGCATACAGTTCTATGCTATAGGCAGATTGAATTGCAGGCAGTGGTTTCTACTCCCTCCGTCCCAAAAATTTTGTCTCAGATTTGTCTACATACGGATGTATCTAACACTAAAACGTAAATAGATACATCCGTATTTAGACAAATCTAAGACAAGAATTTTGAGACGGAGGGAGTATTTCTATTCCCAAACTGCCTGCAGGTGCCATGGGAAGAGAAGTCATCCATTTGCTGGCAAATTGCTATTGCAAAACCCAGCCTAAGCGCATGCATAGCAGCTCTCCAGAGTCCAAACTAAGTTGCCATAACGCTCTAGGTTTCTAAACTTGTAAATTGGCAGGGCCTACCGGGTCGGTAGGTCGGACCAGGCAGGCAAAAATCCTTGGAACAGAAAAATCCAACAGGGGATTCTCAAGGGTTTACACGGGCGGCCGACGCCCCCCGGAAAACAATCGACCGGACGCGATTTCGCCATCTAATCTGACAACTCCGAGGGGAATTTTGTTTATCCTCACGCGACAACTGAACGCAGCCGGCCCGGATCGAAGCGGAATCGGATCAGGCGCAGAACCGATCCGGGTGATCGAGGGAGGAGAGAGCGAGCAAGTTAGGTACCTCGCCGGCCGGCGTCCGCGTCGGCGTGTTGCTTTTGCTTCGCGTGGGAGGAAGATGGGGGTGGGCAAGACTGATTCTGGGAGGAAGGAAGAGGAGAGAGAGACGCAAGGTTGGTCTACCGGGCTCGCTCACGCGCTGATCAGCTGGGCCGGCCCATCTCTTGCCGCACGCCACACGTCTTCATGATGATGATAGCATGGCACACGACACACGTCTTCACCCCTCAAAAAAAAAAAAAACCCCAGATTCTCACAAAAAAAAAGGTCACACCACATGTGTGTGTGCACGAATAAAAAAATGCGTACATGAAATAACTTTTTTTACGAGGTAAGAGAGGGTTTATTCCATAAGATCAGGGTTAGACAACAAGACCTCAGAATAAGGAGGGCTCGAGTTCAACCATACCGCAATACAGGCTTTGGTACGGCTATAGTGTGTCAATTGATGTTCTATCCTATTCTGACACCTAGTGATTTACATAGGAATAAACTCTCTATCTACCATTAGAGCCCTAATCTCAGCAGATAAATGTCCATAGGCTGATCTAGCTATAGTGTGAATCTCTTTTGAGTATGGCCAAGGCCGAAGTATAATCTGCCTGGACAATGATAGGTTTATCTGAGTGCTCGATTGCTAGCGTCATACCTTGCATCATAGCATGAATTTCGGCTTCTAGGGCGTTGTCGTGGATTTGTCACGGCAGATGTCCTAGTATGAGGACTTAGTCGTGAGACCAATGCATCTATGTGGTAGCTTGAGAGGGTTGATCGGAATCGAGAGACGCAACACAAGACAAGGATTTAGACAGCTTCGGGCCCCGGAAAACATCATCCGGTAAAAGCCCTACATGCAATTTGTGGCTAGGTCTCATTTATGCTCATGAGGGAGATGCCGCATAACCGGCTCTCCTCTAGTTGTGTCTAGCCTTAGCGATTATTTTCTTGCTTCTCCCTCTTGGGGTGCCCTGCCCCTCCTTATATAAGTTGAAGGGGCGTGTTACATGACTAGTCCTAGTAGGATTAGGATTACTCTATTACAAGTGGAGTCCTAGTCTTGCTTCCTTTGTAAGGGAATATTCCTTATGCTTTCCTCTTAAGCCGACCCACCATAACATGAGCCGGCCTTTTGGGCCTTGGGCCTAGTCCTCTATTAACCCGCCGTCGGGGCTATTAGTGAGTCGCCAGGCTCGTGAGTCGTCAGACCAGTGAGTCGCCAAGTGTCAGCCGGGTCTCTGGTAAGCCGCCAAGTCCAACCGGGTCATACCGCGGGGTATATCCTCGACATTAGCCCCCAGTTTAATTTGGATTTATCCATGTTAAACTGATCTTGTAAAATAAACACAATAACAAACTTGATAGGTTCTGCTCCGGTTAAATATTTTCCTGAACCGGCACCTGATCATCCTTAACTCCTTGCCATTTCCTCCTTCTGGAAAGTCCGGGTCAATAGACCAATTTTATAATCAATTTGCTTATAGAAGAAATATTGTGAATAAAGAATCCATTTGAGTCGGTTTCCAAAGCTCCGGCTTAATAAACATATTGGACTCAAGATTCATCTGGTGATCCGCCGGTTTAAGGATATAGAGGCTGGCGAGTTATAATTGCAAAAACTGTCGTCTTGTAAATATTGACAGCACCGGGTCACAACTGTTGCTCACACCAAGTTTGAATGTGTACCTCCCTTATATTCATATCACTTGTAGCCCCCAAGTGCCGGCTCATTATGAAATAATGAGCAGGGACTTTGTAAATATGATCATGTAGACTTGAGCAGCAACGTGTAGCCCCCAAGGGTCGGCTCAGTAAGATAATACTGAGCTGGGACTTTGTATATAATTCATTGATAATAACATCATATGATGTAATCTCCACCATGGGGCTTGAACCCACGTCCATAAGGTTGAGAGCTTTGTTCTCTACCAAGTGAGTAGTGGATCTTTCAACACAATGGATTAAGGCTTGTGTACCTTGAATTTGTGACAGGAGCAATAGGTAGCCCCCAAGGGCCGGCTCATTACAATGTGATGAGTCGGGTCTTCAATAAGTTGAGCAAAAAATGACTTTGCATTAGCCCCCAAGTGCCATAGTGCATGCTGGCAGTGACATGGGACTTGCATATTTGATGTAATCTCAATTTAATAATGTAGCCCCCAAGTGCCGGGTCGTAAGCCTGCAGCGACTTGGGACTATTCCTTCCATTGTAGAATAAATCATATTGAAAGGACATGTGGTGCCCCCATGTGTGGTTTTGGTAATTGATGACAATCTCTATGGACTAATGGTTGCCTTGAGTTATATTTGAAGGGTTTGCCCATAGGCTTTTCTTGGAGTCCATTTGTTGGTTTCAATGAGAGTTTGTGATGACCAAGGTGCTATTAAGGAACTATCCAAAGATTGGTCATATGAGTGTTGAGCTTATTGCAAGCATGTCTTGAAGAAGAAGGTTGTGTGATCATTCATGTTTACCTTCAAGACATCATCCAAATGAAGAGAGTTGCAAAGATTCAAGGTTGATCAAGACTAAGTCAAGAGTGAATCAAGTTGATCAACTCACAAAGCGTAGAAGATGTACCGAGAGGGATCAAGTGATCCCATGGTATGGTAAGCATTGTCCATTGCACTTTATGTACTAACCCATGGTCTATGTGAAAGTTGTATGTGGGGTTAGGTACGTATCCATGGGCTTGTGTCAAGAGGAAGATATCATACAACCCATGGAAAGGATGACATCAAGTGGTGATCGTCATCAAGATTGCCATGTGCAAGTTCAGGAGGAGCATCACGAAGAGATCAAGTGCTTGAATCTTGCCATCCATTGTGGTGTCAAATTGCCGTGTGCAAGTTCAGGTGGAGCATCACGAAGAGATCAAGTGCTTGAATCTTGCCATCCATTGTGGTGTCAATGGACTTGTGAAGATGTGCCGAAGAGTGGCTCACCCATAGTGAACTATGGGGGAGCAATCATCTAGTCTTCATCGAGCCAACGCAATCAAGAAAGGTGGTCCAACTTGAGGGAGTCAAGATCGTCTTCATCTAGCTCAAGTGGACCATGTGCAAGGCAAAGGTTTTCCCTTGATAGGTTTTCTATTTTACCAGTCTTGTGGTGGTAGTTGGGAGACCGAGTTATAGGATCGTTTGCCGTACTATCAAGGGGGGCTCTCAAGTTGGTAGCTTGATCGTATCATTAGTAGAGAGCTCAAACCATTGCATCCTTGCATCATGTTTCTTGGTTCTTGTTTGGTTATCTTTGTGAGTCTTAGAGCTTATGGTCATCTTGATGACAAGCTTGAGTTCATCGAAAACGGAGTTCGCATGCGTTTTCTATGATGTTTTCGGTGTTCGAGGTTTTACCGGTCTTATCCGATGAAGGGTTCTCACCATTTTCTTATGGGACTTTTCTCATTTGCTTATTCTTGATATTTATATCAATATTGTGTTAGCCCATGTCGTTAGCTTTCCAACAAACTTGGTTTCGTTGAATTCGGAGTCCGTTTGCAAAAGTTGTGGCTGTTTTGGTAAAGGCTGCAGCGGTACTACCGTGACTAGAGCGGATGTAATTTTTTACTACCGCTCCAGAGCGGTAGTACCGCGGTTCCTGAGCGGCAGTACCGCTCCAGAGCAGTACTACCGTGGCTCCTAAGCGGTAGTACCGCCCGGACCAAAAACTCATGTTTTCTCTCTCGATTAGGCTGTTTTGACCGTGCTAGGCGGTAGTACCGCTCCTCCAAGCGGTAGTACCGCTTGTGCACGACCTAAGCACATAACGGTTGGATTCGGGAGGTCCTATAAAAGGGGTTCTTCTTCCCCAATGAACCTTATCCTTTGAGCTCGTGTTCTTCCCCCATTGTTGACCTTCTTCGAGCTTGCTAACTCTCAATCCCTCCATGGATTCTTGCTAGTTCTTGAGGGAAAAGAGAGAGGAGATCTAGATCCACGTTTCACCAATCACTTTCTCCTCTAAGTGAGGGGAACCCCTTGGATCTAGATCTTGGAGTTCTTCGTGTTCTTCTTTCGTTCTTCCTCTCATTTTCCTCCCTAGCATTAGTTGCTTTGGTGGGATTTGGGAGAGAAGGACTTGGGAACTCCGTGTGCCCTTGCCATTGCATTTGGTGAATCGGTTTGAGTTCTCCACGGTGATACGTGGAAGTGAAGTTTGAGAAGCTTATTACTCTTTGGTGTTTGGGCACCCTAGAGCTTGTTCCTCTTTGGTGCCTTGGTGCCCTAGACGGTTGGTGGTGTTCGGAGCTCAATCATTGTGGTGTAAAGCTCCGGGCAAGCGTCGGGGTCTCCAATTAGGTTGTGGAGATCGCCCCGAGCAATTTGACGGGTACCGGTGACCGCCCCCAAGGGTTGCCAAAGTGTACGGGTTCGGTGACCGCCCCCAAGGGTTGCCATTTGTACGGGTTCGGTGACCGCCCTCAAGGGTCCCTTAGTGGAATCACGGCATCTTGCATTGTGCGAGGGCGTGAGGAGATTACGGTGGCCCTAGTGGCTTCTTGGGGAGCATTGTGCCTCCACACCGCTCCAAATGGAGATTAGCATCCGCAAGGGTGTGAACTTCGGGATACATCATCGTCTCCGCGTGCCTCGGTTATCTCTTACCCGAGCTTCTTTACTTATGCACTTTACTTTGTGATAGCCATATTGTTCTTTGTCTATATCTTGCTATCACATAGTTGCTTATCTTGCTTAGCATAAATTGTTGGTGCACATAGGTGAGCCTAGTTGCTGTAGGTTTTGTGCTTGACAAATTAACCGCTAGGTTTATTCCGCATTTGTTCAAGCCTAAACCGTAATTATTTTAAAGCGCCTATTCACCCCCCTCTAGGCGACATCCTCGATATTTCAATTGGTATCAGAGCCTCGTCTCTCTTTATTTGGCTTTACCGCCTAGAGAGTAAAGATGTCGACTAGGGGATTAGGATTCTCTGACACTCTTAGTTTCAATGGCACAAATTTTGATGTTTGGGTAATTCGCATGCTTAATCTCTTTAGGGTCATGGACCCAAATTTAGAGCGAATTGTAGATATGGGTTTTTCTCCTCCAAAAGATCCCCAAAGATTATCTTTAGAGGATGAGAAAAACTCTTGTCTCAATGCTCAAGCTTCTAATGTGCTTTTCGATGCTTTGAGCAATGTAGTTATATTTGAACTCATGCCGTTCCGGGATGCTCATGAGTTGTGGACAAAGCTTCAAGATAAATATGGTGTGTCCAAGATTTGTGGGGATGATTGTTCTCCCTCCACCTCTGGTCGTATAGTCTTCTCAACTTCTTCTACTTCACCTACATGTGGTTTGCCACAAGGTAATGATATGGTGAGTAGTGTTGGTCATTGCAATGGTGATAGTATGCTTATTGTGGATGATCCTTCATCACTATATTATTGCAATGCTCCTTCTTTGGGCTTTAACACTTCGAGCACTCCAAATGTTTCACATGCTTGTGTTGATAGTCCTTGTATATCATGTAGAAATTGCTTGACTAAATCGCATGATGATATGCTTGCTATGTCTTGTTGCCATGATAAAAATGCATCTATTTCCTTAAATTATTGTGCTAACAATGTAGAGGAAACCGAACACTCCATGGAACAAGATGTGGTGTTTAATGGTGCCTCAAGGGATCCTACATCATCATCTATTGCCTTTTGCCTTATGGCTAAGGCATCAAAGGTATCTCCTACTTTGTACCCCAATATGTCTCTTGATGATGATGTTGATGCTAATGATGATGAGGATAATGATGAAGAGAATGATAATGTTGCCTCCTTAAAAACTAAGGGGGAGATGATTTTTAAAGCTCTTCATAAAAATAAAATTGCTCGTTCCAACTTCATGGAAATTATGTCCATTGCCATTGAGGGCAAGAAATATATTGAGGAGTTGGAATCTCATCTTGAGGAGCATGAGGTCACCATTGAGAAAATGGAAGCTCATGGGCGTGTTTACGCAAATGAGATCGCGGAGCTATCTCAAGCTCTTGAACATGAACAAACCACCTCTGAATCTCTTGAGGAGACTTTTGCTCTAGAATTATCTAGAGTGAGGGAATCTCATGATAGAGCTCTTGAGGTGGCCAACGATTTCAAAACTAAAAATGCTAAGCTTGAAGTTTCTCATGCTAAACTCCTTGAGGATTTTGAGCACCTCGAAAATGGCTCAAGGGTCATCAAGGGTGAGCTCATCAAACTCACCGAGTCTCATGCCCAACTTGAAGCTTCTTATTTAAAAGAGCTTGCCAAGTTGCCTTCTCCTCTTGTTGTTAATGATGATGCTTGTGCTACTAATTCTATTACTTGTGAAGCATCCATTTTGAAGGAGAATGTTGAGCTACGGGCTCAACTTGAGGTGCTATCTAGCAATTATGGGAAACTGGAAGAAAGTCATGAAAAGCTCTCAAGCTCTCATGATGATCTTCTAGTATCCCATAGTGTGCTAAAGATAGCTCATGAGGCCATGATTGCTAAGGTAACATCTAGTAAGCCTCATGTGGATACTAGCACTACTTCTAGTCAAAATAGTATATTGCCATGTGCTAGTCCTTGTAATTCATCTACTCACAATGTTGGTATATCTTGTGATGAATTGCTTTCCTTGCCTTGTTGCTCTAACAATGAAGCTTATACTTCCTCTAGTACTTGTGTTGAGACTAACCATGTAGAGGAAATCAAAGAGCTCAAGGCCCAAGTCACTTCTTTGAAGAAAGACTTGGAAAAGTGTCATGAAGGGAAATCCACACTCAACAATATCTTGAGTGTGCAAAAATCCCCCAATGACAAAGGTGGACTTGGATTCAACTCCAATAAGAAGAAGAAGTCCAAGATGAACAAAAAGAAGGGCCAAGAACAAGTCAAGAATTCGGCCAAGATTGTTTGCTTCAAGTGCAAAGTAGAAGGGCATCATGTTAGATCTTGCCCATTGAAGAAGAAGGCCATTAGTGTCAAGCAACAAGGGAAGAGGGCACAAGTTCAATCACATGCTCAACCTCAAGTTGAAGAAAGTCCTCTTCCCAAGAAGACTCAAGTTAATGCTTCTCAAGTTGAGAAATCAAGTGAGAAGAAAGTGAAGAGTAGACGTTGCTACATATGCCGTGAGAAAGGTCACCTCGCTTCTTCATGCACTAGTGGTAACTTATCCAACCCAGTTATTATTGATGATGTCTATTCTCTTGGGAAGGATAAGGTTGGCAATGTGGTTGCCAAGTTTGTTGGTACTCAAAGTGGTTTGAAGCAAAGAACCATTTGGGTAGCCAAGCCTATTGTGACTAACCTCTTAGGACCCAACTTGGTTGGGGACCAACTAGCTCAAACTTGATCAATAGGTGTTGTTGGAGGGCATTGGAGACTTGGCTACATTATGAAGAATTAAGGGGACTTCATCACTCTTATTGTCTCAAGCCAAGTCAATTGAATCATCAAGTTTATTTCTTATATCCAATGTGCCTCCTTGCGGTAACTTGTACTTAAAATTGCTTACATTGAAAGTTACTTGCCTCCCTTGCATGTTTTGGTTTTGTTCCTTGCATGTGTTTGTATATGTTGTGATTCCAACTTGCTTATCTTGAGCAATCAAGTATGTGTGTGTTGGTTTGCACATAATGTACGTGTGTGTCGTGCGTTGAGCCTTTATGCTTATTGTTTGTATCCTAGTCGGCTCGTGTGAGAGATTAATGGAACATCCCATTTTGGGGGAGTGATGTGCTTTGTGCACCTCACAATCCTATAAATGTGTGTACATGAGGAATACCATCTAGTATTGATATTACAAGATTATCTAGTCGCTAGGTGGTATATCTCTCATGAGAAATTCAAATTCTAAAAATTCCATTGATTATCTCATGTTGGATCCTCTTATTGCCTCTTGTTAAGTTCTTATTGGTATCACATTATGGGGGAGTAATATGGTAAGTGCATAGTACAAGCCTAGAAAATGTGTACATTTGAGATATTGTCACCTAGAATTGATATTGTAAATTATCTTATTCCTAGGTGGCATGTTAGCTCTACAAGTTGCAATTTGCTTTTTGTTTGGAGTGAAGATGATGTCGGATATCCTTGCTATCTACCACCGGGAATTATTTCCAAATACTTCTTATCTTTTGACAATTGGTAATCACTTATGTGTGGTAGAATTTAATTGATCATCTTTACATTGGCTTTTGTTTATTTGCCTTTTTCTCTTGCCAAGGTTTGTGTCAACTCCCGTTGTCTTCCCTACCACTTGTGGATCTTGTTTATTTCTTGTTCTTGTCTAGTGTTTTCTAGATATAGTGAAAGTGGTGATCCCACCTTGTG
This sequence comes from Triticum timopheevii, assembly GCA_963921465.1. Taxonomy (NCBI): domain Eukaryota; kingdom Viridiplantae; phylum Streptophyta; class Magnoliopsida; order Poales; family Poaceae; genus Triticum; species Triticum timopheevii. The sequence goes on along the minus strand of OY997268.1, from coordinate 562,198,617 downwards.
CATTTTGTATTCAAATGCAAATCCTATATAATGCACAACTCGTGGGGGAGCTATCCTATTTTCTTTAGAACACTCTTCTTGTGATCCTTATCAAGTGTGTTTTGGTGGAAGGCAAGCCATTTCTTTTTGGTACTTTGTGCCATCATGAAACTTTGTTGAGAGCCTGGTTTGTTTGGAACCATCCTCTCTTTGGGAGTTTGACATCTTTAGTTTAGTGTGTATCAATGGATATCTCATTCCTTGATGTATCTTTAATGATATCTTCCAAGTGATGATTTCTCCATTTGGTATCCTTTTCACTTGGCATTTCTTTGTTTTTGGTTTCGGGTTTTGAAAGTCTTGAGCATGCATGTTTACTTCATGTATTTCTTTTGGCATGCTTTCTTTCTTTGACTCAATATATAGGGGAAACTCCACCTAGTCTCAATTTGGATGAGATGTGCATGAAATTCATTTTCATATCTATATGCACATATTTATGTGGAATTTGTTCTATGTATTGGTGTTTCTAACTATTTGGTCCCGATGAGTTTGGGTACCATTTAGTTTGTGTTGTTCTTCTAGGAACATTTGGAGATGCATTGGATGCTCGGCTCACTCACAAGGAAGGTGTTGTCACCATGTGCATATTGGAGTCAAGCTAGGATGATCAATGAACTACTATCCACCTTCAATTGGTATCTACTACATCCTTCCAATGATATCTCGGTAACAAGTATCTATTCATGCTTTCTCCTCTTGCATTCAACCTTGTGTAGGTTGCATCTTGGCATGATATTCATTTCATATCTTGTGATACTTGTTTCCTTTCTCAAAGCATCCCAACAATGATCTCTTGTTGCTAGTTGTGATGCCTTTGATGGATGTGTGTTTGGACTTCATTTATATACAATAAGACCATATTTAGCCATGTGCTATGCTTTCAAGCAAATATCTTATTGGTATATTTATGACTTCCTTGTGGATATCTTGTTCCTTCGTGTTGTAACTATTTCGGGTGTACATCCTTCTTTGTAGATATATATATCATCATGATTTCGTCTACATAGAACCTTATACACTTGAGAGAAATTACATCTCTAGTTGATATCTTTTCTTTCACGTCCACCTTGTCTTCTTATGTTATTTCTTTGGTGGCTCCGTGAAAGCTTTTGCCTTGAGTGTGTGTCCTGTATCGTTGCATCTTGTTGCACTCTTCTGTGGTGAATATTATTTTCCTCTTGCTTATCTTTACGAGGTTTTTGCCATCTTAATTGGTATCCCTCATCTTGATGAGCCTCCCCTCGTCTATCTTCACCACGGGTTGTCACAAGCATAGGTTCTCTTTTGCTTATTAGTAAGCTTGTGAACCCATTTGCCAGTTGTGTGTGGGAATGATAGGCCTTGCACCGTGTGCCTCATTCTTTCAAGACTATGTTGATGCTTAATTCTCATCCTAATCTTAGTCTTCTCAAGTGCTTCGCCATGACTCACACACATCATTTTGGTTGAGCCTATTCTTAAGTTGCCTCTTTTACATGTTGCTCAACCATGTGCTTGTTGCAAGCGCTAGGCTTTGTTTCCTATATGCTCACTTGCACTGGATGTTAGTTTCTATTGATTTTGGGGGAGCTATGATCCTATTTTGTGCACTTTGTATTCAAATACAAAAATTCTTATGTGTGCACAAATCATGGGGAGCTTCTCTAATTTCTTTAGAACACTCCTTTGCGCTTTTCATAATATCTTTATTCTTGTGGCATGTATGATCATTGGTCTAGTTGGTTCAATTGATATCCGTTGATTGCTTGCTTCAATTGGTATCTTCTGATTGCTTGTGTCTCTCTTTGTTATGTCTTTGTGGCATATCTTTCTGTTGCAATCTTTGGGCATCAATATAGTTTGTCTTCCTCCAAGTATTGGCAGTTGGATATGTGTATTGCATTCCACTCTCTTGTTGAGAAATACACAATTTATGGATGACCACAATTTATATTGGCCTTCTAAGATTTTTCGCCCATTTTGGCAATCGATGCCAATGGGGGAGAAGTTTCAGAGAGTTTTGTGGAGTAGCTTTGGTTTTTGTTTCCTTAGTATTTGCATCTCATACGCATGCATTATTGGTTGGTGCATTGAATGGTGATGCACAATTCCTTGTATAAACTCTCTTGAAAGTGATTGTCATCAATTACCAAAATGGGGGAGATTGAAAGGACATGTGGTGCCCCCATGTGTGGTTTTGGTAATTGATGACAATCTCTATGGACTAATGGTTGCCTTGAGTTATATTTGAAGGGTTTGCCCATAGGCTTTTCTTGGAGTCCATTTGTTGGTTTCAATGAGAGTTTGTGATGACCAAGGTGCTATTAAGCAATTATCCAAAGATTGGTCATATGAGTGTTGAGCTTATTGCAAGCATGTCTTGAAGAAGAAGGTTGTGTGATCATTCATGTTTACCTTCAAGACATCATCCAAATGAAGAGAGTTGCAAAGATTCAAGGTTGATCAAGACTAAGTCAAGAGTGAATCAAGTTGATCAACTCACAAAGCGTAGAAGATGTACCGAGAGGGATCAAGTGATCCCATGGTATGGTAAGCATTGTCCATTGCACTTTATGTACTAACCCATGGTCTATGTGAAAGTTGTATGTGGGGTTAGGTACGTATCCATGGGCTTGCGTCAAGAGGAAGATATCATACAACCCATGGAAAGGATGACATCAAGTGGTGATCGTCATCAAGATTGCCGTGTGCAAGTTCAGGTGGAGCATCACGAAGAGATCAAGTGCTTGAATCTTGCCATCCATTATGGTGTCAAATTGCCGTGTGCAAGTTCAGGTGGAGCATCACGAAGAGATCAAGTGCTTGAATCTTGCCATCCAATGTGGTGTCAATGGACTTGTGAAGATGTGCCGAAGAGTGGCTCACCCATAGTGAACTATGGGAGAGCAATCATCTAGTCTTCATCGAGCCAACGCAATCAAGAAAGGTGGTCCAACTTGAGGGAGTCAAGATCGTCTTCATCTAGCTCAAGTGGACCATGTGCAAGGCAAAGGTTTTCCCTTGATAGGTTTTCTATTTTACTGGTCTTGTGGTGGTAGTTGGGAGACCGAGTTATAGGATCGTTTGCCGTACTATCAAGGGGGGCTCTCAAGTTGGTAGCTTGATCGTATCATTAGTAGAGAGCTCAAACCATTGCATCCTTGCATCATGTTTCTTGGTTCTTTTTTGGTTATCTTTGTGAGTCTTAGAGCTTATGGTCATCTTGATGACAAGCTTGAGTTCATCGAAAACGGAGTTCGCATGCGTCTTCTATGATGTTTTCGGTGTTGGAGGTTTTACTGGTCTTATCCGATGAAGGGTTCTCACCATTTTCTTATGGGACTTTTCTCATTTGCTTATTCTTGATATTTCTATCAATATTGTGTTAGCCCATGTCGTTATCTTTCCAACAAACTTGGTTTCGTTGAATTCGGAGTCCGTTTACAAAAGTTGTGGCTGTTTTGGTAAAGGCTGCAGCGGTACTACCGCGACTAGAGCGGATGTAATTTTTTACTACCGCTCCAGAGCGGTAGTACCGCGGTTCCTGAGCGGTAGTACCGCTCCAGAGCAGTACTACCGTGGCTCCTAAGCGGTAGTACCGCCCTGGACCAAAAACTCGTGTTTTCTCTCTCGATTGGGCTGTTTTGACTGTGCTAGGCATTAGTACCGCTCCTCCAAGCGGTAGTACCGCTTGTGCACGACCTGAGCACATAACGGTTGGATTCGGGAGGTCCTATAAAAGGGGGTCTTCTTCCCCAATGAACCTTATCCTTTGAACTCGTGTTCTTCCCCCATTGTTGACCTTCTTCGAGCTTGCTAACTCTCAATCCCTCCATGGATTCTTGCTAGTTCTTGAGGGAAAAGAGAGAGGAGATCTAGATCCACGTTTCACCAATCACTTTCTCCTCTAAGTGAGGGGAACCCCTTGGATCTAGATATTGGAGTTCTTCGTGTTCTTCTTTCGTTCTTCCTCTCATTTTCCTCCCTAGCATTACTTGCTTTGGTGGGATTTGGGAGAGAAGGACTTGGGCACTCCGTGTGCCCTTGCCATTGCATTTGGTGCATCGGTTTGAGTTCTCCACGGTGATACGTGGAAGTGAAGTTTGAGAAGCTTATTACTCTTGAGTGTTTGGGCACCCTAGAGCTTGTTCCTCTTTGGTGCCTTGGTGCCCTAGACGGTTGGTGGTCTTCGGAGCTCAATCATTGTGGTGTAAAGCTCCGGGCAAGCGTCAGGGTCTCCAATTAGGTTGTGGAGATCGCCCCGAGCAATTTGACGGGTACCAGTGACCGCCCCCAAGGGTTGCCAAAGTGTACGGGTTCGGTGACTGCCCCCAAGGGTTTCCATTTGTACGGGTTCGGTGACCGCCCTCAAGGGTCCCTTAGTGGAATCACGGCATCTTTCATTGTGCGAGGGCGTGAGGAGATTACGGTGGCCCTAGTGGCTTCTTGGGGAGCATTGTGCCTCCACACCGCTCCAAACGGAGATTAGCATCCGCAAGGGTGTGAACTTCAGGATACATCATCGTCTCCGCGTGCCTCGGTTATCTCTTACCCGAGCCCCTTTACTTATGCACTTTACTTTGTGATAGCCATATTGTTCTTTGTCTATATCTTGCTATCACATAGTTGCTTATCTTGCTTAGCATAAGTTGTTGGTGCACATAGGTGAGCCTAGTTGTTGTAGGTTTTGTGCTTGACAAATTAACCGCTAGGTTTATTCCGCATTTGTTCAAGCCTAAACCGTAATTATTTTAAAGCGCCTATTCACCCCCCTCTAGGCGACATCCTCGATCTTTCACATATCCATTGATATAATAATAGCCATTGCGCTAAAGCGACTTTGAAAACCTCAATCATAATAGTGGTTATTGATAATCATAATAAAAATCCATCCATGTTGGCTATTCCAGATTTGAATAATATAATCCGGTATGAAAACCTCAATCATTCAATATCATCATGAAAATCCAGCCAGTTTTGGCTATTAAAGATTTGAATACCTCATCGGTTGACAAGTAAATCCGGAGTTTAAATACCTAGTGGCTCTTGGCCGATGGCGACTTAATGCGCATTCATTGTAAACCGGTGTTTTTGTAACCCGGCGGCTTATAGCCTTTGAGAAAATCAATAATTGATAACCCTTTTGCACTTATGATGATGTTGATTTGTGCAGATGAGATTTAGAATTATCCTGCACACAAGTAGATCACAAGAACCCTTGGCGGTTTACTGCAGGGCGGGTCATAATATCTCACATATAACCACGAATGTGTAAAAAGGAGTCACAAATAAGCCTGTTATGAATCATAACTTTGAAACATAATAATATCATACCTGTGATATTTAATTTGCACTGCCGGTTTATGTGACCTGCGCAGTAAGGGCAATAACCCAATCCTTAGAAGCCAAAACTTCCAAAGATATAATGATTGTCATATGTTGGCGACTTATCGTCCAAAGCCAAGCCGGGTTAAATTGAAACCACACTTATACTTAGATCTGAACAAAAAAGTCTCAAGACAAATCAAAGACTATTTTCAAAAAACTTAAGCCAAAAAGAAAGAAAAATCGAGGCTTCTGTTCGAATACGATCAGTAAACCGTTCCAAAGGGGTTAAGCTAGGATTCGAATACAATCATGTAGCCCCCAGTGGCTTTGGCGTTGCGCCGATCAAGAGGGTACCGACAACTATGTTCTCTTTGGTTCGAATACGACCTATGTTTGAACAGGAAGCCCCCAAATGACCTTGAAAGTTTTTTAACGACTCTGATTCGAATACGATCAAAGTCAGACCCAAAAGGGGTTAAGCTATTATTCGAATACGATCAAGAAGCCCCCTAGTGAGTTTGACATTGTGCCGATCAAGAGGGTACCGACATCTATGTTCTCTTTGGTTCGAATATGACCTATGTTTGAACAGGAAGCCCCCAAGTGACCATGAGGTTTAACGGCTATGATTCGAATACGATCATGAGCCGGACCAAGAGGGGTTAAAGCTGTGATTCAAATACGATCCAGCCCCCAATGGTCATTAAAGTAGGGTACCTATGTTTGAGTTATGCTTTGCAACAGACTCTCTTTGGTCCCTTTAATTTTTTCTGGGAAGTCGAGCTTTGCGAGAAATAAATTCTTTTCGAACCGGGCATTAAGCCGGATATTGAAAGCTTCAGAGATTTGTGGGAGACAGATTTCCCTTGAGCCGGATTTAAAACCGGCATTCTTCATTTTGAGCCAGAAATTTTCTGATGGCTTTTAGATTTTCATCAATATAGCAGTAGCCTTCGGGACTAGGTTATCTTCCCTGCACTGATCCGGAGTTCTTGAATCTGCTTTAACTAGCAATCATTTACTGAGTCATGTCATCTTAGCCCCCGAGTCTTAAGACGACTCAAAAGGTTGGCTTGAGATTCTTCATATTTGACCGTGATATAAACTGGTATGAGCTCAGTAATATAATAGTCCTTTTTTGCAGTAGACCACTTGCCCTGCATTTAGAGAACTTGCTAGCCCGAGTAATTGCTCTTTTTTTTAAAGAAAGCAATATGTAATATAAAAATATACTGGATGGATTTTACCTGATGTTTATCCACCGTGGAGTTGATGATCACCATGGTAAAGCTGAAATCAATCACGGTTGAGACAGTCGTAGGAGCAGATAGATGAGCCGGTCGCGGTGTTGTTAGCCTGCACGCACGGGCGAGGCAATCGCAGGCACAGACAGATGAATCAGCCGCGGGGTTGTAAGCCGGTGCGGACGGGCGAGTCGGTCGCGACATTGTAAGCTGGATCACGGAGGCGGCAGTCTGCACGATTGTCCCTCACGCAGTCACGCACAACATCACGCATGAACACATGTGCTTCTGGTGCGTTGACGTGCATCCCTGATCATCCTGTATAAAACAGTACATGCCAGGAAAAAGAAAATATTTTCTAAAAGAATTAACATGTACAAACATAAAAGATCAGTGTTGAGAACACCTGGTTTTTCGTCGGACGTAGCGATCGAAGCAAAATTCATCATGCAGGTTTAATGGGCCTTCATATCCACCCATGCATCCATCAAGCTTTGGAGGACGTGCCCAAATAGCAGTTTTTTACGCCAATATATCATTGCCTTGGCCGAGGCTAATCCTGTTAGCTTTGGCTGATTCCTGCATGCACCGTTAGAGCTGTTTGTTCCTGCACTTTGAGATACCAGCATCCAGCCCATCTGTTGGTCGAGCAGTCGTAGGGATAGACGGATTCAAGCCGTTCAGCAGACAGGCATATGCAACAGTGAGCACTGATGCGGTAAGAAACAAATGCTAGCAGATTGCGGATTGCTTATTTCTCCCACTGACTTTAACTTTGATCTGCTGCAAATTTACTAGTTTGGTACTTGCCCGCTGGACTCCTATTCCATTATTGTAGGCAGATTTGAACCATCATGTATGCATGCACTACCCAGGGTATCTCCTTTGCCGTACCCTTCATTAGCATACTAACCTCCAGGCCTTGTACACCTTGAAACCATTGACGCTGCGGTAACTGAAGCCAAAAATTATCACAAACCACAGGTGTTTGGATGTCAGCCTTCATCGGCGACTTGCAGGAGAGGTGAGACGAGGCTGTCGAGGCATGGTGGCTCTGAGGCCAGACTGAGCGGGAGCGAGGGGCAGGTGGCTAGTTCAGCACTGCTGGCTGGTGTAGGGGCGGGTCAGCGTGGCGACTCAACACAGCGGCCGAGGGGCGCCGATGGCTCAGACTCGGGCGCAGGCGGGTCACCTGCAGCCTGCGAGGCAGCTCGGCTGAGACCGCCGGCTCATCAATTCGGCGACGGCTTTGACGGAGACCGGCGACTCAGAGTGAGGTCGCTCCGGCGCGGGCGGCGCAAGGCGGCAGCAAGGCCAGCTTAAGACGCTGAGTAGCAGCGGCACGGGGTGAGGCCGTGCGAAGCCGGCTATCACAGAAGTGGAACGGCGGCGACTTGATGAAACCGCAACAACGGAGACGGCCGACCCAGCGGCCATGACTCGAGATCGCGACAACACACAGCAGAATCCGGCCACGGAGACAACGGTGGACGGCAAGTCAAGGCCATAGCAGAAAACAACCCGCGTCTACCGAGGCGAATTGGCGAAGGTCACGGCGGCGACTTGAAGTAGGCCAACCTCATCAGCAACTTGGTACTCCGACGAGGGCGGTTCGGAGGCCGCAACGGTCGTGGCGGCTCACAGGCGCAGGGCAGCTCTCCGGTGGTGGCGACTCAGCAGAGGAGCGAGGCGTCGGGCGGTTCAAGGTGCGGCAGCCCACCGCACGGGTAAGACGGCGGTGGAGGAGTGAAGCACCAGGTTGGAAACGGAGGCGGGTTGAGGCTGCGGTGGCTCTGTATGCCTGCAATGATGTGGTTCGGGGAGGAGTAAAGCTAAGGCAAGGCGGTGCGAGGTGGGCAGAATTGGGCGCGACGCGGTGAACATAAGCCGGAGGTAGAGCGAGGCGGCTCGTATGCAGAGGGAGGCGGTTTGACAGCGGTGATTGAGGTTAGAGCATAACCATGGCGACATCTCGACCGAGGCGGCCCAAGCAAACCATGGCCGCACGAGCCGGCGGCATGGTCAAAGACTAAACCTGCGGCTGGTGTTCGTTTCCGGGTTGCAGCTGGTTATCTACGTCTGAATCCTCTCCAGAGTCATGTGGACTTTTCTATCGACGCTGCTGATTGGAATTGGCAGCTCATGTCTCCTTGTACAGCTCAAGGCTGCGGGTGAAGGGATTTGATTCCGTGCTGGGTCTTTCTCCGGCTCGTGGCCCGATGAACATAAACCTGCTCGTGGTCTTGTATCAGAGGCCAGCTAGGTTAACTGATCCCGAACTTTGCATGCGTTATGTGCATCTTTGATTGATCCGGATATGGACAACGGGACTGTCAAAAACTAAGTCGCCGCCGACTCAAAAAACTCTTCGGATGAATCGGCGGCAGGCAGGCCGCAACCCTAATTTCTCTTTCATGGATCATAAATCTTGAGGCTGATGCCAATCTTTCCAAACGACTCCTGTTGATTTGGCGACTTGCCGCAACAAACATCTCGCAACCTCAATTTTCTTGAACCTTAAATCTCACAAACTATGAATCAGAACTGATGAACTCGAAGCTGATGTAGACCCCCTCCAACCGGCTCTTCCTCATCTAGAAATTTATGAACTCCTAGATCCCTGGGAGAAATCCCTCCAAGAACTCAACACCACCGTGCGTAGCTCCACAGTGGGCGCCAACTGTCGTGGAATTGTCACGGCAGATGTCCTTAGTGTGAGGACTTAGTCGCGAGGCCAACACATCTATGTGGTAGCTTGAGAGGGGTTGATCGGAATCGAGAGACGCAACACAAGACAAGGATTTAGACAACTTCGGGCCCCGGGAAACATCATCCGGTAAAAGCCCTACATGCTGTTTGTGGCTAGGTCTCATTATGCTCATGAGGGAGACACCGCATAACCGGCTCTCCTCTAGTTGTGTCTAGCCTTAGCGATTATTTTCTTGCTTCTCCCTCTTGGGGTGCCCTGCCCCTCCTTATATAAGTTGAAGGGGCAGGTTACATGACTAGTCCTAGTAGGATTAGGATTACTCTATTACAAGTGGAGTCCTTGTCTTGCTTCCTTGGTAAGGGAACATTCCTTATGCTTTCCTCTTAAGCCGGCCCACCATAACATGAGCCGGCCTTCTGGGCCTTGGGCCTAGTCCTCTGTCAACCCGCCGTCGGGGCTATTAGTGAACCGCTAGGCTCGTGAGTCGTCAGACCAGTGAGTCGCCAAGTGTCAGCCGGGTCTCTGGTGAGCCGCCAAGTCCAGCCGGGTCATACCACGGGGTATATCCCTGACAGGCGTTGTTGCAGTTGAATATGTATCTATATGCCGCAAATATCATCAATCCATTCTCCCTTCTTAGCACCATACCAGCTGAAGGACTTCCATTGACTCGATAAGGAGCCATCGATAGACAATGCCAACCAATCCACTGGAGGAGCCGACCGTGGTTTAGACGGGATCCAGACTGTCTTGTTTGGAAGAACCCGGCTATTTATGTCAACTGACATGTTTCCTTTCAAGATTTCCTCCATGTTATATCTCTTTGCAAGATTTAGAGACTTATAATAGCTATCCAAGTAGTACACCGTTGCTTCAACTGGGCTTGCACTCTTACCATGCGAGATGTCATTCCTTTGCTGCCAAATCCGCGGAATGGTCACTATTATCATATCACGAACGTGTTCGGGGGCAGTTTGTCAGCACCTGCAACACCTAGCCCTAACCAGTGTCCACCAAAGCTTAGTCCTCCGGGAGCACCTAAATAGTTCGCAGCGCTTCCCACACCCGTCATGCATGCGCACATGCAATAAGCGCATGAAACCTGCATGAAAGAACTTAGAGCATCTCCTGTAGCTCTATTTTAAGGCATTAAAAAGTCTTTGGAGATGGGTTTTTCCCAGTTTTCCACTATTTAACTGAACAAATCTCTTCTGCTTACTTAATGGACGAGGCAAATCTTTTGTCTCCGTTTTGACAGAGAGAGTCTTTGGAGTAAAATTTCAGACACCGAAAAGTGCATTTTTTGGCACGACGAAGTGTCATAGGGCAGCCGCAAGACAGATGCACGTCTATTTCTTCATCTTCATCCATACATATTGCATACACACTACAAAATATCACACACATCTCGAATGCATCCAAAACAAACTAATAAATTATTACATAGTGCATCAAATTATTACATAGTTCTTCAAATCCATAACATAAATTGTTCATCAAGCTCAGCGACAAAGTTTAGCATACAATACAACAAAGTTCATCACACACATACAACAAATATAGAGATAAAACTACGCCTGTTGTCGTCTGCCATGCCCACCAGTCGTCCTTGAGATCTTTTGGAAATCTTCATGTATAATGGCATTCGAATGTCATGTTGGACCTCAAGAAAGCGTCAAGTCAGTCTTGCCTCTGATTCGGCCGCACCGGTAGTCCCATGGGGTCATAGACATTGTAGTCCAATTCATGTCCATGCTCTCTCCGAATGATCATATTATGCAACGATCACGCAGTCTGTGATGATGTACCAAATGGTATCTTAATCCCAAAACCTAGTTGGTCATCACAAAATAGCAAATTGGGATTGCAAAATCTCAAAAGCCCTCTCCACATCTTTTCTAGTAGCTGCTTGAGCATTATGAAAGTAAAGTTCTTTCTTACCTTGGGGGTTTGAAAGTGGCTTGGCGAAAGTAGCTCGCTTCGGATAAAATCCCATCTGCAAGGTAATACCCAAACTTGTATGTGTGACCATTTGCTTGGAAATTCACCTATGGAAGTTCCCCATTGGCTAACTTTTGTAAAGAGTGGTGATAACCCACAAGTGTAGGGGATCAATTATAGCCTCTTTTGATAAGTAAGAGTATCAAACCAAACGAGAAGATAAAGGTAGAACAAATATCCCCTCAAGTTCTATCGACCACCAATACAACTCTACGCACGCTTAACGTTCGCTTTACCTAGAACAAGTATGAACTATAAGTACTTTGTAGGTGTTGCAGGATAGGTTCGCAAGATAATAAGGAGCAAATAAATAAAAACTAGGGGCTGTTTAGATAAAGAAGCAATAAAGTTAGTATAGCGAGTGTGGAAAAGTGGTGGTAGGAGTTGCAGAATTGTCCCTAAGCAATTGACTATGTTACTAGACCGATAGCAAGTTTTTATGTGGGAGAGGCCACTGCTAGCATGTCATCCCTTACTTGGAATTCTATGCACTTATGGTTGGAACTATATATTAGCAAGCATCCACAACTACTAACGTTCATTAAGGTAAGCCTGAAGGAAATATGCCCTAGAGGCAATAATAAAGTTGTTATTTTATATTTCCTTATTCATGATAAAGGTTTATTATTCATGCTAGAATTGTATTGATTGGAAACCTTAATACATGTGTGAATGCATAAACAAACAACATGTCCCTAGTGAGCCTCTACTAGACTAGCTCGTTGATCAAAGATGTTAAGGTTTCCTAACCATGGACATGAGTTGTCATTTGATAATGTGATCACATCATTAGGAGAATGATGTGATGGACAAGACCCATTCATTAGCTTAGCATAATGATCGTTCAGTTTTATTGCTATTGCTTTCTTCATGTCAAATACATATTCCTTCGACTATGAGATTATGCAACTCTCGGATATCGGAGGAATGCCTTGTGTGCTATCAAACATCACAACGTAACTGGGTGATTATAAATATGCTCTACAGGTATCTCCAAAGGTGTTTGTTGGGTTGGCATAGATCAAGATTAGGATTTGTCACTCCGAGTATCGGAGAGGTATCTTTGGGCCCTCTTGGTAATACACATCATAAGAAGCCTTATAAGCAAAGTGACTAATGAGTTAGTTGCAGGATGATGTATTACAGAACGAGTAAAGAGACTTGCTGGTAACGAGATTGAACTAGGTATGAAGATACTGACGATCGAATATCGGGCAAGTAACATACCGATGGACAAAGGGAATTATGTATGTTGTCATAATGGTTCGACCAATAAAGATCTTCGTAGAATATGTAGGAGCCAATATGGGAATCCAGGTTCCGCTATTGGTTATTGACCGGAGAGGTGTCTCGGTCATGTCTACATAGTTCACGAACCCATAGGGTCCGCATGCTTAACATTTGATGACGATATAATATTATATGAGTTATGTGATTTGGTGACTGAATGTTGTTCGGAGTCCTGGATGAGATCAAGGACATGATGAGGAGTCTTAAAATGGTCGAGAGGTAAAAATTGATATATATGACGATAGTATTCGGACACCAGAAGTGTTCCGGAGGGTACCGGGTACATATCGGGTCACCGGAAGGGGTTCCGGGCACCCCCGGCAAAAGATATGGGCCTTATGGGCCAAGAGGAGAAACGCACCAGCCACTAGGGGCTGGTGTGCCCCCCGTATGGGCCGAACCAGGAGGAGAAAGAAAGAGGGGAAGGGAAAGGAAAGGGGGGATTCGGCCTCCCACTTCCTTCCCTCCTCCCTCCTCTGTCCTTCCCCCTCCGGCAAATATGGCAGGGGGGCGCGGCCAAGGGGAGACCCCAAGTAGGATTCGGCCTACTTGGGCACCTCCTGGCAGCCTCCCCTCTCCCTCCCACCTATATATATATATATGTGGGGGGCACCCTAGCACACACTAGATCAATTGTTAGCCGTGTGCGTCGTGCCCCTCCACTGTTTACACCCCCGGTCATATTTTCATAGTTCTTAGGTGAAGCCCTGCAAGGATCACTTCACCATCACTGTCACCACGCCGTCGTGTTGATGGAACTCATCTACTACCTCGACAACTTGCTAGAACAAGAAGGCGAGGGACATCACCGAGTTGAACATGTGCAGAACTCGGAGGTGTCGTACGTTCGGTACTTGATTGGTGGATCATGAAGAAAGTTTGACTACATCAACCGCGTTGTGAAAACGCTTCCACTTATGGTCTACGAGGTACATACACACACTCTCCCCCTCGTTGATATACTTCTCCTAGATAGATCTTGCATGAGCGTAGGATTTTTTTTTGAAATTGCATGCAACGTTCCCCAACAGTGGCATCATGAGCCAGGTCTATGCGTAGATGATATGCACGAGTAGAACACAATGAGTTATGGGCGGTGATCGTCATACTTCTTACCACCAACGTCTTATTTTGATTCGGGGTATTGTTGGATGAAGCGGTCCCGACCAACCTTGCATGACCACGCTCATGAGACCGGTTCCACCGATTGACATGCAACTTGTTTTGCATAAAGGTGGCTGGCGGGTGTCTATTTCTCCTACTTTAGTTGAATCGAATTTGACTGCAGCCGGTCCTTGTTTAAGGTTCAAATAGTAAACTTGATAGATCACCGTTGTGGTTTTTGTGTCGTAGGTAAGAACGGTTCTTGCTTGAAGACCGTAGCAGCCACGTAAAACTTGCAACAGCAAAGTACATGACGTCTAACTTGTTTTTGCAGGGAATGTTGTGATGCGATATGGTCAAGACATGATGTGATATACATTATTGTATGAGATGATCATGTTTTATAATCTATTGGCAATCGGCAGGAGCCTTATGGTTGTCTCTTTATTGTATGAAATGCAAACGCCATGTAATTGCTTTACTTTATCACTATGAGTTAGCAATAGTCGTAGAAGCAATAGTTGGCGAGACGACAACGGCGCAACGATGGAGATGAAGGTGTCGAGCCGGTGACGACAGAGATCATGATGATGCTTTGGAGATGGAGATCAAAAGCACAAGATGATGATGGCCATATCATGTCACATATTTTTGATTGCATGTGATGTTTATCCTTTATGCATCTTATTTTGCTTAGTACACATTACAAAAAAAGACACATCCGTGACAATTTGGGCCGAGCGAATTTTTTCCTATCATGCTTATGACACTTCTATGACGATAATTGTGACAAAACCTGGTATCATCATAGATGTGGCGGGCTCCTACTTCTATGACAAAAAATCATGACAGAAAATGGGCTTTTCGTCCTGGGCGGGCCGGAGACGCAGCTGCATGACATTCTTTGGGCCGTCCATGACGAAAAAACCATGGTAGAAGTGAGGGCAAGGAAAATATCAAGGAGTTCCCGGTTACGGTGGGTGGTCGGGGCCGAGCGATGCATGGAGGGATTGCGTGTTTCTCTCATACACGTATGTGCATTGGTTCGAGGCGTTGGGTTCTAACTGAACCCGAGCGATTACACTGGCTACGCATTACTAAACCCGAGTGATCGATCGATCCCTGGCTGTTAACTGAACCCGATCGAGCGATTCCTTCCCTACTACTGCTAACTGAAGCCGATCGACCTGCTGCCTCTTGATGAACAGTGAGTGTTGTTGGGGGTTGGATGAACAGTTCCTGGTGGGGGTTGGATGAACAGGACCCCATGGTAGTAGAGGTCATTGCCACTAGATGAACAGGACCCCGATCGAGCCGGTTGGGGGTGGATGAACAAGACCCCGTGGAGGGCTGGTTGAATAGTAGCCGGTGGAGGGCTGGATGAAAAGTAGCCCGTGGAGGGGTGGTTGAACTATAGCCGGTGGAGGCTGGATGAACAGGAGCCTGTGGATGAACAGTAGCTGGTGGATGTAGGAGGGAGACGTCGTGGATGAACAGTCACAGGTGGAGGCTGGAGGAGGTCGACGGTGGATGAACAGTAGCCCGTGGAGGGTGGAGCGAGGTAGTAGATGGTGGATGAACAATAGCCGCGGAGTCCCATTTCGCGGTATGCCACACCCCTCCCGATGAATAGGACCCCCGTTTCGACCGTAGGAGGTCAAAGAGAAGTCCGTTTCCTTCGTTTTGCGGTATGCCACACCCCTCCAGATCAACAGTACCCCGTTTAGACCGTAGGAGCTCGAACACAAGTCCGTTTCCTCTGTTTTGCGGTATGCCAGACCCTTCCCGATGAACAGGACCCCGTTTTGACTGTACGCGGTCAAACACAAGGCCTTTTTCCTCCATTTTGCGGTACGCTAGACCCCGTTTCGGTTGTTTTGTTCAAGTCAGTTGGCTCCCATTGAACATGACCCATTCCGACCCAGTCAGTTGCCTCCCGAGGAACAGGACGCATTCCGACGCAGTCACTTGGCTCCCGGCGAACACGACGCTGTTTCCTCCGTTTCGACCCAGCTGGTTGGCTGCCGATGAACATGACGCCATTGCTGCCCTCCACTGCCTCTCCATGTACACAAGCCCTGGCCGTACGTATGCGCAAGTAGGCGTTCGAGACCCCGCCCGTATGTACATACATACGTGTACACGATATAGACGGGACTGCCTGAACAGTATGTACGTACACGTTTGCGACTAGAATGACAACGCTACATAGCTTCGATCGGGTGGGTCCCGGCTGTCAGGGAGGATAAGGAGGCACTTCCTTGCGTGCGAAGATGTAGCTGGTGGGTCCGAGCTGATAGGGGGAGGATTCTTTTTTTGCGCGTAATAAGGAGGCACTTCCTTGAGTGCGAAGATGTAGCTGGTGGGTCCATCTGTCAGCCTCATCATGTACAATCCTCTTCCAATGGTTGTCGTTCATTAACCACATTGACCACACCATGCGGACAACACCAGGAGGTGGATGACGGTGAGGCAGGGAACGGCGCGGAGCCTGGGAACATGCAGAGGGTAGTATGAGGGTTGATTGGTTCGGCTGCAGTGTGAGGCTGCCGTCGCCATAGAATAACAGGGGGTGTGGGTGAGTAGAGGGATGGTCTGGCTAGCAATGGGAGTAGTAGGGGCGGTGAGGCCTCTGCGGTAGCACAGCCGGCCACGGGAGGCAGGAGCACGCGGTGCTTTGGACGGCTGAAGCAAGAAAATCAGAGGTTGAAGAAGCAGGAGGACCGTTGGATGTTAACAATCCAACGGTCGCTGGTGATAGAATCGTTTGTTGACTAAGTTGACAAAGCCCTCCGTATGCGTCAACTTAGTAGGGCCACAAGTCAGCCTCCATATCTGGTGGGCCCCAGCTATCATGGGGAGCACTCGTTATTTTTCACTTAATAAGGAGGCACTTCCTTCCGTGCCAAGATATAGCTAGTGTGTCCCAACTGTCATTGGGAGGTACTTGCTTGCGTGCGGCCATGGACCATGTGGGTCCTAACTGTCAGCCTCTCCATGTACATCCTTTTCCGATGTTGTCGTTTATTGATAACATTGACCACACCGTGCCGGGAACACCAGCGCGATGGACGATGGCGAGACCCAGGAAGGGAATGACCCGGAGGCGGTGAAGCCACAACAGTGGAGGGATGTGGGTGAGTAGAGGGATGGCCTGGCCAACAGTGGGAGTAGTAGGGCGCGGTGAGGCCTGCGCGATAGCACAACTGATGTCTACTACACAACCTTATTCTTGTAGACGTTGTTGGGCCTGCAAGTGCACAGGTTTGTAGGACAGTAGCAAATTTCCCTCAAGTGGATGACCTAAGGTTTATCAATCCGTAGGAGGCATAGGATGAAGATGGTATCTCTCAAGCAACCCTTCAACCAAATAACAAAAAGTCTCTTGTGTCCCCAACACACCCCATGATATCCCATTGTCACCACAGATAATCACGGCAAGACATACATCAAGTGTTCTCATAAAAGACTCAATCCGATAAGATAACCTCAAAGGGGAAACTCAATTCATCACAAGAGAGTAGAGGGGGAGAAACATCATAAGATCCAACTACAATAGCAAAGCTCGGGATACATCAAGATCGTGCCATAGAGGGAACACGAGAGAGAACATGAGAGAGAGAGATCAAACACATAGCTACTGGTACATACCCTCAACCCCGAGGGTGAACTACTCCCTCCTCGTCATGGATAGCGCCGGGATGATGAAGATGGCCACCGGTGATGGGATCCCCCTCTGGCAGGGTGCAGGAATAGGGTCCCGATTGATTTTTGGTGGCTACAGAGGCTTGCGGTGGCGGAACTCCCGATCTATCTTCTGTTCTGGAAGTTTTAGGGTACAAGAGTATATATGGGTGCAGGGGGTACGTCGGAGGAGCTACGGGGGCCCCACGAGGCAGGGGGGCACGCCCAGGGGGGGTGGGCGCGCCCCACCCTCGTGGGCAGCCCGTATCTCCCCTGACGTGCACTCCAAGTTCCCTGGGTTGCTTTCCTTCCAAAAATAACTTCTCCAGTTGATTTTGTTCCGTTTTGACTCCGTCTGATATTCCTTTTCCTCGAAACACTGAAATAGGCATAAAACAGCAAATCTGGGCTGGGCCTCCGGTTAATAGGTTAGTCCCAAAAATAATATAGAAGTGGATAATAAAGCCCAATATTGCCTAAAACAGTAGATAAAGTAGCATGGAGCAATAAAAAATTATAGATACGTTGGAGACGTATCAAGCATCCCCAAGCTTAATTCCTGCTCGTCCTCGAGTAGGTAAATGATAAAAAAGAATTTTTGATGCAGAGTGATACTTTGGCATAATTTCAATGTAAATCTTCTTAATTGTGGCATGAATATTCAGATACGAAAGATTCAAGACAAAAGTTCATATTGACATAAAAGTAATAATACTTCAAGCATACTAATCAAAGCAATTATGTCTTCTCAAAATAACATGGCAAAAGAAAGTTCATTCCTACAAAATCATATAGTTAGGCTATGCTTCATTTTCGTCACACAAAGATGTTCCCAACTTCTATACCCCCGATGACAAGCCAAGCAATTGTTTCATACTTAAATAATCTCAAACTTTTTCAACCTTCACGCAATACATGAGCGTGAGCCATGGATATAGAACTATGGGTGGAATAGAATATGATGATGGGGATTGTGTGGAGAAGACAAAAAAAGGAGAAAGTCTCACATTGACGAGGATAATCAACGGGCTATGGAGATGCCCATCAATTGATGTCAACATGAGGAGTAGGGATTGCCATGCAACGGATGCACTAGAGCTATGAATGCTCAACAAAAGTAAGTGTTTATGAACAACATATATAACAGAAAACAACTCGTACCATAAATTTCTCGACACAGTTGGACCTGTTCAAGGTGTGCAACAATGGCACACATATCCCACGTGGCCTTCCACCATTGAAACGCCCCACAAGGACCTCAAGACGATCAATAAAGTGTAGGAACTTGTGGATGTCATCCCAGTCAACTTCAGTGCCATCAGTAATAGTCGAGTTCTTATAGAATAACAAACGAGTAGCGTGCTTAACTTTGAAATAACCTACATGTGTCACCAATTATAAGAAATATTAGTTAGAAGTAGCATCTTCGAGAGAGAAGGGATCACAAATCGTTGCTACTTCTAAAGTTAAATTGTGATTAGTTAGACAAAATAGGTGGATTAAGAAGTAATCGAGGCAACAAGCAAGAACTAGATACAAAACTAACATGGATGAACTACTGGAACGACATCCGGGTGGAAGATCACAGTGAAGATGAGACCAGGTTCTGCTATTTCCATCAACATTCGTGCGCCAACTTTCAGTCTGTAACACTTGAGAAAGTTTATCCAAGTTCGGCCATAAAAAAGCAGCGATCTTCTTGGTTCATGAACCCAACTCGGAACTTATATCCATGGCTTGTCTTCAATGTGACCATTAAACTGGTGTATTCAGTTATGGCAAGGCCGACCATCTTGAGTACATGTGTTCTGGCAAAGGAAGGAATGCACTGCAAGAAAAATAATATGAGAACACAATGTATTCGCCATCCAAATCTAGAAATAATTTCCTCCTTCACGTCAGTGTTGACCATGGTACTAGTACCTTTTATCCAAATATAGAAATCCAAATTTCCAAATTAGTCGACGACATGTTCAAAAAACCCCACCCTCCCGGATAGAAAAGATAATTCTAGGAACATACTGTGCACATTTTTAAATCATGTGTTAGGATGAGAAGGAACAAGTGTGGCGTCTCGCTGAGGGCGCAGAAACCTGTAGGGTCCTCACACTTTGGGCAATGCAAATGAAACATACTAGATTCGGTAGGAAGAAAAATGCATCAACGACGGCGGCTGCCATCCTAGGATTACCCGCAACCAAGGGACTTGGATTTATCGGGGATGGATGAAGAATTCGTACATGGCTCTCCATGAGAAAATCCTATGCAATCGCTGAGAGGGGGTTTTCTCTCATAAACATGACGATGAAGACAATCCGCATCAGATTTGTCGGGAAGCTTTACAAGAACCACACCCTTCATAATTGAAGGCACAGCCAGGAAATTGTTGTGGTGAAGTACACCCTCGAGAACACATCAGACAACAATGCTGCTGGAAAACACTAGTTTCGGACACATGGTGACAAGGACAGAACAGCTGGATAGTTTAGCATTAGAACTCATCCTGAGGTCTTCAAGTTCACACGACATGACTTTGAGAACTTCATCTCCACCGCGGACCTAGTTCTAATTCAAACAGAAACCAAATATTTTATTACTACCTCTGTTAAGAAATATAAGATGATTTTTGATATTTTACTCCATATAAGACTACTGATACGCATTGATGTTCATAAAGTAGTTGAAAGTAATCTATAAGAAATCAGTGTCAACCTCTCGCATGTTTTGGTCAAAATAGGAATTTAGAACCGTCATTTGGCACACAAAAATCACATGCAAGATCACCCAGAAAGTTGTACTACTAGTACTAGTACCAGTACTGCATATTAGATGAAAAAACATGATCAAGATCGAGAAAAATATTGTCAAGAAAAGATATTACTTGGAATTTCTTAATGAGGGATCCCGGAGAGATCGAGGGGGGCTTGGACAGGGCGATGTCCTTGAGCTTGTCTGCGGTAGACTCGATGGGGTGCTTGCACTTCTTCGTACCCTGAGCCTCGATGGTTTTGGCCAGAGCCACGGTTTTGGCCAGGGCCATAGACATCACTTTGGCCGGTGCTCCAGGGTCCATCAAGAAACTGTCAAATAGAAATAGAAGAAAAGAAACCATAATCACAAACCCAGAAGAAGAACAGAGAGGGAGTTATAGGATCAGTTCGGGGTTGCAAGACCAGACCTATGCCAGAATCAATACCATTGATGCGCTCACCGTTCCTTCTTTGGGAGAGAAGAACAATGGCAGAAGCAAGTCGGGGTTTTCTTGAAGAAATGAGGAATAAGATGAGGGAGAAGCGAGTTGGGGTTTTCTTCAAGAGAGTAAGTTGAGGGAGAACAGTGAAATGATGGTTGCTTCGTCCGTCCAACTTACTGCTGGAAAGGTGGGGTTTTTGTGATTTGATGGCTCATTGGGCATTACTGCGGCGCTTCGATCGGGGTAGTCTACCATGCAGTTGGGCACTCTAGTACGGAGTAAGTTTAGTGCATGGCTAGTGGACCCCTATGCTGGCTATCCCACACGTCTACGAAAGTGAGTAGCAAGGTTCCCGATAACCGTCGAGGAGGATCCGGACGGTAGAGCGTGTCCACTATTTCTAAAAAATGATTACAACAAGTGTTTCCACTCTTATGATGGATGAATGTGAAACACGGCAGCCACTTGAACTTACACAGTGCTCCTACTATGTCGGGTGGTAGGTGCGACATATGCCAACGGATGGCTTATCATTGTGGGAGCCAGTAAGACATCACCGGTGCCTGGAAGCGAGATGAGGCGAAGACATGCACGCCGGCGAATCTTACCCAGCTTTGGGGCTCTCCGTGGAGATAACACCCCTACTGCTGCTCTACAGGGTCTCCGCATGATCACTAGATCAACAAGTAGCTACAAGATGCTCCTTGAGCTGTTCGGTGGCAGGAGGAAGAAGGGCAAGGCTAGTTCTCTCCTCTCCCGATGGTGGTGTCCAAAACTCTCAGAGATCAACCCTTTGCATGGGTGCCCCGGGGGGTTTATATAGGCCTACCCCCCTGGGGTACAATGGTAATCCGGCTGGGCACGGGCCCAGGCCGTCAGTGTCTACAACCGCCGTCTTCTCCGCCGGCTTCTGGGCCCGCCGACTGGTGGGTCCCGCCGGCTGTCGTTCCATTGGTCGACAGGCCAGCCCCACCGCATGGGGGATCTTGTCGGGGGCTGGTTACTGTGGCCTCGCCTTTGATGACGAGGGTTTCGTCGAGGTAAGCATGGCTACAGTGCCGCCGCCGTGCGGGCTCCCACCGTAGCCATACCGCGTCTCATCTGCTTAATGGAGCGCGCGCCCCGAGGGGAGCAAGCCGGCTACTAGAAGCCGGCCCGGCCTTGGGCCGGCTGGGGGAGGCCAGGCCGCCTTCGGATGTCTCTCTGACCGAAGGGTCCCGCCGCCTGCGGGCCGTACTGGCATCCTGTCGTGGATGATGTCATGATTCTCATGGCAACAGTGCCACGCCGGACGGGGGATGGCCGCCCCATACGGCGTACTGTGGCCATGTATTTTCTAGGATTCGGGGGTGGCAGGGTTTGTTGTAGCCACGCCCCGTCCCGTCACCGTTATGGGTGATGGTCTCTAGAATGCGGCATTCGGCAGCCTGCTTCTTGGAGTCGGCCCTTCGCGGGCCGCCTTCTGGGAGTCGGTCCTTCATGGGCCGTCTTCTTGGAGTCGGTCCTTCATGGGCCGGCTTCTTGGAGTCGGCCCGATCGTGGCGCCCTCCAAAGGTTGTTTTATGGCCGGGCCGCCTTCTGCCAGCCGGCTCGGGCGATAGCTGGCCGGAGGAAGGCGGCCCCACATCTTAGGCGCTTCGAGGTCCGATCGGCCCGTTGTTTTTCCTGAGGGCCAAAGGGAGCCGGTTAGGCTACCCGTGGTCATTTACTTCGACAGTAGTCCCCGAAGCTGGTTGGGCTTTGCGGCTTGAGGGGAAATCGAGAAGCTCGGCCAGCTTCCTATCCAGTGGAGCCAGCAGCTAGGAGCCGACCCTTCTTGCGCGTGCCTTCTCGGCGAAGCTTCCTCAAAATTCGAAGGCGGGAACCAGCAAGCGCACCAGCCGAGCGACGGGCTGACTGTCTGCTTTCCGTGCGCTGCATGGCATCCTTCGGCTAGCAAGGCCTGCCAGCCCACGCGCGTGACAGGACGCCGTTGCAGGCCAGTGCCCGCCAATCCCGCGCCTCGGCCCGTTCGCAGATCTTCTGTGGCCCGAACCGACCGCACGTCTTCCGGCGGCATTTCCCACTCGCCATCAAGGCGCGATAATCACGGGGCGCGGGGGAGTGGGTGCAGTTAATCCCACGCCACCCCGTGCCTTGCCTCCTCGGCTTCGCCGCGCGGGGCTATAAGTAGGGGCAGGGAGGGGGAGCAGCAGTCGCTCGCACGCTCGCCCTCTCCCTGCCTCCTTCTTCTTCTGCTTCGCCGCGGTAGCTCCTCGCCATGCTCCTGCGTCGCCATCCATTCTTCCTCCCAGTGTGCCGCAGGCTTGCTGCCTCTGCGCCGGGCGCTTCTCGTCGTCGCGCTCGCCGCCATGGCTCCGACGTCGAGCTCTTGGGACGGCTCCATCATCCGCGATGACCACATAGATTTTCTCCGCAAGATGCGGCGGCTGCCGAGCGAGGATCTCGTGCAAGTCTGCCTCGCGCTAGCGAGGGAGATCTCGCCGGCGCCAGAGGAAGGCGAGAAAGTGATCTTCTACTCGCACTGCATGCGCAGCGTCGGCCTCCCCGCCAGCGGCTTCTTCCGCGCATTCCTTGAGTTTTACCAGCTCCAGCCGCACCACCTCTCCCCCAACACGGTGGTGCTGCTGTCGGCCTTCATATCTTTGTGCGAGGGCTTCCTCGGTGTCCTCCCCACCATCGAGCTCTGGGTGGAGTTCTTTCAATCCAAGCCCGGCACGGCCGTCGCTGGCGTGCCGGCTTAGTGCGGCGCCTTCATCGCCATGAGGCGGTCCACCGCCGACAACCCCTTTCCTTCCATCGCGCTGATCCAGTCGGTGAAGCTCTGGCAACGGTCTTCCTTTTATGTAAAGAACGTTGCCCCGAATGGCGACTACGTCAACTTGCCGGCTTATGTAGCCGGCCCGCCGGCTGGGAGGCCGGCCACATGGTCCTACTGGGCCAGATCGCTGACGCCGGTTGGAGCCGGGGCCGTCGCCCGACTTCGGGTGCTCATCCAGTCGGACCACCTGACCGGGCCCGGCTTGATCGCCGCCTTCGTCGAGCGCCGGGTCCTTCCGCTTCAAGGCCGCCCTCATCTGATCTGTCAGATGAGCGGCTGCTTCGACCCAAGCCGGCTTAGCACCAGGGAGATGCCTCACGATGAGGTGTCCTACATGGTGAACTATATCGCCAACTGCAAGCTCAAGCCGGACTGGCAGTATGGCATGGCGCTACTCTCTCGCGCAAATCCGCCACCCATGGTAAGTTTTCTTTCTTTATTTGTTGCCGAATCCTTTTTCGGGCCGACTCTTTATCCGTCGGTATGTCTTGAACCAGAATCCCCTTCTTCATCCTCCGGCCGAGACCGCGGGGCCGGAACGCGAGTTCGCCCCCGACCGCGAGGCGGATGATCCTGACGATGCTGACTTGGGGGCAGCCGCCCTAGACGACGATGCCGCGGGGGGCGGCGGCGAGACAGGCGGCTCCGGCTTCACCGCCAGCTTCGACGATTGGCCCGACGATGACAAGGCCGACCCCGCTCCACGCCGCCAGCCGACGTCCGACCCCCAAGGCGCCAGTCCATCCGGCGGGCCGGCTGCACAAGGCAGCATACTGAAGCGCCGAGCGGCACCGACTTCCTTCGGCGGCCGACCGAAGAGGCCTAGGGTGCCCACGGCGGTAACCAAGCAGGATGAGGCGGCCGCGAAGGCGGCCCACTTCCGCAAAGTGGTGAAGCAGCCGCAGGCAGTCTCGGTGTGAGTTCTGGTCTTTACGCAACTTTCTTTCTTTTCTTTAGTTGATGTTCTTCTGAGCCTTGTCTCCTGTTTTGTCAACCAGGGCCCCGCTCACTCTTGAGCGGACTACCACTGCCTCCATAGTCGGCGGAGCGGGAGGGTCTGCATGCTTCCGTCGCATAGACCCCTGCGCCGAGCTTCAGGCGGCGACGGAGTGGAACACGCGGGAGGAGCGGGAGGCGGAAGAGAGAAGGGCAGCCGCCGCCGAGCCGGCCCTAGAGACAACGGCGGAATCGGCCGAGGCATAGGCCGACGCGGCGGCCAGGGCCCGGGCGGAGGCCAAGGCCGTGGAGAAGACGGCGGAGGCCCTGCGAGGCCAGCTTCCTCGGCTCGTCATCTCCCTCCGTTCTGCGCCCCCGGACGTCCCGCAGCCCCCGTCGGAAGAGGTCAGCCGCGACCCGCCGATGGTGAAGAGGGAGGAAGGCAACATAGTCGTCCTGGAGGGAGGAGTAGAGCCGCCTCCATCGGCCGGGACTGGCCAAGGCAGCCAGCCTGAGGTGCTGCCTGACCGGCCAACCGCGTAGGCGGATCTTGTGGTTCTATCGCCGGCTCACCGGCGTGCGGCGAGGGCGGCTTCGGAGTCGGATCCGCAGAGGGGGGCCACCTCCAGCTCGCTGTCACATGAGCTGGAGTCGGCCACCGCTAGCTCGCCCGGGTGGACGCAGGGCGGCGGGACAGCCGCGCTGACCTTGGCGGCGCAAGACGTCCGCAGCCGGTTTTAGGCCCAAGCCACCGCGCTGCAACAATGTACCCGAGAATTTCTCGCAACGCGGGCGGTCGTTTGGGTGAGCTCTTTGTTCTTGATTTCTTTCCGTGGGGGCGCGTCAGCGCACCCATTGGGTGTAGTCCCCGAGTTCTGAGCCGGCAGCTGAGCAGGCGGCTTGGAACTTCTTCGAAGACTTGTTTTACTGACTTACTCTTGCTTGCTTCTTCGTCCTGTTTGCAGGATTACCACAACCTCCATGCCGCTACCTTCAACTCCCAGGTCCGGGAGGCAGACAAGAGGGCCACCGATCTGATGGAGAGTCGGCGTGAGTGTTTTTGTCTTTCATCTCATGTGGAGGCGCGTCAGCGCACCCACTGGGTGTAGTCCCCGAGATTCGGGCCGACTGCTGAGCAGTCGGGTCGGATCTTTCTTGCCGACTTCTTTCTTAACTTTTTTCTTTCCATACTGGCAGGAGCCAACGCCGACTTGAGGCAGCAGCTGGGTATCGCCTAGACCGCCCTTTGCACCAAGGAGGGCGAGCTCAATGCCTTGGCCCAGGAGCGTGACCGCCTAGCCAAGAGACTGGCCAACCAGGAGGAAAGCCACCAAGCAGCCCTGAAGGCGGCCCAGGACAGCGAGGCCGTCCTCAAAGCCGAATTCGAGACCGAGGGGGCGGGCTGGGCTGAGGCGAGGCAACCTCTGAGCGAAGGCTACGACCGTGTCGAGGACTTGGTCGATGGTAGGCCGCCTTCTCCTTCACTCTTTGCTTGTTTTTGCAAGTCGGTTTATCTCCTGACTTGCTCTGTTCCTTCTTCTTTGTGAAGAGTACTTTCCTGGCCACTCTGTTGCTGCCAACCAAGCCGTCGAAGCCCACCGAGAGGCCCGGCGGCAGGCTGGGGTTGAGGTCGCGCCGAATGCTAACCGGTCGCTTCAGGAGCAGCTTCTGGCGATCGAGGCCCGCCTCCAGCCGGCCTACCGCATGCTCCACCGGCTCCAGCATGCCGGGGCGCAGGTGCTGGCTGCCCTTTGGCCTGGCGAGGTAATCCCTCGCACCCCCAGCCGCACTGCCGACTGGCTGGAGGTAGCCGTCGGCCGCCTTGAGGCCTGGAAGGCTTCAGCAGCTCGATCCGGCGCTCGACGGGCGCTAGAGTTCATCCGGGCTTGGTACCCAGGGCTGAACTTGGATCAGCTGCGCACCTGGCGGCAGGAGGCCGACGAGGAGCTGGAGGCGGTGCGGCCGGCTATCATCCAGCGCGCCTCGGCGATCGCCGACTTCACCGACACCAGCGTCTTTGCTCGTGAGGTGAACGAGGATGGCGTCGCGTAGCCGAAGGACTGGTTCAGGCTGAACCCGACCAATGGTGAGGACTCGGCGGAGGAGATTGACTCCAGCGACGAGGGGGAGGAGGAGGAGGAAGACGGCGAAGATGCTGAGCCGGAGGTCGGAGCGGCAGGCCAGCCTCAGCCTGACCGTGCCTCTAGCAACGAGGCGCGCACGAACACTCCGCCTGCCGCTGGCGATGACCAGGCCGAGACTCGCCAGCCGGCCACTCCTCCAGCCGACACCGCCATCTCTACTGTTCTCCCTGAAGCTCCAGGCGCTCCCTTGGCTTGATTTATCATTTACTTCCCTGCTAGTTACTCTTTGGACAAACTTGTTATTTTGCGCAATTCCACCCACTAGGGGTGTATTCAAACTTCGTTGAATGCCGGCCTTTTGAAGGCTCTTTGATGTAAATATTATTATGCATGTGTTTGGCTTCCATTCCGACTTGCTTTTTATCTTTCAGCTTTCTTCCTTTGCCACCTTCCCTTGGTTGCCGCCTTCCCAGCCAGACAGCTGCTCTGCAGGCTGTGGCCGGGTATGGAGTTCGGCCGTCTAGGAAGGCAAAGGTTCAAGCTCTCTTAGATTTTGGCAGAGTAGGAAAGGAAGCCGGCCAGCCGACTGCTTCGACAGTCGGTTGGCGATGGGGGAAGCCGGCTTGTGTTATGTAAGTTCGTTAGTCCTTAGCCATTTTCATGTGGGCATCCTTTCCGCCTTTAGCTCTTGCTAGTCAGGCAGCTGATTCTTCGAGCTGTGACTCTCGCAAGAGAGGGCTTGGGTGCCGGCACATTACTTGTCTGACTGCGGGTAGAACTTGGACATAACTCGAGGCGGCAAGTCCCCGGGACGACTAGTCGAACCCGGTGCCGGACGGAGAAAGTAAATGTAGTAGGGTAACCATGGGGGTGATACCCGTCATACATAGATAAAGTAGGGCAGTCCCCGAGAACTCCTCGGGGGCCCGTTGTCTCATACTTAATACAAAAGGTAGCATGATACATACTGCATTTTAACTGTAAAATCTTCGAAGAAGATTGGCGTTCTAGGGGCACTCCGACTCCTTGCCGGAATCGTCTCTCTTGCGTGCCTTCGGCTTCTGTGCGTTGATTAGGTAATAGGAGTCGTTTCCCAGAGCCCGGCTGATGACGAAGGGGCCTTCCCAAGGGGCCGAGAGCTTGTGCTGGCCGGCTGTTCGCTGGATTAGCCGGAGCACAAGGTCTCCCTCTTGGAAAGTCCTTGGCTTCACTCTCCGACTGTGGTAACGACGAAGCCCTTGCTGGTAGATGGCGGACCGGCTGAGGGCTAACAGCCGGCTTTCTTCCAGCAAGTCGACGCCGTCTTCTCTTGCTTCCTTGGCCTCCGCCTCCGTGTACATGGTGACTCAAGGCGAGTCGAACTTGATGTCGGTTGGGATGACAGCCTTAGCACCATATACAAGGAAGAAGGGGGTGAAGTTGGTCGCCTTGTTTGGAGTAGTGCGCAGGCTCCAGAGGATGGCCGGTAGCTCGTCGAGCCAGCAGCCAGTCGAACGCTCCAGCGACACGACCAGTTGGGGCTTGATGCCGGAGAGGATGAGGCTGTTTGCTCGCTCGACTTGGCCGTTTGACTGCGGGTGGGCAACGGATGCTAAGTCCAGTCGGATGCCCTGTGTCGCGCAGAAACGTGCCAATGCTCCCTTGGCGAAATTTGTGCCGTTGTCGGTGATGATGCTGTGTGGAACGCCGTACCGGGTTGTAATGTCGGCAATGAATGTCACGACAGTCGGGCCATTCAGCTTCTTGATTGGCTTTGCTTTGATCCACTTGGTAAATTTGTCTACGGCGACAAGCAGATGTGTCATGCCGCCGCGCACCGTCTTGAATGGTCCGACCATGTCCAGTCCCCAAACGGCAAAGGGCCAAGTGATGGGGATGGTCTTGAGTGCAGAAGCCGGCAGGTGTTGCTTAGAGCCAAAGACTTGGCACCCTTTGCAGTGTTTGACTAGTTCCTTGGCATCCTCCAATGCAGTCGGCCAGAAAAATCCATGGCGGAAGGCCTTGGCGACGAGCGCCCTGGAGGCGGCATGGTGGCCGCATTCGCCTTGGTGGATGTCTTCGAGGATTGCTATGCCCTTTTCTTGTTCGACGCAGCGCTGGAAGACTCCGGTAGCGCTGCGCCTAACTAGCTCTTGATTCATTATTGTGTAGGCTCCGGCTCGGTGTTGGACTTGTCTGGCCGAGATCTCATTAGTCGGTAGTTCTCCATTCACTAGAAACCGGAGGATGGGCTGAGCCCATGATGGAGCTGTGATTTCTTCCACTGCCAAGACGGCTACTGCAACCTGGGTGGGCGGGCTGGGTTGTGAGGAGTTGGAGTCGGCCTCCGCCTGCTGTGCCACTGCAGTCCTCGGGCCGGGTTCGGCTATGGCAGTCCCCGAGCCGGGTTCGACTATGGCAGTCCCCGAGCCGGCTGCCGAAGTCCCCGGGCCACCTGTCTGGTCCCCAAAGTCGGATCCGACTACGCCGGGGTCAAGCAGCACGAAGATGGAACTGGATTCCGGAGAAGGCTTGACAGATGGCTTGAAGAGGCGTTGGAGGGCGACACCAGTTGGTATAGCTTGTCGGGTGGAGCCTATTCGTGCCAGGGCATCTGCTTGCTCATTATCGGCCCAAGGCACGTGAAGGAACTCACACCCCTCGAAATATCCACTGAGCTGCTGGACAAGGAAACGGTAGCTCACCATGTTTGCGTCCTTGGCATCCCAGTCGCCGGATGATTGCTGCACCACTAAGTCCGAATCACCATAGCACAGGATCCGGCGGATGCCGAGTTCCTTGGCTAGTCGGAGCCCGTGTATGAGCGCCTCGTACTCGGCCACGTTGTTGGAGGCGGCAAAGTGGATTTGCAATGTGTATCTGAGTTTGTCGCCTTTGGGAGAGGTGAGGACGATGCCGACTCCCAAGCCGGTGCGCATCTTGGATCCGTCAAAATGCATCTGCCAATGAGTGGAGTCCGAGGCCGGCGACAGGTACTGGGTCTCGGCCCAGTCGATGAGGAAGTCGGCCAGTGCTTGGGACTTGATGGCGGTGCGGGGCTGATAGTAGATCGTGTATGGAGCCAGCGCAATGGCCCATTTCTCCACTCGGCCGGATGCGTCCCGGCTGCCTATGATCTCGGCAAGCGGGGCGGTGCATACGACCGTGATGGGATGCTCTTGAAAGTAGGGCTTGAGCTTCTTGGAGGCAAAGTACACACCATAGCACATTTTCTGATAGTGCGGGTAGTTCTGCTTTGAGGTGGATAATACTTCGCTCAAATAATACACCGGTCTCTGGACTAGCTGAGCTCGGCCTTCCTCTAGGCACTGAACCACAATGACTGTGCTGACCACCTGGCTGGTGGCGGCGATGTAGAGGAGCATGGGTTCCTTCTTAGTTGGGGCCGCCAAGACAGGCGATGTGGACATCATCTTTTTCAGCTCGCGGAACGCTTGATCCGCCTGGTCATTCCACTCAAAATGAGCGGATTTCTTCATGAGTCGGTAGAGGGGGAGAGCCTTCTCTCCGATCCGGTTCATGAAGTGGTTCAAAGATGCCAAGCATCCGGTAAACTTTTGGACGTCTCGCAGCTTGGTAGGAACCTTCATTCTCTCTATGGCCTTGATCTTTACTGGGTTGCACTCGATGCCGCGTTCGGAGACCAGAAAGCCTAGGAGCTGGCCGGCTGGTACTCCGAACACACATTTCTCCGGGTTGAGCTTGATCTGAAACCGGCGCAAGTTATCAAAGGTTTCCTTGAGGTCTTCCAGTAGGGTGTCGCGTTTCTCCGTCTTCACCACAACATCGTCTACGTAGACGTGGGCATTTCTGCCGAGTTGCTTGAGGAGGCATTTCTGCATGCAACGCTGAAAAGTGGCGCCGGCATTTCTCAAGCCGAACATCATAGTCAGGTAACAGAAAGCTCCAAATGGGGTGATGAAGGCGGTCTTCAAGCGATCAGCCGGGTTCAACTTTATCTGGTGGTAGCCGGAATAGGCACCCAAGAAACTCAACAGCTCGCATCCGGCTGTGCAGTCTATCACTTGGTCAATCCTTGGCAGGGCGAATGGATCTTTGGGGCAGGCTTTGTTGAGGCTGGTGTAATCGATGCACATGCGCCACTGCTTGTTCTTCTTTAGTATGAGGACCGGGTTGGCAAGCCATTCTGGAAAGAACACTTCCATAATGAAGCCGGCTGCCAGAAGCCGGGCTATCTCTTCTCCGACTACTCTTCTCTTCTCTTCTGACAGGCGGCACAAGGGCTGCCTGACCGGCCTTGCATCAGATTGGACGTGTAGCTTGTGCTCGGCGAAATCCGTCGGGACACCCGGCATGTCTTTGGGAGACCATGCGAAGATGTCCCGATTCTCATGGAGGAAATCGACGAGCTCGCCTTCCTATTTGCTGTCAAGGCCTGTGCCTATGACGGCGTGCCTCTCTGGGTACTCCGGGTCCAGGGTTATCTTCTTTGTCTCCTTGGCCGGCTGGAAAGAACCTTGAGCTTCACATTCCTTGGGGTCAGGGGACAAGGCCGGCTGCTTGCCAGCCAGGGCCACAACTCGGTCCAACATTTTCTTTTCTTCGGCGATCACAAGGGACTCGGCGAGGCGACTGCTGGCCGCTGCACACTCAGAGGACTTCTTGTAGTCTTCAGCTATGGTGATAATGCCCTTGGAACTCGGCATCTTCATCTTGAGGTAGGCATAGTGGGGCATAGCCATAAACTTGGCCAACGCTGGTCGGCCAAGCAGTGCGTGGTACGAGCTCTCCAAATCCACTACCTCGAACCATATTGCCTCTCGGCGGAAATGATCCTTGTCTCCAAAGAGGACATCCATCTTGATCTTGCCGATTGGTGAGCAGGACAGGCTGGGTACGATGCTATGGAACACGGTCCGGCTAGGCATGAGTTGCTTCGGCTTGATGTTGAGCTTCTCCATGGTATCTCGGTACAGAATGTTGATACTGCTCCCGCCGTCTATCAGCACACGGGAGAAACGAGCGGCGCGCCTCTCCGTTGCCAGGGTGGCATCCAAAACAAGGGCATAGGCCAGGAGACGGCATCACCTCTGGGTGGTTGTCCCGGCTCCAGCTGATGGGTTTCTCCTACCAGTGCATGAACTCAACATTACTGGAGGCGACCGCGTTGACTTCTTGGTGTTGTCGGTGCCGACTTTGCCGATCGTCTGGTTGGCTCATGAAGACGATGTAGGCGGCACGCTCGTCAGGGAACTCGTCGTGGACGGCTCCGACTGCCGGTCGAGCGGCCGACTGCTGGGGGGCAGGAGGCGGCTGGCCCGCAGGTGGAGGCGGCAACAACCCCTCGCCCTTGGAGATTCGGGTGAGCCAATGGCACTTCCGGGTCGTATGGCTGGATGGCTTCGCGCCGCTGTGGAATCTGCAGGAGGCGTCAAGAGTTTGCTCGTAGGAGAAAGCCGGCTGCCAAGCCGGCCTGCCGCCCTTCGGTTTCTTGGGAGCCGGCCGCCCCTCAGGCTGCTCTTCTTCGACCGTTGCCACCTGCCGACTAGTGGAAGGCGGCATCGGGGCCTTGCGCTTGTTGTCGTTCTGATATGGGCGCCGAGTGGACTCTCCAGCCGGCGTCTTGGGAGCCGGCACAAGCACTTTCCCGGAAGCGTCGACTCGAAGCTCGGTCTTCATGGAGGAATCGGCCGTGGCGTATTTGTCCGCGATGATCAGCAGCTCGTCAAGGGTAGTCGGCTCGTCGCAGAGGAGTCGGTGCTTGAGGAGGGTGCCCTCTCGGCATCCGGCCGTGAAGTACTCGATCGCCTGAACCTCGTGCACCCCTTCGCAGGAGTTTCAGAGCTCGGCCCAACGTGTGAGGTAATCACGAGTCGACTCGTTGGGTCCTTGTACACACAAGGAGAGCTGTCGGGGCTTGGGTGCCCACTTGTAGGTGCTGGTGAAGTTGCGGATGAAGGCTTCCGTGAAGTCGAGCCAGCTGTTGATGCTGTAGGGCTTGAGGCTGTTGAGCCAGGTGCGTGCCGTGCCTTGGAGCATCAGGGGGACATACTTCACGGCAACGCGCCAGTTGCCGTTTGCTATGCAAACCGCGGTGGAGTAGTCAATCAACCAGTCCTCCGGCTTCACGGAGCTGTTATACTTGGGCGTGTCTCTTGGGAGCAAGAACCCTTTGGGGAAGGGCTCGTCGCGGATGCGGGGGCCGAAACAAGGCGGGCCGACATCATCTTCTTCTTCTAGGGCCAGGGATCGTGCAAGGCGGTCGATCCGATGGCGGGCATCGTTCTCGCCGACTCCTTCGCGGTGACCAAGTCGGCCGCTGAGAGTCGGATGCTCGATAGGCGGCGGGGTGGGGTATCTCTCCCCGCGAGGTGGAGGAGGGGGCAAGTCGCCTCGTCTCTCCATGCCTCGGGGACGGCCTTCCGCGTCGCGCTCGATGGTGATTCGTGTCCGGCTACGGCTAGCAGCCGGCTCCTTCTCTTGTCTCGCACGGGCGCCGCCCGTAGTCGGCGTACGCGACGTCGCGTTGTGTTCTCGGTGAGGGGGGCTTTCAGCTCGGACGCCGGCTTCGTGGCGCGCCGCGGCCGCGTCGATTAGTTGCTGGATGCGTCTAGTCATGTAGGGGAGCTCGTCGGCCCCCAACCCATTGAGCTCGTCAACGATCGACTGGGCGGCGCGTAAATTCTCGAGGGGCGTGGCATAGACCGGGCGGTCCGCACCCAGCATGCTGGCGATGGCCGCGCTGCGTTTCTTGACGGCTCCGACCTGGCTTGGCCCTTCTGGAGGCGGCGTGCCGAAGGCGGCGCGGTCGACCTCGCACTGGTGGGCTTCCGTGAGGCGTCTCATGGTGTTTATCTTCTGGCCCTCCGCGACGAGGGCGAGGCGGCGAGCCTCCAACGCCTCGGCGTCGGCGTCGGCTGGAATGGGGACGGACAAGTCTTGCAGCACCGCTTGCAGGGCGTTGTGGGTGTTCTCGCCGGAGGCGGCTCCGTGGCTGATGACTAGCACCTCAGTGACGGTGCTGCCGCCACTGTCAGCTCGCGGGAGGGGATCGTCAAAGACGATCACGTCGGTGGGGAAGGCGTCAAGTGATGCCGTGTTGGAGTCGACAAGCATCGGGTCGGTGGAGCCGACCGACTCCAAGTCCGCGGTAGGCTCGACGGAGACATGGAGTTGGTCAAGGAGGCTGACGAGGCGGCTCTCGAGGCAGCCGGTGCCCGCGTCGAATGCGGGCTCGTCGGAGATGCAAACCTCGCCAAGGAGATCGGCGAGGCAGCTTGCCGCGCAAGCATCGTCGACGCTTTGCAGCGCGTCGGGGCAAGCGCCATCGGGCGTGCCGGGCTGGCTACGCTCGCTGGGGAGGAAAAGGGTTCCCGTCCAGAGCAGGTCTCCGGACGACGGTGCACCTGGCCCCATGGTGGGCGCCAAATGTCGGGTGGTAGGTGCGACATATGCCAATGGATGGCTTATCATTGTGGGAGCCAGTAGGACATTGCCGGTGCCTGGAAGCGGGATGAGGCGAAGACATGCATGCCGACGAGTCTTACCCAGCTTCGGGGCTCTCCGTGGAGATAACACCCCTAAATCTACTCCGTGGGGTCTCCGCATGATCACTAGATCAACAAGTAGCTACAAGATGCTCCTTGAGCTGTTCGGTGGCAGGAGGAAGAAGGGAAAGGCTAGCTCTCTCTCCTCTCCCTATGGTGGTGTCTAAAACTCTCAGAGATCAAGCCTTTGCATGGGTTCCCCGGGGGGTTTATATAGGCCTACCCCCCGGGGTACAATGGTAATCCGGCTGGGCGCGGGCCCAGGCCATCAATGTCTACAACCGCCGTCTTCTCCGCCGGCTTCTGGGGCCCGCCGACTGGTGGGTCCCGCCGGCTGTCGTCCCGTTGGTCGACAGGCCAGCCCCACCGCATGGGGGATCTTGTCGGGGGCTAGTTACTGTGGCCTCGCCTCTGATGACGAGGGTTTCGTCGAGGTAAGCATGGCTACAGTGCCACCTTCGTGCGGGCTCCCACCGTAGCCATACCGCGTCTCATCTGCTTAATGGAGCGTGTGCCCCGAGGGGAGCAAGCCGGCTACTAGAAGCCGGCCCGGCCTTGGGCCGGTTGGGGGAGGCCAGGCCGCCTTCGGATGTCTCTCTGACTGAAGGGGCCCACCTCCTGCGGGCCGTACTGGCATCCTGTCGTGGATGGTGTCATGATTCTCATGGCAACAGTGCCACGCCGGACGGGGGATGGCCGCCCCATACGGCGTACTGTGGCCATGTATTTTCCGGGATTCGGGGTGGCAGGGTTTGCTGTAGCCACGCCCCGTCCCGTCACTGTTATGGGTGATGGTCTCTAGAATGCGGCGTTCGGCCGCCTGCTTCTTGGAGTCAGCCCTTCGCGGGCCGCCTTCTGGGAGTCGGTCCTTCATGGGTCATCTTCTTGGAGTCGGTCCTTCATGGGCCGGCTTCTTGGAGTCGGCCCGATCGTGGCGCCCTCCAAAGGTTCTTTTATGGCCGGGCCGCCTTCCGCCAGCCGGCTCGGGTGATAGCCGGCCGGAGGAAGGCGGCCCCACCTCTTAGGCGCTTCGAGGTCCGATCGGCCCGTTGTTTTTTCTGAGGGCCAAAGGGAGCCGGTTAGGCTACCATGGTCATTTACTCCGACATACTACTAGGCATGCATTAAGGATGGCAATGGTTCGGGTTTGGACCGGGTTGAACAATATCTAATCCATATCCATATCCATGAAGATAGTCTTTGCCCAACCATGAAAATATCCATGGGTAAAAAACTGTGTCCATGTCCAAACCCGTCGGAAATCCATACCCACTGGATATCCATTGGGTCCTCTCGAGACATATAAATAATACATAATACAATGTTAACATAAGCTCTTCCAATCTTCACCTCGTGGCAGGCTAGGCCTCACTTACAGTAAACATCAACTTATGGTAAATCAATGCCCACTAACAACCAAATATCATTTAGGATATTTTTTCTAATAGATGAGAATGACGAGTCATTTAACAAGGAGATAAAAATAAGAGAAGGGGTGTTGGAGTATGTTATGGATGGGATTGAATGTCAACGTCAACTATTAAAAGTTATGATGGGGATTGCGCAATTTCTTTTGCATGTTTTAGATAACAAAGTGTTAAATTGCAGTAGGACATGTGACTGTGGGGTAGGGATAGCAGATTTTTGCCCAATAAGTCATAATATCTCGTCAGTTTTGGATATATCCATGGGTACAAGATTATATCCATGTCTTACCCCCGAGCAATCGGGTTGGATTTGAGCGCCGCCCATGGACACAAAAGCATATCCAAACCCTATCCATTTGGGTCGGATATCCATGGGTATCCATGTCCATGGATAAAATTGCCATCCTTAGCATGCATGTGCAGTGGTTCATACGTCAGTACTACATAATTTTCTTGCTAGTGTAATAAGATATGATGACAACAAATGATATTGTGTGCATGTCAACTATGTGAACAATAATGCAAAATAGTACCCCTTTTTTGACTGTCCAGTCGAGAATGAACAGTGAGATCAATGTTAACAGGACTAGGTCTATAGTGCACAGAGAGTATACGGTGCCACAGTACTCCACGGAACATGAACCATATGAAGCACGAATCAATGTTAGGAAGGGTGTATGAAGGGTGCATGGGATGGGAGCAAAAGTTCCCTTCTCGACCCACTTTTGGGTGTTTGGTAGAGTGCA
Organism: Triticum timopheevii; assembly: GCA_963921465.1. Classification (NCBI taxonomy): domain Eukaryota; kingdom Viridiplantae; phylum Streptophyta; class Magnoliopsida; order Poales; family Poaceae; genus Triticum; species Triticum timopheevii. The sequence goes on along the minus strand of OY997268.1, from coordinate 562,162,520 downwards.
TCAAGGGTGCATGAGTCCACACTAGTCGGTTAACACAAATACACTAGGAGCATGCATGAAGAGGGGTGCTGTGATGAGCATGCACGAAGAGGGAACAACTATATTGAGATGAGAATGCAACCAAACACACCCACACGCTTTGTGCTACAGTAACTGATCTGCACCGTCTGAGTTTGATCCAATGGTCATGTTGTGCCGAGACATGGACATGCCCATGTAGAGGACGCCTAAACACCACCGAAGCCCCTCTGATTCTCGAGGCGCAAGACGTTGGTGATGCAGGGTGCCACCGCCCATAGAGCCCTCTCCCGATCGATGGGAGCCAGCTCATCAAAGACGGTGTCCAATGGCATGAAAGGATTCCGGTGACGGAGCCCTGAGAGGATTCACCCAGCAATCGCGACGGTAGCCCACAACCCCTCATTGTCCAGCTCCGCCCCCACCATCGCGCGGAGACGACACAGCTCCTCGGAGATATAGGTGAAGAAGGAGACCAGGTCAGGAAGCCGCAGCTCGTTGAAGTCGACGGGGTGGTCGAACGGGTTTAGCCCGATGCCCGGCATGGTCATGCTGGCACGACGGTAGGCATTGCGCAGCCGCAACACATGCGTGGCAACATGGTCCACCAAGTGGCTGAGGCGATCCTGAACCTCGTCACAATTGGCCCACTCGCGCTCCAGCTGACTCGCCTGACCGCCTATCGTCTCTCCCGCTTTCTGCAGCAACGCCGCCGACGCCTCGAGCATCTTTGTGGTGGACGCCTGCCGCTTTTGAAGCTCCATGAACTCCCGCACATAAAGGAGGAGCATGCCACTCCTCCACTCCTTGAGCTCACGGAGCTCCACGTCCTTGGCCCTGAGCTCCGCATCCTTGGCCCGAAGCTCCTGTGTCAGGCGCCTCACGTCAAACTTCGTGATCTGGTGTGCCACCATGGAACTGAAGGAAATATGCCCTAGAGGCAATAACAAAGTAGTTATTTTATATTTCCTTATTCATGATAAATGCTTATTATTCATGCGAGAATTGTATTAACCGGAAGCTTGATACATGTGTGAATACATAGATAAAACATCGTGTCCCTAGTATGCCTCTACTAGACTAGCTCATTGATCAAAGATGGTTAAGTTTCCTAACCATGGACATGAGTTGTCATTTGATAAATGGGATCACATCATTAGTGGAATGATGTGGTGGACAAGACCCATTCATTAGCTTAGCATAATGATCGTTCAGTTTTATTGCTATTTCTTTCTTCGTGTCAAATATATATTCCTCCGACTATGAGATTATGCAACTCCCGGACACCGGAGGAATGCCTTATGTGCTATCAAACATCACAACGTAACTGGGTGATTATAAAGATGCTCTACAGGTATCACCAAAGGTGTTTGTTGGGTTGGCATAGATCGAGATTAGGATTTGTCACTCCAAGTATCGGAGAGGTATCTCTGGGCCCTCTAGGTAATGCAGATCATATGAAACCTTACAAGCAATGCAACTAATGAGTTAGTTATGGGATGATGCACTACAGAATGAGTAAAGAGACTTGATGGTAATGAGATTGAACTAGGTATGAGGATATCGACGATCGAATCTCGGGCAAGTAGCATACCGATGACAAAGGGAATAACGTATGTTCACATTGCGGTTCGACCAATAAAGATCTTCGTAGAATATGTGGGAACCAATATGAGCATCCAGGTTCCGCTATTGGTTATTGAACGGAGAGGTGTCTCGGTCATGTCTACAGAGTTCTCAAACCCGTAGGGTCCACACGCGTAACGTTCGATGACGATATGTTTTATATTAGTTATGTGTTTTGTTGACCGAAGGTTGCTCAGTTTCCTGGATAAGATCACGGACATGACGAGGAGTCTCGAAATGGCCGAGAGGTAAAGATTGATATATTGGAAGGTTATATATGGACACCGGAAAGGTTCCAGAAAGGTTCGGGGATTTTTTGGAGTACTTGGAGGTTACTGGACCCCCGGGAAAGTTAATTGGCCTCATGGGCTATAGAGGAGAGGAGGAAACTGGCCACAAGAGGTGGCGTGCGCCCACCCCATAGGAGTCCTAATTGGACGAGGGGAGGGGGCGGCCCCCCTTTCCTTCTCCCTCCCCCCTCTTTTCCCTTTCCCCCTCTTCGTTGGAAGGAAGGGGGGAGCCGACTAGGACAGGGAGTCCTAGTGGGACTTCACCCACTTGGCGCGCCCCTAGGGTCGGCCGGCCTCCCCCTCCTCCTTTATATACGGGGGCACCCCAAGGCACAACAATTATCTCTTAGCCGTGTGCAGTTCCCCCTCCACCGTTTACTCCTCCGATCATATTGTCGTAGTGCTTAGGCAAAGCCCTGTGCAGATCACTTCACCAACACCGTCATCACGCCATCATGCTGATGGAACTCATTGACTCCTTCGCTCCTCTAATGGATCAAGAGTTTGAGGGACGTCATCAAGTGAACGTGTGCAGAACTCGGAGGTGTCGTACGTTCGGTACTTGATCGGTTGATTCGAGAAGACGTTCGACTACATCAATCGCGTTAAGTTAATGCTTCCGCTTTCGGTCTAGGAGGGTAAGTGGACACACTCTCCCCCTCTCGTTGCTATGCATCTCGTAGATAGATCTTGCGTGAGCATAGGAAATTTTTGAAATTGCATGCTACATTTCCCAATAGTGGTATCAGAGCCATGTCTATGTGTAGATGATATGCACAAGTAGAACACAAAGAGTTGTGGGCGGTGATCGTCATACTGCTTACCACCAATGTCTTATTTTGATTCAGCGGTATTGTTTGATGAAGCTGCCCGGAGCAACCTTACATGACCGCGTTCATGAGACCGGTTCCACCGACAGACATGCAACTAGTTTTGCATAAAGGTGGCTGGCGGGTGTCTGTTTCTCCAACTTTTGTTGAATCAAATTTGACTGCGGCCAGTCCTTGTGAAGGTTAAAACAACAAACTTGATAAATCATCGTTGTGGTTTTTGTGCTGTAAGTATGTACGGTTCATGCTAGCAGCCCGTAGAAGCCACGTAAAACTTGCAACAAACAAAGTAGATGACGTCTAACTTGTTTTTGCAGGGCATGTTGTGATGTGATATGGTCAAGACATGATGTGATATAAAGATTGTTGTATGAGATGATCATGTTTTGTAAAAGTTATCGACAACTGGCAGGAGCCATATGGTTGTCACTTTATTGTATGAAATACAAGCGCTATGTAATTGCTTTACTTTATCACTAAGCAGTAGCGATAGTCGTAGAAGCAAAGGTTGGCAAGACGACCACGACGCTATGATGGAGAGCAAGGTGTCAAGCCGGTGACGATGGAGATCATGACGTTGCTTCGATGATGGAGATCAAAAGCACAAGATGATGATGGCCATGCCATGTCACATATTCTGATTGCACATGATGCTTATCTTTTATGCATCTTATTTTTCTTAGTAGGCGGTTGCATTATAAGATGACTCCTCACTAAAATTTCAAGGTATAAGCGTTCTCCCCGTGTATGCACCGTTGCGAAAATTCTTCGTGCCGAGACACCACGTGATGATCGGGTGTGATAGGCGCTACGTTCCAATACAACGGGTGCAAGCCAGATTCGCACATGCAAAATACTCGAGTTAAGGTTGACGAGCCTAGCATATACAGATATGGCCTCGGAACACTGGAGACCGAAAGGTCGAACATGAATCATATAGTAGATATGATCAACATAGTGATGGAAACCATTGAAGACTACTCCATCTCATGTGATGATCGGACATGGTTTAGTTGATTTGGATCACGTATCATTTAGATGACTAGAGGGATGTCTATCTAAGTGGGAGTTCTTTAGTGATATGATTAACTGTACTTAATTTATCATGAACTTAGTCCTGATCGTTTTCGCATATCTATGTTGTAGATCAATGGCCCGTGCTACCGTTCCTTTGAATTTTAATGCGTTCCTAGAGAAAGCTAAGTTGAAAGATGATGGCAGCAACTACACGGACTGGGTCCGTAACTTGAGGATTATCCTCATTGCTGCACAAAAGAATTATGTCCTTGATGCACCTCTAGCTGCAAGGCCTGCTGCAGGAGTAGAAGCTAACGTTGTGAACGCCTGGCAAGCTCGATCTGATGACTACTCGCCAGTTTAGTGTGCCATGCTTTACGGCTTAGAATCGGGACTTCAATGACGTTTTGAACATCATGGACCATATGAGATGTTCCAGGAGTTGAAGTTAATATTTCCAGCAAATGCCCGAGTTGAGAGATAAGAAGTCTCCAACAAGTTCTATAGCTGCAAGATGGAGGAGAACAGTTCTGTTAGTGAGCACATACTTAGAATGTCTGGGTACCATAATCACTTGATTCAGTTGGGAGTTAATCTTCCAGATGATTGTGTCATTGACAGAGTTCTTCAATCACTGCCACCAAGCTACAAAGGATTCGTGATGAACTACAATATGCAAGGGATGGAAAAGACTATTCCAGAGCTCTTCACGATGCTAAAGGCCACGGAGGTAGAAATCAAGAAGGAGCATCAAGTGTTGATGGTTAACAAGACCACTAGTTTTAAGAAAAAGGGCAAGGGTAAAAAGAAGGGGAACTTCAAGAAGAATGACAAGGAAGTTGTCACTCTCGGGAAGAAACCTAAAAATGGACCCAAGCCTGAAACTGAGTGCTTCTACTGCAAAGGGACTGGTCACTGGAAGCGAAACTGCCCCAAGTATTTGGCGAATAAGAAGGATGACAAAGTGAGCAAAGGTATATTTGATATACATGTTATTGATGTGTACCTTACTAATTCTCGCAGTAGTGCATGGGTATTTGATACTGGTTCGACTGCTCATATTTGTAAGTCGAAGCAGGAACTATGGAGTAAACGAAGATTGGCTAAGGACGAGGTGATGATGCGCGTCAGAAATGGTTCCAAGGTTGATGTGATCGCCGTCGGCATGCTACCTCTACATCTACCTTTGAGATTAGTTTTAGACCCGAATAATTGTTATTTGGTGCCAGCATTGAGCATGAACATTATTTCTGGATCTTGTTTAGTGCGAGACAATTATTCATTTAAATAAGAGAATAATGGTTGTTCTATTTATATGAGTAATATCTTTTATGGTCATGCACCCTTGAAGAGTGGTCTATTTCTGTTGAATCTTGATCGTGATGATACACATATTCATAATATTGATAGCAAAAGATGCAACGTTGATAATGATAGTGCAACTTATTTGTGGCACTGCCGTTTGGGTCATATCGGTGTAAAGCGCATGAAGAAACTCCATAAATATGGACTTTTGGAATCACTTGATTATGAATCGTTTGATACTTGCGAACCGTGCCTCATGGGCAAGATGACTAAAACTCCGTTCTCCGGAACAATGGAACGAGGTAGTGACTTATTGGAAATAATACATACCGATGTATGCGGTCCAATGAGTGGGGGGTATCGTTATTTGCTGACCTTCACAGATGATTTAAGAAGATATGGGTATATCTACTTAATGAAACACAAGTCTGAAACATTTGAAAAGTTCAAAGAGTTTCAGAGTGAAGTAGAGAATCATTGTAACAAGAAAATGAAGTTTCTACGATCTGATCATGGAGAAGAATATTTGAGTTATGCGTTTGGCCTTCATTTAAAACAACATGGTATAGTTTTACAGCTCACGCCACCTGGAACACCACAGCGTAAAGGTGTGTCCGAACATCGTAACCACACTTTATAGATATGGTGCGATCTATGATGTCTCTTACCGATTTACCACTATCATTTTGGGGTTATGCATTAGAGACAGCTGCATTTACTTTAAACAGGGCATCGTCAAAGTCCGTTGAGACAACACCGTATCAACTGTGGTTTGGCAACAAACCTAAGCTGTCGTTCTTAAAGTTTGGGGATGTGACGCTTATGTCAAAAGGCTTCAGCCCGATAAGCTCGAACCCAAATCAGAGAAATGTGTCTTCATAGGATACCCTAAGGAAACAATTGGGTACACCTTCTACCACAAGTCTGAAGGCAAGATTTTTGTTGCTAAGAACGGAACATTTCTAGAGAAGGAGTTTCTCTTGAAAGAAGTGAGTGGGAGGAAAGTAGAACTTGATTAGGTAATTGTACCTGCTCTCAATTTGGAAAGTAACTCATTTGAGAAACCTATTCCCGTGATGCCTACACCAACTGGAGAGGAAGCTAGTGATAAAGATCATGAAACTACATATTAAGTTGCTAGCTACAGAACCTCGTAGGTCTGGCAAAGCATTATCCGCACCAGAGTGGTATGATAATCCTGTTCTGGAGGTCATGTTACTTGACCATGACGAACCTACGAACTATGAAGAAGCTATGATGAGCCCAGATTCTGATAAATGGCTTGAGGCCATGAAATTTGAGATAGGATCCATGTATGAGAACAAAGTGTGGACTTTGGTGGATCTGCCCGATGATGGACGACCCATAGAAAATAAATGGATCTTCAAGAAGAAGACTGACGCTGATGGTAATGTTACTGTCTAGAAATCTCGACTTGTTGCAAATGGTTTTCAACAAGTTCAAGGAGTTGACTACGATGAGACTTTCTCACCCACAGCAAAATGTACCCCTTTTTTGACTGTCCGGTCGAGAATGAACGGTGAGATCAATGTTAACAGAACTAGGTCTATAGCACACAGAGAGTACGATGCCACAGTACTCCATGGAACATGAACCATATGAAGCACGAATCAGTGTTAGGCAGGGTGTATGAAGGGTGCATGGGATGGGAGCAAAAGTTCCCTTCTCGACCCACTTTTGGGTGTTTGACAGAGTGCATCAAGGGTGCATGAGTCCACACTAGTAGCTTAACACAAATACACTAGGAGCATGCATGAAGAGGGTGCTGAGATGAGCATGCACGAAGAGGGAACAACTATATTGAGATGAGAATGCAACCAAACACACCCACACGCTTTGTGCTATGTGACTGATCTACACCGTCTGAGTTTGATCCAACGGTCATGTTGTGCCGAGATATGGACGTGCCCATGCAGAGGTAACCTAAACACCACCGAAGTCCCTCTGCTTTTGGAGGTGCATGACATTGGTGATGCAGGGTGCCACCGCCCGCAGAGCCCGCTCCTGGTCGATGGGAGCCAGCTCGTCAAAGACGGAGTCCAATGGCACGAATGGATTCCGGTGACGGAGCCCTAAGAGGATTCGCCCGGCAATGGCGACGGCAGCCCGCAACCCCTCATTGTCCAGCTCTGCCCCCACCATCGCGTGGCGACGACTCAGCTCCTCGGAGATATAGGTGAAGAAGGAGACCAGGTCAGGAAGTCGTAGCTCGTTGAAGTCGACGGGGTGGTCGAACGGGTTTAGCCCGACGCCCGACATGGTCACACTGGCACACGACGGTAGGCATCATGCAGCCGCAACACATGCGTGGCAACATGGTCCACCAAGTGGCTGAGGCAATCCTGAACCTCATCACGATTGGCCCACTTGTGCTCCAGCCGGCTCGCCTGACGGCCTATCGTATCTCCTACTTTCTGCAGCAACACTGCCGACGCCTCGAGCATCTTTGTGGTGGACGCCTGCCGCTTTTGAAGCTCCGTGAACTCCCATACATAAAGGAGGAGCATGCCTCTCCTCTTCTCCTTGAGCTCACGGAGCTCCACGTCCTTGGCCCTGAGCTCTGCATCCTTGGCCTAGAGCTCCTGTGTCAGGCGCCTCACCTCAGACTCCATGATCTGGTGCGCCACCATGGAACTGAAGGAAATATGCCCTAGAGGCAATAATAAAGTAGTTACTTTATATTTCCTTATTCATGATAAATATTTATTATTCATGCAAGAATTGTATTAACCGAAAACTTTGATACATGTGTGAATACATAGACAAAACATCGTGTCCCTAGTATGCCTCTACTAGACTAGCTCGTTGATCAAAGATGGTTAAGTTTCCAAACCCTAGACATGAGTTGTCATTTGAGAAAAGGGATCACATCATTAGTGGATTAATGTGGTGGACAAGACCCATCCGTTAGCTTAGTGTAATGATCGTTCAGTTTTATTGCTACTACTTTCTTCGTGTCATATATATATTCCTCTGACTATGAGATTATGCAACTCCCGGACACCGGAGGAATGCCTTTTGTGCTATCAAACATCACAATGTAACTGGGTGATTATAAAGATGCTCTACAGGTATCTCCGAAGGTGTTTGTTGGGTTGGCATAGATCGAGATTAGGATTTGTCACTCTGAGTATCGGAGAGGTATCTGAGCCCTCTCGGTAATGCAGATCATATGAAGCCTTGCAAGCAATGTAACTAATGAGTTAGTTACGGGATGATGCACTACGGAATGAGTAAAGAGACTTGTCGAACGAGATTGAACTAGGTATGAGGATACCGACGATCGAATCTCAGGCAAGTGACATACCAATGACAAAGGGTATAACGTATGTTGACATTGCAGTTCGACCGATGAAGATCTTTGTAGAATATGTGGGAACCAATATGAGCATCCAGGTTCCTCTATTGGTTATTGAACAGAGAGCTGTCTCGGTCATGTCTACAAAGTTCTCGAACCCATAGGGTGCACATGCGTAATGTTCGATGATGATATGTATTATATGAGTTATGTGTTTTGGTGACCGGAGGTTGTTCGTAGTCCCGGATAAGATCACAGACATGACGAGGAGTCTCAAAATGGACGAGAGGTAAAGATTGATATATTGGAAGGTTATATATGGACACCAGAATGGTTCTAGAAAGGTTCAGGGATTTTTCGGAGTACTTGGAGGTTACTGGAACCCCCTGGGAAAGTTAAATGGGCCTCATGGGCCATAGAGGAGAGGAGGAGGTTGGCCAAGAGGTGGCGCGCGCCCCCCATAGGAGTGCGAATTGGACTGGGGGAGGGGTCAACCCCCCTTTCCTTCTCCCTCTCCCCCTTTCTTCCCTTTCCCCCTCTTCATTGGAAGGAAGGGGGGAGCCGACTAGGACAGGGAGTCCTAGTGGGACTCCTCCCACTTGGCGCGCCCCTAGGGCCGACCGGCCTCCCCCTCCTCCTTTATATATGGCGGCAGGGGGCACCCCAAGGCACAAAAGTTGTTTCTTAGCCGTGTGTAGTGCCCCCTCCACAATTTACTCCTCCAGTCATATTGTCGTAGTGCTTAGGCGAAGCCCTGCGCAGATCACTTCACGAACACCGTCATACCATCGTGCTGATGGAACTCATCGACTCCTTTGTGCCTCTAATGGATCAAGAGTTCGAGGGACGTCATCGAGCTGAACGTGTGCAGAACTCGGAGGTGCCGTACGTTCGGTACTTGATCGGGAGTTCTTTAGTGATATGATTAATTGAACTTAATTTATCATGAACTTAGTCCTAATAGTTTTTCATATCTATGTTGTAGATCAATGGCCCGTGCTACTGTTCCTTTGAATATTAATGCATTCCTAGAGAAAGCTAACTTGAAAGATGATGGCAGCAACTACACGGACTGGGTTCGTAACTTAAGGATTATCCTCATTGCTGCACAGAAGAATTATGTCCTCGATGCACCGCTAGGTGCAAGGCCTGCTGCAGGAGCAGAAGCTGACGTTGTGAACTGATACGTCTCCAACGTATCTATAATTTTTGATTGCTCCATGCTACTTTATCTACTGTTTTGGACTATATTGGGCTTTATTTTCCACTTTTATATTATTTTTGGGACTAACCTATTAACCGGAGGCCCAGCCCAGAATTGCTGTTTTTTTGCCTATTTCAATGTTTCGAAGAAACAGAATATCAAACGGAGTCCAAACGGAATGAAACCTTCGGGAACGTGATTTTCTCACCGAACGTGATCCAGGAGACTTGGACCCTGCTCCAAGGAACAAAAGAGGCGATCACGAGGGTGGGGGGCGCGCCCCCTACCTCGTGGCCCCCCTATTGCTCCACCGACGTACTCCTTCCTCCTATATAGTCCCACGTACCCTAAAAACATCCACGGAGAAGATAGATCGGGAGTTCCGCTGCCAGAAGCCTCTGTAGCCACCAAAAACCTCTCGGGAGCCCATTCCGGCACCCTGTCGGAGGGGGAATCCATCACCCGTGGCCATCTTCATCATCCCGGTGCTATCCATGACGAGGAGGGAGTAGTTCACCCTCGGGGCTGAGGGTATGTACCAGTAGCTATGTGTTTGATCTCTCTCTCTCTCTCTCTCTCTCGTGTTCTCTCTCGTGTTCCCTCTATGGCACGATCTTGATGTATCCCGAGCTTTGCTATTGTAGTTGGATCTTATGATGTTTCTCCCCCTCTACTCTCTTGTGATGAATTGAGTTTCCCCTTTGAAGTTATCTTATCGGATTGAGTCTTTTATGAGAACACTTGATGTATGTCTTGCCGTGCTTATCTGTGGTGACAATGGGATATCATGTGCCTCTTGATGTATGTTTTGGTGACCAACTTGCGGGTTCCGCCCATGCATAGGGGTTGGCACATGTTCTTGACTCTCCGGTAGAAACTTTGGGGCACTCTTTGAAGTACCTTTGTGTTGGTTGGATGAATCTGAGATTATGTGATGCATATCGTATAATCATGCCCACGGATACTTGAGGTGACAATGGAGTATCTAGGTGACATTAGGGTTTTGGTTGATTTGTGTCTTAAGGTGTTATTCTAGTACGAACTCTTTTATAGATCGATCCGAAAGAATAACTTTGAGGTGGTTTCGTACCCTACCATAATCTCTACGTTTGTTCTCCGCTATTAGTGGCTTTGGAGTGACTCTTTGTTGCATGTTAAGGGCTTGTTATATGATCTATCTATGTTATTATTGTTGAGAGAACTTGCACTAGCGAAAGTATGAACCCTAGGCCTTGTTTCCTATCATTGCAATACCGTTTACGCTCACTTTTATCATTAGTTACCTTGCTGTTTTTATTATTTCAGATTACAAAAACATATATCTACTTTCCATATTGCACTTGTATCACTATCTCTTCGCTGAACTAGTGCACCTATACAATTTACCATTGTATTGGGTGTGTTGGGGACACAAGAGACTCTTTGTTATTTGGTTGCAGGGTTGCTTGAGAGAGACCATCTTCATCCTACGCCTCCTATGGATTGATAAACCTTAGGTCATCCACTTGAGGGAAATTTGCTATTGTCCTACAAACATGTGCACTTGCAGGCGCAATAACGTCTAGAAGAAGAAGGTTGTGTAGTAGACATCAAGCTCTTTTCTGGTGCCATTGCCGAGGAGGTTAGCGCTTGAAGGTATATCTTTAGATCTTGCAATCAAATATTTTTGTTTCTTGTTTTATCACTAATTTAGAAAACTACAAAAAAATGGAGTTAAGTTTGTCTCATACGCTTCATCTTTTTAATATCTTTCGTGAGAATGATGGAAAGGAAAGTTGTGCTCAAGTGCTAGAAGAAGAATTACATAGAATGCTTGGCATAAATATGTGAATGATGAGCATGATTGCAATGTTATTAGTATGAATTCCCTGAATACCCATGATGCTAATGATATGCAAAGCCACAAGCTTGGGGAAGCTATGTTTGATGGAGATGATATTTTTTGTCCCCCAAGCTTTGATGAGCAAATTTACTATGATGAAAGCATGCCTCCTATCTATGATGATTATTGTGATGACACGTATGCTTTAAAGAATAATGATAACCATGAAACGTGTCATCTTGATCTTAATTTTCCATCACATGATAGTTATTTTGTTGAGTTTGCTCCCACTACTATTCATGAGAAGAAATTTGCTTATGTTGAGAGTAGTAAATTTTCTATGCTTGTAGATCCTGAAAAGAATGCTTTAGGTGCTGGTTATATTGTTGAATTCATTCATGATGCTACTGAAAATTATTATGAGGGAGGAACTTATGCTTGTAGGAATTGCAATAATGTCAAATTTCCTCTCTATGTGTTGAAAATCTTGAAGCTATGCTTGTTGTGCCATCCTATGCTAGTTGATTATTGTTCCCATAAGTTGTTTGCTCACAAAATCCCCATGCATAGGAAGTGGGTTAGACTTAAATGTGCTAGTCATATGCTTCATGATGCTCCTGTTATGTTTCAGTTCTTATCTTTTATGTGAGCATCATTGCCTTCATCATGCCTAGCTAAAAAGGCATTAAAGAAAAGCGCTTGTTGGGAGACAACCCAATATTTATCCTTACTGTTTTTGTGTGCCCACATGATTATGCTACTGTAGTAATCATGTTTTATAGCTTTTGTTTCAATAAAGTGCCAAGTAGAACCTTTGGGAAGACTTGGGTGAAGTTTATGTGATCTTGCTGTAGAAAACATAAACTTTAGCGCTCACGAGATTAGATGCCATTTTTTTACTGGAGAGTGCTTTTAGGTTGATTCGTTTTTCAGATGATTAATACACAAAGTTCTAAGGTCCAGCAATTTATTTCAGAATTTTTGGGGTTCTAGAAGTATACGTTTGATACAGATTACTACAGATTGTTCTGTTTTTGACAGATTCTGTTTTCATTGTGTTGTTTGCTTATTTTGATGAATCTATGAGTAGTATCGGAGGGTATGAACCATAGATAAGTTGAAGTACAGTAGATATTACACAAATATGAATTTATAATTAGTTCATTACAGTACCTAAGTGGTGGTTTTATTTTCTTATACTAATGGAGCTTACGAGTTTTGTTTTTGAGTTTTGTGTGGTTGAAGTTTTCAAGTTTTGGGTAAAGATTCGATGGACTATGGAATAAGGATTGGAAAGAGCCTAAGCTTGGGGATGACCAAGGCACCCCGAGGTAATATTTAAGGACAACCAAGAGCCTAAGCTTGGGGATGCCCCGGAAGGCATCCCCTCTTTCATCTTCGTTCATCGGTAACTTTACTTGGAGCTATATTTTTATTCACCACATGATATGTGTTTTGTTTGGAGCGTCAATTTCTTTTGTTATTTTTTGCTTTCTGTTAGTTATAATAATGTTTTGCATCTTTAGTTTCAATAAAAGTGTCAAGGATAGCCTTTGCCATGCTTATTTTGCTAGTATACATGTTGCTGTTTGAAAACAGAAAGTTTACCGCTGTTGCAAAAATTGCCTAGAAAATTCAGAAAATGGTATAACGTTGAATATTTTTGCATATTAAGCTCTGATAAATTTATTACAGTGGGAATTTTAGTTCATAATTTTTGGAGTCAGGGAAGTATTGATACTCTTGCATTCTTTACAGACTGTACTGTTTTGGCAGATTGCTGTTATGTTTGCATTGTTTGCATATGCTTGCTTGTTTAATGATTATATTTGAGGATAGGAGTATTAAATATGCAGAGGCATTTAGTATTCAATGTTGAATAATAATTTAAGTGATTTGTTACAGTAGAAAATGATAAGGTTTTGCATTGGTTTATACTAACCTATCTCACGAGTTCTTGTTGAGTTTGTTGTGAATGAAGCTTTTGATAAAAAGAGAAACCATGATATGAGAGGAATTAAGGAGATATAAAAGCTCAAGCTTGGGGATGCCCAAGGCACCCCAAGATAATATTTCAAGAAGTCTCAAGCATCTAAGCTTGGGGATGCCCCGTTAGGCATCCCACCTTTCTTCTTCAACAACTATCGGTTAGTATCGGTTGAACTTAAGTTTTTGCTTCTTCACATGAGTTGTGCTATCCTTGCATTGTCATTTTGTTTTGCTTTGCTTGCTGCTTGAATACAATACCAAGATCCGAAATTCTTTAATGAGAGAGAGTCTTCACATAGTTGCATAATTATTTAGCTACTCATTGATCTTCACTTATATCTTTTTGGAGTAGTTTTTCATTTACTCGTGTGCTTCACTTATATCTTTTGAGCTTGATAATTTTTGCTCTAGTGCTTCACTTAGATCTTTTAGAGCACGGTGGTGGATTTGTTTTAAAGAAACTATTGATCTCTCATGCTTCACTTAGATTATTTTGACAGTCATTAATAGCCTGGTAATTTGCTTAACATTAATATACTTGGTATTCAAGATATGTGAAACTTTCTTTTGAGTGCATTGAATACTAAGATAAGTTTGATGCTTCATAATTGTTTTGAGATATGGAGGTGATAATATCAAAGTGATGCTAGTGGGGTGATTATGAATTTAAAGAATGCTTGTGTTGAAGTTTGTTATTCCCGTAGCATGCACGTATGGTGAACCGCTTTGTGATGAAGTTGGAGCACAATTTTATTTATTGATTGTCTTCCTTATGAGTGGCGGTCGGGGACGAGCGATGGTCTTTTCCTACCAATCTATCCCCCTAGGAGCATGCGCGTAGTGCTTTGGTTTTTGATGACTTCTAAATTTTTGCAACAAGTGCATGCGTTCTTTTGATTAATGTTGAGTCCATGGATTATACGCACCCTTTCACCCTTCCATTATTGCTAGCCTCTCTTGTGCCGCACAACTTTCGCCGGTACCTTACACCCACCATATACCTTCCTAAAAACAGCCACCATACCTACCTATTATGGCATTACCATAGCCATTCCGAGATATATTGCCATGCAACTTTCCACCGTTCCGTTCATATGACACACATTACTTTTGTCATATTGCTTTTTGCATGAACATGTAGTTGACATTGTATTTGTGGCAAGGCCACCTTCATAATTTTCATACATGTCGCTGTTGATTCATTGCATATCCTGATACACCACCGGAGACATTCATATAGAGTCATATTTTGTTCTAAGTATCGAGTTGTAATTGTTGAGTTGTAAGAAAAATAAAAGTGTGATGATCATCATTATTAGAGCATTGTACCAGTGAGGAAAGGATGATGGAGGCTATGATTCCCCCACAAGTCGGGATGAGACTTCGGACTTTACAAAAAGAAAAAAAAGACAAAAAAAGAGGCCATAAAAAAAGAGAGAAAAGGCCCAAAGAAAAAAAAAGAAAAAGAAAAAAAATGAGTGAAAAAGAGAGAAGGGACAATGCTACTATCTCTTTTTCCACACTTGTGCTTCAAGGTAGCACCGTGATCTTCATGATAGAGAGTCTCATATGTTGTCACTTTCATATACTAGTGGGAATTTTTCATTATGGAACTTGGCTTGTATATTCCAATGATGGGCTTCCTCAAAAGTGCCCTAGGTCTTCGTGAGCAAGCAAGTTGGATGCACACCCACTTAGTTTCTTTTGTTGAGCTTTCATATATTTATAGCTCTAGTGCATCCATTGCATGGCAATCCCTACTCACTCACATTGATATCTATTAGTGGGCATCTCCATAGCCTGTTGATACGCCTAGTTGATGTGAGACTATCTTCTCCTTTTTTGTCTTCTCCACAACCACCATTCTATTCCACATATAGTGCTATGTCCATGGCTCACGCTCATGTATTGCGTGAAAGTTGAAAGAGTTTGAGATTATTAAAGTATGAAACAATTGCTTGGCTTGTCATCGGGGTTGTGCATGATTAAATACTTTGTGTGATGAAGATAGAGCAATAGCCAGACTATATGATTTTGTAGGGATAACTTTCTTTAGCCATGTTATTTTGAGAAGACATGATCGCTTTGATTAGTATGCTTGAAGTATTATTATTTTTATGTCAATATGAACTTTTGTCTTGAACCTTTCGGATCTGAATATTCATGCCACAATTAAGAAGATTTACATTGAAATTATGCCAACGTATCACTCCGCATCAAAAATTCTCTTTTTATCATTTACCTACTCGAGGACGAGCATGAATTAAGCTTGGGGATGCGTGATACATCTCCAACGTATCTATAATTTTTGATTGCTCCATGCTACTTTACCTACTGTTTTGGACTATATTGGGCTTTATTTTCCACTTTTATATTATTTTTGGGACTAACCTATTAACGGAGGCCCAGCCCAGAATTGCTGTTTTTTGCCTATTTCAGTGTTTCGAAGAAACAGAATATCAAACGGAGTCCAAACGGAATGAAACCTTCGAGAACGTGATTTTCTCACCGAACGTGATCCAGGAGACTTGGACCCTTCTCCAAGGAACAAAAGGCGGTCACGAGGGTGGGGGGCGCGGCC
The DNA here is from genome assembly GCA_963921465.1 of Triticum timopheevii. NCBI lineage: Eukaryota > Viridiplantae > Streptophyta > Magnoliopsida > Poales > Poaceae > Triticum > Triticum timopheevii. Next base: position 562,146,519 of record OY997268.1, on the reverse strand, counting down.
CCCTGGGCGCGCCCCCTACCTCGTGGGCCCCCTGTTGCTCCACTGACGTACTCCTTCCTCCTATATAGTCCCATGTACCCTAAAAACATCCACAGAGAAGATAGATCGGGAGTTCCGCCGCCAGAAGCCTCTGTAGCCACCAAAAACCTCTCGGGAGCCCGTTCCGGCACCCTGCCGGAGGGGGAATCCATCACCGGTGGCCATCTTCTTCATCCCGGCGCTATCCATGACGAGGAGGGAGTAGTTCACCCTCGGGGCTGAGGGTATGTACCAGTAGCTATGTGTTTGATCTCTCTCTCTCTCGTGTTCTCTCTCGTGTTCCCTCTATGGCACGATCTTGAAGTATCCCGAGCTTTGCTATTGTAGTTGGATCTTATGATGTTTCTCCCCCTCTACTCTCTTGTGATGAATTGAGTTTCCCCTTTGAAGTTATCTTACGACATTGAGTCTTTTATGAGAACACTTGATGTATGTCTTGCCATGCTTATCTGTGGTGACAATGGGGTATCATGTGCCTCTTGATGTATGTTTTGGTGACCAACTTGCGGTTTCCGCCCATGAACCTATGCATAGGGGTTGGCACACGTTCTTGACTCTCCAGTAGAAACTTTGAGGCACTCTTTGAAGTACCTTTGTGTTGGTTGGGATGAATCTGAGATTGTGTGATGCATATCGTATAATCATGCCCACAGATACTTGAGGTGACAATGGAGTATCTAGGTGACATTAGGGTTTTGGTTGATTTGTGTCTTAAGGTGTTATTCTAGTACGAACTCTTTTATAGATCGATCCAAAAGAATAACTTTGAGGTGGTTTCGTACCCTACCATAATCTCTATGTTTGTTCTCCGCTATTAGTGGCTTTGGAGTGACTCTTTGTTGCATGTTGAGGGCTTGTTATATGATCTATCTATGTTATTATTGTTGAGAGAACTTGCACTAGCGAAAGTATGAACCCTAGGCCTTGTTTCCTATCATTGCAATACCGTTTATGCTCACTTTTATCATTAGTTACCTTGCTGGTTTTATTATTTCAGATTACAAAAACCTATATCTACTTTCCATATTGCACTTGTATCACTATCTCTTCGCCGAACTAGTGTACCTATAAAATTTACCATTGTATTGGGTGTGTTGGGGACACAAGAGACTCTTTGTTATTTGGTTGCAGGGTTGCTTGAGAGAGACCATCTTCATCCTACACCTCCTACGGATTGATAAACCTTAGGTTATCCACTTGAGGGAAATTTGCTACTGTCCTACAAACCTGTGCACTTGCAGGCCCAACAACCTCTACAAGAAGAAGGTTGTGTAGTAGACATCATGAACGCCTGGCAAGCTCGATCTGATGACTACTCGCCAGTTCAGTGTGCCATGCTTTACGGCTTTGAATTGGGACTTCAGAGATGTTTTGAATGTCATGGACCATATGAGATTTTCCAGGAGTTGAAGTTAATATTTCAAGCAAATGCCCGAGTTAAGAGATAAGAAGTCTCCAACAAGTTCTATAGCTGCAAGATGGAGGAGAACAATTCTGTTAATGAGCACATACTTAGAATGTCTGGGTACCATAATCACTTGACTCAACTGGGAGTTAATCTTCAAGATGATTGTGTCATTGATAGAGTTCTTCAATCACTGCCACCAAGCTACAAAGGATTTGTGATGAACTACAATATGCAAGGGATGAAAAAGACTATTCCAGAGCTCTTCGCGATGCTAAAGGCCGCGGAGGTAGAAATCAAGAAGGAGCATCAAGTGTTGATGGTTAACAAGACCACTAGTTTCAAGAAAAAGGGCAAGGCTAAAAAGAAGGGGAACTTCAAGAAGAATGACAAGCAAGTTGTCACTGTCGGGAAGAAACCTAAAAATGGACCCAAGCCTAAAACTGAGTGCTTCTACTGCAAAGGGACTGGTCACTGGAAGTGGGACTGCCCCAAGTATTTGGCGGATAAGAAGGATGGCAAAGTGAGCAAAGGTATATTTGATATACATGTTATTGATGTGTACCTTACTAATTCTCGTAGTAGTGCCTGGGTATTTGATACCGGTTTGGCTGCTCATATTTGTAACTTGAAGCAGGGACTACGGATTAAACGAAGATTGGCTAAGGACTAGGTGACGATGCGCGTCGGAAATGGTTCCAAGGTTGATGTTATCGCCGTCGGCACACTACCTCTACATCTACCTTCAAGATTAGTTTTAGACCTGAAAAATTGTTATTTGGTGCCAGTGTTGAGCATGAACATTATTTCTGGATCTTGTTTAGTGCAAGACAATTATTCATTTAAATCAGATAATAATGGTTGTTCTATTTATATGAGTAATATCTTTTATGGTCATGCACCCTTGAAGAGTGGTCTGTTTCTGTTGAATTTTGATCGTGATGATACACATATTCATAATATTGATGCCAAAAGATGCAAAGTTGATAATGATAGTGCAACTTATTTGTGGCACTGCCGTTTGGGTCATATCGTTGTAAAGCGCATGAAGAAACTCCATAAATATGGACTTTTGGAATCACTTGATTATGAATCATTTGATACCTGCAACCGTGCCTTATGGGCAAGATGACTAAAACTCCGTTCTCCAGAACAATGGAACGAGCTAGTGATTTACTGGAAATAATACATACCGATGTATGCGGTCCAATGAGTGGGGGGTATCGTTATTTGCTGACCTTCACAGATGATTTAAGAAGATATGGGTATATCTACTTAATGAAACACAAGTCTGAAACATTTGAAATGTTCAAAGAGTTTCAGAGTGAAGTAGAGAATCATTGTAACAAGAAAATGAAGTTTCCATGATCTGATCGTGGAGGAGAATATTTGAGTTACGAGTTTGACCTTCATTTAAAACAATGTGGAATAGTTTCACAGCTCACGCCACCTGGAACACCACAGCGTAAAGGTGTGTCCGAACGTCGTAACTGCACTTTATTAGATATATGGTGCAATCTATGATGTCTGTTACCGATTTAACACTATAATTTTGGGGTTATGCATTAGAGACAACTGCATTCACTTTAAACAGGGCAGCGTCAAAGTCCGTTGAGACAATACGGTATGAACTGTGGTTTGGCAACAAACCTAAGCTGTCATTTCTTAAAGTTTGGGGATGCGACGCTTATGTTCGGAGATATAGGTGAAGAAGGAGACTAGGTCAGGAAGCTGCAGCTCATTGAAGTCGACGGGGTGGTCAAACGGGTTTAGCCCAACGCCCAACATGGTCACGCTGGCACGACGATAGGCTTCGCGCAGCCGGAACACGTGCGTGGCAACATGGTCCACCAAGTGGCTAAGGCGATCCTGAACCTCATCACGGTTGGCCCACTCGCGCTCTAGCCGGCTCGCCTGACTGCCTATCGTATCTCTCGCTTTGTGCAGCAACGCCGCCGATGCCTTGAGCATCTTTGTGGTGGACGCCTGCCGCTTTTGAAGCTCCATGAACTCCCGCACATAAAGGAGGAGCATGCCACTCCTCTCCTCCTTGAGCTCATGGAGCTCCACGTCCTTGGCCCTGAGCTCCGCATCCTTGGCCTGGAGCTCCTATGTCAGGCGTCTCACCTCAGATTCCGTGATTTGGTGCGCCGCCATGGAACTGAAGGAAATATGCCCTAGAGGCAATAATAAAGTTTTTATTTTATATTTCCTTATTCATGATAAATGTTTACTATTCATGCTAGAATTATATTAACTGGAAACTTGATACATGTGTGGACAAAGGCAAAACACCGTGTCCCTAGTAAGCCTCTAGTAGACTAGCTCGTTAATCAAAGATGGTTGAGTTTCCTAACCATAGTCATGTGTTGTCATTTGATGAACGGGATTACATCATTAGGAGAATGATGTGATGGACCAGACCCATCCGTTAGCATAGCATATTGATCGTTCAGTTTTATTGCTATTGCTTTCTTCATGTCAAATACATATTCCTTCGACTATGAGATTATGCAACTCCTGGGTACCGGAGGAATGCCTTGTGTGCTATCAAACGTCACAAGGTAACTGGGTGATTATAAAGATGCTCTACAGGTATCTCCGAAGGAGTTTTTTGGATTGGCATAGATCGAGATTACGATTTGTCACTCCGAGTATCGGAGAGGTATCTCTGGGCCCCCTCGGTAATGCACATCATATGAAGCCTTGCAAGCAATGTGACTAATGAGTTAGTTACGGGATGATGCACTACGGAATGAGTAAAGAGACTTGCCGGTAACGATATTGAACTAGGTATGAGGATACCGACGATCGAATCTCGGGCAAGTAACATACTGATGACAAAGGGAATAACGTATGTTGACATTGCGGTTCGACCGATAAAGATCTTCGTAGAATGTGTGGGAACCAATATGTGCATCCAACTTACACTATTGGTTATTGATCGGAGAGGTGTCTCGGTCATGTCTACATAGTTCTCGAACCTGTAGGGTTTGCACACTTAACGTTTGATGACGATATGTATTATATGAGTTATGTGTTTTGGTGACCGAAGGTTGTTCGGAGTCCCGAATAAGATCACGGACATGATGAGGAGTCTCAAAATGGTCGAGAGGTAAAGATTGATATATTGAAAGGTTATATACGGACACCAGAATGGTTCCAGAAAGGTTCGGGGATTTTTTGGAGTATCGGGAGGTTACTGGAACCTCCCGGAAAAGTTAATGGGCCTCATGGGTCATAGGGGAGAGGAGGAGGCATGCCACAGGAGGTGCCCCCCCCCAAAGGAGTCTGAATTGGACTAGGGGAGGGGGCCTCCCTTTCCTTCTCCTTCTCCTCCACTTTCCCCTTTCCCCCTCTCTGTTGGAATGAAGGGGGAGCCACTAGGACTGGGAGTCCTAGTGGGACTCCCCCCTCTTGGCGCGCCCCTAGGGATGGCCGCCCCCCCTCCTCCTTTATATATGGGGGCAGGGGGCACCTGTAATGCGCAATATGCGACCCTATCCTAAAGGAACTCGAAGTCCCACCAAGGATAGAAGTGCATATTGGAGACGCTTTTGCAAGGTGGATATCATTACATCAACATTACATAATAGCTGGGGATACATACAAGAGGCATACAATGTCACAAGGGTACAACAATACATCATACATAAGAGCAACATCCGACTACAGATGAAACACAAACAGAAACTCGAACGACATCCACCCTGCTTGCCCAGGCTGCCGACCTGGAACCTATCCCCTGATCGAAGAAGAAGCAGAAGAAGAACTCCAAAACAAGCAAACATCGCTCTCGCGTCATGATCATCGCATAAGATGCACCTGCAACTGTTGTTGTAGTAATCTGTGAGCCACGAGGACTCAACAATCCCATTACCATGGGTATCAAGACTGGCAAAGCTTAATGGGTATGGAAAGGATAAGTGGTGAGGTTGCAGCAGCGTCTAAGCATATATGGTGGCTAACATACGCAAATAAGAGCGAGAAGAGAAGCAAACAGAACGGTCGAGAAGCTAGAAGTGATCAAGAAGTGATCCCGAACTCCTACTTACGTCAAACATAACCCAAAACCGTGTTCACTTCCCGGACTCCGCCGAAAAGAGACCATCACGGCTACACACACGGTTGATGCATTTTAATGAAGTCAAGTGTCAAGTTCTCTACAATCGGATATTAACAAATTCCCATCTGCCACATAACCGCGGGCACGACTCTCAAAAGTTTATATCCTGCAGGGGTGTCCCAACTTAGCCCATCACAAGCTCTCACCGTCAACGAAGGATATTCCTTCTCCCAGGAAGACCCGATCAGACTCGGAATCCCGGTTACAAGACATTTCGACAATGGTAAAACAAGACCAGCAAAGCCGCCCGAATGTGCCGACAAATCCCGATAGGAGCTACACATATCTCGTTCTCAGGGCACACCGGATAAGCTAAGCGTACAAGTACCAACATAACCCAAGTTGCCAAGGGATGGTCCCGCACGGTGCTCTAGTTTGGACCAACACTCAGAGGAGCACTGGCCTGGGGGGTAAATAAAGATGACCCTCAGGCTCCGGAAACCCAAGGGAAAAAGGCTTAGGTGAGGAAAATGGTAAAACCAAGGTTGGACCTTGCTGGAGGAGTTTTGTTCAAAGCGAACTGTCAAGGGGTTCCCATAAATCACCCAACTGTGTAAGGAACACAAAATCAAGGAACATAACACCGGTATGACGGAAACTAGGGGGGCAAGAGTGGAACAAAACACCAGGCATAAGGCCGAGCCTTACACCCTTTACCAAGTATATAGATGCATTAATTAAATAAGAGATATTGTGATATCCCAACATAATCCTGTCCATCATGGAGCAATCTTCAACCTCACCTACAACTGACAATGCTATAAGAGGGGCTTAGCAAAAGCGGTAACATAGCCAAGCAACGGTTTGCTAGGAAGGGTGAAAAAGGTTAGAGGCTGACATGGCAAATTGGGAGGCTTGATAAACTAGTGATAGGTAGCGCAGCATAGCGATAGAACGAAGCAACTAGCATAGCAATGATAGTAGTGAGATCCAGGGTAGCGGTCATCTTGCCTGAAATCCCGCAAGGAAGAAGAACGAGTCCATGAAGAAGATGAAGCCAGACGAACAAAGCATAGACGAACGTATCCTCACGATCGTAACAAAACAGGAACTAACGAGAAGGAGCACAACCAGAAAGAAACAAACAACAAGGTAAACACACAACACATAGACATGGCATGATGCTCAACCAAGTATGATGCATGACAAAGGCTATATGGTGCTAATCATGGCAAGAGATGATGCAAACAAGAACGACACATCAAAGCAAGTTTAAATGAGGCCGAAAACAACATATAACAAATCCGGTAAGTCCTCATATGCAAATTTCGAAATTGGTCCAGATCTGAATAAACCTTATGTTCAAGTTGTTAAACAGCAAGATAATATGCACCAAGATGATCTACACGAAATTCTAGTCAAGTTACATATAAAGTTCATTTAGTTCGGAGCTACGGCCTAGAAGATATGAGCAAAACAAGTTAAACATGGCATTGATGCAAAATGCATACAAACATCAAGCAAACACACTCAAAACATGTATGCAACATGATAAGATGAAACTACATGAAAATCTAAGCAAGTTTCATATAGAGCACACTCAAAACGGAGCAACGGTTCAACACATACACATGAAACAAGTTTAGAAGACAAGCTGTCCAAAACAGCAACTAGGCACCTAGCAAGCATCAAACCAATATGCTACAACACCTCAACATGAAAGCAAAAGGCATGGACATGATGTACAGATAAAGCATAACAAGACATGAACACTGAGCTATCTCCATAAATCACTAGAACATGCTCAAAACGTCATGGCAAGATTGCAAATAATAATAGTTTCACACACAACAGAAATCACTGGACATGGCAGAAATAACATCATATTGCAATGTTTAGAGCTATCAAACAACACACTACAGGAACTTATCATGGAAAACAAAGGCATGGAATGCTAATACTAAAGACAAAGAACAAAACTCCCTTACTGAACTAATTCCAAAGATCAACAGAAAAGAAGGTAGGATCCATGCAAACATGGCAAGTGATATGACAGATTCAGACATGGCAGGAACAACGATAAGTAGGCATGTTGGTGGGCTTGTACAGCTCACTACAGAGCAAAACATGGCATGAGAAGTCAACCAACAGTAAGATGATATATTTATGAAGCTAAAAATGGCAATAGCATAGTCATAGGGTGCATGAATCACTAGATAAACACATGGCAAAACTGAACTTAATGTTAATAGACTGACAACAACATTATTTAGCAATTTGAGAGCAAGATTACAACAAGCTACAGCAGGCTATAAATGCAATCAGGGGCATGGATGGATAGAGCATAACATGTGTAACAAAACATCCTTAGTGAACATCTCCAGATTATGCATAGACTGACTTGTAGCAGCAGGTCTACATAGCATCATGATATAACCGATTCAACCTAGCAAAATAGTAACAGCAAATAATCCACTTCACAAGATTGATGCAATCACCACAAGGCACACAAAAATACATGGATTGCACCACTGTAAAGATGGCATGATGTAGCTCCAAATGCATGTAGACATCAAGCTCATAGGATGCACACACAAAATGCAATGAAAAAGGCAAAACAACAAGTTCTGTTAACAGACCGCAGTTAACATCATATAGCACTCTTGCAACGATGATAAGGGCATCAAGATGAACTCAAACAAGCATGGCACAATGGAGTGAAATGAATAGCATCTTACAATGAACATTTTGATATATTATACATGCAAAACGGAGCTATAGACATGAAGATATATACCTGACCCTTTTTTAGCTAGTTTCGGGAAAGCGGTAAGTTAAGTAAGTCAAGCCCTTCTAAGCGAAGAATAGCGGATGATGCAATGAACATGGCATGAAAATGTTGCAGATCCGGGGACTTGGTGGAAAACTACCAGCGCGAAATGGAATCCAGGTCTGGGGTAGCTCGTTCTCTGCTACAGAATGGCGCCGGCGGAAGTCAGCGGCGACGGCGTGGAGGTGTGGGACTTCGGCGAGCGTCGGGAAGGCCGTGAATGGGTAGATCGGGCGCGGGGCAACCCATTCCCGGCGATGGGGCGGCTTGGGGCGACGCGAGCACGGAGATCCATGGCGGCCATGGAGGGGCAGCTCCCTGTAGACAACAGGAGAGAGAGAGATCATGAAGGGAGAGAGAAAGGAGAGGCATGGGAACGAGGGAGGAGCAGGAGGCGGGATCCGGCCTGCGGGGTCGCCGGCGACGGGGCTCCGGCGAGGTCTGAGTCGGTGGCAGCGGGCGGCGCTCCTGATCCAGCTCGGGATTGAGCGAGCCAGGGGAGGAGCGGGGCGCTCAAGGGAGCGAGGAAGACGGGCGGCGGCACGCACGGGCTGCTCGGGGCCTGGTCGCGGCCCGGGGCGGGCTCCTCGTGGGCTTTGCGGGCCGCGGCGGTGGGAGCTGGTTGGGGGCGACGTGGCGGCCACGGGTTGGCCAGGAGTGGTGGTGGGGATGAGGTGGTAGCGCCTGATTGGTGCGGGCGACGTGGCCGGCGGCGGTGGACGCATCCGGCGGCGGGGTGGACATGTCCGGCTGCGGGAGGAGGAAGAAGCTAGGGTTAGGGGTGGTTTTGCCCGAAATTTTGGGGGAGAGGGAGTTTATATAGGTTGAGGGAGCTAGGAGAGTCCAAATGATGCGCGGTTTTCGCCCACACGAATGTGATCGAACGGCGCAGAGCATGGAGGGGAGTTAGATGGGCTAGGTGGGCTGTGTGAAGGGGTGCTGGGCTGCAAGAGAAAAGGGAGTTTCGGTTAGCTCGGTTAACCGTTGGGGCATCAAACGACCTCCAAATGGAACGAAATTTGATGGGTGGTCTACCGGTGATATACCAAGGCCACTCGACAAATCTCGGTCCATTCCGAGAATGTTTTTCTCCCGCTCACAAAACAAAGTCTGAGAGGTGCGACGAGCGCGTGCAAGTGTGGTTGGGCTCAGAACGGACAACGGAGAGAACCGGGGGAACCTGAACGGATGCAAGTTTTGAAAAACATGCAGATGAAATGGAGATGATGACATGGCAAAATGCAACACGCAAGCAAATGACATGGCAACAACGACGAATAACTGGAAGACACCTGGCACATCGAATCCGGGGCATTACAGCACCCCAAGGCACAACAGTTGTCTCTTATTCGTGTGCGGTGCCCCCCTCCGCCGCTTACTCCTCCGATCATATTGTCATAGTGCTTAGGCGAAGCCCTGCGCGGATCACTTCACCAACACTAGCATCACGCCCTCGTGCCAACGGAACTCGTCAACTCCTTCGTGCCTCTACTGGATCAAGAGTTCGAGGGACGTCATCGAGATGAATGTGTGCAGAACTCAGAGGTGTCGTACGTTCATAATGATGATACACTTAAATTATATACATATTATTCATGTCAGGAATGCAATTTTTTTATGTTGTACTAATTTGGTTTACTCTTTGTCATTGCAGGTGTTGACAGATGGTGGGCGCGGGTCGAGAGCGCTCCAAGCCTTCTCCCTCGGCGCGTGCTGGGAGGGGTGCTTGCATTCCACCCTAGCACCTCCGGAGAGTGCTTCTAGACAGTATGCAGACACCACCGGCGGGCGCTTATTCTTCGGCTGGGAGAGGTCGAGGGAAGACGAAGAGGGGTGCTAGAGGTGGACGTGGCAGCGGGAGAGGTAGGAAGGCTGGTGCGCCTTCCTTGCCGCCACCCCTAGCTGATTCTCCCGACCACAGGACTGCTCCATCTGAGGTGGACCCGTCTGACGTGGACCCATCTTGGACTCCGGTCCACGAGCCTCGGACCGACGAGGCTCGGGCTGCCGAGCCTTCGCCCCAGGAGACTCCGGTCCCAGAGTCTTCATCCCAAGGGGCTCTAGAGGCTAGTGACCATGCTGATGGTGGCGAGGACAACTTTTCTGATGATAGCTATAGTGAGGGCTTGTTGGTTGAGGGGGGTAAGAAGGTCTACCAGCATGGTGGTACAAAGCTCCCGCCCGTGCCGATGACCCGCAATCAGAGGTGGTTGATTGTGCCTAATGGGGAGAAGTAAGTGCATTTACTCCTTTTTAACCTTTTGCCTTCATGTTTCTTCAAATTAATCTCTAATGTGTTGGCCTTGTCATACTGCAGGGGTTTGGAAACATGCCTGTGGTGTCCGCAGGCCCAACAAGGTCCTTGGTGTGCTTTGCCAGCAGAACTTCCCGGGGTGGGTCACGTTGCCCGGTGAGGGTCAGGTTCCACAACTAGCACTTAGCTAGGAGCTGTACCTGGCTGCCTTGGCCCCATCAGAGGTGAGGGTTGATGGTGTATTGTGCGAGACGGTGGCCAACATTGTGATCCGGATGTTTTGGGTAATTTCTCCTTTACAGAATTAAAAATCAACAACACCTAGTGATTGTGTACTAATCAGTGTTGTCTTATTTGATTGCAGACCTTCTACAAGTGTCTTGAGGAACACGAGGAGGACGCGGCTATGATTGTCGAAGCTGAGTGCAAGTGCCTACTTCAGAACTTACGACACGAGGCTCGCTAGTGCAGGCTATTCGAGACTACTACGCCTCGACTAACATTAAGAGGTCCAAGGCGAAGTGTCGAGTCAAGTTTATGAGTAAGGAGAAGTACATGAAGGTAATTACCTATTCTTAAGGCCTTGTACTTAGTTTCCTTGATTTGATTCATAGGCGTAGCGCTGAAATTTCTCTTGACTAACTTAGGTGCCCCTGAGATGGTGTGCAGATAGGATGGACTGTTGGGAGGCATTGGTGGATGAGTGGTGCTCTCCCCAATGGCTAGCCGAGCACAACAAGGCCAAGGATAAGCGTGCCTAAATGCAAGGTGTGCCACACCATCAAGGCAGCTCCAACCTGTTTGAGTATGGGGATAACTAGGTATGTGGTTTTGTTCATGATTCATGCACTTTCATTCTACATGCTAGCTTGACCCCTTAACTAATATTTTGTTCCTCTCTTTTAGGCGCGACACAACAAGAAGGAGGTGCCACCGCTGTTCAACCTCTATGCCATGGCCCATTCTGCCCCATACAAGAAGGTGATGACCCACAAGTATAGGGGTTCTATCGTAGTCCTTTTGATAAGTAAGAGTGTCGAACCCAACGAGGAGCAGAAGGAAATGACAAGCGGTTTTCAGTAAGGTATTCTTTGCAAGCACTGAAATTATCGGTAACAGGTAGTTTTGTGATAAGGTAATTCGTAACGAGTGACAAGTAACAAAAGTAACAATGTGCAACAAGGTGGCCCAATCCTTTTTGTAGCAAAGGACAAGCCTAGACGAACTCTTGTATAAGGCAAAGCCCTCTCGAGGACACATGGGAATTACTGTCAAGCTAGTTTTCATCATGCTCATATGATTCGCGTTCGTTACTTTGATAATTTGATATTTGGGTGGACCGGTGCTTGGGTGCTGTCTTTCTTGGACAAGCCTCCCACTTATGATTAACCCCTCTCACAAGCATCTGCAACTACGAAAGAAGAATTAAGGTAAACCTAACAATAGCATGAAACATATGGATCCAAATCAGCCCCTTACGAAGCAACACATAAACTAGGGTTTAAGCTTCTGTCACTCTAGCAACCCATCATCTACTTATTACTTCCCAGTGCCTTTCCCTAGGCCCAAATAATGGTGAAGTGTCATGTAGTCAACTTTCACATACCACCACTAGAGGAGAGGCAAAATACATCTCATCAAAATATTGAATGAATACCAAATTCACATGATTACTTATAACAAGACTTCTCCCATGTTCTCAGGAACAAACGTAACTACTCACAAAGCATATTCATGTTCATAATAGGAGGTGTATTGAATAGCATTAAGGATATGAACATATGATCTTCCACCGAATAAACCAACTAGCATTAACTACAAGGAGTAATCAACACTACTAGCAACCCACATGTACCAATCTGATGTTTTGAGACAAAGATCGGATACAAGAGATGAACTAGGGTTTAAGAGGAGATGGTGCTGGTGAAGATGTTGATGGAGATTGACCCCCTCTCGATGAGAGGACCGATGGTGATGATTTCCCCCTCTCGGAGGGATGTTTCCCTGGCAGAACAGCTCTGCCGGAGCCCTAGATTGGTTCTGCCCAGGTTCTGCCTCGAGACGGCGGTGCTTCATCCCGAAAGCTTCTCTATGATTTTTTCCAGGGCAAAAGACACCATATAACAGAAGATGGGAGTTAGGGGCCTACCAGGGGGCCCACGAGGCAGGGGCGCTCCCTCCACCCTCGTGGCTAACTGGTGGCCCCCCTCTGGTGCTTTCTTCACCCAATATTTTTAATATATTCCAAAGCTGATCTCCATGAAATTTTAGGACTTTTGGAGTTGTGCAGAATATGTCTCTAATATTTGATCCTTTTCCAGTCCAGAATTCCAGTTGCCGGCATTCCCCCTCTTCATGTAAACCTTATAAAATAAGAGAGAAAAGGCATAAGTATTGTGACATAACATGTAATAACAACCCATAATGCAATAAACATTGATATAAAAGCATGATGCAAAATGGACATATCAACTCCCCCAAGCTTAGACCTTGCTTGTCCTTAAGCGAAAGCCGACATCGAAGAATATGTCCACATGTTTAGAGATAGAGGCGTCGATAAAAATAAAATACAGACATGAGGGAATCATGATCATCTTTAGAACAACAACATATATTGTCATATGATTTCTTATGCTAAAGTAACAATCTATTCACATGGTAAAGTATGAATCAAAAACTTCACTGAAAACTAATATACTATGATCTCAGTCATTGAAGCAACTGCAATTTAGCATAACATCTGAAAGAGTCAATATAAGAGCTTTTCAGCAAGTCCACATACTCAACTATCATTTAGTCTTTCACAATTGCTAACACTCATGCGATACTTATGGGTACAAAGTTTCAATCAGACACAGAGAAAGATAGGGTCTTATAGTTTTGCCTCCCAACCTTTTACCTCAAGGGTAATGTCAACAATAATACTTGATGAAAACCTACAGCCAAGTGGATATACATACACTACAAAAAAAAGACACATTCGTGACATTTTGGGCCAAACGAATTTTTTGCTGTCATACTTATGAGACTTCTATGACGATAATTGTGACAAAACCCGGTATCATCATAGACGTGGTGGGCTCCTCCTTCTATGACAAAAAATCATGACATAAAGTGGGCTTTTTGTCCTGGGCGGGCCGGAAACGCAGTTGCATGACATTCTTTGGGCCGTTCATGATGTAAAAAACCGTGGTAGAAGCGAGGGCGAGGAAAATATCAGGGAGTTCTCAGTTACGGTGGGTGGTTGGGGGCCGAGCGATGCACGTTTCTCTTGTACATGTACATGCGTGGGTGCGAGGCGTTGGGCTCTAATTGAACCTGAGCGAGGCATTCGCCTAACTGAACTCGAGCGATTGCACTGCAAGCTACACATTACTAAACCCGAGTGATCGAGCGATTCCTTCGCTACTGCTGCTAACTAAAGCTAATCGGTGCTGCCTTTGGATGAACAGTGAGTGTTGTTGGGGGGTGGGGGGGGGGGGGGTGGATGAACAGTCCCCGGTGGGGGTTGGATGAACAGGACCCTGTGGTGTTGCCGCTGGATGAACAGGCCCCCGATCGATCGAGCCAGTTGGGCGTGGATGAACAGGACCCCGTGGAGGGAAGGTTGAATAGTAGCCGGTGGAGGGCTGGTTGAACAGTAGCCGGTGGTGGGCTGGATGAACAGTAGCCCGTGGAGGGGTGGTTGAACAAGACCCCGCGGAGAGGGCTCGTTGAACAGTTGCCGGTGGAGGAGCGCGCGGTGGAGGCTGGAGGAACAGTAGCCCGTGGATGAACAGTTGCAGGTGGAGGCTAGAGGAGGTTGACGGTGGATGAACAGTAGCCCGTGGAGGCTGGAGGAGGTCAACAGTGGAGATGAACAATATCCCGTGGAGTCCCGTTTTGCGGTACGCCACACCCCTTCCGATGAACAGGACCCTCATTTCAACCCTACCGCTCCAACACAAGTCCGTTTCCTCCATTTTGCGGTATGCCACACCCCTCCCGATCAACAGGACTCCGTTTCGACTGTAGGAGGTCCAATAGAAGTTCGTTTCCTCTGTTTTGTGGTACACTAGACCCCTCCCAATGAACATGATCCCGTTTTGACCATGGCCGGTCAAACACAAGGCCGTTTCCTCCGTTCTGCGGTATGCCAGGCCTTGTTTCCATCAGCTATTCCGTCCAAGCCAGTTGGTTCCCATGCGTTCCGTTGCCTCCCGATGAACACGACACATTCTGTTGCCTCCCCATGAACACGGCGATGACGCAGTTTCTTCATTCCGACCTAGCCATGTACACAAGCCCTGGCCGTACGTATGTGTGAGTAGGCGTTCGAGACCCCGCTCGTATGTACATATGTGGCAGTATTTTCTTTCTTGCACCCTGGCCACAGTACGTACGTGTACATGCTACGTGCGCGCCTCTACTATGACACGTGCGTGCCTCTACATCGACCAGTATGTACGTACACATTCGCGACCAGAATGACAATGCTACGTACGCTTCGACCAGGTGGGTCCCGACCGTTAGGCACTTCCTTGCGTGCGAAGATGTAGCTGGTGAGTCCCAGCAGTCAGGGGGCGAATCATTTTTTGCCTGTAATATGGACACACTTCCTTGCGTGCGACGATGTAGCTGGTAGATCCCAGCAGTGAGGGGAAAAATGTTTTTGTCGTGAAATACGATGACCCGTCCAGTGGGTCCCTGCTGTCAGGTGGAGGAATCAATATTTTCCGCGTAATAAGGAGGCACTTCCATGCTGCGGCCGTGGACCCAGCCGTCAGCCTCTCCACGTACAGTACTCTCTCGATGGAAGTCAGTCATTGACCACATTGACCATGCTGCGCCGAGAGCACCAAGGCGGTGGACGATGGCGAGGCCTAGGAAGGGGACGACGCGGAGCCGGGGAAGACGCGGCAGTGGATGCCCACATGGAGAGGAGTACGAGGGTTCAGTGGTTCGGCTGCGGTGTGAGGCTGCCGTCGCCCCAGAATAACAGGGGGTGTGGGTGAGTGGAGGGATGGCCTGGCCAGCGGTGGAAGTAGTAGGGGGCAGTGAGGCCTCCATGGCAGCACAGCCGGCCACGGGAGGCAGGAGTAGGCGGCACGACCGGCGCTGCTTTGGGCGGTTGGAGCAAGAAGACCAGAGGTTGAAGAAGCACTACGGCCATTGGATGGACATCATACGATCACTGGACCTAGAATCGTTCATATCTACTAAGTTGACAAAGCCCTCCTTCCCCTCAACTTAGTAGGCCCACAAGTCATCCTCCCACTATACTAGGTCCGAGCAAGTAGGGGGAGTATTCGTTTTTTGTGTGTAATAAGGAGGCACTTCCTTGCGTGCGAAGATATAGCTGGTGGGTCTGAGCTGTCAGCGGCGGTAACATTTTTTCGCAAAATACAAAGGCCCTTTCAGTGGGTCCCAGATGTCAGGTGGAGGAATCATTATTTTATGTGTAATAAGGAGGCATTTCCTTGCGTGCGGCCATGGACCCAGCTGTCAGCCTCTCCATGTACAGTCCATTCAGATGCATGTCGGTCGTTGACCATGCCGCGCCGAGAGCACCAGGGCGGTGGACGACATCAAGGCCTAGGAAGGGAACGACATGGAGCCAGGGAAGACCCGGCAGTTGTTTCCCATGCGGAGGGGAGTACGACTGTACGAGGGTTTACTGGTTCATCTACTGTCACCGGAGAATAACAGAAGGTGTGGGTGAGTAGAGGGATGGCTAGGCCAGCGATGGGAGTACGGTGGGGCGGTGAGGCCTACACGGCAGCATAGCCGACCGAGGGAGGAGGGAGCAGGCAGTCCCTTTGGTGCTTGTTTGAGCACCTGGAGCAGGAAGAGCAGAGATTGAAGAAGCACGACGGCCGCTGGATGGACATCCAACAGTCACTGCTTGTGCGTCAACCTTTTTTTTAGGAAAGCCTCAAATCTGTGGAAAACAGCATACAACCCATCTGCCGTTATTTCTAATAATTTACAACCCATTTGCTAATTCTTAAGGTTTTTTTGGAGCCCATATTCTTTTTGTTAGCATTACAGCCCTTATTGTGGCCATAGTTAAAAAATTATCGAAATTTTGCATATTTCGGTGCTCCGAACTGTTTTTAATCCCGAACTTTCGGGTGACATAAAAACTGATTTTAAAAATAAATGTATATCAATATAAAATCCAACAAATTTTCCACGCATAAAAATCAATGCAATTTAAAATCTCGAAATGAAAAGAAAGAAATTTGGAACTAATTGCCGGTTTGATGTGTTTTAAAAATGTACAACCCATTTCTCATTACTGATAGGGCATTTTCTCGGCCAGCCGAATGAAGCTCTCCTCGTCTTGAAAGATTTGTATCCCAATAGGCCTGACAAAGCAACGTACTTGACAAATCACAAAAAAACTGGGCTAGCCATTTTCAGAAAGAAAAAGAACTACTGGGTTAGTCTATGGTAAACATAAAAGGAAAGGCTGTCTAGACAGGCCAGAGTGCCCCACACAGCCCAATTGACACCCTGCTTTCGTCTTAAAAACAAATTAGATAAATGCCACTCCAATTATGGCGATTCATAAAAATGCCACTGCAATTTCCAAACTTTCAAAAATGCCATTGCAATTTTTGCAAACTTTGAAAAACGCCACTGCAATTTGCAAACTTTGAAAAACGCCACTCCAGACTTCAAAAAATGCCACTGGAAATGGCATGAAATGGCATTTTTCAAAGTTTGGTAATTGCAATGGCATTTCTTGGAATCACCAGATTTGGAGTGGCATTTATCAAATAAACCCAAAACAAAAATAACTAGGCGAGCTGCTGGGTCCCTGGTGTCAGCCGCTTGTTGTGCAATTCTCTCGTTTATTGACTACGTCGACAATGGCATGGGACCCAGATGTCAGAAATCCATTAGGAGGAGCCATTTTTTATTGGCTTGAAATAAGGAGGCACTTGTTTGCGTATTGCCCTGACCTTGCGGGTCCCTGCTGTCATCCTCTCCACATACAATCATCTCCTGATTGTGTATGCATCAACCTGGTAGGCCCACAAGTTAGCCTCTAAACCCGTGGCGGACAAATACGACCCATTCAAAAAAATAAATAACAACTCATTCCATACGTTCAAATGGAAAGTTCAATATTGTCACCTGTAGTTGCTGGGATCTTTCAACCTGTAAATGTTGAACATGCTGCTTTACCTCCTGCCATTGTGGTTGCAAATGGCCTACAGAATATTATTCAGGCATATCAATCTGATGATGAAGAGCCTCCTTTGCTGCAAGAACAGAATCTGGATGCTGCACTGCCTGCTGAACCTCCTCATGCTCAAAATGTTGCAAACCATTTGCAGATTGTTGCAGTCAGTCCTACACCTAGGTTTGAGGAGGCAGCTGCCCCTGTTGTTATTCCTGTTGGTCAAGTTTTGGACTCACATGCCAATGTCCAGCAAGTTGGAGATGTTGGGGAACCTAGCTTGGTTTCTACCTTGCCCTTGGCAGACTCAGGGGCTTCTAGAATATTTATGCCTTCTCAGGCTGCTGGCTCTTCAGATGGAGCCATACATTGTAACCCTGGACACATCACTACTTCTAGAGGAAGCCTTGAGCCAGTTGCAAACCTGGAGGATCTTCAACCTGGGCTCCAAGGTAACTGGGTCAACCAAATTGATGAGCACTTCAGCATGGCACCTTCTCTTCTTGGTCTGAAATATATTCAACTTGCTGCATCAGCTATAATGATCTTGTTGTCTCTGAAGAAGGACTTTTGTTGTGGAAAAAGCACTTTCAGGAGCAATCTATGGATAATAAGAGTTCTTTCACTACCAACATTCCTGTAAGTTGGTTTAAATTTATTGTCCACCTACTTCTGTCACCTTATAAGTTTGAATGGACTGTTAAAATGTTAAAGTCTGGAATGTGGGAACTTGTCTCTGTTGTGGAAAACATGGATCATGCTTTCATATTTTACATTCCTCATAAGTGTCCTGCTTCTCATGCACCTATTTGTCAGGCCATTGACATTGAGGACCAACTTAACAAAGATAAGGGCAAGGAAAATATTGGACTAGCTTCCAATGTGCATGATGTGGAGTCCCAGGACTTACTGCAGCCTTTTGGCTCTGAAAATTTGAGGAAGAGAAGGAGTGGGAAGACCCCCCTGGTTGAAACAGAGGTAAGGAGAAGTGATAGAATCAAAAAGGATAATGCTGGTTATAAAAGAAATTCTTGCTCAAATTCTAAATGTCTGCCTTGCAATGCTGCCCCTCCAATCATTCCAAAGTCAGTTGTTAAAAACCTCACTTCCTCTTTCTGTAAGGTTGCTGAGAGGGAACTGGAGGACAAGCTGGCTAAGAAGCCCAGGAGAAGGCAAGATGAGGACTTGGTCAAGGTTCCCTTGGCCAAAGGAGAGGACAACCCATCCAACTCTTCTTGATGTTAGTTGCCATCAGTTGGAATAGGGTTTTAAGGGGTAGTGTGTTTGGACCTTGTTGTTCTTACTAGGATTTCTCAATGAATATTGTAATGCTGGGAGAATGGTACTTTATGGATCTTGTGGACTTGCTGGTGTACTCTATTATTAAGACCTATAGGATGTATGGTTTGTGGATGCTGTGCTACTCTTGTGATGTGCTGTGCTTCATGGTTTTGTGCTTTTTGTCCTTCATCTTGGTTGATCAAGTGCTGGTGCTTGATTACTGGTGCAGAAATTGCTATTGTTTTCATGAATAACACAAACAGAAATTGGAATATCCTTATCTGGAATATTAGAGGGATGAATTATGAAGATAAATGGTTGGCTCTAAGGCAGAAAACTGATGAGAGTGACTGTAGCATCTTGTGTCTTCAAGAAACTAAAAGAGAGTCTGTTGATACAGCTCACATCAATTTTTTTTGTCGTAACAGAATTAATAAATTTGCTTTCCTCCCATCTGTTGGAGCTTCTGGGGGGCTGCTAGGTTCTTGGAATGGATCACAGTTTGCTGGAGAAGTTATTGCTCAAAACAAATTCTCCCTCTCAGTCCAATTTACCAGCTTGTTATCCAATCAGTCATGGATCCTAACTAACATATATGGTCCCTGTGACCCACAGGACAAAGTTGACTTCATCAATTGGTTTTTGAATATTCACATGCCTGCAGATGTGGACTGGATTCTTATGGGGGACTTTAATCTTATGAGAGCTCCTTCAGACAGAAATAGACCTGGTGGAGATGTTAATGACATGCTTTTGTTTAATGAGGCAATCAGCAATCAAGGTTTAATTGAATTACCTTTGTAGGGAAGAAAGTTCAGTTGGAGTAACATACAACATGATCCTCTTTTGGTAAAACTGGATTGGTTTTTTTACTTCTGCCTCCTGGATGACCACTTTCCCAAACACCATAGTGCTACCTCTTGCAAAACCTATATCTGATCACTTACCTTGTGTTATTAAAATTGGCACTTCTATTCCAAAAGCAAGAGTGTTTAGATTTGAAAACTATTGGCTATAACACTCAGACTTTAAAAAGGTGGTTACTGCTGCTTGGAGCATCCTAGTGGGAAACCTTGATGCTGTTAAAAATTTGAATGCAAAATTTAAGAACTTGAGGAGAGCTTTGAAGTTGTGGGCCAGGTCTTTATCTTGTTTGAAAGCTCAAATTGCCAAGCTTAATGAGCTCATCTTTCTTTGGGATTTTTTTGAGGAGTTCAGAGAATTGGACATTCATGAATGGAACTGCAGGGCTATCCTAAAAGATCAGCTTCTCATTCTTCTCAGGAACCAAAAGATCTACTGGAAGCAAAGGAAAAAAATTAAGGGGGTCAAATTTGGAGATGAAAACACAAAATTCTTCCATACTAAAGCCTCAATCAATTACAGGCACAATCATATTGCTGATCTTCAAAATGATGACCAAGTGGAAATATATGATCATGCTGGGAAAGCTACAATTCTCTGGGAATCTTATAAGAAAAGAATGGGAACATCTCACAAAACCTCTATGCACTTCAATTTGGACTCCCTTTTTGGTCCCAGGCAGGATCAAACACTTTTTGATAACTTGGAGCTACCTTTCACTGAGGAAGAAATTAATGATGTTGTCAAGGATCTTCCACTTGACAAATCACCAGGTCCAGATGGTTTCAACTATGAGTTTTTGAAATCTTGTTGGGATATTATTAAAGGGGATGTGCTTAGATTTATTCTGGACTTTCATGCTGGGCAAATCTCAATTGAGAGCTTAAACACTTCCTACATCACCCTAATTCCTAAAGGAAGCACTCCTATGACAGCAAATGACTTTAGGCCTATTTCTCTCCTTAATTGCTATCTTAAACTTGTCACTAAGTTGTTGGCTAATAGGCTTCAGAAAGTGATTCTCAAATTGGTGCACAGTAACCAATATGGTTTCCTCAAGGAAAGGTCCATCCATGACTGCTTGGGTTGGGCATATGAGTATCTGCATCAATGCCATAAGTCTAGAGAACAAATTGTTGTGCTTAAACTAGATTTTGAAAAGGCTTTTGACACCATTGAGAACCAGGCAATTTTGGAGATCTTAAAGGCCAAAGGTTTTGGAGACAGATGGATCAACTGGATTAAAATGCTGTTCACTTCTGCATCATCTGCTATCATGCTTAATGGTGTTCCTGGCAAGAAGTTTTACTGTCTTAGAGGGGTCAGGCAAGGAGATCCTCTGTCACCACTATTATTTGTGCTTGCTGCAGACTTGCTTCAGTCAATTCTTAATAAGGCCATGCATCTGGGTTTGCTAACCTCACCTCTGCAAGTGCAATCATGTCCTGACTTTCCCATTGTCCAGTATGCTGATGACACTCTGGTTCTTCTCCAAGCTGATGCAAAGCAACTCCATTGCCTCAAAGCACTCCTCAATACTTTTGCAGATGCTACTGGCCTTAAAGTGAATTATAATAAATCAAGTCTTATCCCAATCAATGTGCCAGAGGACAAGGTGGAAATCTTGACAAATACTTTCCATTGCAAAAGAGAATCTTTCCCCATTCAGTATTTGGGAACACCCTTGGGTCTTCATAAACCAACTGTGGAGCAATGCTTTCCTCTTGTCACAAGATTGCAGAAGAAGCTTGTGGGTTTATCTTCTTTCATGACACTGGCTGGGAGATTGTTGCTAGTAAAATCTGTTTTAAACTCTATTGATTTACCTAATGGGATGCCTTGATGTGCCTGTCACCATTAAAACCCAAGCTATCAAGTTTTTGAGGCACTGTCTCTAGAGAGGCCCTGACCTAGAGGATCACAGGCCTGCCAGGGTGGCTCGGAGCACTATTTGTAGACGTAAGGATCAAGGAGGTCTGGGGGTGATGGATATTGTTGTTCAAAACAAAGCTCTGCTTCTCAAGAATTTACACAAGTTTTATAATAGGCATAACATTCCATGGGTCAACTTGATTTGGGAAACTTACTATACCAATGATTTGTTGCCTGGCAGTAATTGGGTTGGATCTTTTTGGTGGAAGGCAAATCTTAAGCTCATTGATAATTTCAAATCCTTGGCCAGATGTCACATAGGGGATGTTAAAAGTGCTCTATTCTGGTCTGATCTATGGCATTCAGCTTGTTTACAGGACTTGTTCCCACACCTCTTCTCCTTTGTGATGAACAAGAACACTACTGTGCACACCATTATTCATATTGAATTCCTGGAGGATCTGTTCCACCTTCCTCTCACTATACAAGCCTTCCAGGAATTTGAAAGTATGGAAGACATTTGTTTTGCCTTAAGGGCTTCTGAATCCCTGGATTGCACTGACACTTAGAGTTACATTTGGGGTAATGATCAATTTTCAGTTGCTAAGGCCTATAAAGTAATGATGGGAGTTAAAATAGTGCCCCAACAGTTCAACTGGATTTGGAATAGATCATGTCAGCCCAAGCACAAGGTGTTTTTTTGGAGATTACTTCATGACAGGCTCAATACTAGGCATCTTCTTCGCAGGAAAACATTCCATTTGGAAAGCTACAACTGTGCTGTCAATAACTGTCCTCAGGAGGAAACCTTGCGGCATCTCTTTTGGACCTTCCCTTTTGCAACCCAGTGTTGGGATCTAATATGCCCCACAAGACAAGCTAATGTTTCTGTGCTTGAAGCTTTTGCTGATCTCAGGCAGAAACTTCATGTACCATTCTTCATGGAA
Source organism: Triticum timopheevii (assembly GCA_963921465.1). Lineage (NCBI taxonomy): Eukaryota > Viridiplantae > Streptophyta > Magnoliopsida > Poales > Poaceae > Triticum > Triticum timopheevii. Next base: position 562,123,790 of record OY997268.1, on the reverse strand, counting down.
ATCATCATTATAGCCTCTTGGGCTATCTGGATCTCAAGAAATAATCTGATTTTTCAAGCAATTCAGCCTTCCATTAAGAGCTGGAAAGTCATTTTCCTTGAAGAGCTTAATTTGCTCAGATTTAGAATTAAAAAGAGCTATGCCAGGGCCTTCTGTACCTGGCTTGACAACCTTGTTCTGTAATTTTTGTTCTCTTCTGTAGATAGTTTTTTCTTTTTTTGGCTTACTCAAGCCTTTGTACTGTTGGACCCTTGTTTTTACTTAATAATATAAAAATTGCAGTGGGGTTTTGCCCTACTGTGTACAGTCAAAAAAAAAGTTCAACATTCAGAGCAAAGTAATAGGTATGATCCAGATATAGAGTACTGAACTTCCACATTGACAACCATCATAGCCAAGTTAACTATCTACTCCTACTAATACTCGAGTCGCATACAAGTACTAACTTACTCTTAGCTAACTAGACGATGATGGCCGCCATCTGTGGTACACGCTAAACGCCGGCACTGGCGTCCTCCACCTTGCCTCGGACTTGCCAGAGGTGCAATAGGGCGTGTTGGTCATGCGCGTTGGCCCTTTCCATGCCGGCGTGGTCCATCAAAGCTTCGGTTTCTAAGCAGGAAACCCACTTGACGAGCTGGTAGTAAAATTCGGCATCGCAAACGCGTGTGTGCCTGACAACCTCCAGGGCTATTTATCGGGCACCGACCTCCATGTAGTCGGCCCAGTTGCGGGCGCTCTGCTTGCGACTCAGAGCATCAGCGCGCTGCTGCTCCATGTCCCACTGGCGGTGCAAATCAGTGATACATTGCTCCTCCGCCAGGCGGTCGCGCTCCAACAACTCCTGCTCCTTCGCTAGGCGGTCGCGCTCCAACAACTCCTCATACTCCACATTGCCATCTAAAGACCGATAGAATGACTCCTCCCTCCGTTTGCCTTCTGGTGAAAAACCGAACACTAGTTCCAGTGGTGACTGCCTCCGGCGTCGCCTATCACGGACGGGCGGGGGTATGGTGGATGTGGCGAGACCAAGATAAGTGGCAGCAACATCGGGCCGGTGGGGGCTTATGAGGGTAGGGCAAGTTGGGTGATGGTGCCACCGGAGAAGGCTGGGAAACAGTACTTATAGGCGGAAGGTAGGCGAACCAATGTGTCGCGAGAAACGTGACGATCATCGTGGTCATCAGAATTCAATGCATAAGAAGGCATGGCTTAGCGCGCTAGCTTGCCATGGAAAACTAGAAAAACTGAAATTATGACGGTGACGTCCCGTCCCGTCCGTGCTGGGTCGCACGCCGGCATGACGGTCAAACGAGTGCACTCGAATCTTCCAGATGAGGTGCTCCCTCCTTGTCAATAATGATTCCACCACTCACCATCTACTCACTCCATCTGGGTTTATTAGTCCCATGAGCCAAAGCAACAAGACCAAGGCCTGGCAATAATTAACTGCATGCAGAAGTTTAAGCCTAATTAATTCCAGTGATTTAAATTGCTGCATGCGTGCCCTCAGTTGCGAATCGTTGCATGCTGCTCCGTGTACTGGCTACGAGCAATTCTGAGTGGCTGGAGGCAACCGACCGTAATTAAGGCAGCTAACTGATGCGAGAAAGATGCGCTTTAATTGTTACGGGCCTTTTAAATCCGAATAGTTTACTGTAGCTCATGGGCCTTTTAAACCCGGATGGAGGTTGGTGAGATTTTTGAATTAAGTCCTGCAAACCGGAAAGGAGGTACTAGTACGTGCATGATCCGTTATTTATTCGTGTAGGATTGAGTAGGTCGTATCTTGAATTGAGCCCTGCAAACCGGAAAGAAGGTAGTACGTGCCTGATCTGCTATTTATGCGTGTAGGATCGAGTAGGTCGGATAGTGTACGTGTAAGATCGAGTAGGTCGGATGGTGTACGTGTATGATCGCATTAGCTGATGAACATTCGCTGGGAGATAAGGCATTTGCGAATGTTTTTGTTGGCAATTTCCTCAAATTCGCATGGCATTTTATTCAGAGCAACTTGTCAGTTTCTTCAGAGGTAGGCATTTTCATTCAAAAAACTGCCACTTTAGATCTTGCGTCGCAACTAAAACTGCCAGGAGCGCATTAGTAGTCTAGCTAGTGATCGACCAGTAACTTGTAAACACTGAGCAAACAAAAATAAGGAACTATTAGTAACTTGTAAACACCGAGAACACAGAAATAAGGATCATGCTATGCACAACAGTAAGAGCCGATCCGTTCGAAATGTTCACACGAGACTCACAAGCCTGGCATTGTAATATGTTCACATTAGTAGCCCAAATTCAAAACCAACTAGTACGATTCCCATACATAAGATCAACATGTTAATGCATCTCAATGATTCACAGATCATATACAAATATGTAGCTCCAAAAGCAAAGATCTAGAAAAAACATCTGTTCTTCCTACTAACATGGATGCTTCTCTTGGCCAACATTCAGTACAGAGTGAAAACCAAATTTTTTTGTGAAGTCCACAATTCCTCTTGCAAACGTAAGTGGTTTCACCAACAGCTGGAACCATAAGAATGAACCACACATGATGGAGGAACATCCACTGCAATATGATTTGGTCTTCTCTCGATCACACGTCGAGACTATTTTTGGAATACAAACTTTAACTTAGGCAAAATGATGCCCATTGTATAATCAGACCAAAGCAATGAAGCCCCCAGTGTTGGCCAATAAATAGTACAGTACTACTTTTCTGCAGTCCATGAAGTGACAATCCAATCTTTCCTTGTCTATTTTCAAATGGCACTGCATGCAGTGACTATACTATTCTCTTGTCCAGTTCAACCAAAACTGCGGTCACTTTGTTTGTTTGCCAAATAGGAACGAGCAGACATCTCTGTCTGCACACATATCAAGAAGCTAGTAAACATATACCCAACCTTGTATTTTCGGTTTAAACACATCTCTTCCGCTTAGCATCTGTCATGTTTTGCACTGGACAATTTGATACAGTCATGTTTTGCCCTGGACAATTTCATACTGAATTGATTTGCTGGTTCAGAGCAGAAATATAGTGCCTATTCTTCATCAGACCAAGGATATCCATGTTTGCAGTGATGGAAGAGGTGAAATCGATACAACCAAAATTGAGCATCCAATCATTGAATCATGTCCTGCACCTCCAATGTAGGTCCACCCTGCCAATAAATTCACATGCAAACCACTAGTATTACTATCTAATGATAGTACAAAAAGAGTAGAAAGATAGTAGCAAACCATGTACCTTCGTAATGATCATCTCATAGTGCCACCAACTGGATATAAAGGTTTGGAAGAAAACATGCTCCTAATGTTGAACCATTTGGACTTTTTGTGCAGTTCCACTAAAATCAAGCATCCATGTTTGCATAGATATTGAAAGTGTGATTGCTATAAAAGTGTCACTAGTTGAAGCATAGACTCACAAATATAAGCATTCCAATTTCTTAATGGGAAAAGGTAGCAAGACTATTTCTAACCACCAGTTTGAAGGAATAAATAAGGCAACAACGGCTGATGTCAGGAAGGCATATATAGTTCTTTCTGAAAAAATGAATGATTCCCGACCTTTCCTCTTCTTTTAAGCATATTTTGTGTAGTTCAACTAAAATAAAATGCCATCACCTCCTTGACAATTCAGTGACATTGTACAAAAGGAAATGACTTAACATTACATCATGATGTCAGGTATGTAGTCGACAGGCATTAGAGACAAACATACAGACCTCCTCCGATAACATAATGAACATTAATTTTAACAAAGGTGTGACTAGCTTTACCGGGATAATTTGAGTGAACTCTACACCCTCTGTTCCTTAATAGAAGACATTTTTGCAGTTCAATTTAAAGTACCCAAACATCTAGTATTTAGAAAAATAGATAGTAGTTTTCTTGAGCACATATCAGGGAAAGCTTGCCACACTTTATATACGTCCATACGCTAATGCAACACCATTCAAATAGTACAAATATACACTAATCCAGTGTCTAGTGCAACAGTAGAGTAGCTATTTTATTACAGGGTATAGTATGATGGTTTTACTAAACAGATTTCCATAAACTCTAGCACTGGAAGATTTCTATAAGAATTAACAATACAAAATGTAAAGGTAACAAGTTTCAGCATTGGTATACTAGCTGTGCAAGAGCATTAAACCAAATACAAAAGTCTAAAGGTAACTAGCATTATTAACTATTGACAATTAAAAAAAATGCAAACCATGTACCTTCAAGGTAAATATCATTTCGAACTCGAGGGGACCTAAAAATTGCTATCCCAATCTTGATAATATGTCAAACATAAAAACTTGATCGAACGAATCAAGAGAACAGCTGGAGGAGGAGGTGCCCACTCTTGAGCTTTCCTTTTGACATTGTACATTTTTTTGACTTATCTCATGAAAGTGAGGTATGTAATCTATAAGCATTAACAGTGCAAAAATCTGAAGGTAGTAATAAGATTCGTCGTTGGTATACTGGTTGTGCAACAACATTAGAATGCCTTAGCTGAAAAATCATTAATACATCCACAATCAACAACTAACCCTAAAATAATCCAGTGACATTAAATGGCATTGCTTAAATTTATCAGTGGCATTAGATTGAGTGCGGCATTAGTTAAATGTGGCATCAGTTTAGCAGTAGCATTGCTTGACTTGACCGCTGACGTTATACTAACAGCAAAAAGTGGCAATAAGAGCATGGGAGGCCCATTCAGACAGTGGGCGCACCAATACGATGTACCTCCAAGGACGCATAGAGTGGTGAGGGAGGTATGGTTGCCCAGAGCAACAAATATCCATGCAGCATATGTGGATTACGTCCCATTTTTGTTCTCTTTAGCCACCTTTTTCCTATGTGAGGACAACAAACCGATCGACCTGGTCATTCTCTATTGCGTTGTCATGCCTTTCTACCCTTCTTCAACCAAGAGACATGGGACTCATTCCTTAGCTACTGATTTTCCCCTTTTCAACCTAGATGCGGGTTTGATGCCTACTCTCTTGGACAGTACAGTCTCCCTTCCTTTCCTTATTCAACAAAGACATGGATTAGTCTGCATGAAGTAGGGTTTCCTTTAATAGTGCAAATTAAGGTTTTCGTCTGCGTGACCAGCAGAGGAGAGGATAACAAATTGGGAAGATGGTTGAGTGGAAAAAGATCCACATGCAGCGACATGGAAGATGTGGAAATAGAACAAGGGTATGGTTCGAGAAGAGGTAGCATACCTGAGGGTCGGTGGGAAGTGGCTTCGCTCGTGGTCGTCGTGCTCCAGACACACTACGACAACGGGCTTGGGGACGGAGGCCATCCCGCGCGGGCACTAGGTCTCAGTGGACGTCCTTGTCGTCAGTGCGTGACCTCGCTTGCCGACGACGAGTGCGTCAACACTGCACGTCCTTTTCTTCCACGGCAGATCCGTGACCACCGGCGAGGAGGGAGAGAGTGGCTGTCCTTTTTAGATCTGGAGAGAGGGTGATACTGTGAGAAGCAAGTGGGCAGCCCTTAGCAAGAAAGCGCTGAAGCTCTAGCCTATATATCTTTTCTATACTACCAGTACTAGAGGTGGAGTAGTGGTAGAGTAGTTTATATTTTCCCTACATACAATACTAGTTAGTTGTGCTTCAAAACTGAACGGCACACCATTAAAAGAATAAAGGTCGATAACTAATGCAGCACCTCGGGCCAATGCGGCCAGATCACATTTTGCACGGGAAATTACACACCATGTTTCGTTGACATGTGGTCCCGTTCCAACATGTCAGTGAGACGACGACGAGTCCTTTTGTACAATTTCCTAACAGACGTCTACGTAGGCCAGGGCGCCTCTTCATGTACCATGGAAACCGTCCACCGCCTCTTCACCTTTCCCTCTCGATTTGGAACTGCTGTTGCACGCTCTTCCTCCCTCCTCCATTTGCCTTCACCCTTCCTTCTGCCATTGTTCAATCGCCTTCTCCATGGAGAGAACTGGCCGGAAACGACCCCGTTATTCTTGCCCTGATCTGAAAGATGACGTGGTGGAGGAACTCATTGATCGGTGCGACATCATCACCTCGGCTAGCATGGCAGGTTCGTTCAAGACCATTCTCGACTCAACTAATAACATCATTACAAGGAACCCAAGGGTCCAGGAGCGGTTTGATCTCCCTTATCTTCTTTGCTATAAGCCTGTCCGCATGGGCACGGACAACGGAGGCCTCGCCTTGTGCAAGTTGATGCCACTTGATAATGATACGTGTGATGTCAAGATGCCATCGCCTAAGGGTAAGGCCTGGGCTGGCGCAAATGGAGATTGGGTTGTTTATATTGGATACAATTGCGAGTGGGAACTTGTGAATGTGTACACTCGTCAGCGGATTCCACTTCCAAAAATCTCAGAGTGCCCTGAGGTTGAGCACACAGATGATCTACATATGTTCAAATACGATCATGGTGCATGTCGTCTACGGAAGATTGCAATTTGTCGAGTTCCCAACCGCTCTTGGGATTACAACAACTATGAAGTTGTTGCTATGTTTGACAAGCTTGTTGCCGTCGTTACTGCTTCCACGGCTCGTCCATGGATATTGCTCAAAAATCAATTTCTGTACATAGATGAGTAGTGTGATGCAACTCAATACGAGGATCTTGTGTTTGCTGCCACCACTTGTGGCACTTTTTTTGCATGGGATCCTTATGCTTTCGGTATGTTTGTCTTCCACCGTAATTATAATTGTTTCATCCACATGCATGCAGGTTAGCAAGTTTCCCTTTACTAATTAACCTTCTTGTGTTTCCAAGGTCCTGTGAACATTCCACCACCTATACTTGAAAATTTTTATGACCAGGGGGAGATGACGATGGTGATGATCACGAGCATGAGGACGAGCAGAACTTATATACTCAGTGCCGCCTGGCAACTAATTTCGATGGATCACCTCTTCTTGTCTGTATACAGTGCACTGAGATTGTTACTTCCGAGGGAGCACGTGTTATCTCCCGCGGTTGCCCTCTCCGGACTTATTCCAACACCCGTTGCAGGGTATTCGGGATGGATACTAGTGTGCTAGCGCTAACACCTTCCCCCTGGTTCAGTATTGATAGTCTTGGAGAAAACTCGCTCTTCCTTGGACCAAACTATCCAATGATGGTGAAAGGCGATCCAGCTGCTGTTGACACAATGTTACTACCATTTATGAGAAGCAACTATATCTATACCTTGGACATTGCAGTGGTTCCCTACCCTGATCCTGATATATGCCGCTTTAGCCTGGATGATCAGTCCCGCGTTGCTCTCGATATTGACAATAGCTGGCCCTTCCTAGAGCACCTATGGTTCAAAGCAAGCGTTTCCAATGTCGAGGATTGGTTGAGATGAAGTTCATTTCATTGCTTGTTATTTGTTGTGTGATGAAAACTTTAGTATTTGTAGAATGTTTTGTTGGAAATAATCTATAATCCAACATGTATCCTCATTGTCATTGTGTGTTGATGACTTGTTGTATGTAATGAATGGTACATTTGCAAATGCATGTCATAAACTCAATTTATGAATGGTTTTCGAGTCACTTCTTGGAGTGTGAGTACCGTAGTAGTATAGCCAGCATCCGGTAAGTATATTAAGTTGCCACATCACATAGAGCCAACCTAATATTGGAGTATGCTAGCCCTCCACCGGCGCACCACTTCAAATGGCAGATGAAGTGAGAGGTCGCGTCACCTTGTGTCTAGATCGAGATGCCACGTGTACCAGATGAATGACTCCAAGTTCGACCACCTTGATGCTAGGTGCGAGCTGAGGAACACTGGTGAAGAGACCCCCCTCATAATTTTCCTACATTGGTCGTTTGATTCATAGGATAGAATGCTATAGGATTTTTTTCCTATGTAATCATGTTTTAATTGGCAATCTAGCATCCACTCTGTCACATCCCTAGTCTGGTATGACCTAGACTAGCTAGTTATTTGTGCATCATGCTTAAATTCCATTTAAATTTGAAATGAGGATTTGTGAACCCTCAGAATCATCTATGGAAATGACCCAAATAAAAATTGCTCCAAAAGGGTCCAAGAAAATGCTCATGTTGCTCTCTGAAAATATTGGACAGAGATAAAAATCAAACCAATATTTTTAGGAACTCATAAGTATTTATTTTGGGCATTTGGAATTAATGCATAAATATTTGCATCGGAAATATATTAGTTATATATATTAATATATGTCCAAAAACTATGCCATTTATTAAGGAGCTCTGGAATAATATAACTAGCTTCTATAAAAATTGGCATAAGAAAATAAAATGGTTTAGTATTTTTATTAAACCAAACAAATGTCAGAAAAATAGAAAAAGGAAACAAAATAGGAAATAAGGGAAAAGCCCTTACCTGGACCTTACCTGAGGCCTGACACTGTGCGGCCCAACGGGCCGGCCCAGCTGACTGGCGCTGCCAGTCATCCCCTTCCCCGTGCCAGGAGGACAGGGGCACGCGCTCGCCGCCGCGCGCATGGGCGCCACGCCACCAGCCAGCCTGCCTGTGTGGCCTTCCCCTCGATGCTCTGGCCTCCGGACGACGCCATGCGCCGCCCCAGGCCTCTCTCACTCTCTCTCGTTCCTTCCCCCTCCTCTGCTCTCTCTCGCGCACAGCCCGAGCGGAGCTCATCGCCGCCGCCCGCCGTTGCCGCACCCAGAGCCTCCCCCTCGACCCCTCGGCGTGCCCAGTAGCTCGGCTACCTCGCCCTCATCCTCTCCGCCGAGTCAAGCGACCTTGGACGCCCTGCATCGCCGTCATCGAGCCGTCTTCTTCACGCACGGCCGCCGGATGCCGCTCGTCGATCCGCCAACTCCGACGCTTCCCCGACCCCGCTGGGCTTCTCTGCGAGTCCTCTGTGAGCTCCCCGTCATTTCCCCCTCGTTATCTTTGTCGTTTGCAACCTCCAGCGTCCGTAACCACCGTGGCCGAGCTTCCCCTGCCGCCGGCCATGTCGCCGTCGTCGTTGCAGCCACTGCAGCTTGCGCCTGAGCATCGCCCCGTGCGCAGAACACTTCCAGGAGTCGGGTGCGTCCACCTGTTCGTCCTGCTGTGCCCCCCTAGTGCCAAACCAAACCTGTCCGAACTCCGGCCGCCGCCGTTCTGGTCGCCGCCGTTGATCCTAGCCACCGCAGCTCCGGCCACCACCACTGGTCGACGCAGCTCACTTCCAGGAACACGTAGGAGCAAACCCCGCCTCAAACCGTGGGCTGTAGCGAAATCCCGACGATCTCCGCCACGCAAAATGGTCGTCGCCGGCGAAACTCCGGCGACTGATGACGTGGACGTCATTAGATGCTAACCCCGCCACCTAAGCAACCCTAATAGCCACTGACAGTGGGCCCTACAGCACGGTCAAACCTAGTCAGCATCGGGTTTGACCGGGTCCAACCACTGTGTCACTGACGTGTGGACCCCACACGTCAGGTTTGACCTGGTCGACGCCGTTGACCTGCTGATGTCACTAATACGTCATGCTGACACAGTAATTGTTTCTGGGATTTTAATAAATTAGAAATGATTTATTAAATTCCAGAAAATGCTTTAAACTTCTAAAAATCATATAAATTCAACCGTAACTCCAAATGAAATAATTTATATATGAAAAATTATCAAAAAGAATGCAATCTTTCCATCTGTACTAGTTTCATGCATGACAAACCAACTTATACATGCTGTATATGAGAAAACACATTAGGGCATTTTAAGAGACTTAATTTAGAGTTGCATTTGAGCTTTTGGTTCAAATGGACTTCAAACCAAATGAATACTAGTTGCATTAGCTCAAACAGCATCACATCTTGATGCCATGTTCATGCATCATATTGTTGCATATGCTTGTGTATTGATTGTTGGCACCGTTCCTTCTCGATAGGTCTTGCTCCGGAGACCGTTCCAGAGTACCTGTCTATGAAGCAGTGCCCCCTCTGTTGATCTACCAGGCAAGCAAACCCCCTTGTTCATTCCGATAAAATCCTACTCTCTCGCTCCTGCTCTCAGTTATTGCATTAGGACAACAACGATTCATCTGCTACTTTGTGCTGCGGTAGTTGAACCCATTCCTCTGCATGACCTATCATTGCCACGGTAAATAGTTGAAACCCACTAGCATGTGTAGGAGTTGATTGAGCCATGTTGTGTTCCTACCATGCTATGCCTGCTATTGCTTAGAGTTGTGTCAGGTCTGATTCATTGGGAATGAATTGGAGTGCAGTGTTCTATGTTCTGATGCTGAGGGTGAAGTGTGTGAACACGATTTGGTAAAGGTAGCGGTGAGAGGCCGTGTAGGAGTACATGGTGGGTTGTCTCACTGGAACCGTCCTTAAGCACTGAGTTCTATGTATGTTGTCCAATGACTCGATACTAACACACATTGGGATCCTTAATTGACTCTCTCGACTTATTAACCAACTTGATCTCTGTCCAGGAGTCGCAACTAGTTTCTGGTGTTTGTAGGTAGTGATATTTTTCTACCAAGTGGCACCCGGCAGGGTGGGCTTGGGACAGACTAGGCACACGTGGCCTGGTGTACCGAGTGGCACCCGGATGGTGGGCTCGGGAACCCTGCACACATCGTTTGGGGCCGTGAGCGACACCCCGGCCGGATCTCCTTGCGGATGGAACCCGAATAGGCGATAAACCTGGGCTAGAGTCTTGTGTTGTTAGTCAGGTCGTGGCCGACACCCTCGCCAGGCTTCCGCTTGATGGTTGCCGAGATACATGACGTGTACATGGTGGTAAGTGGCGAGAGCGTGTGTGAGGAAGTACACCCCTGCAGGGTTAACATGATCTATTCGAATAGCCGGGTCCGCGGTTATGGACTTCTTGGATGCTTACATGGTACATAGACAACTTGAAGTGGATACTATAAAATGCTCAAGACAAGTGTGAGTGCTATGGATGGCCTTCTCGTAGGGAGACGGGGATGAATCCATAGTAGTGTATTGTGTGGTGATTAATGGACTCGTGTGCGCCATATCACCTCAAAGAAGTTCTGGTAGTTGTAGAACAGGATAGCCACTAAGTCAAAGCTGGCTTGCTGCAACTAAACCCCACATTACCTTCTTGATACAAGTGCATGTATGATAGGATCTGATGTAAGTCTTGCTGAGTACCTTTGTACTCATGTTGCTTTATTTATGTTTTTGCAGCGGAGACTTCGGTCTTACTACTGTTCTCATGGACTTCGACAAGTAGCTTGTACCTCAGCTACGATCTTGATCGGACGTTGTAGATAGTCAGGCTTTTCAGCCTTTTTCATTTGTAGATGTCTGTACTCAGACATGTAATGCTTCCGCTTGTTGCTTGATTGCTCTGAATGTTGGGTCATGTGACCCCTGTTTGTAATAAATGCTATGATGGCTCCTTGAGCCTTATCTATATGAGTTGTTGAATTATGCTGTGATGCCATGTTGTACAACACATACTTGCATGTTATGCGTACGTGTAATGTGTATTGCTATGTGTGGGATCTGACTATCTAGTTGTTTATCCTTAGTAGTCTCTCTTACCGGGAAATGTCTCCTAGTGCTTCCACTGAGCCCTGGTAGCTTGCTACTGCTCCGGAACACTTAGGCTGGCCGGCATGTGTCCTTCTTCATTCCTGTGTCTGTCCCTTCGGGGAAATATCACGCGATGAATACCGGAGTCCTGTTAGCCCGCTACAGCCCGGTTCACTGGAGTCCTGTTAGCCCAGTGCTACAGCCTGGATTCACTCGCTGATGACCGACACGTTCGATGCTGGGTCATGGATGCCTGTCCCTGTAAGTTTGTGCCACTTTGGGTTTACGACTAGCCATGTCAGCCCGGGCTCCTTATCATATGGATGCTAGCGACACTGTCATATACGTGTGCCAAAAGGCGCAAACGGTCCCGGGCAAAGGTAAGACGACACCCGTGGGGATACCGTGCGTGAGGCCGCAAAGTGATATGAGGTGTTACATGCTAGATTGATGTGGCATTGAGTCGGGGTCCTGACACACTCCAACTTTTGTTTCACTTCCTTTGTTCCTATGAAGAGAGTACTTTCTCTAAATGTGCCGCTGCAAGAGACGCCTATATTAATTAACCATGCTCTAAAAAGGTGGACCAGCTTTGGCTATAATAGTACTGTACTAGGTTAGTAGGTGACCTTGCTTTTGGCTCTTCTCCTCTTCCGGAAGTCAAACAATAATGATGGTACTAGAGTAGTACTTCTGGCAATCTGACACCAAATGATCTGCTGCACGTCCACTAAGCAAAAGTTTCTCCTCGTGCTGCGAGTCACCGCACACGCGTTGGCGAGGGAGAAGGTGTAGTAAGCAAGCTTCTCGTCGAGTTAACGGGACACATCAAAGTTATTTAGTACTCTCTTCAAAAAGGGCCGACCATGTCCATGGCTACCATCTCGTGCTTTGTCATTGAGGACATGCACTATTCACGTGCCATCGAGGAGAAAAAATATTGCATAGTACTAGGTGCCATCAAAGTGCACGACTCACTTACGCATTGCATATCTCCATTTTCTTGCATGACACGCCCACCTTGATGCTAGATGTCCCGCGTGTCGGCAAAAGGATGAACAAAGCTCATGTCTTAAATGAAAGAGTGGAAGAACATAGATTCCCTACGACCGAGAAGGAGCAACAAACCTTGCGGTGGAGCGTCTGCACTCATAATATTTTATATTATTCAGCGATATAAAATCAACCAAATCTATCCATGTTCCTATACCATTCTATAGTATGAGACTAACTTTGAACGTAAGCCATTGATTCACTCTATCTAATGGTCATAGTTGGAAAATCCAAACAAAACCAAGCATTGGATCAACTCTTTTAGCACTCAGATTGTTGCCGCCTACTCACCTAGCCCACCTATATATCCGCTCACGTGTGATGACCACAGGAGCTATCCACTCAGAATGTATGTTAAAAAAATAAAGGTCGATAATTAATGCGGCACCTCAAGCCAATGCGGCCAGATCGCATTTTGCACGAGAAATTACACACCATGTTTCGTTGACATGTGGTCCCGTTCCAACATGTCAGTGAGACGATGGCGAGTCCTTTTGTACAATTCCCTAACGGACGTCTATGTAGGCCGGGGCGCCTCTTCATGTACCGTGACAACTATCCACCGACTCTTCACCTTTCCCTCTTGATTTGGAACTTCTGTCACACGCACTTACTCCCTCCTCCATTTGCCTTCACCCTTCCTTCTGCCATTGTTCGATCGTCCTCTCCATGGAGGGAACAGGTCGGAAACAATCCCGTTATTCTTGCCCCAATCTGAAGGATGACGTGGTGGAGGAACTCATTGATCGGTGCGACGTCATCACCTCGGCCGGCATGGCAGGTTCGTTCAATACCATTGTCGAATCAACTAATAACATCATTACAAGGAACCCAAGGGTCCAGGAGTGGTTTGATCTCCCCTATCTTCTTTGCCGTGACCCTGCTGACCAGCGCGCAGATGACAGAGGCCTCGCCTTGTGCAAGTTGATGCCGCTTGATAATGATACGTGTGATGTTAAGATGCCATCGCTTGAGGGTATGGCTTGGGCAGGCACAAATGGAGATTGGGTTGTTTATATTGGGTCCAACTGCGAGTGGGAACTTGTGAATGTGTACTCGTCACCGGGTTCCACTTCCAAAAATCTCAGACTGCCTAGAGGTTGAGCACACCGGTATTCTACACACGTTCAAATACGATCATGGTGACTATCGTCTACGGAAGATAGCAATTTGTCGAGTTCCCATCCGCTCTTGGTATTACAGGAACTATGGAGTTGTTGCTATCTTCGACAAGCTTGTTGCCTTCCTTCTTGGTTCGACTGGATGGATATTGCGCAAAAATCAGTTTCTATACACGGATGTGTACTGTGATACAATTCAATACGAGGGTCTTGTGTTTTCTACCACCACTTGTGGCACTGTTTTTGCATGGGATCCTTATGATTTTGGTACGTTGGCTTCCACCGTAATTATAATTGTTTCATCCACATGCATGCTGGTTACCAAGTTTCCCTTTACTAATTAACGTTCTTGTGTTTCCAAGGCCCCGTGAACATTCCACCACCTATACTTGAAAAAAAATTATAACCAAGGGGGAGATGACGATGATGATGATCACGAGCATGAGGACGAGCAAAACTTATATACTTAGTGGCGCCTGGCAACTTATTCCGATGGATCACCCCTTCTTGTCTATATACACCGCACTACTGATGTTACTACTAAGGAAGCAGGTGTTGTCTCCCATGGTCGCACTCTCTGGACCTATTCCAACACCCGTTGCAGGGTATTCGGGATGGATACTAGTGTGCTAGCGCCAACTATTGGAAATATGCCCTAGAGGCAATAATAAAATGGTTATTATTATATTTCTTTGTTCATGATAATTGTTTGTTATTCATGCTATAACTGTGTTATCCGGAAATCTAAATACACATGTGAATACATAGACTATAACATGTCCCTATTAAGCCTCTAGTTGACTAGCTCGTTGATCAACAGATAGTCATGGTTTCCTGACTATGGGCATTGGATGTCATTGATAACGGGATCACATCATTAGGAGAATGATGTGATGGACAAGACCCAATCCTAAGCATAGCTCAAAGATCGTGTAGTTCGTTTAGCTAGAGCTTTTCCAAATGTCAAGTATCATTTCTTTAGACCATGAGATTGTGCAACTCCCGGATACCGTAGGAGTGCTTTGGGTGTGCCAAACGTCACAACGTAACTGGGTGACTATAAAGGTGCACTACAGGTATCTCCGAAAGTGTCTGTTGGGTTGGCACGCATGAGACTGGGATTTGTCACTCCGTATGACGGAGAGGTATCTCCGGGCCCACTCGGTAATGCATCATCATAATGAGCTCAATGTGACCAAGTGTTTGGTCACGGGATCATGCATTACGGTACGAGTAAAGTGACTTGCCGGTCAAGATTAAACGAGGTATTGGGATACCGACGATCGAGTCTCGAGCAAGTAACATACCGATTGACAAAGGGAATTGTATACGGGGTTGATTGAATCCTCGACATCGTGGTTCATCCGATGAGATCATCGAGGAGTATGTGGGAGCCAACATGGGTATCCAGATCCTGCTGTTGGTTATTGACCGGAGAGGCGTCTCGGTCATGTCTACATGTCTCCCGAACCCGTAGGGTCTACACACTTAAGGTTAGGTGATGCTAGGGTTGTAGAGATATGAGTATGCAGTAACCTGAAAGTTGTTCGGAGTCCCGGATGAGATCTCGGACGTCACGAGGAGTTCCGGAATGGTCCGGAGGTGTATAATTATATATAGGAAGTGCTGTTTCGGCCAACGGGAAAGTTTCGGGGGTCACCGGTATTGTACCGGGACCACCGGAAAGGGTCTCGGGGGTCCACCGGGTGGGGCCACCTATCCCGGAGGGCCTCGTGGGCTGAAGTGGGGAGGGGAACCGGCCCCTGGTGGGCTGGTGCGCCCCCCTTGGGCCCCCCTGCACCTAGGGTTGGAAACCCTAGGATGGGGGGCGCCTCCACTTGCCTTGGCGGGCAAGCCACCCGCCTGGCCGCCGCCCCCCCCTTGGAGATGGCATCTCCTAGGGCCGGCGCCCCCCCTAGGGGCCTGTATAAAGAGGGGGGGAGGGAGGGCAGCTGCACCCATGCTCTTGGCGCCTCCCTCTCCCATTGCTACACCTCTCCCTCTCGTAGAAGCTCGGCGAAGCCCTGCCGAGATCGCTGCTGCATCCACCACCACGCCGTCGTGCTGCTGGATCTCCGTCAACCTGTCCTTCCCCCTTGCTGGATCAAGAAGGAGGAGATGTCTTCTTAACCGTACGTGTGTTGAACGCGGAGGTGTTGTCCGTTCAGCACTAGGACCATCGGTGATTTGGATCAGGACGAGTACGACTCCCTCAACCCCGTTCTCTTGAACGCTTCCGCTCGCGATCTACAAGGGTATGTAGATGCACTCCTTTCTCTCATTTCTAGATGAACTCATAGATTGATCTTGGTGAAAGCATAGAATTTTTTTATTTTCTGCAACATTCCCCAACAGTGGCATCATGAGCTAGGTCTATGCGTAGTTCTCTTTGCACGAGTAGAACACAATTTGTTGTGGGCGTAGATGTTTTCAACTTTGTTGCCACTACTAGTCTTATTTTTCTTCAGCGGTATTGTGGGATGAAGCGGCCCGGGCCGACCTTACACGTACGCTTATGTGAGACAGGTTCCACCGACTAACATGCACTAGTTGCATAAGGTGGCTAGCGGGTGTCTGTCTCTCCCACTTTAGTTGGAGCGGATTCGATGAAAAGGGTCCTTATGAAGGGTAAATAGAAGTTAGCAAATCACGTTGTGGATTTCACGTAGGTAAGAAAGCGTTCTTGCTAGAACCCTATTGCAGCCACGTAAAACATGCAACAACAATTAGAGGACGTCTAACTTGTTTTTGCAGCATATGATTTGTGATGTGATATGGCCAAAAGTTGTGATGAATGATGATGATATATATGTGATGTATGAGATCATGTTCTTGTAATAGGAATCACAACTTGCATGTCGATGAGTATGACAACCGGCAGGAGCCATAGGAGTTGTCTTTATTTTTTGTATGACCTGCGTGCCATTGAGAAACGCCATGTAAATTACTTTACTTTATTGCTAAACGCATTAGCCATAGTAGTAGAAGTAATAGTTGGCGAGCAACTTCATGGAGACACGATGATGGAGATCATGATGATGGAGATCACGGTGTCATGCCGGTGACAAAGACGATCATGGAGCCCCGAAGATGGAGATCAAAGGAGCTATATGATATTGGCCATATCATGTCACTATTTGATTGCATGTGATGTTTATCATGTTTTTCATCTTATTTGCTTACAACGACGGTAGCTTAAATAAGATGATCCCTCGCATTAATTTCAAGAAAGTGTTCCCCCTAACGGTGCACCATTGCAAAGGTTCGTTGTTTCGAAGCACCACGTGATGATCGGGTGTGATAGATCCTAACGTTTGAATACAACGAGTGTAAGCCAGATTTACACACGCAATACACTTAGGTTGACTTGATGAGCCTAGCATGTACAGACATGGCCTCGGAACACGGAGGACCAAAAGGTCGAGCATGAGTCGTATATAAGATACGATCAACATGGAGATGTTCATCGATGTAAACTAGTCCGTCTCACGTGATGATCGAACACGGCCTAGTTGACTCGGATCATGTTTCACTTAGATGACTAGAGGGATGTCTAATCTGAGTGGGAGTTCATTGAATAATTTGATTAGATGAACTTAATTATCATGAACTTAGTCTAAAATATTTACAATATGTCTTGTAGATCAAATGGCCCATGTTACTCTCAACTTCAACGTGTTCCTAGAGAAAACCAAGCTGAAAGATGATGGCAGCAACTATACAGACTGGGTCCGGAACCTGAGGATCATTCTCATAGCTGCCAAGAAAGATTATGTCCTAGAAGCACCGCTAGGTGAAGCACCAATCCCAGATAACCAAGACGTTACGAACACTTGGCAGTCTCGTGCTGATGATTACTCCCTCGTTCAGTGCGGCATGCTTTACAGCTTAGAACCGGGGCTCCAAAAGCGTTTTGAGCAACACGGAGCATATGAGATGTTCAAAGAGCTAAAAATGGTTTTCCAAGCTCATGCCCGGGTCGAGAGATATGAAGTCTCCGACAAGTTCTTCAGCTGTAAGATGGAGGAAAATAGTTCTGTCAGCGAGCACATACTCAAGATGTCTGGGTTGCACAACCGCCTGGCTCAGCTGGGAGTTAATCTCCCGGATGACGCGGTCATTGACAGAATCCTTCAGTCGCTCCCACCGAGCTACAAGAGCTTTGTGATGAACTTCAATATGCAGGGGATGGAAAAGACCATTCCTGATGTATATTCAATGCTGAAATCGGCAGAGGTAGAGATCAAAAAGGAACATCAAGTGTTGATGGTGAATAAAACCACTAAGTTCAAGAAAGGAAAGGGTAAGAAGAACTTCAAGAAGGACGGCAAGGGAGTTGCCACACCCGGTAAGCCAGTTGCCGGGAAGAAGTCAAGCAATGGACCCAAGCCTAAAACTGAGTGCTTTTATTGCAAGGGAAGTGGTCACTGGAAGCGGAACTGCCCCAAGAACTTAGCGGACAAGAAGGCTGACAAAACCAAAGGTATATGTGATATACATGTAATTTATGTGTACCTTACCACTACTCGTAGTAGCTCTTGGGTATTTGATACCGGTGCGGTTGCTCATATTTGTAACTCAAAACAGGAGCTGCGGAATAAGCGGAGACTGGCGAAGGACGAGGCGACGATGCGCGTCGGTAATGGTTCCAAGGTCGATGTGATCGCCGTCGGCACGCTACCTCTACATTTACCTACGGGATTAGTTTTAAACCTCAATAATTGTTATTTAGTACCAGCTTTGAGCATGAACATTGTATCAGGATCTCGTTTAATTCGAGATGGCTACTCATTTAAAACCGAGAAAATGGTTGTTCTATTTATATGAGAGATATGTTTTATGGTCATGCCCCGTTGGTGAATGGTTTATTCTTAATGAATCTCGAGCGTAACATTACACATATTCATAGTGTGAATACCAAAAGATGTAAAGTTGATAACGATAGTCCCACATACTTGTGGCACTGCCACCTTGGTCACATTGGTGTCAAGCGCATGAAGAAGCTCCATGCTGATGGACTTTTAGAGTCTCTCGATTATGAATCATTTGACACATGCGAACCATGCCTCATGGGCAAAATGAACAAGTCTCCGTTCTCCAGAACAATGGGGCGAGCAACCAACTTGTTGGAAATCATACATACTGATGTGTGCGGTCTAATGGTTGAGGCTCACGGAGGATATCGTTATGTTCTCACTCTCACTGATGACTTGAGTAGATATGGGTATGTCTACTTGATGAAACACAAGTCTGAGACCTTTGAAAAGTTCAAGGAATTTCAGAATGAGGTAGAGAATCAACGTGACCAAAAGATAAAGTTCTTATGATCAGATCGTGGGGGAGAATACTTAAGTCACGAATTTGGTACGCAGTTAAAGAAATGTGGAATCGGTTCACAACTCACGCCGCCTGGAACACCTCAGCGTAACGGTGTGTCTGAACGTTGTAATCGCACTTTATTGGATATGGTGCGATCTATGATGTCTCTTACCGATTTACCGCTATCATTTTGGGGATATGCTCTAGAGACAGCTACATTCACTTTAAATAGGGCACTATCTAAATCCGTTGAGACGACACCGTATGAATTATGGTTTGGGAAGAAACCTAAGATGTCGTTTCTAAAAGTTTGGGGATGCGATGCTTATGTCAAGAAACTTCATCCTGAGAAGCTCAAACCCAAGTCAGAAAAATGGGTCTTCATAGGATACCCTAAGGAAACCATTGGGTATACCTTCTACTTAAGATCCGAGGGCAAGATATTTGTTGCCAAGAATGGGTCCTTTCTGGAGAAAGAGTTTCTCTCGAAAGAATTAAGTTGGAGGAAGGTGGAACTTGATGAAGTACTACCTCTTGAACCGGTGAGTAGCGCAGCTCAGGAAGATGTTCCTGTGGTGCCAACACCAACTGAAGAGGAAGTTAATGATGATGATCAAGGTACTTCGGATCAAGTTACTACTGAACTTCGTAGGTCCACACAGACACGTTCCACACCAGAGTGGTATGGCAACCCTGTCCTAGAAATCATGTTGTTAGACAACGGTGAACCTTTGAACTATGAAGAAGCGATGGCGGGCCCAGATTCCAACAAATGGCTTGAAGCCATGCAATCCGAGATAGGATCCATGTATGAAAACGAAGTATGGACTTTGACAGACTTGCCCGATGATCGGCGAGCGATAGAAAACAAATGGATCTTTAAGAAGAAGACGGACGCGGATGGTAATGTTACCATCTATAAAGCTCGACTTGTCGCTAAGGGTTATCGACAAGTTCAAGGGGTTGACTACGATGAGACATTCTCTCCCATAGCGAAGCTAAAGTCCGTCCGAATCATGTTAGCAATTGCCGCATACTATGATTATGAGATATGGCAAATGGACGTCAAAACTGCATTCCTTAATGGGCATCTTAAGGAAGAACTGTATATGATGCAGACGGAAGGTTTTGTCGACCCTGCGAATGCTAACAAGGTATGCAAGCTCCAGCGATCCATTTATGGGCTGGTGCAAGCATCTCGGAGTTGGAACATTTGCTTTGATGAGATGATCAAAGCGTTTGGGTTTATGCAGACTTATGGAGAAGCCTGCGTTTACAAGAAAGTGAGTGGGAGCTCTGTAGCATTTCTCATATTATATGTAGATGACATACTTTTGATGGGAAATGATATAGAACTTTTGGACAACATTAAGGCCTACTTGAATAAGTGTTTTTCAATGAAGGACCTTGGAGAAGCTGCGTACATATTAGGCATCAGGATCTATAGGGATAGATCGAGATGCCTCATAGGTCTTTCACAAAGCACATACCATGATAAGATATTGAAGAAGTTCAATATGGATCAGTCTAATAAAGGGTTCTTGCCTGTGTTGCAAGGTGTGAGATTGAGCTCGGCTCAATGCCCGATCATGGCAGAAGATAAAGAAGAGATGCGTGTCATCCCCTATGCCTCAGCCATAGGGTCTATTATGTATGCCATGCTGTGTACCAGACCTGATGTAAACCTTGCCGTAAGTTTGGTAGGAAGGTACCAAAGTAATCCCGGCAAGGAACACTGGAAGGTGGTCAAGAACATCCAAAAGTACCTGAAAAGGACTAAGGATATGTTTCTCGTTTATGGAGGTGATGAAGAGCTCGTCGTAAAGGGTTACGTCGACGCTAGCTTCGACACAGATCTGGATGACTCTAAGTCACAAACCGGATACATGTATATTTTGAATGGTGGGGGTAAGCTGGTGCAGTTGCAAGGAAAGTGTCGTGGCGGGATCTACATGTGAAGCAGAGTATATGGCAGCCTCAGAGGCAGCGCATGAAGCAATCTGGGTGAAGGAGTTCATCACCGACCTAGGAGTCATACCCAATGCGTCGGGGCCGATCGCACTCTTCTGCGACAACACTGGAGCTATTGCACTTGCCGAGGAGCCCAGGTTTCACAAGAAGACCAGGCACATCAAGCGTCTCTTCAACTCCATACGTGAAAATGTTCAAGATGGAGACATAGATATTTGTAAAGTACATACGGACCTGAATGTAGCAGATCCGTTGACTAAACCTCTCCCTAGGGCAAAACATGATCAACACCAGAATGCTATGGGTGTTCGATTCATCACAATGTAACTAGAATATTGACTCTAGTGCAAGTGGGAGACTGTTGGAAATATGCCCTAGAGGCAATAATAAAATGGTTATTATTATATTTCTTTGTTCATGATAATTGTTTGTTATTCATGCTATAACTGTGTTATCCGGAAATCGTAATACACGTGTGAATACATAGACTATAACATGTCCCTAGTAAGCCTCTAGTTGACTAGCTCGTTGATCAACAGATAGTCATGGTTTCCTGACTATGGGCATTGGATGTCATTGATAACGGGATCACATCATTAGGAGAATGATGTGATGGACAAGACCCAATCCTAAGCATAGCTCAAAGATCGTGTAGTTCGTTTAGCTAGAGCTTTTCCAAATGTCAAGTATCATTTCCTTAGACCATGAGATTGTGCAACTCCCGGATACCGTAGGAGTGCTTTGGGTGTGCCAAACGTCACAACGTAACTGGGTGACTATAAAGGTGCACTGCGGGTATCTCCGAAAGTGTCTGTTGGGTTGGCACGAATCGAGACTGGGATTTGTCACTCCATATGAAAGAGAGGTATCTCTGGGCCCACTCGGTAATGCATCATCATAATGAGCTCAATGTGACCAAGTGTATGATCACGATATCATGCATTATGGTACGAGTAAAGTGACTTGCCGGTAATGAGATTAAACGAGGTATTGGGATACCGACGATCGAGTCTCGGGCAAGTAACGTACCGATTGACAAAGGGAATTGTATACGGGGTTGATTGAATCCTCGACATCGTGGTTCATCCAATGAGATCATCGAGCAGTATGTGGGAGCCAACATGGGTATCCAGATCCTGCTGTTTGTTATTGACCGGAGAGGCGTCTCGGTCATGTCTACATGTCTCCCGAACCCGTAGGGTCTACACACTTAAGGTTAGGTGACGCTAGGGTCGTAGAGATATGAGTATGCAGTAACCCGAAAGTTGTTCGGAGTCCTGGATGAGATCCCGGACGTCACGAGGAGTTCCGGAATGGTCCAGAGGTGTATAATTATATATAGGAAGTGCTGTTTCGGCCATCGGGAAAGTTTCGGGTGTCACCGGTATTGTACTGGGACCACCGGAAAGGGTCCCGGGGGTCCACCGGGTGGGCCACCTATCCCGGAGGGCTCCGTGGGCTGAAGTGTGGAGGGGAACCAGCCCCTGGTGGGCTGGTGCGCCCCCCTTGGCCCCCCTGCGCCTAGGGTTGGAAACCCTAGGGTGGGGGCGCCTCCACTTGCCTTGGGGGGCAAGCCACCCCCCTGGCCGCCGCCCCCCTTCGATGGCATCTCCTAAGGCCGACGCCCCCTAGGGGGCCTATATAAAGAGGGGGGAGGGATGGAAGCCGCACCCATGCTCTTGGTGCCTCCCTCTCCCATTGCTACACCTCTCCCTCTCGTAGAAGCTCGGCGAAGCCCTGCCGAGATCACTGCTGCATCCACCACCACGCCGCCGTGTTGCTGGATCTCCGTCAAGCTCTCCTCCCCCTTGATGGATCAAGAAGGAGGAGACGTCTTCCTTAACAGTACGTGTGTTGAACGCGGAGGTGTTGTCCGTTCAACACTAGGATCATCGGTGATTTGGATCACGACGAGTACGACTCCCTCAACCCCGTTCTCTTGAATGCTTCCGCTCGCGATCTACAAGGGTATGTAGATGCACTCCTTTCTCTCGTTGCTAGATGAACTCATAGATTGATCTTGGTGAAAGCGTATAATTTTTTTATTTTCTGCAACTTTCCCCAACACCAACACCTTCTCCTTGGTACAGTATTGATAGTCTTGGAGAAAACTCGCTCTTCCTTGGACAAAACTATCCAATGATGGTGAAAGGCGATCCAGCTGCTGTTAACACAACATTACTACCATTTATGAGAAGCAATTGTATCTATACCTCAGACATTTTGGTGGTTCCCTACCTTGGTGTAGATATAGTAGGCCGCTTCAGCCTGGATGATCAGTCCTACGTTGGTCTCGAGATTGACAGTAGCTGGACCTTCCCAGAGAATCACTTATGGTGCAAAGCAAGTGTTTCCAACGCCGACGAGTGGTTGAGCTGAAGTTCATTTCATTGCTTGTTATTTGTTGTGTGATGAAAACTTTAGTATTTATAATGTATCCCCGTTGTCGTTGTGGGTTGATGACTTGTTGTATGTAATAAAATGATATGCCTGGGATAAACTTACTAAATTTACGAATTATTTTCGAGTTGCTTCTCCGAGTGGGTGCTGTGATGAGGCAAAAATATATTTTCCGAATACATAATTGTACGTGCATTGCAACAGGTTATCGGAAGATGCCAATCAACAATAGTACACTATTTGTACTAGCTTCACATGCTTTGTGCGTCGGGCAGGTATTTTTACTGTAGCTGCGAATCCCATCATCCTAGGTCCTCGGATGAGTCCAATAAAAATTGCATTCTGATGTTTGGGTTCAAACTTTCAAAACTGCTGCACTATCTCTATGTCTACGTATACATAATACAACAAGTTTTAAACTTGAGACCAGCCACCCACCCTCACAAAGAACACTTTTTAACCTAGCACAGACTCCAGGAAATTTGGCCACAGTGTGAGGTGGGCCATATGTTAATGTGTTCGCTGTACGTAACCAGTACCTCGAATCCTCGATACTGTAGTATATAGTAGGGTGGCATGGGCCAGAACAAGCATTCATGTCTAGGAGTATGACACACGCCACCAACATGACTTCCATCTCACACCATATTTCTTGGAGTCCGTGCTATAACTATCTCCTCAACCTCGTCGTTTCTCTAACTCTACCATCACGCGGTGGGCGAGGTGGGGGTTTGCCAATAGTCGGTTTCCTCAACTACGGTCCCACTTGTAAGGCCAACTCCAACGCACGACCCCAAACAGACCTCCGTTTTTCCTGGATTCTGTCTGTTTGGTAGGGCAATGGGGGCGTGCCCGGGCCATTCCTCGGATGCGGTGGCCGTGCGCCCAACGCGTGGACACATCCTGGCCGCATGCATTTTTCTTTGGAAACACATATCTTTTTTCATCATTGATTTTTGGTACATGGAAATACATCACCAAAATTTGACTAGAAAAGCAAGACCAAAGAAAACAAGAACCACAAGAATACATTTTATAAGATATCCAACTTCCATAACTGCTCCTGTAAGTTGGATTAATGCCTTCTCTATGCATTCATTGTTGATCTGCGGAGCCTCGATCTTGCGTGCTTCTTTCTTCTTCGAGTGTAAAGAAGTAGACGTTGCTTCCTCGCATCTAGTCTCATGTCTAGCCTCTATTCTATCAATAAGTGCACTAGTCTCATCTCTAGCCTCTATGCTAGCTAAAAGTGCTAGAACATATACTAAATTCTGCTCTATCAATATATCGATGTACTCTTCTTCCCAATACCAAAACTTGCATCCATTATACACAATAAAAATTTAAGTTAGCACAATTAGTCTAATTCGAGAGCACAACCAAAGATTTCATCGAGTTCTTCCTCCTTTTGCCGACACGTGGGACATCCAGCATCTAGGTCGTGTCATGCAAGAAAATGGAGTGGTAGTTGAAGCCACGTGATGTGCATATTGGGTTAAACTGTAAATGGAATCTTACTACTCTTGAGTAACTCCAAAAGCGACCACTAGAGATCTTTATTGGATTTGTTTTTCATCACCAGCATGTCGAGGTGAAAGATGTGCAGGTTTAGTGGGTCCTCCTGCGTTTTCACTGACATGTGGGACCGCATATGAGCAAATAGACGATGGGCTCCGCGCGTCTGCTGGCTGGCTGAGAAGAGAGATAGAGGAGGGCTGAGCATGGACTCCAGGAAATTTGTTCTACATAACCAGCACCTCGATATAGGCTCGATATAGTGGGGTGGCATGGGCCATAACTAGCATTCACGTCTAGCAGTACGGCACACGCCACCCACACGAGTCCCATCCGACACCAATTAATTTCTTGGAGTCCATGCTACAACCATCTCTTCTCCCTCCTGTTTTCTCAGCCATCGCACGGTGGGCGGGGTGGGGGTTTGCTGATAGTCAGTTTGCTCAACTGCGGTCCCACTTGTAAGTGAAAATGCAACACAACACGCATTCCCCCTTGAGCGGCGTGCCGGACCAACCGTGTGGGGGTGCGACGCGAACATGACATGCTTTTCCTTTTGAACTTGTAACTTGTAAAATTTGGTTCTGCTCTATGGCGCGACCGATAGATAGAAATAAAGATTTTCCCTAGAGTAATGAGAAGTTTGGTTCTGGCGCGGTTCATGCATGGAGTACGTACGAAAATTATGAAGTTGATGCGAAAGGTAAGATAATTACTAGTAGTACCATATACTACTACATGGATTTGACGAAAAGATAAAGATACATACAGATCCATCAACGACATCCTCACGCCCTAGTGCGCCGGGTCAGCAACCGACATGTGAGGAGCAGCGGCGTTGGTGGTGAGCTCAACGTGCTTCTGAACAATGCCGTCCAAGGTTTCCCTGCGGTCCAAGAAGGCCAGCGTCCTATCGTCCTCCTCTTGCATTTAGTAGTCCTTGTGGATGATTTGCGCATAGACGTGGGTGATTATGTTGATGGTGTCTTGCTGTGCCAGGCGCTGCGTGGCGAGTGCGACCTCGAGGTGGGCATTCTCCGGCACGATGGCAGGCAGTCGCAGGGCCACTAGTGCGTCGAAGAGGTTGTCACCATAGAGGCCGTTGAGGGTGGCGGGCATCGCAGAGCCTGGGCGCCTGGGCTAGAGGCGTACATCAAGGTCGTTCGTGAACTCCTTGACAATGATGAACTTGCGAGGAAGCCGACAAGGACATCGTCAAACAAGGAGACGAAGTTGTCGTCCAAGCGGCCCCTCGCCCTGGAGACGTTACTCGGTGTCGGTCCGCAGGCCAGCACCGTGGACCATCTGGCACAGCCGACTAATGCTCGCGCTCATTGCCTCCATGGGTCTAGCTTCTAGTCAACTGATCTTGCGATTGGAGTGGTCACTCTTGCCCTTGGTTAGGGTGCGTAGGTGCGTAGGATTTCGTACTAGATTGGACTGGCGGGGAGCCTTTATATGAGAAGTGCAGACTGCGTTGAATTCATGTGCGTGTTGGCCATCTACTCCTCGTCCCTCTACTGCACCTGCCTTTGGCTGTATGAGAGGTGGGCCAGCCACTCTTGGGCCCACGTGTCATACACCCAAAGGCAAGTGCAGTAAGTCAATGGAGCTATGTCCCCCTCCATGCCGGTGCATAGTCATCTCACCGGACCTCTAGTTGGGGCCAAACGAGAGACCTTTGATGTTTACTGGTTTATTGGTCCCCTTTGCATTTTGCACCAAGTTTTGACCTTTGATTTAACTAATAAAATGTTAAGGCATGTAACCAAAGATGTTGTGTAAGTCACCTTACAAAAACCAAATAATCCCAAAACACTTAGGCATGGTACATTAACTCCCTCCTTGTTACTTATTTTAGGACATATCAACCAATGAGAGATGTGGGCCGTGCATGCTTTCAATGACTTGAGACTACCAAACATGACATGAAGTGGTTAATTCATTGCATGTAAACCTATTAATTAGCAAAAAGACATTAAGTTCTCTCGCTGATAGGAATAAAACAATACACCATGTATTTATTTATAGAGGGAGTAGTACATTTTTTGTGACATGCATTACTAGATATTGCTAGTCAAATACTAAATCCAGATGGACATGGTAGTACTACTAAATCCAGACGATGGTGCTAGTACTACTAGTAGTACTACCAATGTAGTAGCACTGTACTACCCGTTGGTCAAATTATTACGTGTTGCTCCTCACAGTGAAGTGACAAGATCCTGCGCCAGAGATGACACCTGAGTATAGGCGCCGTGTTCGGCATACCATAGTCAGCCTCACCATCTGCAGTCACTACCATCACGGCTATAGAGCTAGCTTGCTTACAACTAGCCGTGTTCGACATAGTTTCCAGTGCATAGTTGCCCGTGCATTGCATGGAACATAATTTCCCGTGCGGCCGTTGTCGGTGTCAAAACCGGCAGATCTTGGGTAGGGGATCCCAGGTTCGGGCCCTCTCGATGGAGGTAATACCCTACTTCCTGCTTGCTTGATCTTGATGATATGAGTATTACAAGAGTTGATCTACCACGAGATCATAGAGGCTAAACCCTAGAAGCTAGCCTATGATTATGATTGTTGTTGTCCTATGGACTAAACCCTCCAGTTTATATAGACACCGGAGGGGGCTAGGGTTACACGGAGTCGGTTACAGAGAAGGAGATCTACATATCTGAATTGCCAAGCTTGCCTTCCACGCAAAGGAGAGTCCCACCCGGACACGGGACAAAGTCTTCAATCTTGTATCTTCATAGTCCAACAGTCCGGCCAAATTATATAGTCCGGTTGTCCGAGGACCCCCTAATCTAGGACTCCCTCAGTAGCCCCTGAACCAGGCTTCAATGATGATGAGTCCGGCGTGCAGATTGTCTTCGGCATTGCAAGGCGGGTTCTTCTCCAAATCCAGAGTACCTGTTGTAACGAGTAGTGTCCGGCTTCCCATTAATGTTGCACTCCTCGGCTTCTGTGCTTTAATAATGGCTACCTCCATGTGTCGAGTGAATGCGAGAAGTCAGGGCATTTTTACATTTGCCACCCTGACCATGTAAGTAAATCGTCTATTTAAAGAGACTATGATCCTCATATCCAAATCACACCATCCTCCCCAAGCGAGTATCCATCAGAGCACGCCCGAAAAAAACCATCCCATCATGGCCGGCCATCGCAGCTCCTCCTCACGCTCCCGTAGCACTAAGCCAGGCAATTGGGAGAAGTGTTCTGTCCCCCACAGCCGATTGGTAGAGTTGCAGACCTAGGGGTTTCTCCCGCCTGCGTACATGGTCCCCGTCTGAGCCGGACTAGCCACTTACAATGGCGGGGAGCAAGTGGAGAGTTTTCCCAACCCATCCAGGGGGAGCGGGTATGCCTTGTCCCTTACTTGCTGAGGGGACTCGGATTTCCAATCCATCTGTTCCTCCGCGGGCTCCTGGAGTTCTATGGCCTCCAGCTGCATAACTTCACCCCTGCCTCCATATTACACATTGTCGGCTACGTCGCCTTTTGCGAGCTGTTTCTGGGCTGCGAAGCTCATTTTGAGCTATGGAAGAGGCTATTCTGCCTCGTACCCCGCACTCAGGAGGGGTAAATATATCAAGTGGGCGGAGCCGAAATATGGCACATCGCCGGGACCGGATACCTGTCTGGTACTCCGAAGAAGACATCCGAAGACTGGCTTTCAGAGTGGTTTTACATGGAGGACGTTCCCCTTCCAGACCCTATTCGGATGGGCCTTCTTGAGTTTGCAAATGCCCCATTGAAGAAACACCACAGCTGGCGCCCCCGGAGCCCCCAGGAGGAACATAACAGAGAGGTCCTTTACCTGATGGGCAAGATAAAAACGCTGGCCAAATCAGGACTGACAATAATCGAGAATATGTCAATATGTATAATGCGGGGGGTACAACCACTTCAGTATCGGGGGAAACCCATGTGGCACTTCAATGGAGAAGACGATGCCACCCGCTGCAGGTCGTAAAGGTCTGGACTCCACCGCCGCTCTGGCGAAGTTACTGTATGATTTGTACAAAGGAGAAGAAGAGGAGTTCATCCATATTAAGCCACGGGATGGATTCTCCATGCACAACCCCCTAAGCTGGGTGAGCTGCTATCTTTTACTCTAGTCCTTCCCGCATTCTTCATCATAAATATTTACCTTGCTAATTCATAGTAGGAACTGCGAAAAGCTGTGAGGGAGGTCCACAACCCATCTCCACAGCCAGAGGAACCCGACCAGGCCCTCGACCCCGGACTCGAAGAAGATCCGGACGTATTTGTGGAGCTCGTTGATAGGACGTTCTATCAGCTAAGCTGTGATGGTGCCTTGGTGGCCATCATAGCCGATTACCCTGTCCTACTCCCTGCATCGCATGTAAGTAAAACCAGAGTCCAAACTTCCGAGAAGGAGCCCTTCTTTGCATCTTACCCACCGCACATGTATTGCGTCTTACAGGGAAGGCCATCGGGGCGCCGTGCCGGACCCGCGGTGACTCGTCAACAAGGGGCATCGAAGCCGGGTAGGCTCAAAAGGAAGGCGGTCAGGACTCAGACACCGTCGCAGAGGTATGATTAAAAACTTGCACCGTGATTATCGTCTTTCATATATAATAATGTCCATGGTTCCTGGCAGAAAAACGCTCGCCGGACTGTGTTTGGAGAGCCTGCCGGCCACGCCTCCACTAGCCGAACTCCAGAGCCGGACTTAGGGGTAGAGGCTAATGTGGGGACAACGCCGGATGGTCCTCCTACTGAGGATGTAGATAGATTGTCTGCTACGAATTCCGAAGTGGAGAGAGCCATGAATCACAGGCATCGCCGGGCCATACTCCGCGACCCTAATTTCTCCGAAGAGGCGTTCAATGCCTTTAACTCAGGAGATGCATACATCCGAGCTGCTCAAGATGGCCTTGCCAGAGCCACGGACCAGTACGTAAAGGACATATGGGTAAGAAAATCTGATAATTATGTATATTAGTAGCCCCTGAGACTTGAAACAGTTGGCACAACTGATTTAAGGATCATTGTATGCATAGGTTCTTACCTAGAAGAATACCCAGTTGTCTCAAGAGCTGGAGGAGTGCAACGCCCAGCTATGGGCCGCAGTTGCCGGAATGGAGGAGTCCAACAAGGCCTCATCTGGTAATATTTGTCTTGATCAAAAATAATTTAATGATATGTACCAGTTAGTATTCGGCATGCATGCAAATCTAACAATAGATTCTGCAGACAATCCCAGAGGCAATCCGGAGATCGTATCGGGAGATGAGTAACATGCTCAACGACAGCTAGAGGCTGGCGAGCGCATGCTTACACGGGTTATTCGAGAGAAAAATGATCTCCAGGATGCCAATACCCGGTTGGATGTTGAATTAAAAGATGTTCGGGCCCAGCTTGCTGACTCCGTGAAGGAGAATAAGAGGCTTCGACGCGGCATTTTTAGTAAGTGCTCGAACGAACCTTTATATAGTTTAGCGAAGAAACAGGCTAACAGAGTTATGTCTGTAGGTATGATGACAGGTCGTCCCGAAGAGGAGATGCCCGGATCTGTAGGCGATCTTATGCAAGAGCTGTCACAGCTACACGAACAAGTTCGGCAGGTGATGCAGGGTATTGCCCAGGCCTTGTGGCCATCCGCCTCCCTGCCAGGAGGCATGGGGGAGCTTGTAGAGATGCTCAAGGGAGCGCAGCGACACTTCCGATTATGGAAGATGTCGGCCTGCCGACAAGGTGCAAGGGAAGCCTGGGCCATGGTGAAGACGCGATACACCAAGGCTGACCCGAACCATATGGCCGAGGTCGGGCCAGTAGGGTCAGATGGGAAAGAGATCCCCGTTAGTCTGGTATATGACCAGGTAGCATTAGCCGCAAAGTATTCCCAACAAGATTGTAGGCTAGATAACCTGTTGGATGGTATAGAAGAAGAATTTAGTCAGTCTAAGTGACTTTGTACTTCAAATGACATATTTTGTCCCTAGCCGGATTGTAAATCATTTGTCATGGTGGACCTTTTCGCTTCAACCTCTGGACCCGACAATCCGAAGTGTATCTGAATACCCGCTCAGTTATGTAAAAACCGGGGTACGCGTGGAAACCAGGCGTAGGGGTCATAAGTGCTTGAACAGACAAGTACCCAACTAGTTATGTTATATTATATGGATAGTAAAAAACATCTTCCAGGGAGAATAGTTCTGTTAGGGGTTCCTTTCCCGGGGTACGCATGCATTAATGTGCATGTCCGAACTGCGAGCAGAGACGCAGAATATGAAACATCTGGGAGTTTAACTTTGTAAATTGGTAAAAAACATCTTTTGTTCACCGACCGAATATTCCCTTAAGAACGCTAGCTTTCGGCTTCACCCAGTTTGAGGTACACATCTGGCTGACCCGGCAGTAACAATCGCAGAGGTGCTCCCCTTATGCCCTAGCCAAACTAATGGGAATGTAGGGCATAAACACAGGAGCCAGTGTCAGGGGACTGATCCACGAACACCTATGGGACCGGCGGGCCGGGTCCCTTTCGATTCGATGAGGGTGGAGGTTGCACGAAGAGCGGATCGAGGCGAAGCACACGAGCAGTTTACCCAGGTTCTGGCCGCACGGATGCGTAAAACCCTACTCCTGCTTGCTTGGTTGTATTGAGTTCTTGCTCAGGAGCGATGAACGCTACTAGACCGAGCGTGAGAGTGTTCTTGGTGTTTCGAATGAGCCGACCCCCCCCCCCCGTTTTACGTTGCACATGGGCCTCCTTTTATACGCTCAAGGGGTCACCGACAGGTGGCAACGTAGACTAGAGGCGTAAAAATGGAAAAAGAATGCGGTATGTACAGCTACCGCTACTGTGGGCACAGTGTATCCTACCTAACTTGATGGCAGGGGACAAGGGCATTGAATGCCCGTCTAAGACGCCTAAACAGTGCAAAAAGTGACCGTTAGGAGCGCCACCTTTTGCCACGATGGCCTCCTCTTCATCTCCGCTTGCCACCGCGTACCCCTGGCTGCACAGGCTCCCGCCACGCGCCCCTGAGAAAGCCTCAGAGCGACACGCGGGTGGATGCGCTGGAGCGCGGGTATAGAGTGGCAGCTGGCCCCCGGCAAGTACCTTGTCGGGGTCATCGTCTTGTCGTGTCCGGAAGCTTGTCGCTCGCCGGACCTTGTCGGGACGCGCGGTGTGTCGCGGCAAGTTTCTTGAGGTGCCGAGGTTGGCCTTCCCGGCAAGCTCCTCTTGCCGGGGCCTTGTCTCTTCCCGGCAAGCTCCTCTTGCCGGGACCTTGTCTTCTCATCTTGAATACTTTGTTCTTGAATGGCTCCAAAGGAACCAGCGGAGGACCCTGGCGGTCGCCCGGCAAGCCTTGCCGCGGGGCGCTGCAACTGCACGTGCACAAGTTCGGGATACTAGGGTACCCCTACTCTAGTACACTGACAGGAGCCCCCGGGCCTGGGCCACACACGGTGCCGAGCGCTGTTGGGCCAGGCCCAAAAAAGGGCACGGGCACGCGCGGGCCTGGGTTATGCCGAATCTAACTCCGTATCCACCGCGCCCCCTGTAACGGCACGCGTCGATCGCGGCGTCGTGGGAGAGATCATGGGTGGTTCTTTATTCGGAAAAAGCGCAACGTTCGCCTCCTCCTCTTTATAAGCAGGGGAAACAGGGGCAGTTCCCCCACCTTCGCCATCTGCTGCTGCAATCTCAGAAATCTCCGCCACCCCCCTCCGCTACCAAAGTCAAAAGAGAGCAGCGCTCCGCCCCCGTCACCGTCACCACCACCAGCGCCGTCGATCTCCCCCACCGCCTCCGCCATGGCTCCGAAAGCCGGGAAGGGGAAGGCCGCGAAGACTGCGGCCGCGAAGGCTGTGAAGTCGACCGAAGCGCAGCGGCTTGAGGCACTGCAGAAGGAGCGGGCCACCTTCCCCCCCCCCCCCCCGAGCTCTCCGCAAAGGAGCTGAGGGAGTGGTACTATCTCTTCTGGTCGACGGAGACACGGGCGCACCTGCGCACGAAGGTACTCTCCGTCGTTGCCTCGCAAGGAGCTCTAGCTGGCGGGTACCCTTTCTTGGCCTTGTTCTTCTACTGCGGGCTCTGCCCGCCCTTCTCTGATTTCTTCTGTGACATCATGAACACCTACGGGTTCCACCTCCTTGATTTCACCCCCAACGTCGTTCTGACCATGGCAGTTTTTGCCCATCTATGCGAAAACTTTGTCGGAGTCCATCGCAACGTAGCCCTCTTCCGCCACTTCTTTATGCCTCGTGTCGAGAGAGGGGAAACTCTTGCCGGAGGGATCGCCTGGATCTCGCGAGCCGGCAAGAAGGAGACCTATCTGGAGGGGGAGCTCCGCAGCAAGTGGGATGAGTGGAGAGCAGATTGGTGCTGGGTTGTAGAGGAGAATCCGCAGCCGTTCACAGCCCTGCACCAAACCCCAGTAGTGCGTGGCAATGATTGGAGCGCTCTGTCCGTGGACGACGACAAGCTGAAGATTGCCACCACCCAGATCTTGCGTCTCAGGCTTGCCGGGCTGACTGTAGGAGCTGTCGGCGCAGATTTCCTTCGCCGCCGCATCGCCCCTCTGCAGGCGAGGGGGAGACCCGCCTGGGAATTTGGAGGCCCGACAGATATCATGAGGTTGCGCCCGGGCCTCAACTTCAATTTCACCATCCTAGAGTTGGACGGGATACTCAAGGAGATATTCAAGCACGATCCACAGCATCCCGAGTGGTTCAGGTTGCCGGCAGGCGTCGTTCCTCTGTGCAACAACTCCTCGCGCGACCGCATCTGCGCAATGATGCCGTTGTGTGATTCGCACGGGATCGTTCCAACTTGGCAAGAACCTGCCGGCGACGTCGTGCAGCAGTTCTTCGATGGCCTAGTGGAAGTGGCGGTCAATGCTGACGAAAAGAAGCTCCTCACCCACGACACCACCGATCAAGAGATGGAACGCATCACCACCAGGGCGGAAGAGGCGGCGGCAGCTGCAGCCGCGGGTGAATTCGGGTTCACAGTGGAGGAAGCGGACGCGGCATCGGCGACAAGCCTTGCCGAACGGGAGTGGCCTGAAGACGAAGAAGAGCTCGCCGCGCCTGACGCCGAGTCGAGCGAGCCCGCCGAGGGTGCGAGCGGCCTGCCATCTCCGAGGAGCTTGCCGCGAGCAGGGCCCGCAGCGCAGCCCCCAGCGCAGCCAAGAAGGCGCCTCGCAGGGCCGGGGATGCAGCAGGGCGGCAAGTGGGCCAACAGCAGCAGCGCCGCGCGACGCGCTCCGCCGCGGCAAGTACGGTTGCCGCGGGAGCGCCTCCCGCCACGGTGGCAACTGGAGCGGGGTCATCTCGGGCTAGCGCCGCAGTCCCCACCAAGCGGCCAAGGGATCCCACTCCTCCACCTTGTCACGCCGGAGGTGGGCCAAACTTCGACCTCTCCGCGCTCAGCTCCGACGAGGAGGAAGAAGAGTAAGATTCCCTTGTTGTCCTTGTAGTTCTTCAACTTGCTATTCTTGTCTTGCATCTGATCTGATCCACCCTGGACTCTCCCTTTTCAGGACTCTGGCCCAGAGGGCAGCAAAGAGGGCCAAGGCTCCGGTGGATATCATCGAGGACGAGCCCACTGCGACGGCAGGAGGTGCACCCGAGACCACCTTGCCGGACCCTGCCACTACTCCGCAGAGCAGCCCCCAGCGTAAGTACATGGTTTACTTTCTGCTTCTGGGCGCGCGCGGTCGCTCTTTTCCTTTGTTGACATTTGATCGCTGGTTTGTTTGTGTAGGAGTAGAACAGCTTCATCAGGAGGGCGTGGTGATCACCTCCGACTCGTCGTCTGCTTCGACTACGCCGCCAAGGGCGGACTCCCCGGCAAGGAAGCGTTCTCCGGCAAGGGAGAAATCTCCGGCAAGAGAGGAGTCTCCGGCAAGGGAGAGCGCCAATGATCCCCCGGTGGTGGATCCCATGACAGCGGATCCCAGCACAGGTAGTCCTTCTTGCCCGAAGCTTTCCTTGTGTTCTTCTGCTGATTTTTCTTCTCGAGTGCTTGTTTGATTTCTCCTTCTTCTCCGGTCGTCAGATCCACCCTCCGTGGATCCGATGGAGACCGAGGCGGGCGGCGAGGAGAACACGCGCGGCAACACTGATGATGCCGCGGCCACCGAAGAAGGAGCCGGTGCTGATGTGCCTGCCGGCGAAGAGGCCGCCAAGGTTACCGCCGAAGAAGCTGGCGAGGGGTCTGGCGATCGTACTGACGGCCTTGAGGCAGCAGGAGCGTGAGGCTCTGCACCGACCGCCGATCCCTCCGCCACTACCGCAGCGCCAGGCTCCGAGGAGTCCCAGCCCGGCGCCTACCTGAAGGCCGGCGAGGGCATCTTCATCAAGCTCCCCTGGGCGTCAAGCTCCAGGGCGCCGGTGGAAGGAGAAGCTCTGGATGGGGAGGTGCTTGCCTCCACCGGGTTGTCGATCGTCGACGTGCCAGGAAGCAACAGTGACGAGCCTGAGGAGGAGCGGCTGCTATGGAGGTTGGTGGCGCTCTATCGCGCCCGCCAAGTCAAGTTGGAGTCCCGGGAAGCGCTCGTCGCGAAGGCGAGCATGGATATAGAGAAGCGCGCGGAGGAGCTCCGGGGTCTTCGCCAGGAAGCTCTCCGGGCCTTGGCGGAGGAGGGGGAGCAGCTTGCTGAGGAGCGGAAGGCCTTCCTCCTCGAGAAGGCCGAAGCTGAAGAGCAGCAGCGGCTCACCGGCGAGAAGCTGTACGCGCAAGAAGGCGAGCTGGCTCAACAGAAAGTGAACCTCGACAGCCATGAGGAGGAGCTTGCCGCGCGCGAACAGGCGCTTGGCGGGATGCTCCAAGAAGCAAAGGATGCGGCCGCAGCTGCTGAGACCGCCAAGAAGGAATTGGAGGTAAAGGTGGCACAGCTGGAAGCTGATCTGAAGGTGGGTGGCGAAGAGCTTGCCGCGCTCAAGCTGGAGCGCGAGAAGGACGCCCTTGCCCATGGTGAGCTGCAGGGCCGACTCACCGAGAAGGGCAAAGAGCTGAGCGCCGCCAAGGATTCCAATGCCGATCTGAAGCTGAAGCTGGCCACCTTGACGGAGACGTTGGACGGCGCCAAGAAACGGGAGGCGGACTTGAAGAAGGATATCAAGGCCAACGAGGCGCTGCTGGCGAGGGCCGCTGAAACCCAGAATCTCCTTAGAGATACTGTGGCGCTCTGGATGGAGGGCCTCATGAACATTGCTGCAGTCATCAAAGAGGAGCTGGTGCAATTGGGGGTGGAGGGCCTCGGGTACTCCTCCGACGAGAACCTCCAACCTAGCGCCAAGCTCACTCTGTTCTTCAAGGGCGTGGTGATGGCCCTCCAGCAACTCCGGGAACGGATCCCAAAGCAGCTGGCCGACGAGTCGCGCACAATCTGTGCCGGAGTTCTGGAGAAGGTGCTGGTGAAGGTGGCCTTCCGCAACCCAGGCCTCAACCTCACCAACGTCCTCAAGAGGCTGCCGGCGGACGCTGATCTTGACGCACTCAAGGCCCTCGTCGCACCCATTGTGGACAGGGTGAACGAGGTAAAAAGGGGTTGACGGCGGTTGCGTAGATTAGGCCATCCGTTTTCTTCTTTCCTTGCCGCTGCCAGTCATGTCATGGGAACACTTTATTAGAGGCGCGACAAGTTATTTCTGTAATATAACTCCATCTTAGGTAAAAAATTGCCGTGTTACTTCCTTTACTCGACTCTTGGCTTTGTATGTTTCTGCCCTACGCTTTCTAGGGAAACTTGCCGGCGCAGGCACCCTTGCCGCGAGCGCCGAGTGCGGAACTTCAGCAGCCTGCTGGCGGGGTCGCTACCGACAAGCAACCTTGTCGCAACTAGTCGCAGCTCACTTAAGTTGTTGAGTGGACTCGAAACAAAGTAAGGGCGCAACTAGCTACGAGTTGGTTCCTCCGCGCACAGGTTTTCCATACAAAGCACGGTCGTTCAAGGAAAATAACTCAAAAACTTAAAAACTGATTGCTTAAACTTTAGCAACTTAGCTTTTCTGTCGTCTGCTTCCCGGCAAGGAGAAACTCTCTTGATTGGCCCGGTCCACACCATTATCTTCTCCTCCCCCCCCCCCCCCCCCCCCGGCAAACCTTGTGGGCGAGGGAACCTTCCTTCTTTTGAGAAAGAGATAGGAAAAGAATGTAATGATATGGAGCCTTACGGCTCGTCATTGCTTACCGGTGTGTGGTGCTGCACAAAGTGTCAGATAACATATGCAAAAAGGATTATAGCATGGAATTGACAAGATGTGCGGGGCACATGAACTTTACTTGTGCACGGGGTCTGCGCCCGGCTTTGTACAAAGGATTACATGCAACAGCGGCAAGACTTGTACAAAAGGTGGTTGCCGGAAAAGCTTCCGGCAACCGCGCCCTACGGGTAAAACTTACGAAGATGTTCACTGTTCCAGGAGTTGCTCACCGGAATGCCATCTTCGGTCTCAAGGCGGACAGCACCGGGCCTAGTGACTCGTTTCACCCGATAAGGGCCTTCCCACTTCGGCGTCAACTTGTTGGAATTCTTGGCGGACTGAACACGCCGAAGAACAAGGTCGCCTTCCTCGAAGCTTCTGGCTTTTACTTTGCGGCTATGGTAGTGACGCAAAGCTTACTGGTAGCGAGCGGCTCGCACAGCAGCCTAAAGACGGTCTTCCTCAAGGAGCAGCGCGTCATCTTGCCGCAGCTGCTCTTGCTCGAGCTCATCATAAGCGAGCACTCGAGGCGACCCGTAAACGAGTTCTATGGGGAGAACTGCCTCTGCTCCGTAGACTAGAGCGAAAGGTGTCTGGCCAGTGGCTCGATTTGGCGTCGTCCTGATCGACCAAAGAACCACCGGCAGCTCCTCGATCCAGTTTCTTCCGCACTTGTGCAGCTTGTCGAAAGTTCTGGTCTTGAGGCCTCGCAGCACTTCAGCATTTGCCCTCTCCGCTTGACCGTTGCTTCTTGGATGAGCAACAGAAGCGAAGCAGACCTTGGCGCCAAGATCTTGGACGTACTGCATGAAGGTGCGGCTCGTAAATTGCGTGCCGTTGTCGGTGATGATCCTGTTAGGGATCCCGAAACGGCAAACAATCGACCTGAAGAACTTGACTGCTGACTGTGCTGTCACCTTCCTCACTGGTTCCACTTCCGACCACTTTGTGAACTTGTCGTTGGCGACGTACAAGAACTCAAAGCCCCCGACAGCTCGGGGAAAGGGGCCGAGGATGTCGAGCCCCCAGACCAAAAATGGCCAGGATAAAGGTATCGTCTGGAGAGCTTGAGCTGGCTAGTGTATCTGTTTGGAATGGAACTGGCACGCTTCACACTTGGTTACTTGTGCAGTTGCATCCTGGAGGACTGTCGGCCAGAAGAAACCTTGTCGGAATGCTTTGCCGGTAAGTGCTCTTGCGCCAATGTGGTGACCACATATGCCTCCATGTATCTCTGCCAACAGCTGTTGTCCATCTTCCCGGCGAATACACTTCAATTTCACACCGTTGAGTCTTATTCTGTATAGTGTGTTGTCGACAAACTTGTACATACTTGACTGCCGGGCTACTCTTTCCGCTTCTTCTTGCTCTTCGGGAAGCTCTCCTGTTTGAAGGAAATGGACAATCTGCTGCGCCCATGCTGGAGCTTGCAGCTCGACAACAAGGACTAAAGGCGTATCTGTTGCTGCGGGAACATCCGCTTCTACGGCAAGAACTTGTGGTTCGGACGGAGTGTGATGCTCCCCGGCAAGCTTGCCAGAGCAAAACTTGTCGGGAGTGTCTGCTTCAACGGAAAAAACCGTGAGGTTCGCCGGAGCAGACTGCTCCTCAGCACTCTTGGCGTCGATCTTGGTGACCTTCTTGGCGGCGGCTTCGGGAAGATCTGCCGGAAAGTAGTCACCAGAAACCAACTTTCTCTTCTTACTCTGTCCAGTCGATGGGGTTATGGATGGTTGAGTCAGCTTGAGCACAAAGATCCCTGGTTCCACAGGTAACTTTAGTGCGGCGCACTTTGACAGGCCATCAGCAATATCGTTCTGAGCTCGTGGAACATGCTCCATTTGCAGGCCGTCAAAGTGTTCTTCTAGATTCCTCACTTCATCAACATATGCTTCCATCAACGGACTCTGATAGTTTTTGTTTACTTGGCGGACGACCCACTGCAAGTCACCCCTGACAATGAGCTTGTTGATCCCAAGGTCTGCTGCAATTCTGAGGCCGGCAAGCAAACCCTCATACTCTGCGGTATTGTTCGTTGCTTGCTCCTTGGGAAAGTGCATCTGAACTACGTACTTGAGGTTCTCTCCGGTGGGTGCGATAAGCAGCACGCTAGCATCGGCGCCTTGCAGTGAGAAGGCACCATCAAAGTACATCAACCATTCTTTGCTTGCCTCTTTGACGGGGATGCTCATTTCTGGAGTTTCTTCATCTGGTGTTGGCGTCCACTCCGCTATGAATTCTGCCAATGCTCTGCTCTGTATAGTTGAGGTGCTCTCAAACTTGAGGCCAAAGCTTGACAGTTCCAGTGCCCACTCGACAATCCTGCCTATTGCTTCTGGATTCTGCAATATCCTTTTCAACGGAAAGCGAGTGACAACTGTTATCTCATGTGCTTGGAAGTAATGGCGCAACTTTCTCGAGGCCATGAGGAGGCCGAAAAGCAATTTCTGCACGCCAGAGTACCTCGACCTAGCCCCCTGCAGAAGGGAACTGACAAAGTAAACTGGGCATTGCACCATTTTCTTCTGCACCTCCTTTCATGCCTGCGCAGATCCATCTTTGTCGGGACCAGAGCTTGTCGGGGAAGCCCCCTGCTTGTCGCTGGATTCACTTGCTGCGGTTGCTGGCTCATCGTCCGCCTCCCTCTCCGCTACTAACGTAGCACTAACAACTTGATTGGTTGCTGCTAGATACAGCAGCAATTTCTCTTGTGGCTTAGGTGCGACAAGTATTGGAGTGGAGGACATGTACCTCTTCAAGTCCTGCAGCGCAGCCTCTGCTTCCGGAGTCCATTTCATCGGACCTACCTTTTTCAATATTTTGAAAAACGGCGAGGCGCGCTCTGCGGACTTAGAGATAAACCTGCTGAGAGCAGCCACGCACCCGGCAAGCCTTCGTACATCCTTGACGCGCTTTGGTGCTTTAATCTGCTCGATGGCTTAGATCTTGTCGGGATTGGCTTCAATCCCTCGTTGTGACACAAAGAACCCGAGAAGCTTGCCGGAAGGGACTCCAAACACGCACTTCTCGGGATTGAGCTTGAGGTTTATCTTGCGCAGATTTGCAAAAGTTTCATCTAGATCTTGAATCAGAGTAGCCTTGTCCTTGCTCTTGACCACTATATCATCCATGTAGGCTTCCACATTTCTGTGTATCTGGGGCTCAAAAGCGACATGGACTACCCTTGCAAATGTTGATCCAGCATTCTTCAACCCGAAGGGCACCCGTACGAAACAGTATGTGCCACATGGTGTGATGAACGCGGTTTTATCCTCATCTTCTTCTGCCATGAAGATCTGATGGTATCCTGAGTATGCATCAAGAAATGAAAGCAAATCACATCCGGCTGTGGAGTCAACAATCTGGTCAATGCGTGGCAAGGGAAATGGGTCTTTGGGACAAGCTTTATTGACATCAGTGAAGTCTATACAAAGCCTCCATTTCCCGTTGGCCTTGCGCACGACTACAGGATTGGCCAACCACGTGGGATGGAGCACTCCTCTGACAAGGCCTGCCGCTTCCAGCTTCTTGATTTCTTCTGCAATAAACTCTTGGCGCTCCACTGCTTGCTTCCTGACTTTCTACTCGACGGGCCGCGCATGAGGACAAATGGCTAGGTGGTGCTCAATCACTTTCCTGGGAACACCGGGGATGTCAGACGGTTGCCATGCAAACACGTCGACATTCGCCCGCAGGAAAGCAACGAGCGCACTTTCCTATTTGGGGTCGAGAGTGGCACTGATGGTGAAGGTACCACCAGTGCCGTCCTCCTTGGCAGGCACCCTCTTGGTCTCTGGCGGAGCTGCCATCGTCTTCTTAAACTTGCCGGTGGAGCTCGATGGTGCGTCCTCGATGGCAGCGTAGCACTCCGAAGAGGTGCGCTTGCGGGAGTGGGCATCAGAGCTCTTGCCGGACTTGGTCTTCTTCTTCCCCTTGGGAGCTTCAGCGGCAAGTGACTTGCGATCGGCTGCGGCTGCTGCCTCCCGGTAAATCTTGTCGGCGCAGATAAGGGCATCTTTCTTGTCGCCAGGGACAGAAATGACACTTATCGGGCCTGGCATGTTGAGCATGTTGTATGCATAGTGAGAGGCTGCCATGAACTTGGCGAGCGCTGGACGGCCAAGGATCCCATTGTAGGGTAATGGAAAGTCGGCAACGTCAAAAGTGACCCTCTCAGTTCTAAAGTTCAGCTCGCTGCCAAATGTGACCGGCAGCGTGATCTTTCCCTTCAGCTTGCTCCTTCCCGAGCTGATTCCTTGGAACGTGCCGGTCTCTTCGAGCTCGCTGTCAGGGATCTGGAGCTTCTGGAGGACCGCGGAGGATATTAGGTTCAAGCCGGCCCCGCCGTCAACTAGCATCTTCGTGACCTTGAGGTTGCGGATAGTTGGAGAAACCAACATCGGCAAGCACCCGACTGCAGTTACGCGATCAGGGTGGTCCTCAATATCAAAGATGATAGGCGTGCTGGACCATTTCAGGGGTTTGCGTGACTCTACGGATGGCTCTGCTGCATTTACTTCCCGCATCCACTGCTTGAGTTGGCGGTGCGAAGTATGCAGAGAGGCGCCACCGTCAACGCACATGACCTCTGTGGCTTTCTGAAATTCCTGCTCGTCGGCCTCGTCATCATCCATGTCTTCGTCGTCGTCATCGTCTTCATCCTTGTCGCGGCCGCGGGGAGGTCTGTCTCCTTGCCGCTGCTTGGCCTTGCCGCGGCGTCCTCCCCGGCCAGGGTGTTTCTTGCCGGCTCCTCCAGCACCTTCCTGGGCCTTCTCCTTGTTGCGTCGCTCGTACTCAGCTTTTTGCAGCTCAACAAGCTGCTCGACCTTCTTGCAGCTCTGGAGATCGTGACCCTTGGTGCGGTGGATCTTGCAATACTGCTTGTCGGAGCTGTCCTGCTTGTCGACGGCCGCCGCAGGCTGGGCCTCCTTGCCGGAGCCACCAGCTTTAGCTTCCTTGGCGCCACCTCCATTGCCGGTCTACTCGACAGCTAGCACTTCCTTGCCCTTCTTCCTTCTGTTGTTCCGCTGTCGGCCTTTCCTTGCCGGGGCGGCATCCTCACTGTCGGATCCTCCTGCTCATGTATTCTCTCCGGGGAGCCTCCTCCCATCTTCAGCACGCGCACACTTGTCGGCCAGGGCGTAAAGCTCGCCGACGTCCCTGATCTTACACATCGCCATCTCCTCCCTCATCCTGCGGTTTTGCACGTTCTGATGGAACGCGCTGATGATCGCGGCAGGGTGGACGTCCGGGATGTTGTGCTGTACACGTCTAAATCTCTGAATGTACTTGCGCAGTGGCTCTCCTTCCTTCTGGGCGAGCAGATGAAGATCGCTCTCTTGGCCATGTGGCTTGTGGCCACCTGTAAAGGCGCCGACAAACTGATGGCATAGATCTGCCCAAGAGGAGATGGAGTTGTCCGGCAAGTGCATGAGCCAGGACTTGACGTTGGGCTTGAGCACCAACGGGATGTAGTTGGCAATGATCTTGTCGTCCCATCCCCCGGCAGCCTGCACCGCGATGGTGTAGATGTTGAGGAACTCCGACGGATGCGACTTGCCGTCGTACTTCTCTGGTACGTCTGATTTGAAGTTTTTCTTGCTGGGCCACTGGACCTGCCGCAGCTCATGGGTGAACGCAGGACAACCTACCGCGTACGGCAAGTCGCCTGGCTCCCCCGGCGCGTGCATGTCGACAGAGGGCCCAACGCGCTGGTCAGATTGACGCTGCGCTTCTCTTCGGCGCTCGATGCGAGTACGAGCGTCCTCTTGTTGCCGTTCGTGGAGAACTTGGCGCTGGTCGCGACGAGCTCGTGGGTCGGACGACGCGGTGGAGCCGCTGTCGGGGTGGATCCGGCGAGTCAGTGATCTTGGCCTTCATGGTGCAGAGTGCATGTAAGTCGCACCTCCCTCGGTCTTGTTGCCATCGGCTCGCGTCCGGCAGTCCTGCCGCGGCAGCGAGGTGCTTGGTTGCCGCGCAGTGTCGCCGTTGGCGAAGCCGATGAGGCTCTGGATAGTGGCCCTCCACTCGTCGGTCTTGTCCGCCGTCGGAGGGTAATCTAGGAGAAGTTGAGCTTGCGCCAAGGCTTCTGCTCGAGTGGTGGGTGGCAGAGGTGAACGGTGCGAGGAGCGGGACATGCTCGGACTCCTAACCACGTTAAAAGGAGCAGTGTCCCGTCCAGGCGACCGTACTTCGCTCGGGCCAGCATGTTGACGTGCATGCTGGTCTTGGACGCCACGAGAACCACCAGCTTGATCTTGGCCCAGTGGACGTATGGCGCTGCGAACGCCATGACACTGCTGG
This sequence comes from Triticum timopheevii, assembly GCA_963921465.1. Classification (NCBI taxonomy): domain Eukaryota; kingdom Viridiplantae; phylum Streptophyta; class Magnoliopsida; order Poales; family Poaceae; genus Triticum; species Triticum timopheevii. The sequence continues at coordinate 562,080,389 of OY997268.1, read as the reverse complement.
TCCCGTGCCTCCTGAGACGGGCGCGGTGCGCGTACGGACGCCGAGGTCTGTGCCGCCTTGTCCTTGGACTTGGCCGCACTGTGAGCTCCCTCGTTGACGCCCGTTCTTCCGCCGGCGTCCACTCCACCACCCGTTTGCTCCGGAGGCGGTGTAAGCAACGCAGACGGAACAGCTGCCTCCGAAGCCTTCTTCTTCGGTGGCATGTCGATGAAGACGATGAAGATTTAGCCCGCGTGCACGCCGGATCGGGTTCACACGATCTTGACGCCCCCCTACCTGGCGTGCCAAAGATGCCGGGGGACTGATCCACGAACACCTATGGGACCGGCGGGCCGGGTCCCTTTCGATTCAGTGAGGGCGGAGGTCACACGAAGAGCGGATCGAGGCGAAGCACACGAGCAGTTTACCCAGGTTCGGGCCGCACGGATGCGTAAAACCCTACTCCTGCTTGCTTGGTTGTATTGAGTTCTTGCTCAGGAGCGATGAACGCTACCAAACCGAGCGTGAGAGTGTTCTTGGTGTTTCGAATGAGCCGAACCCCCCCCTTTTACGTTGCGGATGGGCCTCCTTTTATACGCTCAAGGGGTCACCGACAGGTGGCAACGTAGACTAGAGGGGTAAAAATGTTAAAAGAATGCGGTATGTACAACTACCGCTACTGTGGGCACAGTGTATCCTACCTAACTCTGATGGCAGGGGACAAGGGCATTGAATGCCCGTCTGAGACGCCTAAACAGTGCAAAAAGTGACCGTTAGGAGCGCCACCGTTTGCCACGATGACCTCCTCTTCATCTTCGCTTGCCACCGCGTACCCCTGGCTGCACAGGCTCCCGCCACGCGCCCCTGAGAAAGCCTCAGAGCGACACGCGGGTGGATGCGCTGGAGCGCGGGTATAGAGTGGCAGCTGGCCCCCGGCAAGTACCTTGTCGGGGTCGTCGTCTTGTCGCATCCGGAAGCTTGTCGCTCGCCGGACCTTGTCGGGACACGCGGTGTGTCGCGGAAAGTTTCTTGAGGTGCCGAGGTTGGCCTTCCCGGCAAGCTCCTCTTGCCGGGGCCTTGTCTCTTCCCGGCAAGCTCCTCTTGTCGGGGCCTTGTCTTCTCATCTTGAATACTTTGTTCTTGAATGCCTCCAAAGGAACCAGCGGAGGACCCTGGCGGTCGCCCGGCAAGCCTTGCCGTGGGGCTCTGCAACTGCCCGTGCACAAGTTCGGGATACTAGGGTACCCCTACTCTAGTACACCGACAGCCAGGCAACCCAGCTTGGCCAAAACTTAAGTCATATCGATGCATATAATGGCGAAAAAAGGTTCATATGGAAAAGTGACACATCTGTGGTGGGCATAAAGCCAGGAAGGTAATTATATTAAGCTTCTGTGTAAGAAGCCCCCAGGCATATTGAGCGTGCATAGCGCGGCAGGAGTGTGTAGTCGAAGCACACTTGAAGCTTTTAAGGCTATAAAAAGCAAAGAAAGAAAGAAAAAGAGAAGGAGGATATAACTTAAAAAGGAAAGGCGGAGGTAAGTAGACATACATAGAGTTTGGCACTAGGCGTAGAATCTTCGGAGTCTGGCCGCGTTCCATGGGTTCGGCTCGAGTTGATTATCTGATGCATCACGTAGACGGTACGCTCCTCCGGTGAGAAATTTATCAATGATGAAGGGACCCTCCCACTTGGGCTTGAGCTTGTCCTTTTTCTTCTCCGGTAGGCGTAGAACGAGTTCGCCAACATTATAAGTTTTGGCCCGTACTTCTCTGCTTTGATACCTTCGAGCCTGTTGCTGATAGAATGCGGAACGGGCCTTCGCGACGTCACGCTCCTCCTCCAGGGCATCTAAACTATCCTACCGATCCATCTCGGCTTCTCTCTCTTCGTACATGCGCACTCGAGGTGAGTCATGAATGATATCACAGGGTAGTACCGCCTCTGCACCGTACACCATAAAAAATGGTGTGTATCCGGTGGTGCGATTCGGCGTGGTCCGCAGCCCCCATAAAATGGAGTCAAGCTCCTCGACCCAGTGCGTATCTGATTCCTCCAAGGATCGCACTAATCTGGGTTTTATGCCGCTCATAATAAGACCGATTGCTCGTTTGACTTGACCATTTGTTTGGGGGTGATAGATGGAGGCATAATCGAGCTTAATGCCCATGTTGCCGCACCAAGTTTTTACCTCGTCGCCTGTGAAGTTGGAGCCGTTATCGGTGATGATGATGTGGGGGACACCGTAACGGTGTACGACCCCGGATATGAAGTCTATCACTGGTCCGAATTCGTCCATTTTAACTGGTTTGGCTTCTATCCATTTGGTGAATTTATCCCCCATGACCAATACGTATTTTTTCTTATGGCTTTCTCCTTTAAGGGGTCCAACCATATCGAGCCCCCAGACCGCAAAGGGCCAAATTATGGGGATTGTTTGGAGAGCGGTAGGTGGCATATGGCTTTGATTTGCAAAAGTCGGCAACCGACGCAATTTTGGACGAGGTCCTGTGCGTCTGCTTGGGCTGTTGGCCAGTAGAAGCTTGTACGGAAGGCCTTGCTTACAAGGGCCTGAGCTGCGGCATGGTGGCCGTCGAGTCCAGCATGAATATCGGCTAGAAGCTGCCGTCCTTCCTCCTCGGAGATGCTCCTTTGGAGCACTCCGGTCGCGTTTTTCTTATAAAGCTCCCCCTCATGGACCTTTTAGGCTTTAGAGCACCGCACAATGCAGCGTGCCTCATTTTGGTCCTCAGGGAGTTCTTGCCTATTTAGGTAGGCTAAGAAGGGTTCTGTCCACGGGGCGATGACAGCCATAATCACGTGGGCCAAAAGTGTTATTTCGGTGACGGAGCCTCCGATAATGTCAGAGTGTTTGGGATCTGGGGTTGTGTTCGGATCCGGACTGGTATTGCCGGTCTCCCCTTCCCACACCACGGATGGCTTGAACAACCTTTCCAAGAAGATATTAGGTGGGACGGGGTCGCGCTTAGCGCCGGTGCGGGCGAGGATGTCTGCCGCTTGATTGTTTTCTTGAACCACATGGTGGAATTCGAGCCCCTCGAACCAAGCTGACATTTTAAGGCCGGCATTACAGTAAGCCGCCATTTTTGGGTCCTTGGCGTCAAAGTCTCCATTTATTTGAGATATTGCGAGGTTTGAGTCCCCACGCACTACTAGGCGTTGAATGCCCATGGAGAGTGCCATCCGAAGACCATGCAACAGAGCCTCATATTTGGCTGTATTATTGGAGTCTGTTTATAGCATTTGGAGTACATATTAGACTGTATCTCCGGTGGGGGATGTTAGGAAAATGCCTACCCCCAGACCAGCCAGCATCTTAGAGCCGTCAAACTGCATGATCCAATTGGAGTACGTGCCATACTCTTTAGGGAGCTCGGCTTATGTCCATTTGGCAATGAAGTCAGCCAGTACTTGTGACTTAATGGCTCGCCGTGGTTTGTATGTGATGTCGAACGGGAGGAGCTCGATAGCCCACTTAGCAATCTGGCCCATGGCATCGCGGTTATTTATTATATTGTTGAGTGGTACTTTGGAGGCCACCGTTATTGAACACTCTTGAAAGTAGTGTCGTAGTTTCCGGGATGCCATGAAGACTGTGTATGCTATCTTTTGATAATGTGGGTACCATGACTTGCATGGAGTGAGGACAGTGGATATGTAGTAAACCGGATTTTGAAGCGGGAACTTATGTCCGTCCATCTCTCGTTCAACGACGAGTACTGCGCTTTACAACCTGGTGTGTTGCAGCTATATATAACAGCATGGGTTCGCCAATATTTGGCGCAGCCAGGATTGGATTGCTGGCCAAGAGGGCCTTTATTTCTTCCAGCCTGGTAGTGGCCGCGTCCGTCCACTCGAAGTGTTCGGTGCGTCAAAGAAGGCGATAAAGAGGTAGTGCCTTTTCTCCCAATCGGGAGATAAAGCGGCTTAGGGCAGCCACGCATCCAGTTAAATCTAGATTTGCTTGAGGTCTGTTGGGGTAGCCAACTATGACAGAGCTCGGATTTTAGCCGGATTTGCTTCAATTCCTCTATTGGAAACAATGAAGCCCAAGTGCTTTCCGGCAGGCACGCCGAAAAAGCATTTCTCCAGATTGAGCTTGATGTCATATGTTCGGAGATTGTCGAACATAAGCTTCAAGTTGTCTATTAAAGATTCGACGTGTCTTGTTTTGATGACCACATCATCTACGTATGCCTCCACTATTTTGCAGATTTGTGTTTCCAGGCATGTCTGAATCATGCGTTGATACGTTGCACTGGCGTTTTTGAGCCCGAAAGGCACGGTATTAAAACAGAAGGGTCGTCTGGAGTGATGAATGCCGTTGCGGTTTGATCGGATTCTGCCATCTTGATTTGATGGTATCCAGAGTATGCTTCGAAGAAGCACAATGAGTCGCGTCCTGCGGTAGCGTCGATAATTTGATCGACGCGGGGGAGGGGGAAGGGATCCTTGGGGCACGCCTTATTGAGGTCCTTGAAATCTTCACATTGGCGCCATGATTTGTCCTTCTTTGGTACCATCACCAGGTTTGCTAGCCAGTACGGATGTTTTATTTCTCTAATGAATCCAGCCTCGAGTAACTTGGCTAGCTCCTCTCCCATGGCTTGTCGTTTAGGTTCTGAAATACGTCGAAGAGTCTGCTTAACCGGCTTGTATCCCTTTAGTATGTTAGCCTATGCTCGGCTAGCCTGCGTGGGATTCCTGGCATGTTTGAAGGATGCCAGGCGAAGATGTCCCAATTCTCACACAAGAACTCTCGCAGTGCGGCGTCTATTGTGGGGTTCAGCTGTGCCCCGATGGATGCTGTTTTTGTAGGGTCCATTGGGTGGACCTGGAATTTGACTATTTCATCCGCTGGTTTGAAAGAGGTGGACTTGGGTCGTTAGTCGAGTATCACATCGTCCCTGTCCACTGTTGAGCGCAGCGCAGTTAGTTCTTCGGCCGCGAGGGCTTCGGATAATGCCTCAAGGGCCAGTGCGGTGGTTTTATTTTCGGCGCGGAGTGCTATGTCTGGATCACTAGCTAGAGTGATGATTCCATTGGGCCTGGGCATCTTGAGCTTCATGTACCCATAATGGGGTATAGCTTGGAAGCTCGTGAATGCATCCTGCCCTAAAAGAGAGTGGTATCCGCTACTTAACGGGGCCAATTGGAATGTGATTTCTTTGGACCTATAATTCTCTAGTATGCCGAATACCACATCTAGTGTGATTTTTATGCCGAGTACCCATAATGGGGTATAGCTTGGAAGCTCTTGATGGAGGTAAAACCCTACGTCCTGCTTGATTGATATTGATATTGTGGATGTTACAAGAGTGGATCTACCACGAGATCAAGGAGGCTAAACCCTAGAAGCTAGCCTATGGTATGATTGTTGTAATGTATGTTGTCCTACGGACTAGAGCCATCCGGTTTATATAGACAACGGAGAGGGCTAGGGTTACATAGAGTTGGTTACAATGGTAGGAAATCTACATATCCGTATCGCCAAGCTTGCCTTCCACGCCAAGGAAAGTCCCATCCGGACACGGGACGAAGTCTTCAATCTTGTATCTTCATAGTCTTGGAGTCCGGTCGATGATGATAGTCCGGCCAATGATAGTCCGGCCGATGATGGTAGTCCGGCTGTCCGGACACCCCCTAATTCAGGACTCCCTCAGTAGCCCCTGAACCAGGCTTCAATGACGATGAGTCCGGCGCGCATATTGTTCGGCATTGCAAGGCGGGTTCCTCCTCCGAATAATTCGTAGAAGATTGTGAACACCAGGATAGTGTCCGGCTCTGCAAAATAAATTCCACATTCCACCATAGAGAGAATAATATATACACAAGTTCAATCTGCTGACGTTTTTTTTGTGGCATGACATCACACCAGTACCAAGCCATTACTTGAATCATTTTTATTTTACCACCTCAGCGCATTTAGCGAAGCGGTTTCCTTGGCACGTCTTGTTGAAGCAGAGATCGTGTTCCCCCTTAATCCGGGATTCTCATCAATATGGACGTGGGTAACCCAACCGCGCCATTGATGGTGGCGCTTGGGAGATAAGCGAGTTTCACCAGGCTGGTGGGGACGCATATTCTTCGTCCGCCTATATATAAGGGATAAGGATCCACCTTTTCACCTATGCCTTTTTCCTCCTTTGCTTATCCATCTCCGCGCACTCAAGCTCCAGCGCCCAAGTTCGCGCATCTCGTCTCAACCTTCTCCGACCATGTCCGGAGCGGGAGGCAAGTGGATGACCTCCTCCATTACGGAGGAGCACATCGAAAGACTGCGCAGCACCGGCTATCTGTCCGGCGACATCGCGCACCGGCTACCCGACGAGGGGCAGCTCATCCCCACCCCCAGGCCCCATGAGAGGGTAGTTTTTCTTCCCCACTTCCTCCGTGGACTGGGCTTTCCACTTCACCCCTTTGTCCGGGGGCTCATGTTCTACTACGGCCTGGATTTCCATGATCTGGCGCCGAACTTCATCCTCAACATCTCGGCGTTTATCGTCGTGTGCGAGGCCTTCCTCTGCATCCAGCCCCACTTCGGCTTGTTGCTCAAGACCTTCAATGTCAAGCCGAAGGTAGTGAAGGGCACTCAAGCGGAGTGCGGAGGCGCCATGTTGGGCAAGATGCCCAACGTCCTTTGGTTCGAAGGGGCCTTCGTGGAATCCGTCAAGGGGTGGCAATCGGGGTGGTTCTACATCACCGAGCCGCGCGACCCTACATGGGCGGCGGCCCCCGAGTTCAGATCTGGTATCCCTATGCAGCTCACCTCCTGGAAAGAGAAGGGCTTGCTATGGGGTAGTTCGGAGGAGGTGACGGGACTCCAAGCCTGTATCCAGAAGCTGGTGAAGAAGCTCAGGCTGGTTAACATGGTCCAAGTCATGCTCGTCCGCCGGATTTTCCCATGCCAAGAACGGGCATACAATCTGTGGGAGTTCGTTCCAGAACAGCACCAGGCGTTGAGCGGGCTCTTCGACACGACGTAAGAAGGCGCCTGGAGGGTGCTGTTTAAGGGCGCCGAAGCCCCCGCATCCGCGACTGAAGATCGCGGGTTTCGCTCGCAGCACCAAGCTGACGAGATAAGTGATTCTACCCCTTTACGGGACACTTGCTTTTCATAGTTCGACTCTATGCGGGTTTTAATTTCCCCTTTTCCTTTGACAGGACTGGATGAAGAAGGCGGAGCAGCTCGTCTGCCCGGCTCCCATGCCAGAAAACCTAGTAGACGCTCGTCTAGCGAGGCTGCTAGTTCCGGCACCGCACGTGGTGCCGGAGATGAAGGCCAAGAAGGAGGCCGTGGGTACTCGAAAGAGTTCCCGTTTTCAGGTGTCCGACGACTCCGAGGCGGACTCCGCCCCTAAAAACGAGGAGGAGAAAGAGGACTCTCTCCCGAAGGAAGGAGAGAGGAAGAGGAAGGCTTCCCCAACAGGGGAGGCCGAAGGGTCCAAGAGGGGAAGGACTATTCCCCCGGACAGCTCCGCCAACATCGACGTGGGCGACGAAGAATGGCCTTCAAGGGCCAGGCCTCCGGCGAGATCGTAAGTATCCGGATTCCTGAATGATTTATAATTTCTCTTTTGTGTCACATAGTGTCATTCTAATGCCGCATGCTGCCTGTAGTCCGGCCAATGATGATCTCCCTGCTTCATCGAGCGGGTCGTTGGCTCCGTCGGATGTAGACTCCATCCCCACCGCCTCCACCCCTCGCGACACCGAGGACGCCGAGGTGGGATCCCAAGAAGGGACCCATCAGGGGGAGGCTCCACGGGCTCCACAAGGCGGCTTCCCGGACTTCGCGCCGGACTCTACGCCGGAACCCGCAGTGGTTCCAGAGTCCGGCCGGCGGCCCCTTCGCAAGAAGGGCAAGACCATGACATCGGCGGCTTCCGTCCAACCGGAGGTGCCGGACAATTTGCCGGAGGCGCTCCAGAGCGCTTCCATCGAGGAAGAACACCGCACTATTATGAGTGCGGTGATTCAGAAGGTACAGCTCGCCAAGAGCGGGCTGACCGAAGCCTGCAGTAGCCTTCTATCAGGCTTTGAGGTAAGAAGTTTAAAAATATGCAATGTAATACAGCATAGACAGTAGCCCCTGATGCTCGGTTCAGTGTTCGGAAAGAAAAGCCGGACTGAGGATCTGAAAAAAAAAGATATACGCAAGGTTGCTAAAAAGTATGTCAATATGGGTTTGCAGGCTGCACTGCTGACCTCTGCCTCACTGAGTGCGGAGGTCGGTGCATTAAAGCAAGATCTCGAGCGGTCCGAGCAAGAGCTCGGCCGTGCCAAGAAGCAGCTCGAGGACAAAGAAGATGAGTAACACCACTTTGAATAGTTACCTTACAGAAAAGGATTTAGGTTGCAATAAAAGAATAACAAGGATAACATGGGTACTGCAGGGGCCACGAACGAGGTGGCAACCCTGAAGGATGCCGTGTCCGCGGCCGAATGTAATGCGGCCGCGGAACGGGCAGAGCGGGAAAAGCAGGAGGCGCAGGTGGCGGAGGTGCGGCAAGAGCTCCAGGCTCTCATGGAGAAGCATGAGAGTCTGGAGCGCGACTCAAAGACTCGAGAGTCCGACCTCGCCTCGGCTCTCGAAAGTGCCAAATCTGCCAAGGCCGAGGCCCGTAAGGCCCTTCAGGAGGTGGAAGATGTGAAGAAAATAGCGGCGGGTAAGGCATTTTTCATGCAAAGAAAGCATGTGAATGTAAATTACGTGTTACTTACCCGAATTCGGAGCTCTCCAGGGGCGTTTGCAGATCTGCCTCGCAACGTGTCTGATGCTGCCGCATTCTACCGAGCCGAGGAGGGGAGCTCAACAAAGAAGGTCTTCTGGTCTCAGTACGCTGAGACCAGCCATCCGGTGCCCTCTAGCGACCAGCTGAAGCAACTGGTCGAGCTTCACAAGGTAGCCGAGCAGGTCATGAAGGGCCTCATAGTCCGGCTGTGGCCTGGAGAGGCCATGCCTGGGAGCTACTTCGGCCTCGTGCGGCGGCTGGTGGATGCGTGCCCCTGGGTGGAGGTTATCAAGCGCTCCGCCTGTATTGAAGGTGCTCGTCGGGCCCTTGCCCGTGCAAAGGTGCATTGGGGCAAGCTGGATGCGGAGAAGCTAATCACTGACGCGCCACCAGCGGGCAAGGAATATCGTATGCCCGAGATGTATTATAAGACTGTCCTGAAGGGTGCCCACAAGAATGCGGATGAGTGCCCCCGAGATGTAATTATTGAGTAAACTCGCTATGTATTATCCTGTGCGCTGAAAACTTTGTTCATATGCGCTAAGCAACGCTTGTTTAATTTAAAATATTACCTTCTGTGCGGCCGTTTATAAAATCTGAGAGATGGCAAGTCGTTGGCTTCAGCCCCCATGCCACTAGTGCTGGGGTGTTCGGGATAAACTTGAGCACTCTTGTTCCCATTTTTGGGTCCATCCAGGGAGGCGCTCAACACGACGAACAAGGCAACCGGACTTATAATGCTTGAACACTCTCACTTAGCCATAGAATTCTATAATTTTAAATTTCAGCGAAGCCCCTAGTATCCGGAAGACCGAATTTGGGGCGCTATCCACGCCTTCGTCGGACAGTATCCGGAACTTCGCTCGAAGCGGCGTAGGTCTTTAAGGACCCGAAAAAACCTCTCGAACAGCGACTAGTCTCTCGCCTTATCATGACAGTCAGTTTTAGCTTTCTCCACTGAGGCGTTAACCCGGCTCAACCGGGGCGCAATCGCAGTGGTTCTCCCAGTGCTACCTTAGCCGATAGAACAGAACGTAAGGTGCCAAACATGGGAGCCGGGCAAACCCAACTATTGACCCAAGACATGATTCGGAGCCGATTCATATAATGCTATAAGTTCGTGGTGCCGCACTTGTGAAAGTGTTCAGACTTTATCACACCGTAATGCGGGAAACATAAGCCCCTGGTGTATTCGACCGTACCAAAATATACGGATGCAACATGTTGTAAATGAACATATATATATATATATATATATATATATATAAAGTAATGCAATTATGGGCAAAAAGTGCTGCATTATTTATTCGAAAAGATCTGTTATGAGTGCGGAATGATACACATAGTGCGGAAAGCAAGGGATTGGACGAATTTAAAGGCGTCTCCCTCCAGGGGTAGGCCGCGGAATGGTGTATTTAACAAATTTAATGCTCGTAATGGAGACCACCTGAGTGTTCGTCGCTGCCTTTGTTCCTCCCTGGCTGTTGCATCATGAGTTCGGCAGGTTTGCCGCCGGACAGAGTCCTGTATAAAAAAAGAGAAAAATAAAAGAAAAGAGCGACACACTTGGGAGCCCCTGGTGTGGTCGAACCGCACTCTGGGTTTGTTGTGGTCGTGCCCCTTCCCCTAGACCCATGGAATCTCCAGGGCGTAATTATGTACGCGGAGAGTTTGTCTTGCAATTGTGCGAGGGCTGGGGTTGGGGCCGCATTGCTACACATGCTTGGAACGTGCCAGGTGGTCTTGGTTGACGTTGCTCCGGGCGCGTTTGGCCGTGTCCGGTCGTTTAACGGCCGGACTCGAAAATTGCCTTAAGAGGCTGCTCTGTACTTCTGCCGCGAGAGCCGCTGTATGTTCCTCCGTTCGGAGGGAGCGTTCTGTGTTTTCCATTAACCGTGATGACTCCACGAGGGCCTGGCATCTTGAGCTTAAGGTATGCATAATGCGGCACCGCGTTGAATTTTGCGAACGCGGTTCATCCGAGCAGAGCATGATAGCCACTGCGGAACGGGACTATGTCGAAGATTAACTCCTCGCTTCGGAAATTATCCAGGGATCCGAAGACCACTTCCAGTGTGACTGAGCCTGTACAACTGGCCTCAACTCCTGGTATGACGCCTTTGAAGGTCGTCTTTGTAGGTTTAATCCTTGAAGGGTCTATGCCCATCTTGCGCACTGTATCCTGATAAAGCAGGTTCAGGCTACTGCCGCCGTCCATCATGACTCTCATGAGGTGAAAACCATCGACGATTGGGTCTAAAACCAATGCGGCAAATCCGCCATGGCGGATACTGGTCGGATGGTCTCTTCGATCGAAAGTGATCGGGCAAGAGGACCTTGGGTTGAATTTTGGGGCGACTGGCTCCATCGCGTATACGTCCCTTAGTGCACGCTTTCGCTCCCTCTTGGGTATATGCGTTGCGTATATCATGTTTACCGTACAAACTTGAGGGGGGAATCCCTTTTGTCCTCTGTTGTTAGGCGGCCGGGTCTCTTCCTCGTCGTCGCTGTGTAGCCCCTTGTCATTGTTTTCGGCAATTAATTTGCCTTCCTGCTTGAATACCCAACAATCTCTGTTGGTGTGGTTAGCTGGCTTTTCGGGGGTTCCATGTATTTGACAAGAGCGGTCGAGTATTCGGTCCAAATTGGACGGGCCCGGAGTGGTTCTTTTAAATGGCTTCCTCCGTTGACCGGGTTTGGAGCCTCGGAATCCGGCGTTGACTGCCGTATCCTCATTGCTGTCGCCGTTAATGCGGCGTTTTTTTTTGTTCGACGCGACCTGCCATTGCGGTCCTTGGTATCCGGACTGCCAGCATTTTTACTAAGGTTGTTGCTGCGAGCTAGCCAGCTATCGTCTCCCGCACAGAAGCGGGTCATTAGTGATGTGAGGGCTGCCATGGATTTCGGCTTTTCCTGTCCTAGGTGCCGGGCCAGCCACTCGTCGCGGATGTTATGTTTGAAGGCAGCGAGGGCCTCTGCATCCGGACAGTCGATGATTTGATTTTTCTTTGTTAAGAACCGTGTCCAAAATTTCCTGGCCCATTCGTCTGGCTGCTGGATTATGTGGCTTAGGTCATCTGCGTCCGGTGGTCGCACATACGTGCCCTGGAAATTGTCGAGGAATGCGGCTTCCAGCTCTTCCCAGCACCCAATTGACTCTGCGGGCAGGCTGTTAAGCCAATGCCGAGCTGGTCCTTTAAGCTTGAGCGGGAGATATTTCATGGCGTGAAGATCGTCGCCCCGGGCCATATGTATATGAAGGAGATAATCCTCAATCCAAACCGCGGGGTCTGTTGTGCCATCGTAGGATTCGATGTTAACGGGTTTAAACCCTTCAGGGATTTGATGATCCATTACTTCATCAGTGAAGCATAGTGGGTGTGCGGCGCCTCTGTATTGAGCAATGTCGCGACGTAGCTCAAGAGAGCGTTGTCTGCTGTGTTCGGCCCGGCCGGAGTAGTTGTATCCGGCGCGACGGTATTCATCGTGGGTCTTGGGGCGCCCACGTGATCCATAGATAGATCTGGATTATCTTTCCTTGTCCTCCAATATGTCCCGCAAGTCCGGCGCGTTCCCCCGCGGCTTCGCGCTTTTTGAGCGGTGCCGGGGTATGGCTTTGGTGGAGGGCTTACATGCCTCTTTGTCGCGGCCACGAGGTGGTCGGTCTGCCGTATTGTGCACTGGTGATGTGGGGTTGTATGCTTCCTCCTCTAGTCGGGGGAGCAACTTGCGTTTTGGGTAGCTTTTGGAGGGGCGTTCGAGTTCATACTCTTCGGCCGCGAGGACCTCGGTCCATCTGTCGGCCAGCAGGTCTTGATCAGCTTGAAGCTGTTGCTGCTTTTTCTTTAGACTATTTGCTGTGGCCATTAGCCTGCGTCTGAAACGCTCTTGTTCGACGGGATCCTCAGGCACGACGAATTCGTCGTCGTCGAGGCTTGCCTCGTCTCCGGAGGGAGGTATGTAATTATCATCCTCGACCTCTTCGTCTGCCGCCCTCTCGTGAGGGCTTGCTTCTGCCTCCTCCTGCGCTGAATCTTGCTGGAGGGGGTTATCTTCGGCACTTTCTGGCGTGTTATTATCTCCTGTGCCGGAATCTCCTTTCTTGCTGTGGCGGGATTTAGAGCGGCTCCGCTGACGTTGGCGCTTGGGTTGTTTCTTTAAGGAATCTGCCTCCGCTGCTTCTTCGCCGTCCCCATCTTTTGGGGTGTCCACCATGTATATGTCGTATGACGAGATGGTCTTCCAGTGTCCCGTAGGCACTGGTTCTTGATAGTCTCCGGCATCATCGTCCATACCGTCGATGTCTTCGGAGTCGTAGTCGAGTACGTCGGTTAGATCGTCGATGGTGGCTACGAAGTGGGTGGTGGGTGGGCTCTGAATCTCTTCGTCGTCCGCGTCCCAACCATCCTGGCCGTAGTCCGGCCAGGGCTCTCCGGATAGCGAGAGATGCTTTAGCGAATTTAATATGTCACCGAAGGGTGAGTGTTGAAAGATGTCCGCAGCGGTGAATTCCATGATCGGCGCCCAATCGGATTCGACTGGCAGGGGCGCAGGAGGTACGGAGACCGGCAGGGAGTCCGGCACCTCGGACTCATGAGCTTTATGCGGGACAAGGTCAGTGTTCGGCTCCATCGCCGTGAAAGTTGCAGCTCCCGAGGCGGTGTCCAGCCACCCGTCCTCGATCAGTGCGATCGGCTCCGGACTATAGGTTGGAGCGGATTCGTGTGCGGCCTCCAAGGTACTGTCCGGCGGCAGAGTTAGGTCGTGCCCATCGTGACAGTGCGGCACGCTCGGCTGTGGCTCGAATCCATCGAAGATCAAGTCCCCGCGGATATCGGCCGTGAAGTTTAGGCTTCCAAACCTGACCTGACGGCCAGGGGCGTAGCTTTCGATCTGCTCCAGATGGCCAAACGAATTGGCCCGCAGTGCGAAGCCGCCGAACACGAAGATCTGTCCGGGGAGAAAAGTCTCACCCAGGACCGCGTCGTTGTTGATTGAAGAGGCCATCAAGCCTATCGGTGACGACATAGAGGAACTCTCAATGAGAGCGCCAATGTCGGTGTCAAAACCGGCGGATCTCGGGTAGGGGGTCCCGAACTGTGCGTCTAGGCGGATGGTAACAGGAGACAAGGGACACGATGTTTTACCCAGGTTCGGGCCCTCTTGATGGAGGTAAAACCCTAGAAGCGAGCCTATGGTATGATTGTTGTAATGTATGTTGTCCTACGGACTAGAGCCATCCGGTTTATATAGACACCGGAGAGGGCTAGGGTTACATAGAGTCGGTTACAATGGTAGGAAATCTACATATCCTTATCGCTAAGCTTGCCTTCCAAGCCAAGGAAAGTCCCATCCGGACACGGGACGAAGTCTTCAATCTTGTATCTTCATAGTCTTGGAGTCCGGTCGATGATGATAGTCCGGCCGATGATGGTAGTCCGGCTGTCCGGACACCCCCTAATCCAGGACTCCCTCAGTCGTGCTGCTGTGCTCGATGTGGCTCTTGTCTATTTCCATTTTGTTAAGAGTTTCCTCGTAGATGAGGTTTAATCCGCTGCCACCGTCCATGAGCACTTTAGTAAGCCGGAAGCCGTCCACAATTGGACTAAGGACCAAAGCGGCTGGTGCTCGGATTATTCGGAATTGTGGTTCGTCACTGGCATTGAAGGTTATGGCCGTGTCGTTCCACGGATTTATTGCTGCGATGTGGCCGAATTGAGCGAGGCTGCGGAGTGCTCGGCTAGCTTGCGAAAGTCTCGAAGACTGTCAATACTGTATTGTTATTTTTGGCGTGATGATGCTCTACGGTATTGTTGATGAGGAGATCCTCGCCGCTCTTGGACACCTGCCGGAGTATCCAACATGCTCTAAGGCTATGTGTTAGTATGGTATCCGGTGTGCTGTGAATTTTGCATGGCCCATTGAGCCATCCCTCCAATACGGTTCCACACCCTATATTGGGCTTTGGTTTCTTTGTAATTGGATTGGGTGTCTTGCGAGAGTGCACCCTTCTAGTTCGGATGAGGGGTTTAGCAAGAGCCGGAGGATCCCAGAATTTTGTTTGGGTTTTCCAGGCGCTTTCCATCGCACAATACTTCTGCACTATGGCTGCCAAGTCAGCGAAGTGTGCAATGTCACGGCGACTTATGGCGTTGAGGATTCCCCTGTCCATGCAATTTTTGCAAAAGAATGAAATTGCGTCTTCCTCGCGACAGTCCTTGACCTTGCTCATTACAAGGAGGAATCTGACCCAGAAGTGATGTACTGTCTCTTGGGGCTCTTGTCTAATGTGGGAAATATCAATTGTTTCTGGGTGGGTGGGTAGATTTAGGTTCAAACCCTGACCCGGTCTGAGACCCAGGGGCAGAGGAGCTTCCGAGCTTAGCAGTTCGGGCTTCGGGATGTTGGCCAATATTTCTGGCCCACTGTCTGATTCTAGGTTCGGAGCTTGGGCCATGTCCTCCCATAAACGAGTATCCGGCTCGGAGAGCTCGGGAATCCAGACATAGTTCGTCCTCAAAATAGAGGAAGAATCGCTGCATTACAAGTCCACCACCACTATCTGATGGGTGACCGGCGGAGAGTTAACCTCCCTTTGGTCGGGTTTAAGCCCGATCCGATCATAGTCCGTAGCGACTCCTAGGGTGGCGATGCGATCCAAGAGCTCGTGCAGGGAGGAGAGCTCCATTGGATCCATATGCTCGGTGAATTCTAGGCTGATGTGGAGGCTGTTTTTGATGACCTGAGAAGTCATCGTCGGCGCGACGGCCGAACGGGCGTTCATGACGAAGCCGCCTAATCGGAGAGTTTGGCCTAAAGCTAGGGCTCCCCCAGAGGTGATGCTATCCTTGATAACAAGGCGAGCCATCAAGCCTTATCGTGATGGCACAGTGGAACTCTCAATGAAAGCACCGATGTCGGTGTCAAAACCGGCGGATCTCAGGTAGGGGGTCCCGAACTGTGCGTCTAAGGCTAATGGTAACAGGAGGCGGGGGACACAATGTTTACCCAGGTTCGGGCCTCTTGATGGAGGTAATACCCTACTTCCTGCTTGATTGATCTTGATGATATGAGTATTACAAGAGTTGATCTACCACGAGATCGTAGAGGCTAAACCCTAGAAGCTAGCCTATGATTATGATTGTTGTTGTCCTACAGACTAAACCCTCCGGTTTATATAGACACCGGAGGGGGCTAGGGTTACACAGAGTCGGTTACAGAGAAGGATATCTACATATTCGGATTGCCAAGCTTGCCTTCCATGCAAAGGAGAGTCCCACCCGGACATGGGACGAAGTCTTCAATCTTGTATCTTCATAGTCCAACAGTCCAGCCAAAGTATATAGTCCGGCTGTCGCGCCAGATTGTTTCATGGCCTTCTAGATGTGGTGGGGAGGAGATAAGGCTGATTATGAGAGACAAGGAGTTGTTTGTAAATAGGGAACAAGTGTGGGCATATTTTTGCAAAACTGGAGAAGCACGGTTTGTATGCGTCAGATCTAGATCCAACGGCTATTGCTGAAAGATGGCAGGCACACCATCATCACCAACTCAGGACCTCTTTGATTCATAGGATTTTGAAATGCAGGAATAGGACACGACAGTATTACAACTTTCAAACTGATATTACAAATGTTAGGAATGATGCCGCACCTACGAAGAGGGAATTATTAGGAAGTTTATGTAAGAAATTTTGTTACTTTAGGTGGATGCAGCATTATCGTACAAACTAAAATCCACCACCCTGACAAGTCACTAATGGGCAAATAAATTTTCGAGTCTTTAGCCACTTAATGTTTCAAAAAGAAATTCAGCTTCTGCGGAGACTTTGTCATTTAGGCTTAGATGCTTGTGGTGATCAGCACGCCATTCATTGTTGTGCCAGAGAATGCCAAACCTCATTACCTTGAGCACACTTGCCTCCAGAACAAAGAACCTGGCCAATTTAATCTCAGATGTGCTGCCTCGGTAGTCGATCAAATCACTTTCTGTAAGATGGAGATCAAGGCATTCGATGAGATTGTTATAGTGCAACACATTTTTCACTTTCAGGTCTTTTTTATCTACAAAAGAAGAGAACAAATTAGAGGAGCTGGCTGTATAAGATTGTCGTTTCATCAAGAGGTACCAATATCATTTGCTCATACGATAGGGTTGGCTGGCTAGTGATATTTTTTCACTCTCTCTTGCTCTCTCTTTCTCTTTCCTCTCATTTACCTAGGAGCACGTGAAGAGCTTGGGCATTTGTTGCCTTCCACTATGTGGCTGATGCCATATTTCTCAAAAGTATGCCACATAATACGCATCGATGTCAAATCAAACGATTTTCGCATCGCTCTCGCAATGTGAGAGAGTTGGCACCGCTGTGCACACAGACCCACATGTATAAAAAAATCAATCAAACCAACTACACCAGCCTCTCACTCTCCCAAACAAGTGTTTTTTATTGCCTCAGTCCTCTCTCTCTCCACGCAAAGTAGGTGATCCAGATTGGGGCACCAGGTGAGCAATGGAGGGGCATTGATGCCAAATGCATCACAAGTGATTTTGGCACGTATTTTGGCCTACATAGTGGAGGGCCTGCTGGGTGTGCGCGAGTGCGTCCTTCTGTGCATGCCACCACGCAGTGGTGAATTGTGTGCGAGTGCGTCCTTCACGCGAAAGAAGTGTGTCCTCAATGCGCCCTCAATTTACTAGTGTGAGGGGTGCTACCCCGAGTGGTTTCAACTTTGTTTACTTGACCTCGTGTCAGATGGGCCTCTAGTTTACTTATTTTCACCCACTGCCACATGGGCCAGCACACGAAGATAGCGAACACGAGCTGATAAGGCAGCATGGACTAGTTGACCGGTCAACTAAACAATATACGAAGCTATACGCTGACACAATGAGCGTATAATCCGTCAGTATAGAGAGTTCGAGTGAGAGGGGAGGCCCGTGAGAGATAGCAGAGAGAGAGAAAGAGCTGCTCCCTCCTTTGGATAATGTAGTTTATAAATAAATTACTTATATCTACAACACCAAAGATAAATGATAGTATGAAGTAAGTACATGTTGTGATGAATCTAATGATCGTTCTAGATGTAAATGTTTTTCTCCACATATACCTGGTCAAACTTTTCTGAGGTTTGACTTTTCAAAACATCCATATGCTTATGGACATGAGAGAGTCCCTAACTAGAGAGAGAGAGAGAGTGAGTGAAATAGAAAGAGTGACTGAAAAAGTGTGTGTGCGTGTGTGAAAGAGACATGGACAACACACAATAAAAGTAGAGAAAAAGCGTGTGTGTCTTATGCAAACATATCACACATGCATCTTCGACAACGGAAGCAAGGTGAGGAGATAGTGTGTGGTTGTTTGCAACCGAGAGAGAAAGACCCCTAGCACGTGGCCAAGAGGGGTTTGACAAACAAGGGAGAGAGGTCGAGAGAGACGTGCGGAGAAAATGCAGACATGGGGAGGAGAGAGTGTATGTTTGTCATAGAGAGATCCCCTGGAGATCGTGATGGAACTACATGGGTGGGAGATCGAGTAACAAGGTGTGTGCGCGATAGAAGATACCCCGAGAGATATCGAGATAGACATATGGATGGACGGAGACAATATGTGTGTTCCTGATGGCTAGTGAAAGATAATCATACTTAGGGGGGCCGCGAGTGCTTGTACCTATGATGGAGTGAGGGATTATGGTACTTAGGGGGGTGCATGTCACATAGAGAGAGAACAAGGGCGATGAGTGTTGGATGGGTCTATATGAAGCGCGAGCGAGACATGTGTATGTGTGAACCAGGGAGATATAAATTTTGAGAGAGATAGAGGAGCCCCGATAAGGCTGAGTGGTGCGTCAGATAGCTGAGAGGGGGAAAGAGATATTCCATCCGCTCGATAATGCAGTGCATGTAAATTTTTTAGAAGTCAATCTTTGGAAACCTTGATCAGGTTTACGCAAATGTTATTTATATCTACAATACCAAAGATACATCATATGAAACTACATCTTATGGTGAATCTAATGGTATATGTTTGCCGTTCTAGATGTAAATGTTTTTCTCCACATACATGGTCAAACTTTGTGATGTTAGACTTTTCAATAAATCTATATGCTATGGACCGAAGAGAGTGCCTAAGTCGAGAAAGGTCAAGTGCGTGTGAAGGAGAATGAGTGAGTGTGCAAAAATAGTATGTGTGTGAAAGATAAAGTGACAACAAACGATAAATTAGAGAGAGAGTGTGTTTTTTTGTTTCTTATGCAAGCATATCACACATGCATCTCCGAGATAGAAAAGCGAGGTGAGGAGATACACGAAGATAGCTAGTGCGTTATTGTTTGCAATAGAGAGAGACACCCCTATAGCACATGTCCAATAAAGGTGTGGCCAACAAGGAACAAAGGTCAAGAGGGACACATGGAGAACATGGACGCATGGGGAGGGAGAGAGGGTGTGTTTGTGATAGAGAGATACCCTCGAGATCGTGAGAGGACTATATGGGTGGGAGATCGAGGGAGGTGCATGCGCGATAGAAAGATGTCCCGAGAGAAATCGAGATAGACCATGCACATGTTTGTGATGGAGACTAAGATTATCTAGTCATATACATATAGGGGGGACTACGTGTGCCTACAATTGAGTGAGAGACCATCATACTTGGCTAGCTAGGCATGAGATTGTGTGTGTGTGTGCGTGTGAGATGGAGAGAGAACGAGGTAGAGAGATAGAGTTTTAGATGGGTCTATCGAATGCGAGTGAGATATGCATGTGTATGTGTGACCCAGGTAGATGGAGAGTTTGAGAGATAGAGAGAGAGGGAAGAGCTCCGAGATGACAGAGTACTGCATGAGAGAGTTACGGGCAATGAGCCAAGCAATTTGTGTGCGTACGATGAGTGCACTCAAGATATCTTGCTTGGACTAGAGAATCATACATAGTGTGCGAGAGAGACCTACAGATGGAGTATATATGCATGCGAACTACAAAGACCCCCCCCCCCCACACACACACAAAGAGAGAGAGAGAGAGAGAGAGATGGAGAGGGACCAACAAGGTTTGTGTGTTGGATGCGTGCGACATAATTGAAGATTGTCAGAGAGAGAGAGAGAGAGAGAGAGAGAGAGAAAGAGAGAGAGAGAGAGAGAGAGAGCATGAGTCGGGGAGAGGGTGAGGTCAGGTTTTATGCATCAAAGACTGATATAAACCATGTTTCGATATAAACTTGCATTCAAATATTTAAATTGGAGAACATGTTGTCTACAATCGGCACATGAACGGAGATATACGTATATCAAACAAGTTCATTAATTTGACTTTCAACATGTTCATGGAGTACTATAATATTGTACAACATGCTACTCGATTGAGGTGTTCAATTTTGGATTTAGTTCACTATATTGACCTGGTGAATGAGCTATTTCATTGAATCGAGATATTTCATTTTGGGATTGATTCCCGTTTTTGAGTGGGACAACTATTTTTCATATAGTAAATTGCTAGCAACGAGCATGTAAAAACACATTACTCTCGAGCATCATCTCTCCATCTAAAAAAGAAGTGGCAAGCTAATATTTCAAAATTTGATTCGAATCGACTTGGTAAGGTAGACGTGGATGCTCGTTCTCCCAAAATTTGAACGAACCGTTAAACACCCTCTGCTCGGTGGAATTCGCCCGAGCAAATAAATGGGAGACGCGAAATTACCGGCTATGTGGGACACACATCAATTGGCCCGTTGTACATTGAGGGTAGGTTCATAACTTTATCCAAGCGCGCCTTCTCCTCGGCCAAAATGACATGTGCCGAATAATTCATAAACCATGGTCAGTGAGGGAGTCCCTGATTAGGGGGTGTCCGGATAGCCGAACTATCATCATCAGTTGGACTCCAAGATTATGAAGATACAAGATTGAAGACTTCGTCCCGTGTCTGGATGGGACTTTCCTTGGCGTGGAAGGCAAGCTTGGCGATACGGATATGTAGATCTCCTACCATTGTAACCGACTTTGTGTAACCCTAGCCCTCTCCAGTGTCTATATAAACCGGATGGTTTTAGTCCGTAGGACATAACGACAATCATACCATAGGCTAGCTTCTAGGGTTTAGCCTCCTTGATCTCGTGGTAGATCTACTCTTGTAATACCCACATCATCAATATCAATCAAGCAGGACGTAGGGTTCTACCTCCATCAAGAGGGCCCGAACCTGGGTAAAATGTCGTGTCCCTTGTCTCCTGTTACCATCCGCCTAGACGCATAGTTCGGGACCCCCTACCCGAGATCCGCCGGTTTTGACACCGACATTGGTGCTTTCATTAAGAGTTCCTCTGTGCCGTCACAATCAGGAAGGATGCCTCTTCCCGTCTTTAAAGACGGTACCATTGCCAAAGGAGCTTTGGCCACCGGTCAAGCTATCCGGCTGGGTGGTTTTCTTATGACCGCCTGTTCGGCCACCGCTTCGACGATGACCTCTCGGGTCATCAAAAGCGATCTTCGCATCAACTCGGAATTCGCCGAGCAGCTGGATCCGATGGAGCTCTCTTCCGTAAACAAGCTCTTGGATCGCATCGCCGCCCTGGGAGTCGCTACAGGCTCCGATCAGATTGCTCTTAAAACCGATCTGAGAGAAATTAACTCTCCCCAGGCTACCCACCATGTTGCTGTGGTAGAAGAATAACGCGGCGAATCCTCTTCTATGTTAAAAACCAGTTATGTCCGGATTCCCGATCCCTCCATGCTGGATTCCCGCAGAGCGGCGGACGCCAATCGAGTACTGAACCTAAAGTCAGACAACGGACTAGATTCGTTGGACGACCTCGAGCAATCCAAGCTTCCAAATCCGGAAACTCCTCGGCCTTTGAGCCTCAGATTGGGCGGGGTTCCGAATTTAGTTCCACCCGCCCACCCAAACAGAAGCGATCTATCTCAAATACGGCAAGAGCCCGATGAAACAGTACATCATTACTGGGCCAGATTCCTCCTGGTTATGGACAGGATAAAGGACTGCCATGAGGAAAGTGCAATCTCTATTTTCTGCAACAATTGCAACGACAAGGGAATCATGAACACCATAAGTCATCGCGAAGTCATGCGCTTCGCCGACCTGGCGACCATAGTACGAAAATACTGTGCGATGGAGAGTGCCTGGAAAATCGAAACTAGATTTTGGGACAATCTGGCCCTGAACACAACCCTAGTCCGGAATAAAAGGGTGCACCATGCTCAAGCACCTGGGTTAAAAACCAAAAAGCAAAACCCCCCTAAAGGGTACGGAACCCTACTGGAGGGATGGCTAAGCGGACCCTGCAAAAACCATAATACAGAGGGCGCCACTCCAACACATAGCCTTCGAGCATGTTGGATACTACGGCAGGTGGCCAAAAGTGGCGAAGGGCTTCTAGCCCCGGAGAACCAGCCCAACAGTACCAGTATGGTATTAATAGTCTTTGAGACTTTCGCATCAAATAATATGCGGAAACGAACAATACGCAGCCTCGCCGAAGTCTACCAAGTAGCAACAACAAATCCATGGAGCGACACGGCTATCACCTTCCATGCCAGCGACGAACCTAAATTCCGAACAGCCTGAGCACCAGCCGCACTGGTCCTCAGTCCAATAGTGGACGGCTTTCGTCTTACCAAGGTACTCATGGATGGCGGCAGCGGGTTAAACCTCATCTACAAGGAAACCCTCCAAAAAATGGAAATAGACTGGAGCCGCATTGAGCGAAGCAGCACAACTTTTAGAGGAATAATCCCTAGTCGGGAAGTACGCTGCACAGGAAAAATCACACTAGATGTGGTGTTCGGCTCACCGGACAACTACTGGTCCGAGGAAGTCACATTCCAAGTGGCCCCGTTCAGTAGCGGATATCACGCTCTACTACGGCGAGAGGCATTCACAATTGTCCAAGCCGTACCCCATTACGGAAACATGAAGCTCAAAATGCCTGGGCCCAATGGAATCATCACTCTGGTCAGTGATCCGGACATAGCACTCCGCGCTGAAAATAAGACAGCCGCACTAGCCCTAGAGGCACTATCCGAAGCCCTAGCGGCAGAAGAACTCACTGCACTATGCTCCACGGTGAATAGGGACGATGTGATACTCGATAAGAGGTCTAAGTCCACCTCTTTTAAACCAGCAGACGAAATAGTCAAATTCCAAGTCCATCCAATGGACCCCACAAAGACGGCCTCCATTGGGGCACAATTAAACCCTGATGTAGAAGACGCACTATGAGAATTCCTTCGGGAAAATTGGGACATTTTTGCCTGGCACCCTTCAGATATGCCAGGAATCCCACGCAGGCTGGCAGAGCACAGCCTAAATATCCTAAAAGGATTCAAGCTAGTCAAACAGGCTCTTCGACGATTTTCCGAACCCAAAAGACAGGCAATGGGAGAGGAGCTAGCCAAACTATTAGAAGCCGGATTCATCAGAGATATAAAACATCCGGACTGGCTAGCGAACCTGGTAATGGTACCAAAAAAGGACAAATCCTGGCGCCTTTGTGTGGATTTTAAAGACATAAATAAGGCCTGTCCAAAGGATCCTTTCCCCCTCCCGCGCATCGACCAAATCATCGATGCTACCGCGGGGCGCGATTCATTGTGTTTCCTCGACGCATACTCCGGATACCATCAAATCAAGATGGCGGAAACAGACCAGGCCGCAACGGCATTCATTACTCCATACGGACCATTCTGCTTCAACACAATGCCCTTCGGACTTAAAAACGCCGGCGCAACATATCAGCGCATGATTCAGACATGTCTGGCTACCTAGATCGGCAAAACAGTGGAGGCATACGTAGACGATGTGGTCGTTAAGACCAAACACGTCGAAACTCTAGTAGACGATTTGAGGCTCACATTCGACAACCTCCGAGCATATGACATTAAGCTCAACCCGGAAAAATGCGTTTTTGGCGTACCAGCCGGAAAGCTCTTGGGCTTCATTGTATCCGGTAGAGGAATTGAAGCAAACCCAGCCAAGATCCGAGCTCTGTCACAATTGGATATCCCAAAAGACCTCAAACAACTACAAAAACTGACTGGATGCATGGCAGCTCTAAGCCACTTCATCCCCCACAGCATCATCACTGATAACGGCACGAATTTCACGGCCGACGAGGTTAAACTCTGGTGCAAAAACATGGGCATCAGTCTCGACTACGCTTCAGTCTATCACCCCCAAACTAACGGTCAAGTCGAACGAGCAAATGTTCTAATCATGAGCAGCATCAAACCCAGATTAGTGCGGTCCCTCACGGAATCTAACACGCATTGGGTAGAGGAGCTCGACTCTGTACTCTGGGGGCTGCGGACCACGCCGAACCGCACTATCGGATTCACACCATTTTTTATGGTGTACGGCGCAGAGGCAGTTTTGCCCTGCGATATAATTCATGACTCACCTCGCGTGCGCATGTACAAAGAAAGAGAAGCCGAGTTGGATCGGCAGGATAGTTTGGACGCCTTAGAGGGGGAGCGGGATGTGGCAAAAGCTCGTTCCACATTCTACCAGCAGCAGGCTCGAAGATATCAAAGCAGAGAAGTACGGGCCAAAACTTACAATGTTGGTGAACTCGTTCTACGCCTGCCGGACAAGAAAAAGGACAAACTCAAGCCCAAATGGGAAGGTCCCTTCATCATCGACCAAGTCCTGACCAGTGGAGCATACCGTCTACGTAACGCATCTGACAACCGACTCGAGCCGAACCCATGGAACGCAGCCCGTCTCCGAAGATTCTACGCCTAGCGCCGGACTCAGAGTTCGTCTCCCTACTCCGTCCACCTTTTATATTTTCGCTGTCCCTTGTTCCCCTCCTCCTTCCCCCTTTTTGAGTAAAAGCCTTTGACGGGCTGATCCGCGCATTGTTCGCATACACTTGATGTGCTACTCGCACTCATTATACCTGGGGGCTTCTTTAACAGAAGCTTATTTATACGGGCTTCATGCCCAACACATGTGTCTTACTTCCGCATGTACCTTTTATTCACCATTATATGCATCGATATGACTTAAGTTTTGGCCAAGCTGGGTTGCTTGGCTCCTGTGCTTACCCCTACGTTCCCGATTGTTCGGCTAGGAGGTAAAGGGAGCACCTCTGCGATTGTTACTGCCGGGTCAGCCGGATGTGTACCTCAGACTGGGTGAAGCCGAAAGCTAGCGTTCTTAAGGGAATATTTGGTCGGTGACTTGAAAGATGATTTATTACTTATTTAACTTATCTGCCCCCAGATGCTTTTTCTGCTCTCTTCGCAGTGCGGACATGCACCTTAGGGCATGCCTCCCAGGGAAAGGAACCCCTAACGGAACTATTCTCACTGGAAGATGTTTCTTACTAACCATGTAATATAACATAACTAGTTGGGCACTTGTCTGATAGAGCACTAATGACCCCTACGCCTGGTCTTCATGCATGCCTCGGTTTTTATAACCGTTAGGGTATTCGGACACACTCCGAACTGTTGGGTCCCGAGGTTGAAGCGAAAAGGTCCGCAAAGACAAACAATCTACAATCCGGCTAGAAGGCATTTTACATGTCATTTTAAAATTACATCGTCAAATTGACTGATTGAACTCCTCTTCAATTCCATCTAACAGGCTGTCTAGTTTACAGTCCCGTTGGGAATATTTTGCGGCCAACTCTACTTGGCTGTACATTAAGCTCACAGGGATCTCCTTCCCATCGGGCCCCTCAGGTCCGACCTCGGCCATGTGGTTTGGATCAGCCTTCGTGTACCACGTCTTCACCATGGCCCAGGCCTCTCTGGCGCCTTGACGGCAGGCCGATATCTTCCACAGACGGAAGCGCTGCCGTACTCCCTGAAGCTTGTCAGCAAGCCCTCCAAGACCCTCGGGTTGGGAGACGGACGGCCATAAGGCCTGGACGACGCCGCTCATTGCCTGCCGAATACGTTTGTGCAGTTGCAGAAGCTCGGGAAGAAGGTAACCCGTGGAACCAGGCATTTCCTCCGCCGGACGACCCGTGAGCACAACTACATACACATTTCTGTCAATCGACTTCCTCGCCGAACTCTTCCTTTCAAAAGAGTTTGCTCAAGCACTTACTGTAAATGCCGCGATGAAGCCGCCGATTCTCCTTTACGGAGTCAGACAGCTGGACCCGAACATCTTTTAGTTCTTCGCCCAGCTGGGTGTTGGCATCTTGGAGCTTGTTCCTCTCTTGCTACACCCTCATAAGCACCTTCTCGCCGGCCTTCAGCTGGCGTAGAAGATGTTGCTTGTCCGGTTCCAGTCCGGCACCCTCTGCAATTTTATTGTCAGACTTACGCACACGCCGCACTTCATAAACTACTTATCTTTTCGAAGTATGTATTACCAGAGGGGGTCTCTGTGGATCCCCCTGCGGCGGCTAGTGCAGCCTCAAGTTGGGCCTTGCAATCCTGAAGCTCCTGGGACAGACAGGTATTCTTCTCCATAAGATCCTGCATATACAAATGATCCTTAAATCAGTTATTCTAACTATTTTAAGTCTCGGGGGCTACTGGCACATATAATTATTAAAATTCCTCACCCGTATGTCTTTCACATACTGCTCCGTAGCTCTGGTTAGACCATCTTGAGCGGCACGGAGGTGCACGTCTCCCGCATTAAAGACACTCAGTGCCTCCGGAGAGAAACACGCGTCACGAAGAACCGTCCGGCGGCGCCTGTGATTCATGGCGCTCTCCACCTCAGACCTGGTGGCGGACAGCCTGTCGGCATCCTCCATTGGAGGAGCATCCGGCTCATGCCTCGTGTTCGCCTCCCCTTCCGGACCACGCGTTGGAGCATGGCTGGCGGAGGCTTGATTGGCAACCTCTCCGGACATTGTTCGGCGAGCGCTCTTTCTCCTTGAAAAATCATGAGCGTTAATATACCTCCTGTTGATGCTCAAAAGTGGCACGGTTAAAAAGAGTAGCTTGAAGCTATGTCAAGATTAATTCAAACTTATTATTGAAACTCACCATTTGATGGCTCTCTTCAAGATAATCAACGTAAATGTGAAGATGGATCAAAACGGAGCTCAAGTGCAAAAGATATGCCAATTTCGGCGAGCGCTCTTTCTCCTTGAAAAATCATGAGCGTTAATATACCTCCTGTTGACGCTCAAAAGTGGCACGGTTAAAAAGAGTAGCTTGAAGCTATGTCAAGATTAATTCAAACTTATTATTGAAAGTCACCATTTGATGGCTCTCTTCAAGATAATCAACGTAAATGTGAAGATGGATCAAAACGGAGCTCAAGTGCAAAAGATATGCCAATTTCGGAGATACTCGTGTTGACATCAGATTAGAGAATGGCATGGAAACTAATTAAGATGACCTCTGATGGAAAAATTTACAACTGCAAAGTTCTTCGTCTCGTCGAAACAGACGATTCTGATATAAAGATCATCCCCATCCGAGGTCGTATGCAAAAGTTATAGGCAAAACCGTGCGCTGCCCCAATGTTGGCCGGATCATCCGGGTCGGGGTCCGGATCATCCGGGTAATTGAAGCACTAAGATTTCAGAAGGTTGGCGCTGAAGCCGGATGATCTGGGTCAACTCCCGGATGATCCGGGTAAAGGCCGGACAGTCCGGGCAATCGTCCGGACGTCCGGACAAGTTTTTCTGCTGCAGATGTTAGAAAACAGCCCGAAACTCCCTCAAGATGACCTCAGATCAAAAAGTGTTCAACAGCAAAGTTGTGCGTCTCGTCGAGGTGGTTGATTTTCATATAACAATCATCTTAATCCGAGTTCGTATGCAAAAGTAACAGCCCGATTAGTGGACTGCTGTCAAAAATCTGGGCTTGGCCGGATCATCCGGGCCTAGAGCCGGACATCCGGGCCGGAGGTCGTGAGAAGTCCGAATTTGGTTAGATTTTGATGATTTGGACGGCAAGGCAAGTCCTTTTCTTGTATGGGAAGTCCATCCGCCTCTTATATAGACAAGAGGTGATGGCCGATTGAACAACACACAATCGAACAAATCATCTACCACTTTTTACCTTTACTTTTATCTCTCTCCGTTGTTCTTCTTCTTCCTCGTTCTTTGTCTATTCTTCTTGTTGTAGGGCGGCGAACCTCGAGGCTCTAGGGGCGGTCAGGCCGACCTAGAGCAGCCCATAGCCACCGCGCGCCTGGACGGGGTCCCTCCCGGGCGTGTGGGGTTTTGGGTCTACAAAAGCGCCCGCCGGATTGTCTTCCGTACCGCGCTTCCAGACGGGTATCCTTCGACGTGAGCTGCAGTGCATCACCCTCGGTGTTGGAGGTACACGGTGACGTGTTCGTGTGCGAACACACTTTTTGGCGACTCCGCTGGGGACGAAGCTTTGAACAGTCTCCGGCCCATTCTTGCTACGAAGAGATCGTCATCTAGGGTTTGCAATCTACAAAGGTAATATGAATACTCAATTCACATATGTAGATGCAAATAATGCATATGTTGTTGCTAGATCATCTAATGAGCATAATGTATCAGCTAGCCCTAGCTTTATCAATCATGCATCTAATTATGTGCAAGGGCCGATGCAACAAAATCTCCATGATTCTACTTCATATAATTTTAGCAACATGCAACATATGTATCCCAACTCTCATGCATCGGCAACCCCACAAATTTGTATGCCGATGAATAACATGATGAGTTCGGTTAATCAAGTTGAGGCACCCTATGTAGAAACTTCCAATGGTATGCAACAAAGTGTTTCAAGTTTTTATTCATCGGCAAATAACTTGCAGTACGCTAATCCAAACGTGCCGGTGGATAGGGGAATTGGCCATGTTACTACTAGTTATTTGGCCAATTACCCTCAAACATCATATGCTACGCCTAACGCTACTAATTTTTTGGCACCATACGCAACTGTTGATGTCCATAATTCGGCTCCGCACCTTCATGGTCATGGCCGAATAAGTGAAACTTCTGCAGGAGCACAAATTCCTTCACCTACTAGCGTGGCATATGATGTCCCCCCTACACAATTACACAATTTCGGCAACATCTCATTGCCGAAAGAGTCTAAAAGCATTGGGGGGCAACCATATCTAGACTGGGTAATTGAGAACAAGTTTACATTCTCTTGGGATTTGTGCAACTCTATTTGCCAGGAACTAATAGAAGGCGGGAAGCCTCATGATTTTTCTGCTGTAAAAGCTAGAGTTGTGCAAATGATGCAGTCGCCCAGTGCTGTACCATCCAGTGTACCACCTAAACAATCGCAAAGTTTCGTCGCCTCATTGCCAAAAGAGTCTCAAAGTATTGGGGGGCAATCTCATGACGAGTGGATGGAAATTGAGATGAAAAAGTTTAAAGCTCGCCAAGCTGAGATGTGGGCTAAAATTAGACGAGAGCGGGAAGCCTCGCAAATTCAAAAAGATAAAGTTGTTGATTCAAGTAACAAAGAAAATTCGGTTATTAGAAAAGCCGAATCAAGTAGTATATATTCTGAGTCCATCAAATCCAAAGAGGCAAGCATTATTGAGAAAGGACATGGAAAGCATAGCAAAACAGCCATACTTGATTTTTCCGAAGTCAATGGAACCTACTTCCTGCCATATGAGTTCCGTGCCATAGAAATTGACAAGCCTCAAGGACAAGAACAAGTAGCTGAACAAAGTTCGGCTGACATGGATCTTCAAAGCAATGATGCACGAAATCAAGAAAAAGATGATGAAAAGATGTTGGGGAGCCATCCAAAGACGGAGCAAGATGTTCTTCAAGTGGCACCACCATCATGTTCTCCCAACATATTTGAAGAGGTATGCATAGAGAGTAATTTACTTATTTTCAGACTTGGTCGCGACTTTATTATTGATGCATCTATAAGAAATATTCTCATAAGTAATTTTGAAAGACCAATGAAGAAGGGTAATTTACTTGTTAGCAATAAACTTGTTATGGAACATATCGGTCAACCCATTACGCCATGTATAAAGACCGATATTGACTTATTCTTACAGCCAAAGCTTTCCCCGTTGCTTTATCCAAAGTTCATATCTAGTTGGGTAGCTTTGCTTATTTCGGACTTGGCTTGCACTTGGTCTCAACTGAGACATGTATGTTCTAAATATCTTTGTTTCAGAAATTTAAAGCCAAGGTTAAATTATATTGAGAAAACCAATGCTAATATAATATCTTATCCAAAGACATCGGAGATAGAGTGGAAAACACAATGCATAGCCGAATGGGGAGATTACAAATCTGAACCATTCGTTTGCTTATCTCCAAAGCCGTTCAAACAGCAAGATCGGCTAGAAAACAAGAAGTATACCTTCAATTCAAGCATGTGTGATCAAATATTTGATTTGTTGCTGAAAAATAATTACATTACAATTCTTGATCACCATGTTAAGCCATCAATCCAAGGACGAATGTATTGTAAGTTGCATGATTCGTCCAAGCATAATTTTGAGGATTGCAACATGTTTCGTCAAATAGTCAAATCGGCCATTGAAAAAGGACGATTGAATTTTGTTGAAACACCAAGAGATGACCAGTCTATTCCAATTGGTCCCGATGGCAAAAAGTTTTTGCATCGGCTGCTTCAAGTCGATCCATTTAAAGAGAATGTAAAAGCTGCAGGTGATGGGATCAAGCTTTCAAGTAAAGAAGTTGTTGAAGAGCATAACGAACATAATCTTGAGGGCGAGAATTCCATCGAAGCTACAATAGAGACGCCAAGGACTGGGGGGGTAGCAAGCAAATCCAATGATCAATGACAGCAAACCAAAAGAAAATAAAGGCCGAAATAAGCGCAAGTATAAGAGATCAAAAATCACCTTCGCTGAACTATTAGATAAATATCAAAATAAGAGTGAAGAGAAGAATGCTTATCGGCCAAATCATGCAAAGAAACCAAGATCACCCCCAAGGCGTAAATATGAGGATTGGTATTGGCAAAGTGATAATTTTAATGCAACATATTCATATCCTTATTTTGGGCCGCTAATGCCAATGCCGTGGATGCCTCCCTATGCTCATATAGATACATATTCATCATGGGACAGGTATGATACAAGGGCACATTCTCCATCTTATTTTAGACCATCTCACCAATATTATGCAGCTCCAAGAAGATCAACATCTGAACAATCACATGTTAAAGACCGTTTCAATCATAATGAATCGGTCCCGAGCTCAAGGAAGAAGAAAGAGGTGGTCAAACAAGTTTACCGCGTTAAAAGAGATGGTCGTAAGAGTGTTACTTCAGATTTGATCTCAAATGAAAAAGAGCCAATGAAAGTGTTGACATTGGCTACTAAAGGCAATGAGATGGAGTAACCAATTATTGAGAGTCAAAGTGCCAAATCTGAAGAAAAGAAGTTGAGAGTGCACAAGGCCAAGAAAGAATTTCCATTGGTCAAAACGGAATCACAGCCGAGATCCCCACTCGGCTTATCGTATTGGCAAAAGAAGGAATTACAAAATCTTAGTGCACAAGAGATGAGAAAGAGGAACATGGCATGGGTTCCCAAGAGGATCAATCATAACAAAAACGATGTGCATGCTTCAATTGCAACAAGTACAATGAAAGTGAAGAAAGAGAAGGATGGAAGCAACAAACAATTAAGCCGAAGGTGTGCATCACAACATCAAAATCTTCGGTTAGCACAACATCCATTTTCTTCAACAAGGCCATTGATGCCTTTGCCATGGAATTCATCCACAGATGCAAAATTTACCTTGGGTTGCTATAAAATTGTTCATATTTCTAGACATGACAATTCGAAAGAGTTGGCACAGCAAGCATCTGGCTACTATGTTAATCATGGTGTGTTGCATTTCCATCAATAGCCGATGCTTAGTCTCGTCAACATAGGTAAGGCCGAACCGAAGTCCACCGCTTCGGCCACTAATATTGTTTTTATGCAGGTAAAAGTGAGGATTGGAGAAAGTTTATTGTTGATTATCTGCAAAGTCCTAACAAAAGGGTGAACAATATGGTTCGGAGGATGACCTTGAGATACATATCTATGAAACTTTATCATTGAGTTGTTAATGAAGTTGAGAAGGTTTCGCCCAAGCTTGCATCAAGGATTCAAAAAAATAATGGCCGATATATAATTATCACCCTAAGCATATAAATGGCCGATGGAGTGTTGACATCGTCCTTAGAACTAACACGGTGCATGTTATTTTTCGGCACACTAGCTTTGCCGAAAAACAGGGGGGCATGTGTTGATGCTCAAAAGTGGCACGGTTAAAAAGAGTAGCTTGAAGATATGGCAAGATTAATTCAAACTTATTATTGAAAGTCACCACTTGATGGCTCTCTTCAAGATAATCAACGTAAATGTGAAGATGGATCAAAACGGAGCTCAAGTGCAAAAGATATGCCAATTTCGGAGATACTCGTGTTGACATCAGATTAGAGAATGGCATGGAACCTAATTAAGATGACCTCTTATGGAAAAAGTTACAACTGCAAAGTTCTTCGTCTCGTTGAAACGGACGATTCTGATATAAAGATCATCCCCATCCGAGGTCGTATGCAAACGTTATAGGCAAAACCGTGCGCTGCACAAATGTTGGCCGGATCATCCGGGCCGCGGTCCGGATCATCCGGGTAATTGAAGAACTAAGATTCGAGAAGGTTGGCGCTGAAGCATGATGATCTGGGTCAACTCCCGGATGATCCGGGTAAAGGCCGGACAGTCTGGGCAATCGTCCGGACGTTCGGACAAGTTTTTCTGCTGCAGATGTTAGAAAACAGCCCGAAACTCCTTCAAGATGGCCTTCGATCAAAAAGTGTTCAGTAGCAAAGTTGTGGGTCTCGTTGAGGCGGTTGATTTGCATATAACAATCATCTTAATCCGAGTTTGTATGCAAAAGTTACAGCCCGATTAGTGGACTGCTGTCAGAAATCTGGGCTTGGCCGGATCATCCGTGCCTAGAGTCGGACATCCGGGCCGGAGGTCGTGAGAAGTCCGAATTTGGTTAGATTTTGATGATTTGGATGGCAAGGTAAGTCCTTTTCTTGTACGGGAAGTCCATCCGCCTCTTATATAGACAAGAGGTGACGGCCGATTGAACAACACACAATCGAACAAATCATCTACCAATTTTTACCTTTACGTTTATCTCTCTCCGTTGTTCTTCTTCTTCCTCGTTCTTCGTCTACTCTTCTTGTTGCAGGGTGGCGAACCTCGAGGCCCTAGGGGTGGTCAGGCTGACCTAGGGCAGCCCATAGCCGCCGCGCACCCTGACGGGGTCCCTCCTGAGCGTGTGGGGTTTCGGGTCTACAAAAGCGCCCGCCGGATTGTCTTGCGTACCGCGCTTCCGGACGGGTCTCCTTCGACGTGAGCTGCGGTGCATCACCCTCGGTGTTGGAGGTTACACGGTGACGTGTTCGTGTGTGAACACCTCCTAGGGATCTTTCCCTTAAAAACGGTGGTGCGCTGTACCGTTGCGGCGACGTTTCGATTCGCGCCACACTCCTCTTCCGCCTGCCGGGTCGAACTGACCCTTGTTGGTCAGCCGCCGCGGGTTCGGTTTCCCGCCTTAAAGGTGCCTCCTGCGATGCACCATTGGTATACAATGGTCAGAAATGAGCATGGATCAAGTGATGGTGTCTGAACTCTGGTCGTAGTCACCTGGGAAGCCGGAGATAAACCGGGGTAGTCAGCCGTAATGGCCACTAGAGCATTGTCCATGCTAAGTTGGTGGAACACCCCGTCAATCAGCTCCACCTTTATGTCCGGATCCTCTTTGGAGGCTGGATCAAGGGATCGTCCCGGATCCTCGGGCTGTGGAGTCAGGCTTTGTATGCCCTCCATGTCCCGGCGCAGCTCCTGCGTCAAAATCACAGAGTAAGACACTTGACTTTGGGAATATGGATCGGATAAATAAACGTCCGCTTACCCAGCTCTGAGGGTTATTCATGGAGAATCCGTTCAATGGACTCATGCGGAGGAAATCCTCCTTCTCCCCCTTGTACAAGCCGGACAGGATCTTCACCAGATCGGCGGCCGATCCTGGCCCCTTGCGGCCATGACGGGTGGCGTCATCCTCCCCGTTGAAATCCCACATGGGGTGGCCCCTATATTGGAGCGGCTGTACCCCTCGCATAATGCACGTGGCCATGACTCCAATCATGGTCGAACCGGAGTGGGCCAGTAACCTTATTCGGCCTATCAGATATTGGACGCTCCCATCATCTTCCCGTTGAGCGCTCCGCGGGCGCCAACTCAGGCGTTTCTTCAAGGGAGCGTTGCTGAACTCCGGGAGGCCGATCCGAACTGGATCCAGCAGAGGGGCGTCCTCCATATAAAACCATTTCGAAGGCCAGTCTTCGGACGCCTTCTTCGGGGTTCCGGATAGATATCCTATCCGGGCGATGTGCCATATTTCGGCTCCGCCCACTTGATATATCGACCCCTCGTGAGAACGGGGTACGAGGCAAAACAATCTCTTCCACAGCGCAAAATGGGGCTCGATTCCCAAGAACAACTCGCAAAGAGCTACGAAACCCGCGATGTGCAAAATGGAGGCAGGTGTAAGGTGGTGAAGCTGGAGTCCATAGAACTCCAGGAGCCCCCGGAGAAACGGATGTATGGGAAATCCGAGTCCCCTTATTAGATAAGGGACGAAGCATACCCGCTCTCCTTTGGAGGGATTGGGGACACTCTCCGCCTGCTTTCCACCCCTGTAGGTGGCCAGTCTGGCTCGAACCGGAACCATGAAGGCTGGGGGAAGATATCCGTCGGTTTTGAGCGTCACTAGCTCCCTGTGTGGAACTGAACATGTCCCCCAATCTCCTAGCTGAGGGCTGGGAGCGCGAGTGGAGGAGCCACGTTGACTATCCATGATGGAATGGATTTTTGTCAGAGGCGCTTCGATGAGTACTTGCGGAAGGAGGATGGTGTGATTTGGATCTAGATCCTCACCTCTCTTATAGGCGGCTTATTCACACGGCTAGGGGGTAAAACACAAAAATACCCTAGCTTTTCGCATTCATACGACACATGGAAGAGGGCC
This sequence comes from Triticum timopheevii, assembly GCA_963921465.1. Classification (NCBI taxonomy): domain Eukaryota; kingdom Viridiplantae; phylum Streptophyta; class Magnoliopsida; order Poales; family Poaceae; genus Triticum; species Triticum timopheevii. Next base: position 562,045,687 of record OY997268.1, on the reverse strand, counting down.
ATTATTGGACGTGGAAGCCAAGGAGCGCAGCATTTATAAGGAAGCCGGACACTATTCAGCAGACACGTGGAATTTGAAGGAGAACCCGCCTTGCAACGCAGAAGACAATATGCGCGCCGGACTCGTCGTCATTGAAGCCTGGTTCGGGGGCTACTGAGGGAGTCTTGGACTAGGGGGTGTCCGGATAGCCGAACTATCATCATCGGTCGGACTCCAAGAATATGAAGATACAAGATTGAAGACTTCGTCCCGTGTCCGGATGGGACTTCCCTTGGCGTGGAAGGCAAGCTTGGCGATACGGATATGTAGATCTCCTACCATTGTAACCGACTCTGTGTAACCCTAGCCCTCTCCGGTGTCTATATAAACCGGATGGTTTTAGTCCGTAGGACACAACAACAATCATACCATGGGCTAGCTTCTAGGGTTTAGCCTCCTTGATCTCGTGGTAGATCTACTCTTGTAATACCCACATCATCAATATCAATCAAGCAGGACGTAGGGTTTTACCTCCATCAAGAGGGCCCGAACCTGGGTAAAACATCGTGTCCCTTGTCTCCTGTTACCATCAGTCTAGACGCACAGTTCGGGACCCCCTACCCGAGATCCGCCGGTTTTGACACCGACAGACGTGGAAGCCAAGGAGCGCAACATTTATAAGGAAGCCAGACACTATTCGGCAGGCACATGGAATTTGACGGAGAACCCTCCTTGCAACACCGAAGACATTATACGCACCGGACCCGTCGTCATTGAAGCCTGGTTCGGGGGCTACTGAGGGAGTCCCGGATTAGGGGGTGTCCGGATAGCCAAACTATCATCATCGGTCTGACTCCAAGATTATGAAGATACAAGATTGAAGACTTCGTCCCGTGTCCGGATGGGACTTTCCTTGGCGTGGAAGGCAAGCTTGGTGATACGGGTATGTAGATCTCCTTGTTGGAAATATGCCCTAGAGGCAATAATAAAAGGGTTATTATTATATTTCCTTGTTCATGATAATTGTCTTTTATTCATGCTATAACTGTATTATCCGGAAATCGTAATACACGTGTGAATACATAGACCATAACATGTCCCTAGTGAGCCTCTAGTTGACTAGCTCGTTGGTCAACAGATAGTCATGGTTTCCTGACTATGGACATTAGATGTCATTGACAACGGGATCACATCATTAGGAGAATGATGTGATGGACAAGACCCAATCCTAAGCATAGCACAAGATCGTGTAGTTTGTTTTGCTAGAGCTTTTTCAATGTCAAGTATCTCTTCCTTAGACAATGAGATCGTGTAACTCCCGGATACGTCACGAGGAGTTCCGGAATGGTCCGGAGGTGAAGATTTATATATGGGAAGTCGTCATACGGACACCGGAAAGATTCGGGGTCATATCAGTATTGTACCGGGGCCACCAGAGGGGTTCCGGGGGTCCACCGGGAGGGGCCACCCCTCTCGGAGGGCCTCATGGGCCGCAAGCGGCAGGGAACCAGCCCCTGTAGGGCTGGGCGCCCCCCCCTTGGGCCCATGCGCCTAGGGTTGGGGGGGAACCCTAGTGGGGGCGCCCCCCTTTGCTTGGGGGGCAAGCCCCCCTCCATGGCCGCCGCCCCCCCCCCCCCTCTAGATCCCATCTAGAGGGGCCGGCCACCCTTGCCCCTTCCCCTATAAATAGAGGGGTGAGGGGAGGGCTGCAAGACACAACCAAGGCGCAGTCCCTCCCCTCCCCAACACCTCTCCTCCTCCGTCACGAGCTTGGCGAAGCCCTGCCGGAGTACTACTTCTCCACCAACACCACGCCATCGTGCTGCTGCTGGAGCCATCTTCCTCAATCTCTCCTTCCCCCTTGCTGGATCAAGAAGGAGGAGACGTCATCCGCTCCGTACATGTGTTGAACGCGGAGGTGCTGTCCGTTCAGCACTTGGTCATCGGTGATTTGGATCACGGCGAGTACGACTCCATCATCCACGTTCTAGTGAACGCTTCCGCTCGCGATCTACAAGTGGTATGTAGATGCAAACTCTCTCCCATGACTCGTTGCTTAGATGAACTCATAGATGGATCTTCGTGAAACCGTAGGATTTTTTTTTATTTTCTGCAACGTTCCCCAACAGTGGCATCATGAGCTAGATCTATGCATAGTTCTCTATTGCACGAGTAGAACACAATTTTGTTTTGGGCGTAGATCTTGTCAACTTGCTTGCCGCTACTAGTCTTATCTTGCTTCAGCGGTATTGTGGGATGAAGCGGCCCGGACCAACCTTACACGTACGCTTACGTGAGACCGGTTCCACCGACTGACATGCACTAGTTGCATAAGGTGGCTGGCGGGTGTCTGTCTCTCCCACTTTAGTTGGAGCAGATTCGATGAAAAGGGTCCTTATGAAGGGTAAATAGAAGTTGACAAAATCACGTTGTGGTTATTCGTAGGTAAGAAAACGTTCTCGCTAGAACCCAATTGCAGCCACGTAAAAGATGCAACAACAATTAGAGGACGTCTAACTTGTTTTTGCAACAATTGTCATGTGATGTGATATGGCCAGAAGTTGTGATGAATGATGAATGACATATTGTGATGTATGAGATCATGTTCTTGTAATAGGAATCACGACTTGCATGTCGATGAGTATGACAACCGGTAGGAGCCATAGGAGTTGTCTTTATTTTTGTATGACCCAACGTGTCATTGAAGAACGCCATGTAAATTACTTTACTTTATTGCTAAACGCGTTAGCCATAGAAGTAGAAGTAGTCGTTGGCGTGACAACTTCATGAAGACACGATGATGGAGATCATGATGATGGAGATCATGGTGTCATGCCGGTGACAAGATGATCATGGAGCCCGAAGATGGAGATCAATGGAGCTTTATGATATTGGCCATATCATGTCACTACTATATATAATTGCATGTGATGTTTATTATGTTTATGCATCTTGTTTACTTAGAACGACGATAGTAAATAAGATGATCCCTTACAACAATTTCAAGAAGTGTTCTCCCCTAACTGTGCACCGTTGCTAAAGTTCTTCGTTTCGAAGCACCACGTGATGATCGGGTGTGATAGATCCTTACGTTCACATACAACGGGTGTAAGACAGTTTTACACATGCAAAACACTTAGGGTTAACTTGACAAGCCTAGCATGTACAGACATGGCCTCGGAACACGGAGACGGAAAGGTCGAACACGAGTCGTATGGAAGATACGATCAACATGAGGATATTCACCGACGATGACTAGTCCGTCTCACGTGATGATCGGACACGGCCTAGTCGACTCGGATCATGTAACACTTAGATGACTAGAGGGATGTCTAATCTGAGTGGGAGTTCATTAAAATAATTTGATTAGATGAACTTAATTATCATGAACTTAGTCTAAAACCTTTGCAAATATGTCGTGTAGATCAAATGGCCAACGCTCATGTCAACATGAACTTCAACGCGTTCCTAGAGAAAACCAAGCTGAAAGATGATGGCAGCAACTATACGGACTGGGTCCGGAACCTGAGGATCATCCTCATAGCTGCCAGGAAACAATATGTCCTAGAAGGACCGCTAGGTGATGCACCCGTCCTAGAGAACCAAGACATTATGAATGCTTTGTAGTCTCGTGCTGATGATTACTCCCTCGTTTAGTGCGGCATGCTTTACAGCTTAGAACCGGGGCTCCAAAAGCATTTTGAGCAACACGGAGCATATGAGATGTTCGAGGAGCTGAAACTAGTTTTCCAAGCTCATGCCCGGGTCGAGAGATTTGACGTCTCCGACAAGTTCTATAGTTGTAAGATGGAGGAAAATAGTTCTGTCAGTGAGCACATACTCAAAATGTCTGGGTTGCACAACCGCCTGTCCCAGCTGGACATTAACCTCCGGACGAGGCAGTCATTGACAGAATCCTTCAGTCGCTCCCACCAAGCTACAAGAGCTTTGTGATGAACTACAATATGTAGGGGATGGTGAAGACCGTTCCTGAAGTATTTTCCATGCTGAAGTCAGCAGAGGTTGAAATCAAGAAAGAACATCAAGTGTTGATGGTCAATAAGACCATTAAGTTCAAGAAGGGCAAGGGTAAGAAGAACTTCAAGAAGGATGGCAAAGATGTTGCCGCACCCGGTAAGCCAGTTCTCGGGAAGAAGTCAAAGAATGGACCCAAGCCTGAGACTGAGTGCTTTTATTGCAAGGGGAAGGGTCACTAGAAGCGGAACTGCCCCAAATACTTAGCGGATAAGAAGGCCGACAACACTAAAGGTATATTTGATATACATGTAATTGATGTGTACCTTACCATACTCGTAGTAACTCCTGGGTATTTGATACCGGTGCCGTTGCTCATATTTGTAACTCACAGCAGGAGCTGCGGAATAAACGGAGACTGGCGAAGGACGAGGTGACGATGCGCGTCGGGAATGGTTCCAAGGTCGATGTGATCGCCGTCGGCACGCTACCTCTACATTTACCTACGGGATTAGTTTTAAACCTTAATAATTGTTATTTGGTGCCAAGTTTGAGCATGAACATTGTATCTGGATCTCGTTTGATACGAGATGGCTACTCATTTAAATCCGAGAATAATGGTTGTTCTATTTATATGAGAGATATGTTTTATGGTCATGCCCCGATGGTCAATGGTTTATTCTTAATGAATCTCGAGCGTAATATTACACATATTCATAGTGTGAATACCAAAAGATGTAAAGTTGATAACAATAGTCCCACATACTTGTGGCACTGCCGCCTTGGTCACATTGGTGTCAAGCGCATGAAGAAGCTCCATGCTGATGGACTTTTAGAGTCTCTCGATTATGAATCATTTGACACGTGCGAACCATGCCTCATGGGCAAAATGACCAAGACTCCGTTCTCCGGAACAATGGAGCGAGCAACCAACTTATTGGAAATCATACATACCGATGTGTGCGGTCCAATGAGCGTTGAGGCTCGCGGAGGATATCGTTATGTTCTCACTATCACTGATGACTTGAGTAGATATGGGTATGTTTACTTGATGAAACACAAGTCTGAGACCTTTAAAAAGTTCAAGGAATTTCAGAATGAGGTAGAGAATCAACGTGACCGAAAGATAAAGTTCCTACGATCAGATCGTGGAGGAGAATACTTAAGTCACGAATTTGGTACACACTTAAGGAAATGTGGAATCGTTTCACAACTCACGCCGCCTGGAAAACCTGAGCGTAACGGTGTGTCCGAACATCGTAATCGCACTCTATTGGATATGGTGCGATCTATGATGTCTCTTACTGATTTACCGCTATCATTTTGGGGATACGCTCTAGAGACAGCTACATTCACTTTAAATAGGGCACCGTCTAAATCCGTTGAGACGACACCGTATGAATTATGGTTTGGAAAGAAACCTAAGCTGTTGTTTCTAAAAGTTTGGGGATGCGATGCTTATGTCAAGAAACTTCAACCTGAAAAGCTCGAACCCAAGTCGGAAAAATGCGTCTTCATAGGATACCCTAAAGAAACCATTGGGCATACCTTCTACTTAAGATCCGAGGGCAAGATCTTTGTTGCCAAGAACGGATCCTTTCTGGAAAAAGAGTTTCTCTCGAAAGAAGTAAGTGGGAGGAAAGTAGAACTCGATGAAGTACTACCTCTTGAACGGGATAGTAGTGCAGCTCAGGAAAATGTTCCTGTGATGCCTACTCCAACTGAAGAGGAAAATAATGATGATGATCAAGGTACTTCGGATCAAGTTGCTACTGAACTTTGTAGGTCCACAAGGACACATTCCGCACCAGAGTGGTACGGCAACCCTGTCCTGGAAATCATGTTGTTGGACAACGGTGAACCTTCGAACTATGAAGAAGCGATGGCGGGCCCAGATTCCAACAAATGGCTTGAAGCCATGAAATCCGAGATAGAATCCATGTATCAAAACAAAGTATGGACTTTGACAGACTTGCCCGATGATCGGCGAGCGATAGAAAACAAATGGATCTTTAAGAAGAAGACGGACGCGGATGGTAATATTACCGTCTATAAAGCTTGACTTGTCGCTAAGGGTTATCGACAAGTTCACGGGATTGAATACGACGAGACATTCTCTCCCGTAGCGAAGCTGAAGTCCGTCCGAATCATATTAGCAATTGCCGCATACTATGATTATGAGATATGGCAGATGGACGTCAAAACGGCATTCCTTAACGGACATCTTAAGGAAGAGCTGTATATGATGCAGCCGGAAGGTTTTGTCGATCCTAAGAACGCTAACAAAGTATGCAAGCTCCAGCGATCCATTTATGGGCTGGTGCAAGCATCTCGGAGTTGGAACATTCGCTTTGATGAGATGATCAAAGCGTTTGGGTTTATGCAGACTTATGGAGAAGCCTGCGTTTACAAGAAAGTGAGTGGGAGCTCTGTAGCATTTCTCATATTATATGTAGATGACATACTCTTGATGGGAAATGATATAGAACTTTTGGACAGCATTAAGGCCTACTTGAATAAGTGTTTTTCAATGAAGGACCTTGGAGAAGCTGCTTATATATTAGGCATTAAGATCTATAGAGATAGATCGAGACGCCTCATAGGTCTTTCACAAAGCACATACCTTGATAAGATTTTGAAGAAGTTCAAAATGGATCAGTCCAAGAAGGGGTTCTTGCCTGTATTGCAAGGTGTGCGATTGAGCTCGGCTCAATGCCCGACCATGGCAAAAGATAAACAAGAGATGAGTGTCATCCCCTATGCTTCAGCCATAGGATCTATTATGTATGCCATGCTGTGTACCAGACCTGATGTAAACCTTGCCGTAAGTTTGGTAGGTAGGTACCAAAGTAATCCCGGCAAGGAACACTGGACAGCGGTCAAGAATATCCTAAAGTACTTGAAAAGGACAAAGGACATGTTTCTCGTTTATGGAGGTGACGAAGAGCTCGCCGTAAAGGGTTACGTCGACGCTAGCTTCGAAACAGATCTGGATGACTCTAAGTCACAAATCGGATATGTGTATATGTTGAATGGTGGAGCAGTAAGCTGGTGCAGCTGCAAGCAGAGCGTCGTGGCGGGATCTACATGTGAAGCGGAGTACATGGCAGCCTCGGAGGCAGCGCATGAAGCAATTTGGGTGAAGGAGTTCATCACCGACCTAGGAGTCATACCCAATGCGTCGGGGCCGATCAAACTCTTCTGTGACAACACTGGAGCTATTGCCCTTGCCAAGGAGCCCTGGTTTCACAAGAAGACCAGGCACATCAAGCGTCGTTTCAACTCCATCCGTGAAAATGTTCAAGATGGAGACATAGATATTTGCAAAGTACATACGGATCTGAATGTCGCAGATCCGTTGACTAAACCTCTCTCACGAGCAAAACATGATCAACACCAGAACTCTATGGGTGTTCGATTCATCACAATGTAACTAGATTATTGACTCTAGTGCAAGTGGGAGACTGTTGGAAATATGCCCTAGAGGCAATAATAAAAGGGTTATTATTATATTTCCTTGTTCATGATAATTGTCTTTTATTCATGCTATAACTGTATTATCCGGAAATCGTAATACACGTGTGAATACATAGACCATAACATGTCCCTAGTGAGCCTCTAGTTGACTAGCTCATTGGTCAACAGATAGTCATGGTTTCCTGACTATGGACATTAGATGTCATTGACAACGGGATCACATCATTAGGAGAATGATGTGATGGACAAGACCCAATCCTAAGCATAGCACAAGATCGTGTAGTTCGTTTTGCTAGAGCTTTTTCAATGTCAAGTATCTCTTCCTTAGACCATGAGATTGTGTAACTCCTGGATACCGTAAGAGTGCTTTGGGTGTACCAAATGTCACAACGTAACTGGGTGACTATAAAGGTGCACTACAGGTATCTCCGAAAGTGTCTGTTGGGTTGACACGGATTGAGACTGGGATTTGTCACTCCGTATGACGGAGAGGTATCTCTGGGCCCACTCGGTAATGCATCATCATAATGAGCTCAAAGTGACCAAGTGTTTGGTCACGGGATCATGCATTACGGTACGAGTAAAGTGACTTGCTGGTAACGAGACTGAACGAGGTATTGGGATACCGACGATCGAGTCTCGGGCATGTAACGTACCGATTGACAAAGGGAATTGTATACAGGGTTGATTGAATCCTCGACATCGTGGTTCATCCGATGACACCATCGAGGTGCATGTGGGAGCCAACATGGGTATCCAGATCCCGCTGTTGGTTATTGACCGGAGAGCCGTCTCGGTCATGTCTGCATGTCTCCCGAACCCGTAGGGTCTACACACTTAAGGTTCGGTGATGCTAGGGTTATTAGGAAGACTTGTATGTGATTACCGAAAGTTGTTCGGAGTCCCGGATGAGATCCCGGACGTCACGAGGAGTTCTGTAATGGTCTGGAGGTGAAGATTTATATATGGGAAGTCGTCATACGGACACCAGAAAGATTTGGGGTCATATCGGTATTGTACCGGGGCCACCGGAGGGGTTCCGGAGGTCCACCGGGAGGGGCCACCCCTCTCGGAGGGCCTCATGGGCCGCAAGGGGGAGGGAACCAGCCCCTGGAGGGCTGGGCACGCCCGCCCTTGGGCCCATGCGCCTAGGGTTGGGGGGGAACCCTATTGGGGGCGCCCCCCTTTGCTTGGGGGGCAAGCCCCCCTCCCTAGCCGCCGCCCCCCCTCTAGATCCCATCTAGAAGGGCCGGCCCCCCTTGCCCCTTCCCCTATAAATAGAGGGGTGAGGGGAGGGCTGCAACACACAACTAAGGCGCAGCCCTTCCCCTCCCCAACACCTCTCCTCCTCCGTCACGAGCTTGGCGAAGCCCTGCCGGAGTACTGCTTCTCCATCAACACCACGCCGTCGTGCTGCTGCTGGAGCCATCTTCCTCAACCTCTCCTTCCCCCTTGCTGGATCAAGAAGGAGGAGACGTCATCCACTCCGTACGTGTGCTGAATGCGGAGGTGCTGTCCGTTCAGCACTTGGTCATCGGTGATTTGGATCACGGCGAGTACGACTCCATCATCCACGTTCTAGTGAATGCTTCCGCTCGCGATCTACAAGTGGTATGTAGATGCAAACTCTCTCCCATGACTCGTTGCTCAGATGAACTCATAGATGGATCTTGGTGAAACCGTAGGAATTTTTTTATTTTCTGCAACATTCCCCAACACTCCTACCATTGTAACCGACTTTGTGTAACCCTAGCCCTCTCCGGTGTCTATATAAACCAGATGGTTTTTGTCACGGCCGGGGCTGGGAGGCCACGAGCACCTATGGGGCAGGAGGGCCCCTTTTGTTTGTCCGGCGGGGGAGCAGAGGGCGCACGCAGAGAGGATCGAGGCGAGGGAGCGCGCGGGGGATTTTTACCCAGCTTCGGAGCTCTCCGGAGAGATAAAACTCCTACTGCTGCTTTGTGTGTTGTATTTGTTCTTGCTCGATAGAGCGGGCGTGGCGTCGAATCAGCCGAACCCTAAGCTGTGGAGCCAAAATTCCCAACCTCCGGAACCCTCTCTACGTGCGCAAGGGCCTCCTTTTTATAGGCTAAAGGGGTCACCGACAGGTGGCAGCGTAGGAAGGGGGGTAGAAAGGTAAAAATGCGGGTTGGTACAACTACTACCAACAGTGTCCCCTACCTAACTCTGACAGCAGGGGACAAGGGCATTTAACGCCCGTCCGGTCGCCCCAACAGTGCAAGGAAACGACCGTTAGAGGCGCCACCGATCGCCACGATGGCCTCCTTGTCAGCTCCTTTTGCCACCTCGCACCGCATGGCTGCACAGCGCCTTGGCACGTGCTCCTGGGATAGTCCTGGGGTGACACGTCGTTGGATGCGCTGGAGCTCGGGTGCAGAGTGGCAGCCTTGCCGCGGCAAGCGCCTTGCCGCGACCCTTGTCTGGTCGCACCAGCGAGCTTGCCGCTCGCCGGGCCTTGCCGAGACGCGCGGGGCGTCGCGGCAAGTTCCTTGAAGTGCCTTGGCTGGCCTTCCCGGCAAGCTCCTCTTGCCGGGGCCTTTGTCCTTCTCGGCAAGCTCCTCTTGCCGGGGCATTTTATTCTTCCTGGCCAGCTCCTCTTGTCGGGGCCTTGGTTGGCCTTCCCGGCAAGCTCCTCTTGCCGGGGCCTTGGTTGGCCTTCCCGGCAAGCTTCTCTTGCCGGGGCTTTTAGCTTCTGTTCTTGAATAGCATCTAAGCGGCCGTTGAGGGTCTTTGCGGATGCCCGGCAAGCCCTGCCGCAGGTCGCTGCGACTGCCCGTGCACAAGTTCGGGGGACTAAGGTACCCCCTACTTTAGTACACCGACAGGAGCCCCCGGGCCTGGGCCATACACGGTGCCGAGCGCTATTGGGCCAGGCCCAAAACAGTGCACGGGCCCGCGCGGCCTGGGTCCACACTAAATCTGACTCTGCGCCCACCACGCCCTCCCCTTGCAACGGCACGCGTTCATCACGGCGTGGTGGGAGACGTGGGCGGCGTGCGCGATTTTCGAGGTGTCCACCCCCCCACCCCGCCCGTGACCGCGGGGAGAGGCGAGGTCACCTCATCTGTCGCTTTGGCTCTGCATCCCCGCCACGCGGCTCCCATGCACTCGGGGTCGCGGACGGTGGAAGTGGGAAACCGAGCCGTCACGGGCGGAGGCAGCGGGTCGGCTCCGATTCCCTGCTCCTCCTGTGCCCTGATTCGCCGAGCGGGGCAGCCGAGCCCCCACCTCGCTCCTTTAAGAAGGGCGAGAGGGGAGCGCAGAAACCCGCACTTTCTCATCTCCTCCTTTCTTCAACTTCTGCTTCCCTTCCTCTCATCCGCCATGGAGGAAGGGAACCCTGGCCCTTCATCGGTAGCGGCGAGGGTCGCCGCCAGGCAGCGCATCCCTCCCTATCCCGCGCCCGTGGTGGTGGAGCCAACCACAATGGGAAGAGGGAGGGGGCGCGGTCGTGGACGAGGCTGAGGACGAGGTCGAGGCTCTCGGGGGAGAGGTGGTCGAGGCGACGCGGCATCCCCGCCTCCGCCGGCGGTTCCTCCCCTCGCTGCGGTCCACACGGGGGACGACCCTTGCGAGTTCTTCGTCAGGCTGCGCCGGCCGCCTCGCCGTCGCCTCCGGCTTCCTGTTCCGTTTGCGAGCGCGATGGAGCCAGAACCGCCCGAGATGCTGAGATTGCGCATGAGGGGCTGCGGGATCAGCGGCACGCGAGTCCACGTTGTATCCCCAGCCCCTGGCGTGATGCATCTTGACCGCGGATGGAAGACTTTCGCCCGCATCCACAGCTTGACGGCGGGGTTTACCCTCCATTTTTAGTTAATGGAGGGTGACCTCCTCTCCGTCAAGGTCTTCGGGGACTCCGGCATCCGGGCGAGGTGCTGCGTGGACAGCTCCTCTAATAGCGAAGACTCTTCCTCGAGCGAGAGTGACGAGGAGGAGAGCGACAGCGACGACGAGGGTAACGGGCGGCGGGGCAGCGAGTCCGACTAAGTGTCGGACGCCGCTCCGCACGTCACCGGCGACCCCATCATCCGCGTCGCTGGCACCTTGAACTCCCCGGGGTCGTCTCCTTGGGCGGCTGGCGTAGGGAGGCTGCGGAAGAGGGAGAGGGCCGGCGGCAAGGCCGTCAAGTCAGAGTACGAGGGCATGGTGCCCTCGACAGCGTGCTGACGTCCTGCCGCCCCGTCTTCGAGCCCCGCTTCCGGTGCCGCCATCACCATCCAGCCTTCGGACGGCCCCGGGGATGTTCTCTTGGTGTCTTCTGGCACCCGTAGCTCGCCTAGGCGCCCCTTTTGCCCTCCTCGGCTCCTTGATCTACCTCCTGAAGAGAGGGACAGGAAAAGGATTACGGGCATCTTATCTTTTTAATTTGTAAGCCTTCGGGCATTAGCTGCATTTAAAACTTGTAATCCTCTCTCTCATGTTTTTCATCCTCTATGGACTGTACCCGAGTGGGATGCTTTTTAATGAAAAGGGGAAGCTTGCTATGTCACACCCTTTACTTGATTCTATGCCTTGTAAGTTTTTACCCTACGCTTTTAGGGAACTTGCCAGTGCGGGCACCTTGCCGTGAGCGCCGAGTGCGGAACATCAGCAACGGAACTGCAACCGACAGGAAACCTTGTCGCGGAGCTAGTCGCGGCTTACTTAAGTCGTTGAGCGGACTCGAAACGATACTAAGGCAACTAGCTACGAGTTGGTTCTCTGTCGGCGGTGTCGTGACCGACAAGAAACCTTGTCGTTGAGCTAGCCGCAGTTCACCTAAGTTGTCGAGCAGACTCGAAACAACAGTCGGTGCACGACTAGCTACGAGCCGGTTCCTCCGCGCACAGGTTTTTTTTATACAAGGCATGAACGTTCAAGGACGCGGCTTCGCGTTTCCCAGTCCATGAGAGGATGCATGACGAGGGATGAAAAACTTATATGGTATCGTAGCCTCCGGCAACCTTGGCTTGCCGCAGATGAGGCTTGATATTCGCAGCCCCCGGCAACACTGGCTTGCCGGGGTCTAGGTGCCGGCGCGTCCTTCTTCTTCTTCCTGGTCGCTGTCATTTCAGTTATGAAAACGTTTTAGCCAGTGCCGCGACAAGTTACTTTTGCAACATAACTCAATTCTGGGCACTATCCGCTATGTTACTTCCTCTACTTGATTCCGCCCCTTGTGTGTTTTCACCCTACGCTTTGAGGGAAACTTGCCGGTGCAAGCACACTTGCTGAGTGCGGGACATCAGTAGCCCACTGGTGGTGTTGTGTCCGGCAAGAAACCTTGTCGGGGCTAGTTGCAGCGCGCTTGTATTGTTGAGCGGACTCGAAACAAATCAAGGGCGCAACTTAGCCGCGAGCCGGTTCCTCCGCGCACAGGTTTTACACACAAGGCACAGTCGTTCGAGGAATATAACTTTGCTCTGTGTCATATCCTTTACTCTGTCACATCCCTTGTATGTTTTCGCCCTACGCTTTGAGGGAAACTTGCCGGCGCAAGCACACTTGCTGAGTGCGGAACATCAGCAGCCCGCTGGCGGTGCTGGGTCCGGCAAGAAACCTTGTCGGGGCTAGTTGCAGTGCGCTTGTATTGTTGAGCGGACTCGAAACAAATCAAGGGCGCAACTTAGCCGCGAGCTGGTTCCTCCGTGCTCAGGTTTTCCATACAAGGCACGGACATTCAAGGAATATAACTTAAAAATTTAAAACTTGATCATGCTCAAACTTTGGCAACTTATCTTTTTTTTGTCGCCTGTGCTCCGGCGAGGCCATGCTCCTTTGAACGACACCCGGCCCACACCTCTGTCCTCTCCTCCTTGAAGCTTCTGGCATTGGCTTTGCGGCTAAGGTAGCGGCGCAAAGCTTGCCGGTAGCGAGCAGCTCGTACCGCAGCCTGAAGACGATCTTCCTCGAGGAGCAGCGCGTTATCTTTTCCGCGGCTGCTCTCGCTCTAGCTCACCGTAGGGGAGCACTCGAGGCGATCCGTACTCAAGGGGAAAGGGGTCGAGAATGTTGAGCCCCCAGCCCGAGAATGGCCAGGATAAAGGGATTGTTTGGAGAGCTTGAGCTGGCTGATGAATCTGTTTGGAGTGAAACTAGCACCCTTCACATATTGGTTACTTGTGCAGTTGCATCCTGGAGGGCTGTCGGCCAGAAGAAACCTTGCCGGAAGGCTTTGCCGGCAAGAGCTCTTGCGCCAATGTGGTGACCACATATGCCTCCATGTATCTCCGACAACAGCTCCTGTCCATCTTCCCGGGAAATGTACTTCAATTTCACTCCGTTGAATCTTTTTCTGTACAGTATGTCATCGACAAGCTGGTACATACTTGATTGCCGGGCTACTTTTTCCGCTTCTTCCTGTTCCTCGGGAAGTTCTCCTGTCTGAAGGAAATGGACGATCTGCTGTGCCGATGCCGGAGCTTGTGGCTCGACGACAAGGACTAAAGGCGCGAATGCTGCTGCGGGAACATCCGCTTCTACGGCAAGAATCTGGTGTCTTGCCGGAGCGTGATGTTCCCCGACAAGCCTGCCGGAGCAAAACTTGTCGGGAGCCTCTGCTCGAACGGAACAAGGCCTGGGCCTTGCCAGAGCAGGACGTTCCCCGGCAAGCGTGTCGAGACACAGCTTGTCGGGAGCCTCTGCTCGAACGGAACAAGGTCCAGGGCCTGCCGGAGCAGACCATTCCTCAGCGCTCTTGGTGTTGATCTTGGGGACCTTCTTGGCGGTGGCTCCGGGGAGCTCTGCCGGAAAGTAGTCGCCGGCAACCAACTTCCTCTTCTTTCTCTGTCCAGTCGATGGTGTCACAGATGGCTGAGTCAGCTTGAGCACAAAGATCCCTGGTTCCACAGGCAACTTGAGTGCGGCACACTTTGACAGACTATCTGTAATGTCATTCTGAGCTCTTGGAACATGTTCCATTTTCAGGCCGTCAAAATGTTCCTCTAGCCTCCTCACTTCATCGATGTATGCTTCCATCAGTGGACTCTGATAATCTTTGTTAACTTGGCGAACGACAAGCTGTGAATCACCCCTGACAATAAGCTTCTTGATCCCAAGTTCTGCCGCGATCCTGAGTCCGGCAAACAAGCCCTCATACTCCGCAGTATTATTTGTTGCTTGCTCCTTGGGAAAGTGCATTTGGACGACGTACTTGAGGTGCTCTCCGGTGGGTGCGACAAGTAGTACGCCCGCACCGGCGCCTTGCAGCGAGAAGGCACCGTCGAAGTACATGATCCATTCCTTGCTAGCTTCCTTGACGGGGATGCTCCTCTCCGGAATTTCTTCATCAGGCGTTGGCGTCCATTCTGCTATGAATTCTGCCAAGGCTCGGCTCTGGATAGTTGAGGTATTCTCGAACTTGAGGCCAAAGCTCAACAATTCCAGTGCCCACTCGACAATCCTGCCTGTTACCTCTGGATTCTGCAATATCCTCTTCAACAGAAAGCGAGTGACCACTGTGATCTCATGTGCTTGGAAGTAGTGGCGCAGCTTCCTCGAGGCCATTAGGAGGCCGAAGAGCAGCTTCTGCACACCAGAGTACCTTGATCTAGCCCCCTGCAGAAGGGAGCTGACGAAGTAAACTGGGTGCTGCACCATCTTTTTTTGTTTCTCTCCTTGCGGCTGCGCGGCTCCATTCTTGCCGGAACCAGAACTTGCCGGATCGGGGCTTGTCGGGCCAGAGCTCATCGGGGAAGCCCCCTGCTTGTCGCTGGACTTGCTTGTCGCGGATGCTGGCTCACCATCTGCCTCCCTTTCCGCCACTAATGCAGCACTAACCACTTGATTGGTTGCCGCCAAATATAGCAGCAACTTCTCTTGTGGCTTAGGTGCGACAAGTGTTGGAGTAGAGGATAGGTATCTCTTTAGGTCTTGCAGCGCAGCCTCCGCTTCCGGAGTCCATTTCATTGGACCTGCCTTTTTCAAGATTTTGAAAAATGGCAGGGCGCGCTCAGCAGACTTGGAGATGAACCTACTCAGAGCAGCAACACAACCGGCAAGCCTTCGCACATCCTTGACGCGCTTCGGTGCTTCGATTTGCTCAATGGCCTTGATCTTGTCGGGATTAGCTTCAATCCCCCTCTGGGATACAATGAATCCGAGAAGCTTGCCGGAGGGAACTCCAAACACACACTTCTCGGGATTCAACTTGAGGTTGATCCTGCGCAGATTTGCAAAAGTCTCATCTAAATCTTGGATCAAAGTCTCTTTGTCCTTGCTCTTGACCACTATGTCATCCATGTAAGCTTCTACATTTCTGTGCAGCTGTGGCTCAAAAGCATGACTGACAACTCTTGCAAATGTTGAACCAGCATTCTTTAACACGAAGGGCATTCGCACAAAGCAGTACGTGCCACATGGAGTAATGAATGCGGTTTTCTCTTCATCCTCTTCTGCCATGAAGATCTGATGATATCCTGAATATGCATCAAGGAATGAAAGCAGATCACATCCTGCCGTGGAGTCGACAATCTGGTCAATGCGCGGCAAGGGAAATGGATCCTTGGGGCAAGCTTTATTAACATCAGTGAAGTCAATACAAAGCCTCCACTTCCCATTTGCTTTGCGCACGACTACTGGATTGGCTAACCACGTCGGATGGAGTACCCCTCGGACCAGGCCTGCTGCTTCCAACTTCTTGATCTCTTCTGCAATGAATTCTTGACGCTCTACTGCTTGCTTTCTGACTCTCTGCTTGACGGGCCGCGCGTGAGGACAGACGACAAGATGGTGCTCAATTACTTTCCTGGGAACACCGGGGACGAGCGCGCTTTCCTATTTAGGATCAAGCGTGGCGCTGATGGTGAAGGTGCCACCAGTGCCGTCCTCCTTGGCGGCCACTTTCTTGGTCTCTGGTGAAGCTATCTTTGCCTTCTTGCACTTGCCGATGGAGCTCGATGGTGCGTCCTCGACGGCAGCGCAGCACTCCGAAGAGGTGCGCTTGCCGGAGTAGGCATCAGAGCTACCCTTGCCGGACTTGGCCTTCTTCTTCCCCCCGGGAGCTTCAGCGGCAAGGGGTTTGCGCCTTGCTGCGGCTGCTGCTTCCCGGTAGATCTTGTCAGTACAGATGAGTGCATCCTTCTTGTCACCTTGGACAGAAATGACACTTATCGGAACGGGCATCTTGAGCACATTGTAGGCATAGTGAGAGGCTGCCATGAACTTGGCAAGCACTGGACGGCCGAGTATCCCATTGTAAGGTAATGGGAAATCAGCAACGTCAAACGTGACTCTCTCTATCCTGAAATTCAGCTCGCTGCCAAATGTCACTGGCAGCGTGATCTTCCCCTTCGGCTTGCTCCTTCCCGGGTTTATTCCTTGAAAAGTACCAGTCTCTTCGAGCTCGCTGTCGGGGATCTGGAGCTTCTTGAGCACTGCGGATGAGATCAGATTCAGGCCGGCCCCGTTGTCAACCAGCATCTTCGTGACCCTGAGGTTGCGGATTGTTGGTGAAACCAACATCGGCAAGCACCCGACCGCAGTGATGCGATCAGGGTGATCTTCAATGTCGAAGATGATGGGCGTGCTGGACCACTTTAGGGGCTTGCGTGACTCAACGGGCGGTTCTGCTGCGTTCACCTCCCGCACCCACTGTTTGAGTTGGCGGTGTGAGGTATGCAGAGAAGCACCGCCATCGACGCACAGCACCTCTGTCGCCTTCTGGAACTCTTGCTCGTCAGTCTCATCTTCCTCCATCTCATCATCCTCATCTTCGTCTTGGTCTTTGTCGCGGCCGTGGGGAGGCCTGTCTCCTTGCCGCGGCTTGGCCTTGTCGCGGCGCCCTCCCCGGGCGGGATACTTCTTGCCGGATCCTCCGCCTCCTTGCTGGGCCTTCTCCTTGTCACGGCGCTCGTATTCAGCTTTCTGTAGCTCCGCCATCTGCTCAACTTTCTTGCAGGCTTGGAGATCATGGCCCTTGGTGCGGTGGACCTTGCAATACTGCTTGCCGGAGCCATCCTGCTTGTCGGCGGCCACCACAGTCTCGCCAGAATTGCCAGCTCTAGCCTTCTCGGAACCGCCTCCGCTGCCGGATTGCTCAACAGCTAGCACATCCTTAGCCTTTCTCTTTCTGTTATTCCGCCTCCGGTTCCTCTTTGCCGGAGGGGCGTCTTCACTGTCAGATCTTTCTGTCCCTGCATTCTCTCCGGGGAGTCTCCTCCCCTCTTCAGCCCATGCACACTTGTCGGCCAGGGCATATAGCTCGCTGACATCTCTGATTTTGCACATCGCCATCTCCTCCCTCATCCTGCGGTTACGCACGTTCTGATGGAACGCGCTGATAACCGCGGCAGGGTGGACGTCCGGGATGTTGCGCTGCACCTGACTGAACCTCTGTATATACTTGCGAAGGGGTTCTCCCTCCTTCTGGGCGAGCAGGTGAAGGTCACTCTCCTGGCCATGGGGTTTGTGGCCGCCTGTGAAGGCGCCGACAAACTGATGGCACAGGTCCGCCCACGAAGAGATGGAGTTGTCCGGCAAGTGCATGAGCCAAGATCTGACATTGGGCTTGAGTACCAGCGGGAAGTAGTTGGCGAGGATCTTCTCGTCGCATCCTCCGGCAGCCTGCACCGTGATGGTGTAGATGCTGAGGAACTCCGACGGATGTATCCTGCCATCGTACTTCTCGGGCACGTCTGGCTTGAAGTTCTTGGTACTGGGCTACTGGACTTGCCGCAGCTCACGGGTGAACGCAGGGCAACCTGCCGCGTACGGCAAGTAGCCTGGTTCCCCTGGTGCATGCATGTCGACAGTGGGCCCAGCACGCCGGTCAGATTGACGTCGCGCCTCTCTTCGACGCTCGATGCGAGTGCGAGCGTCTTCGTGTCGTCGTTCTTGGAGAACTTGGCGTTGATCGCGGCGAGCTCGCGGGTTGGCCCAGCGAGTCGACGATCTCAGCCTTCGGGGCGGGGAGTGCGCAGTGGTGGCACCCCCAGCGGTCTTGTCGGCATCGGCTTGTGCCTGGGCGTCTTGCCGGGGCTTCGATGTGCTCGGTTGCCGGGGCATGTCGCCGTTGGCGAAGCCAATGAGGCTATAGATGGCGGCCCTCCAGTCGTCGATCTTGTCCGGCGCCGGAGGGTAATCTAGAAGCAGCTGGGCTCAGGCCAGCGCTTCCTCTGGAGTCTTGGGCGGCGGTGGCGAGCGGCGCGAGGCGTGAGACATGCTCAAACTTCTAACAGTGTTAGAAGGAGCATCATCACGCACAGGCGACCGCACCGCGCTCGTGCTAGCGCGTTGGCGTGCATGTTGGCCTTGAGCGTCCCGCGACCCACCAGCTTGGCCTTGTTCCAACGCGAGCACGGTGCCAGGAGCACCATGGCGTTGTTGATCCTGCACTTCCTGGGAGGGGTGCGGTGGATATGCAGAAGCCGAACCTTGCGGGGCCTTGTCCTTGGACCGGGTGACGACGCGCGTCCCCCCACCGGCGCCCGCTCCTCCGCCGGCGTCTGTCCCACCGCCCGCTTGCTCCGGTGGCGGTAGGGAAGTCGCAGACGGAGCGGCCACTTCCGAAGTCTTCTTCTTTGACAGCATGTCGACGAAGATGTTGATGTAGCGCGCGCAGACGCCGGATCAGATACGCACGACCTCGACGCTCCCCTACCTGGCGCGCCAGAGATGTCGCGGCCGGGGCTGGGAGGCCACAAGCACCTATGGGGCAGGAGGGCCCCTTTTGTTTGTCCGGCGGGGGAGCGGAGGGCGCACGCAGAGCGGATCGAGGCGAGGGAGCGCGCGGGGGATTTTTACCCAGCTTCGGAGCTCTCCGGAGAGATAAAACTCCTACTGCTGCTTTGTGTGTTGTATTTGTTCTTGCTCGATAGAGCGGGCGTGGCGTCGAATCAGCCGAACCCTAAGCTGTGGAGCCAAAATTCCCAACCTCCGGAACCCTCTCTACGTGCGCAAGGGCCTCCTTTTTATAGGCTAAAGGGGTCACCGACAGGTGGCAGCGTAGGAACGGGGGTAGAAAGGTAAAAATGCGGGTTGGTACAACTACTACCAACAGTGTCCCCTACCTAACTCTGACAGCAGGGGACAAGGGCATTTAACGCCCGTCCGGTCGCCCCAACAGTGCAAGGAAACGACCGTTAGAGGCGCTGCCGATCGCCACGATGGCCTCCTTGTCAGCTCCTTTTGCCACCTCGCACCGCATGGCTGCACAGCGCCTTGCCACGTGCTCCTGGGATAGTCCTGGGGTGACACGTCGTTGGATGCGCTGGAGCTCGGGTGCAGAGTGGCAGCCTTGCCGCGGCAAGCGCCTTGCCGCGGCCCTTGTCTGGTCGCACCAGCGAGCTTGCCGCTCGCCGGGCCTTGCCGGGACGCGCGGGGCGTCGCGGCAAGTTCCTTGAAGTGCCTTGGCTGGCCTTCCCGGCAAGCTCCTCTTGCCGGGGCCTTTGTCCTTCCCGGCAAGCTCCTCTTGCCGGGGCCTTGTATTCTTCCCGGTCAGCTCCTCTTGCCGGGGCCTTGGTTGGCCTTCCCGGCAAGCTCCTCTTGCCGGGGCCTTGGTTGGCCTTCCCGGCAAGCTTCTCTTGCCGGGGCTTTTAGCTTCTGTTCTTGAATGGCATCTAAGCGGCCGTTGAGGGTCTTGGCGGATGCCCGGCAAGCCCTGCCGCGGGTCGCTGCGACTGCCCGTGCACAAGTTCGGGGGACTAAGGTACCCCCTACTTTAGTACACCGACAGTTTTAGTCCGTAGGACATAACGACAATCATACCATAGGCTAGCTTCTAGGGTTTAGCCTCCTTGATCTCGTGGTAGATCTCCTCTTGTAATACCCACATCATCAATATCAATCAAGCAGGACGTAGGGACCTCCATCAAGAGGGCCCGAACCTGGGTAAAACGTCGTGTCCCTTGTCTCCTGTTACCATCCGCCTAGACGCACAGTTCGGGACCCCCTACCCGAGATCTGCTGGTTTTTACACCGACAGTCGGCAAAACACCCTCTCCTCGCCCGAAATAGCTCGCGCCCACTATTTCAAAACACGCTCACCTCGCCTGAAATCGCTCGCGCCCACTATATTTGAAAACACGCCCTCCTCGCCCGAAATCGCTCGCGCCCACTATTTGGGGAGAAGCAAAGTTACTCCACTATCCCCGACCATCAGTACACAGACCCAAGCCAAGAATCCTAAAGGCAGGGGTAGAACTTTAACCTCCCCACATTTCAGACAAATGCGTCTGTAAGACATGGTTCCACTCCCCTCCCAGTTCTCTCCCCATTCATACCTCGTGGGCGCTAAATCACCTTCTCCCTGGAAGCTCCCTTCTCCCGAGCCGTGAAACCTCAGCCCCTCCTCCATGGCGCCCCCACCGCACCAAATTCACAACCGCACTCCTCCCTAATGCCGGAGACGCCGTCCATTTGCCTTCGTGCACTGGGCCGTGTGCCTCTTACTCCGTGCTGCTGGAGCTTCCTCGACGACGACCGCGTGAACCGTACTGGAGCCGATTCACCCCCGCCGTTGTTCACAGCGCCGGAGTGGCTCCAACTTCGGATCCATCCAGAGCCCCTATGCTGCTTCCCCATAGCCGTCGACCGTCCTGACATCTCTACTTCCCTACCGCCGGCCGCCACCGCAACCGCGCCGGCCTCACGGACTCGGCAGCTGGAGCTGCCTACTTCACCGTGCCGCCAGATAGGTCGCATCCTCATCTCAAATCACTTTATTTAGGCGTCAGTTGTCTAAATTTTTATTCTGGGACAATCGGTTCCCAATGGGAAGCAGCACCCCTCGAGGCGACGGAGCACCTAGGCTGCCAGTTGGCTGGTGTCTAACGTAAGGGTGCGGGGGCGCAAGTTCACAATGGAAGCAGCGCTTACATGGCTATCTTAGAGTTGCGTGGGTTGAAGGTACTGTCGCCGCCGAATCTGGATGATGGCGAGTCTTTGTGGATTGGCCCGGGGGTGGCGCAACCACGGCAGTGCGGTGGGGCAGGAGCGGGGTTTTGGTCAGGGGCACGGACGGCGGAGGTAGGCTGCTCTGCCGTTGGTCTCTGGCTCTCCGGGGAAGATTCCGAACAGTGTCAGCCGGGAGGCACAATACGACCATCAAGCCATCCGCCGTAGATCGGACAGTACCAAAATAAAATAAAATCATGTGACCCCAATTTAGTCTTCAAGTCATCAGACGTGTGACCACTCTCGTACCTTCCTGTTGATCTCTTGGGGTATTTCTTCAGATCAAAGAGATGTGTCGTTCTTAACATTATGCGTTTTCTGCATCTTCAGCCACACCATCTTCCGACTCACCATAGCTGCTCCAATAAGGGAAGCATACACCAGAAGGGAGCTATAGTCCCCACTCAATAGTTCCCTGCATTGAATGCGCGTGCCCGACATAGACAGCCACAACAACTGCAGGGCCATCGACAAGTCAGCACATGATGCTCACTCCTATGGATGGCGGCCAGATAGGTTGTACCATAATCTTACTTGTGTGCAACATTTATGGCTTTGTTATTCATCTAAGCATGGAAAATACATTATCACATTTCACTATATATTCATGCTGATCTCTTACGGGTCTTGTTCATGAGTTAACGTTGTTCCATAGTTCAGCTAAGAGACTTTTTCTTTAGGTAACGTTGTTCCATAGTTATCATCCATCAGCCAATGCTATCCCACAGGCTCGTGATTATAGTATTATACCACTTCTAGTATTACCTATGTTGTTCTTTAATACTTTTGTGTGTCATCTAGTTAATCTCGAGTACAAACGATACATATTCTGCAGCTTTCATCTGTGTTCTCCCTTTAGTTTTTTAGACCTGTTGCTGCTAGTTAACCCCAGTCCTACTACTTATGCCGTCTCCTACAGGCACTCATTACATAAATCTAACTACTAGTTGTCTTCCATGCATGTCAAATATAATTGCACACACTGATTTATGCACAAGAACCTCACGGAGCAATGTAACGGCCAAAACACTTGACGTCAATGATACCCAATATGATGGAACATGTAAAGGCAGTTCTTCACAAGACTTGCAGAAAAATGATGAATCCTATTCACCCCACAAGGTCCTTGCTCTTCCTTGGCCCTTGATATGAGTACAACATACATATAATGTCCTGGAGTGCATCTACTCTATTGCAATGCCTTGTGCTTAGCCTGCTGATCATGCATGTAAATATGGCATGCCTTCCTGTTTTTTAGTACTATTCCATTCATGATAACATGTTTACAAATTCAAGTATTGTCATTCTACTCTATCGCAATGCCATCTGCTTAGTTTGGACATCATGCTTCTCAATATCTTATGGATTGTTATTCATCAGTATGTACTTCATCTGTCTACCATACCATGTTCTTTTTTACGGTGTAGTGCTATTCTAGTGGTCTCTTGCAATGCCATCTTAGTTTCCTTAGTGTTTTTCTGTGTGTATTCCACTAGCATACATTTTTACATTCAAGTAGTGTTTTTTACACTGTTGTCCTGTCGTATCCCTAGCTCTTACATCATACTCTCTCCATCCGGATTACATGTCACAGAAATGGATAAAACTGGATGTATCTAGAACTGAAATACGCCTAGACCCATCCATTTATTTCCAAATGGAGGGAATACATGTCAATATGTCATGCCTCTCTATTCTTCAGTACCTATTCCATCTCTGCTGTAGCACGTTTTATAATTGAAGCACCATTCTTCTATATAAGGCATGCAAGGGGAAGATGGCTATGTTACAATCTAAAGGGTTACAAACCAGGTCTTTGAAAAAGATCCAAACGCCAGGAGATAATAAACCAACTCCAGTTTTCATAGATACTGCTCCAGCACAGAGAAACCCAACTCCCACTAATAATAACCAGATTCCAGTGGCCAAAGAATCAGTCCTCTCTAGTCTAGCAAAAGAATGTCAACTCCATTCTAAGAAGCGTGTGCGTATCCTCGCATCATGAAATTTTATAGCATTCTGATCATATTTTCTACATGTTTCTTAGTCATCTCTCTTTTAGAAAACAAAGTTAAACGGTAGAACACTTCCTCCATTGGGATTATATTCGAGGAAAATATGTTGCTTGAATTCTCTGTGCTCCAATGCTGATGTAAGTACCTGTTGTATATCACTATATTTTTACATTAGCGTGTATTTTGTTAATTGGCATGACTCCAACCTTTATCTTATCTAAAATTAGTTGTAGCAAAATGTTAAAGGCGCCAATGTTGATTTTTGTAAGGAAAACTGCCTGGTAGTTTTGCATACTGAGCTGCATGAGTGTACTATCTCATATCATGCACATTACTGAATCGTAGTGCTACTCTTATTGCCCATTCATTCATTGTGTCAATGTTGCTTTCGTATTACCTTACCTGGCTGATGATAGATGTGCCATATTGTGTTAATTTGGTGTAGGCTAGTTGCCCAAACGTTGGTTGTGTCAATGTTGCTTTCCTATTATCTGACTTGGCCAATGATAGCAATGCTAGTGTGTTAATTTGGTGCAGGCTGCTGAAGATAAGAAGACAAACTCTAAAAACAGCAAGGCAACCCCATTGTTTCTTTCCAATAAATCTAGGCCAGGTAATATGGCAATAACTCATGATTAATCTGTTTGGTTCCCCTCCTAATTTATGTTATGATGCAGTGGTCGAGACACTCTCCACTATCAATAATACAAGCCTGCCAAAATCGCCATCTGAATCTGTTCAGTTTCCTCTGTCTCGAATGCAACGGAAAAAATGTATGTTTGTGAACCAATTAATGGCTGAAGCAATGATGGAAATGGTGGAGGAATTAGAGGAGAACATTCGTGCGCAACAACAACTGATCAATGTTTTCAGAGATAGTGTAGCAAAGCATCAAGAACTTGCCCACATGCTTATGGGCGTCATCCGCGCTGAGGTTGCAGATTGTGATGTTATAGATTGTTAGGTTCTGTTCATATATTTGCATTGGCATCAATCTTTGATTGCCCAGTGGATGTAATTTCTTGTAATATATGCTGGATGTGCAACATTTTTCCCTATATGACGTACCTTTGCTTGATCGGTTTTGGTCTTGTGCATAATTGCTCGCCGTAATGGGCTCAAATTATCTAATTTGGCCTAAAGACATGTACGAACTTTAGTGGGCCCATTAAGTTAATGGGCCATTACCACACCGAAAGTTAATGGTTGGCCCACTTACCTCCCGGGTCGTTAACAGGCCGACACCGAAGGGGGTAACAGATGGGCCCATTTCATTTCACGGGCCGTTAACAGGTCATTACTAAGGTCGGGCTACATATGGCCCAACTATACTGTGGGCCTTTAGCAGGCCGAAAGAGACAGCGGGCTGGTACTGGACCATGAAGAGCATGGGCAACTAAGAGGCCGAAAGTCAGGTCGTACTTTAAATGGCCCAAGTGTGTTGTGAGCCTTTAGCAGGCCAAAAGAGAAACCGGGCTGGTATTGGACCATGAAGGGCATGAGCCGTTAAAAGGCCAAAACTCAGGTCCGACTACAAATGGCCCAACTCATTTATGGGCCGTCAACAGGCTGAAAGACACACCGGGCCGGGAATTGGCCCAACACTTAAATGGGTCGCTAAAAGGCCAAAACTCAGGTCCAACTACAAATGGCGCAACTCATTTATGGGTCGTGAACAGGCTGAAAGACACACCAGGCCGAAAATTAGCGCAACACTTAAATGGGTCGCTAAAAGACCGAAAGATGTACATCCTGAAAATTGGCCCATCCCTTGAATGGGCCGTTAACAGGCCGAAATCACCTCGGGCCAATATTGAGCCCAAATATATAGCGGGCTGTTAACGGGCTCGAACTAACGATGGGCTGCAATGGTGTCAAATTTTTAACGAGCCGTTGACGGGCCGAATTGGCACATCTTGTATGGGCCGTGGGCTTAAATGGACCTGACACAAGTAGGCCTTATATGGGTCGGCCTGCTAATTTTTACTGGGCTGGCCTTTTTCACTGGAATGGGCCACTGTTGGGCCATGCCACGTGTCGACCTATCATAGGCGCCTCCTGTCCAATGAGTGGATGACATCTATCCCAATGGCGAGGCAACGCATGGTTCCACCGGCCAATGAGAATTTTACACGTGGAAAATCGGCATTGGTCGTTGCTGTTAGCGGGTTATCGGATCCAAAAGCGGACCCGATAGCTTAATGGCATCCCGTTACGGTGGATGCCATGTGTCGGTCACCCTTGATGAAAGCACTTCTATGACGCACAATTTATCGTTATGGAAGTGGACACTTCCGTGATGATAATTTTGGTAATGTCATGGAACACTTCTACGACAGCACAGGTATGACTATCTTGATTCTGTCATAAAATCGTCATGGATGTACATGCATGACCGAAAACCTGACCTACTATGACAAAAACGTATCATCACGGAAGTGTATTTTTTTGTAGTGATATCAAGATCTTTCCAACACATAGTGCTTGCCAAAGGATAAAATATAAAAAGGAAAGGTGAAGATCAACATGACTCTTGCATAAGGGTAGAAGGTAAAACTAAAATATAGGCCCTTCATAGAGGGAAGCAGATGTTGTCATGCACTTTTATGGCTGGATGCACAAAATCTTAACGCAAAAGAACGTCACTTTATATTGCCACTTGTGATAGGAACCTTTATTATGCAGTCCGTCGCTTTTATTTCTTCACAAGCTTGTATAAAGCTTATTTTCTTCACACTAATAGATCATACATATTTAGAGAGCAATTTTTATTGCTTGCACCGATGACAACTTACTTGAAGGATCTTACTCAATCTATAGGTAGGTATGGTGGACTCTCATAGCAAAACTGGGTTTAGGGATGTTTGGAAGCACAAGTAGTATCTCTACTTGGTGCAAAGAATTTGGTTAGCATGAGGGGGAAAGGCAAGCTCAACATGTTGGATGATCCATGACAATATAACCTATTTAGATATAAGAAAACATAACCCATTACGTTGTCTTCCTTGTCCAACATCAACTTTTTAGCATGTCATATTTTAATGAGTGCGCACAATTACAAAAGATGTCCAAGATAGTATATTTATATGTGAAAACCTCTCTTTCTTTATTACTTCCTATTAATTGCAACGCTGACCAAAATTATATTTGTCAACTCTCAACAACTTTTATTCATCATACTCTTTATATGTGAAGTCATTACTCTCCATAAGATCAATATGAATTTTTTATTTCTTTTTATTCTTTCTTTAATTCCCTCAAGATCATAGCAAGATAGCAAAGGCCCTCAACTCAAAACTACTCTTTATTATGTATAGCTCACAAACTCAATTACATAGATAGATATCATAACAAAACTCAAAGCTAGATCATACTAAAACTTTATTCTACTACATCAAGATATAGCCAAAAGGATCGAACTAAGAAAAACGATAAAGATAGAAGTGTGATGGTGATACGATACCGGGGCACCTCCCCCAAGCTTGGCAGTTGCCAAGGGGAGTGCCCATACCCATGTATTTATGTCTCTTTCTTCAGAGGTGGTGATGATGGAGTTGTTGATGATGTAGGCTTGTCGTACATCCTCCAAGGGATAGGCTCACCATAATAGAAGTATGAACGAGTCTCCGGGATCCTCAAATCTGTAGCCAAACTCATCCTCTTGAATCTATATTCATACTCACATTTTTGGTTTTGCAGGTCATAGATCTGGGCCTGGAGGTGCTCGATTTTCTCGTGAAGTTTGAAGATGGCCTCCCTGATGTTCTTGGCATCCAACTTGTGATTGTTGGTGAACTCCACGATCATCATGTGATTGGAGTTGAGTCCATGTTCCACCATCCCTTGGCACTTGAAAAGTTGTTGCTCCATTGCTTCGAGTCTTGTCTCCACGCTTCCGGTCTTCTTTGGTCCCTCAACATCACGGATGTGCAGCACCCCCTCACGCATCTCAATGGTTTGAGGGTGTTGCAGCACCTCCGCGAGGTAAGGGTTGATGACCTTCTCAAAAATCTTGTCCTTGGGGGCGCTTGGAGACGTCATGGTGATCTTGATCTGTCAGAAAAACAGCTCGAAACAAAAACAAGGATTTCATTGTGGTACAGTGGTCAAAACCTTCGGGACATTATATAATGAATTTTTATGACCAAAAGAAGTATAGTGCAAGAAAACGGAGTCCAGAGGGCACACGAGGTGGCCACGAGGTAGGGGGCCGCAGCCAGGGGGTAGGACCCTCGTGGATGCCTCGTGTCTCTTTCGGACTACTTCTAATTTTCCTATTTTTTTAAATATTCCAAAACGGAGAAAAATGCTATTTGAACAGTTTTGGAGTCGGTTTACTTACCGTACCACATACCTATTCCTTTTAGAAGTCTAAAACGTTCTGGAAAGTGTCCCTTATATACTCCTCCGAGGTTACGGTGTTAATAACATTGGTTTCAACATTCATGGGATTACCTGAGATATATTGTTTGATTCTTTGACAGTTTACCACCTTTGGATTTGTGCCTTCGACGTTGTTGATTTTGATGGAACTGGAACAATAGACCTCCTCGATAATGTAAGGACCTCCCCATTTAGAGAGAAGTTTTCCTACAAAAAATATTAAACGAGAGTTGTATAGGAAAACATAATCACGTTTAAGAGTTGTATAGTGCTACCTCTTGAGAACTGCGTTGGTTTTCCCTTGAAGAGGAAAGGGTGATGCACCAAAGTAGCGTAAGTATTTCCCTCAGCTGTTGAGAACCAAGGTATCAATCCAGTAGGAGGCTCCTCAAAAGTCCCAAGCACCTACACAAACAAACAAGAACCTCGCAACCAACGCGATAAAGGGGTTGTCAATCCCTTAACGGTAACTTGCGAAAGTGAGATCTGATAGAGATAATATGATAAGATAAATATTTTTGGTATTTTTATGATATAGATTGGAAAGTAAAAGATGCAAATAAAAGTAGATGGAAAACTTATATGATAAAATATAGACCCGGGGGCCATAGGTTTCACTAGTGGCTTCTCTCAAGATAGCATTAGTATTACGGTGGGTGAACAAATTACTGTCGAGCAATTGATAGAAAAGCGCATAGTTATGAGATTATCTAGGCATGATCATGTATATAGGCATCATGTCCGCAACAAGTAGATCGAAACGATTCTGCATCTACTACTATTACTCCACACATCGACCGTCTCCTGCCTGCATGTAGAGTATTAAGTTCATAAGAACAGAGTAACGCATTAAGCAAGATGACATGATGTAGAGGGATAAACTCAAGCAATATGATATAAACCCCATCTTTTTATCCTCAATGGCAACAATACAATACGTGCCTTGCTGCCCCTGCTGTCATTGGGAAAGGACACCGCAAGATTGAACCCAAAGCTAAGCACTTCTCCCATTGCAAGAAAGATCAATCTAGTAGGACAAACCAAACTGATAATTCGAAGAGACTTGCAAAGATAACCAATCACACATAAAAGAATTCAGAGAAGGTTCAACTATTTCTCATAGATAAACTTGATCATAAACCCACAATTCACCGGATCTCGACAAACACACCGCAAAAAGAGTTACATCGAATAGATCTCCAAGAAGATCGAGGAGAACTTTGTATTGAGATTCAAAGAGAGAGAAGAAGCTATCTAGCTAATAACTATGGCCCCGAAGGTCTATGGTAAACTACTCACAACTCATCGGAGAGGCCTTGGAGATGATGTAGAGGCCCTTCGTGGTCTATTCCCCCTCCGGTGGAGCGCCGACGAAGGCTCCAAGATGGGATCTCGTGGATACAGAAGGTTGCAGCAGTGGAAATAGTTTTTTGTGGTGCTCCTGGATGTTTTCAGGGTACATGGATATATATAGGCGAAGGAGGTAGGTCAGGGGAGCCACGAGGGGCCGACGAGGGTAGGGGGCGCGCCGGGCACCCTCGTGGCCGCCTCATTCGTTGCTTGACCTCCACTCCAAGTCTCCTGGATTGCATTTGTTCCAAAAAGATCGCTCTCGAAGATTTCATTCTGTTTGGACTCCGTTTGATATTCCTTTCCTTTGAAACACTAAAATAGGCAAAAAATAGCAATTTGGCCTGGGCCTCCGGTTTGTAGGTTACTCCCAAAAATGATATATAAGTGTAAAGTAAAGCCCATAAACATCCAAAACGGGTAATATAATAGCATGGAACAATAAAAAAATTAGATATGTTGGAGACGTATCAAGCATCCCCAAGTTTAATTCCTGCTCGTCCTCAAGTAGGTAAATGATAAAAACAGAATTTTTGATGTGGAATGCTACCTAGCATAATTCTCAATGTAATTTTATTTATTCTGGCATGATTGTTCAGATCCAAATGATTCAAGATAAAAGTTCATAAAACATAAAAATAGTAATACTTCAAGCATACTAACAAGTAATCATGTCTTATCAAAATAGCATAGCCAAAACTTATCCCTACAAAATCATATAGTTAGGCCATGCTTCATTTTCATTACACAAAATATTCCCATCATGCACAACCCTAGTTTCAGCCAAGCAATTGGTTCATACTTTTTAACGTGCTTCAGCTTTTTGAACTCTTACGCAATACATGAGCGCAAGCCATGCACATAGCACTATATGTGGAATAGGGTGGTGGTTGTGAAGACAAAAAGGGAGAAGATAGTCTCACATCAACTAGGCGTATCAACGGGCTATGAAGATGCCCATTAATAGATATCAATGTGAGTGAGTAGGGATTGCGATACAACGGATGCACTAGAGCTATAAATATATGAAAGCTCAACAAGAGAAACTAAGTGGGTGTGCATCCAACTCACTTTGCTCACGAAGACCTAGGGCATTTTGAGGAAGCCCATCATTGGAATATACAAGCCAAGTTCTATAATGAAAAATTCCCACTAGTATATGAAAGTTAAAACATAGGAGACTCTCTATCATGAAGATCATGGTGCTACTTTGAAGCACAAGTGTGGAAAAAAGATAGTAACATTGTCCCTTCTCTCTTTTCTCTCTTTTTTTCTTTATTTTTTTCTTTTTTTATTTTGGTGGGCTTCTTTGGCCTCTTTTTTTTCTTTCTTTCTTCATTTGTTTGGGCTTCTTTGTCCTCTTTTATTTTTGTAAAGTCCGAAGTCTCATCCCGACTTGTGGGGGAATCATAGTCTTCATCATCCTTTCCTCACTTGGGACAATGCTCTAGTAATGAAGATCATCACACTTTTATTGATTTACAACTCAAGAATTACAACTCAATACCTAGAACAAAATATGACTACGTGAATGCCTCCGGCGGTGTACCAGGATATGCAATGAATCAAGAGTGTCATGTATGAAAAATTATGAAGGTGGCCTTGCCACAAATACGATGTCAACTACATGATCACGCAAAGAGCAATTTGACAATGATGAGGCTTGTCATAATAAAAGGAACAGTGGAAAGTTGCATGGAAATATATCTCGGAATGGCTATGGAAATGCCATAATAGGTAGGTATGGTGGCTGTTTTGAGGAAGGTAAATGGTGGGTGCATAATACCGGCAAAAGTTGCGCAGTATAATAGAGGCTAGCAATGGTGGAAGAGTGAGAGTGCGTATAATCCATGGACTCACATTTGTCATAAATAACTCATATACTTATTGCAAAAGTCTACTTGCCCTTGAATAAAAGTACTACTCTGCATGCTCCTAGGGGAAGGGTTGGTAGGAGTTAACCATCGCGCGATGTCGACCTCCACTCATAAGGAAGACAATTAAAAGAGCACCCCATGCAACAAATGTCACACAACTTTTACCATACGTGCATGCTATGGGACTTGCCAACTCCAACACAAGTATTTCTCAATTTCATACTTACCAAACTAGCATGACTTTAACATTACCACCTTTATACACTACAAAAAAAGACACATCCGTGACATTTTGGGCCAAACAATTTTTTTCTGTCATACATATGACACTTCTGTGTCAATAATTGTGAC
The DNA here is from genome assembly GCA_963921465.1 of Triticum timopheevii. Taxonomy (NCBI): domain Eukaryota; kingdom Viridiplantae; phylum Streptophyta; class Magnoliopsida; order Poales; family Poaceae; genus Triticum; species Triticum timopheevii. Next base: position 562,014,387 of record OY997268.1, on the reverse strand, counting down.
AAAACCCGGTATCATCATAGATGTGGTGGGCTCCTACTTCTATGACAAAAAATCAAGATAGAAAATGGGCTTTTCGTCCTGGGTTGGCCGGAGACGCAGCTGCATGACATTCTTTGGGCTGTCCATGATGGAAAAAACCGTGGTAGACGCGAGGGCGAGGAAAATTTCGGGCAGTTCCCGGTTACGGTGGGTGGTCGGGGGCTGAGCGATGCGCGTTTCTCTTGTACACGTACACAAGTGTGTGCGAGGAGTTGGCTATAACTAAACCCGAGCGAGGCATTGGGCTCTAACTGAACCCGAGCGATTGCACTGTAGGCTACGGGTTACTAAACCTGAGCGATCAATCGATGGCTATTAACTGAACCCGATCGAGCGATTCCTTCGCTACTGCTGCTAACTGAAGCCGATCGATGCTGCCTCTAGGATGAATAGTGAGTGTTGTGTGGGGGGTTTGGATGAATAGTAAGCGGTGAGGGTGGACGCAGAACCCCATGGCGTTGCCTCTGGATGAACAGGACGACCCCGTGGAGGGCTGGATGAACAGTAGATGGTGAAGGGGTGCCCGTGGAGGGCTGGTTGAATAGTAGCCGGTGGAGTAGCGCGCAGTGGAGGCTGGATGAACAGGATCCCGTGGAGGCTGGAAGAGGTCAACGGTAGCCCGTGGAGGCTGGAGGAGGTCGACGGTGGAGATGAACAATATCCCGTGGTGTCCCGTTTTGCGGTACGCCACACCCCTCCCGTTGAAGAGGACCCCCGTTTCGATCGTAGCACTCCAACACAAGTCTGTTTCGTCCGTTTTGTAGTACGCCACACCCCTCCAGATCAATAGGACCCCCGTTTTGATCATAGGAGGTCCGTTTCCTCCATTTTGCGGTACGTAAGACCCCTCCCGATGAACAGGATCCCGTTTCGAACATGGCCGATCGAACACAAGGCCGTTTCCTCTGTTCTGCGGTACGCCATGCCTCGTTTGCCTGTTCTGACCAAGCCGGTTGGCTCCCACGCGTTCCGTTGCCTCCCGATGAACATGACGCATTCCGTTGCCTCCCCATGAACACGACGCGTTTTGTTGCCTCCCCATGAACACGATGATGACGTTGTTTCTCCGTTCCTACCCAGCCATGTACACGAACCCTGGCCGGACGTATGCGCGAGTAGGCGTTCGAGACCCCGCCCGTATGTACGTACGTGGCCGTATTTTCTTTCTTGCACCCTGGCCGTTGTACGTATGTGTACATGCTACATGCGCGCCTCTACTACGACACGTGCGCGCCTCTACTACGACACGTGCGCGCCTCTACTATGACATGTGTGCGCCTCTACTACGACACGTGCATGCCTCTACATCCACCAGTATGTAAGTACACGTTCGCGACCAGAATGACAATGCTACGTATGCTTCGACCAGGTGGGTCCCGACTGTCAGGCACTTCCTTGCATGCGAAGATGTAGCTGGTGGGTCCCAACAGTTAGGGGGGCGAATCATTTTTTTTTGCCCGGACACACTTCCTTGCGTGCGAAGGTGTAGCTGGTGGGTCCCAGCAGTCAGGGGGAAACGTTTTTTTCGCAAAATACGATGGCTCGTCCAGTGGGTCCCTGCTATCAGGTGGAGGAATAATTATTTTGCGCGCAATAAGGAGGCACTTCCTTGCGGCCGCCGTGGACCCTGCTGTCAGCCTCTCCACGCACAGTACTCTTCCGATGGAAGTCGGTCGTTGACCACATTAACCACGCCGCACCGAGAGCACCACGGCCGTGGACGACGGCGAGGCCTAGGAAGGTGACGACGGAGAGCCGGGGAAGACGCAATAGTGGATGCCCACGCGAAGAGGAGTACGAGGGTTCACTGGTTCGGCTGCGGTGTGAGGCTGCCATCGCCGTAGAATAACAGGGGGTGTGGGTGAGTAGAGGGATGGCCTGGCCAGCGGTGGGAGTAGTAGGGCGCGGTGAGGCCTCCGCGGCATCACAGCCGGCCATGGGAGGCAGGAGCACGCGGCACGACCGGCGCTGGTTTCGGCGGCTGGAACAAGAAGACCAGAGGTTGAGGAAGCACTATGGCCGTTGGATGAACATCGTATGGTAACAGGAGCTAGAATCGTTCATATTGACTAAGTTGACAAAGCCCTTCGTCCCCGTCAACTTGGTAGGCCCACAAGCCAGCCTCCCACTATGCTGGGTTCTAGCTGACAAGGGGAGTATTGATTTTTTTGTGCGTAATAAGGAGGCACTTCCTTGCGTGCGAAGATAGCTGGTGGGCCTGACCTGTCAGCGGGGGGCACGTTTTTTTCGCGAAATACATAGGCCCTTCCGGTGGGTCCTAGATGTCTAGTGGAGGAATCATTATTTTGCGCGTAATAAGGAGGCATTTCCTTGTGTGCGGCCGTGGACCCAGCTATCCGCCTCTCCATGCACAGTCTACTTCCGATGGTGTCGTTCGTTGACCACATTGACCACGCTGCGCCGAGCGCATCCAAGGTGGTGGACGACGGAGAGGCCCCGGACAGCAACGAGTCGGAGATGGGAAGACGCGGGAGTAGAGTAACAGACGGAGAGGTGTACGAGGGTTAACTGGTTCTAGTGCGGTGTGGTTCGGCAGTCGGTGGAGAAGAACAGGAAGTGTGGAGGGGTGGAGGGATGGCCTGGCCAACGGTGGAGTAGCGCTTCATACCAAAGCGTGCTAAGCAGAGCTACTAGCAGCAAGAGGCGGGTGGTGGTCCTGGCGGCGCTGGAGGAAGAAGACGAGAGATTGAAGATGGATGCCGGTCGTTGGATGTAAATCCAACGGCTAGCATGTCAGAATCATTTGTTGACTAAATTGACAACGACTTGCATTGGCTTCGACCTATTGGCCCACATTTCAGCCTCCAAAAAAGTGGCACGTATTCAACCCATTTTTTCAGAATTTACAGTCTTTTTTTTGCACGGTAGAATTTACAGTCAATTTGATCTTTTTTTTTGAATTATAGCCATTAGCTGGGCTGGGTGAACAAATAATGTAGTGTCTATGCGGCCCATTTATTTTATTTCCTAAAAAATTACAGGCCGTTTGCACTTTCTCGAAATACACAATTTTGTTGGGCGGATTCTAATTATAATGTTGGATTGGGCCAGCAATGTTATCAAAAAATAAAAAGGGGCTGAGCATTTTGTTATAAATATATTTAAATAATAAGTGATATTATTACATTCGTCCTTAAATCTTACCAAGCTTTTGTACACAATCACTAGTATTTTCGTGCCAAAACGATCGAGGATATATGATGACAATAAAAATAATATATAATAACATATAAAATAATTTGAATATATATAATATAGTTAGAAGGGAAACATAAGTTGGACCTGGCGTTCCTATTCTTATATAGAAAAATAGAACAGACCTCTGCGTTTTCTTCAAAAAAATAATACATAAATTGGGCTGCCGATATTTAGAAAAAATAAAACCTCGGATGGGAGGTCCATAGGCCGGTCGATACATGACGGCCCTCAAGAAAATACAAACAAGCCTATGGACCTCCCATCCGAGGTCGTGGGTTGTGCATGTTAAAAATGAAAGCCTAGATGGGGCAGCCCAAAACCCAGCTGATACTTGTTGCCCTAGTGATAATAAATGATACCTGCCAGCTCCCCGGCTTCGTTGTGAATTTATCTCATATAGTAACTACGTTGAAGCACCTAAAAAAATGTAACTATGTTGACAAACCCGTGGGCCCCAATGTCAGTATAGCATTAGGAGGAAGTACTTTTTCGATGAGGCACTTGCTTGCGTACGGCCATAGACCTGGTGGGTCCCGACTGTCCGCCTCTCCATGTACAGTCCTCTCCAGATTCCTCTTGTTTGTTCAGCATGTTCACAACGGCAGAGAGAGGCGTCGCGACGAGCGCACAAAGGCGTATGAGGGGATTCGACCACCTGAGGAAGTGCCTTATTATTAACACAACTACTGAACTAGCCTAGTGGCCAAGTGACACTACCCAACAGCTGTTCCGCCCGGGTTCGATTCCACCTCACATCTGTGCAGGGAAAATATCTCCAAATTTTTTGCCTCTGCCTTTATTGACATGTGGGTCCCCATTGTCATCTACGCACTCCATGTCCAACACTTGCCAAAACTTCGTCCCTTGTTTTCTCTGTGTTTCGCACACTCGACATTGTGTGGGCATTTTGACTGTGCATCATATGAACATGTGCTATTCATGAATGTTGATCAGCATGATGTTAACTGGATGGTAGTTCCATTTTCGACCATGAATAAAACTTCCAACATGATGTTAACCCTGTTCGAAAAGGCCGTGTTAATATAAATGCTCTGCCTCTGAAAGTTGCAGTTTCTTATCTGAAACTGAACTTGCAGTTTCTTATCTGAAACAGAAACTTGCAGTTTCTTCTCTAAGAATCACATTGTCTGCACTTTTATACTCCTATGAAACTACATTTTTAAGTGCTAAAAATAGATCTCTAGAATTCATAAAATACTTCATATGCTCAATACTGCAAATATGAAATTCAAAAGACATTCATATATGAAAGTACTCTCAAAATACACAACACAAAACACAATTCACAACCTGCAAATACTGACAACCCTAAGCTCCTCCTGACAATTCACAACCTGCCTCCCCTCCTATTCCTTGGCGGCAGACAGCCGCCCCGTGAGACGATGTGAACGGTGAGGGAGAGGATGGCGGGGAAGCGTCGTCGGGCCAACTGCTTTTCTCCTCTTGTAGTTGGTTTCGGTCAATGAAGACTCCACCGGCTCGCTCTGGCAGGACACCCTCACAAACGGCACCCTGTAGATGCTCGATCCATCAACCTCTGGTGGATGCTCCATCTGGGATCGATACTCCCACCACCGCTCCCTCATGATCGGATTCGGTGAATCTGTTTGCTCCATGGCCCAGAGGAGCAGCTCTATGTACTCCCGCGCGACTCCCTCTGGGTGTATCGCCGCCTTTTCACTCTGTTGCAGGTATTTGGCCATGGATGTCGCCGTCGCTGCTAGTTGGTCCTTGTTGTCAAACCAAGACTGTATCTCCAACATCCCAGCTAGCTTCACAGGGTCGCCGTCTGCGATCCTCACGTATCGGTTGTACTCCTCCATTGATCTACTTCTCCACAGCACCTTCACTCGCCGGTGGTGGTTTTTGAATGGAAGAGGAGAGGAGGAGCGCTGGTTTTGGATTAGAACGGGAGAGGGGCGACACTGGTTTTGGACTGGAATAGGAGAGGAGGGGCAGTGGTTTTGAAATGGAAGTGGAGAGGAGCGGTGCTGGATTTAGATTGGAATAGGAGAGGAGCAGCGGTGGTTTAAGAGGAGAAAAGTGGAAGAGCGACGCTATTCTTGGAAGTATTTTTTTTGTTGTTTTGCGTATTTTGGGTCAAAATTGACCACGTACTGTATTTGACAAGCAAAATGTGAATGCATGTCACCAAAAATTGTATCGCTTGGTTCATATCTGAATGTACTTTCAAATTATATTATTTTCGCAACGTATAACATATAGTTTATGTGCGAAAATCATGGTCAATTATGACCCAGAATAAAAGGGAGACTAGTTAATGTGGGGTCGCTTTCTTAATTGAAGGGTAAATTGATTTTGATTTTGATCCAGTCATAGCGCGCCGGCCCTCTTGTCCAATCCTAAATCGCTGCCGCACGCTCCTCTCCCTCTTCTCCTTTGCAAAACCACCTCCTCTCCTCTCCATCATCTCCATTCCAAAATCACTGTCTCGCCTCTCCCTCTTCTCTATTGCAAGACCACCGTCTCTCCTCCCATCTTCCAAAGCTAGCACCGGACCACTCAGAAGGACATCTATGGAGAGGATGCAGCAGCGAATCAGGCAGATCGCCGCGGCGACCAGGCAAAGTTAGCCAGGTTGAAGGAGATCCTTACTTGGTTTGACAATGAGTGGGAGATTTCGAGGATGGTGTGGGCCATGTGGCAATGTATGCGAAAGAGCGAGACGACAGCGATGAGGGCGGCGATGTACATGTACTCCTCGGCGGCAGTCATGCCGCAGTCCTCCAAGTTCATCGAGTATCTCCTCTAGGCGATGGAGTAGACAGATTCGCCCAAGGCGACAGTTAGGCGGAGGTGGTTGGCGTACAGGTCGAAGGTCGAGCACCCAGAGGATAACGTATCGATCGAGTATGGTGTGCCATTGGTGAGGGTGCAGAGCCAGCCAGAGCCACATGAGTATTCGTTCTTCTACCGCAAGAGGAGGCCAGATGGCGCGATGTCGCTTCCCCGCCATTCTCCATGGTTCCCTCGACGCTCGCCTTGTTTCAACGGCGTTGGTACGGTTTAAGGTAAGCTTCGCACTAACCTAATCTTCCACCTGCTCATGCTTACAATCAGTGTGACAGCTAATGAAAATCATGCTTACAATCAGTCTCCGAGTACTACGCCAATCACCCTAAAATAGCTCTGGACCTTTGGGTCAAAGTTTTGACACAGTGTACAAATAAAGAAAAATAGATTGGTGTTTCTTTCAGAAAAGAGTACTCCCTAGAAAACTGCCAATATAAGCTACTAGTATTTGGTTAGAGGATTTGCTGCCGAGAAAGATCCATACACAGAGAGCGCCACACATCCCACTCGTGGTGGTGGATGCCAATGCGTGCATGCAGCATGGTTGGTGTCGGTAATTTTTACTTGGCACACCTCGCACTCTGCATATATGCCGGTTCCATACGTACATTTGTGCAGTTCCACCACAATGCAGCTGAATAACCCTGTTTGCACAGATATTGAAAAAGCGTGATTACATTATAGTGGCACTAGTTGATGAAACACACAAAATAAATAGAAGAAAATATTGCGATAGTATCATAGTATGCCATGCTGCGAGGGCGAGATGAGCCCTGCGACTCCTCATATGGTACGCCTCATACTGGACATCGTCCCAAGTCTCCCAGATACACCTTCTGCCAGTGATGAACATCAGTGTATAGCGGTAGTACAAGGAGGCGCCTTGAGACATTCAAATCTCTATTTTTTTACAGATCAACTAAAATTAAGCACCCCAGCTTGCAGAAACGCTTAAACATTGACAATGGAACTAGTTGATGAAATATACATTAACAAAGAGAAGCACTTTCTTTATATACATTGGAAATGAAATGATAGAGAGGACACTCACTCTAATTTAACTGTATTATTACTTAATTTTATCAGTGACACTACGGAGGAGCAGGTGACAAACGAGGTGTACCGTGCATCGCAAGGATGGAGGCCAGGGGTGCTTAGACTGGGATGCTGAAGCTGGCTCTTTCAGCCACCAACATGGATGATTCAATTCATGGGACCTTTTGGTGCAGTTCACCTAAAATGAAGCAATGCCCCGTGAGCTAGCAGGTTCTTCTTCAAAGATTTTTAAGAAAAGGGCTCCAGCCCCGGTTCCATTTCCATCAGAAAACGAAACCCACAGAGCTTCTTCTTCATTAGTTGCAATAAAATTGAGCAACATCAAGGTTGGTTGTGAAGCTCCTGGAATGCTCAACTATAATTTGGATATCATTTGTGCAGTTCAACTAAGATTGAGCGTGAAATGTATATCTCTATTTGCACAAAAAAGGTGGAAAGGAGGGTGACTAACAAGTGATGAAACATGCATGAAATGAAAAGAAGCATGTTCCTTATCTGAATCGCAATCCTACAAGGACTGTAGAAATTTCTAAAGCAGTGGCATTGCTAGATATTAGTGTGGGCAGTAGGATTAACTATAACAACCGTTAAATACGGCATTACTTTGGGCACGGGAGAATAGGCGGACCAGGATAGTTGCATTTCTAGCAAAAAGAACCAACTTATCTTAATGGGAAATTTAGCAGGACATGTAAAAAAGTGCCATTGATTCATATTACTGGAGGCATTACATTGAAAAAAACATTGGTTTAACGGGTCCTTACTTTTAATAGTGCGACTGCTACATTTTACCAGTGGCATTACATAAGAGTGGCTCGGGGCAACAAACATCAGAACAGGATATCTGGGTTGGTCCCATTTTTGTTCGGTATAGCCACCTTATACTGTGTGAGGCTAGCAAATCTAGTGCTAGACTTACTCTGTTGACTTGTCCCCCAGTCCCCATTTTCTTTCCTTTTTTCAACCAATAGATCGGGTTTATATTGAGTTTGTACTGCATTTCCCTTTATTTCCCTATTAGACCTAGAGACCAGTTGGATAGCCAGTCTCTACTACTTTTCGCCCCCATTATTTCCTCTTTCGACCAAGTCCTAGATCCAGGTAACAAATCCTCCCCCACGCCCACCCCCTTTCTTCCTTGTTTGAACCAAGTAGTACTAGATTCGAGTGCATGAACTAGTTTTACCTCTTAAACGTAAAAAAGGTGGTTTTCGAACAGCCGATCGATCCTATCTACGAGGGGGCGTGAGAAATAGTAAAAGATACAAATGCAGGGACGTCAGGAGCTCGGCAAGTAGAGCAAGGACGGTTTCGAAGGAAGTTATACCTGATGGTCGCCGGGATGTCGCTAGGTGGGCGACGGGAGTCCAGATCTGCCCACACTACGGCAGTGAGGAAGAAGGGGTTGGAGGCCCTCCCTCGCCAGCAGTGCTTGGGAGAGAATGGCAAGGCATGCTGATCGGGACGCGCAGTAGTGGGTGTCGCCAAGGACGACCGCGTGAACGTTGCACCTTCCCACCTTCCCCAGCGGAGAGGATCCGGCTGGATCTGTGACCAGCGGTGAGCAGAGAAAGAGAGTGTGGCCACCGCTGTCGTGTTTAGATCTGGAGAGGCCGAGACAGTGTGAAGAGAGCAACACTAGCAAGCAAGCATGGAGGCTCCTGCCTATATAGTGGAGTAGTACTAGTTTTCTTTTGTCTACCGGAGCCGGCTTGACCTCGTCAATGACTGTCAAGACGTCTTCATGCACATGGCCCGGAGGCGTAGTTGTCGTCATTTTGATCTGAAGCGCCGGATTATAACATATAACACGAAAAAATGCCAAATGACAAGAAATCATAACCTCACTGCCCAAAGGAGACAACATGAATCCCGATGGACAAACTAGATGAGGAACAAAGCTCAAATTAAAGATAAACTCATACAAAAGGGGTCCGTCGATAGATGTCCTAATTAACATAGCCGGCTTGACCTAGATGGCAGCCGAGTAGTCTTCATGCATGTGCCCCCAATGACTAGCCCAACTCTATTGTCGCTGTTTAACCCACGCAGTGATCCGAAGCACATGACACCTAATTTTGCGAGATGACAAGAAACCTTTTTTTTAGATTTCTCACCACAACTACAGCCATGTACAACACAGCTTGCACGATATGTAGACGATAGCCAATCCAGGCGTGTCTGCTGGAGTCTGGTCACATGCATGGACGAACTGATCTTCCATGTCTTGCAGGGATCGTCCAGGCACCAACGTAGTAGTACAACATTTCTCTAGTACTATCACTCGTCTCCCTCTTCTATTAAGTCACCCGACTTGCGGGGCCGGGGAGTGTGCCTATGGTCGATTCTCAATTGCGGTCCCACATGTGTGTGCAAACACAATATGACACGCGTTCCATTCAGAGAGCAGCGTGCCAGACCGACCGACTGTCTGGGATGCGACGCGAACGCGACGGGCGTGCTGTATACTCCATACATGTGTACCACCGTTTTCTAGAGGCTTTTCTCCATGGCGCAATCCATGGATACAAAATTAGTATACTGTAGTACTATTTAGAAGTCAAGGGCAGGGCAGTTCCGCCTAGTCGGTTCGACAGAAGTGCAAGAAGACGAGGGAGTAGGCTGCTGCAAACATAGGGCTGTGTGATTTGACAGCGAGTTATTGCTGGACAGGTGGGGCCACGTGATTTGACTTGCCATTATCATTTTAACTGCGGCGCTACGACCGGCGTGAGTCTCCTGATTCCTGACCACCTCCATACAGGTGCCTCTCCCAATGCTCCACCATGTAGTAGAGGCTGGCTCTTGCATGAGAGCCCACTTCTCCACTTTTTCCTTGCCTCTATTTCCTCCACATATGCAAAAATGCTATGTAAAGCGCACTATTGTACTTAGGTTGGTCGTAATGGAGAGTATCATATACTAGTATCATGCATATGATACTTTTGTATGATACTACATCCGTAATGCATAGTATCATGTGTTGGTACCATAGGATAGTTTATTTATTGTCATGCATGACACATAGTAGCACATCATTTAATATGATACAATATCATATTATGATACTCAACTCTCTCTTTTCTTCATTTAATTCGACATCACCTCATCAAGATTGCATAGTTGGCATGCATGATACTAGTACCTATGATACTCCCATTACAAGCAGCCTTACTTGCTCCTACAGGTGCTAAGCTTGCCACATAGGCATAAAGTCTGATGTGGCAAGTTAATCAAGAAGAGAGAGACTAGTTTGGTGACCCAAGGAAAAAATGGTGCTAAGCGTGTGTACCTAGGTGAAAAGACAATTTTGAGTCTATAGCTAATTAAATAAAGCAAACTTAGCAACAAAAAACTAATAAGCACACCATTTCATTGGAAGAGGTCACTCCTTGGCAAATGCAATAAATACTAGTTCTCCATGTGTCCCATAATATAAGAATGTTTTTGGCACTACACTAGTGTCAAAAACGCTCTTATATTATGGGACGGAGGGAGTACGAAGAAAGAGATAGAGAGAAGTAAAAAAAATTAATACACTTAGCCAACCTTGTCGTAGTATGAGTGACTAAGTGATGACTATGTATGACATGCCAACATCAGATAGCCTAATGCACCGTGTTAAATCTCCAAGGGCGCGACCGCGTGAATGACGCGACGGTCGTGGTAGGCGTGACCATGATACGGGCTGCTGGCAGCCCTTGGATCTGAGATAAACGGTCACATGCTAAGTTGCTGAAAATTTGCAGAATAACCCTCCAGGATAGGATATTTACCCATAGGTCTAGAATCACGCCATGCAACCGTTCGATCTCAGATCCAAGGGCTCTCGGAAGCTCGTATCACGGGAGAATGGAAAGCCACTACCCTGCCGTTCGCACGCTGGCAGTTTGCTCACGTCCTTCAATACTATGGCGGTTCGCTCCTAGTCGTCCCATCCTTTCACATTACGGTAGTTCCACTAATCCTAACCCTCCTCCCAAATCCATGGCGTCCCAAATCTCCATGATCGGCGGTGAGTACAAGGTTAGAACCATCACCGGCGATGAGTTCGATGTCATCTACACCCGTTCTTCCGCGACGGTGAAAGGATGCCTTTATCGCTTTAGACGCATGTTCGAAAACTCAGATGATGAGTGGGTCGCTGGGCTAGATGTTGAGTACACCATAGTCCTGGGATGAGAGAAGGATCTAAAGGACGAAGACAGGAAGAAGCCCACCGTGATCCAGGTTTGCGTGCATGACTTATGCTTGGTCTACCACATATGCCATGCCGACATTGAATGCCTGGATTTTAAGAACTTCCTCGAGAGCAACCTAGTCAAATTCGTCACTGTAGACTTTACGAACGACAAAGAAGTCCTGGGTCGGATAGGCCTTGTTGTAGGCAACCCCTTCGACCTCCAGAAGAATCGGCTGGTGTCCTCTCGTCAGTCTTCAATGCTGACCCTGGCAGGAGCCATGGTTCATCCTTCGTACGGTAAACTGGAGAAACCTCCATACACGTTTCATCGTTATGCATGGCAGCGGAATGTACTAGATATAGACCACATCCACTATGCTGAAATGGATGGCTACCTTTGTTTCAATATCTACAAGGGTTGGATGAAGAGCAAGAGCCAAGTGTGCGGTTCAAGCAAAGAAGTATCAGCCAAGAGGAAGAGGGACAAGGACGAAGTCGAGGACGTGGACGAGGACTCCGAGTAAGGTGGCAGTGTTGTTGCTCATGGTGGTTCTAATGGAGTGTCTACCAGAATAGTTGCAAAGTTTAATTTCATGTGTGCTTAATTTAATTTGAGGGGTGTGTTGTGCTGAGCCCCCAGCGGAACTATGCTATGTTTCTTTTCATTACTTGAACTCTTCTATCGGTGTACAAAAGTAGGGGCTCTCCTTTCGACCCCTTTACTTGTGCAAGGGCAGTCAGAACCACCCGCCGCAGCCACGCATAACAGGGCAGGAATGGGAAGCCATAGAGAAGCCGAAGGCACAAGACAGACAAGACAACATCAAGAACCAAGGCCACAAAGCGCTGACGGGCGAAGCAGATTGCCCCGGCAAGACCCTTGCTGGGGGTAGCCTCCGCAGCATCGGCAAGCCCCTTGCCGGGGCAGCTCACCCACAACAGGGGAGCGGGCCACCCTCAAGCCACGGCCTCCAACAGCCATGTTGAACCAAGGCTCGGGAGGCACCTCCATGGTGGCATGCAGATCTTTGTGAAGACATAGAATACCCAAGATCAGATGAAGATTGGAAAGCAACAATCCTCACTAAGATCCTTACCGAAGGTATCCACGAGACCCCCGGCAAGACCCTTGCCGGGGACGCCAGCGCGCCATGACAGGACCCTTGCCGGGCCACCCGGCAAGACCCTCGCCACGGGCGACAGCAGGGCCACTGCCAGGCCGCACCAACCAACTCCCCGCCGCCATTCACATGCAGCTGCCAGCCCAACCAGCTGGGCAGGCACCTGCGTGGTAGTATTGAGCTTCCAGGCCAACTCAGCACACACCCACGTGGTGGCATGCAGACCTTCGTGGAGGCTCCACCACCGCGCCACCTCAGCTGCTTGCCTACCTACATGGCACCACATGCATCGCTGGCCAGGGCGCGTGTCAGAACGAGGGGGAGCGGCGACGGACAGGACGGGCCTCGCTCCCGTCCCCGATAAAGCAAGGGACACCTAAGCCTCACATTAAATGCACTTTGTCCTGTAACACCAGCGATAAGCTCTCAGCACTGTAGCACTTTCCACCTCCTATGTGCCATTGTGGCAGCCCCTTTCACCTATAAAAGGAGGCCCATGGCGCACTAGAGAGGGATTCGGCTCTTTGGAACTTGGCAACACCCAGAGCTAGTTCAAGAGCTCAAGAACACTAAATACACCCACCAAAGCAGGATCGTAGGGTTTTACGCATCTTTGCGGCCCGAACTGGGTAAATGCCCCCTTGTGCTGTCTGCTAGTCCCGCTCTTCTCATGATCCCGCGCCACGCAAGCGTAGTAGGGATTCCAGTGATCCCATAGGTGTCGTTTCCCACCGACATCTTTGGCGCGCTAGATGGGGGGGCGCAATTGTAAGAATCTGGTCTAGCAGTTGACCTAGCTATTCTTCATGGCCATGACTCCTAAGAAGAAGACGACCATGATGATCGGCTCATCCGGGACTGGGTTGCCAGTACCGGTGCGGACCAGTAGCGGGCCAGTCATGGAGAGAACCCGTGGTGCGGTCCGCGAACATCCACATCACCCTGGCAGTTTAGGCCTGGCTGGTGGCGTTGTTCGTGGGCCAGGTGACGAGCCACCAATTGTGGGCTCCGGAGACGGAGTCGGGCCCCCTGCAGGCAGCGCGGGGTCCTCAAGAGGCATCGCCATCCCGCCGAACGGCGGCACGACAACCTCCAAGACGCCAACACCAGCGCCTACGACGCGCTCTTCTCAGGTTGTGCGTGATGAGCAGCGTCACCCTGCCGGTGACCCTGCGCGCCACCCTGGGAAGGGTCCCGTGCGCCCATCGCATGATGAGAAGGGCCAGCGTGTGCGCCGAGGTGCTGACAAAGGTGGCGTACAACTGCGGGGCCGTGACGCAGCTCCTTCTAGCGTGGTTAGAAGTCGAGGCGCATCACGGTCCACCCAGATTTCGTCGCCGCCCACACCAGCGGAAGCCCTAGCACGTGCGCAGCTGCTCCTCGATTTTCCTCCCGCCGGGAAGAAGCTCGACGAATGGAGGGAAACCATCCGGAGCCTCGTCGGCATCGCAAACAACGATGAGTTGTAGCCGGCGGGACCCGTGGGCCGACACTCCGCCGGGCCGCCACATGCTAGCGGAGGCCGTGCCGGAGGCGATGTGGTCACGGTGCACTCCGCTCCTCCATCCCGTCCACCCCGAGCGTCGGTTCGTTGCGACAATGCTAGTGACGATATCTCCATTGCGTCGTCCGACCCGCGAACCAACCATGATTGTCGTGGGAAACGAACACCTATGGGGTAGGGCCCCTTTTCGGTCTGGCAAGGGAGCGGAGGGCGCACGAAGAGCAGATCGAGGTGAAGCATGCGAGGGATTTTACCCAGCTTCGGAGCTCTCCGGAGAGATAAAACTCCTACTGCTGCTTTGTGTTTCTATTCTGTTCTTGCTTGAGAGTGTGGGTGTGTTGTGGTTTCGAATGAGTCGAACCCCTTCTATGTGCGCATGGGCCTCCTTTTTATAGTTTAAAGGGGTCACCGACAGGTGGCAGCACATAGAGAGGGGTAAAAAAGTAAAAACAGGGGTTGGTACAACAGCTACCAACAGCGCCCCCCTACCTAACTCTGACGGCAGGGGACAAGGGAATTCAATGCCCGTCCGGTCGCCCAAACAGTGCAAGAAACGACCGTTAAGAGCGCCACCGATCGCCACGATGGCCTTCTAGTCATCTTCACTTGCCACCTCGCACCGCTTGGCTGCACAGCTACCCGCCACATGCACTAGGAGCGACCCTGCGGCGACACGTCGTCGGATGCGCTGGAGCGTGGGTGCAGAGTGGCAGCCTCGCCGCGGCAAGCGCCTTGCCGCGGTCGTTGTCTTGCCGCACCCGAGAGCTTGTCGCTCGTCGGGTCTTGCCGGGACGCGCGGCGCGTCGCGGCAAGTTCTTCGTAGTGCCTTGGTTGGCCTTCCCGACAAGCTCCTCTTGCCGGGGCCTTGTCCTTCCCGGCGAGTTACTCTTGCCGGGGCCTCGTCTCCTTAGTTAAAATACTTTGTTCTTGAATGGCATCAATATGAGCTACGGAGGATCTTGGCGGACGCCCGGCAAGCCCTACCACTGGGTGCTGCGACTGCCCGTGCACAGGTTCGGGATACTAAGGTACCCCTACTTTAGTACACCGACAGGAGCCCCCGGGCCTGGGCCATACACGGTGCCGAGCGCTGTTGGGCCAGGCCCAAAACAGGGCACGGGCACACGCGGCCTGGGTCCACACTAAATCCGACTCCGTATCCACCGTGCCCTCCCGTAACGGCACACGTCAAACGCGGCGTCGTGGGAGAGATAGTGGGCAATTCTTTAATCAGGAAAGGCGTAACGTTCGCCTCTCCTCTTTATAAGCAGGGGAAACAGGGCCGTTCCCCCACCTTCGCCACTTGCAGTTCCTTCCTCAGAAAGCTCCGCCGCTCCCCTCCGCTTCCCAAGCCAAAAGAGAGCCACGCTCCGCCGTCGCCGCTGTCGCCGCCAACCTCCTCCACTGCTTCCACCATGGCTCCGAAGACCGGGAAGAGCGTGAAGTCGGCCGAGGCGCTGCGGCTGGAGGCGCTGCGCAAGGAGCGAGCACTTTTCCCCCCTGAGCTCACCCCGAAGGCGCTGCGGGAGGAGTTCTATCTCTTCTGGTCGACGGAGACGCGGGCGCATCCGCGCACGCAGGTACTCTCCGCCGAAGCTTCTACTTCGAAAAAGTGTCCCAGGGGATACTATTTCTTTCCGGTGTTCTTCTATTGTGGGCTCTGCCCACCTTTTTCTGATTTCCTCTGCGACATCATGAATACCTACGGGTTTCATCTTCTTGATTTCACCCCCAACGCCGTTCTGACAATGGCGTTTTTCGCACACCTCTGCGAGAACTTCGTTGGCATCCACCCAAATGTTGCTCTTTTTCGCCACTATTTCACCCCCCGAGCCGAGAAAGGAGAGCCATTGGCTGGCGGAATCGCCTGGACCTCACGAATCGGCATGAAGGAGGTGTATCTGGCGGGCGAGCTCCGCAGCAAGTGGGATGAGTGGAGGGAGGAGTGGTGCTGGATTGTTGACGCCAATCCGCAGCCATTCACCAACCTGCGCCAGACCCGGGTAGTGCGCGGCGGCGACTGGAGCGCTCTGTCGCCGGACGACGCCAGGCTGAAGATTGCCACCACCCGAATCCTCTAGCTCAGGCTTGCCGGGCTCACAGCAGGGGCAGTTGGCGCGGATTTCCTTCGCCGTCGCATCACCCCTCTGCAGAAGAGGGGGAGGCCCGCCTGGCTGTTTGGCGGCCCGGCGGATATCATGAGGCTGCGTCCGGGCCTTAACTTCAACTTCACAGTTCTGGAGCTTGATGGGATGCTGAAGGAGCTGTTCAAGCATGACGCCAACCATCCAGAGTGGTTCAGGCTGCCGCAGGGCGTCATCCCATTGTGCAACAACTCCCAGCACGATCGCATCTGCGCAATGATGCCAGAGTGCGACTCGCACGAGATAAGCCCAACTTGGATGGAGCCCGCCGACGACGTCGTGTGGCAATTCTTCGATGGCTTGACGGAGGTAGCAGTCAATGCCGACGAGCAGAGGCTCCTCACCCGCGACACCACCGACGATGAGATGCGGTACATCGCCACCAGGGCCGAAGAGGCGGCGGCAGCTGCCGCCGCAGGCGAGTTTGGCTTCACGTTGGAGGAGGCAGAGGCGGCCGAGGCGGCAAGCCTTGCCGACCGGGAGGACCTTGCCGGAGGGGTCGTTGGCAAGGGGGAGCCCGAGGCCGAAGCGAGCGAGCCCGTCGAGGGCGCGAGCGGTCAGCCGTCCTCGAGCAGCTTGCCGCAGGCGGAGCCCCCAGCGCAGCCCCAATTCCAACCAAGAAGGTGCCTCCGTCGAGTTGGAGACACAGCAGGGCGGCAAGCAGGCCAACAGCCGCAGCGTCGTGGGACGCACTCCACCGCGGCAAGTACCGTTGCCGCGGGAGCGTCTCAGGCCGTGCTGACAACTGAGGCGGGGTCTTCCCGGGCTGCCACGCCCGATCCTGCCGCAGCTCCCGACAAACGTCCAAGGGAGCCTACTCCTCTGCCTCACCGCGCAGAAAGGGTACCGGATTTCGACCTCTCTGCGCTGAGCTCCGACGAGGAGGAAGAAGAGGAGGAGGAGTAAGGCTTTCTTCTCACTGTACTTGTTTTTCTTTGATCTTTGTTGTTGCTTGTCTTGTATCTGATTTTCTTCCCTCTGAATCCTTGTTCCATTTCAGGACTCTGGCCGAGAGAGCGGCGAAGAGGGCCAAGGTTCCTGTGGTTGTCATCGAGGACGATCCTGCTGTGATGGCAGAAGACACGTCCGAGACCACCTTGACGGACCCGGTTCCTTCTCCTCGCAGCAGCCCCCAGCGTAAGTACTTGTTTATTTCTTGTTGTGGGGCGCGCACGGGTGCTCTTTTCTTTGTTAATATCTTGATTGTTGACTTGCTTGTGTAGGAGCAGAGCAAGCCCATCAGGAGGAACCAGAAGCCGCTCCAGAGGTGCTGTCTGCTTCAACTACGCCGCCAAGGGGTGATTCTCCGACAAGGGAGCAGTCCCCGGCAAGGGGCAGAACCAGTGAGCCCTTGGTGGAGGAACCCATGGTCACAGAGCTCAGCACAGGTAACCTTCCTTGTCGGAAATCTTCCCTTGGGTTTTTCTTCTGATCTTCTTTTTGGATCTTTGCTTGACTTTTTCTTCCTCTTCCTGTCTTCTGATCCCCCTCTCACAGACCCGATGGAGACTGAGGCCATCGGCGAGGAAGGCGCGTGCGGCAATACTGAAGATGCCGCCGCTGACGAAGAAGAGGCCGGCGCTGATGAACCCGCCGACGAAGAAGCCGCCAAGGCTGCTGGCGCAGGAGCTGGCGAGGGGTCCGGCGATCGTACTGATGACCCGGAGGGCGCAGGAGCGCAAGGCGCTGCACCGACCGCCGACCTCTCCGCTGCTGATGTAGCGCCGGGCTCCGAGGAGCCCCAGCCAGGCGCCTACTTGAAGGCCGGCGAGGGCGTATACATCAAGCTTCCCTGGGCGTCGAGCTCCAGGGCGCCGGTCGAAGGAGAAGAGTTTGACGGGGAAGTACTCACCTCTGCTGGGCTGGCAGTGGTTGACGTGCCCAGCAGCAACAGTGGCGAGTCCGAGGAGGAGCAGTTGCTCCGGAAGTTGGTGTCACTCTACCGCGCCCTTCAAGCAAAGCTTGAGTCCCAGGAAGCGCTTGTCGCGCGGGCGGGAGTTGACATAGAAAAGCATGCGGAGGAGCTCAAGAGCCGCAACCAGGAGGCCCTCCGATCCATTGCGGAGGAAAGGGCGCAACTTGACGAGGCAAAGAAGGCGTTCATCCTGGAAAAGGCTGAAGCCGAGGAGCAGTAGAGGCTCGCCGCCGAGGAGCTGTCCAGGCGGGAAGGTGAACTGATACAGAAGAAGGTTAATCTGGACAGCCACAAGGAGGAGCTCGAGGCCCGGGAGCAATCACTTGGCGGGGCACTCAAGGAGGCGAAGGATGACGCCGCGGCTACTGAGGCCGCCAAGAAGGAGTTAGAGGTGAAGGTGACGCAGCTGGAGGCGGACATGAAAAGGAAGAATGAAGAGCTTGCCGCACTCCAGCGCGAATGCGAGAAGGATGCACTTGCCCATGGCGATCTGCAAGTTCAACTCGCCAAGAAGATCAAGGAACTGAACGCCGCCAAGGACTCGAGCGCTGATCTGGAGCTGAAGCTGGCCACCTTGACGGAGACGCTGGACGCCGCCAAGAGGCGAGAGGATGACTTGAAGAAAGAGGCCAAGGGCAACGAAGAGCTGCTGACGAGGGCTGCCGAGACTCAGAACACCTTCAAGGCCATGGTGGAGCTCTGGACGGAGGGCCTAGTCAACATCGCTGCATCCATCGACGAGGAGCTGGCGGAACTGGACTTGGCGGGCTTCGGGTACCCCACTGACGAAAATCTCTAGCCCAGTGCCAAGCTTACTCTTTTCTTCAAGGGCGTGGTGACGGCCCTCTAGCAACTCCAGGAAAGGATCCCGAAGAAGCTGGCGGACGAGTCGCGCGCAATCTGAGCCAAGGTCTTGGAGAAGGTGTTGGTGAAGATACTCTTCCGCAACTCGGGCCTCGACCTCACCCGCGTCCTCAAGAAGCTGCCGGCGGGTGCTGATCTTGAAGAACTCAAAGCCATTGCCGCACCCATCGTGGACAAGGTGAATGAGGTCAGGAGGGTTGACGGCGAGCGCGTGGATTAGACCATCCTTCTTCTCCTTCCCTTGTCGCTGTTTATTTAAGTCATGAGAACAATTTAGTCAGTGCCGCAACAAGTTACTTTTGTAATATAACTCTATTCTGGGCAATGCTTGCTATGCTATCTCCTTTACTTGGTCCTTCTCTTTGTATATTTTTACCCTACGCTTTTAGGGAACTTGCCGGCACGGGCACGCTTGCCGCGAGTGCTGAGTGCGGAACATCAGCAGCTCGCTGGCGGTGCCGGCTCCGGCAAGAAACCTTGCCGCAACTAGTTGCAGCACACTTAAGTTGTTGAGCGGACTCGAAACAAAGTAAGGGCGCAACTAGCTATGAGGAGGTTCCTCCTTGCCGCGAGTGTTGAGTGCGGAACATCAGCAGCTCGCCGGCGGTGCCGGCTCCGGCAAGAAACCTTGCCGCAACTAGTTGCAGCACACTTAAGTTGTTGAGCGGACTCGAAACAAAGTAAGGGCGCAACTAGCTACGATGAGGTTCCTCCGCGCACAGGTTTTCCATACAAAGCACGGTCGTTCAAGGAGGATAGCTTAAAATTTTAAGAACTGATCGTGCTCAAACTTTGGCAACTTACCTTTTTTTTGTCGTCTGTGTCCCGGCAAGGCCATACTTCTTTGAACGACGCCCGGTCCATACCTTTATCCTTTCCTCCCCCCCCCCCCCCCCCGGTGAACTTGTGGGCGAAGGAACCTTCTTTTTGAACAAAAGAAAGAAGAGAAAATAAAGATATGGAGCCTTAAGGCTCGTTATTGCTTACCGGGGGTGAGTGCTGCACAAAGTGTCAGATAAAACATGCAAAAAAGAAAGAATGCATGAAATTTGACAACATGTGCTGAGCATACGAACTTTGTTTATGCACGGGATCTGCGCCCGGCTTTGTACAAAGGGTTACAGGCAATAGCGGCAAGGCTTGTACAAAAGGTGGTTGTCGGAACAGGTTCCGGCAACCGCGCCTTATGGGTAAAACTTACGAAGATGCTCCATGTTCCAGGAATTGCTCACCGGAAAGTCATCTTCGGTCTCAAGGCGGACAGCGCCAGGCCTAGTGACTCGTTTCACCCGATAAGGGCCTTCCCACTTCGGCGTCAACTTGTTGGAATTCTTGGCGGATTGAACGCGCCGAAGAACAAGGTCGCCTTCCTCGAAGCTTCTGGCATTAACTTTGCGGCTATGGTAGCGACGCAAAGCTTGCTGGTAGCGAGCAGCTCGTACAGCAGCCTGAAGACGATCTTCCTCGAGGAGCAGCGCGTCATCTTGCCCCAGTTGCTCTTGCTCAAGCTCATCATAAGCGAGCACTCGAGGCGATCCGTATACGAGTTCTGTGGGGAGAACTGCTTCTACTCCATATACTAGGGCAAAAGGTGTCTGGCCAGTGGCTCGATTTAGCGTCGTCCTGATCGACCAAAGAACCACCGGCAGCTCCTTGATCCAATTTCTTCCGCACTTGTGCAGCCTGTCGAAAGTTCTGGTCTTGAGCCCGCGCAGCACTTCAGCGTTTGCCCTCTCCGCTTGACCGTTGCTTCTCGGGTGAGCAACAGAAGCGAAGCAGATCTTGGCGCCAAGATCTTGGACGTACTGCATGAAGGTGCGGCTTGTGAATTGTGTGCCATTGTCGGTGATGATCCTGTTAGGGACTCCGAAACAGCAGACAATTGACCTGAAGAACTTGACTGCTGACTGTGCTGTCACCTTCCTCACTGCTTCCACTTCAGGCCACTTTGTGAACTTGTCGATTGCAACATACAAGTACTCAAAGCCCCCGACAGCTCGGGGAAAGGGGCCGAGGATGTCGAGCCCCCAGACCAAAAATGGCCAGGATAAAGGGATTGTTTGGAGAGCTTGAGCTGGTTGATGTATCTGCTTGGAGTGGAACTGGCACGCTTCACACTTGGTGACTTGTGCAGTTGCATCCTGGAGGGCTGTCGGCCAGAAGAAACCTTGCCGGAAAGCTTTGCCGGCAAGTGCTCTTGCGCCAATGTGGTGACCACATATGCCTCCATGTATCTCCGCCAACAGCTCCTGTCCAACTTCCCGGGAAATGCACTTCAATTTCACTCCGTTGAATCTTCTTCTGTACAGTATGTCGTCGACAAACTGGTACATACTTGATTGCCGGGCTACTCTCTCCACTTCTTCTTGCTCTTCGGGAAGTTCTCCTGTTTGAAGGAAATGGACGATCTGCTGTGCCCATGTCGGAGCTTGTGGCTCAACGACAAGGGCTAAAGGCGCAAATGCTGCTGCGGGAACATCTGCTTCCACGGCAAGAATCTGTGATTTAGCCGGAGCGTGATGCTCCCCGGCAAGCGTGTTGGGACACAGCTTGTCGGGAGCGTCTGCTTCAACGAAACAAACCCTAGGGCTTGTCGGAGCAGACTGCTCCTCAGCGCTGTCGGTGTTGATCTTGGGGACCTTCTTGGCGGCGGCTTCGGGGAGCTCAGCCGGAAAGTAGTCACCAGAAACCAACTTCCTCTTCTTGCTCTGTCCACTTGATGGTGTTACAGATGGTTGAGTCAACTTGAGCACAAAGATCCCTGGTTCCACAGGCAACTTGAGTGCGGCGCACTTTGACAGGCCATCTGCAACGTCGTTCTGAGCTGTCGGAACGTGCTCCATCTGTAGGCCGTCAAAATGCTCTTCTAGTTTTCTCACTTCATCAATGTAGGCTTCCATCAACAGACTCTGATAATCTTTGTTGACTTGGCGGACGACAAGTTGCGAGTCACCCCTGACAATAAGCTTCTTGATCCCAAGGTCTGCCGCGATCCTGAGTCCGGCAAGCAAGCCTTCATACTCTGCAGTATTCTTTGTCGCTTGCTCCTTGGGAAAGTGCATCTGGACCACGTATTTGAGGTGCTCTCCGATGGGCGCGACGAGTAGTACGCCCACACCGGCGCCTTGCAGCGAGAAGGCACCATCAAAGTACATGATCGATTCTTTGTTCGCTTCCTTGACGGGGATGCTCCTCTCCGGAGTTTCTTCATCAGGTGTTGGCGTCCATTCTGCTATGAATTCTGCCAATGCTCGGCTCTGGATAGTTGAAGTGCTCTCAAACTTGAGGCCAAAGCTTGACAATTCCAGCGCCCACTCGACAATCCTGCCTGTTGCTTCTGGATTTTGCAATATCTTCTTCAACGGAAAGCGAGTGACAACTGTGATTTCGTGTGCTTGAAAGTAATGGCGCAGCTTCCTCGAGGCCATGAGAAGGCCGAAAAGCAATTTCTACACACCAGAGTACCTTGATCTAGCGCCCTGCAGAAGGGAACTGACAAAATAAACTGGGCACTGCACCATCTTCTTCTGTTTCTCTTCTTGTGGCTGCGCAGATCCATCCTTGCCGGAACCAGAACTTGTCGGGGAAGCCCCCTGCTTGTCGCTGGACTCGCTTGCCGCGGTCGCTGGCTCATCACCCGCCTCCCTCTCCGCCACTAACGCAGCACTAACCACTTGATTGGTTGCCGCCAGATATAGCAGCAACTTCTCTTGTGGCTTAGGTGCGACAAGTATTGGAGTGGAGGATAGGAATCTCTTCAAGTCCTGCAGCGCAGCCTCCGCTTCCAGAGTCCATTTCATTGGACCTGCCTTTTTCCAAATTTTCAAAAATGGCAGGGCGCGCTCAGCAGACTTAGAGATGAACCTACTAAGAGCAGCAACACAGCCGGTAAGTCTTCACACATCCTTGACGCGCTTCGGTGCTTCGATCTGTTCAATGGCTTTGATCTTGTCGGGATTGGCTTCGATCCCCCGCTGAGACACAAAGAATCTGAGAAGCTTGCCGGAAGGAACTCCAAATACGCACTTCTCGGGATTCAACTTGAGATTGATCGTGCGCAGATTTGCAAAAGTCTCGTCTAGATCTTGGATCAAAGTTTCTTTGTCCTTGCTCTTGACCGCTATGTCATCCATGTAAGCTTCTACATTTCTGTGCAGCTGTGGCTCAAAAGCATGACTGACTATTCTTGCAAATGTTGAGCCAGCATTCTTTAGTCCGAAAGGCATCCATACAAAGCAGTATGTGCCACATGGAGTAATGAATGCGGTTTTCTCTTCATCCTCTTCTGCCATGAAGATCTGATGATATCCTGAGTATGCATCAAGGAATGAAAGCAGATCACATCCTGCCGTGGAGTCGACAATCTGGTCAATGCGCGGCAAGGGAAATGGATCCTTGGGACAAGCTTTATTAACATCAGTGAAGTCAATACAAATCCTCCACTTCCCGTTCGCTTTGCGCACGACTACTGGATTGGCTAACCACGTTGGATGGAGTACTCCTCGGACCAGGCCTGCTGCTTCCAACTTCTTGATCTCCTCTGCGATGAACTCTTGGCGTTCTACTGCTTGTTTTCTGACTCTCTGCTTGACGGGCCGCGCGTGAGGGCAGACGGCAAGGTGGTGCTCAATTACTTTCCTGGGAACACCGGGGATGTCAGATGGTTTCCATGCAAACACATCGACATTCGCCCGCAGGAAAGCAACGAGCGCGCTTTCCTATTTAGGGTCATGCGTGGCACTAATGGTGAAGGTACCACCAGTACTGTCCTCCTTGGCGGCCACTTTCTTGGTCTTTGGTGAAGCTGTCTTCGCCTTCTTGCACTTGCCGGTGGAGCTCGATGGTGCGTCCTCGACGGTAGCGCAGCATTCCGAAGAGGTGCGCTTGCCGGAGTGGGCATCAGAGCTACTCTTGCCGGACTTGGTCTTCTTCTTCCCCCCGGAGCTTCAGCGAAAAGTGGTTTGCGTTCTGCTGCGGCTGCTGCTTCCCGGTAGATCTTGTCGGTACAGATAAGTGCATCTTTCTTGTCGCCATGGACAGAAATGACACTTATCGGACTGGGCATCTTGAGCACGTTGTAGGCGTAATGAGAGGCTGCCATGAACTTGGCAAGCGCTGGACGGCCAAGTATCCCATTGTAGGGCAATGGAAAATCAGCAACGTCGAATGTGACTCTCTCTGTCCTGAAGTTCAGCTCGCTGCCAAACGTTACTGGCAGTGTGATCTTCCCCTTCGGCTTGCTCCTTCCCGGGTTGATTCCTTGAAAGGCGCCGGTCTCTTCGAGCTCGCTGTCGGGGATCTGGAGCTTCTTGAGCACCACGGAAGAGATCAGATTCAGGCCGGCCCCGCCGTCAACCAGCATCTTCGTGACCTTGAGGTTGCGGATTGTTGGCGAAACCAACATCGGCAAGCACCCGACCGCAGTTATGCGATCAGGGTGATCCTCAACGTCGAAGATGATGGGCGTGCTGGACCACTTCAGGGGCTTGCGCGACTCAACGGACGGTTCTGCTGCGTTGACTTCCCGCACCCACTGTTTGAGTTGGCGGTGCGAGGTGTGCAGAGAAGCACCGCCGTCAACGCACAAAACCTCTGTTGCCTTCTGAAACTCCTGCTCGTCGGCCTCATCTTCCTCCATCTCATCATCTTCATCTTCGTCTTCGTCTTTGTCACGGCCGCGGGGAGGCCTATATTCTTGCCGCTGCTTGGCCTTGCCGCGGCGCCCTCCCCGGGCGGGACGCTTCTTGCCGGATCCTCCGCGACCTTCCTGGGCCTTCTCCTTGTCGCGGTGCTCGTATTCAGCTTTCTGTAGCTCAACAAGCTGCTCAACCTTCTTGCAGGCCTAGAGCTCATGGCCCTTGCTGCGGTGGATCTTGCAGTACTGCTTGCCGGAGCCGTCCTGCTTGTCGGCGGCCACCATAGCCTCGCCGGAGTCACCAGCTTTGGCCTTCTCGGTGCCACCTCCGTTGCCGGACTGCTCGACAACTAGCACATCCTTGGCTTTCCTCTTTCTGTTATTCCGCCTCCGGTTCTTCTTTGCCGGGGGGCATCCTCACTGTCAGATCCTTCTGCTCCTGCGTTCTCTCCAGGGAGTTTCCTCCCCTCCTCAGCACGTGCACATTTGTCGGCCAGGGCATATAGCTCGCTGACATCTCTGATTTTGCACATCGCCATCTCCTCCCTCATCCCGCGGTTACGCACATTCTGATGGAACGCGCTGATAACTGCGGCAGGGTGGACGTCTGGGATGTTGCGCTGCACCTGGCTGAATCTTTGAATGTACTTGCGCAGGGGTTCTCCATCCTTCTGGGCGAGCAGGTGAAGATCGCTCTCCTGGCCGTGGGGTTTGTGGCCGCCTGTGAAGGCGCCGACAAACTGATGACACAGGTCCGCCCACGAAGAGATGGAGTTGTCCGACAACTGCATGAGCCAAGATCTGACGTTGGGCTTGAGCACCAGCGGGAAGTAGTTGGCGAGGATCTTCTCGTCGCGCCCCCCGGCAGCCTGCACCACGATGGTGTAGACGCTGAGGAACTCCGACGGATGTATCCTGCCATCATACTTCTCGGGTACATCTGGCTTGAAGTTCTTGGTACTGGGCCACTGGACCTGCTGTAGCTCACGGGTGAACGCGGGGCAACCTACCGCGTACGGCAAGTCGCCTGGTTCCCCTGGCGCATGCATATCAATAGTGGGCCCAGCGCACTGGTCTGACTGACGCCGCACTTCTCTTCGACGCTCGATGCGAGTATGAGCGTCTTCTTGTCGTCGTTCTTGGAGAACTTGGCGCTGATCGCGACGAGCTCGCGGGTCCGATGACGCGGTGGAGTCGGTGTCGAGGTTAGCCCGGCAAGTTGGCGATCTTGGCCTTCGGGGCGGGGAGTGCATGGTGGTGGCACCCCCAGCGGTCTTGTCGGCGCCGGCTTGCGCCTGGGCGTCTTGCCGGGGCTTCGATGTGCTCGGTTGCCGGGGCTTGTCGCCGTTGGCGAAGCCGATGAGGCTCTGAATGGTGGCCCTCCAGTCGTCGATCTTGTCTGGCGCTGGAGGGTAGTCTAGAAGTAGCTGGGCTCAGGCCAGCGCTTCCTCTGGAGTCTTGGGTGGCGGTGGCGAGCGATGCGAGGTGCGGGATATGCTCAAACTTCTAACAGTGTTAGAAGGAGCAACATCTCGTCCAGGCGACTGTACTACACTCGTGGCAGCGCTTTGGCGTGTATGCTGGCCTTGAGCGTCCCGCGACCCACCAGCTTGGCCTTGTTCTAGCGCGAGTACGGTGCTAGGAGCACCGTGGCGTTGTCGATCCTGCACCTCCTGGGAGGGGTCCGGCGGATGTACAGATGTTGAAGCTTGCGGGGCCTTGTCCTTGGACCGGGTGACGATGTGAGTCCCCCTGCCGGCGCCCGCTCCTCCGCCGGCGTCCACCCCACCGCCCGTTTGCTCCGGTGGCGGTAGGATAGACGTAGACGGAGCGGCCACCTCCGAAGCCTTCTTCTTCGGTGGCATGTCGATGAAGATGTTGATGTAGCGCGTACAAACGCCGGATCAGGTTCGCACAACCTCGACGCCCCCCTACCTGGCACGCCAAAGATGTCGTGGGAAACGAACACCTATGGGGCAGGGCCCCTTTTCGGTCCGGCAAGGGAGCGGAGGGCGCATGAAGAGCAGATCGAGGCGAAGCACGCTAGGGATTTTACCCAGCTTCGGAGCTCTCCGGAGAGATAAAACTCCTACTGCTGCTTTGTGTTTCTATTCTGTTCTTGCTTGAGAGTGTGGGTGTGTTGTGGTTTCGAATGAGTCGAACCCCTTCTACGTGCGCATGGGCCTCCTTTTTATAGTTTAAAGGGGTCACCGACAGGTGGCAGCGTAGATAGAGAGGGGTAAAAAAGTAAAAACAGGGGTTGGTACAACCGCTACCAACAGAGCCCCCCTACCTAACTCTGACGGCAGGGGACAAGGGCATTCAATGCCCGTCCGGTCGCCCAAACAGTGCAAGAAACGACCGTTAAGAGCGCCATCGATCGCCACGATGGCCTTCTAGTCATCTTCACTTGCCACCTCGCACCGCTTGGCTGCACAGCTACCCGCCACATGCACCAGGAGCGACCCTGCGGCGACACATCGTCGGATGCGCTGGAGCGTGGGTGCAGAGTGGCAGCCTCGCCGCGGCAAGTGCCTTGCCGCGATCGTTGTCTTGCCGCACCCGAGAGCTTGTCGCTCGTCGGGTCTTGCCGGGACGCGCGGCGCGTCGCGGCAAGTTCTTCGTAGTGCCTTGGTTGGCCTTCCCGGCAAGCTCCTCTTGCCGGGGCCTTGTCCTTCCCGGCGAGTTACTCTTGCCGGGGCCTCGTCTCCTTAGTTAAAATACTTTGTTCTTGAATGGCATCAATATGAGCTACGGAGGATCTTGGCGGACGCCCGGCAAGCCCTACCACTGGGTGCTGCGACTGCCCGTGCACAGGTTCGGGATACTAAGGTACCCCTACTTTAGTACACCAACAACGATCAGCGTCAAGTCTTCGGGAGCGAGTTCATGAGGACGCTCGGACTACCATCAAGTGCCGACATGACATGCGCCACCAGTCAGATAGGCGGGCAGGACCCGCTACGGACCACCCAGCGTCGGGAGGCTATGGTGGCCTACCCTACGATCTGGGTTGTCCGGCTTTCACCCGTGAGCTGCGGCAGTTCTAGCGGCCCTCCCACCGTACGTTCAAGCCCGACGTTGGCAAGAAGTACAACGGCAAGACTCACCCGTCAGAGTTCCTCAGCATCTACACCATCGCGATGCAAGCTGCTGGGGCCCGCGATGATAAGGTGCTTGCCAATTACTTCCCGTTGGCACTCAAGCCTAATGTTATGTCATGGTTGATGCACTTGCCGATGGATTCCATCTCTTCTTGGGCGGATCTGTGCCATCAGTTTGTTGGCGCCTTTACCGGAGACCACCAAGCTCATGGCCAGGCGAGTGATTTACACATCATCCCCCAGAAGGAAGGAGAAAACTTGTGCAAGTACATCCAAAGGTTCAGCCGGGTGCAGTACAACATCCACGATGTTCATCCCGCCACTGTGATCAGTGCATTCCACCAGAATGTGCGCAACCGCAATATGCGCGAAGAGCTGGCGATGAACAAGGTCAAAGATGTGGCCGAACTTTATGTCCTGGCCGATCGATGCACTCGCGCTGAAGAGGGAAGGAAGCACCCCGGCAAAGATGCCGGTGCGGAAACCGACTCCACTGGCGGCACCGTCACCCCAACAAAGAAGGGCCGACATCATAACAGGAAGCGCAAGGGAAAGGCTATCCTTGCCCTCGAAGGATCCGATGACACCGACGCCACCAAGAAGACCAAGGCGAGTGACCCTGGCAAGGAGGTTGCCGAGTGTGTCGCTTGCCGGGCCTTGGTGGCTGCTGACAAGCCAAGAGGCTCTGACAAGCAGTACTGCAAGATCCACCGCACCAAAGGCCATGACCTGCAAAACTACCGGTAGGTAGAGCTGCTCGCTGAGAGCCAGAAAGCCGAGTATGAGCGGCTTGACAAGGAGAAAGGCCAATAAAGTGCCGAGGGGTCCGGCAAGAAACATGGCAGCCAAGGAGGCCACCGCGGCAAGGATAATCAGCAGGAGAGGCCCGCCCGGGGCCGCGATAAGAAGTAGGAGGACGATGATCATGACGAGGACGACGAGTCCGGCGACCATGAGTTTTAGAAAGCCACAGAGGCCATGAGCGTCGACGGTGGCGCCTCTCTGCATAAATCCCACCGCCAACTCAAGCAGTGGGGGCGTGAGATCACGGCGGTGGAGCCATCGCTCGACACACGGAAGCCGCTGAAATGGTCCAGCATGCCCATTATCTTCGACACTGAGAACCACACTGACCACACTACTGCGGTCGGGTGCTTGCCATTGTTGGTTTCACCAACAATCCGCAACCTCAAGGTGACTAAGATGTTGGTTGACAGCGGGGCCGTCTTGAATTTGATCTCAGCTGTTGTGGTCGAAAGGCTGCAGATCCCTGATGGAGACCTCGAGGAGACGGGCATGTTCCAAGGGGTTAACCCGGGAGGAGCCAGCCAAAGGGAAAAGTGACGCTGCCTATGAAATTCGGAGGCGAGCTGAATCACAGGACGGAAAGGATCGTTTTTGATGTAGCCGAGATCCCCTTGCCTTACAACGGGATCCTCGGCCGCCCGACACTAGCCAAGTTCATGGCAGCTTCACACTACGCCTACAACATGCTGAGGATGCCTAGGCCGATGAACATCATCACCGTCCCCTCCAACAAGAAAGATGCGTTGATTTGTGCCGACCAACTTTACCTAGAAGCGGTTGCAGCAGCTACCGCTGAGGCACCTACTCCTGCCGACGGAGCCCCGAGGGAGAAGAAGACCGGCGAGACCACTTGCACCCACTCTAGTAAGCGCACCTCTTTGGGGTGTTGCGCTCCCGTTGAGGACGTGCTAGAGAGCTCCGCCGGCAAGAGCAAGAAGTCCAGAGCTGCACCACCAGAGACCAAGAAGGTGCCCATCAAAGAGGACGGCACGGGGGGAGCTTTTACCATAAGCTCCACCCTCGACGGCAAATAGGAAAGTGAGCTTGTCACCTTCCCGCGGGCGAATGTCGATGTGTTTGCATGGCAAGCCTCCGACATCTCCGGCGTTCCCAGGGAGGTGATTGAGCACCATCTTGTTGTCTGTCCTCATGCGCGGCCCGTCAAGCAGAAGGTCAGAAAGCAAGCTCTGGAGAGGCAAGAGTTCATCACAAAGGAGATCAGGAAAATAGAGGCGGCAGGCTTGGTAAGGGGAGTACTCCATCCAACGTGGTTGGCCAATCCGGTAGTGGTGCGCAAGGCAAACGGGAAGTGGAGGCTGTGTATTGATTACACAGACATCAATAAAGCTTGTCCAAAGGATCCCTTCCCGATACCGCGCATCGACCAGATTGTTGACTCCACGGCTGGGTGTGACCTTTTATCATTCCTTGACGCCTACTCAGGATACCACCAGATCTTCATGACAAAAGAAGATGAGGAAAAGACAGCATTCATCACCCCATGTGGTACGTATTGCTTTTTACGGATGCCTTTTGGGTTGAAGAGTGCTGGCTCAACCTTTGCAAGAGCAATGCAAATTGGTTTTGAACCCTAGCTACATAGAAATATGGAAGCTTATATGGATGACATAGTGGTCAAAACCAAGGATAAGGCAACACTTGTGCGAGATCTGGAGGAAACATTTGGGAACCTGTGCAAGATCAACCTCAAATTGAACCCTGAGAAGTGTGTCTTCGGTGTCCTGTCCGGCAAGCTTCTCGGGTTCTTTCTGTCGCAGCACGGGATTGAGGCAAACCCAGACAAGATTAAGGCCATTGAGCAGATTGAGGCACCCAAAATGGCTGTGTTGCCGCCATGAGCAGATTCATCTCCAAATCCGCAGAGCGTGCCCTCCCTTTCTTCAAGATCTTAAAAAAGACAGGCCTAGTGGAGTGGACCCCAAAGGCCGAGGCGGCGTTGCAAGACTTGAAGAGGTACCTCTCCTCTGCCCCGGTGCTGGTTGCGCCCAAACCACACGAACCATTGCTGCTATATTTAACGGCAACAAACCAAGTGGTTAGCATCGCACTGGTGGTGCAGAGAGAGGTCGACGAGGAGACAGCTGCAGTGGCAGAGTCAGCGGTTGGCGGGCCGGAACCCTTCCCAATAGGGCTCGGTCCCGGCAAGACTGAGTCCCCGGCAAGGCTCGGTCCCGGCAAGACTGAGTCCCCGGCAGGGCTCGGCCCTGGCAAGACTGGCGCCAGTGCGACAGGACCCGCACAGCAAGGTGAAGTGGTGCAAAGGAAGAAGAGGGTGCAGCACCCGATTTACTTCGTCAGCTCCCTCTTGTAGGGAGCTAGTTCGAGGTATTCAGGTGTGCAAAAATTGCTCTTCAACCTCCTTATGGCCTCGAGGAAGCTACACCACTACTTCCAAGTGCACGAGATCACCGTGGTTACCCACCTTCCGTTGCAACAGATACTGCATAACCCAAATGCAACTGGAAGGATCGTGGAATGGGCCCTGGAGCTATCAAGTTTTGGTCTAAATTTTGAAAGTACCTCGATGATCCAGAGCAGAGTCTTGGCGGAGTTTGTTGCAGAATGGACCTCGATGCCCGACAAAGAGGTACAGGAGACCACTCTCCCCGACGAGGAAACAAGTGGCAACTGGATCATGTACTTTGATGGGGCTTTCTCACTGCAAGGCGCCGGTGCTGGTGTGCTGCTTGTCGCACCCACCAGAGAGCACCTCAAGTACGTCATCCAAATGCACTTTCCCCGGGAGATGTCAACCAACAACACTGCTGAGTACGAGGGTTTGCTTGCCGGCCTCAGGATCGGGGCGGACCTCGGAGTCAAAAAGCTCATCGTTAGGGGCGACTCGCAACTTGTCGTCAGGCAGGTCAACAAAGATCATCAAAGCCCATTGATGGAAGCTTACGTGGACAAGGTAAGGAAACTGGAGGAGCGCTTTGACAGTATACAAGCAGAGCAGGCCCCCCGGACGGAGAAGGACATCGCCAACTACCTGTCAAAGCGCGCTACCCTCAAGCTACCTGTGGAACCAGGTACCTTTGTGCTTCAGTTAACTCAACCATCTGTTGAGCCGTCAACCAGGCAGAATAAGCAGAGAAAGCTATGCTCCGGCAAGTACTTCCCCACCGAGCTTCCCGGGGCCACCGGCAAAGATGTTGCCGTGGATGCTGATCCTGCCGTAGGACAACCGACTCCAGCAGGACCTCAGGTCATGGCCGTAGAGACGGCCGTTCCCGTGGCAGAAGAGATGCCTTTAGTCCTTGACGTCGAGCCACAAGCTCCAGCATGGGCGTAGCCCACCGTCCGATTCCTACAAATGGGAGAGCTTCCCAAGGAGCAGGAAGAGGCAGAGAAAGTAGCCTGCCGGTCTGCTATGTACCAATTTGTTAACAAAGTTTTGTACAGAAAGAGACTGAACGGGGTGAAATTGAAGTGCATCTCCCGGGAGGAAGGACTAGAGCTGTTGGCGGAGATACATAGAGGCATATGTGGCTCCCACATAGGGTCAAGGGCCCTTGCCGGCAAGGCATTCCGGCAAGGTTTCTTCTGGCCCACCGCCCTCCAGGATGCAACGGCACTAGTAACCAAGTGTGAAGCATGCCAGTTCCATCCAAAGAAACTTCATCAGCCAGCCCAAGCCCTTGAAACCATCCCTCTCTCCTAGCCCTTCTCGGTCTGGGGGCTCAACATATTGGGCCCCTTCCCCCGTGCTGTCGGGGGCTTTGAGTACTTGTATGTTGCAATCGACAAGTTCACAAAGTGGCCAGAGGTGGAAGCACTGAGGAAGGTGATGGCGCAGTCGACCATCAAGTTCTTCAAGGGACTAGTGTGCCATTTCGGGGTGCCCAACAAGATCATCACCGATAATGGCACACAGTTCACAAGCCACGCCTTCATGCAATACATTGAAGATCTCGGCAGCAAGGTCTGTTTTGCCTCCGTGGTGCATCCACGGAGCAACGACCAGGCGGAGAGAGCAAATGCTGAAGTCCTGTGAGGCTTAAGAACGAAGACTTTTGACAAGCTACGCAAGAGTGGAAGACGCTGGATTGATGAGTTGTCGGCGGTTCTTTGGTCGATCAGAACGACGCCAAATCGAGCCACCGGCCAGACACCCTTTGCCATGGTCTACAGGGCAGAAGCAGTTCTCCCCACGGAACTCATATACGGGTCACCTCTAGTGCTCGCTTATGATGAGTTTGAGCAAGAGCAATTGTGGCAAGATGACGCAACGCTCCTTGAGGAAGATCGTCTCCGGGCGGTTGTGAGAGCAGCACGCTACCAGCAAGCCTTGCACCGCTACCATAGCCGCAAGGTTCATGCCCGGAGCTTTGAGGAAGGCGACCTTGTTCTTTGGCACGTTCAGTCGGCCAATAATTCCAACAAGTTGATGCTAAAGTGGGAAGGCCCTTATCGGGTAACGCGAGTCAACAGGCCCGGCGCAGTCCACCTGGAGACCGAAGATGCCATACCAGTAAACAACTCCTGGTACACCGAGCATCTTCGCAAGTTTTACCCATAAGGCGCGGCTGCCGGGCCTCCCGGCAGGCCACCCTTTTGTACAAGCCTTGCCGGCAAGGCATGTAACCCTTTGTACAAAGCCAGGCGCATACCCTGTGTACTAATAAACGAAGGACTGGCACCCTAAGTTATAGCACGCATGCTAGGCCGAGTTTCCTCCTCGGTTAGGGTTGATAGTTCTTGGCAGCGGCTAACCCCTAGCTTAGAGGTCGAGTGTGCATCTCTCTGTTTCTTCCCTGTCCTTTTTGGTTCACAGGACACGTAAGTATTTCTGCTGAGCTTCTTGGGAGGAAGGAACAGACCAGTGCCCCGACCCCGGCAAGCCAAGATTGCCGGGGGTTGCAAATACAAGGATCCGTCCGCGGCAAGCCAAGATTGCCGGGGGGCTGCAGGTCTAGATAAGTCTTTTATCGCCTATCATGCATTTCGTTATGAACTAGGGGATGTGAGATCCCGTTTTATATCCAAGCTACCGTGCTCCCCTCTTTCTGAGCCCAAGGTTTATCTCCTGGGTCCGAAGCTGGTCGTAGTCGCGGCAGCAAAGGGATAGAACGTGGGGCCCAAACTCATCTCATCCCTGCCTCCGTCGAGAGCTTGAGAAAGGTCGATCAAGATGGGGGAACGACGAGGCCTGTTGCCGGGCGAAAAACGTTTACTTTAGATGGTAACAAGGATTCGTTCCTTGCCGTGGGTTTCACTCACGAACGAAAAGCCCGGCAAACATCCTTTTTCATTAAAAACATCCCACACAGGTACAGTTCATATGGAATGAAAAACATGAGCAAGGGGATTACAAGTTCTAAATCTAATGAAGGCCCAAAGGCTTACAGGATGAAAAAGAGATAAGGTGCTCGTAATTACTTTCTTGTCCCTCTCCCCAGGAAATGAAACAAGAAGGCAAAAGGGCAAAAGGGGTGCCTAGGCGAAGTACGAGCAGCAGAAGGCACTAGGAGAACATCCTGACAACCGCCCCGAAGGGAGGCTGGTGATGATCACTACAGGAATCAGCTACTTTGCCATCTGCCATGGCGGACGGCAAAGGCATGGATGGAGGACGGCAAAGACCTTTGCCGTCAGCCACGGACGGCAAAAGGGGACGGCAAAGTAGGGGATGGCTAAGAGCTGCGTTGCCGTCCGCTTCGGGCAGCTGACGGCAAAGGGGCCTTTGCCATCAGCAGCGGACGGCAAAGAAGGCGGACGGCAATAAATGCGCTGTTACTCTGTTAGGTGGTTAACGGCAGGCCTTTTCCGTCCGCTGTGGACGGAAAATCCTTTGCCATCAGCCATTGTGGGCAAACTGACCAAATTGGTCAGCCTCCCAGGAAGGACAGTTGCCTGCCACGTGGCCTCTTTGCTGTCCGCTGCTGATGGCAAAGATCTCTGTGCCGTCGGTGGCAGACGGCAAAGATCCTGCATATTGTCTCTTTTTTTCTATTTTTTTTATCCAACAATTTTCACAGCAAATATATATGACAGCAAATATATATCACATATCCAGCACATAAGTTTCATATCACATATCACATCAGTTTCATCCATACACATTGTTCATACATAAGCAAGTTCCATCCATACACATTGTTGATACATAAGAAGGTTCCAAGATAGCAAGATAGATACAATGCAAAGTTTCATCAAAGGAAAAGCAAGCACTCCATCATAGCAAGCTAGCTTCCATGAATTGAATGAAATCTGCAAAATGGTAAATAAGAAAGTTAGAAATAGGTGACTAGAACAAGAAGAAGACTAGAACAAGAAGTATATGTCATTTATGAGCTAACTTAGGTGAAATGGATCATATATGAGCTAACAAAGTTGAAATGGGTTGTTTATGAGCTAACTTAGTTGAAATGGATCATTTATGAGCTAACTTAGTTCAAATGGGTCGTTTATGAGCTAACTAAGGTGAAGGGCATCGTTTTTTAGCTAAGTAAGGTGAAATGGATCGTTTTTGAGCTAACTTAGGTGAAATGGATCATTTATGAGCTTTTATGAGCTAACTTAGTTGAGATGGGTCGTTTATGACCGAACTAAGGTGAAATGGATCGTTTTTTAGCTAACTTAGGTGAAATGGATCATTTATGAGCTTTTATGAGCTAACTTAGTTGAAATGGGTCGTTTATGACCTAACTAAGGTGAAATGCCACATTTTTGAGCTAATTAAGGTGAAATGGATCGTTTTTAGCTAACTTAGTTGAAATGGGTCGTTTATGACATAACTAAGGTGAAATGCCACGTTTTTTAGCTAACTAAGGTGAAATGGATCGTTTTTGAGCTAACTTAGGTGAAATGGATCATTTAAGAACTAACTTAGGTGAAATGGATTGTTTTTAGCTAACTTAGGTGAAATTGATTGTTTAGGAGCAGATCTAGGTGAAATGGGTCATTGTGGAGCTAACCTAGGTGAAATGGGTCATTTTGGAGCTAACCTAGGTGAAATTGGTCATTTTGGAGCTAACCTAGGTGAAATGGGTCATTTTAAAGCTAACGTAGGTAAAATGGATCATTTACGAGCTAATCTACTAAAATGGGTCATTTTAGAGCTAACTTGGATAAATCGGATCACTTGTAAGCTAACTCTAGGTCATTATGGTAAGCATATTGGAGGAAATAAAGCTAAGTCTAGGTCTTTATGCATTTTTTAAGCAAAACACTAGAGAAACTTACCGTGATCAGGGAGGTGTAGGAGCGGGCTGGCTCGTGCCGGTAGCTGGAGTAGGATCATGCAATGCGTTTCTGGGGTTAAGCTGCACCAAAGATCATTTCCAATGTGTCATTAGCATTATGACACTCAAATGTTAAGACTAGCAAGTAATGTCCATTCAAATTAAACTCACCGTGCTCCCAGGAGCAATCACTGGCATCGGCGGAGCGGTCTGACCGGACTTCTCGCACACAGACTGCACATTTGGTTTTCACAATAGAGTCATACTAGTTAGTAATGAGACTCAAATGTTAAGACTAGCAAATAATCTACAGAAGAAACTTACCATAAGGAGCTCGTACATGGCCCTTGCCTGCATGTCATTCCGTGCCCTCTCCTCCTCCAACATCTTTGTCGTCCTCTCCTCCAACTCCCGCTGCCTCTCCGCCGCCTCCGCCAGAAGTTTCTCCGTTCTATCTCTCTCACTCTGTATAGCAGCCTGCAACACCACTCACATGACCATTTGAAATCATTGATGGAAGAGCACACAATGTAATGGATAAAGATAGCTGAGTACGTATAACTAACCTTGAAGGCGAGTTGGACTGGCCGTTCACGAGGCCTTATCTCAGGAGCGGAGCTCGACTGGCGCGCCTTGATCTCCGAGAGAGTGCTAGGACAACGGATAAGTCCATCTCCCATGGCTATGGAGCCATGGGACCTCCCGCCACCAGATATCATTAGTAGCTCTGTATCAATGGGACCCTAGCTCGGGTTAAAGTCATCCCCTTTCCTCGCCTTCCCCTGATCTCTATATTGTACGAGCTTGTCATGGGCGGAGATGTTGGTGAAGTTCTTTGGATCATCGAGGTCAGACGCAGAGAATGCCTTGACTTTCTTGTAAGAGCCAGTGTGGGCCATGGCATACAGGCCGTACACCTCTGGCACCTTATCCGCCTTATTGTAGCGTGCCTGAAAGAGAGAAACAAAGTAAATTAGTAATTAAAGGGCTAAAGCTAGCATGATGAATGAATTGCATGAATCATGAAGCAAACCACATACCCAGTTCTGCCCGTACTGAAATAAGTTGGAGCTGCCTTGGTGGTGTGGCACACCTTCCATTTGGGCACGTTTGTCCTTGGCCTCGTTGTGGGTGGCCCGCCATTGTTTGGAGCACCACACATTGACCAACACCTCCCAACAATCCATCCAATCCGCACACCATCTCGGAGGGGCCTAAGTTAGCAAATAGAAACTTGAGCACTACGGCTATGAATTACTAAATGAAGGAAGTAAGTACAAGGCCTTAAGAATTACCTTCATGTACTGCTCCTTACTCAAGAACTTATCGCGGCACTCCTGCTTGGGCTTCTTGATACCACGCCCGGCGTAGTAGTCTCGAACAGCCTGCACCCGAACCTCATGCCGTAAGTTCTGAAGTAGGCGCTTGCACTCCTTGTCGATAACATCTGCCGCCTCCTCCTCGTATCCCTCCTCACACCTGTAGAATGTCTGCAATCAAATGAGACAATATTGATTAGTACAATTAATAACTAGCTAGTTCAAGATTTTTAATTGTGTAAAGGAGAAATTACCTAGAATTTTCTGATCACCACGTCTGCCCTCGTCTTGCACAAGACACCGTCGATAATCTCACCCAGCGGGGCCGGGGCAGCCAAGTAGTGCTCCCAACTCAATCCAACCTCTGGAAGCCGACCCTCACCAGGCAACGTGACAAACCCCGGAAAGTTTTGCCGAATCAGAACTCCAAGGACGGAGTTGGGCCGGCGGACACTTTCATGGTAGTCCCAACCCCTGCAGCATGACAAGGCCAATGCATTAG
Organism: Triticum timopheevii; assembly: GCA_963921465.1. Lineage (NCBI taxonomy): Eukaryota > Viridiplantae > Streptophyta > Magnoliopsida > Poales > Poaceae > Triticum > Triticum timopheevii. Next base: position 561,976,935 of record OY997268.1, on the reverse strand, counting down.
TTATTTGAACAAACGTGAATGCAGAAGGTACAAAAAGATTAAATGCACTTACCTCTCCCCATCAGGGAAAATCAACCACCTCTGCTTGTGGGTCGCCGGCACGGACGGGAGCCGTGTAGCACCACGCTGGTAGACGTTGCCCCCTCCTCCCCCTCCTCCTCAAAATCAGTCGGCTCCCCGCCATCATCAGCATGGCCACTCGGCTCCCCGCCATCATCAGCATGGCCACTCGGCTCCTCAGGCTGACCCGACCAAGTACCCCATCCGGACGTGTGCTCCTCCGGGGTCTTGTGGGCCCAACTCTTGTGGGCCGAAGGCCCGTCGACCCGAGGCTCGTGGGCCGAAGACCCATGGACCAGAGGCTCGTGGACCGGAGTCCGTGTAGCCTCCTCCTCAAACAAGTCCACCCTAGCAGTCACGTGCTCGGGTGAAACAGCCGGGGGCGGCGGCGGCGAGGAAGGCGTTGTAAGAGTCACCCTACCTCCTCTCACGCGACCACGTGCTCCACCTCCTCTCTTCTTCTTACCTCGTCCCCTGCTGGGCACCGTGGTCGACGAAGAAGGGCCCGGCGGTGACGCCATACTGTCCAGCAACGCTCGGCGCAGAGGTGCGTGTGGAATGGAAGACCTCACACTACGCGCCGACGAAGAAGGGGCCTCGGCGCACTCCCGATCAGCGCCCACCATCTTTCAACACCTGCCATGACAAAGAATAAACGAAATTAGTACAACATAAAAAAAAGTACCGACATGAATAATAATATGTATATCACTTAAGTGTATCATCATCAAGTACAACATAAACAACTACACATTTAAAACTACCCGATCAACACAATTATATATGATGTTTTTCATAACAAAATCGAAAAATATATGACTTAACTAATAATTCACAAATATATGACCCCGTCGGGCCTCTGGAATGCCAAAGAACACCTTTTCGGGAGGTGTCGGGGGTCGGGGTGTCGTGTCGGTGTCGGGGTGCCGTGTCGGGGTCGGGGTTGGGGTCTCGGGGTCTGGGTGTCGGGTCGGGGTGCCGGGTCGGGTTGGGGTGCCGTGTCGGGGTCGGGGTGTCGGGTCAGGCTCGGGGTCGGGGTGTCGGTGTTGGGGTCGGGGTCGGGGTGTCGGGGTCGGGGTCGGGTGTCGGGGTCGGGGTCGGGGTCGGGGTCTCGGGGTCGGGGTGTCGAGTCGGGGTGCCGGGTCGGGGTCTGGGTGCCGTGTCGGTGTCAGGGTCAGGGTGTCGGGTCAGGCTCAGGGTCGAGGTGTCGGTGTTGTGGTCGGGGTCAGGGTCGGGGTCTCGGGATCGGGGTCTCGGGGTCGGGGTGTCGTGTCGGGGTACCGGGTCGGGGTCGGGGTGCCGTGTCGGGTCGGGTTTCTCCCTCTTTTTTCCTTTTCTTCTTCTTCCTCTTCTTCCTTTTCTTCCTTTTCTTCTTCTTCCTCTTCCTCCTTTCCTTTTTCCTCTTCTTCTTCTCCTCCTCTCCTCTTTCTTCTTCTTCTTCTTCTTCTTCTTCTTCTTCTTCTTCTTCTTCTTCTTCTTCTTCTTCTTCTTCTTCTTCTTCTTCTTCTTCTTCTTCTTTTTTCTCCTCCTCCTCCTCTTCTTCTCCTTCCCTTCCTTTTTCCTCTTCTTCTTCTCCTCCTCTCCTGTTTTTTTTCTTCTTCTTCTTCTTTCCTAAAACTGAACTAAACCTAAAACTAAACGTAAAACTAAACCTAAATCTAAAACTAAAACTAAAACTAAATCTAAATCTAAACTAAACATAAACCTAAAACTAAAATAACAGAAAAAAAGGAAAAAACTAAATCTAAACCTAAAACTAAACTAAAACTAAACCTAAAACTAAAAATAAACTAAATCTAAACTAAACATAAACCGAAAACTAAAAAAACAGAAAAAAAGGAAAAACAAAGGAGGTGGAGCTCACCTGGGCCGGTGGAGGAGGTGGCCGGTGGAGGAGGGGGGCGGGGCGGCCTGGGGCGGCAGCGCCGGGCCCGGGGCGGTGGGGCCCGGGGGGGCGGGGCGCGGCGGCGCCAAGACGGCAGGGCGGCGGGGGCGACGGGGCGGGGGGCCGGTGGGGCGACGGCGTCGGGCGGCAGTGGCGACGAGGCGGGGGGCCGGTGGAGGAGGGGGGGCGGGGCGGCCTGGGGCAGCGGCACCGGGCCCGGGGCGGTGGGGCGCGGGAGGGGCCGGGACACGGCGGCGCCGAGACGGTAGGGCGGCGGGGGCGACGGGGCGGGGGGCCGGTGGGGCGACGGTGCCGGGGGCCGGTGGGGCGGCGGGGCGGTGGGGCGACCGGGCGGCGGCTAGTGGTGGGGGCGGCGGCGCGCGTGTGGGGGCAGGGAGAGAAATAGAGAGAGAGGGCGGGGTGGGGCGCGCCGTTAGATATGTTAAATGTTTGCCGTCCACCCTCTTTGCCGTCCGCTTTTTTGCACTTTGTCGTCTGCTAGCAAACGGCAAAGAGGGGGCTGTCAAGTATTTTTTAAACAGCTCCTCAGTGGGGCCCCCTCCCTCTTTGCCGTCTGCTAGCCGACGGGAAATAATCTTTGTCGTCAGCTAGCAGACGGCAAAGAACTGGCTGATGGCAAAGACTTTCTTTGCCATCAGCCAGTTCTTTGTCGTCTGCTTCTGGGTAGCTGATGGCAAAGAGCTTATTTGCAGTCCGCTAGTAGACGGCATAGAGCTGGCAGATGGCAAAGTAGCTGATTCCAGTAGTGGATGATGATGGTAGAAGAGATGGAAGACGAGGCGGCGGGACTGTCAATATGCTACGAAAGCGTCAGTGCCCGCGTACTCCGACTTAACAGCCTTGCTTCCCGCCCTCTTCCTCTTCCGCAGCCTCCCAACGCCAGCCGCCCAAGGAGGCAACCCAGAGAAGTTCAAGGAGCCAGCGACACGGATGATGGGGTCGCCGGTGCTGCCCGGAGTGGCGCACGACACCTAGTCGGACCCGTCATCCTGCCACCCGCTTCCCTCGTTATCGCTGCTGCTATCCTCCTTGTCACCCTTGTTCGAGGAGGAATCTTCATCGTCGGAGGAGCTCTCCACGCAGCACCTTGCACGATTCCCGAAGAGCCCAAATATCTTGACGGAGAGGAGGCCACTCTCCATTAACTTGAAATGGAGAGTGAGCCCCTACATCAAGATGTGGATGCGGGCAAAGGTCTTCCACCCTCGACGGAGGTACATGACGTGAGGGGCGGGGAACTCGACGTCTGTCCATATGCCGCTGTTCCCACAATCCCTCATATGCAGCCGCAACGCTTGCGGTGGATCCAGCTCCATCTCCCGTGCAAACGGGGTTGGGAGGCGAAGGCGACGGCACGGCGGCTGGCGCAGCCTGACGAAGAACTCACGAGGGTTGTCCCCGACGTGACCTTCCATCGGAGGAGGGGCCACTGGCGGAGGTGAGGCCGATCTGCCACCCGGTCCTCCTCTCCCTCGAGCACCACGGTGCCCTCGACCTCGCCCCCTCCCCCTCCCTCTCACAACTGGCTCTACCGCCACGAGCCCTTGGGAAGGGGCGATGCACTGTCGAGCCGAGACCCTCGCCGCCACCGAGGAAGCGTCACTACACCCCCTCGCCATGCCAGAAGAAAGGAGGGAGCAGGAATGGGGAGAGGCAGATGGCGAAGGGTTGAGGCACCGTTCCTTCTGCTCCCCTCTTTATAGAGGGGCAGGGGCGAGGCTCAGCTGGCCCCTCTTGGCCAATCCGGCCCGTTGAAGTGACAATGAGCAGGACCGTCGACCGCCCTCCCCGCTCCATTAAAAGCGCGTGGTAATCGACCCATGCACGCGCACAACTTCCCACATCCCACGCACCTGTCATTCGCCCTGCATCGTGCATGCAGTGAACGTGGTGCAAGGGATAGGCGCGGTGGGACGCATGGAACGACGGTTTTCAAGCGATGGCAGTAAATGGGCAGCGGCCCTGGGGTCTCAAAGAGGCATGTGAGCCACCTCTTTACTGACCACCACGGAAGACGCCAGCATGCTTCCGTCATGCGCGTGCATGACCTCCACGTCGCGCGTTCAACGCGGGTCGTGGGGAAGCGCAGCGGACGGGGTAGTTACCGTGGTAAAAGCCGCCCTGACTGCCCACGCACCGTTCTGGGACTGGCCCAACAACATGCTGCGCTTATGTATGGCCCAGGCCCGGGGGCTCCTGTCGGTGTACAAAAGTAGGGGCTCTCCTTTCGACCCCTTTACTTGTGCACGGGCAGTAAAAACCACCCGCCGCGGCCACGCATAACAGGGCAGGAAAGGGAAGCCAGAGAGAAGCCGAAGGCACAAGACGGACAAGACAACATCAAGAACCAAGGCCACAAAGCGCTGACGGGCAAAGCAGGTTGCCCCGGCAAGAGCCTTTCCGGGGGCAGCCTCGGCAAGCCCTTTGCCGGGGCAGCTCACCCACACCAGGGGAGCGGGCCACCCTTGAGCCACGGCCTCCAACAACCATGTTGGATCAAAGCTCGGGGGGCACCTCCATGGTGGCATGCAGATCTTTGTGAAGACATAGAATACCCAAGATCATATGAAGATTGGAAAGCAACAATCCTCACTAAGATCCTTACCGAAGGAATCCACAAGACCCCCGGCAAGACCCTTGCCGAGGACGCCAGCGCGCCACGGCAGGACCCTTGCCGGGCCACCCGGCAAGACCCTCGCCACGGGCGACAGCAGGGCCACTGCCAGGCCGCACCAACCAACTCCCCGCCGCCATTCACATGCAGCTGCCAGCCCAACCAGCCGGGCAGGCACCTGCGTGGTAGTATGCAGCTTCTAGGCCAACTCAGCACACACCCACGTGGCGGCATGCAGACCTTTGTGGAGGCTCCACCACTGCGGCACCTCAGGTGCTTGCCTACCTACATGGCACCACATGCATCGCTGGCCAGGGCGCGTGTCAGAACGAGAGGGAGCGGTGACGGACGGGACAGGCCTCGCTCCCGTCCTGATAAAGTGAGGGAAACCTAAGCCTCACATTAAATGTGCTTTGTCTTGTAACACCAGCGATAAGCTCTCAGCACTGTAGCACTTCCCACCTCCTGTGTGCCACTGTGGCAGCCCCTTTCACCTATAAAAGGAGGCCCATGGCGCACTAGAGAGGGATTCGGCTCTTTGGAACTTGGCAACACCCAGAGCTAGTTCAAGAGCTCAAGAACACTAAATACATCCACCAAAGCAGGATCGTAGGGTTTTACGCATCTTTGCGGCCTGAACCTGGGTAAATCCCCCATTCTACTGTCTGCTAGTCCCGCTCTTCTCACGATCCCGCGCCCCACAACCATAGTAGGGATTCCAGTGATCCCATAGGTGTCGTTTCCCACCAACATCTTCAGTACATACATACTAGTATTTCTTACATTTCATCTTTTAGTTGGTATAGTACTACCACTCGTTTCTTCACATTATATATGTACAATATATATGGCCAACATCATATAGCCAGCAGTTTAGTTGTCAAAGAATTTTAGGGTGCTTAGTTTTGTCAGAGAATTCCAAGATGCTTAGTTTTATTTGAGGGGTGGGTTGTGCTGGACACCATTATTGTGATTAGACTTTTTAATAGTACCATATGCATAATTTGGGAACTAGCGCTCTCTATATGTACCACCTTTTTTTTAATTTCAAGTTTTGCTCCATGGCGCAATCCATCGATACTGCTACTATACAAAAGTATACATTTTTTAAAAGGCTAGAGGGCAGGGCAGTCTAGCTTGGTTGGTTTCACAAGAGGTGAGGGCCTTTGTGATTTGACAGCTCATTACTACTGGAAGGCGGGGCCTTGTGATTTGACTGCTCGTATAAATGCGCCAACGACTTGAGGAGGAGCAAAGAACTGTGCGGTACACTCAAGTTTTCCACTGGAGTAGTACTACAATGGAGGAGCACGAAACATGGCAGCCCAGTGCCATATGGCGATAAAAAATGATCTGATTTGCTAGTCATCTCATTGTTAGCATTGTTATATTCATTCCCTCAAAAAAAGCATTGTTCTATTCATGCCTCGCAGAGAACTTGACACGTGCGGTGAACACCTGAAGAAAAAGATGACACCTGAAGAAAAAGATGAAACATAGGAGCAAAAGAAAAAGGAAGATTATCACCCCAAATGTTCTAATTCGCCATGGAGTCGTAACTGCTTCTTCATCGCTTCCACGACCTCCATCTCCTTGCGCGTCTCCTCCGCCATCTTCTTCATTCTGTCCATGACGCGGGATTTCTCGACGTGATCCTTCATCATCTGTTCCACGGCCGCGTTACATACCTTGACAGCAGCCGGGTGCTCGATGCGGAGCTTTGCCAACTCCTCCTTCTGTTCCATGACGAGGGCCTATAGCATCTTCATCGAGGAACTACTATTCTCATGCAGCTTCTTCCAGCCGGTGTTCTTCTCCTTCAACAGGTCGATCTCGTGGCAGAGCTTCGCCTTGTCCTCCTGAAGTCGCAGGATTTCGCCGGTGGCCTTCTTCTCCGAGGCAATGCTCTTCTTCAGTAGCATCACCAAGCCGGCGGTCAACTCCCCCTACTTATTGAGCTCAACGGGCATGTCGTTGAGGCTCTCCTTCAGCAGCTCCACCAAGCCTTGGATGAACTCCTTCTGCTTATTGAGGTGCTTATTGAGCTGATCGGGCATGCCGTCAAGGGATAACAACTCCAGCGCCGCCGGCTCGGCATGTTCGCCTCCGCGGCTAGGGCGCTCCTGGGAGCCATTTCCTGCCCGTGAGAGATCTTTCGAGGTCTCTGCATGGCGGCAAGCTTTCTTTTTTTTTCCGCAGCCTTGGTTGCCACTCCCTTGTTACGAGTAGTTCTCGACCTAGAGCTCTGCTCACCAGCCAGGGCAAGGACGGACGAAGAGGAAGCACTTATGAGGAGGAAAGGTAGACTAATTTTTGGTTAGGTAGTTCCCCTTTTTATAACCTCAGTACTAGCACTAGTACTAATACCTGCATAGTGGGAACACGTTCAGGTTTGGTACATACTAGTAGGTGTGAGCAGGCTTTCGAATGTGATGGGAACAAGGTAAAGATTAATTGATGGTTTTGGTTTCGAGGCCCGAAACATCTCCCGAGTAGTGTAGCGGAACATAAATTTCAAGTAGACTACACCGCTCAAAAGCGTAAATATTATGTTACTGTCAAAAATTGGCATAAAATACGAAGGAGACCAATGGAAGTACTACTAGCAACCCATGATTTAACTACTCGCATGCGCGCAGTGGAGTAATAATGTCTTTCTTCCGCCCTCACGTCCACTCAATTTGCATGCGCTATATTAATTGACCATCAATGAAGTGAACGACTTTAAACGCGTCAAATTATCACATGGGGTGGAGCTTAGCACAAAATTGCGTCCTCCCGTGTACCCGCGTGTGCATGCGAGGGAATGAGTGCGTGCATGGCATGCGTGCACATCTTAGCTTTGTGCATGTACCGCCAGTATGGCTCAGGGAGGACGAGTACATTCTTCTGGAACCAGCAGCACGTCACTGTGATCAATCCACGCAAGGAGGTCATGACAATGCCTCCACATGTGCCACGTGGCTTCATGAACTATAAGAGAGACAGTGGGTAGCGTGACATTGGAATTCTAATTTACGTGTTTTGCACATACTCGAAGTACTAGTAAGGTACATGTGCATTGCACACATCAGATTTTGCAACCAAATTATGAATAAATACCACACTATAGCATCTAAGCTCTCAGTCATATATGCCTGATGTAGACCTTCGTTTAATTCTTATAGTTCATCTCATTCAAAATAAATTAGTTTTTATAAAAAAGCTAGGGCCTCTTGGATTCGTAAGATTTCCAAAACACGGGAATAGGAAAAACATGGGATTATAGTGGAATGTCGTCTTTAATCCTACATGATTGTGTGAGTGTTTGATTGTGTATAAAAAACGCAGAATTCTTTCAAAGAGGTCTGAGTGGATGGGATGTTTCCTATGAAATCTAGTGCAAATGAATCATATAGAAAAATTCCTATGGTTTACAATCCTATGAATCAAACAACCAAGATAGGAAAAATTCCTAATGATTAGAATCCTCCAAAATTCCTTTGAGAATCCTTTGAATCAAAGAAGCCCTTAATCTATTTTATGATTCATGGAATTGTGCGTTGTAAAGAATAAAGTAAAAACAAATAATGGCAATTCAACTAGAAAAAAGTTTGGGCAGTTATGATACGAAAGATTCCAGAACAAAACAGAACCACTATTGTTTTGAGGTTTGTGCATTACGCTTAAGTTCAACCATGGAGTCTGCTAGATTGTACATGTGGAAAAATCTGGTGGGGGGCTAGAAGATGGTGCGAGGGGCCGAGTGGAGGGAGACTATGAAGGAATGCACAAGTGCGAGGTCGATATTTAGAGAGGGGGGCGAGAACGTGCGCTGTTGCGTGTAGTGGGGGAGCCATGAAAAATAAATGAGCTAGGGGGCCAAGCATTGCTAATCCTTTACGAGGAGGGTCAATTCATGAACTTAAACCATTTTTAGCAGCAATTGTCTAATGATCATATTCATATTAGCCTCGATATATAGTGATGTTAGGGGGGGCAGGGCCCTTACTGCCCCCTATCTTCGCCATTGTGCGCGCGTCTGAGAGATGAAGCGAAGGCATGGATGATGAGAGGGGGACGTTGGATATATAATTAATGTAGTTGTATTAGCTATATATGTTTATCCTACATAGATAGGTATAGATTGATCGATATGGACATGGGAAAGAGGGTGAGACCTCACTGGATATATCGATTGATCGATTTGTGTGGAAAACTATGAAAGACCTAGCTATATACACACATACATAGAGGAACATCGATCGTTGCGGATGCACACGTGAGAGATAAATAATGCCCGATATGATGGAGAGGGGGATGTGTGTGCGTGTGTGCCTTCATGGGAGACTGACCTGAAGAAAAAGATTGCATGTGTGCAATGGATAATGCCGACTGGTAGTGTGTGTGTGTGCATGCATGCACGAGAGAAAGTTAGTGGTACAATTATAAAGAGAAGACTACTGTGTGGGTGTAAAAGACTAGGTGAGGTCATAATCAATGTAATGTTGAATTCAAATATTTGAATAAGAGATCCTGATGCTTGAAACCCATGCATGCATGAATATAATGGAGATCTGCACGGTGTGGTTTGGAAACGAGCATGTTGTAATGTATACACATTGAACAAGGTCAGACTCATTTGAATTTGAGATACCAATGGCAGACATCATTTGGACACGTCGCATCCGTCCATGGACACACTATTCTAATTGGAGATGATGGGTGTCTTTTAGATCACATATCTATATCTATACCCCTATATATATTATATTTTATATTTTTTTTATATTGTGTGTGGGTAACTTTAACTACGAAAGATGATCGTTCGATGAGGCGAATCCGATGGTCCAAAGATGGCAAATTTGAGCACTACTGGCCGTTGGATATCATCTAGATTCCACCAGATTTTGCCACATGTATAATCTAGAACTCTCCATGGTTGAACTTAAGCATAATGCACAAACATCAAAACACAAGCACTTCTTCTTTGTTCTAGAATCTTCCGTATCAGAATTGCCCAAATGTTTTTCTACATGATTTGCCATTATTTGTTTTTACTTTATGTCTTACAACGCACAATTCCATGAATCTTAAAATAGATTAGCTTTCTTATAAAAACTAGATGATTTTGAATGAAATGAACTATAGGAATTAAATGAACATCTACATCATGCATATATAACTCAAAGCTTACATGCTATAATGTGGTATTTATTCATAATTTGGTTGCCAAATCTCATGCATGCAATGCACGTGTACCTTACTCTAGTCTAAATGGTGTTTGTGTGTGTGTTGTGCGTGTTGAGGTGCAAATTGTCTTTTTCTAGGTACACGTTAAGCTTGTTCTTCCGAAATTTCAAGTCGCGCCTTGTTATGCCGAAAATTCAAACTAGCGTCTTTGTCTATCGTGTTGTGAAACTCCTGCCTCTTCAACCCGCGCCTTGTTAGCCCTAAATATTTAAGATATATCTTTGTCTTGTTGTGCTCCGACAACTCCCTCCATCTCAACCCGCGCCTTGCTATTCCGAAATTACAACGCGCGCGAAAACTTCCACCTCCTGTGAAATCCCGACACGCGAAATGCCCGTGGTACCACTGAACCGAAAGAACCGCCTCAAATCGGTGGGGGTACTTTCATAACTTAACCCACATTTCGGACAAGCGCGTCCCTAAGCCATGGTTCCCCACTGCCATCCCATCCGCCCACCCATTCGTACATCGAGGCCGTGAAAACCCGCGATGAAACCCCACACCCTGCTCCGTCCGCCACCCAGTCGGAGCCTCTTCCCTGATGACATCGTCCACAGCAACACCTCGACGTCCCTCATCCACCATACCAGATGAGGATCCGTTGTTGATCTCATCGTTCCGCCGGTTCAGCCACACCGTCCTCCACCTCGAAGGAGCTGGCCCGACGTTCCCCTCATCTTTCGCGCCACCTCCATTCCCACACCGCCGTCTTCACCTGCACCATTGGAAGAGCATCATCATCACCGTTTCCTCGGATGAAGCTGCGGCCTAATCGGCACCACCAAAGAGGTTGTACACTAATCGCCGCATTTTCTTCTTGATTCGATCTCATGGTGCTGCCAGCGCCCGGTCCCGAGCCGACATGGCGCGGCTCCATCCACGGCGGCGTCGTCGGCCACTTCCTCCATGGCGTCGCTCCCTCGGCGGCGATGTCCATGATACGTCTCCAACGTATCTACTTTTCCAAACACTTTTGCCCTTGTTTTGAACTCTAACTTGCATGATTTGAATGAAACTAACCTGGACTAATGTTGTTTTTAGCAGAACTGCCATGGTGTTGTTTATTGTGCAGAAAACATAAGTTCTTGGAATGACCTGAAAATCCACGGAGATAACTTTTGGAAAACATAAAAAATACTGGCGAAAGAATCAAGGCCAGGGGGCCCACACCCTATCCACGAGGGTGGGGGGGCGCCCTCCCCCTAGGCGCGCCCCCTGTCTTGTGGGCCCATGATGCTCCACCGACCTCAACTCCAACTCCATATATTCCGTTTCGCGGAGAAAAAAATCAGAGAGAAAGTTTCATTGTGTTTTACGATACGGAGCCGCCGCCAAGCCCTAATCTCTCTCGGGAGGGCTGATCTGGAGTCCGTTCGGGGCTCCGGAGAGGGGGATTCATCGCCATCGTCATCATCAACCATCCTCCATCACCAATTTCATGATGCTCACCGCCGTGCGTGAGTAATTCCATCATAGGCTTGCTAGACAGTGATGGGTTGGATGAGATTTACCATGTAATCAAGTTAGTTTTGTTAGGGTTTGATCCCTAGTATCCACTATGTTCTGAGATTGATGTTGCTATGACTTTGCTATGCTTAATGCTTGTCAATAGGGCCCGAGTCCCATGATTTCAGATCTGAACCTATTATGTTTTCATGAATATATGTGTGTTCTTGATCCTATCTTGCAAGTCTATAGTCACCTATTATGTGTTATGATACGACAACCCCGAAGTGACAATAATCAGGATACTTCTCGGTGATAACCGTAGTTTGAAGAGTTCATATATTCACTAAGTGCTAATGCTTTGGTACGGTTCTCTATTAAAAGGAGGCCTTAATATCCCTCAGTTTCCACTAGGACCCCGCTGCCACGGGAGGGTAGGACAAAAGATGTCATGCAAGTTCTTTTCCATAAGCACGTATGACTATATTCGGAATACATGCCTACATTACATTGATGAACTGGAGCTAGTTCTGTGTCACCCTATGTTACAACTATTACATGAGGAATCGCATCCAACATAATTATCCATCACTGATCCAATGCCTACGAGCTTTTCACATATTGTGCTTCGCTTATTTACTTTTCCGTTGCTACTATTACAATTACTACAAAACTATTATATTTACTTTGGCCACTGTTACCATTACTATCATACTACTTTGCTGCAGATACTAAGTTATCCAGATGTGGTTGAATTGAAAACTCAACTGCTAATACTTAAGAATATTCTTTGGCTCCCCTTGTGTCGAATCAATAAATTTGGGTTGAATACTCTACCCTCGAAAGCTGTTGCGATCTCCTACACTTGTGGGTTATCAAGACTAATTTTTGGCGCCGTTGCCGGGGAGCATAGCTCTATTCTTTGAGTCACTTGGGATTTATATCTGTTGATCACTATGAGGAACTTGAAAGACGAAAGAACAAAGATTTTTCCCTCAACTACGAGGGAAGGTAAGGAGCTGCCATCTAGCTCTGCACTAGATTATCCTTCTGTTTTGAGTAAGCTTGCGACACCTAAACCTGCTACCGCTATGAATTCTGATATGTCGCATGTTATTGATGATGCCACTTCTGCTATGCATGATGAAACTACTTCTGTGCGTGATACTACTTTGCCATTAGTTGAATTTCTTGATGAACAACTTGCTAGGGTTAGAGAGAATGAAATTATTGATGATAGTGATGATGAAAGTTCTCCCCTGATTATGAATTACCTATTGTTCCTGAGGGTTATGTTATGGATGAGGAAGCTGCTAGAGCTATCTTTGCTTGCAAAGATAGATATGATCTTAAGAAGTTATTAGCTAAATGGAAGCAACAATCTCTTAATGCTAGAATGAATCCTAACCCCGCTTTTGCTACTTCACCTATTTGTGTTACTGATAAGGATTATGAATTCTCTATTGACCCTGAGATAATTACTTTGGTAGAATCTGATCCTTTTTATGGCCTTGAATCTGAAACTGTTGTGGCACATCTTACCAAGTTAAATGATATAGCCACCTTGTTTACTAATGATGAGAAGTCTCGCTATTATTATATCCTTAAGATATTTCCGTTCTCATTAATAGGTGATGCTAAAACTTGGTTTAATTCTCTTGATCCTGGTTGTGTGCGTAGTCCCCAGGATATGATTTATTACTTCTCTGCTAAATATTTCCCTGCTCATAAGAAACAAGCTGCCTTCCGGGAAATATATAATTTTGTGCAAATCAAAGAAGAGAGTCTCCCAAAAGCTTGGGGGAGGCTTCTCCGATTACCTAATGCTTTGCCTGATCATCCTCTTAAGAAAAATGAAATACTTGATATATTTTATAATGGACTAACCGATGCTTCCAAGGACTACTTGGATAGTTGTGCTGGTTGTGTTTTCAGGGAAAGAACAGTCGACCAAGCTGAATTACTATTGAATAATATGTTGACTAATGAAAATAATTGGACTCTTTCTGAGCCAATTCCCGAGGCAATCTCTGAGCCAATTGAGCCAACTCCTGAGCCTATACCTAAACCAACTCCGAAGAAGAGGGGCGTTCTATTTCTCAGTCCTGAAGATATGCAAGAGGCAAAGAAATCAATGAAAGAAAAAGGTATAAAAGCTGAAGACTTTAAGAATTTACCTCATATTGAAGAAATACATGGTCTTAATATACCGCCAGTTGAAGAAATACATTGTCTTGATAACCCGACATAGGTAGTAAAGGTAAATTCTCTCTATAGATATGATAAAGTTGAAATCCCGTCTACTAAATTTCATAGCCCATGCTTAGATGAATTTGATGAATTTATGGCTAGAAAAGAAAGTTTTAATGCTTATGTTGGTAGAGAATTAAAGAATAATGCTTTCGAGATAGGACTTGAGTGATTATATGGCTAGAGTTAAAGGTGAACTTAAACTCATTAGCAAATATGCTTCTATGGTTACCACTCAAGCTGAGCAAGTACATAAGGCTCAAAGTGATTTGCTCAATGAATTAAATAATAAACATGATTTTGTTGTTAGAGTGGCTACTAGAACTGGTAGAATGACTCAGGAACCTTTGTATCCTATGGTTACCACTCAAGCTGAGCAAGTACATAAGGCTCAAAGTGATTTGCTCGATGAATTAAATAATAAACATGATTTTGTTGTTAGAGTGGCTACTAGAACTGGTAGAATGACTCAGGAACCTTTGTATCCTGAAGGCCACCCTAAGAGAATCGAGTAGGATTCTCAGAGAAATAATTTAGAGGCACCTAGTTCTTCTAAAAAGAAGAAAAAAAATGATAGGACTTTGCATGCTTCTAGTGAACCTGTTATAGACACACCTAAGAATCCCAATGATATCTCTATTTCTGATGCTGAAACACAATCAGGTGATGAACATGAACCTAGTGATAATGCTAATGATAATGTTCATATTGATACTCAACCTAGCAGCAGTAATGATGTAGAAAAGATTGAACCTGATGTTGATCTTGATAACCCACAATCAAAGAATCAACGTTATGATAAGAGAGATTTTGTTGCTAGGAAGCACGGTAAAGAAAGAGAACCATGGGTTCAGAAACCCATGCCCTTTCCTCCTAAACCATCCAAGACAAAGGATGGAGGATTTTGAGCGCTTTGCTGAAATGATTAGACCTATCTTCTTACGTATGCGCTTGACTGATATGCTTAAATAAAACCCTTATGCTAAATACATGAAGGATATCATTACAAATAAAAGAAAGATACCAGAAGCTGAAATTTCCACCATGCTTGCTAATTACACTTTTAAAGGTGGCATACCAAAGAAACTTGGAGATCCAGGGGTACCAACTATACCATGCTCTATTAAAAGAAATTATATTAAAACTACTTTATGTGATCTTGGAGCCGGTGTTAGTGTTATGACTCTCTCTTTATATCGTAGACTTGAATTGAATAAGTTGACACCTACTGAAATATCTTTGCAAATGGCCGATAAATCAACTGCCATACCTGTCGGTATTTGTGAGGATGTGCCTGTTGTGGTTGCAAATGTCACTATTTTAACGGACTTTGTTATTCTTGATATTCCCGAGGATGATAGTATGTCGATTATCCTTGGTAGACCTTTTTTGAATACTGCAGAGGCTGTTATTGATTGCAACAAAGGCAATGTCACTTTTCATGTTAATGGTAATGAGCATACGGTACAGTTTCCAAGGAAACAATCTCAAGTTCATAGCATCAATTCTATTGGAAAAATTCCAACTATCATTATTGGAGGTTTTGAATGTCCTCTTCCTACTGTCAAGAAAAAATATGATATTCTTATTGTTAGGGATGTTCATATCCCTGTTGAGGTAACTTGTGTTATTCGAAATTTCTCCGGTTCCGTGTTATTCGGAATGAGTTTGTTAAAAAGACTTGATCAACCTTGTTAGTGGATTCATTTTGATGATCATGAGATGGATGAAACTAGAAGGGACAACCTTCTGTACCCTCTTTTTACTTTCTATTATTTAGAATCAAAAAGGCAAAAAGTAGTATTATTTGTCTATATTCTAAATTATTCGTGCAATAAAAAATATCCCGAAAATAAAAGTGCTCCAAATTCCCTGCAAATTTAGTATGAATTTTTATGGGATATCTGAGGATTTTAGGCACTGAAAACACTACAGGGGGGAAAGCACCTGGCCACGAGGGTGGAGGGCGCGCCCACACCCCCTGGACGCGCCCCCTGTCTCGTGGGCCCATGGTGGCTCCCCTCCACTTACTCCTGCACCCACACACTCCATCTTCTTCCCCAAAAAATCCCCATCCAGCTGAAGCACGAGTTCTAGCTCATTTTGCTGCGATTTTCGATCTCCTTGCTCAAAGCTCCATTCACAAAACTGCTTTGGGAGATTGTTGCTTGGTATGTGACTCCTCCATTGGTCCAATTAGTTTTTGTTCTAGTGCTTTATTCATTGCAAATTTTTGCTGCATAGATGACCCTGTTCTTGAGCTTGCATGTCAAATTTATGAGGTCCCGAGTAATTCTAACGCATGATATAGGCTCTAGGCACTTGTAGGAGTAGTTACTACCAATCTTGTTTAGTTTTATTCACTTTTATTTTGAAGTTACTAAAATTTCAGAAATTTTCAGAAAATGTTAAGGAGAGTTTTGAGGGGCTCTTCTAGCCAAGGCTCTCAGGAAAAACAAGCTAAAGAGAAGGAAAAGTCCAAGTATAATCTTCCTCATGTAGCGGATGTACGGTCGTGTGAATGGCCATGTGATAATTTCTTGAGATAAGCCAAGATTTATGAAGACTTTTATTCCTTGATTGAAAATGCAGGCCTCACCGACTTCCTCCGTGACCGGATCGATCAGTATCTCTTACTCACCAATACTTTCGCGTAAAACTTTTATTATTATCCTAAGAAATCACCTCCTTCGGTATCGTTTCATTTACATGATGAATTCAAGGAAATGTCTTTATGTAATTTTTGCGGGGTATGTAGAATACCCTTTGAGGGCAAGTTAGATGAACCACATCGTAAAGATGTGGATGGCTTTGTTAACACCATTGTCGGTTCAATATCTGGCGTTTCTCGTAGTAGGGGTCCTAAGCTAGGCATCTTGGAGCGATGGTAACATGGACACGGGGTTTTACCTAGCTTCGGGCTCTCTTGATGAGATAATACCCTACATGCTCCTTTTGATTGTATTCATATGGGTGTAGTACAGAGTACATGTGTCTACCACGAGATTGTAGTAATGAATATGAGATTGTCTATTGACTAGACTGGCCTCGGTTTATATAAGACACCGGAGGGCTAGGGTTTAGGAGAGTCCTTGTCTTGGGCGCCAAGTCTTGTGGAGTCTTCCTTGTATGCGGCAGGGGTTGTCCGAACTGGCCCATGAGTATACAGCCATGGGGGTCCTCGGCCCAATCCAACTGATCGAGAGACGACGTGGTGAGTACCCCCTAGTCCAGGACACCATCAGTAGCCCCCTGAACTGGTCTTCAAGTTGGGGATGCTCCTCGATTCTTCCGAACTGTTCTTCACCTTTGGTCATTGGTCTTGAAAACTGGTTCAACAAATCTTTCCATCTTCGATCTTGAGGATCACCAAAGTGAATCTGAAGAGTTTACACGTCGGGTATCTAAGGAGCCCCTTTAAGTTTCTGGCCTTTATCAATGCCTTGTTATTTTTATGCCACGCCTCGGGTTTGAAGTTGTCCCCGGGCAGCAGTGTCCTCTTGCGTCCGAGCTCAAACGCCGGACTGCATTCGAGGTATCTTTGCAGCCGAGCACCAACACTGGACCGCTTCCGAGCTCCAACGCTGGAATGTATCCGAGCTCCAATGCCGGAATGTATCCGAGCTCTAACGCTGGACTATGTCCAAGCTCCAACGCCGGACTATATCCAAGGTGTCATAGGTCACCTTGGTTCAAAGAAGTTGAAGGAGTTTAGCCGAGCTTAATGCCGGAAATTTCCTCTATGGAGCCAGCCATTGGCGCCCGAGTTTTATGTCGGACTGCTTCTGAGGTGGTGAACCACCCTGACTGTGGGCTGATTTTTTTACCGGTGCAATTTATTCTCTGCCGAGATATATAGCCAATAGCCCTCAAGGTGCGTGTATCGGTCTAAAACCCAAGATGTACCTGAAGGATGACATAAGACCGCTGATCCGAGTAGCCCCTAAGACTTAGGTTGATTTGTGAAATCAGCCAGAGGATCAAGTCCTAGCTCGGCATCATACTTCGGGACACAAAAACCAGCGTGCTCAGTCCTCGAGACTCAGGTTAGGTGCGACCGACCAACCTAAGGATCATAATCTCCTCGGAAACTGTATTGCACTTAAAATTTTCTGCATTGAATAGGCAATGCAGTAGACCCCGAGACACTGGTCGGGTGGCAACACCAGATTAGGGGATCAATGTGCCTCGTTAATATTTATAAATAATGATAAGCCCGAAGCCCAGTAGCCCCCGAGCCTTAATGCGGACACGGGTGTCCGAATTGAGGATTGATATCCAGAGTAAAATCACAAATTATGCGCCTCCCGCCCCGGTTAGTGTTCGGCGACAGCCGAGGTCAAGCCGTAAACACTTCGGCCGATGTTATGAACGACCCATCATTTAATACAGTCATCAGACCGCTGACTAGTTTACGCTTATTGTGACAGTCAGTTTTTGGCTTTCTCCACTGAGGTGCTTAACCATGTGAGCTAGAAGCACGATCGCAGTAGTTCTCCCTTTGCACACCTATCCGAACAAAGCAGAACATAGGAGGCAAGCACAGGAGCCGGGCAACCCAACTATTGACCGAAGACACAATTCGAAACTGATGCATATATAGCAAGATCCGAGAATTTTTGCCGAATACTTAAAGGTGTTCGGCGTTGCAATGCGAGACATTTGCGGAAAACACACAAATAGTTAAAAAGTGCCATAGGATTGGAAAACCAACCAAAAAAACGTCAGGAAAAACTCGATGTCCGAACTAGATCAATTGTTCGGTGCAAATCAGAAAAATGGTCTTAGAAACAAAATTGTGCTTCTGTCGTGCTTTAACATGACACATCCTATCTCAAGAGTTCAAGCGGGTCAGGCTACGGTTTCAACCTCCTATCCTGAAGGCGGAGTACTTCTCGTTAGGGCAGTTTAGCAAACTTTAGTGGCTTTGAGAGAGAAATTAGGCTCCCCGGCTATTGACCACACACTCGCGTCGAAAAAAGGAGTGATAGAAAAAAGACTTTGCAATGACTAAGAAGAAGAACACTTATTATAAAACAACTCAAATATATTTAAGAGCCCCCGAGTGACATGGGTAAAAGAATCTTATGTATAATGATTGTATGTACCAAAGTACTTATATCATATATGTGTTCACCCGAACTTTAAACGCGTCTTAACCGACCGTCGGCTTCTCCCTCTTCGGTCTAGGGCCGAAAAGTGTTATGTACTCCACCTGTCAAGAATATCAATGGTGTTTACGACAATGAGGCAATCAGGTCATAAGGCTGTAACAGACAAAGCACGCTCAGGGAACTTATGCTATATTACCGACGAAGTGTAAGAAGCATCTTCGAAGAAAATAGTACCCCCACCGATACCTTTCTTCGGTTGCTCATTATTACTATGCGACTTGTGCAATAGATTTTTTGTACTCATGAGTTCCATTGTGTGCCGACCAGTATTGAAAACAATAAGAGCGCTAGCTTTCGGCTTCACCCAGTCTGAGCTCCGGCTCGGATGACCCGATCGTGACAATCGCAGAGGTGCTCCCTTTACTCCCTAGCCGAACAATCGGGAACGTTGGGGTAAACACAGGAGCCAGGCAACCCAGCTTGCGGAACACTTAGGTCAATATGGTGCATATTGTGGCGTAATACACGAACAAGGAACCAAGCTGTACAAGAATAATCATATGCAAGAGGAGAAGTTACATGAAGGAAGCCTCCAAATAAAAAGGGTATTTGAGTATGTGTGTCACAAACAAAGTTATAACAAGGAATTTTTTCACAATTTTTTTTCAGAAAAAGTATAATGCTTGGTTGAACCAAACGCAGGTTAAAAATTTAAAGCTTTGAGTATGAAAGCGACTTAGCTGGTTAATGCGTTCGGCATTGATGACGTGATCCAAGCTTGATGAGGGACAAGGTCCCATCCCCCAAACCGCTCCCGAGGTGGCGGAGCGAAGTGCTCGGCAACTCGAAGTGGTGACATAGCCCGACCAATGCAGGACGGCATAGTGACGCCGAAGCCCCCGGCGTGGAGTTATCGAATGTTGACGAAGCCCCCCATCCAGCCGAGGTGACGTGGTATGTTAGTACGTCGAGGTGACAACACTGCCCAACCCGGATCATTTTCCTATGCCCAAAAACTAGTGCAAACCGGAGATAATAGTTATAATAATAAATTAAAAAATTGTTGCATAATAAATAATTTATGCAAAGTTAATTATAAAAGAAATATGGCCAGTGCACTGAACACTCGATGAGGTAGAGCTTTCTCGGTGATGCCGAAGTCCCCGAGGCGACCGAACTCGTCGGTATGGCAACGCGACCAACAAGTTGACCATGCGAGCCGATTTACACCGATTGGGATGACGACGTCGGCTTATCGAAGAGACCGCATGACGCAGTCGAAATCCATTACCCGCGTAATTAAATAATATAAAGGGAGAAAAGGAAAAAAAGGTCAAATCTCCCTGTGATTGCGCCGAGCCGAACTCTCTTCGGACTCAATGGGCATGGTTGCTCCAGGTAATGCGTGGTGTAAGTCAATTGCATGCTAACACAGGGACACACGCTGAGGCGACGCCACGACTTGATCAATGCAGGCAGGACGACGACGTCGGCCCATAGAGTTGACCACGTGACGTAGTCGAGTTGGTTACCTGCACACGTAAAATAGTGCAAGCAAGAAATAACAACAATAATAATAGTTGAAGGAAAATGATTATTTGCACAATTAAGTTTATGCAAAGGGCGTCGCTTATGGGTGTGTTGCCAGTAGCAGCAGACCTCGGACCTGGCGCATTGCCAGGCAGCGGAAAATTTCTTGATCTCATTCCGATCGTCCTGTCGATCCGCGTCGATCACCATATTGATGCATACATCATTTACAAGCATCGCCGTATCTCTGGGAAAATAATGCAGTATAGACCAACAGAAGAAAAGAAAGAAAAAATCCACACGTAATAACTTTACGTGCTAACCGAATAGTTAGGAAAGACAAAACCTGGAACTATTTTGCACGTAGCAGACCAAAGAGGAAATTCTTCAAGATCCCAGGTGACCTAACACTAAACTTGACGGGAGTGTTGTACTTAGACAAATAGTATTATATTTAAGGGATTGATTGACTTCCCTGGTGGATCACGTGAAGAGGAACTACAACATGTCCTTGCTTGATCCCATGCGAACCTGAAAAAGGAGCTGGGCACTGTGTCTCTCTTGAGGACCACGTGCGGAACCTAGTGGTCTAGGGTTTTTTCTTTACAGCGGGCAACGCCTGGATTGGCCCGATCCGTTCTTTGCCGCAGAGCTAGGCCACGAGAAGTCCTGCCGCTGCTGCTATCGGCACGCCAACATACCCATGCGCGCCTTCTAACGAAGGTTTGCACGCGCATCAAGGTCATTCGCAGATGCTTTTCCTAAGATAGATGGCTAGCTGCCGCACTCGGGGCTGCCAAAAAAATTCTCCTGTGGACAAAATATCACGAGAAAGCAGAGATCTCTTTGCAAACAAATTGATCTATGTAAAATGAAATAAATTGAAGGAACAACACCTGATTTAGCATCGTTTGAAAATCTCATCGAACCGTGATGATCGCCTAGCGGACTCTCAATGAAAGCACCAATGTCGGTTCAATATCCGGCATATCTCGTAGTAGGGGTCCTAAGCTAGGCGTCTTGGAGCGATGGTAACATGGACACGGGGTTTTACCCAGCTTCGGGCTCTCTTGATGAAATAATACTACATGCTACTTTAGATTGTATTCATATGGGTGTAGTACAGAGTACATGTGTCTACCACGAGATTGTAGTAATGAATATGAGATTGTCTATTGACTAGCCTGGCCTCGGTTTATATAAGACGCCGGAGGCCTAGGGTTTAGGAGTGTCCTTGTCTTGGGCGCCAAGTCTTGTGGAGTCTTCCTTGTATGTGGCAGGGGTTGTCCGAATTGGCCCATGAGTATACGGCCATGGGGTCCTCGGCCCAATCCAACTGATCAAGAGATGACGTGGTGAGTACCCCCTAGTCTAGGACACCATCGACCATTACTGTAGGGGATCCAAAGAAGGGTTCCGATGCGAGAATCTCTAGCATACACTTTCCTGTTTTAC
This sequence comes from Triticum timopheevii, assembly GCA_963921465.1. Classification (NCBI taxonomy): domain Eukaryota; kingdom Viridiplantae; phylum Streptophyta; class Magnoliopsida; order Poales; family Poaceae; genus Triticum; species Triticum timopheevii. The sequence continues at coordinate 561,955,328 of OY997268.1, read as the reverse complement.
GCTACTTTGCCTTATTTGCTAGTCGATGCTTAATTGGTCGTGGAAATAGTGGAAACTTTAGTGTTCCTGACATTATTATTCTATTCCACGCCTTGTTTGGTGATAATAGTTTTAGTATGGGTGCCGTCATTGCTAAACGGCTAAGCCTAAACCGTACAAAAGGCCCCATTTTTGGAGGTATCTATGCTGCACGTCTTGGTAAACATTTTGAGATACCTATTAGGCACCATGAGAAAGAGGAGACAATATTGCCTCCTTACATTTTAGATTACAAGAGCATTGTAGCACATGAGTTTATTGTTCATAATGATGATAAGATGCTCCTATACAACTTGAGATTTAATAAGAAACACAATGAGACTATTATTCTGCCTGTGCCTCTGTTGTTTGATTTGACTGTAGCTAATTATCTTGTCACGCTGGAAGCGGTGTATGCTCATCGAGGCCAAGAATCCACTCCAGAGCCTGAGCCGGAACCTTCACTGGAACCTTATCGTTCATCATCTTACCAGTGGGATTCGGAGGAGATGGCCAGCCAGTGGTATCCTGATTACACCCCTCAGTACACCGGGGAGAGTAGCCGTGGTCCTTGGCACTAGACCAACTTAGGCCAAAAGCCTAAGCTTGGGGGAGTACGTATATCTCACCGACTTTACATTTGTGTTCACACACTATTCTAGTTGTCGGTGCTCATACTCTTTCTTTGTATCATCCATGCTAGTTTAATTTCTTTTTATAGCTTTCTTCTTGTGTGTTTGATAAACATTAAGAAAAACCAAAAAAGATTAGTTAGTTTAATTTCCATGCTTGTAGTAGAAATTAAAATGAAAACCCAAAACGATTTCTCGTTCTTCTTCTTGCTTGTTGGGAGCTTTCCCGTGTAAATAGTTTTTGTTTCTTTTCTTTCCTTTGGGGGTCGAGAGTAGAAGACCATATTGAAAATGTTTAGTGGCTCTCATATGCATGATTGTTTATTGAGCTTAGAGCCCATATTACTTTGTCTTCTCTCTTGAGTTGAATGCTTGCAGATTCCAGCTTAGTCTAATGCACGTGAACTATTATTATTATACACATCGTTCGGTCGTGCAAGTGAAAGGCAATACTGACGATATATGATGGACTGGTTGAGATGAGAAAAGCTAGTATGAACTCGACATCTCTTGTTTTTGTAAATATGATGATTTCATCGTTCCTGATTCAGCTTATTATGAAGTAAACATATTTGCAATTAGATTTAGAGATTATAGTTGCTTGTGCCATGCTTGATTAGCTATGAGTTATAATGGTTTACCTTGCGTGCCAACATGCTATTAAAATGATTGTGATGTAGTATGATGGGATGGTATCCTCCTTTGAATGAATTGAGTGACTCGACTTGGCACATGTTCACGCATGTAGTTGAAACAAATCAACATAGCCTTCATGATATTTATGTCCATGGTAGATTATATCCTACTCATGCTTGTACTTGGTGTAAATTAATTTTAATGCATGTTCATGACTGTTGTCGCTCACTCAGTTGGTCGCTTCCCAGTCTTTTGCTAGCCTTCACCTGTACTAAGCGGAAATACTGCTTGTGCATCCAAACTCCTTAAACCCCAAAGTTATTCCATATGAGTCCACCATACCTTCCTATATGCGGTATTTACCTGCCGTTCCAAGTAAATTTGTATGTGCCAAACTCCAAACCTTCAAATGAAATTCTGTTTTGTATGCTCGAGCAGCTCATGTTTCAACTAGGACTGTCTATATCTTCCATGCTAGGTGGGTTATTCTCAAGAGGAGTGGACTCCGCTCCTCATTCACGAGAAAATGGCCGGTAACCGGGATGCCCAGTCCCATGATCAAAAAGATCAAAGCAAATAAAATAATTAAACAAAACTCCCCCAGGGCTGTTGTTAGTTGGAGGCACTCGTTGTTTCGAGCAAGCCATGGATTGATGCTTGTTGGTGGTGGGGGAGTATAAACTTTTACCATTCTATTTGGGAACTGCCTATAATGCATGTAGTATGGAAGATATCGCCATCTCATAGTTGTTGCGTTGACAGTGAAAGTATGCCGCTCAAAATGTTATTCATCTCTATTTTAAAATCGAGCTCTGGTACCTCTACAAATCCCTGCTTCCCTCTGCGATGGGCCTATCTATTTACTTTTATGTTGAGTCATCACCTTCTTATTGAAAAGCATCCGTTGGAGAGCGCATTGTCATTTGCAATCATTATTATTACTTTATATTGGGTATGACTTGACTGGATCTCTTTTACCATGAATTACAATGTTTAGTCAGTCCTTGATCTTTAAAGGCGCTCTCCATTTATGTTTTGCGGTCTCAGAAAGGGCTAGCGAGATACCATCTTGTTATATCATATTATGATTGTTTTGAGAAAGTTTTGTCATCCGAGTTTTATTATTATTGCTCGCTAGCTGATTATGCCATTGATATGAGTAAACATGAGACCTAAGTGTTATTGTGAGAATGGTTAGTTCATAATATTTGCTGAAAACTTCAATGCTGGCTTTACATATTTACAACAAGAAGAGCAAATAGAGTTTGTAAAAGTTTTTCTTTATCACTTTCAGTTTATCAACTGAATTACTTGAGGACAAGCAAAGGTTTAAGCTTGGGGGAGTTGATACGTCTCCAACGTATCTACTTTTCCAAACACTTTTTCCCTTGTTTTGGACTCTAACTTGCAAGATTTGAATGAAACTAACCCGGACTGACGTTGTTTTCAGCAGAACTGCCATGGTGTTGTTTATTGTGCAGAAAACAAAAGTTCTCGGAATGACCTGAAAATCCACGGAGATAACTTTTGGAAAATATAAAAAATACTGGCGAAAGAATCAAGGCCAGGGGGCCTACACCCTGTCCACGAGGGTGGGGGCGCGCCCCCTGTCTCGTGGGCCCCCTGATGCTCCATCGACCTCAACTCCAACTCCATATATTCCGTTTCGTGGAGAAAAAAATCAGAGAGAAAGTTTCATCACGTTTTACGATACAGAGCCACCACCAAGCCCTAATCTGTCTCGGGAGGGCTGATCTGGAGTCTGTTCGGGGCTCCAGAGAGGGGGATTTATCACCGTCATCATCATCAACCATCCTCCATCACCAATTTCATGATGCTCACTGCCGTGCGTGAGTAACTCCACCGTAGGCTTGGTGGACGGTGATGGGTTGGATGAGATTTACCATGTAATCAAGTTAGTTTTGTTAGGGTTTGATCCCTAGAGTCCACTATGCTCTGAGATTGATGTTGATATGTCTTTGCTATGCTTAATGCTTGTCACTAGGGCTCGAGTGCCATGATTTCAAATCTGAACCTATTATGTTTTCATGAATATATGTGAGTTCTTGATCCTATCTTGGAAGTCTATAGTCACCTATTATGTGTTATGATCTGACAACCCCAAAGTGACAATAATCGGGATACTTCACGGTGATGACCGTAGATTGAGGAGTTCATGTATTCACTATGTGCTAATGCTTTATTCCGGTTCTCTATTAAAAGGAGGCCTTAATATCCCTTAGTTTCCACTAGGACCCCGCTGCCACAGGAGGGTAGGACAAAAGATGTCATGCAAGTTCTTTTCCATAAGCACGTATGACTATATCCGGAATACATGCCTACATTACATTGATGAACTGGAGCTAGTTCTGTGTCACACTATGTTATAGTTACATGAGGAATCACATCTGACATAATTATCCATCACTGATCCAATGCCTACAAGCTTTTCACATATTGTGCTTCGCTTATTTACTTTTTTGTTGGTACTATTACAATTACTACAAAACTATTATCTTTACTTTTGCCACTGTTACCATTACTATCATACTACTTTGCTACTAAATACTTTGCTGCAGATACTAAGTTATTCAAGTGTGGTTGAATTGACAACTCAACTGCTAATACTTAAGAATATTCTTTGGCTCCCCTTGTATCGAATCAATAAATTTGGGTTGAATACTCTACCCTCGAAAGCTGTTGCGATCCCCTACACTTGTGGGCTATCAGTCCACATCAGTAGGAGCTGCTCCTGCTTTAGCTCTCGCTCGCGCTGCTGCTTTGCTCTTGCTCTCAGTCCCCTGCCTGGTCTGCTCTTGCTATTGCTCTTGCTCGCGATGCTGCTCCCGCTCTTGCTCTTGCTTGCAATGCTGCTCCGATTTAGCTACACTTCAGTCGATTGAATCGACTTTTGAGTCAGTCGATTTTCAGGGGTTGGGGGTGGGGGGGCTCGTCGGGGTGAAGGAAGAACCAGCCGCAGTGGGGAGGGGGGCTCGCTTGAGAGGTACCCCACTATCTATCTTAGGATTCAGGGTGGTGGCAGTGGTCCTCGACGGTGGCGGGGCGTTGGCGAGGCGGTGGCGTGGGGATCGCCGGAGAAAAAGCTCGGCACCGGTGGGCCTAGAGGGATGGCCGGGGCAGCGGCGGATCGGCGGTGGGGAGTGTTTTCGGGGCGGGTGGGGCGGCGCACCGCCGGCCGCGGGCGATAGGGGGTTGCTGTTTGGCCGGTGGTGGCTGGCGGCTCTGGGGGTGGAGGTTGAAGATGAACCGCAAGCCCTTGATTTCGTATCCAATGACTGCAAAATCAATTGACTAGAGTTGAAAAAGTTAGTCGACCGACGTGTAGCCTCACCTTGCTAGTGCATTCAGTTTCGACAGTTAAGTTCAGTTTCGATAGTTAAGTTCAGTTTTGATAGTTAAATTCAGTTTCGATAGTTAAGTTCAGAGATGAGCGGCTGATGTATTTTACATCTAGCACTTTGTGGTTATGTATTTTACGTCATGTATTGGAATGCTATTAGAATTCCACTCAGGTTAACGTTGTCTCTCTTGTCCTGCTTCAGCCTCAGTGTCGTCCAACACAGCGGAGCTGCTCCAATGACGAAACCCTCCATCACAGTGGAGCAGTACCTCGGGCTCCATCTCCAGACGCCTAAGATTTTCTTCCCCTCCTCCGACAGCCAAGTCAGCCGGAGCATCCTCACTGGCCAACCCAATCACGCTGAGATCGACATGGCTTCGCCAAAGAGGTTGTACACTTGTTGCATCTCTTTTTTACTCTACATGTTATATATATTGTCCACTGAGCACTTGTAGTAACGGGAAATACGATTATTTTATCCTACTATATGACAAGCAGTGAGGTACCAGACAACTTAGCTATCGGTGATGGCCTCTCTTGAACGCCATCATTATTTATGTCTGCGTGTTTGAGCTGTGCATTGTCGATGGGCCTGGGAGTTGAGCTAGTATGGTAGTGGCCTGGGCCCAAAGTAATAGAAGTAGCAAAAAAACATTTTTTTAGTGTTGGATTTTCCTTGCTCAAGCCTGCCTACTAGAATCGCCAGTGCTTGAAAGGAAAAGTGAATGAAAAACATAGGATTTGGAAAGTTTCCTATGGTACTACTTTTCATGAATTTGGTGCAAAGGAGTGGAGCAAAGGAAAACTGTAGGATTTGTTCCTTTAGTGTCTCCTTGAAAGAAAAACTGTAGGAATTCTAATTTCCACTTGTCCTCATTTTCATATTCCTATTCATCAAGCACAAGACTAAGAGATAGTAGCATAATAGCATTATAACCGTACATTTTCTTGTGGTTTGACTTAATCTCACCATGCTTTTTTGCATCCTGTGATCTTCCAATTGTTGTGAATCAAACACCCAGATTGGCAGAAATCCTGTGTTTTTAAATTCTCTATTTTGCACGTGCATTCCTATCCTATTCCTGTCTATTTCCTATCCCTGCATTGTTAGAATCCTCAAATTCAAACAAGCCCTTACTCAATTACTTCTGTGACAGGTATGTGTCAAAGAAAACCTTGTGTGGTTTGTCCTGCTCCTGCGGCGCTGTGTTCCACCCCAGCTCAGCTGCTCCAACGACGGAAGGGTTCACCATAGCAGGGATCTGCTCTCTAGACTGTCTTTCACCGCCTCAGATCTTCTTCCCCGCCGCCGGCAGCCACGACAACTTCATTACCATCATCAACTGAGCAGATGACCTTGAGGACTACACGGGTCCGCAAGAGAGGTCACACTCTTCCGTGTCTGCTTACGTTATGCGTCACTTAATATGATGACATGCTACATTATCATCGTGTTCACCTATTAGACTCTGAGTCAGGTCCAAACTAATGCTGAAACTTGAGTTTTTAAATGGTTGTGGGGTACATATTGGGGCAGCAATCAGTACTATCTGTCTACTATCTAGTTAATCTCCGGTGTCTACAATGAGTTTCATGTTGGGTGAAAACTAACATTAAAGGAGCCATTATCTGTATTTTTTAACTAAAGCTATTATCTGCCTACTATCATTGGTTTTGGATCTATCCATAGTTTTCTACCATCTCTCTGAATTTGTGAATGCACTCCTTACATAATCTCACTATGTTTTATTCCTATGCATGCCAGTTATTGTACACAATGGAACTGATCATGTAGAGCAAAAGAGACGAGCCTTGCATGGCAATAAAATTTCATGCAGACGTCGTTCCATGGTGGGCGCAAAGGCAGCCCCCCTCCACCCATTTTGGATCGTAATCAAGAGGATGATAACTGTTCTGAGGGGGATTCAAAAGGAGAAGACCACTCATATTTACCCCATGAGGTCTTCGCTCTAACTTGGCATGCTGATGTTGGTATTATCATGCATATGGTTCCTTGCATTGCTTACTGTATACATTAAAGATGTCATGTGCTTAGTTTAGACTTGCTTTGTGTCAATGCCATCTGTTTAGTTTCTTTATCGTATATGTGAATCATGCAATGCCATCTTGTTTAGCCAGGCATCATATATGTGAATTTTGCAATGCCACCCTGGTTAGCCAGCCATCTTATATGTGAATTATATCATTCCATCATTTGTTTATTACGTGTTAAATTTGTCAAATTTTTTAGTACATTCAATTACTCTTCCTGTGCATCAGCCATTCAACACAGTCATGGAAAAATCTGGAGTGGAAACAAGGTCTTCAGAGCAGACAATGCTATCTGACGAAGAGGATGTCTTGCTGGTTACCGATAGCTCCTCAGAGGAGGATTCAGAGACAGATGACCAGTCATATTTCCCCCCGGGGTGCATGCTCTAACTTGGTAGGGTTATGTTGCTCATATCGTGCGTATGGTATCTTGCATTGCTATGTCATTTGCTTAGTTTAGACATGCTTTGTGTGAATGCCACCTGTTTAGTGTCTAATTACCATATATGTGAATTATGCAATGCCATCTTGTTGCAAGACATTATATATGTGACTTATGCAATCTTATCTTGTTGCAAGGCATTATGTATGTGAATTATGCAATGCCATGCTGTTTAGGCAAGCGTCATATATGTGAATTATATCATGCCAGCCTTTTTTTGTATTTCTCATTGCTTTTGTCGACAATGTTTGTATATTCAACTGCTCTTCTTGTGCATCAGCCATTTGAATTGGTGATTGAGAAATCTGGAGTGAAAACAAGGTCTTCAGAGCAGACAATGCTACCTGCTGAAGCAGATATCTTGCTGGTTACAGATAGCTCTTCAAAGGAGGATTCAGAGGCAGATGACCAGTCCTATTATCCCCCTAAGGTGTATTCTCAAACTTGGCAGGGTTATATTACTCATATCATGCATATGTTGTATTGCAATGCTTAGATTTTACATCATATACAGAATATTGAATGCCATCTCCTTAGTTGACACATCATATATGCGATTGCCCTCTACTCACTTCCTTAGTATATAAATCATATATTTGAATTATGTCATGCCATAATGTGTACATAGACATCATGTATCTGAATTATGGCATGCCAACCCATTTTCTAAAGACATAATATAGTTATATCATCTCATCCTGTTTACATAGTCATCATATTTTAAATTATGTCATTCTATCCGTGAATTATATCATGCCATCATGTTTCCATCGACTGCATGTTTGTGATTTATGGCATGCCAACCACTTTAATAGACACATCGTATAGTTATATCATGTCATCATGTTTACATAGTCATCATATTTTGAAGTATGTCATTCTATCATGTTTAGTTAGCCATCATACATGTGAAATTGTGTCATGCTATCCTGTTTAATTAGCCATCATATATGTGAAATTATGTCCTGCTATTCTGTTTGCTTAGACAACGTAAATGTGAATTATTTCATGCCCTGTTTTCTTCCCTACTATCCAGCACCTGTCTATCTTACAATGTCTGTACATTCAATTACTGTTCTAGTTTATCAGCCATTTCAATTGGAGGGAGTGATGGCAGTATCTATGGGAGTAAAAACATGGTCTTCAGAAAAGATCGTGCTACCTATCGATGCAGATAGAACCACAGTTGTACTTGCCCAAGAACCAGCCCCACCACACATAACCCACACTCATGCAGATTGTACCCCTACCCAGTTGGACAGAGAACCAGCTACACCCCTTATAACCCCAAACCCACCAAATAGACACCCAGTTCCCGTTGACACAGCACTGTATCCACCACAGATCACCCAAACATGAGCAGTTAGTAAGGCAACTGCAGTGCCCAAAGCACGAGGACCACCACTCCGAACCCCAAGTCAACGCTTAAAGCAGAAGAAGAATTGTTCTTAGGTCAAGTTCCATAGATATGGTTCATACTACTTTGCTCTTGCATCACTGTATTTACTCATACCAACTAATTTCAAATTTGAAAGATGCAATTGAAACTCCAATGGCGCAACAGGTATGTTTTAAACCTGTTTCTTCAACGTGTTTGGCTGTTTGCTGTTGTAACTTGCTCTATGTTGATTTCAGTTTCAATTGAATAAACAGTTATGTTCTCATCCCATGCACATTACAAGTGTTGTTATTGCTGTGTAGTTTCCCACACTTATATTCTGTCTATGCTGCTTTGTCTTAAATAGATATGATTCGAACTGTATCTATCTAGATTTGGCAACATAATTTAGAATGATATAGACCATGCAGTGACCATACTACGAAGATATATGTTTGTTTCATGCTGTTATCTTGTCCACCTTACTACTGATCTGGTTTACCCAAATGAGTTTCATATACTACATTGTAAACATGTGATGTGCTTGTTTGTTTCTCTTTTAAAACGCGGATAAAATATTGGAGAAGAGTATCCCGTTATGCAATGGCAAAGGAAGTAATGCAGATAAGGTTCAAGATAGTGAGACATCCTTGTTGGTCTCCAAGAAAGCTAATAAAACTATATTGAAGACACTGAGACAACCCCGAATTCCTGTCTTGATGTAGTGTTCGAGTTACTGGCTACTACTGCTGGCACCAGCTCTTCGAATTTGTTGCCTGAATCAGTTCGGCTTCTTGAGTCTCAACTTCAAGTTGAAAGACATCGATCAGATGTTATGTGACAGGAAGCCGAAGGACTGAGGAAGTCCCTGCAAAATTCAGATGCATAGTTTCTGGTGCAACAGCAAGTGTTGGAGGACTTAAGCGCCAAACAAGAGAAAGTTAATAAGCTTGCTAAGCATCTTGCCAGCATTATGGATACCCAGGATATTGTTTCTTGAGCTCTTCTGAAGTGGTTTCAGTTCTGGACTTGTTTTTCTGCGGCGTTTATATGTTGTTGTGTTCCCTATATTTGCACTAGTGGCAAACTTTGATGCCCAGTGGATGTAATATGTGTAATAGCCGTGATAGCCTAGCGTAAGTTGCTTGCTTATTTATTTCCTCATTGTCTTGTTTATTTCTTTGCTGTAGTCAGTGCGGTTCTTTTTCCGTGGTTTGCTAGTGGCCGCAATAACCTATTTCTTAAAACTAGGCCACAATAACCATGGGCTACATATTTACTGTAGTTACCATTTCCCTCCTACGAGCCGTAGAAACAATGGGCCTTCTACGTGTCGTAGACACAATGGGCCTTCTACGGGCCGTATATCAATGGGCCTTGTACGGGCCGTATGATCGGTTGGCCAAACATGGGCCAATAACGGACCGCATTATGGCCGTAAACGGGCTAGAGTTGGAATCGTCTGTTCATGGGCCGACCATAACGGGCCGTCGTTAATCGGCCGTATTTGATGACGCTATGAAAACAACCCAACATATTAATGGGCCACAAAACGGGCCAAGTGTAACCTCGGGCTGAATTTAGCCCACAAGCAGAAAATGACAGTAACGGGCCGTAAGTAAACGAATGCTGGAAATGAGCTCAAGAGTAAATGGGCTCTGAGAAGGTCGAAAGATAACATGGGCTGGAAACGGCCCAACAGAATAACAGGCCGTTAATGGGTATAAAGTGATACACTGTTCATTACGGGCCAGTTTCACCACGGGCCATTAATGGGTATAAAGTGATACACTGTTCACTGCGGGCCAGTTTCACCACGGGCCGTTAATGGGCCAAGAGTTACAAAGGGCCTCCTATCGTCCAAAAGACGTCATGGGCCAGAAGTGAAAACGGGCTGGAATCATATTGGATGGCCCAGACGACGCTACTGGGCCTAATTCGGATAGGGCGTAACGGGCCTTGGGTTAGCGGGCTGTAAATGGGCTATATGCGAATAGGCCGTTAACAGGCTTTCCATGGGCTGGCCCGCCACCTTTTGACCAAATCAAACGGGCTGGCATTTTCACAGGAATGGGCCTCTATTGGGCCGTGCCACGTGTCGACGTATCATAGGCGCCTTTTGTCCAATGAGTGGATGACATCTATCCCAACGATGAGCCGACACGTGTTTCTTCCAGCCAATGATGATTTTACACGTGGAAAATCCCCATTGGTCGGGGCTGTTAACGGGTTATCGGATTCAAAACCCGACCCGATAGCTTAACGGCATTCCATTACGGTGGATGCCACATGTCGGTCACCCTTGACGAAAGAACTTCTGTGACGCGCGATTTATTGTCATGGAAGTGGACACTTCCGTGATGATAATTTTGACGAAAGAACTTCTACGACAGCACAGGTATGACCATCTTGATTCTGTCATAAAATTGTCATGGATGTACATGCATGACAAAAAATGCGACCTACTGTGACAAATACGTATGATCACAGAAGTGTATTTTTTTGTAGTGATATCTCAAAACAATTATCAAGCATCAAATTGATCATAGTGTTTAATGCACTTTCTATGATAGTTTTTATTATACCCAACTTGGATGCTCATCATTCTAGGACTAATTTTATAGCCATAGCAAATACCATGCTGTTCTACAAGACTCTCAAAACGATATAAGTGAAGCATGAGAGGTCAACAATTTCTATTAAATAAAGCCACCGTCGTGCTCTAAAAAATATAAGTGAAGCACTAGAGCAAAACTATCTAGCTCAAAAGATATAAGTGAAGCACATAGAGTATTCTAATAAATTCCAAATCAAGTGTGTCTCTACCAAAAGGTGTGTACAGCAAGGATGATTGTGGTAAACTAAAAACCAAAGACTAATAGCATACAAGACGCTCCAAGCAAAACATATATCATGTGACGAATAAAAATATAGCTCCAAGTAAAGTTACCGATAGACGAAGACGAAAGTGGGGATGCCTTCCAGGGCATCCCCAAGCTTAGGCTTTTGGTTATCCTTGAATATCTTGGGGTGCCATGGGCATCCCCAAGCTTAGGTTCTTGCCACTACTTATTCCATAGTCCATCAAATCTTTACCCAAAACTTGAAAACTTCACAACACAAAACTCAGCCGGAAATCTCATAAGCTCCATTAGTGCAAGAAAGAAAAACCACCACATAAGGTAATGAAATGAACTCATTCCTTATTTATATTTGTGTTAAACCTACTGTATTCCAACTTCTCTATGGTTCATACCCCCCGATACTAGCCATAGATGCATCAAAATAAGCAAAGAACACACAAAAACAGAATATGTCAAAAACAGAACAGTCTGTAGCAATCTGTAACTTTCGAATACTTATGGAACTCTAACAATCCTACCAAAATAGGAAGTCCTGGAAAATTTGTCTATTTATCTACTTCAAAAAGAATCAACGCAAAATCACGTTTTTGGCATTTACTAAAATTATTCTCGTGCGCGCAAAAGTTTCTGTTTTTCAGCAGAATCAAATTAACTATCACCATAGGTTATCCTATAGGTTCTACTTGGCACAAACACTAATTAAAACATAAAACCACATCTAAACATAGGCTAGATGAAATATTTATTACTAAACATAAGCAAAAAGCAAGAAACAAAAATAAAATTGGGTTGCAGCCCAACTAGCGTTATCGTTTAACGCCCCTAGATAGGCATAAAAGCGAGAATAGATCTAAGTATTGCCATCTTTGGCATTCAATTCATAAGTGGCTCGCATGATAGATTCATAAGGTAAGTTGACTTTCTTTCTTGGAAAGTGTTCCATGCCTTTCCTTAATGGAAATTGGAATCCAATATTCCCTTCCTTCATATCAATAATTGCACCAATTGTTCTAAGGAAAGGTCTACCAAGAATAATAGGACATGAAAGATTGCAATCTATATCAAGAATGATAAAATCTATGGGCACATAATTCCTATTTGCAAAAATAAGAACATCATTGATCCTTCCCATAGGTTTCTTAATGGTGGAATCTGCAAGGTGCAAGTTTAAAGAGCAATCATCAAAATCATGGAAACCTAGCACATCACATAATGTTTTCGGAATCGTGGAAACACTAGAACCCAAATCACATAAAGCATAGCATTCATGATCTTTAATTTTAATTTTTATAGTATTTTCCCACTCATCATAAAGTTTTCTAGGTATAGAAACTTCCAACTCATGTTTTTCCTCATAATATTGCATCAAGGCATCAACAATATGTTTGGTAAAAGCTTTGTTTTGACTATAAGCATGAGGAGAATTCAACACGGATTGCAACAAGGAAATACAATCTATTAAAGAACAAATATAATAATTAAATTCCTTGAAATCCATAATAGTGGGTTCAATGCTATGTAAAGTTTTGATCTCTCCAATCCCACTTTTACCAAATTTAGCATCAAGATCTAAAAACTCCAAATCATTGGGACGCCTTTTATCTAAAGTTGACTCATCTCCAGTCCCATCATTATTAAGATTCATATTGCAAAAACAAAGATTTAATAGGGGACACATCAATAACTTTTAGATGTTCATCATTATTTTCATGGAAACTAGAAGAACACGCTTTTACAAAGCAATCTGTCTTAGCACGCATCCTAGCGGTTCTTTCTTTGCACTCATCAATGGAAATTCTCATGGCTTTGAGAGACTCATTGATATAATGCTTAGGTGGAATAGATCTAAGTTTCAAAGAATCAACATCAAGCAAAAGTCTATCAACGTTCCTAGCCAATTCATCAACTTTAAGCAATTTTTCTTCAAGCAAAGCATTGAAATTCTTTTGAGAGATCATAAATTCTTTAACACTATTCTCAAAATCAGAGGGCATCTTATTAAAATATTCATAAGAGTTGTTGTAGGAATTTCCATAATTATTGGAGGAATTACTAGGAAACGGCCTAGGATTAAAGTTTCCTCTATACGCGTTGTTACCAAAATTATTCCTACCAAAAAAAATCACATCCATAGATTCATTATTATTCTCAATCAAAGTAGACAAAGGCATATCATTGGGATCAATAGGAGCACTCTTAGTAGCAAACAGTTTCATAAGTTCATCCATCTTTCCACTCAAAACATTAATTTCTTCTATAGCATGCACTTTTTTACTAGTAGATCTTTCGGTGTGCCATTGAGAATAATTAACCATAATGTTATCAAGGAGTTTAGTAGCTTCTCCTTAGGTGATTTCCATAAAAGTGCCTCCCTTGACCGAATCTAAAAGATTTCTAGAAGCAAATTTCAATCCGGCATAAATTTTTTGTATGATCGTCCATAAGTTCAAACCATGAGTAGGGCAATTACGAATCATTAATTTCATTCTTTCCCAAGATTGGGCAACATGCTCATGATCAGGTTGTTTAAAATTCATAATGTCATTTCTAAGAGAGATGATCTTAGCGGGAGGAAAATACTTAGAGATAAAAGCATCTTTGCACTTATTCCATGAATCAATATTATTCTTAGGCAAAGACAAAAACCAAGTTTTAGCACGATCTCTAAGTGAAAACGGAAATAACTTCAATTTAACAATATCATTATTCATATCTTTCTTCTTTTGCATATCACACAAATCAACAAAGTTGTTTAGAAGAGTAGCAGCATCTTCACTAGGAAGGCCGGAGAATTGATCTTTCATAAAAAGATTCAACAAAGCAGCATTGATTTCACAAGATTCAACATCATTAAGAGGAGCAATCGCAGTGCTAAGGAAATCATTATTATTGGTATTGGAAAATTCACACAATTTGGTATTATCTTGAGCCATCGTGACAAGCAATCCAACACACAAGCACACAAAAAGGCAAGCAAAAGAGATAGGGGATTGGGAAAGAGAGGGCGAATAAAACGGCAAGGGTGAAGTGGGGGAGATGAAAACAAGGGGCAAATGGAAAATAATGTAATGCGAGGGAGATGAGTTTGTGATGGGTACTTGGTATGTCTTGACTTGAGCGAAGACCTCCCCAGCAACGGCGCCAGAAATCCTTCTTGCTACCTCTTGAGCACTGCATTGGTTTTCCCTTGAAGAGGAAAGGGTGATGCAGCAAAGTAGCGTAAGTATTTCCCTCGGTTGTTGAGAACCAAGGTATCAATCTAGTAGGAGGCTCCTCAAAAGTCCCACGCATCTACACAAACAAACAAGAACCTCGCAACCAACGTGATAAAGGGGTTGTCAATCCCTTCACGGTAACTTGCAAAAATGAGATCTGATAGAGATAATATGATAAGAATATTTTTGGCATTTTCATGATATAGATTGGAAAGTAAAAGATGCAAGTAAAAGTAGATGGAAAACTTATATGATAAAAGATAGACCCGGGGGGCATAGGTTTCACTAGTGGCTTCTCTCAAGATAGCATAAGTATTACAGTGGATGAACAAATTACTGTCGATCAATTGATAGAAAAGCGCATAGTTATGAGATTATCTATGCATGATCATGTATATAGGCATCACGTCCGCAGCAAGTAGATTGAAACGATTCTGCATCTACTACTATTACTCCACACATCGACCGACTCCTGCCTGCATCTAGAGTATTAAGTTCATAAGAACAGAGTAACGCATTAAGCAAGATGACATGATGTAGAGGGATAAACTAAAGCAATATGATATAAACCCCATCTTGTTATCCTCTATGGCAACAATACAATGCGTGCCTTGCTGCCCCTGCTGTCACTGGGAAAGGGCACCGCAAGATTGAACCCAAAGCTAAGCACTTCTCCCATTGCAAGAAAGATCAATCTAGTAGGCCAAACCAAACTGATAATTCGAAGAGACTTGCAAAGATAACCAATCACACATAAAATAATTCAGAGAAGATTCAATTATTTCTCATAGATAAACTTGATCATAAACCCATAATTCATCGGATCTCGACAAACACACCACAAAAAGAGTTACGTCAAATAGATCTCCAAGAAGATCGAGGAGAACTTTGTATTGAGATTCAAAGAGAGAGAAGAAGCCATATAGCTAATAACTATGGACCCGAAGGTCTGTGGTAAACTACTCACAACTCATCGAAGAGGCCTTGGAGATGTAGAGGCCCTCCATGGTCGATTCCCCCTCCGACAGAGCGCCGGCGAAGGCTCCAAGATGGGATCTCGCGGATACAGAAGGTTGCAGCGGTGGAAATAGTTTTTCGTGGTGCTCGTGGATGTTTTCAGGGTACTTGGATATATATAGGTGAAGGAGGTAGGTCAGGGGAGCCACGAGGGGCCCACGAGGGTGGGGGCACGCCCACCCCCTTGGGGCACGTCGGGTACCCTCGTGGCCTCCTCCTTCATTGCTTGACCTCCACTCCAAGTCTCCTGGATTGCGTTTATTCCAAAAAGATTGCTCCCAAAGGTTTCATTCCATTTGGACTCCGTTTTATATTCCTTTCCTTCGAAACACTGAAATAGGCAAAAAAACGGCAATTCGGGCTAGGCCTCTGGTTAGTAGGTTAGTCCCAAAAATGATATGAAAGTGTAAATTAAAGCCCATAAACATCCAAAACGGGTAATATAATAGCATGGAACAATAAAAAATTATAGATACGTTGGAGACGTATCATATAGCAAAACATAATCACCTACAGTGAACTCACACTTTTGTATCCTTTTGTCATGACATCTTTTAACTTTTTTTTAAACAACATGGCATTCTCATAGGCTTGGGTTCTCCATTCGTCAAGCAAGCTAATGTCAAATAACCTCTTCTCACCGGCAAAGTTTGAAATCATAATTCAGCTCTTTAATAGCCCAATATGCCTTATATTCTAGTTCGAAAGGTAAGTCACGTGCTTTTCCATAAACCATTTTATACGAAGAATGTAAGTGCATCTAGTGCCCCTTAGTGATTTTGGTGTATTGAAGACTTATAGGTTAAGGATCTAATGTGTTTATGAGTATACACAGGTCTATAAGTCTATGAGGAGTTTGATATTTACACAAAAAGTCGACCCCTAAAAATGAATATCTTCGACTAAAGATTCTGGTATTTCTGAAGACTTTCATGAAGACTTTGAAAGTGAAGAAATTGGTGTGTCCGTGAAGACTTGATATTCATGCGAGGAATATGAAGCTTGAAGACTTTCGTTTTCATAGTTTTGTTTTTCTCTTTCTTGAGTCATAGGAAACACCGTACTGTTAAAGGGGGTCGAGGAAATACTAAGGAAAAATTTCCATGTGATGCTCAACTCAAAATCCTACACCTACCAATCCCTTCGAGTGAAGCCATTGGAAATCTCATACAGTTCAGTCAATTTCTTCAGAGACAGAGATGAAGTTCTTCTGGTCGCAGAGGAATTTGTTCTGACTGAGGAGTTAGGAATTCGCCAGTGCGGATTGTCTACACAGTGAGGAACATGATAGCCCTGAGGAATTTGAGAGTCAAATTTCCGACCGTTGTTGTGCTACGCGCCAGCTATCCCAAAATATCTTATCCACATAACGGTCATATCATTGAAGGGCATTTATGTCTTATCATGTCGGGCTGCTCCCTAGGCTATAAATAGCCGCCCCCTACAACCACTAGCAGGTTGGCTGCTCCAAGAGAAACTGACACTTGTCATTTGAGAGCAACCCATCCTCCGAGGACTTTGAGCGAAAATCATCGAGTGAGGAAAATCCAAACCCAAACACCTACAAACCCAAAGTGATTGAGCATCACTGAAGAGATTGATCCTGCATGGATACGATGCTTGTTACCTTTGAAGACTGTGCTTTTTCCAGACGGTTAGGCGTCATGGTCTAGAGCATCCAAGAGGAATTGTGGATCGCCGAGTGACCGAAGTCTGTGAAGGTTTGGAAGTCGCCTGAAGACTTACCACGAGTGATTGGATGAGGTCTGTGTGACCTTAGTTCAAGGAGAATACGGTGAGGACTTGGTGTCCTGAGCTACGTGCTCAGTGACTGGGTGTCCGGGACTGGGTGTCCTCGAGTTTAAATACTCAGCCGCTCCAACTAGATGTACAACTGAGACAGCAGTTGGACTGATCTACCAAATCATTGTCTTCACCAACCCTACTGGATCTATTTCCTCAACTCTTTCATTTCCTCATTATTGTGTTGAGTGATTGTTCATATCTGTGTTTGAAGACTTTGACTGAAGACTTTCTCAATTTCCTCAGTTCAATTTCTTCAGTCTGTTTGTCTTCATCCTGTGTTATCCTATGATTACGCTTCCTGTACTCTGTGTTTGTCTTCATTTCATCATGATGACCATGTCTGTATTCTGTTATGATTACTCTTGAGTACTTATTCCGCTGCAAGTAGTTCTTCGCTGAGGAATTTCCTCACCGGCAAATTCCTCAGTGAAGAATTCATAAAAATCGCCTATTCACCCCCCCTCTAGTCGATATAACGCACTTTCAATTGGTATCAGAGCAAGGTACTCCCTTGTTCTGTGTGATTTTGGTTTAACCACCTGGAGTTTTTAGTTATGTCGACTGCAGGATTGAGGAACGTTTCCTGCCCCATCTTTGACGGTCATGAGTATCCTCGATGGAAGGCCATGATGAAAAAGCGACTCATGGCTATGGACAGCAAACTGTGGACCGTCACCGAGATTGGTCTTACCGATCTATGCAAGATGGCTGAGGCTGAAGACATTCGCAAGTACACACTGCTTAACCTCATAGCGAAGGATGTCATCTGCTCTAGTCTGTCCCGAAATCAGTTCAGAAACGTCATGCATCTCAATCACGCGAAGCTAATCTGGGACCGTCTCTCTAAGGTCTATGAAGGTCATTGGACTCGTCATGATCCTTGCTTTGAGGATTACAAGGAATCTCTCAATGCGATGACATTCGAACCAGAATGATCATCATCTACCCCCTGCCTTATGGCAAACGGTGCTGAGGTAACCGAAACTGAGGTAACCGAATCCTACCTATCCGAATCTAGTGATGATGAATCTGGCGATGAATTTGGACCTAGCTATGTCAAACTTGCTTCCCTTGCCCATAAGCAACAAAGAGCCTTGGAAAAAGTTCATTACATGCTAAATAAGAGCGATGATATGTTGGGTGAAGAAATGGATCAGTCAAAAGCCTTGGCTGAAAGTCTTCAGGGACTCCATTCCAAGTTTGACGACCTTCAAGTTCATCATAATGCTCTTTTATCTGATCACGAGAAGCTTTCTTTTGAACTACTTCAAAGAAAGCAAGATCTTGAGAAGCTAAGAGTGTGTTATGAAGATCTTCAGAAGGAGCGCGATTCCTTGCTTGCTCAACAAATCAGCGCTACTCAGGAAGAATTTGATCCTCCATGTTTAAAGTGCATTGAACGTGAATCTGCTAATTCTTCACCTAAATGTTCAAATGCTTCAAATGTTACAAATTCTTCACCTGCCTCTGCTATCACTAATTCCTCATCTGAGGACATTGCTAGTATCACTGACGATGCAGGGCTGAAGGAATTGTATATGACAGGCATGTACAAAAGTATCAAAGGGCATCAGATTCTTTGTGATGTGCTTAAAAAGCAGATCCTCAATAGAAACCCTAGGAAAGAGGGTATTGCCTTTGAGAGGAAACTCAATGCTGATGGAACATATTGGAAGCCTGAGCAGTACCCCAAAACCTCATGGGTTGCTTCAAAGGGACCTCCAGTTGATCCATCTAACTTATCTGGCTTTACGTGTGATTCTCCTCATTCTTCTGATGAGTCATTTGACTCCAACTATAAACTGTTCAAAAATCAGAATGGTGAAGTATTTGCTAGATATGTTGGCACTAACTGCAGGAACGGTTCTCCTATGAAGAAAATCTGGGTTCCCAAAAGCTATGTTGAAAGTCTTCAGGTGAATGTCCTCATGACACCACCAGTGAAGAATAGGAACCCCAGATCAAACTTTTCATATGGACCAAATTCTTCATATGGATCCAAGTCCTCATACGGACCAAATTCCTCACATGGATCAAATTCCTCAAAAGGATCAAAGTCCTCATATGAACATCATAGTGCTAACAACTCTGTTTCGCAGGGTAGAGCTAAGGGCTATGAATATGAGCATTGTTCTTCAAATCATTATGTTCATAAGTCCTCGAAGAATTTCTCTGCTTATTCATATGCTTACCCTAACCCATCTTATGTGAAACGAAATGGTTTGGCATCTTTGCCACCTTTCTCATATGGTGCTCGCAGAGTGACGAACTCTTTGCCACCCCTCTAGATGTGGGTAGTGAAGAAAAAGAACTAATTTCTTATGCAGGGTCAGGTCTCCAGTCGTGCTCAAAACGGCTAAAGAATTTCCTGGAGACCTGAACAATGCCTGGAAGGATGCAGGCGAATCATGATGAAATGAACTTTCATTTCACACGTCCTCCTACTGATTATCTGATCAAATTACTTGATGAAATTGAACTGATGATACTGATGTCATATTCTTCACTGATGAAGTGTATGAGTTTGTAAGCTGCACTAATTCATCTGCAGGATGATCAACCCAAAGCAAATGAGTGGGTCCTCGATAGTGGTTGTACAAATCACATGACTGGTGACAAGAATCTATTGATGGATGCTCCATTAACTCCGTCACATCTGAAGCATATCATCTTCACTGACAAAGGCAAAAGTCAGGTATTGGGTCTAGGTAAGGTTGCGATCTCTAAGGATCGACACATGGACAAAGTCATGCTTGTCGAGTCCTTGGGAAACAACCTCATGTCTGTCTCAATGCTTTGTGATCTTGATATGGTTGTTGTCTTTGGCAAGTATCGTTGTGTTGTGATCATGGAAGCTGACAATTCCAAAGTCTTCGAATGCTTTAGGAGAGGAGACTTGTACATTGTTGATTTCTCTACAGGACCACAACCTGTCGTGTGCTTACTTGCAAAGCTTCAAAAGGCTGGCTATGTCATCGACGACTTGGTCACGCAGGCATGAGGAATTTGCACACGCTTGCGAAGAAGAAGCATGTCATTGGCATTGAGAATGTCAAATTCCTCAAGGATCACTTGTGTGGTGCCTGTGAAGCTGGGAAGATGACTAAGGCCAAGCATCCAGCAAAGACTATCATGACCACCACTCGACCATTTGAATTGCTTCACATGGATCTCTTCGGTCCTAATCATTATTCTGCTGTGACTAATGATGCATCTCTATATGGCTTTGTTATTGTTGATGATTACTCTCGTTACACATGGGTACACATTGTTACTTACAAACATGAAGTGCAGGAAGTCTTCAAACGATTTTCCTCGAGGGCTTCAACCAACTTTGGTGTGAAGATCAAGCACATCAGGAGTGACAATGGAACTGAGTTCAAGAATTCCGGTCTTGATGGCTATCTTGATGAACTCGGTATTACTCATGAGTTATCTGCTCCTTATACTCCTCAGCAAAATGGTGTCGTGGAGCACAAGAACAGAACTCTTGTTGAGATGGATCGCACTATGCTTGATGAATACAAAACACCTCATCGGTTTTGGATTGATGCAATTGATACCGCGTGCCACATCATCAACAGAGTATATCTTCACAAATTCTTCAAGAAGACTGCCTATGAACTCCTCACTGACAAGAAACCCGATGTGAGTTATTTCAAAGTCTTCGGTGCTAAATGTTGGATTAGAGATCCTCATCACAATGCTAAATTTGCACCGAAAGCACATGAAGGTTTTATGCTTGGTTACGGAAAGGACTCGCACACCTACAGAGTCTTCAACATCACTCTTCACAAGATTGTTGAAACTGTAGATGTGTGGTTTGATGAAACTAATGGCTCGCAAAGAGAGCACCTACCTTCTGTGATAGATGAACCAGCACCTGAGGATTCTATCAGGTTCAAGGCTACTGAGGATATCATTCCTACCAAAGAATCTACTGAAGAATTCATTCCAGAAAGCGAAGATCGTCAAGCTGATGTATCTGAGGAAAGTGCTGAAGAAAATGCTGATCAAATTCCTCAACAACAACCAGCTCATCCTCGCATTGCAAAAGAAGTGCAAGTTGAAAAGATCATCAATGACATTGAAGCACCAGGTCCTCTCACACGCTCAAAAGCTTCACATTTATCTAACTTTTGTGGGAACTATGCTTTTGTCTCTATCACAGAGCCCACCAAGGTAGATGAAGCATTTTTGGAGCCTGAGTGGATTCAGGCTATGCAAGAAGAATTACATCAGTTTGAGCTCAATAATGTCTGGGAACTGGTCAAACGTCCAGATCCTCGCAAGCATAATATCATCGGCACAAAGTGGATCTACCGCAACAAGCAAGATGAAAATGGCCTTGTGGTGAGGAATAAGGCATGACTTGTAGCTCAAGGCTACACATAGGTTGAAGGAATTGATTTCGATGAAACTTTTGCACCTGTTGCTAGACTTGAGGCTATTCGCATATTACTTGCTTATGCTAACTGTAATAATATTATCTTACAACAAATGGATGTGAAAAGTGCATTCCTCAATGGTAAGCTTGAGGAAGAAGTATATGTTGCTCAACCCCCAGGTTTTGAAGATCCAAGGAACCCTAACAAAGTCTTCAGACTAAATAAGGCCCTCTATGGCCTCAAGCAGGCCCCTCGGGCGTGGTATGACACTTTGAAGGAATTCTTCATGAAGAATGGCTTCACACCCGGTTCACTCGATCTTACTCTCTTTACTAAATCTTATGATGGTGAACTGTTTGTGTGCCAAATATACGTTTATGATATTATTTTTGGCTGTACTGACCAACGTTATAGTGATGAATTTGCCTATATGATGAGTGAAGAATATCAAATGTCTATGATGGGAGAGTTGAAATTCTTTTTAGGTCTTCAAATTCGTCAACAGCACAATGGCATATTCATATCTCAGGAGAAATACCTCAAGGAAGTTATGAGGAAATTCGGCATGCAAGATTGCTAAGGAGTCAAAATTCCTATGCCCACAAATGGCCATCTATGCACTGATGAAAATGGTGTTGACTTCGATCACAAGGTATACCGCTCCATGATTGGTTCTTTATTGTACTTATGTGCATCTAGGCCAGATATAATGCTTAGTGTTTGCATGTGTGCCCGATTTCAAGGTACACCGAAGGAATCACACCATAAGGCTGTGAAGCATATTCTTCGATATCTAGCTCACACACCAACACTAGGACTATGGTACCCCAAGGGCTCTACTTTTGATCTCATTGGATATTCTGACTCTGACTATGCTGGTGATCGTGTGGACCGCAAGTCAACATCTGGTACTTGTCATTTCCTCGGACGATCTTTGGTCTGTTGGTCCTCGAAGAAACAGAACTATGTATCACTGTCTACTGCTGAAGCTGAGTACATTGCTGCTGGTTCTTGCTGTGCTCAACTGTTGTGGATGAAGCAAACTCTCAAGGACTACGGCATCAACATGAAGAATGTGCCTCTCTACTGTGACAATGAGAGTACCATCAAGATTGCTCACAACCCAGTTCAGCACTCGAAGACAAAGCACATTCAGATTCGTCATCATTTTCCTCGTGATCATGTTTTGAAGGGCGACATTTCTATTGAGCATGTGAAGACTAAAGAACAGCTAGCCGATATCTTCACAAAGCCCTTGGATGAGAAGAGATTTAGCAAGTTGCGGTGTGAGCTAAATATCTTAGAGTCTTCGAATGTTCTTTGAAAAGGACACACATCCTAACACTTATGCAAAATTGATGACTTAGATGTGCAACACATGAAGAAACGTTTTTCTTCAATCAATGAACAATAACACTCTAAGTGTGAAGAAATTAATGAAGAATTTGATTCTCAGAACCCTACGACAATTGTATGTGGTGTCTGAAATCTTCATTCTTATACGGTGGGTCATGCCACCACAAAAGTAGAAAATCTTCAATTTGAGTTTTTCCTTAGTTTTGAAATTCCTCAGTATTTCAAATTCTTCAACTTTGCAAAATCTTCACTGTTTCCGTCGTTTTTCTTCATTGTCTATATATATATATATATATATATATATATATATATATATATATATATATATATATATATATATATATATATATATATATATATATATATATATATATATATATATATATATATATATATATATGGGTTTATGTCCTCTACAACATTCGCTTATGGCTATTTCTTCAAGTTGCATTTTCTGCTAAGTGAATGTGATCGGACCCTTCCCCATCTTTGCTATACTCAACCCAATCTGTTCACAAATTCTTCATGTGCGTTCTATTTGAAACTCATTCAAAATCTTCACTGTGTCCTTGTCAGCTGAAGAAATTGCGAATGAAACTTTAAAACCTATCTTATCCAAATTTTCGGTTTTGCCGCTCAAACTGTCCCGTATCCCACAACAGACTTATCTATTCACCCACGATCTTACACGATCTACACCTTCAGTACGTGGGTGACACATGTCAAGCGAATGAGAAGGGCTAGGGGCACGTTCGTCCTAAATCTTTGGGCGAACAGTTTTTTTCACCATGACTATAAATACCCCCTCACCCTTCCTCACTTCCTTTACTCCGCTCGACCGCTCTCTCTCGCTCGAGCTTCTCAAACCCTAGCGCCGCCGCTACTTCATCATCGCCGGTGAGGAAGAGCTTCACTGCCTCGACCTCTTCGCCGTCGTACTCGCGCCGGCTGCGGAAATCTTCACTCCGCCGCCGCCGTAGCTGTCTTCCTCTGCCAAGTTAGGGCGTGGAAGATCTGAACTAACGAGCTTCAAATCTACACTTCTCAGTTCGTCGTGTTCGTCATCAAGGGTAATTAAAAGTTACTTTTACTACCCTCCTTGATTCTAATTTTTTCTACAAAATCTTCAAAGGTGTTTTATTCTTCAAATCCTCACACACATAACACCTCACTAGTCATCTGTTCTTGATTCGTTTCCCTAAGCATCATTTTCTTCAAGATTCATCAATTGTGTGGACTGTCGATCTATACAACTCTAGAACCTAAGACAAAGTATGCTTAGTGAAATTCTTCAAGACTCATCTGGTCAAATTCCTCAAACTTGTTCATTTTGAAAATCTTCTGAGAACGCATATGACCTCTTCAAATTCCTCACAACTATACTCTGCTCATAGGTACTCATGTCCGCTGCTGAATCACTAGGTTCTCATCAACTTAACTCATTTGCAGCGTTCTTGAAGAAAAGTTGCATACTTCTTCAGAGTGTTCAATTGTTCAAATTCCTCATCTGAAGAATATGGCTGAAGGGAAGAAACCACAGAAAGGAGGAAAGAAGCCTGAGGTCATGACTGCATTTGAAATCCCTGAGGACATCTATGCTGACTATTGCACACCAGATGAGGCTGAGTTCGGAAAAGAAAGCAAAACTCAGTGCAAGGTCCGCATACAAAGGATTGAAAGAAGATGGGCAAGATAATGGAGGGAGTACAGATATGTAACTCCAAAGTAT
This sequence comes from Triticum timopheevii, assembly GCA_963921465.1. Lineage (NCBI taxonomy): Eukaryota > Viridiplantae > Streptophyta > Magnoliopsida > Poales > Poaceae > Triticum > Triticum timopheevii. The sequence goes on along the minus strand of OY997268.1, from coordinate 561,930,434 downwards.
ATGAAGAAATTTGCTCTAAATCCTCCATGCCCAAGAGCTCCCTTGGCACCTGGTCAAAGAGCTGATCCCACCAGCCTCAAGCGTGGTGAGGATTTTCCTGATGAATGGGCCAAGTGCCAAGCCAAGTTGGCCAGACATGCCAAAGAAGCAGCGAGGAAATTTAATGAAGACTCTGCTGCTGCTGCTGCCACAAAGGCCTCTGACAAGCCTAGGAAATCAATGGCAAAGAAGCCCGCTCACAAGCCAATTTCCTCAGCAATGCCCTCATGGCCAGAATCTTCAAAGCCCTCACGGCCAATTCCTCACGCTGCTCCTGCTCCTCCAAAGTCCTCAGTTACTCCGGCAAAGTCCTCAACACCTGTTCACCTGGCCACATGCCAAAGGACAACAGGCATCTCCATTGCCTCTGGTATCTCAGCAAGTTCCTCAGCTGCACCAAACTCTTCATCAGGCCCCACTCTGCTGAAGACAAAGGCCACTGCTGGACGAGGTCCTCAGCCTAGTCCGAAGAAGAAACAAGTTGCCTTCCATGTGCCATCTGACGATGATGCTGATGATGATGAACTTGCAGAAATCATCAGAGACAGGCAAGAAAGGGCCACTAGAGCCAAAGGCACAAATGTGCCACTGCTTTTGGATCCTAAGTTGATCCTCGACTACATTGATCTCTAGCACAAGGACCCAAACACTCCAATGCCTGATTTTCATCTGACACCTAGCCAAAGTCACATGCTGACCCATTTAATCTCTGAAGAGAAATGGAAATTTGAAAAGGCCAGACAAATCAAGAAGGCTCAGTTCAGGAAAGAGAAGTTCCTGAAGAACAATGTTGTCAACATGACACCTGATGAACTCCTCGAGATCCAGTCTGAGATCAAAACCCTCAGTGATAATTTCAATTCCTATTATGCTGATTGGCAAGGAGCCAAAGTCAGGTTTGTTAAACTGACTGAGAAGTTCACCAATGTTGCAGCCCCATCGCAACAAGAAAGTCCTCATGCTGCAGCCTTTGCTCAGCAAAATGAAGAATATGCCAGCACCCCTGATGATTTTCAGCCTGCTGAAGAAAATGCTAGCTCCAGGGCTGATGACTCCATTCCAGCCGCTAAAGAAACTGCCAGGGCATCCACTAGTGGTGCACCCGAAGAAAATGAAGAAGTCAGGGCAACTGCATCAGTTGCGCCTGAAGAAATTCAACCAGATTCCTCAGCTCCTCCTGCACCTACTCCAACTCCTACCCTTCCATCTGCATCAGATGTGAGAAAGACCAAGGCTGCTGAGAAAGCTGCAGTGAAGAAAAGGACAGCATCATCCGTTTCAGATTCTTCAGCTCCGAAGAATATGAAGATCATGACCTACTCTTTTGAGAACCCTATTGATGTTGTTCCAATTTCCACCATACCATCTAAGGACCTTGTTCCTTATGGTGAAGAATATGCGATCCCTAGTGGATCTGATCAAGAACAACATTCTGCTGCTTCGTCAGAGCAGATTGATGAACAAATTGAAGTGGATGCAATCCCTTCAACTCCTGCTGCTTCCTCGCCCATGCCTCAGTTCATAGCTGAAGAGGCCGGCACTGAATAACTTGAAGATGAAGACGTGGACATTGGATGCTCCACGCCTGTGATGACTGATGACTTTTGGGAAAGTCAGCATCCCAATACTCCACTCTTCACCCCACTATAGCAGATACCCCAGTCCCCCGCACCAACCGTTTAGCTGGGCTCTGAAGAAACTCATCCCACCTCGTCTGTGCATGAAGAAATTCCAGCCACTAGTGCTGAAGAAACTGCTGCTGCTGATATGTTGCACATGCAATCTGCCACTGAAGAGGAACCAGAAATTCCTCAGCCTGAAGAACCAGAAATTCCTCAGCCTATAGAATCTGAGATTGTGATTCCTGAGATTGTGATGCAACTCACTGACACTCCTGTGCCCAAGCCAAAGGATCCATTCTCAAAGAAGCAAAATTTCAAGGCTGTTGATTTCTTCAACGAGCATGTGTTCTTCACTGCTTATAATCCATATGATTCTGCTCGCATAAGGAAGAGGCGTTTCTGGATTGCTAGTCAAGCAAACTTTTATTCCTCTGTGCTATTCGACAAAGACAAAGTCTTCGAGCATGCACACATTCCTCACGTGGACATGGAATCTCTGCCGTGCTTCCAGCCAGTCCTCGGTGTTCTTCACGATGCTGGATTACTGAATTTCTGCATTGACATCTGTGATTGGAATGAAGAACTCATTCTTCAATTCTATGCGATGCTGCACATCACAGGAAATTCTGAAGATGTGAATTCATGGGTGCTGGACTGGATGTCTGAAAATACTCACTACAAGGCACCAGCAACTGAATTGCTTTGTGTCCTCCCACTCATTCCTCCCCTTGATGGTGCTCGTTGCATCTACAATGAGCCTGTGCTTACAGATCATTACATGCAAGTGCTGATGAAGCCTTTGAAGCCAGGGCAAGCTCCTCAAACCAAATTCCTCGTCAAGGAATTACTATATGTGCCACGGACTATCTATCGCATTCTGACAAAGACAATGAGTCCTATCAAAGGTCACGACTCAAATGATGAAGAAGTCGTTGGCATCATGAAGAATATGCTTTTCAACATCGTTCATGGAGTTCCCATCAACTTCCATGATTTCTTCATGAGGACTCTGGCAAACATTGCTATGTCACCATTTGAGCTGTAGCCTTATGCACCATGGATTATGAAATTCATCAGGACAAGGTCTTCACTCAACTACAAAGCTGATACTCTGAACCATGGCAGTTTCTTGCCTCCAATTGAAGTCCTCAAACGGACATTTTCCTCAGCTGATGACAAAGGCAAGGTAACTTCTATGATAGATGAAGGCATTCGTCCATTGGATGGTCAATTCCGCAAGGCTGCATCTTACTCCACCAATGATGACTCTGCCACACAAGATTCTACTACCAACACCTCTGCCAAGCAAATTCCTCAAGCCACAGCACCCAGGGTGATGACTGATCGTGAGTTACTCCTCAGTTTTCATCACAAAGTTGATCGCAACCATAAATGGGTCAAGCGTCAGTTTGGTTCCATTCTTTACAACATGACCTCAACCCACAATGCTGTGAAGAAAAACCAATACTACCTCCATGAAACCTTCAACCGTACCTGGGTTGTTCTATCTCATATCTACAGCGCCAAAGATCTGAAGAACATGGGTCTCAACGAAGAATTTGACTGGTCTGCACCTCCACCGAAGAAATTCAAGAAGGTCAAGGTTCCTTCCTTGGTGGCCAGCTCCTATTCTTCATCGTGCGACACTGATGAAAATGAAGACTTGGACGACACTGCGGGAGGCCCTACTACGACAACTGACCCCGGCAACGCTTGCGCTCCTCCATCAACTTGATATTCTTCAGGAGCGTTAGTCCTCAGTTTCGATCCTTTTGGTCATTCGATGACAAAGGGGGAGAAATCTGAGTTAGTCTTCAAGTGGGTCTATTATATGGGTGTTTTTGCTAAGTTACAACTCTCGCTCTTCTGAAACGTTTATTGGATCGAGTTGTAATCTTAAACCCGATGGTGTTATGATACTTTTGATGCACTGTGCTCTGATTTTGCATGCTTATTCCTCGTTAATATTATTACTCGCATGATGAATCTCCTCAGGCACCATATTTCATCATGCATTTCAAATTCTTCATATTATATGGCAAATGCATGTATGAATTATAAGATATAGGGGGAGATCTCCATGATTCAACTCTTCAAGTATGCATTGCCTCAAAAGCAAATTCCTCACTATGCACATCTTCAGGGGGAGTTCTTCCATATATTGCTATCAAATTCCTCAATATCAGTACTTACACTTCATATGTTTATCCCCGTTGAAAACTTAACCTATATTGTCATCAATCACCAAAAAGGGGGAGATTTAAGTGCATCTAGTGCCCCTTAGTGATTTTGGTGTATTGAAGACTTATAGGTTAAGGATCTAATGTGTTTATGAGTATACATAGGTCTATAAGTCTATGAGGAGCTTGATATTTACAGAGAAAGTCGACCCCTAAAAATGAATATCTTCGACTGAAGATTCTGGTATTTTTGAAGACTTTCATGAAGACTTTGAAAGTGAAGAAATTGGTGTGTCCGTGAAGACTTGATATTCATGCGAGGAATATGAAGCTTGAAGACTTTCGTTTTCATAGTTTTGTTTTTCTCTTTCTCGAGTCATAGGAAACACCGTACTATTAAAGGGAGTCGAGGAAATACTAAGGAAAAATTTCCATGTGATGCTCAACTCAAAATCCTACACCTACCAATCCCTTCGAGTGAAGCCATTGGAAATCTCATACAGTTCAGTCAATTTCTTCAGAGACAGAGACGAAGTTCTTCTGGTCGCTGAGGAATTTGTTCTGACTGAGGAGTTAGGAATTCGCCAGTGCGGATTGCCTACACAGCGAGGAACATGATAGCCCTGAGGAATTTGAGAGTCAAATTTCCGACCGTTGCTGTGCTACGCGCCAGCTATCCCAAAATATCTTATCCACATAACGGTCTTATCATTGAAGGGAATTTATGTATTATCATGTCGGGCTGCTCCCTAGGCTATAAATAGCTGCCCCCTACAACCACTAGCTGGTTGGCTGCTTCGAGAGAAACTGACACTTGTCATTTGAGAGTAACCCATCCTCCGAGGACTTTGAGCGAAAATCATAGAGTGAGGAAAATTCAAACCAAACACCCACAAACCCAAAGTGATTGAGCATCACTTAAGAGATTGATCCTGCGTGGATCCGACGCTTGTTACCTTTGAAGATTGTGCTTCTTCCAGACGGTTAGGCGTCATGGTCTAGAGTATCCAAGAGGAATTGTGGATCGCCGAGTGACCGAAGTCTGTGAAGGTTTGGAAGTCGCCTGAAGACTTACCACGAGTGATTGGACGAGGTCTGTGTGACCTTAGTTCAAGGAGAATACGGTGAGGACTTGGTGTCCTGAGCTGCATGCTCAGCGACTGGGTGTCCGGGACTGTGTGTCCTCGAGTTTAAATACTCAGCCGCTCCAACCAGATGTACAACTGAGACAGCAGTTGGAACTGGTCTACCAAATCATTGTCTTCACCAACCCTACCGGTTCTATTTCCTCAACTCTTTCATTTCCTCATTATTGTGTTGAGTGATTGTTAATATCTGTGTTTGAAGACTTTGACTGAAGACTTTCTCAGTTTCCTCAGTTTAATTTCTTCAGTCTGTTTGTCTTCATCCTGTGTTATCCTGTGATTACGCTTTCTGTACTCTGTGTTGGTCTTCATTTCATCATGATGACCATGTTTGTATTCTGTTATGATTACTCTTGCGTACTTATTCCGCTGCAAGTAGTTCTTCGCTAAGGAATTTCCTCACCGACAAATTCCTGAGTGAAGAATTCATAAAAATCGCCTATTCACCCCCCCTCTAGTCGATATAACACACTTTCAGAGACATACCCATAGGATTTTCATAAGCAGTTCTATAAGCCCATAATGCATCATCAAGTTTCTTGGACCAATTCTTTCTAGATCTATTAACAGTCTTTTGCAAAATCAATGTATCTCTCTATTACTTAGCTCTACTTGACCACTAGACCGAGGATTATATGGAGATGCAATTCTATGATTAACATCATACTTAGCAAGCATTTTACGAAAAGCACCATGAATAAAATGTGAACCACCATCAGTCATTAAATATCTAGGGACTCCAAACCTCAGAAAAATAACTTCTTTAAGCTTCTTAATAGAAGTGTTATGATCAACACTACTAGTTGGAGTAGCTTCTACCCACTTAGTAACGTAATCAACAGCAACTAAAATTTGTGTATACCCATTGGAGGAAGGAAAAGGTCCCATATAATCAAAGCCCCAAACATCAAATGGTTCAATAACAAGTGAATAATTGATAGGCATTTCCTGACGTCTACTAATATTACCAATTCTCTTGCATTCATCACAAGACAAGACAAACTTACGAGCATCTTTGAAAAGAGTAGGCCAATAAAAACCGGATTGCAATACCTTATGTGTAGTTCTATCTCCAGTGTGGTGTCCTCCGTAAGCCTTGGAGTGACACTTGCATAGGATCTGCTCCTGTTCATGCTCAGGTGCACAACGTCTAATAACACCATCTACTCCTTCTTTATAAAGGTGCGGGTCATCCCAAAAGTAATGTCTTAAATCATAGAAAACATTTTTCTTTTGCTGGAATGTGAAGCTAGGTGGTACAAATTTAGAAACAATGTAATTAGCACAATAAGCATACCATGGAGAAGTACAAGAAGCATTTATGACAGCTAATTGTTCATCAGGAAAGCTATCATCAATAGGTAGTGGGTCATCAAGAACATTTTCTAACCTAGACAAGTTGTCTGCAACGGGGTTCTCAGCTCCCTTTCTATCAATAATATGCAAATCAAATTCTTGTAGCAAGATAACCCATCTAATAAGTCTAGGTTTAGCATCTTTCCTTTCTATAAGATATTTAATAGTAGCATGATCAGTGTGAATAGTTACTTCGGAATCAACAATATAAGGTCTGAACTTATCACAAGCAAATACGACTGCTAAAAATTCCTTTTCAGTAGTAGCATAATTTCTCTGGGCATTGTCTAGAGTTTTACTAGCATATTGGATAACATTTAATTTCTTATCAACTCTTTGTCCTAGAACATCACCAACAGCATAATCACTAGCATCACACATAATTTCAAAGGGTAAATTCCAATCACGTGGCTGAACAATAGGTGTAGAAATCAAGGCTTTCTTAAGTATTTCAAATGCTTCTACACAATTATCATCAAAAACAAAAGGAACATTGTTTTGCAAGAGATTAGTGAGAGGCCTAGAAATTTTAGAGAAGTCCTTAATAAAGCTCCTATAGAAACCAACATGACCAAGGAAACTTATTATACCTTTGCTATCTTTAGGACACGACATCTTTTCAATAACATCTACTTTAGCTTTACCTACTTCAATACCTGTTTCAGAAATTTTATGCCCCAAGACAATACCTTCATTAACCATAAAGTGGCACTTCTCCTAATTCAGGACAAGATTAGTTTGTTCACATCTCTGCAAAAATCGATCAAGGTTACTTAAGCAATCATCAAAAGAAGTTCCGTAAACAGAGAAATCATCCATGAGAACCTCCACAATATTTTCACAAAAATCAGAGAATATAGCAGTCATACATCTTTGAAAAGTAGTAGGTGCATTGCATAAACCAAAAGGCATACATCTATAAGCAAAAGTACCGACAGGGCAAGTAAAAGTGGTATTTTCCTGATCCTCTTTTGACACATGTATTAGAGAGAAGCCAGAATAACCATCTAGAAAGCAAAAATGTGTATGTTTGGATAGTCTTTCTAGCATTTGATTAATAAAAGGTAGAAGGTAATGATCCTTTCTAATAGCTTTATTTAATTTGCGGAAATCAATTACCATTCTATAACCTGTAACAATTCTTTGTGAGATCAATTCATTCTTATAATTAGGAACAACAGCAATACCTCCCTTCTTAGGGACACAATAATTGGGACTTACCCACTGACTATCAGCAATAGGATAAATTATACCTGCCTCCAGAAGCTTTAGTATTTCATTTCTTACCACTTCTTTCATCTTAGGATTCAACCGTCGTTGATGATAAACAACTGGTTTAGCATCTTTCTCCAATTTTATTTTGTGCTGGCGTAGAGTGGGACTAATGCCCTTAAGATCATCAAGAGTATATCCCATAGCAGCACGGTGCTTCTTCAGAGTTTTCAATAATTTCTCTTCTTCATGCTCTGAAAGGTTAGCACTAATAATAATAGGATATATCTTATTTTCACCAAGATAAGCATATTTAAGAGTGTGAGGTAATTGTTTAATCTCAAACACGGGATCCCCCCTGGGTGGAGGAGGATCCCCCAGGATTTCAACAGGCAAGTTGTGTTTCAAAATAGGTCTCTGATTAAAGAATACTTCATATGTTTCCCTTCTTTCATTCAAAAACATATCATTTTCATGGTCTATCAAATATTGTTCTAAAGGATCATTAGGAGGCACAACAATAGAAGCAAGACCAATAATTTCATCCTTACTAGGAAATTCTTTATCATGGGGTTGTCTACAAAATTTAGAGAAATTAAAATCATGAGACATATCCCGTAAACCATTAGTAACAATATCCTTTTCGCAATCTATCTTAGCATTAACCGTATTCAAGAAGGGTCTACCAAATATAATGGGACAAAAAACATCTTGTGGGGAAGCGAGAACGAGAAAATCAGTAGGGTATTTTATTTTCCCACACAAAACTTCAACATCTCTAACAATCCCAACCAATGAAATAGTATCTCTATTGGCAAGCTTAATAGTAACATCAATATCTTCTATCTTAGTAGGTGCAATATCATGCATAATTTCTTTATATAAGGTATAAGGTATTTCACTCACACTAGCACCCATATCACATAAGCCATGATAACAATGATCTCCTATTTTAACAGAAACAACAGGCATGCCAACAACAGGTCTATGTTTATCTTTAGTATCGGGTTTAGCAATTCTAGTAGCTTCATCACATAGATAAATAACATGTCCATCAATATTATCAACCAAGAGATCTTTAACCATAGCAATACTAGGTTCAACTTTAATTTGCTCAGGAGGTCTAGGTGTTCTAGTACTACTCTTACGAACCACAGGTGAATGTCGGATGTGGGGTTCCGGCAGACCCTTGAGGTTCGAACTCTGGCGTGCGCGCGAAGATCTTCCCCCCTACCAATCCACGTCCAAACGCATTGCGAGAATCTAAGCTAAAGGATAAACAACATGAGGGACACAAGATTTATACTGGTTTGGGCCACCGTCGTGGTGTAATACCCTACTCCAGTGTGTGGTGTGGTGGATTGCCTCAGGGGCTGATGATGAATAGTACAAGGGGAAGAACAACCTCGCGAGAGGTGTTCTTGAGCTGGTGTGATGTTCTCCGTAGGAAAGGATTCGATCCCCCCTCTACTGTGGTGGCTATCCCTATTTATAGAGGCCTTGGTCCTCTTCCCAAATATTGAGTGGGAGGGAGCCAACAACGACCATTTCAAAGGGGAACATCTAGTACAAGTTATCCTGACTAAAGCTGGTCTTCGGCTGCCAAAGGCACTGGCGATGACACCGTCTTGGGCTCCACGGTGACCTCCATCCTGCCGCTCTGCTGGTCTTGGTCTCGTTGCACCGAAATGGTAACCTTTGCCCGATGCCTCGGTACTCCACACCCGTGCTTGCCCCCTTTGCACCAAAGAGGAAACAAGGACATTGCACAGGCCGGCGCCCGCCTGGTCTCGATCATCACGGCTTGCATCACGAGCACCTCACGAGGTACCCTTGCCTTGATCTCTCCCCCTCCTCGCGAGACTGCCTGGTGAGGCTGCTTTTGAGGAAGCCTTGCATCGTCCGCCCCGCGAGGCTTGGCACCTCGCGAGGGTCTTGAGTTTGCATTGATAAAGAGGGGCCATACTGGGCCACCACTTGAGCCACGCCGCAGTCCACAGGCAGGCAAGTATGGGGACCCCCGTTCCCAGAACGCCGAAAGTAGCCCCCGGGCCCAAGGCCCGCTCGGACTTGGCTTAGTAGAGAAGCGAAAGGGCAAGTGCGAAGCACCGCGGGCCCCAACAGCCTACGGCCTTGGGCGCCGTGTGGCGGTTGATTGGACGAGGGAGTCTCCGGTTCCCCACGCTGCCTCGACAACTGATCGACTTGACAAGTCCCTGCATGCATAGATGAGTCATGATTACCTATGATCGTGGAGGCTGACGGTTGGCCTCCTAGGTTATAAATGCGGGAGGGCGCAAGCCCCCGCTGCACATCTTCCTCCTTCCACTTGCTTCTTCTTTCTCCCCGCTCCATCTGCTCGCCGCATCTTATGGCACCGCCGAAGAGGTTCTCAGCCGCAGAGAAAGGAAAGGCTCGTCGGGAAGCGCCTGACTCTCCTCCGCCCAAGTGTGGCCGAGGTCATCCCCGCAAGCATCCTGCGACTCCCGCGGCGGCTCCTCATGGGCGTGGCGGTGATCTCCCGCATGGCGATGGGCGTCTGGTGGGTGAGGGGAGGCGCGTCGTGGCCGCACAGCCTCCTAGGCCGCGCTTCCACTCGGCTGAGGTGTTGCCGGAGTTCGTCGTGTGGTCGGCGGACCCAACCGGTAGCTGGCTCCAACTTCCCCACTTTTTCGCAGGCGAACTCTCGATCGGCGCTCCTGGTGGCCTCTGGCTTCAAGCGGACGGCTGCTGTAGCAAGGCTTCCTGGGTCTCACTGGAGATCTCCGTCGTCCGGAACATGACTTTGGCCCGCGGCTGGCAAAGGTTTACCTGCGCGCGTGGCCTGGGCCGGCGGTGCACCCTGCATTTCAAGTTTGACGGCGACGCCACCCTCTTCGTGAGGGTGTTCGGAGAAGATGGCCGCCGCGTTGGGTGCTGCCCCGAAGATTATGACGACGACCGGGTGCTCAGCCTCGGCGATGGCCGAGATGAAGACGAAGGTGGGCGCGTGGCCGGCGGCGTCCGTAGCTCGCCAAGCTTCGGCGACTCCCCTTCGGCAACACACATGCGGATTTTTTTAAATATTTGAATCCCCTTTAATCCAGATATTCGTCTCATATAGCTATCACTCATGCTTATATAGAACTATCTCTCTGGACCTATATGCGTTCATCGTCTCTCAGGCATCTCTCGTGCTACCTGTATGTCGACAATGATCTTTTATCTTCGTAACACACTGACGGTACTCTCTCCCTCGACCTTCATCACTCTATCTCTCTCTAAGTATATCTCGCTCCCTGCTATGTGTCTCTAGCTATGATTCTCCATGTGGAATCTCTTTCTCTCACACAAACACAAAACTTTGTCTCCTGGGGTCTCATTTCTCTCAACTATTCCCATGTGTGCCACTCGCACACCCCTCATACAGAGATGTCTTTCGCTCCTTAGATATGAGAACCTACGACTCTTCCTCTTCAATATCTCTTTCTCACACACAAACACAAACTCTGTCTCCCAGGGTCTCATATTTCTCCATTGTTCTCTTGTATATTGCTCAAACACACCCTCTCTCCCTAGAGATATCTTGCGTTCCCTCATATGTCTTTCTAGCTATCACTCTCGTTGTGAAATATCTTTCTCTCTCGCAAACACAAAACTCTGTCTCTCTGGATCTCATTTCTCTCTGATATCTGTTTGTATGTGACTCACATGCACCCTCTCTCTATCTCTCTCACATCCACAGACATAGCCCAGCCTTCTGATCCACTCGACTCCTATCTCTAGCGCACACTAGCTAGCATCTTTATCTTTCTATTTATCCGTTTCTCCATCAACCTTCTTTCTCGCCCTCACTCTTGATTCCTATCATGCACATTACATATATTTCTCTCTACATGTAGTCAAGTGCCCTCTCACACACATATATAACTTCACCCTTTGAACCACCCGACGGTCATCTTCGACACCCAAACAACGGATGTCTCTCTAGCTAGCATCTCCATCTCTGTATCTATCTGTAGTTTCTCCGTCAACATTTCTTTCTCGCACGGAGTCTTTCTTCATATCACCCACACTATATATGTCTATCCATACATATGCATTTATAGGTTGATCTCTTTTTCACAATCGTTGCACCTCACCCCCTCTGCTCGCCATAGATGCATGCTCCAGCCCACGCCACTATCTCTTAAAGACAAAAACACATGCTCAATTGTCCGGCCTTCTTCCCTGCATTCTCACATGCATGCATATTGTCATACCGATCCGTCTCTCCCATGTCGTAGATCTTAGGACTTATGTCTTCTTTCTTTTATCTCGATCATGCGCGCGCACACACACACACATCCCACGTATACATGTATACCTCTCACACATGCACGTTCAAGGTCTCTATGTCTCCATACGTAGTTAATTACCCTCAATCCTAATGCCACATCAAACCATTCTCCTCTTTTGTGCACATAACTTCCGCTTGGATGGGCAAAACACACACTCACACTTAACAATCTCCTTCTAGCTACCCCCACCCCCCCGCGCGAGTCTCTCACTCTTCCCCTATATCCCCGAAACCAATAAGACCATCTCTTTGTTTAATTCCCGCCTACATGCACCATCGGTATATAGTAGTCTTCCTTGGTGTCTCTCGAACAAACATGTTTTCTCGATGTCGACTCCTCTCACGCGCATGCACCTTCTCTTCCCTCCCTACGGGCATTTTCTCTCTCGCACCCCATCGTTGGTGGCCTCTGCCATACACATCACCTCTCTATGATGAAGCCATGCACACTTAAATTACATCCGCCACAGAGGACCCCGCGACACACACACACACACACACATGCACGCACGCACGCACCCCCCCCCCCCACACACACTAAGACTCCATCTCTCTCTCTCACACACACATACACACTCCCCCCCCCCCCACACACTTAGACTCCATCTCTCTCTCTCACACACACAAACTAAGACTCCATCTCTCTCTCTCTCTCCTCTCTCTCTCTCTCTCACACACACACACCACACACACACTAAGACTTCATCTCAAACACACATGCTCTAGGCGGAGCATTTGTTCCTACCACCCTTCATCCAACCTTACCCGTATGATAAACAGTCACCTTTATTTACTTGCATAACATGGACAGATTCCACTTTACTTTAGTAGTCAGCAACCTTATCATCTGTACCCTTATAAAAAAATGAGTTGGCGATGATGGTGTGCCTGCCATCTTGTAATACAGACCGTATGATCTATATCTGATGGATAGGAAGCAAACTATGATAATTTTACAAAAGATACCCGCACCTCTCTCCACATCATTATCTCCCGCAACCTCATTGCTCAGCAATTAAAAAAGCAATAAGTCTCTGGAACAATCTAGCATGCATGGTGGCCGCTGCCGCCTGCCGGCGCCGTCCATCCCCATGCCTCCGCCCATTCTGACCACGAGTCACCACCACGCTCCACTCCTCCTCGCCTTATCTCTCATCTTTCATTTTTTTGATGACATTCTCGAGATACCAGTTTTCCGATAAAATTCTCGAGATATCATTAGTTTTTACACATGGGATTACTCCTGCATGGGTCAATCACAACAGGTGTTTTGTAAAAAAATGCATATTGATGTTCCGTGCAATGCACGAGAATCTTGCTTGTAATTATATAACGCAAATCATGAGCAGGAAGTGACATTTTTTGACACAACCACGTTAACATGGCCACGTAAATCACGAGCAGGAAGGAGAAGGGAAGCGGGCTGTGGAGTAACGTTTTTTACCACAATTTCTTAGGAAAATGAGTGCAATAATTTAGTAGTTTTGCAAACTACCATTACTACTACACCTGAAACGGTTCAAAACCTATACTCCCTTGTGTTGGGGAACGTTGCATAAAATAAAAAATTTCCTACATTCACCAAGATCAATCTATGAGTTCATCTAGCAACGAGAGAGGGGAGTGCATCTACATACCCTTGTAGATCGCGACCGGAAGCGTTCAACAGAACGAGGTTGAGGGAGTCGTACTCGTCGTGATCCAAATCACCAGAGATCCTAGCGCCGAACGGACGGCACCTCCGCGTTCAACACACGTACGGTCAGTGTGACGTCTCCTCCTTCTTGATCCAGCAAGGGTGAAGGAGAGGTTGATGAAGATCCAGCAGCACGACGGCGTGGTGGTGGATGCAGCAGGGATCCCGGCAGGGCTTCGCCAAGCGTTTGCGGGAGGGAGAGGTGTAGCAAGGGGGAAGGGAGGCGCCAAGTGCAAGGGTGCGGCTGCCCTCCCTCCCCCCTCTTTATACAGGGACCCCAAGGGGGGCACCGGCCCTAGGAGGTTGAATCTCCAAGGGGGGCGGCGGCCAAGGGGGTGTCTTTCCCCCCAAGGCAAGTGGAGGCGCCCCCTCCCCTAGGGTTCCCAACCCTAGGCGCAGGGGGGCCAAGAGTGGGCACACCAGCCCACCAGGGGCTGGTTCCCCTCCCACTTCAGCCCATAGGGCCCTCTGGGATAGGTGGCCCCACCTGGTGGACCCCCGGGACCCTTCCGGTGGTCCCGGTACAATACCGGTGACCCCCGAATCTCTCCCGATGGCCGAAACTCGACTTCCCATATATAATTCTTTACCTCCGGACCATTCCGGAACTCCTCATGATGTCCTGGATCTCATCCGGGACTCCGAACAACATCGGTTTGCTGCATACTTATATCTCTACAACCCTAGCGTCACTGAACCTTAAGTGTGTAGACCCTACGGGTTCGGGAGACACGTAGACATGACCGAGACGGCTCTCTGGCCAATAACCAACAGCGGGATCTGGATACCCATGTTGGCTCCCACATGCTCCTCGATGATCTCATCGGATGAACCACGATGTCAAGGATTCAAGCAACCCCGTATACAATTCCCTCTGTCAATCGGTATGTTACTTGCCCGAGATTCGATCGTCGGTATCCCAATACCGCGATCAATCTTGTTACCGGTAAGTCACTTTACTCGTACTGTAATGCATGATCCCGTGACCAGACACTTGGTCACTTTAAGCTCATTATGATGATGCATTACCGAGTGGGCCCAGAGATACCTCTCCGTCCTACGGAGTGACAAATCCCAGTCTCGATCCGTGTCAACCCAACAGAAACTTTCGGAGATGCCCGTAGTATACCTTTATAGTCACCCAGTTACGTTGTGACATTTGGTGCACCCAAAGCACTCCTACGGTCTAAGGAAAAGATACTTGACATTGGAAAAGCTCTAGCAAACGAACTACACGATCTTGTGCTATGCTTAGGATTGGGTCTTGTCCATCACATCATTCTCCTAATGATGTGATCTCGTTATCAATGACATCCAATGTCCATAGTCAGGAAACCATGACTATCTGTTGATTAACGAGCAAGTCAACTAGAGGCTCACTAGGGACATGTTGTGGTCTATGTATTCACACGTGTATTACAATTTCCGGATAATACAATTATAGCATGAATAAAAGACAATTATCTTGAACAATGAAATATAATAATAATCCTTTTATTATTGCCTCTAGGGCATATATCCAACAGTCTCCCACTTGCACTAGAGTCAATAATCTAGTTACATTGTGATGAATCAAACACCCATAGAGTTCTGGTGTTGATCATGTTTTGCTCGCGGAAGAGGTTTTGTCAACGGATCTGCGACATTTATCTATGTCTCCATCTTGAACATTTTCACGGATGGAGTTAAAACGACGCTTGATGTGCCTGGTCTTCTTGTGAAACGTGGGCTCCTTGGCAAGGGCAATAGCTCTAGTGTTGTCACAGAAGAGAGTGATCGGCCCCGACGCATTGGGTATGACTCCTAGGTCGGTGATGAACTCCTTCATCCATATTGCTTCATGTGCTGCCTCCGAGGCTGCCATGTACTCCGCTTCACATGTAGATCCCGCCACGACGCTCTGCTTGCAACTGCACCAGCTTACTGCTCCACGATTCAACATATACACGTATCCAGTTTGTGTCTTAGAGTCATCCAGATCTGTGTCGAAGCTAACATCGATGTAACCCTTTACGACGAGCTCTTCGTCACCTCCATAAACGAGAAACATGTCCTTTATCCTTTTTAGGTACTTCAGGATATTCTTGATTGCTGTCCAGTGTTCCTTGCCGGGATTACTTTGGTACCTTCCTACCAAACTTACGACAAGGTTTACATCAGGTCTGGTACATAGCATGACATACATAATAGATCCTACGGCTGAGGCATAGGGGATGACACTCATCTCTTCTTTATCTTCTTCCGTGGTCGGGCATTGAGCCGAGCTCAATCTCACACCTTGCTATACATGCAAGAACCCTTTCATGGACTGATCCATATTGAACTTCTTCAATATCTTATCAAGGTATGTGCTTTGTGAAAGACCTATGAGGCGTCTCGATCTATCCCTATAGATCTTGATGCCTAATATGTAAGCAGCTTCTCCAAGGTCCTTCATTGAAAAACACTTATTCAAGTAGGCCTTAATGCTTTCCAATAGTTCTATACCATTTCCCATCAAAAGTATGTCATCTACATATAATATGAGAAATGCTACAGAGCTCCCACTCACTTTCTTGTAAACGCAGGCTTCTCCATAAGTCTGCATAAACCCAAACGCTTTGATCATCTCATCAAAGTGAATGTTCCAACTCCGAGATGCTTGCACCAGCCCTTAAATGGATCGCTGGAGCTTTCATACCTTGTTAGCATTCTCAGGGTCGAGAAAACCTTCCGGCTGCATCATATACAGTTCTTCCTTAAGATGTCCATTAAGGAATGCCGTTTTGACATCCATCTGCCATATCTCATAATCATAGTATGCGGCAATTGCTAACATGATTCGGACGGACTTTAGCTTCGCTGCGGGAGAGAATGTCTCATCGTAGTCAACCCCTTGAACTTGTCGATAACCCTTAGCGACAAGTCGAGCTTTATAGATGGTAACATTACCATCCGCGTCCGTCTTCTTCTTAAAGATCCATTTGTTTTCTATCCCTCGCCGATCATCGGGCAGGTCTGTCAAAGTTCATACTTCGTTTTCATACATGGATCCTATCTCGGATTGCGTGGCTTCAAGCCATTTGTTGGAATCTGGGCCCGCCATTGCTTCTTCATAGTTCGAAGGTTCACCGTTGTCTAACAACATGATTTCCAGGACAGGATTGCCATACCACTCTGGTGTGGAACGTGTCCTTGTGGACCTACGAAGTTCAGTAGCAACTTGATCCGAAGTACCTTGATCATCATCATTAATTTCCTCTCCAGTCGGTGTAGGCACCATAGGAACAATTTCCTGAGTTGCACTACTTTCCGGTTCAAGAGGTAGTACTTCATCGAGTTCTACTTTCCTCCCACTTACTCCTTTCGAGAGAAACTCTTTTTCCAAAAAGGATCTATTCTTGGCAACAAAGATCTTGCCTTCGGATCTAAGGTAGAAGGTATACCCAATGGTTTCCTTAGGGTATCCTATGAAGACGCATTTTTCCGACTTGGGTTCGAGCTTTTCAGGTTGAAGTTTCTTGACATAAGCATCGCATCCCCAAACTTTTAGAAACGACACCTTAGGTTTCTTCCCAAACCATAATTCATATGGTGTCGTCTCAACGGATTTAGACGGAGCCCTATTTAAAGTGAATGTAGCTGTCTCTAGAGCGTATCCCCAAAATGATAGCGGTAAATCGGTAAGAGACATCATTGATCGCACCATATCCAATAGAGTGCGATTACGATGTTCGGACACACTTTTACGCTGAGGTGTTCCAGGCGGCGTGAGTTGTGAAACGATTCCACATTTCCTTAAGTGCGTACCAAATTCATGACTTAAATATTCTCCTCCACGATCTGATCGTAAGAACTTTATCTTTCGATCACGTTGATTCTCTACCTCATTCGGAAGTTCCTTGAAGTTTTCAAAGGTCTCAGACTTGTGTTTCATCAAGTAGACATACCTATATCTACTCAAGTCATCAGTGAGAGTGAGAACATAATGATATCCTCCCAAGCCTCAACGCTCATTGGACCGCACACATCGGTATGTATGATTTCCAATAAGTTGGTTGCTCGCTCCATTGTTCCGGAGAAAGGAGTCTTGGTCATTTTGCCCATGAGGCATGGTTTACATGTGTCAAATGATTCATAATCGAGAGACTCTAAAAGTCCATCAGCATGGAGCTTCTTCATGCGCTTGACACCAATGTGACCAAGGCGGCAGTGCCACAAGTATGTGGGACTATCGTTATCAACTTTTCATCTTTTGGTATTCACACTATGAATATATGTAACACTACATTTGAGATTCATTAAGAATAAACCATTGACCATCGTGCATGACCATAAAACATATCTCTCATATAAATAGAAAAACTATTATTCTCGGATTTAAATGAGTAGCCATCTCGCATTAAACGAGATCTAGATACAATGTTCATGCTCAAACTTGGCACTAAATAACAACTATTGAGGTCTAAAACTAATCCCGTAGGTAAATGTAGAGGTAGCGTGCTGACGGTGATCACATCGACCTTGGAACCATTCCCGACGTACATCGTCACCTCGTCCTTCGCTAGTCTCCGCTTATTCCGCAGCTCCTGCTTTGAGTTACAAATATGAGCAACGACACCCGTATCAAATACCCAGGAGCTACTACGAGCACTGGTAAGGTACACATGAATTACATGTATATCACATATACCTTTAGTGTTGCCGGCCTTCTTGTCCGCTAAGTATTTGGGGCAGTTCCGCTTCCAGTGACCCTTCCCTTTGCAATAAAAGCACTCAGTTTCAGGCTTGGGTCCATTCTTTGACTTCTTCCCGGCAACTGGCTTACCGGGAGCGGCAACATCCTTGCCGTCCTTCTTGAAGTTCTTCTTACCCTTGCCTTTCTCGAACTTGGTGGTTTTATTGACCATCAACACTTGATGTTCCTTTTTGATTTCTACCTCTGCTGACTTCAGCATTGAAAATACTTCAGGAATAGTTTTCACCATCCCCTGCATATTGTAGTTCATCACAAAGCTCTTGTAGCTCAGTGGGAGCGACTGAAGGATTCTGTCAATGACCGCCTCGTCCAGGAGGTTAATGTCCAGCTGGGACAGGCGATTGTGCAACCGAGACATTTTGAGTATGTGCTCACTGACAGAACTATTTTCCTCCATCTTACAACTATAGAACTTGTCGGAGACTTCATATCTCTCGACCCGGGCGTGAGCTTGGAAAACCATTTTCAGCTCCTCGAACATCTCATATGCTCCGTGTTGCTCAAAACGCTTTTGGAGCCCCGGTTCTAAGCTGTAAAGAATGCCGCACGGAACGAGGGAGTAATCATCAGCATGTGTCTGCCAAACGTTCAAATCGTCTTGCAGTGCTGGGAGAGCAGGTGGGTCACCTAACGGTGCTTCAAGGACATATGCTTTCATGGCAGCTATGAGGATGATCCTCAGGTTCCGGACCCAGTCCGTATAGTTACTGCCATCATCTTTCAGCTTGGTTTTCTCTAGGAACGCGTTGAAGTTCATGTTGACATGAGCATTGGCCATTTGATCTACAAGACATTTTTGCAAAGATTTTAGACTAAGTTCATGATAATTAAGTTCATCTAATCAAATTATTTAATGAACTCCCACTCAGATTAGACATCCCTCTAGTCATCTAAGTGTTACATGATCCGAGTCGACTAGGCCGTGTCCGATCATCACGTGAGATGGACCAGTCATCATCGGTGAACATCTCCATGTTGATCGTATCTTCCATACGACTCATGTTCGACCTTTCGGTCTCTTGTGTTCCGAGGCCATGTCTGTACATGCTAGGCTCGTCAAGTTAACCAAAGTGTTTTGCATGTGTAAATTTGTTTTACACCCGTTGTATGTGAACGTTAGAATCTATCACACCCGATCATCACGTGGTGCTTCGAAACAACGAACTGTCGCAACGGCGCACAGTTAGGGGGAACACTTTCTTGAAATTATTATGAGGGATCATCTTATTTACTACCGTCGTTCTAAGTAAACAAGATGCAAAAACATGATAAACATCACATGCAATCAAATAGTAGTGACATGATATGGCCAATATCATATAGCTCCTCTGATCTCCATCTTCGGGGCTCCATGATCATCTTCGTCACTGGCATGACACCATGATCTCCATCATCATGATCTCCATCATCTTGTCTCCATGAAGTTGCTCGCCAACTATTACTTCTACTACTATAGCTAACGGTTTAGCAATAAAGTAAAGTAATTACATGGCATTAAGTCATTGACACGCAGGTCATACAATAATTAAGACAACTCCTATGGCTTCTGCCGGTTGTCATACTCATCGACATGCCAGTCGTGATTCCTATTACAAGAACATGGTCTCATACATCACAATATATCATTCATCATTCATCACAACTTTTGGCCATATCACATCACAAAGCAATTGCTGCAAAAACAAGTTATACGTCCTCTAATTGTTGTTGCATCTTTTACGTGGCTGCAATAGCGTTCTACCAAGAACGTTTTCTTACCTACGAAAAAGCCACAACGTGATTTGTCAACTTCTATTTACCCTTCATAAGGACCCTTTTCATCGAATCCGCTCCAACTAAAGTGGGAGAGACAGACACCCGCTAGCCACCTTATGCAACTAGTGCATATTAGTCGGTGGAACCTGTCTCACGTAAGCGTACGTGTAAGGTCAGTCCAGGCCGCTTCATCCCACAATACCGCTGAAGCAAAATAAGACTAGTAGTGGCAAGAAAGTTGACAACATCTACACCCACAACAGATTTGTGTTCTACTCGTGCAAAGAGAACTACGCATAGACCTAGTTCATGATGCCACTATTGGGGAACGTTGCATAAAATAAAAAAATTCTTATGTTCACCAAGATCAATCTATGAGTTCATCTAGCAACGAGAGAGGGGAGTGCATCTACATACCCTTGTAGATCGCGAGCGAAAGCGTTCAAGAGAACGAGGTTGAGGGAGTCGTACTCGTCGTGATCCAAATCACCGGAGATCCTAGCGCCGAACAGACGGCACCTCCGCGTTCAACACACGTACGGTCAGCGTGAAGTCTCCTCCTTCTTGATCCAACAAGGGGGAAGGAGAGATTGATGAAGATCCAGCAGCACGACGACATGGTGGTGGATGCAGCAGGGATCCCGGCAGGGCTTCACCAAGCGTCTGAGCGAGGGAGAGGTGTAGCAAGGGGGAAGGAAGGCGCCAAGTGCAAGGGTGCGGCTGCCCTCCCTCCCCCCTCTTTATAGAGGGACCCCAAGGGGGGCGCCGGCCCTAGGATATTGAATCTCCAAGGGGGGCGGCGGCCAAGGGGGTGCCTTGCCCCCCAAGGCAAGTGGAGGCGCCCCCTCCCCTAGGGTTCCCAACCCTAGGCGCAGGGGGCCCAGGGGGGCGCACCAGCCGACCAGGGGCTGGTTCCCCTCCCACTTCAGCCCATAGGGCCCTCCGGGATAGGTGGCCCCACCCGGTGGACCCCCGGGACCCTTCCGGTGGTCCCGGTACAATACCAGTGACCCCCAAAACTTTCCCGATGGCCGAAACTCGACTTCCCATATATAATTCTTTACATCCGGACCATTCTAGAACTCCTCGTGACGTCCAGGATCTCATCCGGGACTCCAAACAACTTTCGGTTTGCTGCATACTTATATCTCTACAACCCTAGCGTCACCGAACCTTAAGTGTGTAGACCCTACGAGTTCGGGAGACACGTAGACATGACCGAGACGGCTCTCCAGCCAATAACCAACAGCGGGATCTGGATACCCATGTTGGCTCCCACATGCTCCTCGATGATCTCATCGGATGAACCACGATGTCGAGGATTCAAGCAACCCCGTATACAATTCCCTTTGTCAATCGGTATGTTATTTGCCCGAGATTCGATCGTTGGTATCCCAATACCTCGTTCAATCTCGTTACCGGTAAGTCACTTTACTTGTACCATAATGCATGATCCCATGACCAGACACTTGGTCACTTTGAGCTCATTATGATGATGCATTACCGAGTAGGCCCAGAGATACCTCTCCGTTATACGGAGTGACAAATCCCAGTCTCAATCTGTGTCAACCCAACAGACACTTTCGGAGATACCCGTAGTATACCTTTATAGTCACCCAGTTACGTTGTGACGTTTGGTACACCCAAAGCACTCCTACGGTATCCGGGAGTTACACGATCTCATGGTCTAAGGAAAAGATACTTTACATTGGAAAATCTCTAACAAACGAACTACACGATCTTGTGCTATGCTTAGGATTGGGTCTTGTCCATCACATCATTCTCCTAATGATGTGATCTCGTTATCAATGACAACAATGTCCAAAGTCAGGAAACCATGACTATCTGTTGATTAACGAGCTAATCAACTAGAGGCTCACTAGGGACATGTTGTGGTCTATGTATTTACACGTGTATTACGATTTCCGGATAATACAATTATAGCATGAATAAAAGACAATTATCATGAACAATGAAATATAATAATAATCCTTTTATTATTGCCTCTAGGGCATATTTCCAACACCTTGCCAGTGCGCGCTTCCCACGTGAAACGGTCAGCGTTGCCCTGGACCGTTAGTGCCACATTAATGCCCAGCCAGAGCGGAGGCGACCTCTCACTGGCGCCGACTTTGAAGTGGCGCGACGACCGAGAGAGCGCCGCTTCCTGGTGCACGCGACTGCTCTCGAGACTGTCCATAGGCCCTGTTTGGATCCATGGGTTAGAGTTAGTTTGAGCTAGTTGGGGCTCAAATAGCCCTAAAGTATCCAAGCATGAGGGTTTAAATTGGAGCAAGTTGCGCCGAACCCACCAAAAAAAAGTATCCAACCCAAGAGGTGCTAACTGGAGATAGTTCTCATTGGGACCACTGAAAAATCACTTTTCTCTCTCCAAGAAGTGCATTTATTGTCAATGTAACTCTGTCACCCAAACACCTCTTTGGCTACAGTTAGTTCAGGGTTAGTCATGAGTTAGTCTAACCTCTAGCTAAGTTAGAGTATCAAACATGAGCAGTATAGGACATGCAAGTTTCTCAAAGCATACAGGAAAATTCGTATGTGAAAGGATTTTTTCTTTTTAAAAACGGAACGTGAAAGGAATTTTTTTAGAATGCTCTTGGCATGTCGCTAACATGTGATAGTTAACCGACCTCAATAGACGGCAGAAGCGCCAGCCCGTCGCACTTTGATAGAGACGAGGAGGGAGAAGCGATACAGGCTGCTGGATTACTAGAGATAGGTGTCGCACGGAAGCCAAGAAATATGGTGATAGTGTGGGTTAGCCATGTACTAGTATGATGTAACTACACTGGGATGCCATGTTTCGTACTCTTCTAGTCCACTGTGGAGATGATTGGTTAATTTTATATCACTGAATAATATTAAATATTATGAGTGCAGACGCTCCACCACGAGGTTCCTTGCTCCTTCTCGGTCGTCTGGAATCTATGTTCTTCCACTCTATTTTTTACGTGAGCTTTATTCATCCTTTTTCCAACACGCAAGACATCTAGCATCAAGGCGCATGTGTTATGCAACGATCGTTCCATCTATATGAAGAACACGTGGCACTGGAACTACAAGACGGACATGTACCCAGGAGTGGACGTACGAACCTGAGTAATGTAGCGCAGTAAGTGAAGTAGAAAGGCACAAATGGTATGAACATGTGTGGCATACAGGGTGTGTTTGGTTGCATTCTCGTCTCAGCATAGTTGTTCCCTCTTCATGCATGCTCAACTCAACACCCCTCTTCATGCATGCTCTCTTCATGCATGCTTCTAGTGTATTTGTGCTAAACTAGTGTGGACTCATGCACCCTCCATACACTCTACCAAATACCCAAAAGTAGGGCCGAGAAGGGAACTCTTGGGCGGCATTTGTCTCTTACTACGTACTACCACTAAATGTTGTACGTGCAATGCACGATGATGTTATGGAGTACGTGCCTAAGTACTCTACTACTACTATATTAGTTGGAGGCACATATTAACTTTTATATTTGTTTACGTGTATGCCCCGAGACCTTCCAACTAGACGTGTCTTTCTATCCAGGTCGCACTTTGTATCATTGATACCACTAAGTACTACTACGTGTGGTCTCCGACCCAGAAGTGGAAGAAGTGGAGACGCTCTACCACGCTGTTTTTTTACGCTGGGCTCTACCACGCTGTTCATGTCCCACTCCTTTTACTGATGTGTGGGACATCCAGCACGTGCCGTGTTTGGCACCCTTCGTCGTAAGAGTTGAAACGCTAGCATTCATCAGAAATAAAAAATAATTATAAATCGGCAGTGATACTATTTTTTTTTGCGAACCAATCAGCAGTGATACTATACCATGCGGTTTCCTTGCTCCTCGATATCGGAAAGAATACTTCCATTCGCCAACATGTGGGACGTTGACCATCCTGGTCCACTTGCCATGCACGCAGAACTCCAAGGGAGAGTCACCTAGGTCATCGCGCCGCAGTAACAATGACTAATGAGCCGTTAAATCAGAGGCCCACTTCCCACTTTGAAGTTGCTCGGATGAAGGAACCATCATGACTTCGTTGAATTCCGCTTCTTGAAGAAAACTACGGTACCAGCAGTACTGCTAGCTACAGTATTTACTCCAACAGAGGCCTCCTTTCGTTCATAGGATAGGAATATGAAAATCATAGGAAGTGAGATGACATGCATCTCAATTCCTATAGAGAAAGAGATGCCATTTGATGCATAGGATAGGAATTTTTCCATTTAGTCTAGGCTAATGTACTGGTAATTTGCTCTAAAAACTACAGTAGTAACTAGTAGTACTGGTACATGCTCGTACTCAAACACAGACACACACACTAACTACTAGTACTACTACTTCTCACATGCTGGACAGACACCGTCGTTCTCCTTCCCGGCTTTGTCAGCGACACCCCACCGTGCTTGGATCTCCGCCGACCTCTCCGCAGCAGCGCATGCGTCCTTTTCTTTCTTGCGGCGGCGGGCCTCTCTTTTCTTGAGTGCTTTCGGACTTTTCCGCTCCCTCTGTGCGGCTTTGGCCGCCTCTTGCTCTACCACCCATTCGGCCTTGGCATCTTCAAATTCCTCCCACATAGTTGTGAGGTCGCGAGCGGCGATGAACTCGGCATGGCGGGATGCCATCGCTTCCCTACCATTTTGTGTGCGTTCATGGGCGGCAAGGAACTCGGCGCGGCGGGATGCCATCGCTGCCTTACCGGTTAGTGTGCGGCGCGGTGGCATGAACGACGCTTGGTGAGAGCTCTGGGGTGGAGTGGCCGGACAACCGTATAGTGCATTGGTTTGTCAAGAGCTCAAGGATAGAAGACGAAGAAAATTAGGATTTCCCTTCAATCCTGGTCATTTATTACCGAGTAAAATGCATTGGCGGTCATCGAACTTGTCTTGATAGCTCACTTTGATCATTGTATACGAGATATGGTGATTATACGGTCGCTGGCTCAGCGTATAGCTCCGTATTTGTATGGTTGACTAGTCAAACAGTCCGCATGCGCCTCATCATCTCGTGTTCTTTATCTATCTACGCGGGCCTACCTGTGAATGGAGAAAGAAATACTGTAAAAACCAAAATTATGCGTATGTGGGGAATCAAACCACGGACTCGTTGCTGCAACGCACCCTTGTCAGCCAAATGAAAATGAAATACTTCGCGTCATACACTCACGCTCATGTTGTCAAAGCATGCTAATGCATGCACGTCACCCTCTAAATCAAAGTCCTGCTCATGGCGCAACACAAACGGCGAGCCCATCACCTGTGCGCCCCGGCGGTGCCTGACATTACTGTTTAGACGTTTGATGGAGGCCTACGCAAACGCCGAGCATGTATTCACCTGGCTCAACACCAACGGTCATACTCGGACTACCTTGCTCATGTATATCATCCATCACAACGACAATCTATAAAACAGCCTAACCTAGAGAGGGTACTATGATAGTATGGTACGGAGTATGTACTATCGTGAGCGACCGATCTTAGTGCCACTGCACACCGAAACCCCTTCCATCGCTAGCGCGCGCTTCCCGCCTGAAACGGTCACCGTCTCTCCAGAATGTCAATGCCGCATTCACCAGACTTAACTGCAGGTGCAATTGGTGTGTCATAGACATGTGGGCCAGACACCCGTTGGGCCCACATGTCAGTAACCCAAACGCATCTGCAGTTAAGTCACTGAAGCAGCGTCCGCATTCACGCCCGACGAACCTACTCCGGCGCCAGTTGTCCATCCGTCTTCCGCGGCTCATTGCCATTCGCCCGCTATATTAACTTGAGCCCCAGCTCCCAGCCATAGCCAAAGACCCACACTTATTCTCCTCCGGTCCCTTCCTTCTGTCGACACCACTTCAACCATGGCCTCCTGGCGCTCCGAAGCTCTCTTGGACGTACTGTAGCAGGAGCAGACGAGGGACATCGGTGGCTCCGCTCCGGGCGCGCTCCAAAGCTCTCGTCGACATACTGTCGTAGGAGCAAATGAAGGAGATCACCGGCACCCCCCGGGCCGCCCTCTGCCGCCATGAGCACGAAGCCGGCGCGCGTGCGCGGGCGTAGCCGGCAGCGAGGAAGAGTAGTACACGGTAGGTCGCCACTGCTCTGGTCCTGGGAAGGCCACCGCTACTCCACTCAGTCGATGCCAAGCTTGGTGGGGTAAACATCGGCGACCGATTAGCCACTTGACGGCGACGTGGAGGCGGAAATCTTCAGAACCTTGTGCTCCGGCCGGAGGAGGAGGTTATCGAGGCGGATGAGGAGGAGGCAAAGGCAATGGCCGGCTTTCTCGGGTTCATGGCCGGACATGGTGGTGGGGAGCCGGCGATCATTTAGATTAGGTTTACAGCAGGTTTAGTATGGTTGGTGCGAAATATGTAATGAATTTCGTCCAGTTTGTAGGAATTTTTTTTGAAATGTAATGAATTTCATCCGGTTAATTGAAATTTACTTTGTTTGCACGAATTTCCTCCGGTTAGTTCATATAGTTGTCGAAAGGTATGCGGGCAGCATCGGATGGCATCCATCAGTGTCCTCGGCCAGATGCCGGTGTAAATTTGTGCGCCAGCACTGGAGATGCCCTAACTATCATGCTATAATCACAAACAATCCTCCATTATTTGGCAGGGAATAGTTATCCCTCGATCAAAATCAGATCTGCGGTGTTTCGCACTCCTCCCGCGTAAGAGTGTAAACTCTTGCTTACATAAAAATGGAGCAAGTGGACGACACTGTAGCACGTCATATCACTCGAACTAGCCCGCCTAACGAGCAGGAAAGCACCGCCCTCATCATTTTGTTCTGGATTTCTATCGATCGATCACGCGAAAATGTTACGCTTCGCAAGTTCTAAAGGAAAAAGCGGCACACTTACGACTCGTACGCGTCGCAACCCCGACAGTCCGGCTCGCACGCCGCTCACCAGAGGTGACATGCGTTGTCTTGCAATTTCACTGACATGTGGGATCGTAATTGAATAAACCGTCGATAGCCGAAATCTAATCGCTCGGCGGGCATCGGCTGAGAAGAGAGAAACGGGGGAGGGAGAAGAGATCGCCCGCCCACCGCGCACGGACTCCAAGAAATATATGGTGATAATGTGAGGTGGGCCATGCTGGAGTCCGGACCGCTTCCGGAGCCCGCTCTCACCGCCCTGGCCCCTCAAGATGCCAGCTGCCCGCTGCATGCATAGCAAGTAGTCCCCGCTTATGTGGAGGAGAGAGAGGCATTGACAAAGTCAAGGAGTAACAGTGGAGACAATAGCTTTCATCAAAAATAAACAATAAATACTCGTTGCTCGTCCTCTATATCGGAAAGAATACTTTCATTCACCGACATGTGGGACGTCGACCATCCTGGTCCACCTTCCATGCACAAAATTATCCTGGTCTACCCCGGTCGTATCGCGGGCCCAACCTTTCCCACTGTAAGTTGTTCGGACGAAGGAACCATCATGACTTCGTTGAATTCCGCTTCTTCAAGAAAACTTACTGTACCTGCAATATTGCTACCACACGCGAAGACTGGACGGCGCTGTACCACATCATATCACTGAAACCCACTAGGCCAAACTAGCCCGCCTAGGTCATCTATTTTGGAATGGAGGGAGTACGTCTCTGCACTGCTATGATTTTGTGTTGCACGTTCTCTGTACTTTTGCTACGATTGTCCTACCCTATGAACCAAATGAGGCCTGAATGTATGTCGACTATTGTCTGATCGATCGCTAAGCCTACAATTTTAGGATCTAGGGCTATTGGTCGATCGACGAGGGATAAGTATAAGCATACCACGAGCTCATCAGCCCCAACGTTTCTCTTCGGTGAGTGTTTTGCAAGTACAATAGCTCGCACAGTAGCTAGCTTACTAACACCAAGAATCATCAAACAAGACCTGTTGATATGATAAACAGTTCAAACTTACATCTAAGCATGCCATATATTACATCAAAAGCTGGTGAGGATACATCTGTTTCCATAACTCGGAGAGGGTTCGCATGATTCACTATCAAACAAAAGTAGCAAGATCCGCCCACACAAGACAGTGCACTAGCCCTAAGACGGTTTGATAACACGCATCATTCTGGTAATTAAACACAGGGCAATGCAAACTACCCTGAAGTATTAGCGTGGCCAACTATTTCTTGTCATCGATCTCTCGGGAAATGACCATAGCACGGACAGCGGCATGGGAATCGATTTCTGGGGCGATGTCCACAGGACTGACCGTGACATCGGAATCAATCTCTGGGGCGAGGTCCACAGGATGGACAGCGGCATCGGAATCGATCTCCGGGGCGATGCCAACAGGACGGGCCACGACATCGGAATCATCAAGGACAACCACCGGCATCTGCACAACCCTAACATATTAGCAAGCACATTGCAAATAATCAAAAACCAAGCACATTGCAAATAATCAAAAACCACAACTATGGTAATAAGTCATTATTTTTTACCTTATGCAGCTCACCGGGGATCTCATCCCTCCGGGGCCATCTCCTCGTCCTTGATGGGGGCCATCACCTTGGCAGGGGAATACTGCTTCTCAACAGCGACTATCTCCTCAAACTCGGTCTTGAGCCTCACATAGGTGGCAATCAAAGTTCCTGGGGTAGGCACGGTGGGGCCCTTGCTATTCTTCCAACTTTCTTTGAGGAGTTTGTCCGCCAACGTCCTCAACTCTTTGGCCAGTGCTTGTTTCTTGGAGTTGTTCGTCTCCATGGGTTGGCCCGCCAACAAGGTCAACTCATTGGTCGGTGCTCGCTTCCTGGAGATCGCTGTCTCCAGTGGGTTGTCCGCCGGCAACTCTTTGCCTAGTGCTCCAGGATCCATCAATGAACTGACAAACAAAAAGCAATCGAAAGGAAACCACAATCGCAATGAAAACGGGAAAAGAGTAGGATGTGAGAATTGGTCGGTGCTTCGCAAAAAGAAGATTATTGGAATGAAAATATAACAGCATAACCGATTCGCCCACCTTTCCTTTGTCGGTAGAGAAGAAAAATGGCAGAAGTGAGTAGCCTGGAGTGAGGTTTTCTTCAAGAAAGGGAAGAAAGGGCTTGAACGAGTGTTCCAATGAAATGATGGTTGCTTCGTCCAGTCCAACTTGGAGGCCACCTTACCACTGCTGGTAAAGGTGTGGGTTTTGTGATATGACGGGTCATGACGGCCACACCGTGGTGACAGGTGAGTCTCGGCTGTAGCACCTCGCTGTGATTTGGTGGATGGCACGTGGGCCCGGATGCTTTGAAATGTCCTGCATGTAGATAGAGTGGCTAGTCATATAGGAGTGCTCAATATTGTGCACAGTGACCAAGGCGAAGAGGAAAACGAGAGAACTACGTAATTAATGCATGAGTTTAATTAGGGTAGTTTTGTAAAGTACGAGATACATTCCTCCAATAGCAAAATGCCTTGGTTCATGAGATTTGAGATTTGAGCCCTATAAACCGGAAGGGAGGGGGTACTGCACACGGTGTAATCTAGTCACTTGTTTTTTTTGAGCCGAAGTCTAGTCACTTGTTGAAATCTCTAGAAAGGAAAATACTCCTTTTCGGTTTACAGGTCTATACTACTCCCTCTGTCTAGGTGTGTAAGTCATCTTACGAAAACCAAATAGTCCCAAAACACTTAGGCGCAGTTCATTAACTTCTACCTTGTTTCTTGTTTCTTGACATATGTATCAACCAATAAGAGATGAGAGGTGTGCATGCTTTTAATGACTTGCAATGGCTAGTTCATTGCATGGAATGCTATTAATTAGCAAATAAACATTGGTGACCCCAGGAGGAAACTGTGCTAAGCGCGTGGACCTATGCAGAACGAGTATCAACCAATGGATAATGGAGTTTAATTGTTAAACAATAGCAATTTTGTCTCATGCAAGAGCCTGGCTAGTACTCCAAGGAACCGCACCACGCGAGCGTTCGCAACTGCCATATTCGGTTTGCGCTTAGCTCTTCGCCTCTTCGAGAAGACGAACAATGATGTTACTCCAACTTCAACAGTATCGAATCCACTACTGCATGTCCGTCCACCTCGTGCGGGAGGGATAGCGTGTAGCGAAAGCTTCAACTTACTGCTCCTGCCTTTGCATCCAGGACAGGTGGGCCCAACAGGTGGTTGGCCGAACTGTCATGCAGCCAAAGGCAGGTGCAATTAAGGCACCGGAGCACAGTCCGCGAGGGAGAGGGCGTCGTAGTAATCAAATTTCTCGGTCTTGTACGAGTTGACGCGACACATCAAAGCACTGCACTCGATAAAAGTCCTTTTACACATTTCAAATGGGCTACTTCGTATGTAGGAGTAGACATATTCTGCTTCGTATGTACTCCCTCCGTTCCAAAATATAAGTCTTTTTAGACATTTCACTATGAACTACATACGAAACAAAATCAGTGAATCTACACTCTAAAATATGTCTATATTCATCTTTATGTAGTTTGTAGTGGAATCCCTAAAAGACTTACATTTAGGAACGGAGGGAGTAGTCAGTTGTTGCAATCTCTAAAAAGACTTATATTTGGAAACGGAGGGAGTACAACGCATGCATGCATGCCGTGACTTTCCTTTTGATACTTGCATGTGTTGATTTGATGCACCTTGCCAAATTTTGAATATAAATTTAACTAACCAAATTTTCATGCATGTCACAAAAAATCACGGGGTTGTTTGGATTGTGACTATCTTTGTCTTATGTTGCCACATTATTTTTCCCACACTTGCCACACTTGCCTAACCTGAGTTGCTCAAATTGTTAGACACACTTTGGCTTGCCTAAGGGAATCTTGCCACATTTTTTGTGTCTATGACATGTGGGGTTCACTGCTAATAAAAAATTCTTGTCTTAGGTGTGGCTAATAAAAAAGACTTATATTTAGGAACGAAGGGAGTAGAAAATATAAATAATAATGCATGTTGGGGCAACCCACGTTTCCGCTAATTTTAGTCGTGGGCTTGTTCACAATTTTTACGAGGGGGTGGTTGTTCATTTAATGGAGGGACTTGTAGAACCAGACTTGAACGATACAAAGTGCGACCTGGCACACCGTAACACCAGTTGGAACAAGCGGGTAGCTATCTCAAAAAACAAGCAACAACTAAAAAAACTGTGACCTGGCATGTAGTAGTACACAATTTTAAACGATTGTTTTGATGGAGTGAAAAAGGAAAACTACCCCACTACTTATATATAGGCCGGAGCCTCTGCGCTTGCTTGCTAGGGCTGCTCTATTCACACACTCTCATCCTCTCTAGATCTAAACAAGATAGGGGTAGTAACACTGTCTTTGTCCCTTCAAAAAACACTGGCTTTCTATCCTCACCGCTGGTTACAGATCCGGACGTATCCCCCTCCTCCGGTGAAGGTGAGGAGGGGCAGCGTTTAGGCCATCGTCGATAGCGAGGGAGGAGACCCACTGCCGGCCGCACCGTTATCTCTGGCCGAGCGCCGGTGCGGGAGGTCCTCCGATCCCTTCGTCGTTGCTTGTGGGCGGATCCGGCCTCCCGCCGCCCACCTATCCACATCCCGATGACCTTCAGGTATATCTTTGTTCGAAACCGCCTTAGCTCTACTTCCCCAGCTCGCTACGTTTCTACATGTGCATCATTTTCTACCTCTCAGCCCCTCTCAATCGGACGGTCCAACGTCACCTATTTTTTCTATTGTTAGAGGTAAAGCTACTTCAGGGAGTCGAATCTTGTACACCCTCCGTCCAAAAATACTTGTCATTGAAATAAAGTGGGGGTGGGGGAATTTAGTTTGTACATAGGACTTGGTACAAACAGGAAGGAAAGGGGATGAAAGTAGTACAGACTGGTCATCCAACCGGTCTCTTGGTCGAAAAGGGAAATATAGGGGTAATGCTGTACATAGTGGTATGACCAGGACTAGATTTGCTATCCACACATAGGAGTAGCTGGCTAGAGTGAACAAAAATGGGACCAACCCAGATATGTTTCTTGGATGTTTGTTTCTCGGGGCAACAAACTATGAATCACCACTTTATGCCCCTGTTTACGTACATGGTGTTGTACTGCTCGTGCACCCACTGTCCCATGCCCTTATACCAAATATTTAGGCTCCGGTCGGAATAAAGGGGCAGAAAACATAGGTCTTGATGAAAATAGAGGAATAGGAAAGGAATGTAGGTATAAAACTATGGAACAGCAAATCAGAGGAAACTCTCAAGAGAATGTGTTCGGATGGACTACGAAATGTACCGATTTGTTTTTTTAGAGTAGCATGCTTGGCAGTATGAGATGCTATTTGTTTATTCAGTTGCACAGTGACTAATCTTGTCCTCACCTCATGTACCACACATAGGTTGATTTTTTTATTCCGGAAAACACAGCATAGCAACATGTCTAACGCATGGCAGCGAGCGCCTGCCTCGGGCTTCCGCCCAAAAATGAGCAGCGCGTGGATGTTTCTAATCCGATGGAATCAGTACTACCAGACCAGCTTTCCTATGAAAGCCTATTCACCTTTCCCGTGTTCCGAACGGTTGGAAGGGAAAGAATACCGTAGGAATTGTTTTCCTACAAAAATTCTGCACCAAACCTATGAACCGAACGTAGCCTTAGTTGTTCTTAATATAATGTCCCTGGTAAAAATGAAGCCATGCCACTATTTTTGCCTGTAATTGTTTGACACTTTGACAAGTTTAGCCAAATGTTTTTGCCTGTAATTGTTTGGGACTCTGACTGTTTCCTCTGTGCCTTTTTGTGCAAACAGGGATATCCAATTCACCTCGTTGTTGTTGTGACCTTTTGGTGCACTGCACAAAACTCTTCTTAAAAGAAGTGACTTTTGTGCTGTTTAACTGGAATGTCAGATGGAACACTTGGTTCATTTTGGTGGAACTGCACAAAGGGAGATCTGCATTCCAATCCTCATCATCCATATTGGCGCCATAACCTTCCTTTAGGTAAGAATGATATTTAATGCATGTGTTCATCTCTATTTTCCGACTGCCATGAGAAAATAATGTTGTTTTTTACTAGTACACTTGTACTCCCTCACTGACAAAACCAATTCTAAATTAGAAGGCCAATCATGTACTTGGTTTCACCAACTGGTGAGGAGAAAGAGAAACTGAGCATGAAGAGGAAGAGGAAGAAGAATAAATAGTGCCAAGGCGATCTTGCTGAAGCGAGAGGCCTCAGTCGAGGCTATTCAAGGGCTCCGGCAACGACTACCTTACATGTGAGACGATCCTCTAGGGAGCCCTTCCACTTCTGCTGTCTCACTTAATTAATTAGGAGTACTTAAGTACCACTAATTTATTACTGCCTAATTTTCCTGTTGGAGTTAAACAAATCTTTAGTAGGACCCTATGCTGAATCATGTACATGTGAATGTTTGTCTATGGAGGTGAATCATGTGGTGGAGCAGGAAGGGAGTATTATTAGTGTCATGACATAATATTGCTATTGTTTTGCATGTCAATTTATTGCCATTGGTTCAATGAGGCAATGTTTTGCGTATTGTCCATCATGAATTTGATGCTACTGTTTGAGTAATATGCTAATGTCTTCCTATCCTTTCTCACTAAGCTAATGAAGGTTTCACCTTGTTCCTACTTGTGCAAACAGGGATCATGTTGTGCCAATCATACATTTTAATGGAATTAAACAAGACAATACAATGAACTGTATCCCAGCCAGTGCTTTAACTCTGCTAGAAGTTCTTGATAATCTTTCGATATAATCTCAGCACTGGTAAACAAGAGTGATTTCAACCATACATTTGAAGTGCACAAAAATATATACTATTGTGTGATTCTAGTGAGTGCTTTATCATCTCTTATGGGACTACATGAATAAGCTTTTTTTCTCAGGTTCGTACGGGCCTAAGGCCTTCATCCATATTAGTTTACTGTCATCTCTATTTGTATCTTGGTACTGTCATGAGAAACTCCTTTATCTTTGCACTTTTAAGTTTTGCAACCTATGATAAATGGCAATGCTTTGAGTGTTGAGTTGAGCTAATTGGCACTGATTAAATAAACTAATACCTCTCTTTAAGCAAGGCTACTATGTTGCTAACTTTACCCATTAAGATAATGAGGGTGCTTCTATTTGTTAGTGTATGTTTCATCAACTAGTCCTACTATTACAGTAATCTCACTCTCTCAATATATGTGCCAACAGGGATGCTTGATTTTGGTGGAACTGCACAAAAACTTTGGTTGCTTCATTGCCTCGACAGCTTCCATCCATTCCTGTCAGTCGCTAATCTCCGCTTGCTTTCTTCCTTTGCTGTCAGTCGCTTGGCTTATCTCGGCTTCCAGTCAAAGGAAATAGTAATTGATATGCTACCTCACACAGGTTGGTACTGGTCTTTATCCTGATTATTATGCCTGTCATATGTATTGGTAATTTGGTATTGTGCTACTGTTTGCCGATTTCATAAAGGAGTAATTTGGAGCCTAAACTCGCAGGCAAATCATTACATCGGGTGATTTCAGTAGAACTGCACAAAATGATCAGGTGGACAGGTACTTATGCTGCTGCTATGTACTCCAAAGTTCACTCAGACAAGCATCGATGTTGACAAGAAGTGCCTATATTCATTCGAGTATCAACCGCCGTCAACCAATTGTCAAACTCCAAGTATTAGGAGAGTGAACGCCAAAAATATTGCTTGGTGCATAGCCTAGAAAAATGCAGTCCAGTCTTTGGTCCCAACTTGTGCCTTTTGGTTATCGACACATATGGTAGCGAACTATATGGCATGGAGTCTAAAGATTCCAGACAAGTTGGTTGACACGTATATTCATCTGGCACTTAATCAGTCTGCATGCCAAGGATGCTCCATTTCAGTTGAACTGCACAAAAAATTTGGGTGGTTCATTTTCTCAACCGCCTCCTTTCTCATCTGCAATGTAGAATTTTGTCGAGATACAGGACCAAGATGAGCTAGTAAACTAGTTGGATGAAAGTAGTTGCTAAGTTTCTCAAACCTCCCTCGGCACGAGGCGACTATTTGAGGATAAACCTACAAGCAAAGTTCAGATTGTCTATGCTGCCTCTTATGTACTCAAAAGTTTACTCGTACAAGAACTAATTTTAGCAAGAAGTACCTCTGATTGAACACCATTTACCAGTCTGTACCCTAGGTAATTAAAGTTCGTCCATGGATCATATTGGATGTGATCTCAATCATATGGATGCATAAACATACTGAACATGTGTATATCTGAATCTTTTTGTGAATTATGTATGAATATTGTCATGTGATCTATCAATCATTTGGATGCATAGATATGCTGAGCTTGTGTATATGTGAATCTTTTGAGTTGTTGATAGTGAATGTTGGCTATGAATATGAACGTGTCCTGTGAACCTGAGTTTGATATAAATTGCAACAGAACTAGTTATAACCCTTCTCCTCCTCTCAATCTGTGACTCCACTGCTGCGTTTTCCCATCTCCGAGCCGTTCTCGTCCGGGGCCTCGTCGTCGTCCACTGCCTCGCTGTGTTCGGTGAGGCGTGGTCAACAAACGAGAGTCATTGGAAGAGGACTGTACGTGGAGAGCCTGATGGCTGGGACCCATGAGGTCCATGGTTGCACGCAAGGAAAGTTCCTCCTTATTAAGCTGAAAAAAATGTTTCCTCCACCTGACAGCTGGGACCCACCGGTTGTATCTTCGCATGGAAGGAAGTGCCTCCTTGTTTTGCATAAAAAATTATTCATCCCGTTGATAGCTGGGACCCATCAGATTTGGTGACTGGCTTGTGGGCCTGCTAAGCGGACGTGTACGCACGACTTTGTCAACTTAATCAACAAATGATTCTAGCAGCTGGACCGTTGGATGTTAATCCAACAGCCATGCTCCTTCTTCAACCTCTGTTCTTGCTCCTGTCTCCCGTGGGCGGCACCGTGGCTGTGCTGCTCTCCAACAGCCATGTTAATCCAACGAGTGAAGTTTCCCACTCCTCTCCATCTGCGACTCCACTGCCCCGTCTTCCCCATCTCCGGGTCATTCCAGTCTGGGTGCGCTCGGCACGGTGTGGTCAACATGGTCAACAACCGAGAGTCACCGGAAGATGACTATACGTGAGAGGCTGACAGTGGGGACACACCACGCCCATGGACGCATGCATGCAACGGAACGCGGCAAGATCAACGTGGTCAAGGTACGACTTCCATCGGAAGTATACTGTACGTGGAGAGTCTCAGCTGGGTCCACGGCCGCAGCAAGTAAGTGCCTCCTTATTACGCAAAAAATAATGATTCCTCCATCTGATAGCAGGGACCCACTAGACGGGCCACCGTATCTTGCGAAAAAAAATGTTTGCCCCCTGACTGCTGGGACCCACCTGACGGGCCACCGTATTTCGTGAAAAAAATGTCCCCCCTGCTGTCAGCTCGGACCCAACGGAAGTGCCTCCTTATTAAGCACAAAAAAATGAATACTCCTCCTACTAGCTGGGACCCACCTTGGTGGGAGGCTGACTTGTGGGCCTACTAAGTTGACGGGGACGAAGGGCTTTGTCAACTTAGTCAATAGGAACGATTCTAGCTCCAGTGACCGTATGATGTCCATCCAACGGCCGTAGTGCTTCTTCAACCTCTGGTCTTCTTGCTCCAGCCGCCCAAACTAGCGCCAGTCGTGCCTCATGCTCCTGCCTCCCGTGGCCGACTGTGCTGCCGCAAAGGACTCACCGCCCCCTACTATTCCCACCGCTGGCCATGCCCTGCGGCGAAGGCAGCCTCACACCATAGCCGAACCAGTGAACCCTCGTACTCCTCTCCGCGCGGGCTTCCACTACTGTGTCTTCCTCCTCTCCGCATCGTCCCCTTCTTAGGCCTCGCCTCGTCCACCACCGTGGTACTGTCCACGCGGCATGGTCAACGTGGTCAAGGAACGACTTCAATCGGGAGAGTATTGTACATGGAGAGGCTGATAGCTGGGTCCACGGCCATAACCCAGTTTTTTTGTGAGTTGCCAAGTAAGTCGCTTTGTCAGGCTTGTTGGGCTGCAAATCTTTCAAGACAAGGAGAGCTTTCATTCGGCTGGCCAAGAAAATGGCCCATCAGTAATGAGAAATGGGCTGTACATTTTTAAAACACATCAAACCGACAATTAGTTTCAAATATATTTTTTTCATGTCGAGATTTTAAATTACATTAATTTTTATGCGTGGAGAATTTGTTGGATTTTATATTGATATACATTTATTTTTAAAATCAGTTTGAATGTGAGTTGAAATTTCGGGATTAAAAACAGTTCGGACCACACGGAAATATGCAAAATTTCGTATAATTTTTTAACCGAGGCCACAGTATGGGTTGTAATGCTAACAAAAAGAATATGGGCTCCAAAAAAACCTTAAGAATTAGCAAATGGGTTGTAAATTATTAGAAATAATAGCAGATGGGCTGTATGCTATTTTCCATAGATTTGAGGCTTTCCTAAAAAAAGGTTGACATACAAGCAGTGACTGTTGGATTGCCATCCAATGGCCGTCGTGCTTCTTCAATCTATGCTCTTCCTGCTCCATCCGCTCAAACAAGCGCCGGCGGGACTGCCTGTTCCCTCCTCCCCGCGGCCGGCTCTGCTGCCACGCAGGCCTCACTGCCCCACCGTACTCCCATCGCTGGCCTAGCCATCCCTCTACTCACCCACACCTGCTATTATTCTCCAGCGACGGCAGACGAACTAGTAAACCCTCGTACAGTCGTACTCCCCTCCGCGTGGGAAACAACTGCCGAGTCTTCCCTGCCTCCGAGTCGTTCCTTTCCTAGGCCTCGCCGTCGTCCACCGCCCTGGTGCTCTCGGTGTGGCCTAGTCAACATGGTCAACGACTGACATGCATCTGAAGTGGACTGTACGTGGAGAGGCCGACAGCTGGGTCCACGGCCGCACGCCAGGAAATGCCTCCTTATTACGCGCAAAATAATGATTCCTCCACCTGACATCAGAGACCCACCGAAAGGGCCTCTGTATTTCGCAAAAAAAAACATTACCGCCATTGATAGCCCGGACCCACCAGCTATATCTTCGCACGCAAGGAAGTGCCTCCTTATTACGCACAAAAAAAATGAATACTCCGCTTGTTAGCTGGGACCCAGTATAGTGACAGGCTGACTTGTGGGCCTACTAAGTTGACAGGGACGGAGGGCTTTGTCAACTTACTCAATAATATGCACGATTCTAGCTCCAGTTACCGTACGATGTCCATCCAACGACCGTAGTGCTTCTTCAACCTCTGGTCTTTTTGCTCCAGCCGCCCAAACCAGCGCCGGTCGTGCCTCGTGCTCCTGCCTCTCGTGGCCGGCTGCGATGTGGCGGAGGTCTCACCGCCCCCTACTACTCCCATCGCTGGCCAGGCCATCCCTCTACTCACCCACACCCCCTGTTATTCTACGGCGACGGCAGCCTCACCCTCGTACTCCTCTTCGCGTGGGCATCCACTGCTGCGTCTTCCCCGGCTCCGCGTCGTCCCCTTCCTAGGCCTCGCCGTCGTCCACCGCCGTGGTGCTCTCGGTGCGGCGTGGTCCATGTGGTCAATGACTGACTTCCATCGGAAGAGTACTGTGCGTGGAGAGGCTGACAGCTGGGTCCACGGCGGCCGCAAGGAAGTGCCTCCTTATAAGGCGCAAAATAATTATTCCTCCACCTAACAGCAGGGACCCACCGGACGGGCCACTAGTATTTCGCTAAAAAAAACGTTTCCCCCCTGACTGCTGGGACCCACCAGCTACATCTTCGCATGCAAGGAAGTGCGTCCGGGCAAAAAAAACCAAAATGATTCGCCCCCCTGACAGCTGGGACCCACCAGCTACATCTTCGTAGGCAAGGAAGTGCCTGACAGTCAGGACCCACCTGGTCGAAGCGTACGTAGCGTTGTCATTCTGGTCGCGAAAGTGTACGTACATACTGGTCGATGTAGAGTCGCGCACGTGTCGATGTAGAGGCGCGCACGTAGCATGTACACATACGTACAGCGGCGAGGGTGCACGAAAGAAAATATGGCCACGTACATACATACGGGCAGGGTCTCGAACGCCTACTTGCGCATACGTACATGGCTGGGTCGGAACGGAGAAACAGTGTCACCCTCGTGTTCATGGTGAGCCAACGGAATGCGTCGTGTTCATGGGGAGGTTACAAAATGCGTCGTGTTCATCGGGAGGCAACGGAACGCGTGGGAGCCAACCGGCTTGGACGGAACATGCGATGGAAACGAGGCCTGGCAAACCGCACAACAGAGGAAACGGACCTCCTACGTTCGGAACGGGGTCCTGTTGATCGGGAGGGGTGTGGCGTACCTCAAAACGGAGTAAACGGACCTCCTACGGTCGAAACGGGGGTCCTGTTGATCAGGAGGGGTGTGGCGTACCGCAAAGCAGACGAAACGGACCTCCTACGGTCGAAACGGGGGTCCTGTTGATCGGGAGGGGTGTGGCGTACCGCAAAACGGATGAAACGGACTTGTGTTGGAGCGCTACGGTCGAAACGGGGGTCCTGTTCATCGGGAGGGGTGTGGCGTACCACAAAACGGGACTCCACGGGATACTGTTCATCTCCACCGTCGACCTCCTCCAGCCTCCACAGGCTACCGTCGACCTCCTCCAGCCTCCATGGGCTCCTGTTCATCCAGCCTCCACCGCGCGCTACTCCACCGGCTACTGTTTAACCACCCCTCAACCGTCTACTGTTCATCCACCCCTCCATCATCTATTGTTCATCCAGCCCTCCACACCACGGGGTCCTGTTCAACCACCCTCCACAGCCACCCCTCCACCGTCTACTGTTCATCTAGCCCTCCACACCACGGGGTCCTGTTCATCCAGAGGCAACGCCACTGCTTACTGTTCACCCACCCCCCCCCCCCCCCCCCCCGCAACGCTCACTGTTCATCCAATCGACTTGCTTCAGTTAGCAGCAGTAGCGAAGGAATCGCTCCATCGGGTTCAGTTAACAGCCATCGATCAATCGCTCGGGTTCAGTAACGTGTAGCCTGCAGTGCAATCGCTCGGGTTCAGTTAGAGCCCAACGCCTCGCTCGGGTTTAGTTAGAGCCAACGCCTCGCACGTGTACGAGAGAAACGTGCATCGCTCGGCCCCCGACCTCCCACCGTAACCGGCAACTCCCTGAAATTTTCCTCCCCCTCGCGTCTACCACGGTTTTTCCGTCATGGACGGCCCAAAGAATGTCATGCAGCTGCGTCTCCAGCCCGCCCAGGACGAAAAGCCCATTTTTTGTCATGATTTTTTGTCATAGAAGTAGGAGCCCACCACATCTATGATGATACCGGGTATTGTCACAATTATCATCATAGAAGTGTCATATTTATGACAGAAAAAATTTCATTCGGCCCAAAATGTCACGGATGTGTCTTTTTTTTTGTAGTGATAGGATAAAACTTTCCATGAAATTCCAATTTCAATCGGTTGTAGTTCCATGATCCAATATCATCACATAACCTATACCATGTCAATGCCTTTCCCTTCAAAGATAAAGGGAAGACCTTCTTCTTAACAACATATTCGGGCATACCTGCAAGCTTAAATAATCCACAAACTTCATCCACATAGATTAGGTGCATATCAGGATGTAAGCTTCCATCCCCTTTATAGGGATTAGCTAGCAGTTTCTCTATCATACCCGAAGGAATTTAAAAGTAAATATTTTGAGTAGGTTGAGGAGAAACTCTTTGCACTTCTGGTCAGGGTGAAGATACCCCAAACAAGCCCCTCAACGGATTATTTTCCATAGTAACAAGTGACAGTAAATTTCAGCACACTATATAAATGTTTCCTTAGCAAATTCCACTTACCAAAGGCGCTTCACTCCCCGGCAACGGCGCAGAAAAAAGTCTTGATGACCCACAAGTATAGGGGATCTATCGTAGTCCTTTTGATAAGTAAGAGTGTCGAACCCAACGAGGAGCATAAGGAAATGACAAGCGGTTTTCAGTGAGGTATTCTCTGCAAGCACTAAAATTATCGGTAACAGATAGTTTTGTTATAAGGTAATTCATAACGAGTGACAAGTAACAAAAGTAACAAGGTGCAGGAAGGTGGCCCAATCCTTTTTGTAGCAAAGGACAAGCCTGGACGAACTCTTATATAAAGCAAAGTGCTCTGGAGGATACCTGAGAATTACTGTCAAGCTAGCTTTCATCATGCTCATATGATTCGCGTTCGTTACTTTGATAATTTGATATGTGGGTGGACCATTGCCTGGGTGATGTCCTTACTTGGAAAAGCCTCCCACTTATGATTAATCCCTCTTGCAAGCATCCGCAACTACAAAATAAGAATTAAGGTAAACCTAACAATAGCATGAAACATAAGGATCCAAATCAGCCCATTACAAAGCAGCGCATAAAATGTCATGCAGCTGCGCCTCCGGCCTGCCCAGGATGAAAAGCCCATTTTCTGTCATGATTTTTTTTCATAGAAGTAGGAGCCCACCACATCTATGATGATACCGGGTTTTGCCACAATTATCATCATAGAAGTGTCATATGTATGACAGAAAAAAATTTCATTCGGCCCAAAATGTCACGGATGTGTCTTTTTTTTGTAGTGTATGTACTCCGCTTCACATGTAGATCCCGCCATGACGCTCTGCTTAGAACTGCACCAACTGACAGCTCCACCATTCAATATAAAAACGTATCCGGTTTGTGATTTAGAATTGTCCTGTTCAATGTCAAAGCTTACATCAACGTAACCATTTATGACTAGCTCTTTGTCACCTCCATAAATGAGAAACATATCCTTAGTCCTTTTCAGGTATTTCAGGATGTTCTTGACCACTGTCTAGTGATCCACTCCTGGATTACTTTGGTACCTCCCTACTGAACTAATAGTAAGGCACACATCAGGTCTGGTACACAACATTGCATACATGATAGAGCCTATGGCTGAAGCATAAGGAACATCTTTCATTTTCTCTCTATCTTCTGCAGTGGTCGGGCATTGAGTCTGACTCAATTTCACACCTTGTATTACAGGCAAGAACCCTTTCTTTACTTGATCCATTTTGAACTTTTTCAAAACTTTATCAAGGTATGTACTTTGTGAAAGTCCAATTAAGCGTCTACATCTATCTCTATAGATCTTGATGCCCAATATATAAGCAGCTTCCACTACTAGGGAAAACCTTATACAAAGAAGTTTATCAGTAGGGCGGTTTAAAAATGGGCGCTACTGCTAATTAGTAGTCGCGAGGGGTATAAAAACCGCGCTACTACTAAGTTGATAGTAGTAGCGAGGGGTATAAACCCGTGCTGCTACTAAATGGTCTCCAACAATGCCCCCGGGATAGGCCATAGTAGTAGCGAGGGGTATAAAACCGGCGCTACTACTAAGTAAGTAGTAGTAGCGCAGGTAAGACCCCACGCTATTACTAAGCGTGTCCACCCCGGCCTGATCCACACTCCCAACCTCCAATCCACCCTACCCCATGAACCGTCGTCCCACTCCACCCAGCCCCGTCTAAAAAAATCGACCTCCGATCCAGATCCCCTCCTCCTCCTCCCGCGGCCGCACGACGCGCTAGTCGCCTTTCTTCCGCGACCTCGCCTCCCCCGTCCCATCCCACCATGGTGGCCCCCACTTTGCCTCTCCCGCGGCCGCCCTGCCCTCCGCACGCCGCCATCGTCGCGGCGTCGTCCCCCACCCACCCAGCTGCACCCACCTCCCGGCAAAAACCGCCCCCGCCCTCGCCCCCGCCTGGGTAAGAAACAAGAGGGAGGAGGGTCCCGATGAAACCCGCCCCCGCCCTCGCCCGGGTTCAGCTCCCATGGAGGCTCGGCCCCCACCGCCTGCTCCGCCTCTCCTACCACCTCCATGCCTCCGCCGGCTCCAGCTCCGGCGCCGTCCAAGGTATCTATCCATCCCCCTCCTCCCCACCCACAACTCCTCATGCTCGCCGCGGGCTCTGCACTGCTGCTGCCGCCTATTGCCTTCCCCGTCGGCGTCGGGGCATCCGTGAATGTGATGTTGCTGCTAGTGCCTAGTGCTGGGGCGAGCGGGCCATGTCACGAGCGGACGCCGCACAAGAGTTTGTTCCGCTGGACTGGACGCCTCCTGTGGATTCTGCTATGCCGCTGCTGGCTGCCCACCGCGTTCCTGCTCTGCCACTAGTCCTGCTCATTTTGCGCTTCAATTTGAGCAGCAATTTCTGTGTCACTGATTTGCTAGTGCGTCACTGCGTAATACT
Organism: Triticum timopheevii; assembly: GCA_963921465.1. Lineage (NCBI taxonomy): Eukaryota > Viridiplantae > Streptophyta > Magnoliopsida > Poales > Poaceae > Triticum > Triticum timopheevii. Next base: position 561,887,179 of record OY997268.1, on the reverse strand, counting down.
GCAACTGAAGCACATGCTTGTTAGACCTCTCTGATGCTCATCGTCCCATGTTTCACATGGGGATGGATATGCCACTAATCATTTCTAGTCCTGTCATGGGTGTCTGCATGCTGGCCTTGTTTATCTTCTTCCTCTACATACAAGCACTTCTGCTCCTCTTGTTTCCCCTTCTTTCTCAGTGTGTGTCACTGATGACATGGTTTGTGCTTTTCCCTGTCGGTTTTCAGGCAAATTGCTTCTACCCGGTGTCTCCAGATCGATACTAAGCATGGACAAGTCTGCCTGATCCCAATCAAAATAGTGTGTCTGTCACCAAGGTACATACGAGTGGAAAGATGAGGTTGTTCCCATTATTTGTTTGTCCAGATATCAATGCACATGCCTGAGTTGTTCCTCTGAATGCGTATACGCGTATGTGTTTTTGTAGTGGACGAGAAGGAGATGCATATGTGTTGTGCGGCCTTGATGTGTATTACTATATATATGCAGGTTATTGTCTCATTTTTCTAGTGATTGGTATATGGCTCAGGGTCATGTACAAAGTCTCAGATGTATGGATGTGTTGCTGCTGGATTTGTTTCGTGGTGAATCTCAGGTAACCCTTCACAAAGCGTATACATCACTCGTCGCCTTCCAACAACTTTAGCTAAATTTTGGGGTATAAGCAGAGGCCATTTTGCTTGGCTTTCATTCCCATCCAGTGTAGCATCCAAATCGATTTGTTAATACTAAACATGTTTTCCGGATGTATCTTCCATATGTATTATGTGCATTTCAATATCTTCGAAAATTATAATGTGGACAATTAGTTATTATGGCTTGCAAGGTGAACTCCTCGATCCATGGATACAGTCCCGCATCAATAATGAAATCATAAGTAAGGTACAACTTTTGTCACATATTTTTTTGAAGCCTGGCTACTATTTTTCATCTACTACCAACCATAAGCATTTCATTTTCGTATACATCAACTTGCAATTGTACTTATATAAATCACGGCGTTCAAATTATATTCATGAGTGATATTTACTTATTTTATGAAGTTTTAGATGTCACCAATCGCCTCTATTTGAGAAATTTTTGCACCTTGGTTGGGCTGCAGGTATGCGTGACAACCAGGGAGACGACGAAGTGCTATTGAACGACCATACGATGCTAACTCTCTCTGCTGCATCTGCAATTCTGCATGGGCATCTGGTTAGAATGAGAACATTACGTAGTGCAAATGCAGCCAATTACCTCACCTTATTTTTCTCACCATGCTATGGTCCCATTCAGTGTAGTTAATTTGATGGGCTCCAAAGGTGATATGTGTGTTTAAATACTACCTCATAATTTTTCATTTGTGGTGTTTCTCATAGACGTTTCTGTAAGGGATCAATGGAAAACGACCATGTGTTTGGTTCTGAAGTTATTTAAGTTTAGAGTTATCTCTTATCCTCTCTTAGGTACTCTTTCTTAATTTATCAGAAACTAATTCTATCCCATTACATTCTTGGCATTCCACAAGATCACATTGCTTGCCCCACTAAATTAGCATTTAGGCTGGGCGAAAACCTTAGATCATATGTTCAGAGTTCAGTTCTTTTCTTATCTGAAACTAACATATTTTACAACGGGCATGATGGATGTTGCAGGTTCATTGATGACAGCCAAGGGTTCATGCTCAGAAACGACTACATCTTGCTGCATGTCGTCGGATCAGCTAGAATCCTTAATCATGAGGAGATGGGACACATCGATTGTTAGAGTACACTTGACAGGTGCATTTTGTGAAATTCTAGCCAAAAGATTGATAACATGCTTGCCTGCTTATTCTTATTTGTTCAAATAAATGTTCCTTTTCTTGTTGAATCCAAAGTAGCTAGCGGAGATCAAGTGGAAAGGATGTTGATTGTCCCAAAGTTCTTGGACCGTTTAGTTTGAATAGCCAGTGAGGAATTAAGCATATATTTTCGGCTGCCCCTTTAAATTGCTAGATGAGAAGGAATTTTAACTTAATGGGTCTTCTGAATTGGAATATACCATTTAGTTGAACTGATGCAATTTGCGTACTAACAAGTTTTCACTTTCTCGACATGGGCGCAGGGGTGATCGACGCTTACTAGCAAGACCGGTGGGCGCTGTGCTCTTCAACCACTCAGAGACGGACTTCTCCGTGAAGCCGGTGGCCACGTCGCATAGATGATTGTCCAGGTGATTTCGACGCCGATGGTCACCAGGTGGAGGACCTAGACACCACCATCCGGGAGAAGGGAGGATTCGGGTCCACGGCGTCTAAGCTCCGAGCATTGGTAGATACATCTAGGGAAGGGGTCTGTTTAGGTTGGTGATGGAACACCAGGGAAGGCACTCACCTTTCGATAATGGTTCTGTGTCTCTGATGTTAAATGGAATCTTGAGAATGTTCTGTGATATTGGTTTGGTTTGCACTAGACGTATTGCCATCCATGAATACTACATCTAACTTTTTTTTTCCTAAATTGTTAGTAGTAGCATGGGAAATAAGTGAGCGCTACTACTAGTTCGGTTAGTAGTAGCGTGGGAAATAAGTGACCGCTACTAGTAGTTAGGTTAGTAGTAGCGCGGGTGCACCCGCGCTGTGATAACCCACAAGTGTAGGGGGTCGCAACAGCTTTCGAGGGTGAAGTACAACCCAAATTTATTGATTCGACACAAGGGGAGCCAAAGAATATTCTTGAGTATTAGCAGTTGAGTTGTCAATTCAACCACACCTGGATAACTTAGTATCTGCAGCAAGTATTTAGTAGCAAAAGTGGTATGATAGTAATGGTAATAGTAGCAATAGTAAAGGTAAAGGTTTTTGGGTTTTTGTAGTAGTTGTAACAGTAGCGACGGAAAAGTAAATAAGCGAAGAACAATATATGAAAAGCTCGTAGGCAATGGATCAGTGATGGATAATTATGCTGGATGTGATTCCTCATGCAATAGTTAACATAGGGTGATATAGAACTAGCTCCAATTCATTAATGTAATGTAGGCATGTATTCCATAAATAGTCATACATGCTTATGGAAAAGAACTTGTATGACGTCTTTTGTCCTACTCTCTCGTTGCAGCGGGGTCCTAGTGGAAACTAAGGGGTATTAAGGCCTCCTTTTAATAGAGAACCGGACCAAAGCATTAACACATAGTGAATACATGAACTCCTCAAACTACGGTCATCACCTAGAAGTATCCCGATTATTGTCACTTCGGGGTTGTCGAATCATAACACATAATAGGTGACTATAGACTTGCAAGATAGGATCAAGAACACACATATATTCATGAAAACATAATAGGTTCAGATCTGAAATCATGGCACTCGGGACCTAGTGACAAGCATTAAGCATAGCAAAGTCATAGCAACATCAATCTCAGAACATAGTGGATACTAGGGATGAAACCCTAACAAAACTAACTTGATTACATGGTAAATCTCATCCAACCCATCACTGTCCAAAAAAGCCTACGATGGAATTACTCACGCACGGCGGTGAGCATCATGAAATTGGTGATGAAGGATGGTTGATGATGACGACGGCGACGAATCCCCCTCTACGGAGCCCCGAACAGACTCCAGATCAGCCCTCCCGAGAGAGACTAGGGCTTGGCGGTGGCTCCGTGTCGTAAAATGCGATGAAACTTTCTCTCTAATTTTTTCTCCCCGAGACGGAATATATGGAGTTGGAGTTGAGGTCAGTGGAGGTCCAGGGGGCCCACGAGATAGGAGGTCGCGCCCTAGGGGGGCGCCCCCTGTCTCGTGGACAGGCTGTGGGCCCCCTGGCATTAATTCTTTCGCCAAAAATTCTTATTAATTCCAAAAAGTTCCTCCGTGGATTTCCAGGACATTCCGAGAACTTTTCTTTTCTACACATAAAAGTACATCATGGCAGTTCTGCTGAAAACAGCGTCAGTCCGGGTTAGTTTCATTCAAATCATGCAAGTTAGAGTCCAAAACAAGGGCAAAAGTGTTTGGAAAAGTAGATACGTTGGAGACATATCAACTCCCCAAGCTTAAACCTTTGCTTCTTCTCAAGCAATTCAGTTGATAAACTGAAAGTGATAAAGAAAAACTTTTACAAACTCTGTTTGCTCTTGTTGTTGTAACATGAAAAGCCAGCATTCAAGTTTAAGCAAATATTATGAACTAACCATACTCACAATAACACATAGCTCTCACAATCACTCATATCAATAGCATAATCAGCTAGCGAGCCATAATAATAAAGCTCGGATGACAACACTTCCTCAAAATAACTATAACATGATATAACAAAATGGTATCTCGCTAGCCCTTTCTGAGACCGCAAAACATAAATGGAGAGCACCTTTAAAGATCAAGGACTGACTAAACATTGTAATTCATGGTAAAAGAGATTCAGTCAAGTCATACCCAATATAAACCAATAATAATGAATGCAAATGACAGTGTGCTCTCCAGCGGGTGCTTTTAATATGAAGGGTGATGACTCAACATAAAAGTAAATAGATTGGCCCTTCGCAGAGGGAAGCAGGGATTTGTAGAGGTGATAGAGCTAAATTTTAAAATAGAGATTGAATAACATTTTGAGTGGCATACTTTCACTGTCAACGCAACAACTATGAGATGGTTGTATCTTCCATACTACATGCATTATAGGCAGTTCCCAAACAGAATGGTAAAGGTTTATACTCCCCCAACCACCAACAAGCATCAATCCATGGCTTGCTCGAAACAACGAGTGCCTCCAACATACAACAGCCCTGGGGGAGTTTTGTTTAATTATTTTGATTTGCTTTGATCTTTTTCGATCATGGGATTGGGCATCCCGGTTACCGGCCCTTTCTCGTGAATGAGGAGCGGAGTCCACTCCTCGTGAGAATAACCCACTAGCATGGAAGATATAGGCAGCGCTAGTTGTAACATGAGCTGCTCGAGCATACAAAATAGAATTTCATTTGAAGGTTTGGAGTTTGGCACATACAAATTTACTTGGAACGGCAGGTAGATATCGTATATAGGAAGGTATAGTGGACTCATATGGAACAACTTTGGGGTTTAAGGAGTTTGGATGCACAAGCAGTATTCCCGCTTAGTACAGGTGAAGGCTAGCAAACGACTGGGAAGCGACCAACTGAGAGAGCGACAACAGTCATAAACATGCATTAAAATTAATTCACACCAAATACAAGAATGAGTAGGATATAATCCACCATGAACATAAATATCGTGAAGGCTATGTTGATTTGTTTCAACTACATGCGTGAACATGTGCCAAGTCGAGTCACTCAATTCATTCAAAGGAGGATACCATCCCATCATATCACATCATAATCATTCTAATAGCATGTTGGCACGCAAGGTAAACCATTATAACTCATAGCTAATCAAGCATGGCACAAGTAACTATAATCTCTAAATGTCATTGCCAATATGTTTACTTCATAATAGCTGATTCGGGAACGATGAACTCATCATATTTACAAAAACAAGAGAGGTGGAGTTCATACCAGCTTTTCTCATCCCAATAAGTCCATCATATGTCGTCATTATTGCCTTTCACTTGCATGACCGAACGATGTGTATAATAATAAGAGTGCACATGCATTGGACTAAGCTGGAATCTACAAGCATTCAACTCAAGAGAGAAGACAAGTAATATGGGCTCTAAATTAAATAAACAATCATGCATATAAGAGCCACTAAGCATTTTCAATATGGTCTTCTCGACCCCCAAAGGAAAGAAAATAAAATAAAACTATTTACACGGGAAAGCTCCCAACAAGAAAAAGAAGAACGAGAAATCTTTTTGGGTTTTCACTTTAATTACTACTATAGGCAAGGAAATTAAACTAACTATTTTTTTGTGGTTTTTCTTAAGGTATTTCAAACACACAAGAAAAAAACTAGAGAAAGAAATTTAAACTAGCATGGATAATACAATGAAAGAGTATGAGCATCGACGACTAGTGTGTGAACATGAATGTAAAGTCGGTGAGAAATACGTACTCCCCCAAGCTTAGGCTTTTGGCCTAAGTTGGTTTAATACCAAGGACCGCCGCTACTCTCTCCGGTGTAATGAGAGGTATAATCAGGATAATACTGGTTGGTCATCTCCGGATCCCACTGGACAGATGATGCACGATAAGGGTCCAGCTCAGGTTCCGGCTCAGGTTCAGGTTCTGGAGTAAAAGCTTAGGCTCAATGGTTGTTCACCGCCTCTGGTGTGACAAGAAAATTTTCTGCAAGCAAATCAAACAACAGAGGCGCGGGCAAATTAATAATCTCAACAAGTTTCTTATTGAATCTAAGTTTATACAAACGCATCTTTTCTTTGTTGTCAACAATAAACTTGTGTGCTACCATGCTCTTGTAATCTAAAATGTGAGCAGGCAATGTCGTCTCCTCTTTCTCATGGTGCCTAATGGGTATCTGAAAATGTCTAGCAAGACGTGCAGCATAGATACCTCCAAATATGGGACCTCTTGTACGGTTCAGGGCTAGTCGTTTAGCAATGACGGCACCCATATTAAAAGTATTGTCCCCAAGCAAAGCATGTTGACGAATGATAATATCTGGAACACTCAAATTTCCACTATTTCCACGACCAATCAAGCATCTACTAGCAAATATAGCAAAATAGCGTAAAACAGGAAAGTGTATGCTAGAGACCTTTGCCTCGGAGCCCTTCTTTGGCTCCTCTACAGCTATAGTATTAACAAAGCCACCCACATCTTCACGATTGGGTTCGTCTAATTCTCCCTCATAAGGTATCCTACATACCACGCAAAAATGACGTAAAGACATTTCTTTGAATTCATCATATAAATGAAATGATACTGTAGGCGGTGATTTCTTAGGATAATAATAAAAGTTTTTCACGAAAGTATTGGTAAGTAAGAGATACTGATCGATTCGGTCGTTGATGAAACCGGTGAGGCCTGCAGTCTTGATTAAAGCATAAAAGTCTTCATGAATTCCGGCTTCTTTCAAGAAATCCTCACATGGCCATTCGCACGACCGTACTTCCGCTAAGCGAGGACGATTGTACATGGCTTTTTCCTTCTATTTGGCTTGTTTTTCCTGAGAGCTTTGGCTAGAAGAGCCTTTATAAAGCCTCCTTAGCACTTTCTAAAAATTTCTGAAATTTTAGTAACTTCAAAATAAAAGTGAATAAAACTCAACAAGATTGATAGCAACTACTCCTACAAGTGCCTAGAGCCTATATCATGCATTGGAATTGCTTGGGACCTCAAAAGATTAACATGCAAGCTCAAGAACATGGTCACCTAAGCAGCAAAAATTTGCAATGAATAAAGCACTAGAACAAAAATTAATTGGACCAATGGAGGAGTCACATACCAAGAAACAATCTCCCAAAGCAGTTTTGTGAGTGGAGCTTTGAGCTAAGAGATCGAAAATCGCAGCAAAACGAGCTAGAACTCGTGCTTGAGCTGGATGGGGATTTTTTTGGGTAGAAGATGAAGTGTGTGGGTGCTGGCATAATTGAAGGGGAGCCACCAGGGGCCCACGAGACAGGGGGCGCATGCCCTCCTCTCTCGTGGCCTGGTGCTTGTCCCTCCTGCGGAGTTTTCAGTGCCTAAAATCCTCAAATATTGCAGAAAAAATCATACTAAATTTGCAAGGCATTTGGAGCACTTTTATTCTCGGACTATTTTTTAATGCATGGATAATTCAGAAAATAGATGGATAATACTATTTTTGCTTTATTTATTCTTAATAACAGAAAGTAAAAGGAGGGTACAGAAGGTTGTGCCTTCTAGTTTCATCCATCTCGTGATCATCAAAATGAACCCACTAACAAGGTTGATCAAGTCTTGTTAACAAACTCATTCCGAATAATACGAAACCGGAGAAATTTCGAATAACACTAAGTTACCTCAACGGGGATATGAAAATCCCCAACAATAAGAATATCATACTTTTTCTTGACAGTAGGGAGAGGAAATTCAAAACCTCCAAAAATGATAGTTGGAGCTTTTTCAATAGAATTGATGCTATGAACTTGAGATTGTTTCCTCAGAAAGTGTACCGTATGCTCATTACCATTAACATGAAAAGTGACTTTGCCTTTTTTGCAATCAATAACAGCCCCTGCAGTATTAAGAAAAGGTCTACCAAGGATAATAGACATACTATCGTCCTCGGGAATATCAAGAATAACAAAGTCCGTTAAGATAGTGACATTTGCAACCACAACAGGCTCATCCTCACAAATACCGACAGGTATAGCAGTTGATTTATCGGCCATTTGCAAAGATATTTTAGTAGGTGTCAACTTATTCAATTCAAGTCTACGATATAAAGAGAGAGGCATAACACTAACGCCGGCTCCAAGATCACATAAAGCAGTTCTGACATAATTTCTTTTAATGGAGCATGGTATAGTTGGAACACCCGGATCTCCAAGTTTCTTTGGTATTCCACCCTTAAAAGTGTAATTAGCAAGCATGGTGGAAAATTCAGCTTCCGGTATCTTTCTTTTATTTGTGATGATGTCCTTCATATACTTAGCATAAGGATTTACTTTAAGCATATTAGTTAAGCGCATACGTAAGAAAATAGGTCTAATCATTTCAGCAAAGCGCTCAAAATTCTCATCATCCTTTGACTTGGATGGTTTAGGAGGAAAGGGCATGGGTTTCTGAACCCATGGTTCTCTTTCTTTACCATGCTTCCTAGCAACAAAATCTCTCTTATCATAACGTTGATTCTTTGATTGTGGGTTATCAAGATCAACAACAGGTTCAATCTCTACATCATTATCTTTGCTAGGTTGAGCATCAACATGAACATTATCATTAACATTATCACTAGGTTCATGTTCATCACCTGATTGTGTTTCAGCATCAGAAATAGAAATATCATTGGGATTCTCAGGTGTGTCTACAGTAGGTTCACTAGAAGCATGCAACATTCTATTGTTTTTCTTCTTCTTCTTTTTAGAAGAACTAGGTGCCTATAAATTATTTCTCTGAGAATCTTGCTCGATTCTTTTAGGGTGGCCTTCAGGATACAAAGGTTCCTGAGTCATTCTACCAGTTCTAGTAGCCACTCTAACAGCAAAGTCATTTTTATTATTCAATTCATCAACCAAATCATTTTGAGCTTTGAGTACTTGCTCAGCTTGAGTAGCAACCATAGAAGCATATTTGCTGACGCGGTGAAGTTCATCTTTAACTCTAGCCAAATTATCACCTACCCGTCCTATCTCGAAAGCATTATTCTTTAACTCTCTACCAACATAAGCATTAAAACTTTCTTGTCTAGCCATAAAGTCATCAAATTCATCTAAGCATGGGCTATGAAATTTAGTAGAGGGTATTTCAACTTTATCATATCTATAGAGAGAATTTACCTTTACTACCTATGTCGGGTTATCAAGACAATGTGGTTCTTCAGGCGGTAAATTAAGACCATGTATTTCTTCAATAGGTGGTAAATTCTTAACATCTTCAGCTTTAATACCTTTTTCTTTCATTAAATTCTCTGCCTCTTGCATATCTTCAGGATTGAGAAATAAAACACCTCTCTTCTTTGGAGTGGGTTTAGGAATAGGCTCAGGAGTTGGCTCAATTGGTTCAGGAATTGCCTCAGGAATTGGCTCAGGAAGAGTCCAATTATTTTCATTAGTTAACATATTGTTCAATAGTAATTCAGCTTCATCGACTGTTCTTTCCCTGAAAACACAACTAGCACAACTATCCAAGTAGTCCTTGGAAACATCGGTTAGTCCATTATAAAAGATATCAAGTATTTCATTTTTCTTAAGAGGATGATCAGGCAAAGCATTAAGTCACCTGAGAAGCCTCCCCCAAGCTTGTGGGAGACTCTCTTCTTTGATTTGCACAAAATTATATATTTCCCGCAAGGCAGCTTGTTTCTTATGAGCAGGGAAATATTTAGTAGAGAAGTAATAAATCATATCCTGGGGACTACGCACACAACCAGGAGCAAGAGAATTATACCAAGTCTTAGCATCACCCTTTAGTGAGAACGGAAATATCTTAAGGATGTATAAATAGCGAGACTTCTCATCATGAGTAAATAGGGTGGCTATATCATTCAACTTGGTAAGATGTGCCACAACAGTTTTAGATTCAAGGCCATAAAAAGGATCAAATTCAACTAAAGTAATAATCTCAGGATCAACAGAGAATTCATAATCCTTATCAGTAACACAGATAGGTGAAGTAGCAAAAGCAGGATCGGGTTTCGTTCTAGCATTAAGAGACTGGTGCTTCCATTTAGCTAATAATTTCTTAAGATCAGATCTATCATTGCAAGAAAGAATTTCCATAGCAGCTTCTTCATTCATAACATAACCCTTAGGAACAACAGGCAATACATAATCATTGGGGGAACGTTCACCATCACTATCATCAATAGCATCTTCAATATTTTCATTCCCCCTAACTCTAGCAAGTTGTTCATCTAGAAATTCACCTAATGGAAAAGTAGTATCACGCACGGAAGTAGTTTCATCATGCATAGCAGAAGTGGCATCATCAATAACATGTGACATATCAGAATTCATAGCAGTAGGAGGTTTAGGTGTCGCAAGCCTTCTAATAACAGAAGGAGAATCTAGTGCAGAGCTAGATGGTAGTTCCTTACCTCCCCCGTAGTTGAGGGCAAAATCTTGGTCTTAGCGTCTTTCAAGTTCTTCATAGTGATCAACAGATATAAATCCCAAATGACTCAAAGAATAGAGATATGCTCCCCGGCAACGGCGCCAGAAATTAGTCTTGATAACCCACAAGTGTAGGGGATCACAACAGCTTTCGAGGGTGAAGTACAACCCAAATTAACTGATTCGACACAAGGGGAGCCAAAGAATATTCTTTAGTATTAGTAGTTGAGTTGTCAATTCAACCACACCTGGATAACTTAGTATCTGCAGCAAGTATTTAGTAGCAAAAGTGGTATGATAGTAATGGTAACAGTAGCAACAATAAAGGTAAATGTTTTTGGGTTTTTGTAGTAGTTGTAAAAGTAGCGACGTAAAAGTAAATAAGCGAAGAACAATATATGAAAAGCTCACAGCAATGGATTAGTGATGGATAATTATGCTAGATGCGATTCCTCATGCAATAGTTATAACATAGGGTGATATAGAACTAGCTCCAATTCATCAATGTAATGTAGGCATGTATTCCGTAAATAGTCATACGAGCTTATGGAAAAGAACTTGTATGATGTCTTTTGTCCTACCCTCCTGTTGCAGCGGGGTCCTAGTGGAAACTAAGGGATATCAAGGCCTCCTTTTAATAGAGAACTGGACCAAAGCATTAACACATAGTAAAACTCCTCAAACTACGGTCATCACCGAGAAGTATCCCGATTATTGTCACTTCGGGGTTGTCGGATCATAACACATAATAGGTGACTATAGACTTGCAAGATAGGATCAAGAAAACACATATATTCATGAAAACATAATAGGTTCAGATCTGAAATCATGGCACTCGGGCCCTAATGACAAGCATTAAGCATAGCAAAGTCATAGCAACATCAATCTCAGTACATAGTGGATACTAGGGATCAAACCCTAACAAAACTAACTTGATTACATGGTAAATCTCATCCAACCCATCACCGTCCAGCAAGCCTACGATGGAATTATTCACACACGGCGGTGAGCATCATGAAATTGGTGATGGAGGATGGTTGATGATGACGACGGCGACGAATCCCCCTCTCCGGAGCCCCGAACAGACTCCAGATCAGCCCTCCCAAGAGAGATGGCTCCGTGTCGTAAAAGGTGATGAAACTTTCTCTCTGATTTTTTTCTCCCTGAGACGGAATATATGGAGTTGGAGTTGAGGTCGGTGGAGGTCCAGGGGGCCCATAAGATAGGAGGCCGCGCCGTAGGGGGGCCACGCCCCCTGTCTCGTGGACAGGCTGTGGGCCCCCTGGCATTAATTCTTTCGCCAAAAATTCTTATTGATTCCAAAAAGTGCCTCCGTGGATTTCCAGGACATTCTGAGAACTTTTCTTTTCTACACATAAAACAACATCATGGCAGTTCTGCTGAAAACAACGGCAGTCCGGGTTAGTTTCATTCAAATCATGCAAGTTAGAGTCCAAAACAAGGGCAAAAGTGTTTGGAAAAGTAGATATGTTGGAGACGTATCATGCTGCTACTAACTTTTAGCTGTAGCGCGATACTAGTAGCGCGGGTACCCGCGCTACTAGTAGCGATTTTACCCGCGCTGCTAGTAGCCTTTTTCCTACACTACTAGAAAAACCCCTACTAATGGCGCACCTAATATGGCCATTAATGGCGCATCTGTGGTGCGCCATTAATAGCACGCCATTAGTAATTTTTACTAATGGCGCACCACCTGGCGCGCCATTAGTATCTGGTATACTAATGGCGCACCGAGGGTGAGCCATTAGTATAGGCCAGGGTGCGCCATTAGTATGCCTCCCAGGGGCCATGTATACCCAGGTGCTTTGGCATACTAATGGCGCACCACCACTTGATGCGCCATTAGTAACCGCGGCATACTAATGGCGCACTGCCCAGTGATGCGCCATTAGTATGACAGTGCATACTAATGGCGCACTGTCATGTGATGCGCCATTAGTATGAATATTAGGTTTTTTTATTTTTTATTTTCTGTTTTTTGCACAGGTTACAAAATGTATAATTTGACAAAATATAGACAGCACACATCAACAACAGATTCATCGAATACAATAGAAGATTAGTCTTTGAATACAATTCATCATATTAGTCTCCGAATACAATTCATCATATTAGTCTCCGAATTGAAAAGACCGAACAAAGATAGAACATTATATTACAAGTCTCGAGACCGCGAGTAGCGAGTTTGTCTTCACATTACAAGTCGATATCGATCATCTAAACTACCATCACATAGAAGAGAGCTGCGGTCATCACGATGAGCATCATCACGATGAAACTCGTCTTCATCCGGTTCCTCCAACGCTCCCTCCCCTCTCCTGCTAGATACCGGGCGTATCTAGATTCGGCCTCGGCCCTAGTGGTGTACCCTTTGTAACTGTTACCGCTGAATCGGTGAACCTGTCTCCGACACTCGTCCCAGTCATCGTAGACTCCGGGAACCTTACCCTTGTACACGACATACGTCGGCATCGCTATGCACTAGCCAAACAAAACGTTAGTACCAATTCACAGACAATACATAAGCAATATATAAGTATGCATCAGAACGATCGGAAGAGAAAAGCAAGACATTAATAGCATCGATTACATCTAAGTTGAACGACTCTCGAAACCAAAGAGACATACTACAAGTTCATTAAAGTTTAATTACAACATGAGCCAATCGATGTTTCAGAACTAGACACAGCATCACTGCTTTCGACTCGACTCAAGGGACCGGAGCGTGGATGAAGCCGCCGTCTATCGTGGGAGTCATGAAATAACATTCGTTGTCAGCCTGCATTTGTAGAATTGTGTCGATGTCACTGTTGGACGGTTGATTGTTGAGGTAGAACTGCCCCGAGGTACGAAGGACATCTTGATGGATGATTTCCGCAAACTCCGACTGGATGCGAAAGAATTCTTGTCGAAGGTCCGCGTCCTGGATTGCCGACACGCTCTTTGCCCAATCTTTGAGTTTACTCGGTAGCAGAAGTTGATGATGGTCCCGTACGATCTCCCGCATGTGATGGATGGCGTTGTAGGCACCCTTCTGACCGCCAGGCGGCTGCTTGACGCAGCAGAACATCGTATTGTGGGAGAACACGTGCTTGCCGTACTTACGAATAGGCCTGGTGAAGGTGCCTCCAGATTTGGCGTAGCCGGGGAGAACATCATCAAGAACCTTCTTGACATTTGTGTAGTCTACATTCGGCTGATGGTCCGGGTCGAAATACATGGCCATGGAATATTTGGGGCTTAGGGGGATGAGCGTGCAACGTGTGTCACTGCAGAAAACACAGAATGTTAAAAGAAAAATGATCGAAATGTAAGAATTCATATGTTACGGGCCGGTTGAGGGGAGGACTTACTCGGGAAAGTAAGGCACGAGGAAGTTATCCTTATCTTGGTTTGCCAGAATGACGCCTTCGAGGTAAGAACTCGCGACTTGCCGGTCCCCAGCGCTGCCCAAGATCTTGGCACGCATGTAGAAGGGGTCGACTATCACGATGTCCGGGGTCTTGTCGCGAATGATCCGCATCTCCATACTCAGCGAAAATAGCCGAACAAAGGTGTAGTGCAGCGGATGAAGGTTCAACATAGTGTGGATGTCATCAAAACGCAGGACGATCATACGCCCGATGGAGTTATCCACAAAGCCCTTGCCCTCTGGCACCTTGGCCACGAAAACTCGGTATGCCACATCCTTCTCTCTGAGACGCCGCTTCTCCAAAGCAAGAACACTGTCATGCAGACTCCGCATAGCACCGGTTGCAGCATTGAGCATATATGTCGGTAGCATCGCCCTACCCGCCACATGCACCCGCCTCGAGATATCCTGCGGTGAAGGTGGCCCGTCTTGAGCACGGATCGTACTCGGTGCCGGCTGGCTCGCACCCTTCTTAGTCTTTCTTTTGCGTGCCTTCTTCTTCTCCTGTAATGGGACCGAGTTCTGCTCACAGACCGCCTTCTTGAGTGTGTTGGGGCTGATAATATTTCGCACCTCGCCTATCTGAGGCTCAGTGAAGTCGGCAGCTGGAGGCGTCTCCTGAGAGCTGAACGCCAGACGGCGCCTGTTGCAACTTGGCTTCTTCGCGGTACCAGCTAGATCGCACACGTCTTTTGTTGGGTTTGGTTCTTGAGAAGGAGGCCCCATGAAGTCGCCATCGTACCCATGATTGGCAAAGTACTGATCGACGTTGGCAAATGTATCATCGTCGTCGTCGTCGTTCTGATCCCGTGCCATATGCATGTTTGGATCCAGTGGCATAGGGATGTCCGGCACCGTTACGGCGGTCTTGCCATGGGGCCGACTTGGCGCCGGCACGACTGGCAGTGTTGTCTTTGGGGTGGTGTCCCCCGCCCCCAAACGAATCTGGCTCTTCGGCCAAACCAGGGGCCAGCTCAGGCGGGCGCTGAGTGTCATCACGTCATCATCGTCGGCCCCGACGGGTCGAATCGGAGGTAACAAGTCGTCGCAGCCTGGCAGCACCCGAACCAGTTGAACCCTAAACAAGTTGGGTGGCATCTGGGTACCGTGGAACAAGGGGTTGCCCGATTGAACGATTTTGCCCTTGGCGACATTGACCAACTCATTGTTCACGAAGTGGAGGAGAGTGCACGGAACATCGGCGGCGCCCTGCGAAAACATGTAGGGCGTCAGGGATGCCGAGTCAAAGGCAAGGAGATGAAGTCCTCGGCTGAGAGAGGTTTAATTAGTTACCGTGATGATGGCGTCGAGCTCGGCTAATGTCGACGCACCGCCAACGGCAGGCGTGTAGTTGACGGAGGGGCCGCTTGCTGAAGAGGTGCCGGCCGGCGTACACCCGGGTGCATTAAGCTCCCATGCCGGCATCGGAGACACCAATGCCGCCTCCGCCAGAGGCACCAATGGCCCCGCCATCGCATTATGCGAGTTGCTGGCCGTGAAGCTAGGAATCGGGGGCGGCCCCTGTTGGCCGCCCGCAATCCACGCACTCAACCCCGAGATCAAGGTAGGCACAAGGGCGGTGATCGTCGCTCCGAGTCGTTGTTCCACTTGCTCTTGGACAATCTTCGGAATCCGCGCCACCTGTGCCTTGAGTTCTTGAACCTCTCGCGCCTGGCTTTCCGAGCTGGTCTTTTTCTCCTTCCGCACACCAGCGGTATAGTATGACCCCCATTTTGCCGACAAGCCTTTGCCGGCACACGACCAGCTGACGTCGGCTTACTGAGCTTATCCTTGTTCTTCATTACATTCAACGCCCTATTTAGAGTGGTGTCCCAAGGGTTGCTCTTAGTCGACCCCGCGCTACTGCTTTCAGTCGCCTGCGGAAGGAATGTGAACCATTTAGAAATTTGGCTTCATTAATTAGAATGCAACCATATGGAGCTAATTACGCGGGGGTGTATTCCTTACCAGAACAAGCTCAAGCTGCCTGGTCTTCGGATCCGTGGTAAGCTCCTTTGTTTTCGAGTCCTTCTTGTACCGGGCCCTGACAAAGTTCCTGGTCTGCTTGTTACCGCTGTATTTCTCGAAGAGGGGCGGTAGGCCTTGCTCGGCACGGTCTGCCTCCTCCTTGTCCCATATAGGCTCCGCCACTCTGTAACCGCCGGGACCGAGTGTGTGTTCCCCTATGTTCAGCTCCCGCATTTGTTTCCCCCACTCACTTGATTGGGATCTTGCGGTGCTCGAGCAATTGATCTTGAAGTCGTTGTAGTCATCTTCGGTGATCGAAGGATTTTTCTCCTTGATCTTCTGATAACTCTCACCTTTCTCGATCATTCTCTTCACATTGCTTTTCCAAGTAGATAGGGCCTTGCTCATCTTCGTGAGGGTAGCATTGTTCACTTTATTCCCTTTGAGGCTTGTGTTTGCAAATTCAGCGGGGAACTTGTATCATTCGTGCAGCTTCGTGAAGAGGAGGTGGCGCAAATTCCCTCGGTCAGGATGCCTCAGGTTCTCGGTGTTGATCGAGACGGTGCTCCGGACAATGCACCCGAGCTGAAGCGAGTACCCCTTGACTATTCGTTCGGGCGCCATTGGATACCCGTTGGAGTCCACTTCAGTAACTTCCTCCTTGAGGGTGAGGAGCACGATCGGGCGCCAGTCCTTCCGTTGCCTCTTCGGTTGGCTGCCATCTGTGCGGGCGCCGCCATCATCAGTGGTGGCATCCTCGGCGGCACCATCAGTGTTGGCATCAGTGTGGTCATCCTCGGCGGCACCATCAGTGGTCTCAGGATCAGTGGGGAAGGCGGCGGCCTCATACAAGTGAGGTTGTTCCTCCATCTCCTGGGACAGCTCCCAGAATGCCTTGCCGCCCGAACCCCCGGCCTCATCGTTGTGGGCCATGTTTCTCTCTAAATAGAAACAAAGTTTGGTCAAAAATTTGGTTATTGTCAAGGAACAAGATCATGGTCTCATCATTTAGGGTTTGTCGACACCGAGGCATCCTAAAATCTAAGCTTTTATCATTGAGGGTTTTTCGACGCCGAGGCACCCTAAAAGCCTAAGCTTTCATCATTTCGGTTTTTATCGACACCGAGGCACCCTAAAAGCCATGCATTAGTCACAAGTACGCCGGGGCACTTGATCCTACTTAATTAACTACTACGATACCCCGGCCCATGCATTAGTCACAAGTACCCCATATGTCCTATTTTTAGCAAAGTCATGCTAAAATTCACGGAAAATTTCAGCATGACCTTTGCTGAAAATAGGACATATGGAGTACCCGAATTTGCCGGAACGGAAGTTAATCGACATTCCGGCAAACTCAAGGGCCTCTCGGGGTACCTGCAAAATCATTATCCCAGGTGGACATGGATGCAATGTCACATGTCACATGGATCCCACACCCACAGGAGCTCTGCTAACAAATGTGCTCTGCTTCAACACAAATGTGCTCTGCTTCAACACATTGGAAACTGAGTTCTGACTGCTACAAATTCAGTTTTCAGATACCAGAAATCAGGAGCCTACATGGTACCATTTTGTTATCCTAGCAAGAACAGCATGAGCCAAACAAGTAAATGGAAAACATGTTTCCTCAACAAGCAAAAAGGGAAAATGCAATTTATGGCACATAGATGTTGATCCACTGACATTCATAAATTTCAGAAGAGAAAACAGCAGGCATTGCCCATGCAGTATTTACTGCTAACCAGGGAGAAGAGGTTCTTATTTTCACTCCCAACAACAAGCAGGAAAATGTCTACATCGATGCACTCGGACGAAGAAAGTGCAGCATACATATAGTTCATAACAGAGTGCACTATGTTATGCTATGAAAACATATTCAGTTATGCTATCCCTCAAGTTATGCTATGAAAACATATTCAGTTTTTGAGACACCAATAATTAAGAACCTACAGACAAGTATTAAGAGAGCAACTACACTAGGATTAAAGAAATTGACTCCTAACTACTACCTAGTTCAGCGTTGAGACTCCACCAATTAAGGTCCTACATAGTAATAGACCATCTAAAATAGCATTCCACTACTACCCACTACAAGCAGTATGTGCTAAACTAGCATGTCACTACTACAGACTAGATTGGAAACTGGGTCCTAGCAGCTACATATTCAGTTTGCAACATAACCAATCAAGACCCTACAAGGTGCCACTTGTTCATCCTACCAAGAAGAGCAGCATCCAGAAAAGCCCCATATTTCATGCACTCTGCTTCTACACAAATGTGCTCTGCTCCTAGCTAGTTTCAGTTCAGATCTGATTACTCTTTGCTCTTATCCTGGTTTAGATCTTGTGGTAATTAAATAAATGTCCGTATATGCAATTGCAGACCAAAACAAAACTACAATTAACAGCCCCTATTTTATTGCAAGTAAATTTGCTATCTTATACTCCCTCCTCTCTGGATTAGAGATCCTGCGTGTAAATCTAGGTTGTCTATTTTACCAACATAACAATACATATCACAAAAGTTATACCGTTAGTAGAAAGTACAATAAATCTTCAGTTAAAATGCTATCTGGTCTAAAACCACGACACTTATTCTAGGTCCGAGGGAGTATATATTTCTTGTGTTGAAATCAATTACTGACAGGGAATAGCACAGGCACACAGCAAACCCCTTATGAAGAAGAGATCAAAGATCATACTTGACTTCCTAATAACTAATGCATGCACTGCACTGACTGGATGATGAGCCTACTAGAGTAGACAAAACAAACAGACAATGCAAACAACCAACCAACTACTGAAGCACATGCAGAGCAGAGCAAAAGAATAAAGCATCAACTTTGTCAAGCGTATGAAATTGCTTAGGTTCAACAGAAAACAAAAATGCCCTATCAATTTTCAATGCCCTGTTTAATTGACCAAACAAGTGTTTTTATAGGCATAATACTATGAATGCCAAGAATCTAGACAATACACACACTGGTATAAAATGAAGATAGGAACAGAGCCGTTGCTCATAGGTATAGAAGGGTCAATTTCCAATTCCAGTAGGAAACTTTGGCTTCTATAGCAGAAAGATAGCACACTTCAAGGACATTCGCTGATTCACAACACAAAGATTGGAGCCACTCGAATGATAATTATCTGGATGCTCTTCATCACAATTTACTCTAACAGCATCACAACTTTGAACAAACGAAACTATCAAGCTGGAACATAGTAAACTAACAAATTGATGTAGGCACTCACAAGCCGTTCTGATCCGGACGGTAAATTGTGACTAAATAAATGTATACTCCTCCTACAACTAACCTTTTTGATAGATTTGGGAGCAAAAAGGGCTCGGCTGTCCGCCTGTCCCAATCCAAATTCACCAAGATCCGGCCTTCTCTTGGGAGCAAAAAGGGCTTGGATTAGTTTTCTCTCCGCAGGGTGGGGGAGTCGAAGGAAGGGAGGAGAGGAAAGGGGAGGGGCGGGGCGGCTGACCTTCTCGGAGTACACAGCGCGGCGCTGGTGTCGGGGCGGCGTCGAGGGCGGCGGAGCGACGGTGGTGTCGGGGCGGCGCTGGCGACGGTGGTGTGGACGGGGCGGCACTGGTGTCGAGGCAGCGTCGAGGGCGGCGGGGCGACGGTGGTGTCGGGGCGGCGCTGGTGACGGCGGTGTGGACGGGGCGGCGCTGGTGTCGGGGCGGCGTCGAGGGCGGCGGGGCGACGGTGGTGTCGGGGCGGCGCTGGCGACGGTGGTGTGGACGGGGCGGCACTGGTGTCGGGGCGGCGTCGAGGGCGGCGGGGCGACGGTGGTGTCGGGGCGGAGCTGGCGACGGTGGTGTGGACGGGGCGGCGTGGGCTCGAGGGGGAGGAAGGGGAGAGGGAGGCGGCGGGGGCGCGTGGGCGGCAATGACGCAGTGGGTCAGGGCAGTGGGAAGGGGGGATCGGGCACAATACTAATGGCGCACCTCACCGTGGTGCGCCATTAGTATTTTTTTTATTTCAACTCGAGCCAACAGGTTATGTACCACCAGAACTGATCCACATCAAGTCCCCTCTACTAGCTTGACTGGTCAGCAGCTAGTTCTCACACCACGAGGTCCTGGGTTCGACTCCCAGGCTCCACAAATTTTTTTTTAGCATTTAAAAAGCTGTTTGATACTTATTTGTGTTTAAATATGTTCAAACTTGTTTAAATAATAACAGTAATATTTTTTATAAGACAGTAGCATTTAAAAAGCTGTTTGATACTTATTTTTTTATAAGACGGTGCGCGGGGTGCGGGGGGTCGGCGGCGGCGGTTGAGTAGGGGAATCGAGGGTGCGGGGAGTCGGCGGCGGCGGCCGGTGGACTAGGGGGTGCTCGGCAGCGAGGGGGACCGGATCTGGCGAGGTGGGATAGCGATCGAGATGGAGAGGGATCGAGATCGAGTGTCCATGAAATTTAAAAATATTCATGATAGTTCAAAAAGTACCCATGAAATACAATCAAGAAATGAAGGCTACGATTTAAATACAATCGATCTTAGCTAGCTATCTGTTCACAATCTTCTTGCCCTTCTTTTTCGCAAATGGAGTTCTTCTGTGGAACGGACGTCCTTTAGGTAGGGTGGTCCTGCTTCTTCTTGTGGTGTATGCTGCTACTTCATCATTGTCGTCATGTTCGATCCTCGGGTCGCCGTACTTGTCGAAGTCTTGCTCATTGGCTACTCCATCCATTCCGATGATCTTCCTTTTGCCTCTCCTCACGACAACATGACTGGGCTATGGCGGGTCGGTAATGAAGAAGCATTGGTCCACTTGGGAAGCCAGTACCCATGGCTCATTTTTCGCGGTGACGTTTGCGCCCGCGGTCTTGGATTTGGCTTCGGGTATAACCATGGTGGTGAAATACCGGTCTTCTTTTATGACGTTCTTGGCCCATCTGACACGGAACATCGGGACCTTCTCTCCAGCGTAGCTCAGCTCCCAGATCTCCTCGATCCTTCCGTAGTATCTGTCCTTGTCGTTACCGGTGTAGGATTCCATCGTTACCCCGGAGTTCTGATAACCATCGCTCTTCATGTCCTTGGCCTCGGTGTAGAATGTGTAGCCGTTGATATCGTACGCCTCATAGGTCATCAGGTTGTGCTCGGCGCCCTGTGACAAGGCGAATATGAGTTGTTCTTCCGCGAAAGAATCCTCATGTAAAGGGTACGATAGAAGCTTCTGCTTGAACCAACGCGTGAAACATGAGTTGTGCTCTTTGAGTATATCTCCGTCCGTCCTCTGTTGGCCTCGGTCATTGTACGTCTTCTTTATAAAGGTTTTGTGCTCTACCACCCAAGGATCGACCACGTCTATGTGTTGTAGCGCGACTAGGTTTGCTCTTTCAAAGTCGGCGAGTCGACCCTCGAAGTCGACATGCATTTCGCGGCGACCCTCACGGTGACTCCATCCAGCGAGCCTGCCGAGGTGCCTGTTGACGGGCAGACCAACGGGGTTCTCGATGCCTAGATAATTCGTGCAGTAGGAGATGCACTCTTCGGTCAGAAAGCCCCTGGCTATGCTTCCTTCTGGACGTGACATGTTGCGAACGTATCCTTTGATGACACCATTCATCCTTTCGAACGGCATCATGCTGTGCAGGAACGTCGGCCCGAGTTGGATGATATCCTCCACTATATGGACCAGCAGATGCACCATAACGTCGAAGAATGCGGGCGGGAAGTACATCTCAAGCTCGCATAGTATCACCACGATCTCTTCCTGTAGCCTTCTGAGTTGCCTCACGCCAATCGACTTCCGAGAGATGACGTCGAAGAAGTTGCATAGGCCAAATAGCATTTCATGGACGTGCGCGTCCATGATCCCATGGATTGCAACTGGAAGTATCTACGTCATCAGCACGTGACAGTCGTGAGACTTCATCCCGCTGAACTTCTGCTTCACTGGGTCTAGGTATCTGCTTATCTTCCCCGCGTAACCATAAGGAAGTTTTACTCCTAGGAGGCAGGTGAAAAACTGCTCGATCTCCTCCTGACTTAGAGTGAAGCACGCGGGAGGGTAGTCATTTCCGGTCTTCTTGGCCTTTTTGCCTTTGCGACGACTTTCTGTGTCCTGCTTCGCCTCATCATCATCATCATCATCATCATCATCATCATCATCATCATCATCATCATATATAGCGTGAAGCTCCTGCCTGATGCCCATTGATTTCAAGTCTGCCCTTGCTTTCGGCCCATCTTTGGTCCTCTCTAGCATGTTGAGCAGGGTACCAAGCAGACTCTCGCACACGTTCTTCGTGATATGCATGACATCAAGGCTGTGAGGCACACGGTGGATCTTCCAGTACGGCAAGTCCCAGAAAACAGACCTCATTTTCCATACCTTCAGCAGTGGCTCTGGCGCCTTTCGCTTCTTTCCCAGCTCTGGCGCCTTTTGCTTCTTTCCCGGCAGTGGGCAGTCTTTCCAATTTTTCAACAGCTTGTCTATTTCCTCGCCGCTCCTCGTACACGGGCGTTTTCGGGGTTCGGTTTCACCATCGAACAGATCCTTGCGTTTCCTCCACGGGTCATCGTCGCGAAGCCACCTTCGATGTCCCATGAACACGGTTTTCGAAGACCCGGGATCTCTATCTAGCTGGCGATACGTTGTGTCATCCATGCACCTTACGCATCCAGAAAATCCGTGGACTACCTGCCCCGCAAGATATCCGTAACCGAGATAGTCGTGCACCGTCGTGAGCAGTGCGGCTCTCATAGGGAAATATTCTTTCTCTGCGGCGTCCCACGTATTGGCTGGCGTTTTCCACAGCATGTCAAGCTCCTCTTTCAGCAGCCCCAGATACAGATTGATGTCGTTCGCTGGTTGTTTCGGCCCTTCAATTAGCATACTCATGTGAATGTACTTCCTCTTCATGCACAACCAGGGGGGAAGGTTGTACATCCACACAAACATAGGCCAGGTGCTATGTGTGCTTCTCTGGCTGCCAAACGGATTGACTCCATCGGTACTCGCGCCCAGCACGATGTTCCTTGGACCGTTCCCAAATTCTGGGTATTCGAAGTGTCGTGGTTCTAAGTCTGACAGTAGAGTGGGGGGTAGGTATGGAGAGGCAAGATCCTAGCTATGGAGAGGTTGTAAACACAAGCGATGTACGAGTTCAGGCCCTTCTCGGAGGAAGTAAAAGCCCTACGTCTCAGAGCCCTGAGGCGGTCGAGTGGATTATGTGTATAGGTATTACAAGAGTGCGAACCCTTCTGCCTGTGGAGGGGGGTGGCTTATATAGAGTGTGCCAGCACCCCTGCCAGCCCACATGATGAAATGATTTAAGTACATTAAGTCTGGGACGTTACTGGTAACGCCCCACATAAAGTGCCTTAACTATCATTAAGTCTATTCAATTACAGGCCGTTGCAGTGCAGAGTGCCTTCTGACCTTCTGGTGGTCGAGTGAGTCTCCATGGTCGAGTCCTTCTAGTCAGTCGAGTGGGTTCTTCGTTGGTCGACTGGAAGGTGATCTCTTCTAAGGCTGTCCTTGGGTAGGACATCTAGGTCAGGCCTATGCCCCTATCCTAGGTACATGAATCCATCATTAGCCCCCGAATGGATTGAGGCTTGAATGAGGAAGGAGTTGATGCTGTTTCCGATTGATTTTTGGTATACTGGCTATGCGTCGTTCGCGACCAAGATCTTCTTTGTTGATAACGAACAACTTTTCTTCAGTCGACTCGATCCATTCTTGTCTTTCGTCGAGTGATCTTTTAGACTTTGCCGGTCCCGAGCGACGGATCGCAAGACATCTCGCGTCTGACAGACCGATCTGCCACTCGCGGATTCCACGGGATACGAAATTTGGGGGAGCACGCGAAGCGGAACGAACCGCGGCGCTCGGACGGGACAGGACATAGACGCCTCGATCTCCGTGCCGCTTTTTCCGCCACGTATCGTGTCAATGCAACTGTTTCGGGTTATGATTAGATTGACCGGGTCTACCTGTCATCCACTCGGAAGGGATGTTATAAATGCGACTAGCGAGGGTTTCTGAACAATGCTCCATTCTTTCTCCTCTGCTCTCCTCGTCTCCGCCCAAGGCACCCGCTTTCGCCTCCGCAAAGCTCTTCTTCGTGCACCTCGCTGGCAGCCATGGTCAAAGAGAAGACGGCGGTGCTGGAGCGCGCAAAGAAGGCGTCGGCGGCGGAGAAGGCGCCGGCGGCGGAGAAGGCGAAGGGGAGATCCACCAGCCGCAGCGGGTCTTCGTTGAGATCCCGCCTGCCGAAGGGCTGGGTCCAGGGAGATTGGATCCAGTCGACCATCAGGGAGAAGGATCTCCTCGACGTGGCCGACGACGGGCTGATGCCCCACGGCGTCGCAAGACTTCCAGGAAAAGAGTGGCAACCCCAGCCAGAAGAGGGTGAGTGTGTGCTCCTGGCCACTCATGTCGATCGAGGATTTTCTCTGTCACCGAGCGTTTTCTTTCGTGGTTTTTTGAACTTCTTTGGAGCCCAACTCCACCACTTTACTCCGAATTCCATCGCGTATCTTGCTGCGTTTGTATCCATGTGCGAGAGCTTCCTGGGCTGTCGACCGCACTGGGGCTTGTTCAAGCACATCTTCACCTGTCGTTCTCAGACCGTGAAGAAGGTGAGTCCAGGCGATGAGAAAACCCAAGTTGTCCAAATGTGCGGGGGCCTGGGAATTCAAGTGAGGAATAAGAGCACCTTCCCAGCTATGACGTTTCCCGAGTCGGTCAGGGGCTGGCAGTCGACCTGGTTCTACTGCCAGAATGAGCCGACGCTGGGGCAGTCGAGTGGACTCCCTCCATTCACCATGAGCCGAGTGAACAAGCCCTCCTCTCTGAAGGTGGTTCCGGAGGAGAGAGCCGATGTGAAGATGTTGATGGATCGCGTGGTGCAGTTGGTTCGGGACGGCGTGACTGGCATGGACCTTCTGGAGGTTTTCCTTCGGCGGCGTATCCAGCCTCTTCAGTTCTGGAGCCATTGCATGTGGTTGTACTGCGGAACTGAAGACGAGACTCGAGTCCACCCGGAAGTAGTCGACGACGCCACGGTGGAAAGATGGATGGCTGCGGTCAATGGGAACAAGGATAATCCCCATGGATCCAGGAGGATTCCTCCACTCGACCATCACAGCGTTCCAGATAAGGTATATTTGCTCTGCCTTCCATTGTATATTTGTCGAATTTGTTTCTGTATGTTCTGCAACTTGGTCGATTGATCTCTGTCTTGACGTCTTCCAGGCCCTTACCGAGCTGTATTCGATGCCCAATGGCGCTCAGGCTCCGACTGAGGAGGGAGAAGCCAGCGGGGGCGAGAGCCAGGATGAGTGGGATTCGGACGCTGCCGAAGATGACGACGATGACGACGACGATGATGAGGACAAAGAAGAGGAGGAGGAGGAGGTTGCACCACCGCGCTTGGAAAGGCGGTCGAAACTTGTCCATGACCCCACGACTGAACGCGGTAAGGGAGTTGCGACTGCCTCGTAGTCGACAAAACGCCCTCGGACCGCTTCTCCGGTGCCGAGTGAAAAGGCGCCGAAGCAGTCGAAGGTGGCCCCGTCAAAGCCAACCAAGCTCCTGCCGAAGATGAAGGTGTCCATCCCCACCATATCAGGGTAAACATGTTGCTTAAGTCCTCTTGTTTTGTATAAGCTTTATCTCTGGTTGATACTTGAGTTAGTCGACTGATTCTTTGGAACTTCAGTGCTGCAACTTCTGAGACCTCAGGCAAGGCTGACGACCATGAGATGGAGGAAGCAGCAACCTCAAATCCTGGTACTATACTCTCAATTCTGTCCCTAATCGATTGACTCATGATTTCTAACTTTGATTCTTTTTCTGAAGCTCCATCCAATGACATTATCACCCTTCCTGATAATGATGATGATGAGGATGAAGAACCGCTGAGGCATAGGAGGAGCAGGAAGGCGTCTACTGGTAAGGCAACCCAGGATGCGACGGCGCCCGAGACTGTGGTCACGGAGGGGGAGAACCCCACTCGACACACCGTGTCTTTCGCGGTGCCGTTGATGAGTGCTCATCCCACTTTGTCGAGTGCTGCACAACCTTCGCTCTTCACAACACATCACGTCCCAGAGGACCAAGCCAGCGCTGCTAAGGAGGCGATACGCCAAGCGGGGATCATGATGGAGCAGGTGAAGATCATCCGGGATGCAAGCCAAGCAGCTTATGACGCTAGCTCCGCCCTTCAAAGCAATGTTCATGTCAGTCAACCACCGCCTGTTCTGTTCGGATATGCTATCAAAACTTTTTCTTTCTGAAATCCATAGCAATCACCCAGTGGGTGTGTCGATAAAAAACTCCGTGTTAGCGGGGGCACGCTGAGTGCACCCGCTGGGTGTAGTCCCCAAGGCTAAGGTCGACTGCTGGCAGTCGGCCTTAGGCTTTATAAGTAAAGGCTTTTCGTCATTCGACTGGATCGAATGGATTTCTGAAACCGGTGGGGGCACGCTGAGTGCACCCACTGGGTGTAGTCCCCGAGACTGTGGTCGATTGCTTGCAGTCGACTACAGTCTGAAGAGCACGTCTTTTTTTTAGGGTCGACTGGTCGACTCTGTCTTGAACAGAATTAGTGGGGGCACACTGAGTGCACCCACTGGGTGTAGCCCCCGAGACTACGGTCGAATGCTTGCCTTCGACTGTAGTCTTAGAAACGTGTGATTTTCTCTTATCCACTCGGAAGTGAATTATCTTTGATATTTTGTCAATTGGTTCTTCGTAGAAATCTTGTGACCTTGCGGCTCGCTATACCGAACTGGAGCAGAAGCACATTCAGCTCGAGCTAGATCTGAAGCTGGTGCAGGAGAATCTGACGAAGGCGAAGGAGGAGACCAAAGGTATGTTCGGTGAGACCTCGACGACTCCTTTTTCCTTCCATTTGTTTCAAAATCTGACTTTGCTGTAACTTGCAGGCAAGGTGAAGGAGGCCCAGAAGAAGAAGGACCTTGAGCTAGCTGAGAAGACCAAGCTTGCTGACGAGAAGTTAGCTTCAGTCACCAAGCTTGAACAGGAAAATACCAATCTGAAAGCTGCTCTGGCGATTGCCACCAAGGATGTCGACCGACTGAAAACTGACAAGACTACCTTGACCGAGAAGATCAACCAGTTGATTGGGAAGAAGAATGACTTGGAAGGCTTCCTGGGTGGTCTTGCCAAGAAATTGTTCTTTATGCTCGAAGGTAATCTTTTACACTCGACCAACATTTTCAACTGTGATGCTTCCATTCGACCATTGTCTTGATTCGGCGTTTTGTCCTTGCAGAATTCTGTCGAAACTTTGAAGAAGAGACTAGCCAGTTGGATCCGAACCTTGACCCTGTCAATTCTCCGGTGAATGATGAAGTTGCCATGAATGTCTTCCGACTGGAGTCCCGCGTTGCAGCTGTCGTGGACTATCTTGCAAGGCTGAAGGCCGCCACTTCTCGCATCGACTCGACGCTTTGGCCCAGGGCGACACTTCAGAATGACCTCGAGTCGTTGATGGCTTGACTAAACGCAGTCCCCGACAGTGCGCAAGAGTGGAAGAAGTCCTCGGCTTGGTGTGGCATGGATGTTGCTCTGTGTCTGACCCGAGTCCACTGCAAGGACGCGCGAGAAGAGAAGCTGGCGGCTCTCCGAGTGGCCAACACCAAGAAACACGACTTCAGGTCCTTCATGGAAACTTTCATCGCTGCTGCTACCCGGATCGCAGACGGGATCGACCTCGACGAGTTCGTTGCTCCTTCCAGCCCTCCACAGGAGGGGTAAAAAACTTTCTTTAAGCCCGACACTTTAAATTTGCCTCGGTATGCCGAGTGGAATTGTAACCGATAAACCTTAACAGGCTTAGTGCCTGAGCACTCTCGGTTCCTTTAGGTATCGACCTAAACTTGGATTTGATGTTTGGATATGATTGCTCTTGGCTCGAATTGTCCTTTGCAGGTTCACAGCAAGATGCCCACTGCAGTCGACTTATTCCTTAGGCGAGCACTGGGCTGCAGCTAAGCCCCCGAGTGAGAGGTTTGCTCTTCACTCGGTAGGATTTTTAATAACTTAGGCGAGCGCTGTGCTGCAGCTAAGCCTCCGAGTGAGAGGTTTGCTCTTCACTTGGTAGGATTTTTTATAACTTAGGCGAGCGCTGGGCTGCAGCTAAGCCCCCGAGTGAGAGGTTTGCTCTTCACTCGGTAGGATTTTTTAAAACTTAGGCGAGCGCTGGGCTGCAGCTAAGCCCCCGAGTGAGAGGTTTGCTCTTCACTCGGTAGGATTTTTTATAACTTAGGCGAGCGCTGGGCTGCAGCTAAGCCCCCGAGTGAGAGGTTTGCTCTTCACTCGGTAGGATTTTTTTATAACTTAGGCGAGCGCTGGGCTGCAGCTAAGCCCCCGAGTGAGAGGTTTGCTCTTCACTCGGTAGGATTTTTTATAACTTAGGCGAGTACTTGGACTGCAGCTAAGCCTCCGAGCGGAAGTCTGGCCTACCACTCGGTAGGATTTTAATCACTTAGGCGAGCGCTGGGCTGCAGCTATGCCCCCGAGTGAGAGGTTTGCTCTTCACTCGGTAGGATTTTTTATAACTTAGGCGAGTACTTGGACTGCAGCTAAGCCTCCGAGCGGAAGTCTGGCTTACCACTCAGTAGGATTTTAATCACTTAGGCGAGCGCTGGGCTGCAGCTAAGCCCTCGAGTGGAAGTCTGGCTTGCCACTCGGTAGGATTTTTATAACTTAGGCGAGTACTTGGACTGCAGCTAAGCCTCCGAGCGGAAGTCTGGCTTACCACTCAGTAGGATTTTAATCACTTAGGCGAGCGCTGGGCTGCAGCTAAGCCCCCGAGTGGAAGTCTGGCTTACCACTCGGTAGGATTTTAATCACTTAGGCGAGCGCTGGGCTGCAGCTATGCCCCCGAGTGAGAGGTTTTCTCTTCACTCGGTAGGATTTTTTATAACTTAGGCGAGTACTTGGACTGCAGCTAAGCCTCCGAGCGGAAATCTGGCTTACCACTTGGTAGGATATTAATCACTTAGGCGAGCGCTGGGCTGCAGGTAAGCCCCCGAGTGGAAGTCTGGCTTGCCACTCGGTAGGATTTTTATAACTTAGGCGAGTACTTGGACTGCAGCTAAGCCTCCGAGCGAAAGTCTGGCTTACCACTCGGTAGGATTTTAATCACTTAGGCGAGTGCTGGGCTGCAGCTAAGCCCCCGAGTGGAAGTCTGGCTTGCCACTCGGTAGGATTTTTATAACTTAGGCCAAACGGATTCGCGGCTAAGCCTCCGAGTGGAAGTCTGGCTTACCACTCGGTAGGATTTGTACAAACTTAGGCGAAACGGATTCGCGACTAAGCCACCCGCTGGGGGATAAAAAGTGGCAAAAATTATGAAGGAATTATGGCACTATTATTTCGAAATCGATGAACTATAGAAGTATTTTATTACAACTCATCCGAGTGGAAAACTTTAAGTGTAAAACGGGCGGAGCAGATCCGCATTCCAAGCTCGGGGCTCTTCGATATTGTGTTCGATGTTGTAGAGACGATATGCCCCGTTGTGGAGTACTTTGGTGACGATGAAGGGTCCTTCCCAAGAAGGAGCGAGCTTATGTTGTTTCTGCTGATCCACTCGGAGAACTAGATCTCCTTCTTGGAAGGCTCGACCCCTCACATTCCTGGCGTGAAAGCGACGCAAGTCCTGTTGATAGATGGTCGATCGGATCAGAGCCATCTCCCTTTCTTCCTCTAGAAGGTCGACTGCGTCCTGACGCGCTTGCTCAGCTTCTGCTTCGTTGTAGAGTTCAACTCAAGGAGCATTGTGAAGAAGATCACTCGGCAAGACTGCTTCAGCTCCATAGACCCAAAAGAATGGAGTTCTTCCGGTCGACCGATTGGGTGTGGTCCGCAAACCCCAAAGCACCGAAGGGAGTTCGTCGACCCATGCTCCAGCCGCGTGCTTGTGATCACGCATCAGTCGGGGTTTTAAACCCTTGAGGATTAAGCCATTGGCTCGCTCTGCTTGTCCATTCGACTGCGGATGAGCGACCGGAGCGTAGTCGACTCGTGTGCCTTGAGCGTTGCAGAAATCCTTGAATTCTTCCGAGTCAAAGTTCGACCCATTATCCGTAATGATGCTGTGCGGGACTCCATATCTGAACGTCAGCTCTCTGATGAAGGTAACCGCAGTACCGGCGTCAAGATTCTTGATTGGTTTAGCCTCAATCCACTTCGTGAACTTGTCGACTGCGACCAGTACGTGCGTGAAACCACTTCGACCTGTTCTCAAGGGACCGACCACGTCCAACCCCCATACTGCGAACGGCCAGACGAGTGGAATGGTCTTCAGAGCTGACGCGGGCTTGTGTGACATATTGGAGTAGAACTGACATCCTTCGCACTTGTCCACTATTTCCTTTGCCATCTCATTCGCCCTTGGCCAGTAAAATCCAGCTCGGTATGCTTTGGCTACAATGGTCCGAGAGGACGCGTGGTGACCACAGGTTCCCGAGTGGATATCATTGAGAATGAGTCGACCTTCTTCTAGCGTTATCCATTTTTGACCAACCCCAGTCGGGCTTTCTCTATACAGCTGTCCTTTGATAACGGTAAAGGCTTTGGATCGACGGACGATCTGCCGAGCCTCTTCCTCATCCTCTGGGAGCTCTTTTCTCAGGATATACGCGATATAGGGAATTGTCCAGTCGGGAGTGACCACTAAAACCTCCATGACCAAGTCGACCACTGCTGGGACCTCAACCTCAGTCGGATCTGTGGCACTCTTGGGCTGTGGAGCTTCCTCTGTGAAGGGATCCTCTTTAACTGACGGAGTGTGTATATGCTCCAAAAACACGCCACTCGGAACGGCTTCTCTTTTGGAACCTAACTTTGCCAGATCATCTGCTGCTTGATTTTTCAGTCGGGGGATGTGATGGAGCTCCAACCCCTCGAACTTCTTCTCCACCTTCCTCACTGCATTGCAGTATCCAGTCATGGCTAGGCTTCTCACGTCCCACTCCTTCATCACCTGGTTGACCACTAAATCTGAATCGCCATAAACCATCAGGCGACGGACGCCGAGTGAGATGGCCATGCGTAATCCATATAAAAGGGCCTCATACTCTGCCTCATTGTTGGAGGAATCAAAGTGAATCTGGAGCACATACCTAAGCTTATCTCCTCTGGGGGAAACTAGAACAACCCCAGCACCAGAACCATTCAGCATCTTAGAGCCATCGAAGAACATGGTCCAATGCTCTGAGTGAACTTCAGTCGGCTGCTGTTGTTCAATCCACTCGGCGAGGAAATCTGCTATTGCCTGGGACTTAATGGCTTTCTTTGCCTCAAACTTGATATCAAGGGGAAGAAGTTCAATCGCCCATTTCGCCACTCGACCAGTTGCATCTCTGTTGTGCAGAATCTCTGATAGTGGGGCGTCACTGACGACTGTGATAGAATGATCAGAGAAATAATGAGCAACCTTCTTCGTGGTCATGTATATTCCATACACAAGCTTATGATAATGAGGATATCTCTGCTTGGATGGAGTCAAGACTTCAGACAAATAATACACCGGGCGCTGAACTTTGAAGGCTTTTCCTTCTTCTTCCCGCTCGACCGTAAGTACTATACTGACGACTTGTCCTGTGGCTGCAATATAAAGCAACAGAGGCTCTTTGCTGATTGGAGTAGCAAGCACCGACTGGGTGGAGAGCAGAGCTTTTAGCTCGGCAAACGCTGCATCAGCTTCTGGAGTCCACTCGAACTTGTCTGCCTTCTTCATCAGTCGGTAAAGAGGCAATGCCTTTTCACCGAGTCGTGAGATGAATCGACTTAATGCGGCCAAGCATCCGGTGAGCTTATGGACATCGTGCACTCGCACAGGGCGTTTCATTCGGAGAATAGTGCCGATCTTCTCTGGATTAGCGTCGATCCCTCGCTCGGAAACGAGAAAACCGAGTAACTTTCCACCAGGAACTCCGAATGTGCACTTCGATGGATTGAGCTTGATATCATACCTTCTGAGGTTGGCAAATGTTTCGGCGAGGTCAGCAAGCAGGTCGGAACCTTTTCGCGACTTAACGACGATATCATCCATATAGGCTTCCACATTCTGACTGATTTGAGTGAGAAGACACTTCTGAATCATTCGCATAAATGTGGCTCCGGCATTCTTGAGGCCGAATGGCATGGTGATATAGCAGAAGCACCCGAATGAAGTGATGAATGTTGTTTTTATTTCGTCGGGTCCATACAGACGGATCTGATGATACCCGGAATATGCGTCTAGAAAAGACAATCTCTCACATCCCGCGGTCGAGTCAACAATTTGATCTATCCGAGGGAGAGGAAAATGATCTTTCGGGCAGGCCCGATTAATGTGCTTGAAGTCAATGCACATGTGAAGTGAGTTGTCCTTCTTGGGAACCATGACGACATTAGCGAGCCACTCGGAGTGGTATATCTCTCGGATAAATCCTGCCGCCAACAGTCGAGCCACTTCCTCACCAATAGCTTTTCTCTTCTGGACGGCGGACCGCCAAAGATGCTCTTTGACTGGTTTTGCTGATTTGTCGACTCTGAGGCGATGCTCAGCCAGTCCCCTGGGAACACCTGGCATGTCAGCTGGCTTCCATGCAAAAATGTCCCAGTTCTCACGGAGGAACTGGATGAGCGCTTCTTCCTATTTCGGGTCGAGTGTCGTGGACATGTGGGTCGGGGCTGCATTGGGGTCGGTCGGGTGAATGTGAACAGGCTTCGTCTCACCAGACGACTGAAATGCAGATTCTGTGGCTGGTTTCTTGGATCGCAACAAATTACTCGGATCTGCGTTTTGCTTCTATTCTTCGAACTCGACCGCTGTCACCTGGGAATCGGCAATCTTCGAGCCCTTCTGAAAGCACTCTTCTGCCTTTTTCCGATCGCCAGTGACAGTGATCACTCCTTTGGGACCTGGCATTTTCAGTTTGAGGTACACGTAACATGGTCGAGCCATGAACCGTGCATAGGCGGGCCTCCCCAAAATGGCGTGGTACGCACTCTGAAAATCCACAACCTCAAAGGTCAACTTTTCCTTGCGAAAATGCTTTGAGTCGCCAAAAACCACGTCCAGAGCTATTTGGCCGAGTGAGTCGGCTTTCTTCCCTGGTATGACTCCGTGGAAACTCATGTTGCTGGTGCTCAGTCGGGACATCGGGATGCCCATTCCTTTCAGTGTGTCTGCATACAACAAGTTCAGCCCACTACCACTGTCCATCAGCACTTTCGTCAGTCGAGTGCCTTCGACAACTGGATCGACCACCAAAGCTTGCCTCCCAGGGGTGGCAATATGAGTCGGATGATCAGATTGGTCGAATGTGATGGGTGTTTGGGACCATCTCAGATAACTTGGTTTTGCTGGGGTAACCATATTCACCTCACGGTTAATGACTTTCAGTCGACTCTTGCTTTCCACATCCGCGAAGATCATCAGAGTGGAGTTGACATGCGGATATTCTTCCTCACTGTTCTCTTTGTCTCCGGCCTTGTCTGAATCCTTCTCCTTGTCCTTAGACTGTTTTCCCTGAAACTACTGGATCAGGAGTCGACACTGGCGAGTGGTGTGCTTTGGGTAAATGATGTTTCCCTCTTCATCTTTCTTCGTGTGGATGTGGCATGGCATATCCATCACGTCGTTTCCTTCTTTATCCTTTACTTTCTTAGGATTCCAGGATCCTTTTGGCTTCCCTTTGAACTTTCCCTGAGTCACGGCCAGGGCCTCTCCAGGAGCTGCTGGCTCGGCTTTCCGCTTCTGTTTCCGACTGGAATTTCCCTTCTCCGACTGACTTGGCTTATTCTTGCCGCTTTGGAGATGGTCCTCTTCCTCGCCATTTGCGAACTTGGTAGCAATCTCCATCATTCGACTCAGGGTCATGTCCCCGGTTCGACCAAACTTTAAGCTCAATTCCCTGTTCTTGACGCCATCTTTGAAGGCGCAAACTGCTTGATGATCAGACACATTTTCCACAGTATGGTGCAGAGTGATCCACCTCTGAATGTACTCTCTGAGAGTCTCATTGGTCTTCTGCACACAAACTTGCAACTCTGTCAAACTAGCTGGTCGCTTGCAAGTTCCTTCAAAAGTTCTGACGAACACTCGGGACAAATCTTCCCAAGTGTAAATACTGCTATGAGGTAACTGATTCAACCACGCTCTGGCTGAACCTTCCAGCATGAGGGGCAAATGCTTCATGGCCACCTCGTCATTCCCACCACCAATCTGAACAGCCACTCGGTAGTCCTCAAGCCAAGTTTCAGGCTTGGACTCCCCAGTGTATTTGCTGACTCCTGTCGCCAACCTGAAATTGGGGGGAATCACTGCGGCTCTGATAACCCTGCTAAAACACTCTGGACCAGAAACATGCACTCGACTGCTCGTGGGGGCATCTCTCTCGGGTCCACCTAGATGAGCTCTGTTCCTTGCACGATAATGGATCGCGCGTCGAAGCGTGGTTCCCTGGGGTCGACTGGAACTCTTCGCCCCGCACTGAACTGACGCTTGTCATCCTGTCGCCGAGGAGCGTAAGACCCTTCCCTCGGAGGGGAAACGGGCACTCGACGCCTGTCATCTTGGTCGTGTCGGTCTCCATACTGATCTCGCTGGTTGTCACGCCCTTCCCGCCGCGGAGGTGATCTGGGACTGTGAGCCGACTGAACCGTATTCGTAGCGACGGATCGACTGTGAATTCTGTTGCGCGACTGCGACACGGCTGAGTTCTGGTCCCCTGCTGCTCGGAGCAAATCTCTGATCTGCATCAAGCCTCTCCCAGCTTCCGACTGTGAAGGCTGGATGGACTCTGCTATATGGGTTGCAGCTGCTAAATTCTGAATTGGCGTGCGGTATACCTGAGTCGGCGGGAAGAGTCGACGTCGACTGGCTTCGGGAACTCGTCGCCACGCGCGCTCGTCGAGTGCTCGTTGAAGGTTCTCCAGACGAGCGCGTTCAGCCACATTGGCCAAATGTGCCTCCTCCAAGGCGCGAGCCTCGGGGGTTTCTCCCGCAATGGGAGTATGCAGGGCATCCATGTTCCTGCGGCGAAGCTCTTCTCTCTGCAGAGAGTCGAGTGTCTCGGGCTGGTACTCTTCGTGGTCCTGTGCGGGGTCACCTCCACCGCCCGCTCCGCCACCATGGGCGAAGCCGGGAGGACTGCGGGGCCCGTCGACCATGAGAATTTCCGCCGCTGGATCACTGCTATCGCATTCGGATGCAGTCTCTACGGAGCCAGTCGACAGATCGAACAGGCCGTAGAGAGATTCGTCGGGCTCGATTGCCGCAACTTGTGCGATGGCCGTTTGGCGAGCCACCGCGTGCTTTACCCACCGCTGAAGCCTCAACCGACCAGAGCGCCTGCGCTGGTGGGAGACCGGACGGGTGACCGATAAAGGAGTCGACCGATAGGGGGCCGACGGTTGCCGCAGCAGAACACCGTGGACACATGCGCAGAAATGCGTCGCACCACGGACGGGGAGCGCATCAACGTCGAGTGGAGCCTCCTGGAGCCACGCGGAGTCGTCGGCAACAAAGGTGAGAGCGCCAAGACGGATCTCGCG
Source organism: Triticum timopheevii (assembly GCA_963921465.1). Taxonomy (NCBI): domain Eukaryota; kingdom Viridiplantae; phylum Streptophyta; class Magnoliopsida; order Poales; family Poaceae; genus Triticum; species Triticum timopheevii. The sequence goes on along the minus strand of OY997268.1, from coordinate 561,851,581 downwards.
CCCCTCGACCAAAACCCCAGCAGTCATCATGATGAAAGTACTCGGAAATACTGCAACTTCTCCACAAAATAGCTAAAACACCTGCCCCACGGTGGGCGCCAACTGTCGTGGTTCTAAGTCTGACAGTAGAGTGGGGGGTAGGTATGGAGAGGCAAGATCCTAGCTATGGAGAGGTTGTAAACACAAGCGATGTACGAGTTCAGGCCCTTCTCGGAGGAAGTAAAAGCCCTATGTCTCGGAGCCCTGAGGCAGTCGAGTGGATTATGTGTATAGGTATTACAAGAGTGCGAACCCTTCTGCCTGTGGAGGGGGGTGGCTTATATAGAGTGTGCCAGGACCCCTGCCAGCCCACATAATGAAAGGATTTAAGTACATTAAGTCTGGGACGTTACTGGTAACGCCCCACATAAAGTGCCTTAACTATCATTAAGTCTATTCAATTACAGGCCGTTGCAGTGCAGAGTGCCTTCTGACCTTCTGGTGGTCGAGTGAGTCTCCATGGTCGAGTCCTTCTAGTCAGTCGAGTGGGTTCTTTGTTGGTCGACTGGAAGGTGATCTCTTCTAAGGGTGTCCTTGGGTAGGACATCTAGGTCAGGCCTATGACCCTACCCTAGGTACATGAATCCATCACGAAGTTCAACGCTTGCCACTGGCTCGCATCCTTAGGGTGACTCAGCATCTTGTCTTTTTTATCTATCTCCGGATCATTTGCGTCATCTTCTCGCTTCTTCGCCTCCCTATCCGCGTGCCAACGCAGGAGCTTTGCTACCTTAGGGTCCGCGAAATACCGCTGCAGACGAGGAGTGATCAGAAAGTACCACACCACTTTTCGAGGAGCTTTCTTCCTCTTCTTGTATCGTGTGACACCGCACACCAGACATATGGTAGACTCCGCGTGCTCGTCCCGATAAATGATGCAATTGTTCATGCACACATGGTATTTCACGTGCGGTAAATCCAGAGGACACACGATTTTCTTTGCCTCCTCCAAACTGGTCGGGCACTTGTTCCCCTTGGGAAGACGTTCGTGCCAGAATGACATGTTCTCGTCGAAGCATGCGTCGGTCATTTTGTGTTTTACCTTCATCTCCAGAGCCATGAGCGTTACTTTCAGGTGGGTATCCTCGGGCCTGCATCCTTCATACAATGGAGTAACCGCGTCTAACTCAAGTTGATCCATCTTGGCTTTCTCTCGGGCGGCAGCTCTTGCGTTATCCGTCTGCTTGAGAAGCAGCTCTTGAATATGAGGGTCCTGCACCCAGCCCATCGATGGTCCAGCGTCGTCTGCTCCGCCGGCATCATCATCATGCCCTGCATCTTCTACATGATGACTGTGTACAGCATCACCGTCGTGATCATCTCCTGGGGATTCTTCGTCTTCTCGCCCCCCCCCCCCCCCCCGAGCCACGGTGGTTGTCTTGCTGCCCTTCCTCATTTCTTGCCCGGCCCCCATGGACGACTTCGTAGTCATCTTCATCACCTTGCCACCGATAGCCATCCATGAAACCACGCAAGAGCAGGTGGTCCCGCACCTGCCCGGTATCCGGGTCCGCAATAAGGCTATTCAGCTTGCATCTTCGACACGGACATCTTATCTTCGTCTCGTTCTTTTGAAGCATCTCGGCCTTCGCGGACCTCAAAAACCTATTCACGATGCCTTCGGTCATCGTGCGGACCATGGTTGCCTGCGGGGTAGAGCAAAACGATATTTTAGAACCAAGAAAAAATTTGGCATGACTTTCCCTAAAAATAGGACCAAAAAGAATGCTTAATGCCAAAATTCTCGCCGAAACGGAAATGAATCAACATTCCGGCAAAATATTGGCAACTATCGCATTTCAAATACCGGTACACCTCCAAACACAAACACATATGCAACACCACAAACATATGCAACACCACGAACATACATAGATCTAGCTAGGCCATAAAAAGTGCATGTGCACATTGTTGTAGGGAGAACAACATAAATATAGCTTCCCCCCTTACTTACCTAGCAAAACAAGGTAACTTAACCACTTAATTTGAATGAATCTATGGTGGAAATGAGGTGAAAAAGAGGTGGCACCCGAGACAAGGAGGAGGGGGTGGAGAGAATGAAGTGGGGAGAAAGTGAGTGTGGGAGGAGAGGCTGTCCAAAATATCTTGTTGCTGCCCACTTACTAATGGCGCACCATCAACAAATGCGCCATTAGTAATCCAGGTTACTAATGGCGCACCCCCTGGTAGTGCGCCATTAGTAGTTTTGCAAAAAAAAAAACATACTAATGGCGCACCCTGCCACGGTGCGCCATTACTAGTTTGAACTAGTAATGGCGCACCGTGGCAGGGTGCGCCATTAGTACTTTTGCAAAAAAAAGGAATAAAAAAATAATAAAAAAAATAACATTAGTGGCGCACTTTCTGGCTGGTGCGCCATTACTAGTTACAACTAGTAATGGCGCACTAACTGCGGATGCGCCATTAGTATGTTTGGACAGGCGCATTAGTTCAAAAAAAATTGGTACTAATGGCGCACAGTGGGCTTGGTGCGCCGTTAGTAGTTTCAACACTAATGGCGCATCAAAAGGTGGTGCGCCATTAGTATATACTAATGGCGCACCGCCTGTCTGGTGCGCCATTAGTGTCAATACCATCTGTAGCCCTTTTTCTAGTAGTGCTAGTAGTGTTCACCGAGGTCTTTCATTGAAAAACTTTTATTCAAGTATCCTTTTATGCTATCCATAAATTCTATATCATTTCCAATCAACAATATGTCATCCACATATAATATTAGAAATGCTATAGAGCTCCCACTCACTTTCTTGTAAATACAAGCTTCTCCAAAAGTCTGTATAAAACCATATGCTTTGATCACACTATCAAAGCGTTTATTCCAACTCCGAGAGGCTTGCACCAGTCCATAAATGGATCGTTGGAGCTTGCACACTTTGTTAGCACCTTTTGGATCAACAAAACCTTCTGGTTGCATCATATACAACTCTTCTTCCAGAAATCCATTCAGGAATGCAGTTTTGACATCCATTTGCAAAATTTCATAATCATAAAATGCAGCAATTGCTAACATGATTCGGACAGACTTAAGAATCGCTACGGGCGAGAAAGTCTCATCATAGTCAACCCCTTGAACTTGTTGAAAACCTTTTGCAATAAGTTGAGCTTTGTAGACAGTAACATTACCATCAGTGTCAGTCTTCTTCTTGAAGATCCATTTATTCTTGATGGCTTGCCAATCAACGAACAAGTCAACCAAAGTCTATACTTTGTTCTCATACATGGATCCCATCTCAGATTTCATGGCCTCAAGCCATTTTGCGGAATCTGGGCTCATCGTCGCTTCCTCATAGTTCATAGGTTCGCCATGGTCAAGTAACATGACCTCCAGAATAGGATTGCCATACCACTCTAGTGCGAATCTTACTCTAGTTGATCTACGAGGTTCGGTAGTAACTTGATCTGAAGTTTCATGATCAATATCATTAGCTTCCTCACTAATTGGTGTAGTCGTCACAAGAACCGATTTCTATGATGAACTATTTTCCAATAAGGGAGCAGGTACAGTTACCTCATCAAGTTCTACTTTCCTCCCACTCACTTCTTTCGAGAGAAACTCCTTCTCTAGAAAGGATCCATTCTTGCCAACGAATGTCTTGCCTTGGGATCTGTGATAGAAGGTGTACCCAAGAGTTTCCTTTGGGTATCCTATGAAGACACATTTCTCCGATTTGGGTTCGAGCTTATTAGGTTGAAGCTTTTTCACATAAGCATCGTAGCCCCAAACTTTAAGAAACGACAACTTTGGTTTCTTGCCAAGCCATAGTTCATAAGGTGTCGTCTCAATGGATTTTTATGGTGCCCTATTTAACATGAATGCAGCCGTCTCTAAAGCATAACCCCAAAATGATAGCGGTAAATCAGTAAGAGACATCATAGATCGCACCATATCTAGTAAAGTACAGTTACGACATTCGGACACACCATTACGCTGTGGTGTTCCGGGTGAAGTGAGTTGCGAAACTATTCCGCATTGTTTCAAATGTAGACCAAACTCGTAACTCAAATATTCTCCTCCACGATCAGATCATAGAAACTTTATTTTGTTGTTACGATGATTTTCAACTTCACTATGAAATTCTTTAAACTTTTCAAATGTTTCAGACTTATGTTATGTTTCATTAAGTAAATATACCCATATCTGCTTAAATCATTTATGAAGGTGAGAAAATAATGATACCCGCCGCGAGCCTCAACATTCATTGGACCACATACATCAGTATGTATGATCTCCAACAAATCAGTTGCTCGCTCCATAGTTCCGGAGAACGGCGTTTTAGTCGTCTTGCCCATGAGGCATGGTTCGCAAGTACCAAGTGATTCATAATCAAGTGATTTCAAAAGTCCATCAGTATGGAGTTTCTTCATGCGCTTTACACCAAGATGACCCAAACGACAGTGCCACAAATAAGTTGCACTATCATTATCAAATCTGCATCTTTTGGCTTCAACATTATGAATATGTGTATCACTACTATCGAGATTCATCAAAAATAGACCACTCTTCAAGGGTGCATGACCATAAAAGATATTACTCATATAAATAGAGCAACCATTATTCTCATATTTAAATGAATAACCGCCTCGCATCAAACAAGATCCAGATATAATGTTCATGCTCAACGCTGGCACCAAATAACAATTATTTAGGTCTAAAACTAATCCCGAAGGTAGATGTAGAGGTAGCGTGCCGACGGCGATCACATCGACTTTGGAACCATTTCCCACGCGCATCGTCACCTCATCCTTAGCAGTGTTTGCTTAATCCATAGTCCTTGTTTTGAGTTCCAAATATTAGCAACAGAACCAGTATCAAATACCCAGGTGCTACTGCGAGCTCTGGTAAGGTACACATCAATAGCATGTATATCACATATACCTTTGTTCACCTTGCCATCCTTCTTATCCGCCAAATACTTGGGGCACTTCCGCTTCCAGTGACCAGTCTGCTTGCAGTAGAAGCACTCAGTCTCAGGCTTTGGTCCAGACTTGGTTTTCTTCTCTTTAGCAGCAACTTGTTTGTTGTTCTTTTTGAAGTTCCCCTTCTTCTTCCCTTTGCCCTTTTTTTCAAACTGGTGGTCTTATTGACCATCAACACTTGATGCTCCTGATGACCCACAAGTGTAGGGGATCAGTCGTAGTCCTTTCGATAAGTAAGAGTGTCGAACCAATGAGGAGCAGAAGGAAATGATAAGCGGTTTTCAGTAAGGTTTTCTCTGCAAGCACTGAAGTTGTAGGTGATAGATAGTTTTGTGATAAGATAAATAGTAACAAGTAATAAGTAAATAAAGTAAATAAAGTAAATAAAGTGCATCAAGGCGGCCCAATCCTTTATGTAGCAAAGGATAAGCCTGGACAATTTCTAATAATGAGAAAGGAGCTCCCGGGGACACATGGGAATTATCGTCAAGCTAGTTTTCATCACGTTCATATGATTCGCGTTCGGTACTTTGATAATTTGATATGTGGGTGGACCGGTACTTGGGCACTGCTCTAATTTGGACAAGCATCCCACTTATGATTAACCCCTATTGCAAGCATCCGCAACTACAAAAGAAGTATTAAGGTAAATCTAACCACAGCATTAAACATATGGATCCATATTAGCCCCTAACGAAGCAACGCATAAACTAGGGTTTAAGCTTCTGTCACTCTAGCAACCCATCATCTACTTATTACTTCCCGATGCCTTCCTCTAGGCCCAAATAATGGTGAAGTGTCATGTAGTCGACGTTCACATAACACCACTAGAGGAAAAGACAACATACATCTCATCAAAATATCGAACGAATACCAAATTCACATGACTACTAATAGCAAGACTTCACCCATGTCCTCGGGAACAAACGTAACTACTCACAAAGCATAATCATGTTCATAATCAGAGGAGTAATAATATGCATAAAGGATCTGAACATATGATCTTCCACCAAGTAAACCAATTAGCATCAACTACAAGGAGTAATCAACACTACTAGCAACCCACAGGTACTAATTAGTGGTTCTAATACAAGATTGGATACAAGAGATGAACTAGGGTTTTGAGAGGAGATGGTGCTGGTGAAGATGTTGATGGAGATTGACCCCCTCCCGATGAGAGGATCGTTGGTGATGATGTTGGTGATGATTTCCCCCTCCCCGAGGGAAGTGTCCCCGGCAGAACAGCTCCGCCAGAGCCCTAGATTGGTTCCACCAAGGTTCCGCCTCGTGGCGGCGGAGTTTTGTCCCATAAGCTTGCCCATGATTTTTCCAGGGTAAAAGTGATGATATAGCAGAAGATGGACACCGGAGGCCCACCAGGGGGCCCAGGAGATAGGGGGCGCGCCCTATAGGGGGGCGCACCCCTGTCTCCTGGACAGGGTGTGGGCCCCCTGGTGTATTTCTTTCGCTCAGAAATTCTTATTAATTCCAAAAAGTTGTTTTATGGAGTTTCAGGACTTTTGGAGCTGTGCAGAATAGGTTTCCAACGTTTGCTCCCTTTCCAGCCAGAATTCCAGCTGCCGGCATTCCCCCTCTTTATGGTAAACCTTGTAAAATAAGAGAGAATAGCCATAAGTATTGAGATATAATATGTAATAACAGCCCATAGTGCAATAAATATTAATATAAAAACATGATGCAAAATGGACGTATCAACTCCCCCCAGCTTAGTCCTCGCTTGTCCTCAAGCGGAAGCCGAAATCGAAAAATATGTCCACATGTTTAGAGATAGAGGTGTCGATAAAAAATAAAATACGGACATGAGGGCATCATGATCATTCTTATAACAGCAACATATAAAGATTTTATCATAGGAATTACTATGCTCAAGTAACCATCAGTCCACAATGTCAAGTATGATTCAAAAACTTCATCGGGAACTAATAAACTATAATCTCAGTCATTGAAGCAATTGCAATTTATCGTAACATCAGAAAGAGTCAACAATAGAGCTTTTCAGCAAGTTCACGTACTCAACTATCTTGTAGTCTTCTATAAATGCTAACACTCATGCAATATTTGTGGTTATAGAGTTTCAACCGGACAATGAGAAATATAGGGGCTTATTGTGTTGCCTCCCAACGTATTCACCTTTAGGTGATGTCAACAATAATAACCCATGCTAACTACCATCCTGTTGCATATATATATTATGATCTTTCTAACACGAGGAGCTTGCCAAAGGATAAAATGAAAAAGGGAAAGGTGAGGATCACCTTGACTCAAGCATGAAGTAAAAACATAAAGTAAAAGATAGGCCCTTCGCAGAGGGAAGCAGAGGTTGTCATGTGCATTTAGGTTTGATACACAAAATCTTAATGCAAAAGAACGTCACTTTATATTGCCCCTTGTATGTGGACCTTTATTATGCAGTTCGTCGCTTTTATTACTTCCACAACAAGTTCATACAAATCTTATTTTGTCTGCACAAATAAGTCATACATATTTAGATAGCAATTTTTATTGCTTGCAACATGACAACTTACTTGAAGGATCTTACTCAATCCATAGGTAGGTATGGTGGACTCCCATGACAAAACTGGGTTTAAGGGTATTTGAAAGCACAAGTAGTATCTCTACTTGGTGCAAGGAGGTTGGCTAGCATGAGGGGGAAAGCAAGCTCAACATGTTTGGAAGGTCAATGACAATATACTTTAACAGAGATGCCAGAAAACATAAACCATTACGTTCTCTTCCTTGTCCAACGTCAACTCTTTTAGCATGTCATACTTAATGAGTGCTCCCAATTGTAAAAGGTGTCCAAGATAATATCTTCATATTTGAACCTCTCATTCCTTATCACTTCCTATTAATTGCAACGATGACCAAGGCTAAGTTTATCAACTCTCAACAACTTTTATGCCTCATACTTTCTATATGTGAAGTTATCACTAACCATAAGATCAACATGAACTCTTTTATTCTTTCTACTTTCTCAAGATCATAGCAACATAGCAAAGCCCTTGACTCAACAATAATCTTTATTATAGATAGCTCACGGACTCGATTACAAAAAGAGAACACAAAGCAAAACTCAAACTACTTGATATCAAAACTTCAATCTACTAGATCAAGATACTACTAAAAGGATCAAACTAAATAAAGCGGTAAAGATAGGAGTGTGATAGTGTAAGATACCGGGGAACCTCCCCCAAGCTTGGAAGTTGCCAAGGGGAGTGCCCATACCCATGTTATTATGCCATTGGAGGTGGTGGTGGTGGTATTGTTGCATTTTTCTTCTCTAGCTTGCGTCTGAGGCTAAAATTTTCCTCCCTAAAATTTTCGAGCTCAAGTTTCATTATCTTTTTGCATAACGCCGCCTTGTTGTCCTGCAAAAAACGTGGTGGGGTAGATTCAACCTTAGGGAGGCTTGACTTCTTGAACTCCACATGCATTTCGCCAGGTTGATGTAGTGGATCGTCCCCTTCATCGGAGCTTGTCTCCTCCTTCCCCTTTGGATCATAATCTTCTTCTTCCTCCGTGGTCCAGCCATAATGTTCCACATCCCCATATGCTTTTGGGTTTGCGATATAGTCAGCTATATAGCTCTCTCCCTCCGAATCTTGGGACGACATCTTGCTCCAAATCTGCTGCAGAAACAACTCGAAACAAAAACAGAGGATATTTGCGTGGTACGGTGGTCAAAACCTTCGGGAGTATATATAATGAATTTTTACTGACCAAAATACGTAATGTGCAAGAAAACGGAGTCCGGGAGGCACACGAGGTGCCCACGAGACAGGGGGCGCGCCCTACGGGGGGCGCGCCCTCCACTTTCATGGGAGCCTTGTGTCCCTTTCGGACTACTTCTTTCTTCCTAAAATTCTTAAAAATTCCAAAACTGATAAAAATTGCCATTGGAGTTGTTTTGGAGTCGGTTTACTTACCGTACCACATACCTATACCTTTTCGGAGTCTGGAACGTTCTGGAAAGTGTCCCTTATGTATTCCTCAGGTGTTACAGTTTCAATAATATTAGTTTCAACATTGATAGGATTACCTGAAATATAATGTTTAATTCTTTGACCGTTTACCACCCTTGGACTCGTGCCTTCGAAGTTGTTGATTTTTATGGCACCAGAACGACAGACCTCCTCGATAACGTAAGGACCTTCCCATTTTGAGAGAAGTTTTCCTGTAAAAAATCTTAAACGAGAGTTGAATAATAATACAGAGTTGCCTACGTTAAACTCATGCTTTTGTATCCTCTTATCATGCCAGCATTTGACTTTTTCTTTAAATAGCTTGGCATTCTCATACGCATGGGTTCTCCATTCATCCAGTGAGCTAATATCAAATAACCTCTTCTCACCAGCAAGTTTGAAGTCATAATTGGGCTCTTTAATAGCCCAATATGCCTTATGTTCAAGTTCAAGAGGTAAATGACACGCTTTTCCATAGACCATCTTATAAGGAGACATACCCATAGGATTTTTGTATGCAGTTCTATAGGCCCATAATGCATCATCAAGTTTTTTGGACCAATTCTTTCTAGATCTATTCACAGTCTTTTGCAAAATTAATTTGAGCTATCTGTTGCTCAACTCTACTTGACCACTAGACTGCGGATGATAAGGAGATGCGATTCTATGATTGACATCATACTTAGAAAGCATCTTATGGAAAGCACCATGAATAAAATGTGAACCACCATCAGTCATAAGATATCTATGACCCCAAACCTCGGAAAAATAACTTCCTTAAGCATTTTAATAGAAGTGTTATGATCAGCACTACTAGTTGGAATAGCTTCTACCCACTTAGTAACATAATCAACAGCAACTAAAATATGTGTATAACCATTAGAGGCAGGAAAAGGTGCCATATAATCAAAGCCCCAAACATCAAATGGTTCAATAACAAGAGAATAATTCATAGGCATTTCTTGGCGTCTACTAATGTTACCTATTATTTGGCATTCATCACAAGATAAGACAAACTTACGAGCATCTTTGAAGAGAGTAGGCCAATAAAAACCAGATTGTAGTACCTTGTGTGCAGTTCTATCTCCAGCGTGGTGTCCTCCATAAGATTCAGAGTGACACTTGCGTTGGATTTGTTCCTGTTCATGCTCAGGCACACAATGTCTAATAACACCATCTACTCCTTCTTTATAAAGATGTGGATCATCCCAGAAGTAATGTCTTAAATCATAAAAGAACTTCTTATTTTGATGGTATGTGAAACTAGGCGGTATAAATTTAGCAACAATGTAATTAGCATAATCAGCATACCAAGGAGCAGTTCGAGAAGCATTGACAACCGCTAATTGTTCATCGGGAAAGCTACCATTAATAGGCAGTGGGTCATCAAGAACATTCTCTAACCTAGACAAGTTATTTCCAACGGGGTTCTCAGCTCCCTTTCTATCAATAATATGCAAGTCAAATTCTTGGAGCAAGAGAACCCATCTAATGAGTCTAGGCTTAGCATCTTTCTTTTCCATAAGATATTTAATAGCAGCAGGATCAGTGTGAATAGTAACTTTGGAATCAACAATATAAGGTCTAAACTTATCACATCCAAACACAACTGCTAAGAACTCTTTTTTAGTAGTGGCATAATTTCTCTCGGCAGTATCAAGAGTCTTACTAGCATACTGGATAACCTTCAATTTTTTATCGACTCTTTGCCCTAGAACAGCACCTACATCATAATCACTAGCATCACACACAATTTCAAAAGGTAAATTCCAATCAGGTGGCTGAACAATAGGTGTCGTGATTAAAGCTTTCTTAAGTGTTTCAAATGCTTCTAGACAATCATCATCAAAGAAAAAAGGAATATCTTTTTGCAATAAGTTAGTCAGAGGCCTAGAGATTTTAGAAAAGTCCTTAATGAACCTCCTATAAAAACCGGCGTGACCAAGGAAACTTCTTATACCTTTTATGTACTTGGGACATGGCATCTTTTCAATAGCATCAACTTTGGCTTTATCAACTTCAATACCTCTCTCGGAGATCTTATGCCCCAAGACATGCCTTCATCCATAAAGTGACACTTTTCCCAATTCAGGACAAGACTAGTGTCTTCGCATCTCTGCAAAACTCGATCAAGGTTGCTCAAACAATCATCAAAAGAGGATCCATAAACTGAGAAATCATCCATGAATACCTCAAAAATCTTTTCACAAAAATCAGAGAATATAGCCATCATGCATCTTTGGAAGGTAGCAGGTGTACGTAAAAGGCATATGTCTATAAGCAAAAGTACCAAAAGGGCAAGTAAAAGTAGTTTTAGATTGATCCTTCGCTGACACAGGTATCTAAGAGAAACCAGAATAACCATCTAGGAAGCAGAAATGTGTGTGTTTGGATAGTCTTTCTAGCATTTGAGCAATAAAAGGTAACGGGTAATGATCTTTCTTAGTAGCTTTATTTAACTTACGGAAATCACTTACCATCCTATAACCTGTAATAATTCTTTGCGGGATCAAATCATCTTTATCATTAGGAACAATGGTAATACCTCCCTTTTTAGGAACACAATGGACAGGGCTTACCCATTCACTATCAGCAACGGGATAAATAATACCTGCCTCAAGGAGCTTTAGTATCTCCTTTCTTACCACTTCCTTCATCTTGGGGTTTAGTCGCCTTTGAGGATCTCTAACTGGTTTGACATCGTCCTCCATATTAATTTTGTGTTGCCCTAACGTGGGACTAACGCCCTTAAGATCATCCAAAGTATATCCAATGGCAGCTCGGTGCTTCTTTAGAGTTTTCAATAATCTTTCTTCTTCTTTCTCTGAAAGGTTAGCACTAATAATAACAGGATATATTTCTTTTTCATCAAGATAAGCATACTTAAGATTGTCAGGTAAAGGTTTGAGTTCAAACACGGGATCACCCTTGGGTGGAGGGGGATCCCCAAGAATTTCAACGGGAAGGTTATGTTTTAGCATAGGTTCCTGTTTAATGAACACTTCATCTATTTCCCTTCTTTCCTTCATAAACATATCGTTTTCATGGTCTAGCAAATATTGTTCTAACGGATCAGTTGGAGGAACAGCAATGGAAGCAAGACCAAAAATTTCATCCTTACTAGGTGGTTCCCTTTCATGAGGTTATCTACTAAACTTAGCGAAATTAAACTCATGAGACATACCATCTATGCCAATAGTGACAATACTCTTTTTACAATTAATCTTAGCACTAGCTGTATTCAAGAAGGGTCTACCAAAAATAATGGGACAAAAATCATCTTGTGGGGAACCAAGAACAAGGAAATCAGCAGGGTATTTAACCTTCCCACACATAACTTCAACGTCTCTAACAATCCCAAAGGGTTCAATGGTATCCCTATTAGCAAGCTTAATAGTAACATCAATGTGTTCTAATTCAATATGTGCAATGTCGTGCATAATTTCTTTATATAGATCATAGGGTATAGCACTAGCACTAGCACCCATATCACATAAACCACGATAACAATGATCTCCTATTTTAACAGAAATAACAGGCATGCCTACGACAGGTCTACGTGTCTTAGTATCTGGCCTAGCAATATTAGCAGACTCACCACAGAAAGAAATAACATACCCATCTAAATCCTCATCCAAGAGATCTTTAACCATAGCAATACTAGGTTCAACATTAATTTTTCTCAGGAGGTGTATAAGTCCTAGTATTACTCTTACGAACAACAGTCGAAGCTTTAGCATGATCCTTTATCCTAACAGGAAAAGGAGGTTTTTCAACATAAGCAGTAGGAACAATAGGATCACTATAGGTAATAGTCTTTTCTTCGACTGTAATAGGTGAAACTACTTTCACTTCAACAGGAGGATTATATTTAAACCACTTCTCTTTAGGGAGATCAACGTGAGTAGCAAAAGATTCACAGAAAGTAGCTACTATCTCAGAGTCAAGTCCATACTTGGCGCTAAATCCACGAAAAGCATCGGTATCCATAAAATATTTAACACAATCAAACTTAGATGTCATACCTGACTCCTTACCATCATCGGAACCCCAATCTTCAAAGTTGCGTTTAATTCTTTCCAATAAGTCTCATTTGAAATCAATAATCTTTAGCATATAAGAACCAACACAAGAAGTATCGAGCAGGTTGCGATTATCAAGAGAAAGCCGAGCATAAAAATTCTGAATAATCATTTCTCGAGAGAGCTCATGATTGGGGCATGAATATAACATTGACTTAAGCCTCCCCCAATCTTGAGCGATGCTTTCTCCTTCATGAGGCCAGAAATTATATATGTAATTACGATCACGATGAAAAAGATGCATAGGATAGAACTTCTGGTGAAATTCCAACTTCGGTTGCTTATAATTCCAAGATATCGTATCGTCACATAGCCTATACCATGTCAATGCATCTCCCTTAAAAGATAAACGGAAGACCTTCCTTTTGACAACATCATCGGGAATACCTGCAAGCTTGAATAATCCACAAACTTCATCCACAAAGATAAGGTGTAAATCGGGATGCAATGTTCCGTCTCCTGCAAATGGATTAGATAGAAGTTTCTCTATCATACCCGAAGGAATATCAAAGTAAATATTTTCATAAAGTTCTGTAGGTTGAGGAGCAACTCTTTGCTCTTCTGGTTGGGGTGAAGATACCCCAAACAAGCCCTTCACAGGATTGGTTTCCATAGTGACAAGTAACAGAAAATTTCAGCACACTATATAAATGTTTCCTTACCAAGTTCCACTCACCAAAAGCGCTACACTCCTTTACAACGGTGCCAGAAAAGAGTCTTGATGACCCACAAGTGTACGGGATCAATCGTAGTCCTTTCGATAAGTAAGAGTGTCGAACCCAACGAGGAGCAGAAGGAAATGATAAGCGGTTTTCAGTAAGGTTTTCTCGGCAAGCACTGAAATTGTAGGTGATAGATAGTTTTGTGATAAGATAAATAGTAACAAGTAATAAGTAAATAAAGTAAATAAAGTGCTGCAAGGCGGCCCAATCCTTTATGTAGCAAAGGATAAGCCTGGACAATTTCTAATAATGAGAAAGGAGCTCCCGAGGACACATGGGAATTATCGTCAAGCAAGTTTTCATCACGTTCATATGATTCGCGCTTGGTACTTTGATAATTTGGTATGTGGGTGGACTGGTACTTGGGTACTGCCCTAACTTGGACAAGCATCCCACTTATGATTAACCCCTATTGCAAGCATCTGCAACTACAAAAGAACTATTAACGCAAACCTAACCACAACATTAAACATATGGATCCATATCAGCCCCTAACGAAGCAACGCATAAACTAGGGTTTAAGCTTCTGTCACTCTAGCAACCCATCATCTACTTATTACTTCCCCATGCCTTCCTCTAGGCCCAAATAATGGTGAAGTGTCATGTAGTCGATGTTCACATAATACCACTAGAGGAAAAGACAACATACATCCCATCAAAATATCGAACGAATACCAAATTCACATGACTACTAATAGCAAGACTTCACCCATGTCCTCGGGAACAAACGTAACTACTCACAAAGCATATTCATGTTCATAATCAGAGGCGTAATACTATACATAAAGGATCTGAACATATGATCTTCCACCAAGTAAACCAATTAGCATCAACTACAAGGAGTAATCAACACTACTAGCAACCCACAGGTACCAATTAGTGGTTTTGATACAAGATTGGATACAAGAGATGAACTAGGGCTTTGAGAGGAGATGGTGCTGATGAAGATGTTGATGGAGATTGACCCCCTCCCGATGAGAGGATCGTTGGTGATGACGTTGGTGGTGATTTCCCCCTCCCGGCGGGAAGTGTCCCCGGCAGAACAGCTCCGCCAGAGCCCTAGATTGGTTCCGCCAAGGTCCCGGCTCGTGGCGGCAGAGTTTCGTCCTGTAAGCTTGCCCATGATTTTTCCCAGGGTAAAAGTGATGATATAGCAGAAGATGGACACCGGAGGCCCACCAGGGGGCCCAGGAGGTAGGGGGCGCCCTATAGGGGGGGGGGGCGCCCCCTGTCTCCTGGACAGGGTGTGGGCCCCCTGGTGTATTTCTTTCGCTCAGAAATTCTTATTAATTCCAAAAAGTTGTTTCGTGGAGTTTCAGGACTTTTGGAGCTGTGCAGAATAGGTTTCCAACGTTTGCTCCCTTTCCAGCCAGAATTCCAGCTGCCGGCATTCCCCCTCTTCATGGTAAAGCTTGTAAAATAAGAGAGAATAGCCATAAGTATTGAGATATAATATGTAATAACAGCCCATAATGCAATAAATATTAATATAAAAACATGATGCAAAATGGACGTATCAGCTCCTTCTTGATTTCTACCTCCGCACCCTTTAGCACTGTATAGAGCTCGGGAATTGTATTATCCATCCCTTGCATGTCATAGTTCATCATGAAGCTCTTGTAGCATGGTGGCAGTGATTGAAGAATTCTGTCAATGAAGCTATCATTCGGAAGATTAACTCCCAGTTGAATCAAGTGATTGTTATACCCAGACATTCTGAGTATATGCTCACTGACAGAACTATTCTCCTCCATCTTGCAGTTGTAGAAATTATTGGAGACTTCATATCTCTCAATCCGGGCATTTGCTTGAAATATTAACTTAAACTCCTGGAACATCTCATATGCTCCATGACGTTCAAAATGTCGTTGGAGTCCCGGTTCTAAGCCATAAACATGGCACACTGAACTATTGAGTAGTCATCAGCTTTGCTTTGCCAGACGTTCTTAACATCGTCAGTTGCATCTGCAACAGGCCTGGCACCCAGCGGTGTTTCCAGGACATAATTCTTCTATGCAGCAATGAGGATAATCCTAAAGTTACGGACCCAGTCCGTGTAATTGCTACCATCATCTTTCAACTTTGCTTTCTCAAGGAACGCATTAAAATTCAACGGAACAACAACACGAGCCATCTATCTACAACAACATATACATGCAAAAATACTATCAGGTTCTAAGTTCATGATAAATTTTAAGTTCAATTAATCATATTAATTAAGAACTCCCACTTAGATAGATATCTCTCTAATCATCTAAGTGATCACGTGATCCAAATCAACTAAACCAAAACCAATCATCACGTGAAATGGAGTAGTTTTCAATGGTGAACATCACTATGTTGATCATATCTACTATATGATTCACGCTCGACCTTTCGGTCTCAGTGTTCCGAGGCCATATCTGCATATGCTAGGCTCGTCAAGTTTAACCTGAGTATTCTGCGTGTGCAAAACTGGCTTGCACACGTTGTAGATGGACGTAGAGCTTATCACACCCGATCATCACGTGGTGTCTGGGCACGACGAACTTTGGCCATGGTGCATATTTAGGGAGAACACTTTTATCTTGAAATTTAGTGAGAGATCATCTTATAATGCTACCGTCAATCAAAGCAAGATAAGATGCATAAAAGATAAACATCACATGCAATCAATATAAGTGTGAAAGTGTGTTATATCGACTAGAGGGGGGTGAATAGGCAATTTTTATGAATTCTTCACTGAGGAATTTGCTGGTGAGGAAATTCCTAAATGAAGAACTACTTGTAGTGGAATAAGTACTCATAAAGGAACATAACAGAACACAAGCACAGTCATCATGATGAAATGAAAACAAGCACAGAGTATAGAAAGCGTAAACACAGGATAACACAAGATGAAGACAGACAGACTGAAGAAATTGAACTGAGGAAATTGAGAAAGTCTTCGGTCAAAAGTCTTCAAACAGATATAAACAGGCACACAACAACATACATGAGGAAATGAAAGAGTTGAGGAAATAGAACCAGTTAGCTCGGTGAAGACAATGATTTGGTAGACCAGTTCCAACTGCTGTCTCAGTTGTACATCTGGTTGGAGTGGCTGAGTATTTAAACTCGAGGACACCCAGTCCCGGACACACAGTCCTCACCGTATTCTCCTTGAGCTAAGGTTACACAGACCTCGCCCAATCACTCGTGGTAAGTCTTCAAGTGACTTCCGAACCTTCACAAACTTGGTCACTCAGCGATCCACAATTCCTCTTGGATGCTCTAGACCTTGACGCCTAACCGTCTGGAAGAAGCACAGTCTTCAAAGGAAACAAGCGTTGGATCGACACAGGATCAATTTCTTCAGTGATGCTCAATCACTTGTGGTTTTGTAGGTTTGGGTTTGGGATTTCCTCACTTGATGATTTTCGCTCAAAGTCCTCAGAGGATGGGTTGCTCTCAAATGACAAGTGTCAGTTTCTCTCGGAGCAGCCAACCAGCTAGTGGTTGAAGGGGGCGGCTATTTATAGCCTAGGGAGTAGCCCTACATGATAAGACATAAATGCCCTTGTCTGATATGACCGTTAGGTGGGTAGATATTTTGGTACCGCTGGCGCATAGCACAGCAACGGTCTGAATTTTGACTATCAAAATCCTTAGGGCTATCATGTTCCTCACTTTGTAGGCAATTCACACTGGTGAATTCCTAACTCCTCAGTCAGAACAAATCCCTCGGAGATCAGAAGAACAACGTCTCTGTCACTGAAGAATATGACTAAACTATATGAGATTTCCAATGGCTTCACTCGAAGGGATTGGTAGGTGTAGGATTTTGAGTTGAGCATCACATGGAAATATTTCCTTGGTATTTCTTCGACCCCCTTTAACAGTACGGTGTTTCCTATGACTCAAGAAAGAGAAAATGAAACTACAAAAACAAAAGTCTTCATGCTTCATATTCCTCGAAAGAATACCAAGTCTTCAAGGTCACACCAATTTCTTCACTTTCAAAGTCTTCAGTAAGTCTTCAAAAAGTCTTCAGATGAAGAACTTCATTTTTAGGGGTCGACATTCTCTATAAATATCAAACTCCTCATAGACTTATAGACCTGTGTACACTTACAAACGCATCAGTCTCTTAACCTATAAGTCTTCAATACACAAAAATCACTAAGGGGCACTAGATGCACTTACAATCTCCCCCTTTTTGGTGATTGATGACAATATAGGTTAAGTTTTCAACGGGGATAAACATATGAAGTGTAATTACTGATATTGAGGAATTTGATTGCAAGATATAGAAGAACTCCCCCTAAAGATGTGCATAGTGAGGAATTAGCTTTTGAAGCAATGCACATTTGAAGAGTATAATCATGGAGATCTCCCCCTATATCTTGTAATTTGTAACGCCCTCGATGCGGCTATATCTCCCACGTGTCGAAGCACGACTTAGAGGCATAACCGCATTGAAATCAATGTCGCAAGTGAGGTAATCTTCGCACAACCCATGTAATACATAAGAGAAAAGATACATAGTTGGCTTACAGTCGCCACTTCACACAATACATAAATAAACATCCATCATTCAGAATACACTCAAGGTCCGACTACAGTACCAAAATAAAAGAAGACTACCCCTAATGCTACACAGATCCCCGATCGTCCCGACTGGGCACCTCTACTGATCATCTGGAAACAAAACATAGTAATGACAAAGGGCCTCATCAAATTCCCACTTGAGCTCGGTTGCGCCAACTGCGCTAGTATCCTCGGCACCTGCATCTGTTTTGGTAGAATCTGTGAGCCACGGGGACTCAGCAATCTCACACCCGCGAGATCAAGACTATTTAAGCTCAAAGGTAGGAAAAGGCAATCTGGTGGAGCTGCGGCAAGCACTAAGCATATATGGTGGCAAACATACGCAAGTGAGAACGAGAAGAGAAGCAACGCATCGGTCGAGAAGCTAGAAGCGATCAAGAAGTGATCCTGAAACTACTTACGTCAAGCATAACTCAAACCGTGTTCACTTCCCGAACTCCGCCGAGAAGAGACCATCACGGCTACACACGCGGTTGATGCATTTTAATGAAGTCAAGTGTCAAGTTATCTACAACCAGACATTAACAAATTCCCATCTGCCTCATAACCGCGGGCACGGCTTTCGAAAGATTATATACCCTGCAGGGGTGTCCCAACTTAGCCCATCATAAGCTCTCACGGTCAACGAAGGATAAACCTTCTCCCGGGAAGACCCGATCTGTCTCGGAATCCCGGTTCGCAAGACATTTCGACAATGGTAAAACAAGACCAGCAAAGTCGCCCGAAGTGCCGACAAATCCCGATAGGAGCTGCACATATCTCGTTCTCAGGGCACACCGGATGAGCCAGACGTCGGGTTGGCATAAACCCTGGTTGCCCAGGGGGTGCCGGACATCGCTCAGGTTGGACCAACACTCGAAGGAGCACTGGCCCGGGGGGTTAAATAAAGATGACCCTCGGGCTCGCGAAAACCCAAGGGAAAAAGGCTTAGGTGGCAAATGGTAAAACCAAGTTTGGGCCTTGCTGGAGGAGTTTTATTCAAAGCGAACTGTCAAGGGGGTCCCATAAATCACCCAACCGCGTAAGGAACGCAAAATCAAGGAACATAACACCGGTATGACGGAAACTAGGGTGGCAAGAGTGGAACAAGTCACCAGGCATAAGGCCGAGCCTTCCACCCTTTACCAAATATATAAGGTGCATTAATTAAACAGGAGATATTGTGATATCCCAAAATATCCATGTTCCGACCTGGAACAGACTTCATCTTCACCTGCAACTATCAACGCTATAAGAGGGGCTGAGCAAAAGCGGTGACATAGCCAAACAACGGTTTGCTAGGACAGGGTGGTTAGAGGGTTTACATGGCAATAGGAGGCATGATAAACAATGGCAGGTAGAGCTAACATAGCGAAAGAGCGAGCAGCTAGCAAAGCAAAGATAGAAGTGATATCGAAGGTATGGTCATCTTTCCTGCAAAGTTCTCAGAGTTGTCGAAGGCTTGATCCTCGTAAGCGTACTCAACAGGTTCCTCGTTCACGTACTCGTCTCCCGGCTCTACCCAAAGCAAGAACACAAGCAAAGGAACCACAATAAATCACGGTGCAATGCACAAGCAACAAGATGCAATGCATGCCATGATATGCGAGATGTGATATGCAATGCATATGCGTGCTTCGGGAGGAAAATGATGAACAAGGCATCAACTTGGCAAACCAAGTATGCCGCTGGAAAGATGAGATGATTTCGGTTGAAATCGATATAAAGATCACCAGAATCGGATGCACGGTTTGCAAATGGCAAGCAAAACAATAAGGGCACAAATCTGCGATTAACAGCACGATGCTACTTAGTATGCAACAAGAAACTATGCTACAGCACCCCAACATACAAATAAAGCATATGGCAGTGATCTACAGGAGATGATTAACAAAAGAGGAACACTGAGCTACGGCTAAATCACATCATAACAGGTCAAAACAAGCATGGTGAAAGTGCAAAACAAATATCAGGCTGTACATGGCATAAACAGCATCAGGAAGCAATGTTCAGAGCAAGTTATCAACAAGCTACAGGAACTTATAATAGCAAAACAAGGCATGGCATGTATCTACTCAAAGCATAGATCAAAAGTCCATTACTGACCATAAGCCAAAAAGGACCAGAAGAAATGATGGCATGCATGTAAACATAGCAAGTTTCGTTAACAAATTCAGCAAACTGAGCATGGCATTGACAGATTTACGAAGGCACCTTCGTGAGCTCGATGCACTCACTACAGAGCACCTCATGATAAACTAAGCATACATCCATCAAGAATACATGGCATAGAAGCTATACATGGCAAGAACAACATCATAGCATACACGGATCAACTACAACAACCTCGTAAAAATTGAATATCATGCAAACAATCTGCCAGGAAACATTTTGTAGCAAAAGTAGAGCACGAAAATGACATGCTAGACTACTCCATAATTTCAAACAAGGGCATTAATGGATAGAGCATAACCATATGTTCAAAACACCCTTACTGAAGTATCTCTAAATAGGCATGGATCTCTCTGTAGCAACATGTTTACATGGCATCACAATAACAGCAGAACAGGGACTAAAACAGCAATATCACGAAGCCTAGTTTGCATGCTTGTGCTAGTCACCACATTGATCACAAAAATACATGGCATACACCCCTGTAAAGCTGGCATTGCATAGATCAAAACATATGTAGGGCTCAAGTTCATAAGATGCACACATTAATCATGGCAAAAATGACAAAAGTGCAAGTTCTGCTAAGAAACAGAAACTAACATCACATAGCCCTCTTCCAACATCATTTCGGCCATCAAGATGAGCACAAATGTAAATGATGCAATGAGATGAAATGATGTACTCTTCGAGACGAACAATTTGGTATGCTACACGCCCAAAACGGAGCTACGGATGCGAAGATGTGATGCGAAGAACATGCAACAATTTTAACAGCAGAATAATGACTTTGTGAAAAACGGGGGGGAGAAAAGTCAACCGGATATGGATCTGGCCGGGTCGGATCTGGCCGGAGGAGGGAGATGGCCGGAGCTGGTCGCCGAAGCTCGGGGCACGGCCGGAGCGGAGGAGGACGCCGGGGCGGAGGCTGGAGCGGCCGGCGTATTGTCAGTCATCCCGTCCAACACCCATGAGTTGACGTCAGCAGCATCGCCTGTGATATGCAAAGTTGCATAGAACTGAAGAATAAGCTCTTCATTCCAATCAACTATGTCTGAGCAGAAATTGAGCAAGCCGGCATCATGAATCATGTTGAGGACTTGGGAGAAGCAAGGCAGGGATTCCATGTCCACATGAGGAATATGCTCATGATCGAAGACTTTGTCCTTGTTGAAGAGCACTGAGGAATAGAAGTTGGCCTGACTAGCAGTCCAGAATCGCTTCCTTCTAAGATGAGCATTGTCATACGGGTTGAAATCCATGAAGAACACGTGCTCGCCGAAGAAATCATCAGCCTTGAATTTTTACTTCTTAGAGAAGGGATCCTTTGGCTTGGGCTAAGGAGTATCAGTCAGTTGCATTACCACCTCAGGGATCGCAATCTCAGGTTCCTCAGGCTGAGGAATTTCAGGCTCTTCGGCAGCTTCAGCCTGGGTTGGCAATTCTTCATTGACAAATTCTTCAGCACTAGTGGCTGGAATTTCTTCATGAACACTTGGGGTTGCATGAGGTTCTTCAGATCCCATTTGCACTTCAGTGGCGGCAGGGGACTGAGGAATAGCTTGAAGGGGAGTTAACATTGGAGAGTTGGGATGTTGACTGTCCCAAAATTCATCATTTAGCACAGGAGTGGTACAGCCAATGTCCACATCCTCTTCTTCAATTTCTTCAACACCTGCCTCTTCAGCAGTAAACTGAGGCATAGGTGAGGAAATGACTGGGGTTGAAGGGATCTCATCCACTTCAATTTCTTCATCCAACTACTTTCTCGAAGCAGCAGAAGGAGTTTCTTCATCAGATGCCTTGGGAATCTCGTATTCTTCACCAAAAGGAACAAGGTCCTTTGATGGCATTGAAGAGACGGGAACGACATCAATTGGATTGTCAATTGAACTAATCAGGGTCTTCATCTTCTTCGGAGCTGAAGAATTTGAAGAGGTTGATGCCTTCCTCTTTTTCATCGCTGCATGCTCTGCAGCCTTGGTCTTCTTCACATCTAATGCAGATGGAAGGATCGGAGTTGGTGTAGGCACAGGAGGTGCATTTTCTTCAGGCACAGCTATAGAAGTTGCCCTGACTTGTTCACTTTCTTCAGGCGCACCACTAGTGGGTGCCCTGGCAATATCTTCAGCGGCTTGAATGGAGTCATCAGCCCTGGTACTTTCATTTTCTTCAGCAGCCATACTGACATCAGCGTGCTGGCATGTTCTTCAGTTGGTTGGGCAGATTCTTCAGCTTGAGGAATTTCAACATGCACCAGTGCAGAGGCAGTTGAAGTGAAAGTCTTCGTCAAATTGACGAACCGAACCTTTGCTCCCTTCCAATCAGCATGATACTGATTGAAATCATCACTCAGTTGCTTGATTTCAGCTTGTACAACAATGAGTTGTTCAGGGGTAAGAGTGAGGACATTGTCCTTGAGGAAGCGTTGTTTCTTGTATCGCACTTTCTTCAGCCTTCTTCCTTCTTCATATTTCCACTTCTCTTCCTCAATGAAGTGAGTGAGGACATGACTTTGACCAGGAGTGAGGTTCATCTCCGGCAAAGGTGTAGCAGGGTCCTTGTACCATAAGTCAATGAAATCGAGGATCAGCTTGGTATCCAAAAGTAGTGGCACATTGCTGCCTTTGGCTCTAGCGACCCTGGCTTGCCTGTCTCTGAGGATTTCAGAAAGTTCATCATCATCCGCCTCATCATCATTAGAGGGCACATGGAAAGCGACTTGCTTCTTGTGAGGACTTGGTCGAAGACCTCGTCCAGCAGTTGCCTTTTTCTTCAGCAGTGAGGGACCAGCTAAGGAAGGTCGAGCAGCTGAGCAACTTGCAGATGCTCGAGAGGCAATAGAGAAACCTTGAGTCCTTTGGCATGTGGCAAGATGCACAGGTGCCGAAGATTTTGTAGGAGCAGCTGAAGACTTTGTCGGAGGAGGAGGAGCAGACTGAGGAATTGGTCGTGAGGGCTTTGAAGATGCTGGCCGTGAGGGCATTGCTGAGGAGCTTTGCCGTGAGGGCATTGAAGGAGAAGTACTCGACTTGTGGGCAGGCTTCTTTGGCATAGCCTTCCTGGGCTTACTACAAGAGGCCTCAGCAACGTTAGCAGCAGCAGCAGAATCTTCATTGAATTTCCTCACTGCTTCTTTTGCTTGCTTGGCTAGTTTGGCCTAGCGCCTAGCCCATTCAGTAGCATAGTCCTCACTGCGCTTGAGGCTGGTGGGATCCGCCAGTTGGCCAGGTCTCAATGGAGGTCTTGAGCATGGAGGATTGAGCGCGAATTTCTTCATGTACTTGGGAGTAACGTATCTGTACTCCCTCCATTCTCGTGCCCATCTCCTCTCAATTCGTTGTATGCACACCTTGTGCTGATTCTTGTCCTCCTTGCCAAACTTGGCCTCATCAGGAGTGCAGTATCCAGCATAAATATCCTCAGGGATTTCAAACGCTGTGTTGACCTCAGCCCTTTTTCCTCCCTTTTGTGGCTTCTTGTCAGCCATTTTCTTCAGCTGAGGAATATGAACAACTGAAGTTTCTGAAGAGGTATGCAAATTTTCTTCGAGGAATGGTGCAAATGAGTTAAGTTGAGGAGAACCTAGTGATTCAGCAGCGGACATTTTGTACTTGCGAACAGAGTATAGTTGCGAGGAATTTGGAGAGGTCATATGCGTTCTCAGAAGGTTTTTCAAAAAGAATATATTTTAAGGAATTTGACCAGATGAGTCTTGAGAAATTTCACTGAGCGTTCTTTGTCTTAGGTTCCAGAGTTGTACAGATTTGAAAATCCACACAATTGAGGAATCTTGAAGAAAATCATTGCTTAGAGAAACGAATCAAGAACACATAACATGTGAGGTGTTTTAGTGTGTGAAGATTTGAAGAACAAACACCTTTGAAGATTTTTAGAAAAACACATGTATCAAAGAGGGCAATAAAAGCAACTTTTAATTACCCGAAGTGAAGAACACGACGAACTGGGAGGCATTGTGATGAAGTTCATCCGTTCAAATCTTCCATGCCCTAACTTGGCAGAGGACGACAACTACGGCGGCGGCGGAGTGAAGAAATCCGCAACCGGCGCGAGTACGATGGCGACGAGGTCGAGGCAGTGAAGCTCTTCCCCACCGGCGACAATGAAGTAGCGGCGGCGCTAGGGTTTGGGAAGCTCGAGCGGGAGAGAGAGGTTGAGCGGAGTAAAAGTGAAGTGAGGAGAAGACAGGGGTATTTATAGTGGTAGTGAAAAATTGTGCGCCCGAGGATTTTGGATGAAAGTGCCCCTAGCTTTTCCCAATTACATGACATGTGTCACCCACGTACTGTGAGGTGGCGATCATGTAGGATCTTGGGTGAATAGATAAGTATTTGTCGTGAAAAGCGGAACGGTTTGAGCGGCAAAGCCGAAAATTCAGATAAGATAAGTTTTAAGTTACCGTTCGCAATTTCTTCAGCTGTCAAGGACACAGTGAAGATTTTGAACGAGTTTCAAATCAGAACGCATATGAAGAATTTGTGAAAAGATTAGATTGAGTTTAGAATAGAGGGGGAAGGGTCCGATCACATTCACTTAGCGGAAACAGTCAACTTGAAGAATTAGCAATAAGTGAATGTTGTAGAGGACATAAAACACACACACACACACACACACACACACACACACACACACACACACACACACACACACACACACACACACACACACATATATATATATATATATATATATATATATATATATATATTCAAATGAAGACAAGCGACAGAAATAGTGAAGACATTGCAAGTTGAAGAATTTGAAAAACTGAGGAAAAACTCAAATTGAAGATTTTCAACTTTTGTGGTGGCGTAACCCACCGTATAAGAAAGTTGGCTTCAGACACCGCGTACAATTTTCGTAGGGCTCTGAGAGTCAATTTCTTCATTAATTTCTTCACACTTAGAGGGTTAGTCTTCATTGATTGAAGAAAAACATTACTTTGTGTATTGCGCATCTAAGTCATCAAGTTAGCATAAGTGTTAGGATGTGTGTCCATTTCAGAGAACATTCGAAGATTCTAAGATATTTAGCTCACACCGCAACTTGCTAAATCTCTTCTCATCCAAGGGCTTAGTGAAGATATCGGACAGCTGATCTTCAGTGCTAGCGTGGTCGATGGAGATATCGCCCTTCAACACATGATCACGAAGAAAATGATGACGAATCTGGATGTGCTTTGTCTTCGAGTGCTGAACTGGGTTATGAGCAATTTTGATAGCACTCTCATTGTCGCAGTAGAGAGGCACATTATTCACGGTGATGCCATAGTCCTTGAGTGTTTCCTTCATCCAAAGTAATTGAGCACAACACGATCCAGCAGCAATGTACTCAGCTTCTGCAGTGGAGAGTGATACGCAGTTCTGTTTCTTCGAGGACCAACAGACCAAAGATCGTCCAAGGAAATGACATGTGCCTGATGTTGACTTGCGGTCCACGCGATCGCCAGCATAGTCAGAGTCTGAATATCCAATGTGATTAAATGAAGAGACATTGGGATACCATAATCCAAGTGTTGGTGTGTGAGCTAAGTATCGAAGAATATGCTTCACAGCCTTATGGTGTGATTCCTTCGGTGTAGCTTGAAATCGGGCACACATGCAAGAACTAAGCATAATATCTGGCCTAGATGCACATAGGTACAATAAAGAGCCAATCATGGAGCGGTATACCTTTTGATCGAAGTCTTTACCATTTTCATCAGTGCATAGATGGCCATTTGTGGGCATTGGAATTTTGGCCCCTTTGCAATCTTGCATGCCGAATTTCCTCAATACATCTTTGAGGTACTTCTCCTATGATATGAATATACTATTGCGCTGTTGACGAATTTGCAGACCTAAAAAGAATTTCAACTCTCCCATCATAGACATTTGATATTCTTCACTCATCGTATAGGCAAATTCATCACTATAGCGTTGGTCAGTACAGCCAAAGATATTATCATCAACATATATTTGGCACACAAACAATTCACCATCATAAGACTTAGTGAAAAGAGTTAGGTCTAGTGAACCGGGTTTGAAGCCTTTCTTCATGAAGAATTCCTTCAAAGTGTCATACCACGCCCGAGGGGCTTGCTTGAGGCTATACAGGGCCTTGTTGAGTCTGAAGACTTTGTCGAGATTCTTTGGATCTTCAAAACCTACGGGTTGAGAAACATATACTTCTTCCTCAAGCTTACCATTGAGGAATGCACTTTTCACATCCATTTGATATAAAGTGATATTATGATGGTTAGCATAAGCAAGTAGTATGCGAATAGCCTCATGTCTAGCAACAGGTGCAAAAGTTTCATCGAAATCAATACCCTCAACCTGTGTGTAGCCTTGAGCTACTAGCCGTTCCTTATTCCTCACCACAAGGCCATTCTCATCTTGCTTGTTGCAGTAGATCCATTTTGTGCCAATGATGTTGTGCTTGCGAGGATCTGGATGTTTGACCAGTTCCCAGACGTTGTTGAGCTCAAACTGATGTAATTCTTCTTGCATAGCTTGAATCCACTCAGGCTCCAGAAATGCTTCATCTACCTTAGTGGGCTCTGTGATGGAGACAAAAGCAAAGTGCCCACAAAAGTTAGATAAAATGTGAAGCTTTTGAGCGTGTGAGAGGACCTAGTGCACGAATGTCATCGATGATCTTCTCGACTTGTACTTCATTTGCAATACGAGGATGAGCAGGTTGTCTTCAAGGAATTTGATCCGCATTTTCTTCAGGAGCATTTTCCTCAGCACCAGTTTCTTCAGGTTCGCTAGTACGACGTTCATCATGTTCTGGAATGAATTCTCTAGCAGATTCTCTAGTAGGAATGACATCCTCAGTGGCCTTGAACTTGATAGAATCCTCAGGTGCTGGTTCATCTATCACAGAAGGTAGGTGCTCTCTTTGCGAGCCATTAGTTTCATCGAACCACACATCTACAGTTTCAACAATCTTGTGAAGAACACTGTTGAAGACTCTGTAGGTGTGCGAGTCCTTTCCGTAACCAAGCATGAAACCTCATGTGCTTTCGGTGAAAATTTAGAATTGTGATGTGGATCTCTAATCCAACATTTAGCACCGAAGACTTTGAAGCAACTTACATTGGGTTTCTTGTCAGTGAGGAGTTCATAGGCAGTCTTCTTGAAGAATTTATGAAGATATACTCTATATATTGATGATGTGGCAAGCAGTATATATTGCATCAATCCAGAACCGACGAGGTGTCTTATATTCATCAAGCAAAGTGCGAGCCATTTCAGCGAGGGTTCTGTTCTTGCGCTCCACGACGCCATTCTGCTGAGGAGTATAAGGAGCAGATAACTCATGAGTAATACCAAGTTCATCAAGATAGCCATCAAGACCGGAATTCTTGAACTCAGTCCCATTGTCACTTCTGATGTGTTTGATCTTCACACCAAAGTTGGTTGAAGCCCTCGAGGAAAATCGTTTGAAGACTTCCTGCACTTCATGTTTGTAAGTGACAATATGTACCCATGTGTAACGAGAATAATCATCAACAATAACAAAGCCATATAGAGATGCATCATTCGTCATAGCAGAATAATGATTAGGACCGAAGAGATCCATGTGAAGCAATTCAAATGGTTGAGTCGTAGTCATGATAGTCTTCGCTGGATGCTTGGGCTTTGTCATCTTTCCAGCTTCACAAGCTCCGCATAAGTGATCCTTGAGGAATTTGACATTCTCAATGCCAATGACATGCTTCTTCTTTGCAAGCGTGTGCAGATTCCTCATGCCAGCATGACCAAGTCGTCGATGCCATAGCCAGCCTTCTGAAGCTTTTGCAAGTAAGCACACGGCAGGCTGTGGTCCTGTAGAGAAATCAACAATATACATATCTTCTCTCCTAAAGCCTTCGAAGACTAACTTTTGCCTTGGTCAGCGAAGATGATATGCTTCAGATGTGATGGTGATAAGGGAGCATCCATCAATAGATTCTTGTCACTAGTCATGTGATTTGTACATCCACTATCGAGGACCCACTCATTTGCTTTGGGTTGATCATCCTGCAGATGAATTAGTGCAGCTTACAAACTCATATACTTCATCAGTGAAGAATATGATATCAGTATCATCAGTTCACTTTCATCAAGAAATAGCACAGATAATTCAGTATGAGGACGTGAGAAATGACAATTCATTTCTTCATGATTAGCCTGCGTCCTTTCAGGCAATGTTCTGGTCTCCAGCAAATTTTTCAGTCGTTTTGAGCACGACTGGAGACCTGATCCTACATAAGAGATTATTTTTTTCTTCACCACCCACATCTGGAGGGGTGGCAAAGAATTCATCACTCTGCGAGCACCATATGAGAAAGGTGGCATAGACGCCAGTCCACTTTGTTTCACATAGGAGGGGTTAGGATAAGCATATGCATAAGCAAAGAAATTCTTCGAGGACTTATGAACATAATGATTTGAAGAATAATGCACATATTCATAGCCCTTAGCTCTACCCTGCGAAATAGAAGAGTTAGCACGATGATGATCATATGAGGACTTTGATCCTTTTGAGGAATTTGATCGAAGTGAGGAATTTGGTCCGTATGAGGACTTGGATCCATATGAAGAACTTGGTTCATATGAAGAATTTGATCTGGAGTTCCTTTTCTTCACAGGTGGTGTCATGAGGACATTCACCTGAAGACTTTCAAGGCAACTTTTGGGAACCCAGATTTTCTTCATAGGAGAACTGTCGGTGTCAAAACCGGCGGATCTCGGGTAGGGGGTCCCGAACTGTGCGTCTAGGCGGATGGTAACAGGAGACAAGGGACACGATGTTTTACCCAGGTCCGGGCCCTCTTGATGGAGGTAAAACCCTACATCCTGCTTGATTAATATTGATGATATGGGTAGTACAAGAGTGGATCTACCACGAGATCAAGGAGGCTAAACCCTAGAAGCTAGCCTATGGTATGATTGTTGTAATGGTTGTTGTCCTACGGACTAAAACCCTCCGGTTCATATAGACACCGGAGAGGGCTAGGGTTACACAGAGTCGGTTACAATGGTAGGAGATCTACATATCTGTATCGCCAAGCTTGCCTTCCACGCCAAGGAAAGTCCTATCCAGACACGGGACGAAGTCTTCAATCTTGTATCTTCATAGTCTTGGAGTACGGTCGATGATGATAGTCCGGCTATCCGGACACCCCCTAGTCCAGGACTCCCTCAGTAGCCCCTGAACCAGGCTTCAATGATGATGAGTCCGGTGCACATATTGTTCAGCATTGCAAGGCAGGTTCCTCCTCCGAATAACCCATAGAAGATTGTGAACACCTGGATAGTGTCCGGCTCTGCAAAATAAATTCCACATTCCACTGTAGAGAGAATAATACACACACAGGTTCAATCTGCTGACGTATTTTGTGGCATGACGTCACACCACCACCAAGCTTTTACGTAAATCGTTATTATTATACCACCTCAGCGCGTTTAGCGAAGCAGTTTCCTTGGCACGTCTTGTCGAAGCAGAGATCGTGTTCCCCTTATTCCGGGATTCCCATCAATACGGACGTGGGTAACCCAACTGCGCCATTGATTGCGGCGCTTGGGAGATAAGCGAGTTCTACCAGGTTGGTGGGGACGAATAGTCTCGTCCGCCCATATATAAGGGGATAAGGATCAACCCTCTTTACCTACGCCTTCTTCCTCCTTTTGTTATCCATCTCCACGCACTCGAGCTCCAGCGCCCAAGTCCGCACATCTCGTCTCAACCTTCTCCAGCCATGTCCGGAGAGGGAGGCAAATGGATGGTCTCCTCCGTTACGCAGGGACACATCGAGAGGCTACGCGGCACCGGATACTTGTCCCGCGACATCGCGCACCAGCTCCCCGATGAGGGGGAGATTATCCCCACTCCCAGGCCCCATGAGAGGGTAGTATTTCTTCCCCATTTCCTCCGCGGACTAGGCTTCCCACTTCATCCCTTTGTCCGGGGGCTCATGTTCTACTACGGCCTGGATTTCCATGATCTGGCCCCAAATTTTATCCTCAACATCTCGATGTTTATCGTCATGTGCGAGGCCTTCCTCTGCATCCAGCCCCACTTCAGCTTGTGGCTCAAGACCTTCAGTGTCAAGCCGAAGGTTGTAAAGGGCAGCCAAGCGGAGTGCGGAGGCGCCATGGTGGGCAGGATGTCCCACGTTACTTGGCTGGAGGGCACCTTCGTGGAAACCATTAAGGGGTGGCAATCGGGGTGGTTCTACATCACCGAGCCGCGTCACCCCGATTGGGCAGCGGCCCCCGAATTCAGATCCGGCATCCCCACACGGCTCACCTCCTGGAAAAGAGAGTGGCCGGATCTGGGGCGATTCGAAGGAGCTGACAGGACTCCAAGCTTGTATCCAAAAGCTGGTGGACCAGAAGCTCAAGCTTGTCAACGTGGTCCAGGTCATGCTCATCCGCCGGATTCTCCCGTGCCAACGACGGGGTTTCAACATGTGGGAGTTCGATCCGGCGCAGCACCAGACTCTGAACAGGCTCTTCGACACTACGTACGAAGATGTCTGGAGGGTGCTGTTCAAGAGCGCCGAGGCTCCCGCATCCGCTGCCGAAGATCGCGGATTCAGCTCGCAGTGGCCAGCTGACGAGGTAAGCAATTTAATCGCTTGTTTTTCATAGTCTGACTTTATGCGGGATCTAAACCCCCTTTGCCTTTGACAGGACTGGCTGGCGAAGGCCGAACAGACTATCTGTCTGGCCCCATTGCCAGAGGACCCAGCGGACGCCCGCCTAACGGGGCTGCTGGCCCCGGCACCCCACGTGGTGCCGGAGAAGAAGGCCAAGAAGAAGGCCACGGGTACTCGAAAGAGTTCCCATTTTCAAGTGTTATGGGATGATGAATCCGAGGCTGACTCCTCCCACAAGGGCGAGGAGAAGAGAGAGAGCTCTCCCCGGGAGGCAGGAGAGAGGAAGAGGAAAGCTTCCCCAACGGGGGAGGCCGAAGGGTCCAAGAGGGGAAGGACCCTTCCTCCGGACAGCTCCGCCCATGCTGACGACGGCAACGAGGGGTGGCCCTCAAGGGCCAAGCCCCGGGCAAGATCGTAAGTATCCGGATTCCTGCATGATTTATAATTTCTCTTTTTCGCACACAGTATCCTTCTAATGCCGCATACAACCTGTAGTCCGGCCGAGGATGATTTTCCCGCTTCTTCGAGCGGGTCCTTGGCTCCGTCGGATGTGGATTCCATTCCGACCGCCTCCACCCCTCGTGACGCCGAGGACGCCGAGGTGGGGTCCCAGGAGGGGACCCGCCAGGTGGGTGAGGCTCCGGAGGTGCCACAAGGCAACCTCCCGGACTTCGCACCGGACTCCGCCCCGGAACCCACAGTGGTTCCGGAGTCCGGCAGGCGGCCCCTTCGTAAGAAGGGAAAGACCGTGGCACCGGCGGCCTCCGTCCAACCGGAGGCGCCGGATAACTTGTTGGAGGCGCTCAACGGCGCTTCCATCAAGGAAGAACACCGCACTATCATGAGTGTGGAGATTCAGAAGGTTCAGCTCGCCAAGAGCGGGCTGACCGAAGCCTGCAGCAGCCTTCTATCAGGCTTTGAGGTAAGAAGTTTGAAAATATGTAATGTAATACCACATAGACAGTAGCCCCTGATGCTCGGTTCGGTGTTCAGAAAGAAAAACCGGACAGAGGATCTAAAAAGATATACGCAGGAGTTCTAAAAATCATGTCAATATGGGATTGCAGGCTGCGCTGCTGACCTCTGCTGCATTGACTGCGGAGGTCGGTGCTTTGAAGCAGGACCTCGAGCGGACCGAGAACGAGCTCGGCCTTGCCAAGAGGCAGCTCGAGGACAAAGAAGGTGAGTAACACCGTATTGAATTTGTACCTTACAGAAAAGGATTTTGGTTGCAATATAAATAACAAGGATAACGTGGGCACTGCAGGGGCCACGAACAAGGTGGCGACCCTGAAGGAGGCCGTGTCCGCGGCCGAACGTAATGCGGCCGTGGAACAAGCGGAGCGAGAGAAGCAGGAGGCGCGGGTGGCGGCGGTGCGGCAAGAGCTCCAGGCTCTCATGGAAAAGCATGAGAGTTTGGCGCGCGACTTGAAGACTCGAGAGTCCGAGCTTGCCTCGGCTCTTGAGAGTGCCAAAGCCGCGAAGGCCGAGGCCCATAAGGCC
The DNA here is from genome assembly GCA_963921465.1 of Triticum timopheevii. Classification (NCBI taxonomy): domain Eukaryota; kingdom Viridiplantae; phylum Streptophyta; class Magnoliopsida; order Poales; family Poaceae; genus Triticum; species Triticum timopheevii. Next base: position 561,818,946 of record OY997268.1, on the reverse strand, counting down.
CTCCAGGAGATTGAGGCGGTGAAGAAAATAGCGGCGGGTAAGGCATTTTTCATGCAAAGCAAGCATGTGAGTGTGAATTACCTGTTACTTACCCAGATTCGGAGCTCTCCAGGAGCGTTCGCAGATCTTCCTCGCAGCGTGTCCGATGCCGCCGCATTCTACCGGGCCGAGGAGGGGAGCTCAATGGAGAAGGTCTTCTGGTCTCAGTATGCTGAGGCCGGACATCCGGTGCCCCTTAGCAACCAGCTGAAGCAGCTGGTCGAGCTCCACAAGGTAGCCGAGCAGGCCATGAAGGGCCTCATAGTCCGGCTGTGGCCTGAAGAGGCCATGCCTGGGAGCTACTTTGGCCTCGTGCGGCGGCTGGTGGATGCGTGCCCTTGGGTGGAAGTCATCAAGCGCTCCACCTGCATCGAAGGTGCCCGTCGGGCCCTTGCCCGTGCAAAGGTGCACTGGGGCAGGTTGGATGCTGAGAGGCTTCTGACAGACGCGCCGCCGGCGGGCAAGGAGTATCGTACGCCCGAAATGTATTATCAGAGTGTCCTGAAGGGTGCCTGCAAGATTGCGGACGAGTGCCCCAAAGATGTAATATTTGAGTAGACTCGCAATGTGTTACCCTAAGCGCTTGAAAACTTTGTTCATATGCGCTAAGCAACGCTTGTTTATTTAAAATATTACCTTATGTTTGGCCGTTTACCAAATCTGAGAGATGGAAAGTCGTCGGCTTCAGCCCCCATGCCACGAGTGCTGGGGTGTTCGGGATAAATTTGAGCACTCTTGTTCCCATATTTGGGTCCATCTAGGGAGGCGCTCAACACAACGAACTAGGCAACCGGACTTATAATGCTTGAACACTCTCACTTAGCCATAGAATTCTATAATTTTAAATTTCGGCAAAGCCCCTAGTGTTCGGAAGGCCGAATTTGGGGTGCTATCCACGCCTGGGTCAGACAGTTAGTCAGCTCATCGCTCTAAGCGGCATAAGTCTTTAGGGACTCAAAAAGACCTCTCGAACAGCGACCAACTCTCGCCTTATCATGACGGTCAGTTTTAGCTTTCTCCACTGAGGCGTTAACCCAGCTCAACTAGGGCGCAATCGTAGTGGTTCTCCCAGTGCTACCTTAGTCAATGTAACGGAACGTAAGGTACCAAAACATGGGAGCCGGGCAAACCCAACTATTGACCCAAGACATGATTCAGAGGCGATTCATATAATGCTATAAGTTCGGGGTGCCGCACTTGTGAAAGTGTTCGGACTTGTCACACCATAATGCGGGGAACATAAGCCCCTGGTGTATTCGGCCGTACCAAAGTGTACGGATGCAAAACATCATAAATGAATATATATGTAAAAAGGGAATGCAATTATAAGCAAAAAGTGATGCATTGTTCATTCAAGGAATTCTCCCATGAGTGCAGAACGATACAAATAGTGCGGTAGGCAAGGGATTGGACTATTAGACATGTCCCCCTCTAGGGGTAGGCTGCGGAATGGTGTATTTAACAGATTTAATGCTCGTAATGGAGACCACCTGATTGTTCGTCGTAGCCTTTGTTCTTCCCTGGCTGTTGCATCGTGAGTTCGGCAGATTCGCCGCCGGACAGGATCTCTGACGAACGGAGTCCTATGGATAAAAAGAAAAAGGAAAAGAAAAAGAACGACACACTTGGGAGCCCCTGGTGTGGTTGAGCCGCACTCTGGGCCTGTCGTGGTCGAGCCCCTCCCCCAATGCCCATGGTATCTCCAGAGCGTAAGGATGTACGCGGAGAGCTGGTCTTGCAGTCATGCAAGGGCTGGGGTTGGGGCCGCACTGCTACTTATGCTTGGAACGTGCCAGGTGGTCTTGATGTATGTTGCTCTGGGCGCGTTTGGCCGTGTCCGGTTGTTTAACGGCCGGACTCGAAAGTTGCCTTAAGAGGCTGCTCTGTACTTCTGCTGCGAGAGCCGCTGTATGTTCCTCCGTTCGGAGGGAGCGTTCAGTGTTTCTGTTGACCGTGATGACTCCACGAGGGCCTGGCATCTTGAGCTTGAGGTATGCATAATGCAGCACCGCGTTGAACTTTGCAAACGCGGTTCATCCGAGCAGGGCATGATAGCCACTGCGGAACGGGACTATGTCGAAGATTAACTCCTCGCTTCAGAAGTTATCCGGGGATCCAAAGACCACTTCCAGTGTGACTGAGCCTGTACAATTGGCCTCAACACCTGGTATGACGCCTTTGAAGGTCGTCTTTGTAGGTTTAATCCTTGAGGGGTCTATTCCCATCTTGCGCACTGTATCCTGATAAAGCAGGTTCAGGCTACTGCCGCCGTCCATCAGGACTCTAGTGAGGTGAAATCCGTCGACGATTGGGTCTGAGACCAATGCGGCGAACCCGCCGTGGCGGATACTGGTGGTGTGGTCCCTTCGATCGAAAGTGATCAGGCAAGAGGACCATGGATTGAACTTTGGGGTTACTGGCTCCATCGCGTATACGTCCCTAAGTGCACGCTTCCGCTCCCTCTTGGGTATATGGGTTGCGTATATCATGTTTACCGTCCACACTTGTGGGGGGAACCCCTTCTGTCCTCTACTGTTCGGCGGCCAGGTCTCCTCCTCGTCATCGCTATGCGGCCCCTTGTCATTGTCCTCGGCAATTAACTTGCCTGCCTGCTTGAATACCCAACAATCCCTGTTGGTGTGATTAGCTGGCTTTTCGGGGGTGCCATGTATCTGGCAAGAGCGGTCGAGTATTCGGTCCAAATTGGACGGACCCGGAGTAGTTCTTTTAAATGGCTTTTTCCGCTGACCGGGTTTTGAGCCTCTGAATCCGGCATTGACTGTCGTATCCTCAGTGTTATTGCCGTTAACGCGGCGTTTGTCTTTGTTGCGACGAGACCTGCCATTGTGGTCCATGTAGTCCGGACTGCCAGAATTTTACTGAGGTTGTTACTGCGGGCTAGCCAGCTGTCCTCCCCCGCACAAAAGCGGGTCATGAGTGATGTGAGGGCTGACATGGATTTCGGCTTTTCCTGTCTTAGGTGCCGGGCCAGCCACTCGTCGCGGATGTTATGTTTGAAGGCTGCTAGGGCCTCTGCATCCGGACAGTCGACGATTTGATTTTTCTTTGTTAAGAACCGTGTCCAGAATTGTCTGGCCGATTCGTCTGGCTGCTGAATTATGTGGCTTAGGTCATCGGCGTCTGGTGGTCGCACATATGTGCCCTGGAAGTTGTCGAGAAATGAGGCTTCCAGGTCCTCCCAACACCCAATTGACTCTGCTGGCAAGCTGTTAAGCCAATGCCGAGCTGGTCCTTTAAGCTTGAGTGGGAGATACTTGATGGCGTGTAGATCATCACCGCGGGCCATGTGGATATGAAGCAGATAATCTTTGATCTAAACCGCGGGGTCTGTTGTGCCATCATAGGATTCAATGTTCACGGGTTTAAACCCTTCGGGGATTTGATGATCCATTACTTCATCTGTGAAGCATAGTGGGTGTGCGGTGCCTCTATACTGGGCAATATCACGACGTAGCTCAAGAGAGCTGTGTCTGCTGTGTTCGGCCCGGCCGGAGTTGGCGTGTCCGGCGCGACGGTAATCGTCGTGGATCGTGGAGCGCCCGCGTGATCTATAGATAGATCTTGATTGTTTTGCCTTGTCCTCCAATATGTCTCGCAAGTCCGGTGCATTCCCCCGTGGCTTCGTGCTTTTCGAGCGGTGCCGGGGTACGGTTCTGGTAGAGGGTCTAGATGCCTCTCTGTCGCGGCCATGAGGTGGTCGGTCATCCATATTGCGCGCTGGTGATGAAGGTTCGTATGCCTCCTCCTCTAATCGGGGGAGCAACTTGCGTTTTGGGTAGCTTTTGGAGGGGCGTTCTAGTTCATGTTCTTCGGCCGCGAGGACCTCGGTCCATCTGTCGGCCAGCAGGTCTTGATCAGCTCGAAGTTGTTGCTGCTTTTTCTTTAGGCTGTTTGCCGTGGCCATTAGCCTGCGTTTAAAACGCTCTTGTTCGACAGGATCCTCGCGCATGACGAATTCGTCGTCGTTGAGGCTTGCCTCGCCTCCGGAGGGAGGCATGTAATTGTCATCCTCTATCTCCTCGTCTGCCGCCCTCTCTCGAGGGTTGGATTCTCCGTCCTCCTGCGCTGAATCTTGCTGGAGGGGGTTGTCTTCGGCACTCTCTGGGGTGTTATTATCTCCGGTGCCGGAATCTCCATTCTTGCTGTGGCGGGATTTAGAGCGGCGCCACTGACGTCGGCGCTTGGGTTGTTTCTTAGAGGAATCTGCCTCCGCTGCTTCTTTGCTGTCTCCATCCTTTGGGATGTCCACCATGTATATGTCGTATGACGAGGTGGTCTTCCAATGCCAAGTAGGTGCTGGTTCTTGATCGTCTCTGGCATCATCATCCATACCGTTGATGTCTTCGGAGTCGTAGTCTAGCATGTCGGTTAGGTCGTCGACAGTGGCTACAAAGTGGGTGGTGGGAGGGGTTTGAATTTCTTCGTCGTCCGCATCCCAACCGTCCTGACCGTGGTCCGGCCAGGGCTCTCCTGATAAAGAGAGAGACTTTAACGAATTCAGGATGTCGCCAAAGGGCGAGTGCTGAAAGATGTCCGCAGCGGTGAACTCCATGATCGGCGCCCAATCGGATTTGATTGGCAGGGGCGTAGGAGGTTCGGAGTCCGGCAAGGAGTCCGGCGCCTCGGAATCACGAGCTTTGCAAGGGACAAGGTCAATGTTCGGCTCCATCGCCGTAGAGATCACAGCCCCCGAGGCGGTGTCCAGCCACCTGTCCTCAATCTGCACGGTCATCTCCGAACTATGGGTTAGAGCGGACTCGTGTGCGGCCTCCAGGGCACTATTCGGTAGCAGAGCTAAATCATGTCCACCGTGACAGTGCGGCGCGCTTGGTTGTGGCTCGAATCCATCGAAGATCAAGTCTCCGCGGATGTCAGTCGTGAAGTTTAGGCTTCCAAACCTGACCTGACGGCCAGGGGCATAGCTTTCGATCTGCTCCAGATGGCCAAGTGAATTGGCCCGCAGTGCAAAGCCGCCGAACACGAAGATCTGTCCGGGGAGAAAAGTCTCACCCTGGACTGCGTTGTTATTGATTGAAGAAGCCATCAAGCCTATCGGTGACGGCACAGAGGAACTCTCAATGAAAGCACCAATATCGGTGTCAAAACCGGCGGATCTCGGGTAGGGGGTCCCGAACTGTGCGTCTAGGCGAATGGTAACAGGAGACAAGGGACACGATGTTTTACCCAGGTTCGGGCCCTCTTGATGGAGGTAAAACCCTACGTCCTGCTTGATTAATATTGATGATATGGGTAGTACAAGAGTGGATCTACCACGAGATCAAGGAGGCTAAACCCTAGAAGCTAGCCTATGGTATGATTGTTGTAATGGTTGTTATCCTACGGACTAAAACCCTCCGGTTTATATAGACACCGGAGAGGGATAGGGTTACACAGATTCGGTTACAATGGTAGGAGATCTACATATCCGTATCGCCAAGCTTGCCTTCCACGCCAAGGAAAGTCCCATCCGGACACGGGATGAAGTCTTCAATCTTGTATCTTCATAGTTTTGGAGTCCGGCCGATGATGATAGTCCGGCTATCCGGACACCCCCTAGTCCAGGACTCCCTCAAGAACCGTTCCTGCAGTTAGTCCCAACATATCTAGCAAATACTTCACCATTCTGATTTTTGAACAGTTTATAGTTAGAGTCAAATGACTCATCAGAAGAATGAGAAGATTCACATGTAAAGCCAGATAGATTGGATGGATCAACTGGAGGTCCCTTTGCAGCAACCCATGAGGTTTTGGGGTACTGCTCAGGTTTCCAATATGTTCCATCAGCATTGAGTTTCCTCTCAAAGGCACTACCCTCTTTCCTAGGGTTTCTGTTGAGGATCTGCTTTTTGAGCACATCACAAAGAGTCTGATGCCCTTTGAGGCTTTTGTACATGCCTGTCATGTACAATTCCTTCCGCCCTGCATCATCAGTGATACTTGCATTGTCCTCAGATGAGGAATTAGTGACAGCAGAGACATAAGAAGAATTTGTAGCATTAGAAGCATTTGAACATTCAGGTGAAGAATTAGCAGTTTCACATTCAATGCACTTTAGACATGGAGGAACAAATTCTTCCTGGGTAGCGCTGATATGTTGAGCAAGTAATGAATCACGCTCCTTCTGAAGATCTTCATAACTCACTCTTAGCTTCTCATGATCTTGCTTTCTTTGAAGAAGTTCAAAAGAAAGCTTCTCGTGATCAGATAAGAGAGTGTTATGATGACCTTGAAGGTTCTCAAACTTGGAATGAAGTCTCTGAAGACTTTCAGCCAAAGCTTTTGACTGATCCATTTCTTCACCCAACATATCATCGCTCTTATTTAGCATGTATTGAACTTTTTCCAATGCTCTTTGTTGTTTAGTGGCAAGGGAAGCAAGTTTGACATAGCTAGGTCCAAATTCATCGCCAGATTCATCATCACTGGACTCGTATAGATAGCATTCGGTTACCTTTGCACTGTTAGCCATGAGGCAGGGTGTAGAGGATGATGATTCTGGTTCGAATGTCCTCGCATTAAGAGAGTCCTTATAGTCCTCAAACCAAGGATCATGTCGGGTTCGATGACCTTCATAGACCTCAGAGAGACGGTCCCAGATTAGCTTGGCGTGATTGAGGTGCATGACGTTCCTGAACTGATTTCGAGACAGACTGGAGCAGATGACATCCTTTGCAGTGAGGTTGAGTAGCGTGTACTTGCGAATGTCATCAGCTTCCGCCGTCTTGCATAGATCGGTAAGACCGATCTCAGTGACAGTCCACAGCTCACTGTCCATAGCCATGAGTTGCTTCTTCATCATAGCCTTCCACCGAGGATACTCGTGACCGTCAAAGATGGGACAGCATACGTTCCTCAATCCTGCAGTCGACATAACTAAAACTCCAGGCGGTTAAACCAAAATCACACAGAACAAGGGAGTACCTTGCTCTAATACCAATTGAAAGTACGTTATCTCGACTAGAGGGGGGTGAATAGGAGATTTTTATGAATTCTTCACTGAGGAATTTGCTGGTGAGGAAATTCCTAAATGAAGAACTACTTGCAGCGGCATAAGTACTCAGAAAGGAACATAACAAAACACAAGCACAATCATCATGATGAAATGAAAACAAGCACAGAGTACAGAAAGCGTAAACACAGGATAACACAAGATGAAGACAGACAGACTGAAGAAATTGAACTGAGGAAATTGAGAAAGTCTTCAGTCAAAAGTCTTCAAACAGATATGAACAGGCACACAACAACACACATGAGGAAATGAAATAGTTGAGGAAATAGAACCAGTTAGCTCGGTGAAGACAAGGATTTGGTAGACTAGTTCCAACTGCTGTCTCAGTTGTACATCTGGTTGGAGCAGCTGAGTATTTAAACTCAAGGACACCCAATCCCAGACACACAGTCCTCACCGTATTCTCCTTGAGCTAAGGTCACACAAACCTCGCCCAATCACTCGTGGTAAGTCTTCAGGTGACTTCTGAACCTTCACAAACTTGGTCACTCGGTGATCCACAATTCCTCTTGGATGCTCTAGACCTTGACGCTTAACCGTCTGGAAGAAGCACAGTCTTCAAAGGAAACAAGCATCGGATCCACGCAGGATCAATCTCTTCAGTGATGCTCAATCACTTGGGGTTTTGTAGGTTTGGGTTTGGGATTTCCTCACTTGATGATTTTCGTTCAAAGTCCTCGGAGGATGGGTTGCTCTCAAATGACAAGTGTCAGTTTCTCTCAGAGCAGCCAACCAACTAGTGGTTGAAGGGGGCGGCTATTTATATCCTAGCGAGCAGCCCGACATGATAAGACATAAATGCGCTTGTCTGATATGACCGTTAGGTGGGTAGATATTTTGGTACTGCTGGCGCATAGCACAGCAACGGTTGGAATTTTGACTATCAAAATCCTCAGGGCTATCATGTTCCTCACTTTGTAGGCAATTCACACTGGTTAATTCCTAACTCATCAGTCAGAACAAATTCCTTAGAGATCAGAAGAACATCGTCTCTTTCACTGAAGAATATGACTAAACTGGATGAGATTTCCAATTGCTTCACTCGAAGGGATTGGTAGGTGTAGGATTTTGAGTTGAGCATCACATGGAAATTTTTCCTTAGTATTTCCTCGACCCCCTTTAACAGTACGGTGTTTCCTATGACTCAAGAAAGAGAAAATGAAACTATAAAAACAAAAGTCTTCACGCTTCATGTTCCTCGAAAGAATACCAAGTCTTCAAGGTCACACCAATTTCTTCACTTTCAAATTCTTCAGTAAGTCTTCAGAAAGTCTTCAGAGATCCAAAGTCTTCAGATAAAGAACTTCATTTTTAGGGATCGACATTCTCTGTAAATATCAAACTCCTCATAGACTTATAGACCTGTGTACACTTACAAACGCATCAGTCTCTTAACCTATAAGTCTTCAATACACAAAAATCACTAAGGGGCACTAGATGCACTTACAAAGTGGTATGATTTGGCCATCTTCATCTTGTACTTGTGATCTCCATCTCCGAAGCATCGTCATGATCACCATCGTCACCGGCGTGACACCTTGATCTCCATCGTAGCATCATTGTTGTCTCGCCAACTAGTGCTTCTACGACTATCGCTACCGCTTAGTGATAAAGTAAAGCAATTACAGGGCGATTGCATTTCATACAATAAAACGACAACCATATGGCTCCTGCCAGTTGCTGATAACTCGGTTACAAAACATGATCATCTTATACAATAAAATATAGCATCATGCCTTGACCATATCACATCACAACATGCCCTGCAAAAACAAGTTAGACGTCCTCTACTTTGTTGTTGCAAGTTTTACGTGGCTGCTACGGGCTGAGCAAGAACCGTTCTTACCTATGCATCAAAACCACAACGATAGTTCGTCAAGTTAGTGTTGTTTTAACCTTCTCAAGGACTGGGCGTAGCCACACTTGGTTCAACTAAATTTGGAGAAACTGACACCCGCTAGTCACCTCTGTGCAAAGCACGGCGGTAAAACCAGTCTCGCGTAAGCGTACATGTAATGTCGGTCCCGGCCGCTTCATCCAACAATACCGCCTAACCAAAGTGTGACATGCTGGTAAGCAGTATGACTTGTATCACCCACAACTCACTTGTGTTCTACTCGTGCATATAACATCTACGCATAAAACCAGGCTCGGATGCCACTGTTGGGGAACGTAGTAATTTCAAAAAATTCCTACGCACACGCAAGATCATGGTGTTGCATAGCAACGAGAGGGGAGAGTGTAGTCCACGTACCCTCGTAGACCGAAAGCAGAAGCATTAGCACAACGCGGTTGATGTAGTCGTACGTCTTCATGATCCGACTAATCAAGTACCAAATGCACGGCACCTCCGAGTTCAGCACATGTTCAACTCGATGACGTCCCTCAAACTCCGATCCTGCCAAGCTTTGAGGGAGAGGTCCGTCAGCAGGACGGGATGGTGATGATGATGATGTTCTACCAATGCAGGGCTTCGCCTAAGCATAGATACGATATTATCGAGCTGCATTATGGTGGAGGGGGGCACCGCATACGGCTAAGAGATCCAAGGGATCAATTGTTGTGTCTCCAAGGGGTGCCTCCCTCCCCGTATATAAAGGAGTGGAGGAGGGGGAGGGGTCGGCCACCCTAGGCGCGCCCCATGAGGAGTCCTACTCCCACCAAGAGTAGGACTCCCCCCTTTCAAGTGGGAGTAGGAGAGGAGAGGGAAGGAGGGAGGGGGGGAAGGAAAGGGGGCGCCGCCCCCCCCCCCCCCCCCTCCTTGTCCAATTCGGACTTGGGGGCGAGGGGGCGCGCGGCTGCCCTTGGCTGCCCCTCCTCTTCTCCACTAGGGCCCAATAGGCCCATTAGTCTCCCCGGGGGGTTCTGGTAACCCCCCGGTACTCTGGTATATGCCCGATACTCCCTGAAACCATTCTGGTGTCCGAACATAGTCGTCCAATATATCACTCTTTATGTCTCGACCATTTCCAGACTCCTTGTCATGTCCGTGATCACATCTGGGACTCCGAAATACCTTCGGTACATAAAACACATAAACTCATAATATAACTGTCATCGAACTTTAAGCGTGCGGACCCTACGGGTTCGAGAACTATGTAGACATGACTGAGACACGTCTCCTGTCAATAACCAATATCGAAACCTAGATGCTCATATTGGCTCCCACATATTCTACGAAGATCTTTATCGGTCAAACCGCATAACAACATATCTTGTTCCCTTTGTCATCGGTATGTTACTTGCCCGAGATTTGATCGTTGGTATCTCAATACCTAGTTCAATCTCGTTACCGGCAAGTCTCTTTACTCGTTATGTAATGCATCATCCTGTAACTAACTCATTAGCTACATTGCTTGCAAGGCTTATAGTGATGTGCAATACCGAGAGGGCCCGGAGATACCTCTCCGACAATCGGAGTGACAAATCCTAATCTCGAATTACGTCAACTCAACAAGTACCTTCGTAAACACCTGTAGAGCACCTTTATAATCACCTAGTTACGTTGTGACATTTGGTAGCACACAAAGTGTTCCTCCGGTAAGCAGGAGTTACATAATCTCATAGTCATAGGAACATGTATAAGTCATGAAGAAAGCAATAGCAACATACTAAACGATCAAGTGTTAAGCTAACGAAATGGGTCAAGTCAATCACATCATTCTTCTAATGATGTGATCCCACAGATCAAATGATAACTCATATCCATGGTTAGGAAACTCAACCATCTTTGATCAATGAGCTAGTCAAGTAGAGGCATACTAGTGACATTATGTTTGTCTATGTATTCACACATGTATTATGTTTCCGGTTAATACAATTCTAGCATTAATAATAAACAGTTATCATGATATGAGGAAATAAATAATAACTTTATTATTGCCTCTAGGGCATATTTCCTTCACCACTGTGTCGTCACCATAGGGCTTGATGGCTCATTCAATCATCTACAACGACGCAGTCCAGGGTGAGATTTTCCTCCCCGGACAGATCTTCGTATTTGGCGGCTTCGCACTACGGGCCAACTCGCTTGGCCACTTGAAGCAGATCGACAGCTATGCCCCTGGCCATCAGGTCAGGTTTGGAAGCCTGAACTACACCGCCGACATTCGCGGAGACTAGATCTTTGATGGATTCGAACCCATGACAGATGCACCCTATAGCCGCCATGAGCATGACCTAGATCTGCCATCAGACGGTGTTCAGGAGACAACACCTGTAGCTGCCCTGGCCTTAGAGCCAGTGCGAATCGTGCCATCCAAGGATGGGAGGATAGACCCCACCACGGAAGCCGCATACTCAACAACGCTAGAGCCAAACACAGATTCAACCTCCAACGAGGTCTGTATCATCGGACCCTCGGACTCGTCTCCGGCCATAGGTTCCGAACCGCGTGTATCCACGTCCGTTAGATCTAACTGGGCGCCGATCTTGGAGTTCAGCTCCACGGACATCTTTCAACACTCGCCCTTGGGCGATGTGTTAAACTCATTAAAATCTCTCCCCTTGTTAGGAGACTCTTGGCCGAACTATGTCCGGCTTGAGTAGGAAGCGGACGATGAGGAAATTCGTTACCCACCCACCACCCACTTAATAGCCACTGTCGATGACCTAACCGACATGCTTGATTTCGACTCCAAAGACATTGACGGTATGGACGACGATGCCGGAGAAGAACAGGAACCACCGCCCACAGTGCGCTGGACAGCCACCTCATCGTATGACATATATATGGTGGACACACCTAAAGAAAACAATGGCGAGGACCAAAAGGATGCAGCAGAGGATAATCCTCCTGAGAAGCAGCCGAAGCACCGACGTCAGCGGCGCCGCTCTAAACCACGCCATGGTAAAAACAGCGATACCGGCACAAGAGGCAATAGCACTCCGGATGATGCCAAAGACGAAAACGACCCCGCCCAGCCAAGCTTCGAACAGGCCGGACGGGAGGACGGGCAAGCCATCCCTGATAAACATGCCATGGATGAAGACTCGGAGGATGATAATTACATGCCTCTCTCCAAAGATGAGGTGAGCCTTGGCGAAGAAGAATTTACCGTGCCTGAGGATCCCGTCGAGCAGGAGCGCTTCAAGCGTCGGCTTATAGCCACTGCAAAGGGCCTGAAGAAAAAACAGTAGTAGCTTCAAGCTGATCAAGATCTGCTAACTAATAGATGGACTAAGGTCCTGGCAGCCGAGGAATACGAACTCGAGCGCCCAACCAAAAGTTACCTGAGGCGTAGGTTGCTACCTCAATTCGAGGACGAGGCACTAGAGCTCATACTACCAGCGCATGATGTGGCTAACCGACCACTGCGTGGCGAGATAAAGCGGCGTATCAGTCCAAACACTAGCCCGCACCCCATCGCTAAACAAATAGAAACACAAAGGCTCGGGGATACACACATGACCTGCGATATGAATTGGAAAACAAAGTAGGACAGCCCAGATCGATCTACGGATCATGGGGGCGCGCCCCAACGTGCAATGATAACCGCCACGCCGGATATACTAAATACAAATCCGTCCGGGCCGAATACAGCAGACCAACTCCATCCGGACTGTGTCGCGAGGTAGCCCGGCATGGAGGCGCCACACACCCCCTATGCTTCACTGACAACGTAATGGAACATGAATTCCCATAAGGGTTTAAACCCGTAAACATCGAACCATATGATGGGACAACAGATCCCACGGTATGGATTGAAGACTTCCTTCTCCACATTCACATGGCCCGCGGCGATGATCTCCATGCCATCAAGTATCTCCCGCTAAAACTCAAGGGACCAGCTCGGCACTAGTTGAATAGTCTGCCTGAAAACTCCATTGGCAGTTGGGAGAACCTGGAAGACGCATTCCTTGACAACTTTCAGGGCACTTATCTATGACCACCGGACGCTGATGACTTAACTCATATAACCCAACGGCCCGGAGAGTCAGCCAGGAAATTCTGGACTCGGTTCTTAACTAAAAAGAAAAAAATCGTTGACTGTTTGGATGCCGAAGCCCTAGCGGCCTTTAAGCATAACATCCGTGACGAGTGGCTCGCCCGACACCTCGGCCAAGAGAAGTCGAAGTCCATGGCAGCCCTTTTGACACTCATGACCCGCTTTTGCATGGGCGAGGATAGTTAGCTAGCTCGTAGCAACAGCACCTCAAGTAAACCGGGAACTTCTAAATCCAGAGATGATAACGGCAAGCCACGACGCAACAAACACAAGCGTCGAAACAACGACGATAGTGCCAAATCACAGCTATCAACGTCGGATCCAGCGGCTCTAAGACCAGTCAAAGGAAGAAACAATTCAAAAGAAACAATCCGGGCACATCCAGTCTGGACCGCATACTCGACCGTCTATGTCAAATTCACGGCACCCCGGGTACACCAGCTAATCATACCAACATAGAATGGTGGGTCTTCAAACAGGCCAGCAAGTCAAATTACGAAAGCAAGGAGAAGGGGTCGCAAAGCAATGACGATGACAAGGTGTAAGTGCATCTAGTGCCACCCCTAGTTGGTTTTGGAGTATTGACGACAAAGTTGGTTGAGGGACTAATGCGTTTGTGAGAATTGCAGGATAACGCAGGTAGTGTCCCTCATTGATTCGGTTTACCTACCGGAGGTGACCCCTAAAAATGTATGAAGACATTGAAGACAATGGTGGTATGAGATGATATTCATATTGAAGACTATGACATGAGAAGACATTATGTGAAGACAATGGAGCGCGAAGACTGTGTGGTTTCGTCGTTTCCTTTCTTCTTTGTTGAGTCATAGGAACCACCGTACTGTTAAGTGGGGTCCAAGTGAACTAAGTCAGAGTGACTGAAGTGATGCTCAACCCAAATCCTATGTCTTCGAGCGAAGACAATGAGAGCAAATCTTATCCAGAGCTGGATGAGTCAGCTTTGCTTGTAGCCCAAGTAAATTTGTCGCGTGTGTTTGAAATCTGACCGTTGGAACACGTGTCAGTTCCTTAGTGACCCAGGGTCATTTTGGACAAATCAGGCCGGGTTTCCTAGTGGCTATAAATAGCCCACCCCCTACACCATAAATTGGTGGCTGCTCAGAGTTTGTGCACGGCTTTTGTCGTTTGAGAGCAACCCACCTCGAAGCATTTGAGAGAGACAAATCCTTGCGAGGACAAAGCCCAAAACACCCAGAGCCAAAGAGTGTTAGGCATCACTGAAGTCTTTCTGTCTGTGTGACCTGAAGACTTATTATACTTGAGGACTGTGTATCCTCCAGCCGGTTAGGCATCGCGTTCTGAGCATCCAAGAGTCATTGTGGATTCCCGGTGAACGAAGTCTGTGAAGGTTTGGAAGTCTCCCTTGAAGACTTACCAGAGTGATTGGGTGAGGACTGGGTGTCCTTAGCTCAAGGGGAATAAGGTGAAGACACGGTCTTCTGAGTTAAATTTCAGCCTCCCTAACCAGACGTACAGTTGTCACAGCAACTAGAACTGGTCCAACAAATCCTGTGTCTTCAACAAGCAACTGGTTCTATCCCTTCCAACCTTACTTAAGTTTGTCTTCATGAAGTCACTGCTTATCTGTATATCTGTTTGACTTCATTGCTTGACTACTATTGTTGATTGGCTTCACACTTTCTTCCATCTTGATCCTTACTACCTAACTGTTATCAGTCCTGTGTTTTCACATCATTACATACTTGACTATGGCTTGTTTAGGATAGTTTATCTTCTGCTGCATATCAATTAGGTTGTTTCTGTTGTTTGTCTTTGAAACTTCCGAGTTTTGAAGACTTTCATAAAAATCGCCTATTCACCCCCCCCTCTAGTCGATACTAGCACTTTCAATTGGTATCAGAGCAAGGTACTCCCTTGTTCTGTGTGATTCAGTTTAACCACCTGGAGTTTCAGCTATGTCGACTGCAGGGATAATCAAGGTCTCCTCTGCTTTCCTCGTGTTCGATGGAACTGAATATCCCTACTGGAAGAATAAGATGCGCATGCATCTTGAAGCCATTGATGTCGACCTCTGGTATGTCGTCAAGAACGGCGTTCCCAAAACTGGTGAAGGTGTCACCCCCAATGATGTCAAGAAGTTCATTCAACTGGACTCCACTGCAAAGAACATCATCTGTGGTCATCTGACCAAAGGACGGTATGGCCGTGTGAGTGCTCTGGAAACGTCGAAGCTAGTCTGGGACTGGCTATCCAAGGTCAATGAAGGCGTCTCAACCCAGAGAGATCAAAGGATCGGTGTTCTTCGCAACCTTTTCAACCGCTTCAAGAGGAATGACAATGAAAATGTCCAACTCACGTTTGATTGTCTGACAGACATCACAAATGAGCTTCAAGCTCTTGGCGCCACTGAGATCACCAAGCATGAAATCGTCAAGACACTGCTGAGATCACTTGACAGCTCCTTTGACACCCTTGCCCTCATGATACAAGAACGTCCTGACTTCAAGACACTCGATCCGTCTGATATACTTGAGAGGCTCAACACACATGAGTTCCAGCTTTCCGAGAAAAGAGATATCTATGGTCCAAACTATGGCCGAACTCGTGCTTTGAAGGCAAAAGTTGTTTCCTCATCTGAAGAAGAATCTGACTGCGGTTCTGATGATCCTGAAGACATTAGAAAGGAACTTGCCATGCCGGTGAAGAAGTTTCAGAGGTTCACCAAGAAAAGGGGTGTCAGAAAGTCTTCACGATCCAGCTCCAAGAATGATGAAGCTTCCACACATGACCACAAGAAGAGAACCTGCCACAAGTGCAAGAAAACTGGTCACTACATATCTGAGTGTCCACAGTGGGACAATGAGAAGAAGAAGCAGAAGAAGAAGAGCAAGGAATATGATTCTGATGATAAGAAGAAGAAGAAATCCTCAAAGTCTTCCAAGTCTTCTTCCAAGTCTTCATCATACAAGAAGAGCTCATCTGGCAAGGCTCGTGCTTTTGTTGGCAAGGAAATGGATTCAGAGGAGGAGTCAGCTTCTGAGGAGGCGGAGGTGGAATCTGGAGAGGAGTCTGACCCTGGCGTTGCAAGTCTAGCTTTAGCCACAGCCTATGTCGCCAAGTCCATCTTCAACACTGAAGACAATGACTTCCGCACCAACGCTGAAGCCAATGACGAACACGATCCTTCTCCGACCTACTGCTTCATGGCACGTGGTGCCAAGGTAAAATCCCACGATGCTTACTTTCAAACATCAACTGAAGATGACTCTGATTGTGAATCCAAACCCAGCTACAAAACACTTGCTAAAATTGCAACTGAACAACAAAAGGCTATGGAACATACTCAAAAACTATTAGACAAAAGCTATGACCTGTTGGACGCTGAAATGACATGCTCATAGTCCTTAGTTGATGACATAAAAAATCTTCATGCTAAGTACCAAGAACTTGAAGGTCGTCATGAATCGCTTTCAACAACTTATGAAAGGCTCTCCTATGATTATCTTCAAAGGAAACAAGAGCTTGAGAAATTGAGAGCGGCTCACGAAGATCTTCAAAATGTGAATGAGTCACTTCGCGCCCAACAGATCAGTTCCGCTCAGGATGTATTTGAACCACCATGTTTAAAATGCATTGAGCGTGATAACGCTACATCTGTTGCTGAATGTTCCACTACTGCTGTTGTTTCATTGTCTTCACCTACTGAAGTGGTTACTAACCCCTCTACGGAGGATACCACTAGTATTGCTGATGAAAATGCTAGGTTGAAGACATTGCTTGAAACAGGGATGTACAAAAGTTTGAAGGGACATCAGACACTCTGTGATGTCCTCAAAAAGCAGATTCTGAACCGAAACCCTAGGAAAGAGGGTGTTGGGTTCGAGAGGAAAATGAATGCTGATGGTTCCTACTAGAAGCCTGAGCAGTATCCCAAAACCACATGGGTTGCTGCAAAGGAACCTTCATTGGATCCATCCACCTTATCTAGATTCACCTGTGCTAATCCTATTATCATTGATGAATCCTTTGATGCAAACTATAAGCTGTTCAAAAATCAGAATGGTGAAGTGTTTGCCAGGTATATTGGTACTAACTGCAGGAATGGACCTCCTATGAAGAAGATCTGGGTTCCCAAAAGCTGCCTTGAGAATCTTCCTGTGAATGTCATCATGACACCACCAGTGAAGAAGACAAACCCCAGACCAAAGGCATCATATGGTCCAACGGCTACTTACGAACAAAGGACTCACTTGAGTCACCCTAACGCCAATGTTTTGCAGGGAAATCATACTCAGACTCATGAATACGAGCGTGTGTCTTCAAACCGCTACGTTCATAAAACTAAGAACTTTTCTGCCTATTCACATGAGTATCATTCACCTCCTACAAGGCTATTTGCTAGGGCTTCAAAGCCGAAATTCTCAGATGCTGCACTTAGACTCATTGCTTCTAAGCCACCCCTGAAAATGTGAGTGGTGAAGAAGAATTAACTCTCTTTTGCAGAATGTGGTCTCCAGCTAGCAATCAATGGCATCCGATATTATTGCTGGGGACCTAAAACTCACTTGGACGCACGTTAAGATATCATTCTATATGCTTCACATCTGAATTTCTTATCAGTCATACTATGTCCTTGATATGTGCTGTGACTGTCCCTATATGTGTCAAATGCTTATGCTTCACAACACTCTTGTGAAGCCTATCCTCCAAACTGCACTGTAGGGTACATCACCAAAAGCTTCAGAATGGATTATGGACAGTGGATGCACAAATCATATGACTGGTGATCGAAGTCTTCTCATGGACTCAACCTTACGTCCATCCGACAAGAGTCAAATCACATTTGCTGACACTGGTAAAAGCAAAGTATTGGGTCTAGGTAGAGTTGCAATCTCAAAGGATCAGCACATGGATAAAGTGATGCTTGTTGAATCCCTTGGTTTCAACTTAATGTCTGTCTAAATGCTTTGTGACTTGAACATGATTGTGATATTTGGCAAATATCGTTGCCTTGTACTAATGGAATCTGACAAATCTCTAGTCTTTGAAGGGTATCGAAAAGATGATCTATACATGGTAGATTTCTCAGCAGGTCCACAGCTTGCCGTATGTCTTCTCACAAAAGCTTCAGAATGCTGGCTCTGGCATCGAAGGCTGGGACATGCTGGCATGAGGAACTTACACTCGCTCGTCAAGAAGAAGCATGTGATAGGCATCGAAGATGTCAAGTTCAAGAAGGATCATCTGTGTGGTGCCTGTGAAGCTGGAAAAATGACAAGGGCAAAGCACCCCTCGAAGACAATCATGACAACATCTCAACCCTTCGAGCTGTTACACATGGACTTATTTGGACCTACTCACTACTCCACCCTCACAACAACTGCCTGTCTCTATGGCTTCGTCATTGTTAATGACTACTCAAGATACACATGGGTTCATATAATTCTGTACAAGACTGAAGTGCAAGATGTCTTCAGGCGCTTTGCAAATCGAGCAATGAACAACTATGGTGTGAAGATCAAGCACATCATAAGTGACAATGGCACTGAATTCAAGAACACTGGACTTGATTTGTATCTGGATACAATGGGAATCACTCATGAGTTCTCTGCTCCATACACACCTCAGCAAAATGGCATCGTTGAGCGCAAAAATAGAACACTCATTGAGATGGCTCGAACAATGCTAGATGAATACAAGACACCAAGGAAGTTCTGGCCCGAAGCTATTGATACTGCTTGTCACATCATCAACCGTGTGTACATCCATAAGCTTCTCAACAAAACATCATATGAGCTGCTCACTTGCAAGAAGCCAAACGTCAGTTACTTCAGAGTATTTGGAGCTAGATGCTGGATCAAGGATCCCCATCACAAGTCAAAATTTGCACCTAAGGCTCACGAAGGCTTGGCTATGGAAAGGATTCACACTCCTACAGAGTCTTCAACCTTTTTCTCTACAAAATCGTTGAAACTGTGGATGTGAAATTTGATGAAACCAATGGTTCACAGAGAGAGTTTCTGCCAAGTACCCTAGATGAAGCTCCTTCAAACGAGTCTATCAAGCTGATGGGAACTGGTGAAATCATGCCCTCTGAAGCACAGCCTGAAGAGGAACTTATCATCTCTGCACCAAATCAACCTGAAGACAATGCTTAGACCGAAGACAATTCTCCAAATGATGACAATGGTCAGCCAGAGCAAAATCTTCGTCCAGTTCATCCTCATGTTGCAAATGAAGTTCAAATAGAGAAGATTATTGATAGCATCAATGCACCTGGTCCGCTCACTCGATCAAGAGCAACACAGCTAGCAAACTTCTGTGGGCACTTTTCATTTGTGTCGATATCAGAACCCAAGAAAGTTGCTGAAGCCTTTATGGAACCTGAATGGATTCAAGCCATGCAAGAAGAACTTCAACAGTTCAAGCTGAATAATGTTTGGGAACTTGTCAAGCGACCTGACCCTCGCAAGCATAACATTATTGGAACAAAATGGATATATCGAAACAAGCAAGATGAGCACGGTCAAGTCGTCAGAAACAAAGCTCGTCTTGTGGCTCAAGGTTACACTCAAGTTGAAGGAATTGACTTCAATGAAACATTTGCTCCTGTTGCTAGGCTTGAAGCTATTCGAATACTGCTAGCCTATGCTAATCATCACAATATCTTGCTACATCAAATGGATGTGAAAAGTGCATTTCTCAATGGCAAGATTGAAGCAGAAGTATATGTCGCACAACCACCTAGCTTTGAAGATCCAAAACATCCTGATATGGTGTACAAGCTAAACAAAGCACTATATGGCCTCAAACAAGCTCCTCGCGCCTAGTATGATACAATCAAAGACTTCCTGAAGAGTAAAGGCTTCAAACCTGGATACCTCGATCCCACTCTCTTCACGAAGACATATGATGGTGAATTGTTTGTGTGCCAAATATATGTGGATGACATAATCTTCGGTTGCACCAACCAGAAGTACAGTGATGAGTTTGGGTACATGATGCAAGAGCAATATCAAATGTCCATGATGGGTGAGCTGAAGTTCTTCCTTGGTCTTCAAATTCGTCAGCAGAGGAATGGCATCTTTATATCTCAAGAGAAATACCTCAAAGACTGTCTGAAGAAGTTTGGAATGGAAGACTGCAAAGGCTACACGACGCCAATGCCAGCCAAACACCATCTTGGTCCCGACGACAATGGTAAAGAGTTCGATCAAAAGGTATATCGCTCCATGATTGGTTCTTTGCTTTATTTATGTGCATCTAGGCCAGATATTATGCTTAGTGTTTGCATGTGTGCTCGATTCCAAGCGGCACCAAAGGAATCGCATCACTTAGCTGTGAAGCGAATTCTTGGATATTTGGCTTACACCCCAACACTCGGATTATGGTATCCCAAGGGCTCAAGATTCGATTTGGTTGGATTCTTGGATGCTGATTATGCTGGTGACAAGGTGGATCGCAAGTCTACATCTGGCACATGTCATTTTCTTGGTCGATCACTTGTCTGTTGGTCTTCGAAGAAGCAGAACTGTGTATCACTCTCAACTGCTGAATCTGAATACATTGTTGCTGGATCTTGTTGTGCTCAGCTTCTATGGATGAAGCAAACTCTCAAGGATTATGGCATCAATCTAAAACAAGTACCACTCTTCTGTGACAATGAAAGTGCCATCAAAATAGCCAACAATCCAGTCCAACACTCGAAGACAAAGCACATTGAAATTCGTCATCACTTTCTCAGAGATCATGTTATGAAGAAAGATATAGATATCATGCACGTCAACACTGAAGAGCAACTGGCAGATATCTTCACAAAGCCCTTGGATGAGAAAAGGTTTTGCAAGTTACGGGGTGAGCTAAATATCTTGGAATCCTCGAATGTCCTATGATCAGGCACACATCCTAACACTTATGCATGTTGATGACTTAGATGTGCAACACACAAAGTAATGTATGTCTTCAATCAATGAAGATTTACACTCTAAGTCTGAATACATTAACATGGAATTTGACTTCGGACTGCCACGATAATTGTGCGCCATGTCTGGGTCTAATACTTCCTATACGGTGGATAACGCCACCACCAACTTTTCTTGTTTGAAGTGTTTCACTCAAGGCATTATATTGCAATGACTTCGCATTTGGTTTGTCTTCAGTTTCAATTTGTCTTCATGACTTTCTGCACTATGATGATTTGATTGCTTTCTAATATATATACACTAGTGTTCTGTCCTCTACAGCATTCACTTATAGCTATGTCTTCAAGATTGAATCTTTTGAACTAAGTGAATGTGATCGGACCCTAACCTCTCTATGCTTCTATCTCAACACTATCTGTCCAAATCATATGCATTCTATTGAAACTGTCGAATGTCTTCTTTGCGTCCTAGTCAGCAGAAGGCAAAGAGACAAACATTAAATCTGTTTTAAATGGCTTATCTTTACTGTTGAAATCCGGAGAAGCCGGAACAACTCTCCGACATGCCTGGCGGGCGTGGGAACGTGGGACTACTCTGAGTATGTTGCATGCTTGCCATGTGCCTCTCAGATGTGAACCACCAGGGGCACCTGCGTAATTGCGCTGGGTCTCTCACCTACTTATAAATACCTGTACCCTGTGGTAAAGAAATTCTTCTTCCACCTCTCCACCTCCGTCAAAACCCTAGCACCACCGCTAGCTCGCGACGACATCGGCGACGAAGCGCTTAGCTGCCGCAACTTCTCCGACGCCGTCCTCACGCCGGCCGCAGACATCGCTCTCTCCGCCGTCGCCGTAGGTGTCCTCCGTCGCCGAGTTAGGGCACGGTGGGCTGAACTGCTCGGTCTCCCACTCTTCCCATCTAGCAGTTCGTCGTGCGGTAATTATAACTCTATTTTTACTACCTTTTTTATCTTCAAGATTCATCCTGTTTACCAAAAGTAGTTTCGGTCTATTCAAAGCTAGATCTATTCCGTCTGCATCTCATACTGCTTAGTCGATTCACTTAGATTTCCTATCTAGGTTGATTCCTCACTTGTACTTGTTCACGGATTGGTACAAATATGGAACCAACTCACGTATATAAGTGAATGTCTTCGCATCATGAGGTCAATGTCTTCAAACTGATTTATCTTCAAAATCTTCTGAGAATGCATATGACCTCTTCCCCTTCCCTCGCATCTCTAATGCTGTCACAGGTACATGTCCGTGGGAGAATCTCTTGGTTCTCATAGTCTGCATTCGTTTGCAGAATACTTACAGCATCATATAAATTCTCCTGAAGCCAGTTCCTGCTTGACCAGCAAGCGAAAGTCTATGAAGCCTTTGAACGTATTGAAGCCTTTCAGTTTGAAATTCATGGCTTCAGAAAAATCTGCAAGGAAGGGTGGCAGATAGCGCAGAGAAGGAACATCCAAAGATTTGCCTGAAGACTTAGCAGAACTCTACAAGACAGATCCAGAAGAGAATTATCATCAGAGGAAGACGCGAATCCAATGGATTCGACGCTATTGGGCTGAACAATGGTTCAAGTACAAATTCGTGACCAAGGAATATGCAGAGAAGTATGCTATCAAAAGTCCTTGGGGCGATATTCTCTATCGAGGCCTTCAACCCAAGAACAGAGCTGAAGCTGTTGATCAAGGCTTCTATCCTTGCATGGTCCGTGGACCTCAGCCTACGAGTGCCAATCCCACCTCATTACTCTGGTGTCGTGATGATGCCCTCTTCAAGCGCAACTTCCAGCACGCAAAGGCTTCGGCCAAAGAAAACAAGAAGTCATTGGGATTAGGCTTCAATCCTGGTCCCTCTACTCCTCGTGCTGACGGTTCTCGTGATGCAGAACCAAATGTCATTGGCCCCTTCGCCAACCTTGACGGCCTCATCACTTACATCATGGTCCAAGGTGCCAAAGTTGATCATTCTAATCATGATGCTGATACTGATGAAGCCCCTGCTCCTCCTCCAAAGGCGCAGAAGCAAAAGAAACTCAAGGCTTCAACATGAGCTGCACCTCCAAAGACTTCTCGTGCGAAGCCACTGGCCACTGCACCTCCTGAAGCCAGTGAGCAATCTGAAGATTTGTCCCGTGTCTCCAAGAGAATGGACAAGTAGAAGCAACTTTTTAGACCATCTGATCAAAGAGCCTTGACTCCTGCGGCAATTCTGCGTGATGATCCCACTGATCTTTCAAGTGATGAAGATCTTGCTGATGATGCCCTTGAGCAATTGATCAAAAGCAAAGAAGCAGAAATCTTCAACAACTTTCCTCTCTTTGATGTGGCAATTATACACAACTTCATTGATGAATGGTTCGACACCCCCAATGTTAGCTTTGATGACTTGCAGCTTCCCATTGGCCTCAGCATCGCCTTCAATGGCGCCATTGCTTCTGAGCTGGCTATCGCTCAGCGAATCGTTGAGCTCAAGAACAAGATTGATTTTGAGAAGGCTCAATTCAAGAAGCATGTGGCCAGTCTAAGTGTTCAAGACGTCAAAAACTTCAAGGTCATGATGCATGAGCTCAAAGAAGCCTTTCTCAAGAAGCGTCAAGAAGCTCAAGGCTCTCGCGAGCGTATGAAGCTTTTGGCTGATAAGTGTGTGCTTGCCTACAATGAGGCTGAGAAGCGAAAGTCACTTGGACGTCCTGGCATTGACCCCAGGATGGCTGCAAGGAAAAAGAAGAAGTTTCCTGCTGACTAGCCTGCACCCTCAAGCCAAGAAGCCCCTTGCATTGTCTTCCCCAGCAGCATGACTGGCTCGAAGCCAAAAGTCACAGCAACCGCTTCAGAACAGAAGAAGACAAGGGCTGCAGAGGCTGAAGCCAGAAAGAGGAAGAATAATGAAGCCTCTGATGCTGCTCCCTCCAAGAAGAGAGCATAAGACCAAGAAAAATCGAGCTGCTCCCACAGAGCCCCTCATGGTTGAACCCATCTCAATGGTTCGCCCTGCGTCTGAACATCAAGAAAGACAGATTGTAGTCCATGAGCCTGCTACCACAGAGGCTCATGTGGCTGAAGATATTCCAGCAGCTGAACCCAACGCTGGTGAAGACATTGGTCAAGATGACAATGTAGCTGATGATGAAGTTCTTCCTCACATCGAAAATGACTTGGTATCATCGCCTGTTCATACGAATAGCGAACTCATCAGCATTGGTCGTCCATTGACGCCAATTGCTCAGGATGCATCGTGGGCTGATCACCCACAACCACAAGACTCCCCCAGTACTCCCCTACAACAACAACAAGCTACCCCCAACGTGCAAGAAGAGGATGAAGACGTTCAGGCTTAACCAACTCCATCTCCTAAAGTGAAGCCAGCTCTTCGCAGGCTTCGCAGAGGACAAAGGCCTGAAGTCCCTCTGTCGAGCGTTCCAGAAGGAGAAGTGCAATGTTCACCTGTTGCACGGCAAGTATTTTCTGAACCTGCTCCAACTGTGAATGTCTCCGAGTCTGAAGCACATGCTGCTGAAGACATTCCGGCTGCATCAGCCGAAGAAAATCAAGAAGAAGTGCGTATACAAACACCCCCAGTGATTGAAGAAGAAGCAGTTCATGATCTGAATGTGTCTGTGCCCGACCCTCCTGTTCGTCAAGAGGAGGTTGAAAATGTTGAGGCTGCCACCACCAACGTCAATACAGCCAATGACGTAGTCATGGCTGATGCTAATGCGGAGCCTGCACTAATTGTGCCTGAAACCAATGAGGCCACTGCACTTGAAGCCAATGAGGATGCTGCACCTGAAGCCAATGTGACAACTTCTCCCGAAGCACCTGTCATGCAGCCTGCCTCCGATGTTGCCCCTACTCCTGTTCCGCCTCCTAGGCCTCACACAATTGAGCAAGCATACAGTCATGGTCAGCTCACTACTGTCCGATGGCCCGTTTTGGTGCCTCCACCCTCTGCCTCAGGACCGCAATTTGACTATCATGTTGAGCATAGGCCCCATGTGCAGAAGCCAAAGCCCAGGTTGCCAAGGTTTCCAGGTACTGCCAACTCCCCCGGGTCCTTCAATGCAAATGGCTTCAAAAGCCACAATACCCTCTTTGACAGCGCCAAGAACCCCTACTCCAAGCCAAGAATATCATCAGATAGGTTCTGGAGCTATCAGCAGAGAAGCTATTACTCATGCGTGTTATATGATCAAGGGCGCGTTTTCCCTCATATGCGCCTTGACACTGAAGCCATTGCTGGATTGCCGTGCTTAGAAGAAGCACTTGACTGCTTTCGAGATGCTGGTCTGCTCCATTTTGTGACAGACAAAGAACATTGGAATGAAGAGCTATTGCTTCAATTCTATGCCACTCTGCACATTCGCGGTTACTACAGAGACATCAAGACTTGGGTTCTCGAGTGGATGACTGGAAATGTTCATCATGAAGCCAAAGCTATGAATATCATTGAGCTTACAGGGCTAGCCACTCCAGGAGAACTGTATGAGCCTAACTGTCAGCTACACCGCAATGCTGTGGAGAGCATCTTTCATAAGCCAGAACCCAATATGAGCCAGATGCTGAGCATGATGAAGCCTTTGCCATCTGATGCTGAGTATCCCACACATTTCTTTGTTGAAGACCTTGAGTATCTGCCTCGAACCATATATCATATCATCAGGCAAACTCTATGGCCAGTCAAGGGACACTCATCAGCGGCCAAGCTTGAAGGAGCTATGAAGACTTTGGTCTTCTATATTCTCAATGGCATCAGCTTCAACACTCAGGAATTCTTCATAAGGCAACTTGCTGCTTCCGGCTCTGACCTATTTGGTCTGAAGTTTTATGCTCCATGGGTCATGCGCCTCATCAAGTGACACTCATCTGTCAATTATCAGCCCTCTGCTCGCAATCATATAATATTTCTACCAGAAGTTGATATGTCAGTTGATGCTATATACCCAGATCCTGCCAAGAAGCTTCTTTGTCTTCAGAATGCCGAGCATCATAGCTTCACTCAGCCTATTGAAGGTGTTCAAGCAGCAACCAGAATCTATCCACTAGCTGGAAACACTCATCTGCCTCATCGAGCACCCACTGAAGCCACTGAAAGCACCATTGCCCAAAGGCGTCCGAAGCGTTCTCGTGTTCTGAATGACCGAGAACTTCTTGTGGCCCTTCATCAGAAACAGGATAAACATCACTTTTGGCTCAAGAGACAGATGCAAAGCCTCTTGGTGGATGTCAATCGCATTCGCAACCTTGCCACCAAGAATGCCTTTGTTGCTCATGAAACTTGCCGGAAATCATGGAAGAGTTTGACCCTGCTCAGTGCTGAAGCGGATCTTCAAGATGATGGCTTCAATGAACGATTTCAGTTCGACTCCACTCCTCCACGGACTGCTACCCTATGTCAAACTCCATCTCTTGAAGACTCTGAATATTCCTCCTCCGCGGCAACAGTTAATGCTAGAGTGATCGATGATGAAGATGATGCTACTTCACCACCTCCAACTACTGCGCGCATCGACACTGCACCAAGTTCATCTGCGCCGCCAACCAACGACAACGACCCTGCTGCTTCACCTACTCATGACGAGTAGATGCTCTATGTCTTCAAACCTTTTTGGTCATTACTGACAAAAGGGGGAGAAGCGTATGAGTTGATAGTCTTCAAGCGGGTTCATATGGGCGGTTGCATTATATTTTGCCGCCTGCTTACAACTCTTGCATTTTGATACATTTGGTTCTTTGAGTTGTAACACCTAAGCTTGATGGTCGTCTGCTACTTCTGCTACATGTTTGCTTTACTCTGATGCGATGATAAATTCTGCATGTGCGATGATAACTTCCGCACTTAGATCATTTTGCAGACGTCCATTTTTCATTATGCATGTCATTCTACATGTTATATCAGTTCATGCATGATGAATTATCTTCATAAGTTGAAGTGGATCTCCATAAATAAAACCTGCCATGTGCATTTGCATTCCAAAAGAAAATTACTTATATGCACATCTTCAGGGGGAGCCCTTGCTACTTATGAAGACAATTCCCTATCCTTACAATTTAACATACTTTATCCCCATTGAAAACTTCAACCAGTTTGTCATCAATCACCAAAAAGGGGGAGATTGTAAGTGCATCTAGTGCCACCCCTAGTTGGTTTTGGAGTATTGACGACAAAGTTGGTTGAGGGACTAATGCGTTTGTGAGAATTGCAGGATAACGCAGGTAGTGTCCCTCATTGATTAGGTTTACCTACCGGAGATGACCCCTAAAAATGTATGAAGACAATGGTGGTATGAGAAGATATTCATATTGAAGACTGTGACATGAGAAGACATTATGTGAATACAATGGAGCGCGAAGACTGTGTGGTTTCGTCATTTCCTTTCTTCTTTGTTGAGTCATAGGAACCACCATACTGTTAAGTGGGGTCCAAGTGAACTAAGTCAGAGTGACTGAAGTGATGCTCAACCCAAATCCTATGTCTTCGAGCGAAGACAATGAGAGCAAATCTTATCCAGAGCTGGATGAGTCAGCTTTGCTTGTAGCCCAAGTAAAGTTGTCGCGTGTGTTTGAAATCTGACCGTTGGAACACGTGTCAGTTCCTTAGTGACCCAGGGTCATTTTCGAAAAATCAGGTCAGGTTGCCTAGTGGCTATAAATAGCCCACCCCCTACACCATAAATTGGTGGCTGCTCAGAGTTTGTGCACGGCTTTTGTCGTTTGAGAGCAACCCACCTCGAAGCATTTTAGAGAGAGAAATCCTTGCGAGGACAAAGCCCAAAACACCCAGAGCCAAAGAGTGTTAGGCATCACTGAAGTCTTTCTGTCTGTGTGACCTAAAGACTTATTACACTTGAGGACTGTGTATCCTCCAGCCGGTTAGGCGTCGCGTTCTGAGCATCCAAGAGTCATTGTGGATTGCCGGTGAACGAAGTCTGTGAAGGTTTGGAAGTCTCCCTTGAAGACTTACCAGAGTGATTGGGCGAGGACTAGGTGTCCTTAGCTCAAGGGGAATAAGGTGAAGACACGGTCTTCTGAGTTAAATCTCAGCCTCCCTAACCAGACGTACAGTTGTCACAGCAACTGGAACTGGTCCAACAAATCCTGTGTCTTCAACAAGCAACTGGTTCTATCCCTTCCAACCTTACTTAAGTTTGTCTTCATGAAGTCACTGCTTATCTGTATATCTGATTGACTTCATTGCTTGACTACTATTGTTGATTGGCTTCACACTTTCTTCCATCTTGATCCTTACTACCTAACTGCTATCGGTCCTGTGTTTTCACATCATTACATACTTGACTATGGCTTGTTTAGGATAGTTTATCTTCCGCTGCATATCAATTAGGTTGTTTCTGTTGTTTGTCTTCGAAACTTCCGAGTTTTGAAGACTTTCATAAAAATCGCCTATTCACCCCCCCCCCCTCTAGTCGATACTAGCACTTTCACAAGGAACCCCTGCCACCGAAGAAAGGAGGGCAAAAGAAGTCTCCCCCGCAAATCAAAATGGTGAATATGATATACGCCACCCATATTCCCAAGAGGGAGCGGAGGCGCGCACTTAGGGACGTCTACGTGATGGAGCTAGTCGCCCCAAAGTACAACCCATCGTCGTCCGGCTCGATCACCTTCGATCGCAAGGATCATCCGACCAATATCCGTCATGGCGGTTCAGCCGCACTGGTCCTTGACCCAATATTTGACGGATTCCACCTCACGCGAGTCCTTATGGATGGAGGCAGCAGCCTGAACCTGCTTTATCAGGATATAGTGCGCAAGATGGGTATCGATCCTTCAAGGATCAAACCCACTAAAACCACCTTTAAAGGTGTCATACCAGGTGTTGAGGCCCGCTGTACAGGCTCCATCACTCTGGAAGTGGTCTTCGGACCCCCGGATAATTTCCGTAATGAAGAGTTAATCTTTGATATCGTCCCTTTTTGCAGCGGCTATCACGCACTGCTCGGACGAACCACATTTGCTCGATTCAGCACGGTGCCACACTACGCTAATCTTAAGCTCAAGATGCCCGGTCCACATGGTGTCATAACAGTCAATGGAAACACTAAACGCTCCCTCCGTACTGAGAGCACACCGCCGCCCTAGCAGCAGAAGCGCAGAGCAGCCCCTTTCAATCGAACCTTCATTCGACGGCCAAGCTCCCGCACACTGTCAAAAGAGTCCAAACTACCCCGCAGCAGGATAGCCCAGCTCGTCAAGAGCTCAACTAACCACTTCGGCGATAGACGGAGGCATAGCTAGGTTATGTCCCACAATGCGGCTTAACCACTCTGGGACACACAAACATTTCTTGCATTTTCTTTTCAGGTCCACTTTTGTCTAGGCCATCACTGGTGACCTAGTGATCGGACCTATGAAGGGACGGACATACCAAGGAGGGAAACAGCTCGAATGCGCAAGGGAATACTTAGATATTCCCCTTGACAATCATCCAACTATCCTCCGGATCCGCACACAGCTCCCCCCTGGTCTCAGCAGGTTCCGAAGTCATATTTCTTTTTGTACTCATATGCTTTGACATACTATTCAATTACAATCTGCAGCTTTATATGACGTTCACTTGATGTTCTTTCTTATTGATATTTTTTGTCAAGTAGCAGTCGTACATTCTGGTACGCCTTAATACGCCAGGGCTTCATTGTACCCATAATATGGCAAGAAAGTCCGAACACCTTCACGGTTGCTCGGCACCCCGAACTTATACCATTATATGCATCGGCTCCAAATCATGTCTTGGGTCAATAGTTGGGTTACCCGGCTCCTGTGCTTGCTACCCTACGTTCCGCTAAATCGGCTAGGGTAGTAAAGGGAGAACTACTGTGATTGTGTCCCGGTTCGTCCGGACGAGCACCTCAGTAGAGAAAGCCGAAAACTGACTGTCATGATGCGGCGGGAGTTGGTCAGCTGTTCGAGAGATTACAAAACCTTTAAAGATTTCTTCCGCATTATGCGATAACTAATGCAGCACACAATGGATCGGTTTTTCTTTCCCGATCAGGTGCTTATAGAGCCCCTAGATCGGTCTTCCGAACACTAAGGGCTGCGCCTACCTTTTTTGTCAAACTCCTATGGCTAAGTGAGGATGATAAAGCCTTATAGTCCGATTGCCTGGTTCGTTGCGCTGAACACCTCCTTCAAGGACCCAAAGTTGGGGTAAAGAGTGTTTATATTTATCCCGAACACCCTCATACTTCCTACATGGGCGCAGAAGCCGACGACTGGCCAACCTCAGAATTAATATAAAAAACGGCCGCGCAGGAGGTAATTTTTCCAAATAACAGGCATTATATTACATAAACGACCTTGTTCCACATTACAACACAGGATAACATGAATGTATCCATGGGAATATAATATCCTTGGCACATTGCTCCGCCACAAGGCGGGATCCTTTCAGGACACTGTCATAATACAACTCGGGCTTGTGTTGCTCCTTCCCTGCAGGCGGTCCTTCGGTCATCAGCTTTACAGCATCCATATTCGCCCAGTGCACCTTGGCGTGGGCGAAGGCCATTCGCGCACCTTCAATACAGACCGACCGCTTGATGGCGTCAAGCCGAGGGCATGCACTAACGAGCCGCTTCACGAGCCCGAAGTAGCTGCTGGGAATCGCCTCAGCGGGCCATAGCCGGATAATCAAATCCTTGATGGCTGGGTCAGTCTCCCTATGCAGCTCGACCAGCTGTTTCAACTGATCGATAAAGGGCGCTAGATGTTCTGGCGCTAGATATTGTGATCAGAACAGCTTCTTCGTAGAGCTCCCTTCTTCGGCTCGGTAGAATTTTGCGGCATCAGATAAGCTGTGCGGCAGATCCGCAAACGCCCCTGAAGAACTCCGAGTTCGGCTTAGTAACAGGAATCTTTCTTTCAAATACTTGCTTTGCATAGAAAAAGCCTTACCCGCCACGATCTTTCTGGCCTCTTGAATTTCTTCGAGGGCACCTTGGGCTTTGCCCCAAGCATCATGTGTGGCTTGATAAGCCTTGGTGAGTTCGGATTCGTTCTCTGTTAAACTCTGCTCCAAGGTCTCGCACATCCTCACGGCCTCTTGGAGCTCTTGTTGAACTTCAATGGCCCTGGCCTTGTGCTTTTCATGAAGGGCCTGCTCTTTGGCCGCCTTCTTCTCGGCCTCGGCCACTGCCTTCTTAAGAGCCTCGACTTCGGTCGTCGCTCCTAGAGCATATCACGAATTTTTTTTTCCTTCTTTTTTTCGCCATATTCAATCATTCATTCATACTGAATGCAAACAAGGTTTTTTTGCATACCTTGGTTATCCTCCAACTGCTTCTTCACTTGGCCGAACTCTTTTTTGGCACGCTCCAGACTCTGCTTCAGTCCAGAGACTTCCACAGTATGAGAGGTGGTAGTCAATAAAGACGCCTGCTTAGAAAAAATAGAGGTATTACATGGTAAGTCTCCTGCAAAGATATATTTGATCCTCTGTCCGGCTTTTCCTTCCAAACACCGAACAGTGTATCAGGGGCTACTATCTATACTATGACACTCTTTAAAACCTCACCACTTACCTCAAAGCCCGTTATAAGGCTGGCGCAGGCTTCAGTCAGCCCGCTTTTGGTAGACTGAATCTTCTCAATCACCACACCCATAAGGGCACGGTGTTCTTCAATGATGGAAGCGTTCTTCAGCACTGTTGATAAGGTATCCGGCACCTCTGGTTGGGCAGAGGTCGCCGGGGGAACAGGCGCACCCCTTCTGTTGAAGGAGGTTGCCTGACTGATTCCGGAGCCGTGTTGGTCCCCGAAACTATGTTTGGCTGGGGGCCGAATTCAAGATAGCCCCGCCGTCGGTGTCCATGGGGGCCTTCTTGCCCATGTGTCCGGCTGCCGAGGTTTGACCCTCTCACTCCGCCTTGACGGTCTCCCGAGCTCCTCCTTGGCCTGGGCCCCTTTGGGACGATACCTCAGTGCCATCCACATGTTTGGGGGAGGAGGCCCTCGGGGGAGTCCCGCTGTCCATCGCGTCCGAGCCCGGTGAATCCTCCGATGAGGATTGCTCGGCGCGGGACCTGGCCGGACTGCAAAAGGCATGACTCAATGCGTTAACGCTATACGATAGTGAGTCTGGATATACGGATGTGTCTGGGTTTTATATACTCATGATTTAACCAGGGGCTGGACCTTGGGATCCCTCACTGGGCTGCTGTCGGTGGCGGTGGTGAATTCATCCGAAAAGGGGGCTTTTCCCTTCTTAGACGATTCGGCCTCCAAGCGTGTGGAGGCCTTCCTCTTCTTTCTCCCCCTTGCTGGGGGGACTGGCTTTCCTCCTCCTCTTCCTCATCCTCTTCGGAGGAGGAGCGGGCCTCAGAGTCTTCGGACACTATGTTCGAAGTACCCTTGCAACGAAGGCCGCCCCTGGTCTCATTGGCCTCCTTCTTGGTCTTCTTCTTCGGCGCCTTGTAAGGCACCAGGACCAACATCTTCATCAGAAGTGGGCCGGTTTGTTCTTTTGGTAGCGAGGCCGGACAGTAGATCCCCTCCGCCTTCTTCGTCCAGCCCTAGGAGAATTGTTGGAAAATATATTAGGCATGTTCCCTCAGAGTACACAGATAAAGCATAAGTCTTGCCAACATACAAAAACTTACCTAACTCGCGGGATGGGACAGTTTGTACCTGTGGTCCTCGGCTGAGTCCAGCCATGATTCGCCGAACATAAAGAGCACCTTCCATATGTCTTCGTGCTTTGAGCGGAAGAACTCCGGTAGGGTCTGGTGCTTGGCCGGGTCGAATTCCCATAAATTGCAAGCCCTACATTGGCATGGGAGAGCCTGGCGAACTAACATCACCTGGACTATGTCGACAAGCTTGATGTTCTTGTCTTCCATGCCCTTGATATGTGCCTAGAGCACCACGAGCTTGTTTGACGAAGACCAGTCCAGGCCCTTCTCGGGCCAGGACGTAAGCTGCAATGGGGCTCCGGATCAGAATTCGGGAGCCGTGGCCCATTTTGCGCCACGTGGCTTAGTGACATAGAACCACTGTTGTTGCCACCCTTTGACAGAATCATAGAAGGTACCTGATGGCCATGTGACATTGGGCATCTTGCTCACCATGGCGCCTTCGCACTCGGCGTGCTCGCCTCTCACCACCTTGGTCTTCACATTGAAAATCTTCAGCCATAATCCGAAGTGTGGAGAGATGTGGAGGAAGGCCTTGCACACAACGATGAATGTCGAGATGTTGAGGAAGGAATTGGGGGATAGATCATGGAAATCGATCCCATAGTAATACATAAGGCCGTGAACAAATGGGTGCAGGGGAAACCCTAGCCCGCGGACAAAGTGAGGGAGGAATACAACCCTCTCGTGGGGTTCCGGAGTGGGGACGATCTGTCTCGCCGTCGGAAGACGATGGCCGATCTTCTTGGCCAGATACCCGGTCTCCCAAAGTTTCTTTATATCCTTCTCCTGGACAGTGGAGGCCATCCACTTGCCTCCAGCTTTAGATCCAGACATTTTCGGAATGCCTTTCACTACTAGGGAAAAGCCTAGCAGCAGCACAGGTTTTGGGTGTATCAGTAGCGCGGGTGGCCGCGCTACTGATACGGCACCATAGCTAACTTGTAGCAGTAGCGCGTGTTGACACATGCTACTGCTATACATGATTAGCTGTAGCGTGCGTTGCAAACAGCGCTACTGCTAATTAGCTGTAGCGGGTCTTATACCCCGCGCTACTGCTATTACTTTCAAAAACAAAAAAAATTCTCGATCCCATGCGTGCTGTCAATGGCAGCAATGGTAAGATCTAGCGATGATTGGCATCGCCGGAGGCATGAACGGACAATGGAAGACCAGATCCAGCAGTGGCTGTTGGAGAGGGCCCGTTTTTATGGCAGAGCCAGGCCGCGGCGTGGGGCTCCTCTTCTCGACCATGCCAGATAGCTCCGGGTCATCCATGGCGACGACCTGCACGGGCATGGACATGGGATGGTGAGTCAAACCAGAGGGAGAGAGAAAAGGAAAACCAAGGGAGAGAGGAAGGTGATGTAGGGAGTGTCGGAATTCGGGTTCCGGCAGACCCTTGAGGTTCGAACACTGGGGTGCGCGCGAAGATTACGCCCTCTGACTACCTGCTCCTCGCCGAATTGCTAGGATCTAAACTATGAAAGAATCAGCACAAAGACATAGGGTTTATACTAGTTCGGGCCACCATTGTGGTGTAATACCCTACTCCAGTGTGTGGTGTGGTGGATTGCCTCATGGGCTGATGATGAATAATACAAGGAAGAACAGCCTCGCGAGGGTCTGTTCTTGGCTGGTGCGATGAACTGCTAGGAGGAGTTCAGTCGCCCTATCTACTCTCTCTCTTTCTAGATGTATGCCAGCTACCAGATGATCAATCCCCTGCCCTGGGGGTGGTAGTCCTATTTATAGGCAAAGGCCCTGGGCCTCTTCCCAAATATTGAGCAGGTAGGGCGCCAACAATTGGCCATTTTGAAAGGGAACAGTGAGTACACTTATCCTGACTAAAGTTGGTCCTCGCCTGCCAAAGGCTCTGGTGGTAATGCCGGCTTGGGCTCCACGGTGACCTCCATCCTGCCGTTGGACTGGTCTTGGTCTTGTTGCACCGAAATGGACGCCTTTGCTTGATGCTCTCGCCTGCGCTTGCTCCCTTTGCACCAAAGAGGAAAGGAGGACACTGCGCGGGCTGGCGCCCGACTGGCGCCCTTGGTCGTCATGGCTTGCGTCATGGGCACCTCGCGAGGTACCCCGCCTTGAACTCTCCGCCTCCTCGCGAGCTAGCCTGATGAGGCCGTGCCTGAGGAAGCTCCTTGTCATCCGCCCCGCGAGGCTTGGCCCCTCGCGAGGGTCTTGAGCCTGTGTTGATGAAGATGGGCTGTGATGGGCCCCCCTTTGAGCCACGCCGCAGGCTGCAGGCAGGCAAGTCTGGGGACCCCCGTTCCCAGAACGCCGACAGTAGCCCCCGGGCCCACGGCGCGCCCGGACTTGGCCGAGCAGAGAGGCAAAAGGGCAAGTGTGAAGCATCACGGGCCCTAACAGCCTGCGGCCTTGGGCGCCGCATGGCGGTTGATTGGACATGGGCGGCACCGTTCCCCCACGACGCCTCGGCAACTGCGTGAGCTGTCAA
Organism: Triticum timopheevii; assembly: GCA_963921465.1. Taxonomy (NCBI): domain Eukaryota; kingdom Viridiplantae; phylum Streptophyta; class Magnoliopsida; order Poales; family Poaceae; genus Triticum; species Triticum timopheevii. Next base: position 561,783,892 of record OY997268.1, on the reverse strand, counting down.
GTCCCTGCATGCAAAAACTAGTCATGATTACCTGTGGTCGTGGGGGCCGACTGTTGGCCTCCTCTGTCCTTAAGTACGGCACGATGCGTGCCCTTCCAGTTCATCCCCTCTTGCATCCCCTTCTTCCTCATGGCTCCGTCAAGGAAGTTCTCGGCCGTAGAGAAGGGAAAGGCCCGCCAGGCTGCGCCTGCCTCTCCCCTGCCCAAGCGCGGTCGAGGCCGCCCTCGCAATCACCCTGTGGCCTCCGCGGCGGCTCTCCGTGGCCGCGGAGGTGACTTCCCGCGTGGCGACGGGCGGCCGGCCGCGGCCGGGGGGTGTGTTTCGGCCGTGTGACCCCCGAGGCCGCGCTCCCACGCTGTGGAGGTGCTGCCAGAGTTTGTTGTGTGGGCGGCGGAGCCGACCAACACCCGGCTTCAGCTGCCTTGCTTCTTCCTAGGTGACCTCCCAGCTGGCGCCTTGGGCGGCCTCTGGCTCCAGGCAGATGGCTGCTGCAGCCGGGCCTTGTGGGCTTTGCTGGAGGTCTCCGCCGCCAGGAGCCTGGCCTTGAACCGCGGCTGGCAGACGTTTGCCCGTGCGCGCGGCTTGAGCCGCCGGTGCACTCTACACTTCAAGTTCGACGGCGATGCCACCCTTTACGTGAGGGTGTTTGGGGAAGATGGTCGCCGCACAGGGTGCTGCCCCAAAGACAACGACCGCGGCTGAGAACTCAGCCCCGGTGAGGACGGAGAGGACAGCGCGCGTGTGGTTGGTGGTGCCCAGGATTCCTCAAGCTTCACTAGCTCCTCTTCGGGCAGCGACTCTTCTAGCAGCGGCCGCGGTCAGCCTCCACGCCGTCGTGCCTGCTTGGAGGGTGGTAGCGGGTTTGCCCGCCGTCGTGCCCTGGTGAAGCGCGAGAGGGAGTCCGCTTGAGCTCCGGAGGCAGCTCGAGTCCTCCCTAAGGGCCGGCGCCTGGCGAGCTTCGCCTGATTTGTTCTTCCTTTTCCCTTTTCCTGCGCAAACAGACAGCAATCTGGGGCCCCGTGGGGGCGTGTTTGGGTTATCGTTGTTAACTGTCGTACTGTTTTCGTTATTTTGGTGTTGTTCCTCCCTGCCGTACGCCCGTGCGTAGGTAATCCCCAGCCTTAGCCGTGGGGCGACTGACCCAGGTCCTGTATTCGTGTCGCAGTGCCCGTGAGGCACAGACTGGAGGGGTGCTCCTGTAGTGGACCCGGGTTGTGAGGCCTTGACCGAAAGGACCGAAACACTCGCGAGGGCACTCGGCCGCCCCCTCGCAAGACCTTGCGCAAGAGAAATCGAGGCCGGAGGGCGAAAAGTCGAAGAGCCATATGTCAAAAGACGGCGATAGTTTCCATAAAACTCCAAATGAGAATGAACTAGCCAACTTCAAAAAGCAAATGAAAAAGCCGCGTCCGGCACCTAGTCTAGTCTTCAATGTCTTCTCACCAGCGCGGAGCTAAGTGCTGCCACTGGGCGTGGGAGGGAGCCCAGGGCCTGAGGCCGGTGCTCCTGAGACTCTGGGGCGTGTACAGCCCCAACTCATTATTATGTGAGAGTGTCACGGGCGGCAAGCTTCACAGGCGTTGGCCTTCTTCACAGGCTCCGGGCCTTTCTTCGGGGAAGCAAGCTTCACGGGCATTGGCCCTCTTCACAGGCTCCGGGCCTTTTCCAAAACGCGACAGCTTCACAGGCATTCGCCTTCTTCACAGGCTCTGGGTCTTTTCCAAAAAGATGATCTTCACAGGCATTCGCCTTCTTCACAGGCTCTGGGCCTTTTCCAAAAAGATGATCTTCACAGGCATTCGCCTTCTTCACAGGCTCTGGGCCTTTTCCAAAAAGATGATCTTCACAGGCATTCGCCTTCTTCACAGGCTCTGGGCCTTTTCCAAAACGCGACAGCTTCATAGGCATTTGCCTTCTTCACAGGCTCTGGGCCTTTTCCAAAAAGATGATCTTCACAAGCATTCGTCTTCTTCACAGGCTCTGGGCCTTTTCCAAAACGCGACAGCTTCACAGGCATTCGCCTTCTTCACAGGCTCTGGGCCTTTTCCAAAAAGATGATCTTCACAGGCATTCGCCTTCTTCACAGGCTCTGGGCCCTTTTTAGGGGTAAAACCTCCGGAGGTGCTGGATGTTCCACGCATTCTGGACTGGCACCCCCTCCTGAGTCTCCAAGCGCGCGGAGCTAGGCCTGGAAACATGAACAACCTTGAACGGGCCCTCCCACATGGGAGAGAGCTTATGCAGTCCCTCCCTGGAGAGAACCCGCCTGAGCACGAGGTCCCCTACCTCAAGAGTCCTGGGGCGGATGTTGCAGCAGTGGTATCGCCGCAGCGCTTGCTGATATCTCGCCGCTCGCAATGCGGCTTCTCGGCGACGCTCCTCCCCCAGCACGAGGTCCATCCCCTGCATGGCATCCTGCTGCGCTTCGTCGAACGCCAGGACCCGTGCAGAACGACGTCTGACCTCGTGAGGGAGGACCGCCTCGGCTCCATAGACCAAGAAGAACGGGGTCTCTCCAGTCGGCTTGGTTGCAGTCGTGCGGATGGACCACAACACGGACTGAAGCTCGTCGTGCCAGCCTCTACCGCAGGCTTCCAGCTTCTTCTTGAATGTTCTGGTTTTGAGGCCCCTCAGGACCTCCGCGTTGGCCCGCTCGGCCTGGCCGTTGTTTCGGGGGTGCACCACTGAAGCGTAGCATATCTGCGTTCCAAGGTTAGCACAATGTTTTGAAGAGGTTGCTGGTGAACTGTGAACCGTTGTCGGTGATGCTGCGGTTCAGCACCCCGAACCGGCTCACGATGCCCTTGATGAACTTGACCGCTGAACCCGCGGGGATGGTGCGGATGGCTTCCACTTCGGCCCACTTGGTGAACTTGTCCACGGCGATGTAGAGGTAGTGATAGCCCCGTGGCACCCGAGGAAACGGGCCCAGGATATCAAGCCCCCAGACTGCGAATGGCCACGTGAGGGGTATGGTCTGCAGACCTCCCGCCGGCTGATGGATCTGTTTTGCATGGAATTGACAGGCTTCGCAAGCCTTTACCAGTTCGATGGCGTCACTGAGCGCAGTAGGCCAATAGAAGCCGCTGCGGAATGCCTTTCCCACGAGGGTTCGTGATGACGAGTGGTGCCCACAGTCTCCACCGTGTATATCCGCCAGCAGCTCTTTCCCTTGCTCCCTGGAGATGCAGCATAGGGACACATCATTTGGTCGCTTCCGGTAGAGTTCCCCATCCCTGATGCAGTATGCTGTGGCTTGCCGTGCCACACGCTCCGCTTCTTCTTCCTTCTCCGGCAGGGTCCCTTGCGTTAAGTAACTCCGGAGCTCTGTGATCCAGCACCCCTCCTGAGGCTCCATTGCCAGGAGTAGGCGCGCTCCTGAGGCTGGGCCGCAGGCCGGGGCTCCCGAGGCAGGTGGCCGGGGGAGCTCCTCCCGAGGCTGCGCCGCGTTCGATAGCGATGGCATGGCCGAGGGCTTGAAGAGCCGCTCATCGAAGATGCCAGGCTCCTGAGGCAGCCGCCTGGATGCTCGTTTGGCGATGTCGTCGGCCTCCTGGTTAGTGCCGCGGGGCACGTGCTGTAGCTCCAACCCCCAGAAGTGCTTTTCCATCCTGCGGACCTCCACAAGATAGGCCTCCATGTGCTCATCTCGTGGCTCGTATACCTTGTTGGAGAAGTTGACGAGGAGCTGTGAATCGCCCTTGATGGTAAGGCGCTTCACCCCCAGGGCTGCGGCGGCCTTCAACCCCGCTATCAGTCCCTCGTATTCCGCTATATTGTTGGAGACCTTTTCACCCTGCTGGAAGCAGAGCTGTACGGCTTAGTACAGCTTGTCCTGAGCGGGAGATATGAGCACTGCCCCGGCCCCAGCGCCATGCCTGGAGAACGCCCCATCGAAGTACATGACCCAGCCTTCTGGCGCCTCGCTCCCCGGGGAGAGGGATCGGTCCTCGTCGGTCTTGAGGTCTGGTGCTTCCGTCCATTCAGCCACAAAATCTGCTAGCGCGGCGCCCTTGATGACCCTGGTCGTGCTGAATTCGAGCTGAAATGCTTGCAGTTCAATGTTCCACTCGGCGACCCTCCCGGCCGAGTTAGGGCTCCTGAGCACCCTTTCCAAGGGGTATGCTGAGACAACCTTGATCGGGTGACCTTGGAAGTAGTGCCGCAGCTTGCGCGAGGCCACCAGCAGCGCGAGGAGGAGCTTCTGTGGCATGGGGTACCGTGCCCTCACATCCCGTAACACCGTGCTGACGAAGTACACCACGTGCTCGACGAGGCTTGGAGCGTCGGTGCCAGTGGCGCCCTCCGGAGGCCATTGCGCTTGTTGAGGCGATGGGGCCTCCGGAAGCTGGTTGCCTGGGGGAAGGGCCTCTCCTGCTCCCGGTGCGTTCCCCTGCGGCGGCTGATCTTCCTTAGTCGTGGTAGTGATCTTTGCGAGTCCCTTTTGGTCCTGCTTTGCCTTGGCACGGGTAGCTGTTGTGGCCTTGGTCCGACGCTCCTCCCTAACCGCCACCAGAGCCGCGCTGGCGGAGTAAGGAGTGGCGGCTAGGTAGAGTACCAAGGGATCTTGAGGGCGTGGGGCCACCATCACCGGAGGGCTGGTTAGGTATCTCTTGAATCTTGGAACACTTTGTCGGTCTCTTCAGTCCATTCAAAGGGCCCCTTTTTCTTCATCAGCTCGAAGAAATGCAGCGCTCGCTCCCCTAACCTGGAGATGAAGCGCCCCAGCGCAGTCATGCGCCCAGTGAGCTTCTGCATCTCTCTGAGGGTCCTTGGCGGGCTCATGTCCTCGACCGCCTTAACCTTTTCTGGGTTGGCCTCGATGCCTCGGTGGGACACGAGGAAGCCCAAGAGCTTGCCCGAGGGGACTCCAAACACACACTTCTCCGGGTTGAGCCGCAGGCTCACTGCGTTGAGGTTTGCAAAGGTTTCCTCCAGGTCTTGTATCAGGGCCTTGGCCTCGCGAGACTTCACTACAATGTCGTCGACGTACGCTTCCACATTCTTCCCGAGTTGTGGGCCCAGGGTGATGTGCATGAGCCGCTGAAAGGTTGCCCCCGCGTCGCGCAGTCCGAAGGGCATGCATGTATAGCAGTACACCCCACACGGGGTCAGGAAGGCCGTCTTCTCCACGTCTTCTACCGCCATCTTGATCTGGTGATACCCGGAGAAGGCATCCAAGAAGCATAGCAGGTCACACTCAGCGGTGGAATCAACGATTTGATCGATGCGCGGGAGCGGGAACGGATCTTGCGGGCATGCTTTGTTGAGGTTGGTGAAGTAGACACACATGCGTTCCTTCCCTCCCTTCTTTGGCACAACCACAGGGTTGGCCAACCAATCTGGATATTGGACCTCGTGAATGACCCCCGTGGCCTCTAGCTTGTGGGTCTCCTGGACGATGAAGGCCTGCTTTTCAGTGGACTGCCGCCTTCCTTTCTGCTTCACGGGGCGCACGTTGGGGCACACATTGAGGTGGTGCTCGATCACGCCCCGTGGGATCCCTGCCAACTGATCGGGCTCCCAAGCGAACACCTTCTTGTTTGCATGTAGGAACTTGACCAGGGCTTCCTCCTGCTCGGGCCCGAGGTGGGCGCCTATGGTGAAAGTGACGCTAGTGGACCCGTCCTCGTCGACGGGTATCTTCTTGGTCTCCGCCTTGTCTTGGGTGAACAACTGTTTCTTCTTGGCCGACGCAGCCCCATTGGGCTCGGGGGCCCCCGCGTCAGCGGGCTGTGCCGCCGCCGCCGTCTTGAAGGTGAGCTTGAGCGCTCACAGTGCATCTCCGGCGTCCCCAGGCACGGTGAGGACTCCGCTACTCCTAGGCATCTTCATAAGGTTGTATGCCGGGTGAGTCGCGGCCATGAATTTGGCCAGTGCTGGGTAGCCAAGGATGGCGTTGTAGGGGAGGCCAATGAGGGCGATATCGAAATCGACCAGCTCCATGTGGAAGTTGTCGTAGGTGCCGAAATTTACTGGGAGCCGGATCTGTCCCAAGGAGTTGGAAGACCCGCCCCCGACGCCCATGAAGGGCCGGCTGGGCTGCAGCCGCTCCCGAGGTAAGCAGAGGAGGTTGAAGGTCTCGACCAAGAGCACGTTGAGGCCCGCGCCACCGTTGATGAGGGTCTTGGTGACAGCCACCTGGCAGATGGTGGGGGTGCACAGCATGGGGAGCGCACCCGAGCAGGCCGAATTGGAGGGGTGGTCCTCCGAGCTGAAGGCTAGCCGGGCCTGCAGCTCCGACCGGTCCCGGGGAGTCCCCTATCGCGTGGAGGCGGCGCCGACCCGCCGAATGAAAGGCTTGACATGGTGACTGGAGGGCGGCGCCTGCGAGCCGCCCAGGAGGGCCGCGACGACCGGGGCGGCCGGCGTGGCGTGGTGGGCGAGGAAGAGTGTGACACTCCAAAAATTTTGTGGTTTTTGGTTTTCAGAAAGAGCCTTGCTTGGTTTGAAGAAGGTCATTTAAACCCTTCTCAAAAACCCTCTTCTAAGTTTTCCCTCTAAAAATCTTTTCTTGGATTTAGTTTCTTCTAAAAAGAAAACCTTTTTGATGTGGACTTTTATTTGGTTTTTGATCCATTCTTGTTTTACCATGCCTCTTATGGTAAAACTCCCTAAAACCCCTCCTTCCACTTTGGATCAACCCAAACATTCTGTCCCAACTCATAAAATCCATTTTTGGATTTTATTCCATTTATTTCTTTTCCCAAAACAATTATGTCCTTTATTTTGAGCCTAGGTGATTTGCAAAGCAAGTACCTTAATGCCTTTGATTCTTGATCCCAAATCAACTCCTCTGGATGGTCCTTGGTAACCACAACCTAGAACCATCAAGATCCACTCTTCTTCTTTTCAAAAGTTTCAAATTTCACCCTCTGCAAGTTTGGACCAGATTTGAAAATTTTGGTGAAATTCATATCTCCACTTCTCCAAAAATTCCACCAAAATTCAGGCAACCTCTAGTTGCAATGAGAGACCACTCCACCAAAAATCAGCTCAAGGAAAAATCCCTACATGCCAAAATCATTCTGTCGAACACCTGGCATGCACTGTTACTGTTCATATTCAGTAAAATTCGGAATTCAGTGTCGTTTCTTCGTCAGAGTTTCAGTCACATGTAAACTGTGCACTTGGCACGTTGCTCACATCCCCTCCTCCTTGTCCGGAGCTCCACATGCGCGCTTGGCTCGTTCCTAGCGTCGGTGGCGCCCTGGCCCGCCTGCGCCGGCGTGTCCCGCGGCGGCAGAACCACGGTAACGGCCGACAAGGTGACACACTACGGCATAACGCCGTTCGGCACCGCCCAAACCTCCTGAGGGCTCCGCGTGGCCATCTCCTTGCCAGCGCATGCATGCAGCACCGTCGCTGTGGCCTGGCACACGCAGAGCGCGTTCTCTGCCGCCGACATGCCGTGCGGCCGTTCCGTCGAGGCCAGGCCGTAACCACCCCTTCCTTGCTGAGTTGGACACTGGAATGGCACCAGTGCTTCGTCTAGTCGATGCTCAAGCCCCTAATCCAACCGTCCAGCCACAGCACCGCCGTAATCGCTCGCCGGACTTATCCGTTCACGGCAACTGCCTCGGGCCGGCTATATATAGCACCCCCGAGCTTGCTCTCACCCCCGCACAACTCCACCACCTCACTAGACCCCGCCTAGCCACTGGAAGAGCCTCGAGGGGCCTTCCTTCCTCGACTCCGGCCACCTCCGTCCGCCTCGGGCTCCGGCAATGTTCTCTTCGGTGAGAACTCCTCCACCGCCCTACTCTTGCCCGTAGCCTTGTACCACCTCTAGGAGGCTAACCCCCACTCCAATTTGACCCCCGCAGCACTCTCCGACGAGGCCCACGACCACCCGAACCACCGTCCGCCGGAGCAAGGGCCGCCGTCGACGTGGTGCTCGCCGGCGACCTCTACCACCACCCTCCGACGCGGAAAGGTGCACTGAACACGGAGGTAACCCCCGATCCCCCTGCCTCGCCGTGGATCACCGTCGACGACCACCGCGGCTCTCGGGCACCGTCGAGCGCTGCCGCCTCGTTTGAATATTCAAACCTGACGGGTGGAGCCCGCCTGTTAGCCTCTCAGTTCTTTCCTTTTAAACGAACCGTTTTCTGGACTTTTCTGCAGAACCCCCTGGGAGTTTTCTGTTTCATTACAGATGGGTCCTTGGATCAAAACCCTTATATCTTTTAAACAGAAAAATATTTTTGTTTGATTCTTTTTCTGTTCTCTTTAAAATTTTGTATAGTTTTTTATCAGATTTAATTTAAAATTATTTGTATTAATTTTTGTGCACCTCGCGGTATTTACGTTACGTGCGTATTTTCTTATACCGTAGATACCGGAGGAGGTGACGGAACAGCGAACTTCACCCAGTTAAACTCCGACTACTCCGAACCAAGCAAGCATGTTTGAACTCTTGATATGATGAGTGTTTGTTGCATGTTTGCATTTTAGGAGTTTCATGGCATGTTTATGAACATTTCTCGAATGTTATATTTCATGCACAGAAGTGGAAAGTAAGTTTGGGAAAGCCATATGTTGTTGGATACATATTAGCATGGCCATGTGATGGCATGAGGATGGGTAAGATGGCAGTGTTGTGACATGCCAGTCTTATGCCAGTGTATTTGACTTCAGTGTCATCATGAATCAGGTCCCTTCCATTCATTTCCTTTCCTGTACTGCCATATGTTTTCCGAAAGGAATATGGCTTAGTAAGTTGCAAATCGTTTTCCTGGTACACACCAAATAGAGAGGCCGGGATGAGGGTTCCATGGCCCTAGATTAAAGCCTGTCATCCGGTCAGGGGGCATGGGTGTTTCCGGTTGGGACCGAGAGGGGGCACCCCTTAGAGCGCACGTATAGAAATTTGATCCCATGCTATTCGAGGTTGTGACCTCCCCGTCTCAAAGTTTTTCTTGGACGTTGTCTAGGGTGATTCCTGGCATCGTGAGGTGAAATGGGTGTGTACCGGTTGAATGTGTTTCTACCAAAATACCATAAACGGAACTAGTCCTTCGTGACTACGGAAATCCGTTGGCTGTGGTCAGTTAGTACAAACTCTGCAGAGTCACAAATTCTTTAAATCATCTTGTACCTGTCCAAGTACTGTATTCATCTTATCTTGTCAGATATCAGCCTCATTGACAGAAACTCCGGTGGACTGCATGTGTGCAAATCCGGTTAAAAGTTTATTCTTGTGGATGGACTAACCTGTTGGTTACTTTTGTTATAAAGCCCTTTCTGTGATGTCGCTCAGACATCCGATTGTGGCATACTTGTTATTTACATTTGATATAAGCCCTTTCTGTGATGTCGCTCAGACATCCGATTGTGGCATACTTGTTATTTACATTTGATATAAGCCCTTTTTGTGATGTCACTCAGACATCCGATTGTGGCATACTTGTTATTTACATTTGATATAAGCCCTTTCTGTGATGTCGCTCAGACATCCGACTGTGGCATACTTGTTATTTACTTTTGTTATCAAGCCCTTTCTGTGACGTCACTCAGATGTCCGACTGTGGCATTTCTTTTACAAGCCCTTTCAGTGACGTCGCTCAGATGTCCGACTGTGGCATTTCTTTTACAAGCCCTGTCTATGACGTCGCTCAGATGTCCGACTGTGGCATTTCTTTTACTAGCCCTGTCTGTGATGTCGCTCAGATGTCCGACTGTGGCATTTCTTTTACTAGCCCTGTCTGTGACGTTGCTCAGATGTCCGACTGCGGTATTTCTTTTATAAGCCCTTTCTGTGACGTCGCTCAGACGTCCGACTGTGGTGTTTCTTTTATAAGCCCTTTATGTGGTGTCGCTTAGACGCCCGACTGCGGCATGAGTTTTATTTGTTTACCTTTCGAGGCGTCGCTCCAGACACCCGATCGGTTTTCAGTTATTTATTTTATTTATCAAGTCATGCAATAATATTATTGTTGGGATGAGCATCATTATTTTTGTTCATGACGCATTCATGCATACATTTATTATATCTTTTGTCCGAACTGTCTTGCGAGTACTTTCAAAGTACTCACCTGGCTTGTTGATTTGGCTAGATGTTGATGAAGGCGATCTCATGGATGAAGAGTTCGATAGTGAGTCCGACGCCTAGAGGAGTCCCAGTCAGTCCCGTGCGATCCTGCTTTGGTCACTGTATCATATCCGCTTCTGCCACCCCATAATAAATTCATCGAGCCTCACCTCGATGCTCGATGAGCTGCCAGTTGGGAGTCAAGTTATCCACCACCACTTTTACCTTGAGCTAGTAGCATGCCACCACACCCTTGTGTCATAACCGCCCTTATGTAAGATATTGGCGAGTTTGTAATAATTTTTTGAGCAGCCTCAGCTCAACCCTGTAATATATTTAATGCTACTGGTCCTCTATTTATCAAGTATTTGTCTACCAGTGAGGATGACTTCTCCTATACTGGGATCTAAAGATCGATTTTCTCAATAATTATTTTATTGAAAAACCGGTCGTGACAAAGAGGTCACGCGGCTTTTCCCAAGAGGCCACGGAGGGAAGCAGGGGCGATACCAGCTGCTCGTTCCCTGCGGAGCCGGTGGCGGTGTTGACGGCAGGCGACGAGGAACGACAGGGCGTCCGCTGACAGGAGCTGTCTGGGCGACTCGAGCAGCGAGAGCAGCCCGACGAGCGTCAGACATGGATGCGACGGTCGGAGAAGAGCAGGGCGACGGAAGACGAATTCCGGTGCACCCCTACCTGGCGCGCCAAATGTCGGATTTCGGGTTCTAGCAGACCCTTGAGGTTCGAACACTGGGGTGCGCGCAGAGATTACGCCCTCTGACTACCTGCTCCTCGCTGAATCGCTAGGATCTAAACTACGAAACAATCAGCACAAAGACACAGGGTTTATACTGGTTCAGGCCACCATTGTGGTGTAATACCCTACTCCAGTGTGTGGTGTGGGGGATTGCTTCTTGGGCTGATGATGAACAATACAAGGAAGAACAGCCTCGCGAGGGTCTGTTCTTGGCTGGTGCGATGAACTGCTAGGAGGAGTTCAGTCGCCCTATCTACTCTCTCTCTTTATAGATGTATGCCAGCTACCAGATGATCGATCCCCTGCCCTTTGGGTGGCTAGTCCTATTTATAGGCAAAGGCCCTGGGCCTCTTCCCAAATATTGAGCGGGAAGGGCGCCAACAATTGGCCATTTTGAAAGGTAACAGCGGGTACACTTATCCTGACTAAAGTTGGTCCTCGCCTGCCAAAGGCTCTGGTGGTGACGCCGGCTTGGGCTCCACTGTGACCTCCATCTTGCCGTTGGACTGGTCTTGGTCTTGTTGCACCGAAATGGATGCCTTTGCTTGATGCTCTCGCCTACGCTTGCTCCCTTTGCACCAAAGAGGAAAGGAGGACACTGCGCAGGCTGGCGCCCGACTGGCGCCCTTGGTCGTCATGGCTTGCGTCATGGGCACCTCGCGAGGTACCCCACCTTGAACTCTCCGCCTCCTCGCGAGCTAGCCTGATGAGGCCATGCCTGAGGAAGCTCCTTGTCGTCCGCCCCGCGAGGCTTGGCCCCTCGCGAGGGTCTTGAGCCTGTGATGATGAAGATGGGCTGTGCTGGGCCCCCCTTTGAGCCACGCCGCAGGCCGCAGGCAGGCAAGTCTGGGGACCCCCGTTCCCAGAACACCGACAGGGAGCAGCGGAGCTAGTCACCAGTGGCGAGGTGCTCCGGTGTGGTGGCGCGGGCGGCGGCCTCCTAGACGTCGGTGGAAGACCGGCGAGCTCCTAGACGCCGGTGACGCGAGGCGGCGGCCTCTTTCGGCGCCATGGAGGAGGATGGGTGCATGGGAAAGAGGTCTGTGTGAGAGCGTATGGAAAGTGAGAGGAGAGAGTGGTGGAAGAGAGGAGGGTTTTGGGGGAGGAGATGGGGATTCGGCCGAGGATATGTCGACTTCACCTACCTCGTACTTAGTAGTAGCGAGGGGTATAAAATCGTGCTACTACTATCAACTTAGTAGTAGCGCGGGTTTATACCCCTCGCTACTACTATGGCATGTGTCGGGGGGCACGGTAGAGACCGCTTAGTAGTAGCGAGGGTTAAAAACCCGCGCTACTACTATGAACTTAGTAGTAGCAAGGGTTAAAAACCCGCACTACTGCTAATTAGCAGTAGCGCTTCTTTTTGTGCCGCGCTGCTGCTAAGATTCTGTGTATAAGGTTTTCCCTAGTAGTGTTTGTGGGCAGAAAAGGCGAATGCTTGGGCACTGAAGCTCAAGAGAGAGAGAGAGAGAGAGAGAGAGAGAGAGAGAGTAGGCAGAGGAAGCAGAAGGCGTGGGTGAAAAAGGGGAATCTTTATCTCTTTATAAAGGCAGCAGAAATCATGCGCCTTCCCACTTGCCCTAGAAACTCGCTTATTCCCCAAGCGCCGTGCTAATGGCGTGGTTGGGTTACCCACGCCCATATTGATGAGAATCCTGTGATAAGGGGACACGATCTCTGCTTCGACAAGACGTGCCAATAAAACCACCTCGCAAGACATGTAGTAGCAGGTTGAGAAAACCGTTCGAATAATGACCGGTCCACGGCGTGATGTCACGCTATGGAGAAGTTGTCAGCAGATTAGACTCGTGGAATATTATGCTCTCTATGGTGGTATGTGGAATTTGTTTTGCAGAGCCGGACATGATTCTTGTGTTCAAGATCTACTTTGGAGTATTCGGAGAAGGAACCCACCTTGCAATGCCGAAGACAATCTGTGCGCCGAACTCATCATCATTGAAGCCTGGTTCAGGGGCTACTGAGGGAGTCCTGGATTAGGGGGTCCTCGGATAGCTGGACTATATACATTGGCCGGACTGTTGGACTATGAAGATACAAGATAGAAGACTTCGTCCCATGTCCGGGTGGGACTCTCCTTGGCGTGGAAGGCAAACTTGGCAATTCGGATATGTAGATTCCCTTCTCTGTAACCAACTCTGTGTAACCCTAGCCCCCTCCCATGTCTATATAAATCGGAGGGTTTAGTCCATAGGACGACAACAATCATAATCATAGGCTAGCTTCTAGGGTTTAGCCTCTACGATCTCATGGTAGATCAACTCTTGTAATACTCATATCATCAACATCAATCAAGCAGGAAGTAGGGTATTACCTCCATAGAGAGGGCCCGAACCTGGGTAAACATCGTGTCTCCCACCTCCTATTACTATTAGCCTTAGACGCACAGTTCGGGACCCCCTACCCGAGATCCGCCGGTTTTGACACCGACAGACGGCCATTCACAAGGCCGCACTTGAGCTTCCCTTGGTGGTTGAGAGTCCGGCTCATGTATCGCGAGCCTTGGTTCTTGCTTCCTTGAGGAACCACCTTGATACATATTCCTAAACATTATTCTTCCTCTGTAAATTTTCTGAAATTTTTAGTGACTTGAAATGAAAGGTAACTAAACTCAATAAGATTGGTAGCAACTACTCCCACAAGTGCCTATAGGCTATATCATGCATTAAAACTACTTTGGACCATACAAATTTGACATGCAATCTCAAGAACAGGGTCACCTCAAGCAGCAAAAATTTGCAATAAATAAAGCACTAGAACAAAAAAAATTGGACCATTGGAGGAGTCACATACCGAAGAACAATCCCCCGAAGCACTATTGTGAATGGAGCTTTGAGCAAGGAGATCGAAAATGGTAGCAAAACGAGCTTGAACACGGGTTTGAGCTATGGGATGATTTTTTCTAGAGGAAGATGAAGTGTGGGGGTGCTGGAATAAGTGGAGGGGGTCCACATGGGGCCCATGAGGTAGGGGCGCGCCCAGGGGGTGGGCGCGCCCTGTGCCCTTGTGGCCAAATGGTGGGTCCCCCTGGTATGTTCTGAGTGCCAGAAATTCTTAAATATTCAACAAAAAAGCATACTCCATTTTCTGGGCATTTGGAGAACTTTTATTTTCGGGGTATTTTTATTGCATGGATAATTAAGAAAACAGACAGAAATTAGTATTTTTTCTTTATTTAATCTAAATAACAGAAAGTAAAAGGAGGGCACAGAGAGTTGTGCTTTCTAACTTCATCCATATCATTCTCATCAAAAGGAATCCACTAACAAGGTTGATCAAGTCTTGTTAACAAACTTCTTCCGAATAACATGAAACCGAAGAATTTTCGAATAACACTAGGTTACCTCAACGGGGATATGCATGTCCCCAACAATAAGAATATCATATTTCTTTTTGATAGTTGGAAGAGGGAATTCAAAACCTCCAATAGTAATCGTTGAAATTTTTCCAATAGAATTTACACTATGAACTTGAGGTTGTTTCTTCAGAAAGTATATCGTATGCTCACTACCGTTAACATGAAAAGTGACATTGTCTTTGTTGCAATCAATAACAGCCCCTGCAGTATTAAAAAGGGGTCTACCAAGGATGATCGACATACTGTCATCCTCGGGAATATCAAGAATAACAAAGTCCATTAAAATAGTAACGTTTGCAACCACAACAGGCACATCCTCACAAATACTGACGGGTATAGCAGTTGATTTATCGGCCATTTGCAAAGGGATTTCAGTAGGTGTCAACTTATTCAAATCAGGTCTACGATATAAAGAGAGAGGAGTAACACTAACACCGGCTCCAAGATCACATAAAGTAGTTTTAACATAGTTTCTTTTAATGGAGCATGGTATAGTTGGTACTCTTGGATCTCCTAGTTCCTTTGGTATTCCACCCTTAAAGGTATAATTAGCAAGCATGGTGGAAATTTCATCTTCTGGTATCTTTCTTTTATTTGTAACAATATCTTTCATATACTTGGCATATGGATTCATTTTAAGCATATCAGTCAAACGCATACGCAAAAAGATAGGTCTAATCATTTCAGCAAAGTGCTCAAAATCCTCATCATCCTTTTTCTTGGATGGTTTAGGAGGAAAATGCATGGGTTTCTGAACCCATGGTTCTCTTTCTTTACCGTGCTTCCTAGCAACGATGTCTCTCTTGTCATAACATTGATTCTTTGATTGTGGGTTATCAAGATCAACAGCAGGTTCAATCTCTACATCATTGTTATTGCTAAGTTGAGCATCAAAATGAACATCATCATTAACATTATCACTAGGTTCATGTTCATTACCAGATTGTGTTTCAACATCAGAAATAGAAATATCATTGGGATTCTCAGGTGTGTCTATAACAGGTTCACTAGAAGCATGCAAAGTCCTATCATTTTTCTTTTTCTTTTTCTTAGTAGGACTAGGTGCATCAACATTAGCTCTCTGAGAATCTTGCTCAACTCTCTTAGGGTGGCCCTCAGGATACAAAGGTTCCTGGGTCATTCTACCACCTCTAGTCATAACTCTAACAGCATTATCATTGTTCTTATTATTTAACTCATTGAGCAAATCATCTTGTGCTTTAAGCACTTGTTCTACTTGAGTGGTAACCATGGATGCATGTTTACTAATAAGCTTAAGATCACCTTTAACTCTAGACATATAATCACTCAAGTGTTCAACCATATAAGCACTATGTTTCAATTGTCTACCAACATAAGCATTGAAGTTTTCTTGTTTAACAATAAAACTATCAAACTCATCCAAGCATTGACTAGAAGACTTATTACGAGGAATATCACCTTCATCAAATCTATAGAGAGAATTTATCTTTACTACATGTGCAGGGTTATCAAGACCATGTATTTCTTCAATAGGTGGTAAATTCTTAACATCTCCAGCTTTAATACCCTTTTCTTTCATAGATTTCTTTGCCTCTTGCATATCTTCAGGACTGAGAAATAGAATACCCCTTTTCTTCCGAGTTGGCTCAGGAGTTGGTTCATGATGTGTCCAATCATTATCATTACTCAATATATTATCCAATAGCAATTCATCTTGCTCAACAGTTCTTTCCCTGAAAACACAACCAACGCAACTATCCAGGTGGTCTCTAGAAGCATCGGTTAGTCCATTATAAAAGATATCAAGTATTTCATTTTTCTTGAGAGGATGATTAGGCAAAGCATTAAGTAATAGGAGAAGCCTCCCCCCAAGCTTCTAGGAGACTCTCTTCTTCAATTTGCACAAAATTAAATATTTCCCTAATGGCAGCTTATTTCTTATGAGCAGGGAAATATTTTGCAGAGAAATAATAAATCATATCCTGGGGACTATGCACACAACCAGGGGCAAGGGAATTAAATCATATCTTAGCATCACCCTTTAATGAGAACGGAAACAAATTAAGGATATAGTAATAGCAAATTTTTTCCTCATGAGTAAATAGGGTGGCTATATCATTCAATTTAGTAAGATGTGCCACAACAGTTTCAGATTCATAGCCATAAAAAGGATCAGATACAACCAAAGTAATTAACTCGGGATTGACAGAGAATTCATAATCCTTATCAGTAACACAGATAGGTGAAGTAGCAAAAGCAGGGTCATGTTTCATTCTAGCATTCTGAGACTTATATTTTAGCTTAGCTAACAGTTTCTTAAGATCATATCTATCATCGCAAGCAAAAAGGTCTCTAGCAATTTCTTCATCCATGACATAACCATCAGGCACAACAGGCAATTCAGATATAGGGGGAGAATCTTCAGCATCACTTTCATCACTATAATCAGTTTCAATAATTTCATTCTCTCTAACCCTAGCAAGTTGTTCATCAAGAAATTGACCTAATGGCACAGTATTATCATGCAGAGAAGTAGTTTCATCATAAGCATCATGCATAGCAGAAGTGGCATCATCAATAACATGCGACATATCAGAATCAATAGCAGGTGCAGGTGTAGGTGTTACAAATTTACTCATAATAGAAGGTGAATCAAGTGTAGAGCTAGATGGCAGTTCCTTACCTTCCCTCGTAGTTGAGGGAAAAATCTTGGTTCTTTCATCTTTCAAGTTCCACATAGTGATCAACAATATAAATCCCAAGTGGCTCAAAGAATAGAGCTATGCTCCCCGGCAATGGCACCAGAAAAAGGTCTTGATAACCCACAAGTATAAGGGATCGCAACAGTTTTCGAGGGTAGAGTATTCAACCCAAATTTATTGATTTGACACAAGGGGAGCCAAAGAATATTCTCAAATATTAGTAGCTGATTTGTCAATTCAACCACACCCGAAAGACTTAATATCTGCAGCAAAGTATTTAGTAGCAAAGTAGTACGGAGGTAACGGTAACGGTAACGGTGGCAAAAGTAACAGTAGCAGTTTTGTAGCAATCATAACAGTGGCAACGGAGAAGTAACTAAGCAAAGATCAATATGTGAAAAGCTGGTAGGCGATGGATCAATGATGGATAATTATGTTGGATCCAATTCATCATGCAACAGTTATAACATAGGGTGACACAGAACTAGCTCCAGTTCATCAATGTAATTAGGCATGTATTCCGAATATAGTCATACGTTCTTATGGAAAAGAACTTGCATGACATCTTTTGCACTACCATCCTGTGGTAGCAGGGTACTATTGGAAACTAAGGGATATTAAGGCCTCCTTTTAATAGAGTACCGGACCAAAGCGTTAGCACTTAGTGAATACATGAACTCCTCAAACTACGGTCATCACCGGGACTGGTCCGATTATTGTCACTTCGGGGTTGCCAGATTATAACACATAGTAGGTGACTATTGACTTGAAATATAGGATCAAGGACTCACATATATTCATGAAAACATAATAGCTTCAGATATGAAATCATGGCACTCGGCCTAGTGACAAGCATTAAACATGGCAAAGTCATAGCAACATCAATATTAGAACATAATGGATACTAGTGATCAAACCCTAACAAAACTAACTCAATTACATGGTAAATCTCATCCAACCCATGACCGTCCAGCAAGCCTACGATGGGATTACTCATGCACGGCGGTGCGCATCATGAAATTGGTGATGGAGGATGGTTGATGATGACGATGGCGACAGATTCCCCTCCCCGGAGCCACAAACGCACTCCAGATAAGCCCTCCCGAGGAAGATTAGGGCTTGGAGGCGGCTCCGTATCGTAAAACACGGTGAATCCTTCTCTCTGATTTTTTTTGTCCTCGGACGTGAATATATGGAGTTGGAGTTGAGGTCAGCGGAGGTCCAGGGGGTCCACGAGGCGGGGGGTGCGCCCTGCACCCTCGTGGATAGGGTGTGAGCCAATTACGTTGATTCTTTCGCCAATATTTTTTATTAATTCCAAAATGTATCTCCGTGGATTTTCAGGTCATTCCGAGAACTTTTAATTCTGCACAACAATAACACCATGGCAATTCTGCTGAAAACAGCCTCAGTCTGGGTTAGTTCCATTCAAATCATGCAAGTTAGAGTCCAAAATAAGGGCAAAAGTGTTTGGAAATGTATATACATTTGAGACATATCATCTTGTTGACCATCAACACCTGATGCTCCTTTTGATTTCTACCTCCGCAGCCTTTAGCATTGCGAAGAGCTCGGGAATTGTATTGTTCATCCCTTGCATATTATAGTTTATCACGAAGCCTTTATAGCTTGGTGGCAGTGCTTGAAGAACTCTGTCGATGACACTATCATTAGGAATATTAACTCCCAGCTGAATCAAATGGTTATGATACCCAGACATTCTGAGTATGTGTTCACTGATAGAACTATTCTCCTCCATTTTGTAGCTATAGAACTTGTTGGAGACTTCATATCTCTCAACTTGAGCATTTGCTTGAAATATTAAGTTCAACTCTTGGAACATCTCATATGCTCCATGACGTTCAAAACGTCTTTGAAGTCCCGATTCTAAGCCGTAAAACATGGCACATTAAACTATCGAGTAGTCATTGGCTTTGCTCTGCCAGACGTTCTTAACATCATCAGTAGCGTCTGCAGCAGGCCTAGCACCTAGCGGTTCTTCTAGGACGTAATTCTTCTGTGCAGCAATGAGGATAATCCTCAAGTTACGGACCCAGTCCGTGTAATTTCTACAATCATCTTTCAACTTAGCTTTCTCTAGGAACGCATTAAAATTCAAAGGAACAGTAGCACGAGCCATTGATCTGCAATAACATATACATACAAAATAACTATCAGGACTAAGTTCATGATAAATTAATGTTCAATTAATCATATTACTTAAGAACTCCCACTTAGATAGACATCCCTCTAGTCATCTAAATGATCGCATGATCAAAATCAACTAAACCATGTCCGATCATCACGTGAGATGGAGTAGTTTTCAATGGTGAACATCACTATGTTGATCATATCTACTATATGATTCACGCTCGACCTTTCGGTCTCAATGTTCTGAGGCCATATCTACATATGCTAGGCTCGTCAAGTCTAACCCGAGTATTCTGCTTGTGCACAACTCGCTTGCACCCGTTGTATGTGAATGTAGAGCTTATTACACCCGATTATCATGTGGTGTCTTGGCATGATGAACTGTAGCAACTGTGCATACTCAGGGAGAACACTTATACCTTGAAATTTAGTAAGGGGTCATCTTATAATGCTACCACCGTACTAAGCAAAATAAGATGCATAAAAGATAAACATCACATGCAATTAAAATATGTGACATGATATGGCCATCATCATCTTGTGCTTATGATCTCCATCACTGAAGCATCATCATGATCTCCACCATCACCGACGCGACACCTTGATCTCCATCGTAGCATCGTTGTCGTCTCGCCAACTATTTCTTGTACGACTATCGCTACCGCTTAGTGATAAAGTAAAGGAATTACATGGCGATTGCATTGCATAAAATAAAGCAACAACCATATGGCTCCTGCCAGTTGCCGATAACTCTGTTACAAAACATGATCATCTCATACAACAATTTATATCACATCATGTCTTGACCATATCACATCGCAGCAAGCCCTGCAAAAACAAGTTAGACGTCCTCTACTTTGTTGTTGCAAATTTTACGTGGCTACAACGGGCTTCTAGCAAGAACCGTTCTTACCTACGCATCAAAACTACAATGACTTTTCGTCAAGTGTGTTGTTTTAACCTTCAACAAGGATTGGCCATAGTCAAACTCGATTCAACTAAAGTTGGAGAAACAGACACCCGCCAGCCACCTATGTGCAAAAGCATGTCAGTAGAACCAGTCTCATAAACGCGGTCATGTAATGTCGGTCCGGGCTGCTTCATCCAACAATACCGCTGAATCAAAGTAAGACGTTGGTGGTAAGCAGTATGACTATTATCGCCTACAACTCTTTGTGTTCTACTCGTGCATAAAACATCTACGCATAGACCTAGCTCGGATGCCACTATTGGGGAACACAGTAATTTCAAAAAAAAATCCTACGATCACGCAAGATCTATCTAGGAGATGCATAGCAACAAGACGGGAGAGTGTGTCCACGTACCCTCGTAAACCGAAAGCGGAAGCGTTTAGTAATACGGTTGATGTAGTCGAACGTCTTTGCAATCCAACCGATCCAAGTATCGTACGTACGGCACCTCCGCATTCAGCACAAGTTCATCTTGATGACATCCCTCGTGCTCTTGATCCAGTTGAGGATGAGGGTGAGTTCTGTTAGCACAACGGCGTGGCAACGGTGATGATGATGTTACGGGCGCAGGGCTACGCCTAAGCACTACGGTGATATGATCGAGGTGTGTAACAGTGGAGGAGGGGCACCGCACATAGCTAAGGCAAAACATGGTATGTTCTAGGATGCCCCCTGCCCCCGTATGTAAAGGAGGGAGGGGGAGGCCGTCCGGCCCTAGGGGGCACACCAAGGGGAGGGAGTCCTACTAGGACTTCCTAGTCATAGTAGGATTCCTCTACAAGGAAGAGAGGGGGAAGGAAGGAGAGGGAGAGGGAGTAGGAAAGGGGGCGTTGCCCCTTCCCCTAGTCCAATTCGGACTGCTAAGGAGGGCGCGCGGCCAGCCCTTGAGGCCCTCCTCTTTCTCCACTAAGGCCAATGAGGGCCCATTAGTTCCCTCGGGGTTTCCAGTAACCCCTCATGCACTCTGTTTTTACCCGAAACCACTCGGAACACTTCTGGTGTCCGAATAACATAGTCCAACATATCAATCTTTATGTCCCGGCCATTTTGAGACTCGTCGTCACGTCCGTGATCTCATCCGGGACCCCGAACAAACTTCAGTCATCAAGACACATAAGTCATAATACAAATCATCATTGAACGTTGAGCGTGCGAACCCTACAGGTTCGAGAACTATGTAGACATGATCGAGACACGTCTCTGATCAATAACCAATAGCGGAACCTGGATGCTCATATTGGCTCCTACATATTGTACGAAGATCTTTATCGGTCAAACTGCATAAGAACATGCGTTGTTCCCTTTGTCATCGGTATGTTACTTCATCGATATTCGATCGTTCGTATCATAATACCTAGTTCAATCTTGTTACCAGCAAGTCTCTTTACTCGTTCTGTAATGCTTCATCCCGCAACTAACTCATTAGTCACATTGTTTGCAAGGCTTATAGTGATGAGCATTACCGAGAGGGCCCAGAGATACCTATCTGAAACACGGAGTGACAAATCCTAATCTCGATCTATGCCAACCCAACAAACACCTTCGGAGACACCTGTAGAGCATCTTTATAATCACCCATTTACGTTGTGACGTTTGATAGCACACAAGGTGTTCTTCTGGTATTCGGGAGTTGCATCATCTTGTAGTCTGAGGAACATGTATAAGTCATGAAGAAAGCAGTAGCAATGAAACTGTAATGATCAGAATGCTAAGCTAACGGATAGGTCATGTCCATCACATCATTCTCCTAATGATGTGATCCCGTTCATCAAATGACAACACATGTCTATGGTTAGGAAACATAACCATCTTTGATTAACGAGCTAGTCTAGTAGAGGCATACTAGGGACACTATGTTTTGTCTATGTATTCACACATGTACTAAGTTTCTGGTTAATACAATTCCAGCAAGAATAATAAACATTTATCATGAAATAAGGAAATAAATAATAACTTTATTATTGCCTCTAGGGCATATTTCCTTCAGTGGCCACTTATCTATTCAAGGAAAAACGTTGATGGGCTTGACGTGTTTAGGTGGGGCAGAAACGTCACAAGCCATGGTGTAACCAACAGGACTAGATCATGCTAAGAAATTCAGAAGGGTTCAGATCATGCTAAAAAATCATGACAATATCAAACTAGTCATTTTGTCCCACAACCTATCCCATTGATACAGTATATATTTTTCTGTCATCTGTCAGTAGTAGTTCTGTACAGATAAGATACAGTGGACTAGAAGTGTTGCATGCCCTGTAGTTCTCCGCCAATGGCAAGGTACAGTATAAAGTGTAGCGTAACGGAAGCGACGGGTCAAGGGGTTAGGGTAGTTGCTCTCTGCCCCTCTTTGTTTCCGATGGTCACGAGTGACTGCCACTGCAGGATCGTAGAGCTATAGAGTGCCCAAGTGTATGAACCGTCAAGTGTGATACTGCAACTACAACTGCAAGTGCGAGCCTACAATGTACGGGTGTCTAAGTGTCTGAAGCCTTTGTGTGATGTGGTGAATTGGTGACAGACTTATGGACCGCTGACTGTAGTGGACAGCATATTGGGAGCAGAAGTTGGAGGATCGGCATGAGCGCTCCAAGGGCTATGAAATCTCATACTTCAGTACCCCTAGGGCATGTTTGGTTGCCTGCATAGGCCTCAACCAGGCCCGCGCAGGAAGGATCCAGCCTGTTTGATAGCCCGCATACACTGTTGGGCCTGCATAGCATGAAACTTAAAGCACCTCTAGGCCTGGCTCGCTGGAAACGCTCAGATCGACGGTTTCTTGCGAGCCAGGCCGAGTGGAAGCGCAGCGACTGGGACCCTGCACGAGGACAAACGGGAGGGATGCGAGGTGATTACGTGGTGTCTTCTTCAACCACCTCCAGTAAGCTCCTCTATAATCTCCTCTCTTCCATGTCCCTCTAATCTACCCAACGGTGCTTCGATTCGAGGTAATCTCTACACAGAAAAGATGCACATTGATGCTATGGCTCCATTCAGGCGATCGGTTTGTACTTTCGTCGACCGTACATGCTCAATTTCTTGTTCCCGTTTGGAGCTGTTTTGGACGAATTTTGTTAGGTTCGTCGCACACGATCGATTGTTTGAAATTTCCTTTAACCAGCAGCCTAATCTTGCAGTTCTGCACAACATTCGTGTTGCAAGTTTCCTGTTTTGATGATCGTAGACGAGAAGATCTACATATTTCTCATGGCTGTACATATGGATATGTGTGTTGTGATTTAAGACAATGCTTAATTATTCCTCTAGTCGGGGTGGTTTCTCTCAATTTCCTCTCTCGCGTCTTGCTTTGGTAGCATCATCGTTGCCATTGTTCATCTCGGCCTTCTCTCCATGATCCTAGTGTACTTAAGTCGCCATGGTGCGCACACTGATGGTGTTCTCCTCTGTTCTCTGCCACCGACGGGGTCGATCATCTTGGCCTCCTCCCGGCCACCTCTTTCTTGTCCTACTACACTGGAGTCATTTCCGGTGTTGACAATCTCAGCTCCTCTCTCTCGTCCTACTACACTGATGATGCCATGGTGTGAGCTCTGCATTTCTCCTCCTTTGTCCACTATCTTTGTGCGACAGGGTCGCTTGTCCATGACTTCATGTGTGTCATGTCGGACATGGTGCCACGGTCACTGTCCACCGCAGTCGCCATGGTCCGGCGCACACTGCATTTCTTCTCCCCCTTCCTCTGCTAGCTCTTAACCCTATGTGCTAAGTGAAAGTGCTAGCACTTAATCATACACCATGCGGGCAACCAAACAACGTGTAGTTGTATGCGTCGAGACAATGCAGGCAACCAAACAATGTGCCAAAGTTGATTCCCTAATGCAGGAAGTCCATATGCAGGCAACCAAATAACTTGCAGATGTCGCATATGAGGCTGTTTTTCCAGAGCCAGGCTGGGTTGAGATGTGTATGCAATGCAGCTATTGTTCACTACTGCAACCAAACACGCCCCTAGTGAACGTATGTAACATTGTAACCTCGTGGTTTCCCAAAATTCTTCTTGGCTTGTGCCCAAGTGGCAGACCATTGTGTGGCTGCAGCTGCTAGAACTACATGCATACTCCCTCCATTCCCTTATACAAGGCCACTTCATTCTTCATGCCAAACATTGACTTACAATTTTGGTCAACAAATATGGACTGTATGTCATCAAAAAGACATCATCGGAGCATCCAATGAAATACTTTTTGTGGCATAGAACTCACTTTTTTTAGCAAAATTCATGGTCAAAGTTAGACATAAAAACATGAAGTGACCTTGTAGAAGGGAATGGAGGGGGTATCTAACAACACACAGAGCCATTCAATGACAAGGTGAAAGTGCAACTATCCCTAGGTGGTTTTGGTAATTCATAACAACATATAGCTCATTGAGCTAATGCTATTCCAAGACTATTATTTCGGGAAAGCTCAATGAGTGGCATGGCATGGATGATGAAAGTGGATCCCTCAAAATACTAAGGACAAAGGATTGGCTCAAGCTCAAAAGCTCAAGACTCTTCATTTTATATTTTATTGATCCAAGATCACATTGAGTCTATAGGAAAAGCCAATACTATCAAGGAGGGATGAGGTGTTGCTTAATGAGCCTCTTGCTTCATGTGCTTAGTGATATGCTCCAAAACCCTCAGCTACTTTCTCACATCCACAAATGACCAAAACCCAAAGCCAAAATTGGTCACACCGATTCTTCCAAACCGGCGCCACTGATTTCAAATGTCATAGCCACTGCCACAAACCCTAAGAAAATCCATCCTACCGATAGGGATCTCGGTCTCACCGAGATGGGATTGTAATCTCTCTGTTTCCCTTCGTAACGTTTCGGTGTAACCGAAGTGAGCGATCGGTCCCGCCGAGATTGCAATGTAAACTCTCTATTTCCCTTTTGTAACATTTCGGGCTCACCGAAAAGAGCAAATCGGTCCCACCGAGTTTACCTGGCCAACTCTCTGGAAAGCTTATTACCAAAATCGGTCTCATCGAGTTTGTGTAATCGGTCTTACCGAGATTATGTTATGCCCTAACCCTAACCGAATCGGTCTCACCGAGTTGCATGTCAGTCCCACCGAAAATCACTAACAGTCACTAGGTTTACTAAATCGGTCTGACCGAGTCTGTTGAATCGGTCCCACCGAGTTTGGTAAATTGTGTGTAACGGTTAGATTTTGTGTGGAGGCTATATATACCCCTACACCTCCTCTTCATTCGTGGAGAGAGCCATCAGACTAAACCTACACTTCTAACTTACCATTTCTAAGAGAGAACCACCTACTCATGTGTTGAGGCCAAGATATTCCATTCCTACCATATGAATCTTGATCTCTAGCCTTCCCCAAGTTGCTTTCCACTCAAACCCTCTTTCCACCAGATCCAAATCCTATGAGAGAGAGTTGAGTGTTGGGGAGACTATCATTTGAAGCACAAGAGCAAGGATTTCATCATCAACGCACCATTTGCTACTTCTTGGAGAGTGGTGTCTCCTAGATTGGCTAGGTGTCACTTGGGAGCCTCCGACAAGATTGTGGAGTTG
Organism: Triticum timopheevii; assembly: GCA_963921465.1. Classification (NCBI taxonomy): domain Eukaryota; kingdom Viridiplantae; phylum Streptophyta; class Magnoliopsida; order Poales; family Poaceae; genus Triticum; species Triticum timopheevii. The sequence goes on along the minus strand of OY997268.1, from coordinate 561,758,373 downwards.
AACCAAGGAGTTTGTAAGGGCAAGGAGATCGCCTACTTCATGAAGATCTACCGCTAGTGAGGCAAGTCCTTCGTGGGCGATGGCCATGGTGGGATAGACAAGGTTGCTTCTTCGTGGACCCTTCGTGGGTGGAGCCCTCCGTGGACTCGCGCAACCGTTATCCTTCGTGGGTTGAAGTCTCCATCAACGTGGATGTACGATAGCACCACCTATCGGAACCATGCCAAAAACATCTGTGTCTCCAATTGCATTTTAATCCTCCAAACCCTTCCCTTTACTTTCTTGCAAGTTGCATGCTTTAATTTCGGCTGCCTATATACTCTTTGCATGCTTGCTTGAATTGTGTGATGATTGCCTGACTTGTCCTAAGATAGCTAAAATCTGCCAAACTCTAAAATTGGGAAAAGGTTAAGTTTTTAAATGGTCAAGTAGTCTAATCACCCCCCTCTAGACATACTTCAAGGTCCTACAAGTGGTATCAGAGCTTTGGTCTCCATTTGCTTTGATTTCCATAGCTTTTGGTGGTCATAGCCTTGGTTTCACAACCTAGGAGAGTATGGCGTCTAGCGAGGGAAATTATCACCGTAGAGGTCCTTACTTTGATGGTACTAATTTTGCTAGTTGGAAGCATAAGATGAAAATGCATATTCTCGGACATAACCCCGCCATTTGGGAAATGATTTGTATTGGCTTGCAAGGTGAATTCTTTGATGGGAGAGAGCCGAACCGTGAAGCTAATGCGGAAGAATTGAAGATGTTGCAATACAACGCTCAAGCTTGTGATATCATCTTCAACGGATTGTGCCCCGAAGAATTCAACAAAATCAGCCGTCTTGAGAATGCAAAGGAAATTTGGGATACTTTGATTGATATGCACGAAGGTACTGAATCCGTCAAGGAATCCAAGTTGGATGTGCTCCAAAGTCAGCTTGACAAGTTCAAAATGAAGGATGGTGAAGGTGTCGCTGAAATGTACTCTAGGCTTGCACTTATCACAAATGAGATTGCCGGCTTAGGGAGTGAAGAGATGACCGACAGATTCATCATCAAGAAGATCCTAAGAGCATTGGATGGAAAGTATGATACCGTGTGCACATTGATCCAAATGATGCCAAACTACAAAGATCTCAAGCCAACGGAAGTCATTGGAAGAATTGTTGCTCATGAGATGTCACTCAAGGATAAGGAGGAACTTCATAACAAGTCAAGTGGTTATTACAAAGCCTCAAGTGAAGCCCCCACATCATGAAGTGAGAAACAAACCTTCAATGAAGAATTGAGCTTAATGGTGAAGAACTTCAACAAATTCTACAAGAGCAGAAGCAAAGAAAGAAGCTCCAAGTCAAGGTCTTATCATGACAAAAGATCTTCTAGTCGAGAGCGCAATTGCTACAATTGTGGAAGGCCTGGACACTACTCCAATGAGTGTACGGCACCCTACAAAAGAAGAGAAGAGTCTCCAAAAAGAAGAAGCAAAAGAGAAGAATCACCACCAAGAGAGAGAAGGAGTAGAGATGATCGTTACGAACGAAGACCTTCACGGAGAAGCAAGGATTCGGAAAGGAAGGACAAGTCATCAAGGAGCTACACAAAACGAAGACATCAAGCTCATGTTGGTGAATGGGTATCCGGCTCCGACTCCGACCATCACTCTGAGAGAAGCTATCACTCCGACTCCGAATATACCCAAGATGAAGGTGTTGCCGGTCTAGCACCTGTGTCAACCAACTCCTACGACATATTTGATTCACCAAATGAAGGAATTGGAAGATGCTTCATGGCCAAAGGTCCAAAGGTAACACATCCTGAGTATGTTGATTTCAATAGTGATGAAGATGACTTGCTTGTGGATGATGATTTACTTGTTGACAACTCTAGTGATGAATACTATGATGAAACGTCAATTAGTCATGCTAATCAAACGAATGACAATGATAAGGAGAAAATTGAGCTACTAACTAAAGAAATAAACACTCTTAAGTTGGCTCATGAAACTATCTTCGAAGATCATCAAGAACTTTTAAGGGCTCATGAGAAGTTATGCTTTGAAAAGCTCAATCTTGAGCAAGAGCATGAGTTCTTAAAAGCAATCAATGATGATCTCCGTAAGAAAAGTTCTGCTTACATTGCCAAACGTTTACTCCTATCTACTTACATGCCTCAAGTCAAGTCTAGTAACAAGTACAAGAAAGATACTTCCTCTAGTAGTAACAATAATAATGTCAAATCCAATATTGTTGCTTCTAGTAGCTTTCTTGATTCCACTAAGATTCTCTTAGCCAAGTTACACTTGAGCAAGAAAATAGCTTATTAAAGGGAATTATAGAGAAAGGTGTTTACAAGAGCCTTGCCGGGAGTAAGCAATTCGAGGAAATTGTACGCAAGCAAGGAAGACACCGGAAGAATCAAGGTGTTGGTTTTGAACGAAAGTTCAATGCCAATGGAGTTGAGTGGGAAGAAGATCAATACCCCAAGACGAAGTTTGTTCCTCAACAAGAGAAGTATGATCCTACTTCCTTCAAGGGAACACAAGCTCAAGATGATCTTCCACCACAAGACCACAAGAACAAAGGCAAGGACAAGCTTCAAGAAGAGATTGATGCATTTGAAGAAGAACCTAAAGCCTAGTTCAAGTGGGTTCCCAAGACTACGTCAAGTTCAACTTCATCAAGTACAACTACAACTCCAAGGATTCCCATCAAGTTGATGTGGATCCCGAAGAAAAAGAACTAGAGAGTTCTTGAGGGTGACTCCGCCAACATTCTTCACTCATATCATTATGGCAATGACAAGTGCAATCAACTTCCACATCTTGCACTAGTTCAAGGAGTCACAAAACCTCATGTTGGTAAGGCAAGGGACAAGGTAACCTAATGTTTTCATAGACATCATCTTGTGTGTGCATCACTCTATGTCTTTGGATATTCTTGTTTGTTCCTTGTGGGACTAACCCATGTAGGCAAATTGAAAGTGCAACTCACTCCAAAGGATTGCTCCAAATGGACTACATCAACATTGAGCATCCACATCTTCAACACCTACATGAAGTCATCATCGACAAAACCCAAGGTTAGTTCATCCCTCTAAAAAGGGATCTCACATCTAGGGGGAGCTTAACTCTAAGAATTGAGTCAAAGCAACTCTAGTGATGTGAACACATCAATGCATTATGTAAAAGTGGTAACCCCACTTGAGCTTAAACGATGAGTATGACCTATGATCAAATGTTTATCATTTGACTCCTAAGTCAATATACACATATATAGATGACCTAGTCATCGCCAATTGTTTGATAGATGCTAGAATTGGTTGTGCATGCTTTGCCACATATTTTATTTGCTATCTTATTGTGTGAGCATGTTGGTGCATATTTTACTCATTCAAGGACATCCACTTGTTGTTTTGATTGTTTGGTTCTTTCTTCTTTTGGCCAAGTGGATGGACAAGAATGCCTAAGAACTTTCTCTATCTATCTATGCTTTTCTCGTCTCAAACTCTATTCATGCTACATCACAAAATTTGATCAAGTCAGATTCGAACCACTCTGTGTGAGGAGCACTCGGAGTCCCCGATTCGTCATAGACTTAAACTTCCAAAACTTCTTTGTGATTCTCGGTCTGACCGATTCCTCCATTTCGGTCCCACCGACATCACTAAGTCGATCTAGGTTTTCAATCTCGGTGCAACCGATTTGAACTTTTCGGTCACACCGAGTTGCTGTAACTGAACACAGTTATGCATCTCGGTGCCACCGAGTTGTTCCACTTGGTCACACCGACAGGGTCGGGCTATATATAGTCACGGGCAAAAATTTGGAAATTCCTCCGAACCCCTTCGTCCGCGCGATAGCTCGCTCTGCCTCCAAGGTCTCCGGATCATCTCCTCGTGGCTAGTCGCCTCCTGTCACTGGTCTCCGCCGCCGTCAACGGAATTCAACCCCACCGTTGCCGCCGTAGCGAGTTCATCGCCGCACTAGGGTATGGACTCGATCACTGTGCTATCCTCGTCCGATTCCTAGCACATTGTGTTCTTATTGATTCTTGCCACGATTGAAACACTCCTATCCAGTCAATGCAATGCGTAGATTAGATGAGATTTGAAAATTTAGGGTTAGGTTTCCGCCGAAACCATCTCGGACCCACCGAGTTGAAAAACTCGGTCCCACCGATTTGGCTTATGCCATTGCTCTAGTAACTCTCGGTCTGACCGAGAATTGCTAATTGGTGCAACCGATTTTTAGGACTTTGTGAAACCCTAGCAGTCTCGGTGCCACCGAACTGTGACTCGGTCCAACCGAGTTCATCAGTTTAGGTTCCAAAAACTGCTTCGGTATCATCGAGTTTGAAAATTGGTTGATCCGAAATGATTTCTGTGGAAAACTAAAACTAAACTTTTGAATCATTCTTTTGCAAAAATCTCTGCATTTTGTGATGCTCATCCACTCTATCTCATCTATAACTCTTCACAGGGTCAGCAGTCAGTGTTTGCAGCATGTCAGACCAGAGTGACAGCCAGAACAGGTCAACAGAGCAGATTCACATGAGTGAGGGCACTAGTCCCTCCAGCACTTCAGATGAAGGCAGCAGAAGCACTCCTAGCAACCTGCCTAAGGCTGCTACCAGGCGAAGGAAGAAGAGAACTTCAGACTCCGAAGATGAGGATTATGGAGCTGAAGAGGATGAGGCTACCTCCAAGAAGGTAGTGCTCAAAAAGGAGTATGGCTCAGCAAAGGATACAAAGCCAGGCATGAAGATCAAAAGGCCTGCAGGAAGACAACCAATGTCCAAAGCCAGAGCATCAACTCAACTGCCTGAAAAGCCTGATCCCAAAGAGCCAGCTGTTGAAGGCAAGAAGAGGAAGGAAAGGGTCAAGAAGACCATGGCCAGAGTTTTTGTTCAACCTTCCATGATGGAAGAAGAAGAAGAGCTTGCTGCACCAGCACCAAAGGCACCAAAGCTTATGGGAGATGCTATTAGATCAGGAGCTGCAACATCTAAGCCCAAGGAAGCACCCAAAGCTACCCCCAAGGCCAAGACTGTACCAAAGAGGAATACCAGGAGTATTCCAGCTGCTGAGAAGAACAAGGCCCCAGTGCCTGAGGTTGCTGAGGAGGAAGATGAAGAAGGACAAGTTCTAAGGAAGCTCAAGCCTAAGATACCAGACCACAATGATGCCCATCCTATGGCTGAGGACATGAACATCAGAAAAGACTCAGGGTTGAGGCTATGGAGGATGGCAGATCCATATGCCACAAGAAGAAGAACTGATGTTGATTACAGGTTCCATACAAAGGAACAGCAGGACTTCTATGAGACAATCTTGTTGGATAAGAAGCCCATAGTCTGTGATATAAGGTGGGTCGACTGGACCTACATAAAGCAGAATGAAGAGCACTATCCTGGAGTGCAAGACAGCTTTGTTGCTTGTGGAGTTGCAGACTTTGTTGGGAAAAATCTCACAAACTAGAATGATGAACTTATCATGCAATTCTACTCCACAGCACACTTCAATCCAGATGGGAGAATAGTTTGGATGTCTGAAGGTACAAGGTACCAGTCAACTGTTGAGGAGTGGGAAAAACTGATAAATGCCCCAAAGGAAAATTATGATGATCTGGATGTATATGCCAAGAAGAAAATGGGACACAACACCATGGCACACATGTACAAGGAGATCCCAGACAAAGCCCTAGAGACTTTCTATTTTGGATCAGTCCACTTTCTTCTGTCAGGGCTGCCTACAATCAATTGGATCCTAAGGCACACTCTATTGCCTAAGTCTGGTGACCACAACATGATCAGAGGGCATGCAATCAATATGTTGCATTTATTTGATGTTCCACAGAAATTCAAGGTCATGACCCGTATAGTTGAAACCATTAAGAGGACTGCAGCAGATCATAAGAGGAGTTGTGGATATGCCCCTCAGATCCAGGAGTTGATTAACTCAAAGATGGGAACTGGCAAATATCTATTGGATAGGGAACATTTTCCACTCTATCCAGACTTTGAGGACAATGAGGTTGTCATGAATGAGGATGATCCATCATCAGTTCAAGCTCAAGAGAAGAAGGAGAAGGCAAGGAAGGAGAAGGCTGCCAAGATGCCAACTCAAGAGGAGGCATCTGAGTATTTCTTGAAGAACAAGCAGGAGCAGCTTGGTTACTTGATAGCATCATCTCTAAGGATTGAGAAGGGTTTGGCCACCCTCACTCAAAATCAGGAGAGCTTGGAGAGAATCATGGAACTCAAATTTCATGATCTTGATGTCAAGGTAACTGAGATTCAAACAGTTGTGGAGCAACTGCAGGATGACATGCAGGAGAGGAAGGGCAAGACTACCACTAATGTCTTTGCCAGAGTGCCTAGAGCCCAGAGGTCAGTTGCAATGCCTGTGACAGACACTAGAGCAACATCATCTGCACCAGCTACAGCTCCTATAGCTCCAGTGCAACCAGCTCCAGCATCAACTCCAGCACCCTCTACATCAACTGAAGCCTTCGTCCAAGGAGCCATCTCTACACCACCAACTGAAGATCAAGCCTGAGAGTTGATCTAGCACTATGCATTTTCTATGAACTTTTTGGTAACTTGTTGCCAAAGGGGGAGAAAAATGTATAGATCATAGGCTTCGAGAGAGAGAGAGTGTTGCTTTTGTTCTCTCTTGCTTTGTTGGTTCAAACTTGTTTGCTTTTGATTGCTTGAGATACTATGCTATTCTTGTGAGACATTGATGATCATGTGTTTGATCATAAGCTACAGTTATGCATGTTTGATGATATTATCTTATCTATCTTATGTGATCAATCACTTTGCTTGGTGATGAGTGCATGTATTCAATACTTATCATTTTGAGCGCTCCACCAAGATGTATGTGACATGGAAGAGTAACCCATGAGTAGGGTTGGACCAAAAGCTCGTAGCTCACGAGCTTAATGAGCGCTCGATAGTTCGGCTCATTAAGCTCGTAGCTCGTTTCTTAATGAACAGAGCCAATCATTGATTTTAGCTCGTTAAGCTTAACGAGCTTAACGAGCGAGCTAACGAGTTTCACGAGTAGGTCGTTGAGCTCGTTAGTAACAACACAATAAATATTTTCATATTACGTGACAAACTTTTTGTAGCACCTCAGCCCATCTATTTAATCTAATCGACATATGAGGCAACAAACTACTTTATTTCTTTTTGTAGTCACCATATTTCATCTTAAAAACCATACCTACACATTCATCATGTATATCGTAACATGTTATAATCTGTTAACGAGCGCTCATGAGCTTAACGAGCTTCAAACGAGCCGAGCCGAGCAGGGTTTTCTGCTCGTTAATCTTAACGAGCTTAACGAGCCGAGCCTTAACGAGCACGAGCTTAACGAGTACGAGCTTGACGAGCCGAGCTGCTCGTTAGTCCAGCCCTACCCATGAGCCTAATTCCTTGTGCACTTGCAGTCCTGTCAGGACCCCGACTCAATGCCACATCGATCTAGCATGTAACACCTCATATCACTTTGCGGCCTCACGCACGGTATTCCCATGGGTGTCACCTTACCTTTGCCCGGGACCGTTTGCGCCTTTTGGCACACGTATATGATAGTGTCACTAGCATCCATATGATAAGGAGCCCGGGCTAACATGACTAGTCGTAAACCCAAAGTGGCACAGACTTACAGGGACAGGCATCCATGACCCAGCATCGAACGTGTCGGTCATCAGCGAGTGAATCCAGGCTGTAGCACTGGGCTAGCAGGACTCCGGTGAACCGGGCTGTAGCGGGCTAACAGGACTCTGGTATTCATCGCGTGACATTTCCCCGAAGGGACAGACACGGGAACGAAGAAGGACACATGCCGGCCAGCCTAAGTGTTCCGGAGCAATAGCAAGCTACCATGGCTCGGTGGAAACACTAGGAGACATTTCCCGGTAAGAGGGGCTACTAAGGATAAACAACTAGATAGTCAGATCCCACACATACCAACCATTTCAATAACATACACACAATATGCTCGATATGTGCAAATACAACATGGCATCACAACATGACTCTACGACTCAAGTATTTATTCAATAGGCTCCGAAGAGCAAGATATTACAAACATGGGTCTCAAGACCCAACATTCAGAGCATACAGATCAAAACACAAGCGGAAGCTAACATGTCTGAGTACAGACATCTACAAATGAAAGAGGCTGAGAAGCCTGACTATCTACCAGATCCTGTCGTGGGCACAAGATCGTAGCTGAGGTATCAAGCTAAACGTCAAAGACCACGCGGAACTACTAGCGAGACTGACGTCTCTCTGCAAAAACATAAAATAGGAAAACGTGAGTACAAATGTACCCAGCAAGACTTACATCAGAACTAACTACATATGCATCATTATCAACACAGGGAATGTGGGGTTTAACTGCAGCAAGCCAGCTTTGACTCGGTGGCTATCCTGAACTACGACTGCAAGTAACTCTTTTGAGGTGGCGCACACGAGTCCACATATTCACCATATCAATACACCATTATGGATCCGCTCCCGTCTCCCTACGAGAACGCCATCCATAGCACTCACGCTTATCTTGCGCATTTTAGAGTATCCACATTCACTTGTCTATGAACTGTATAGGCAACCCAGAAGTCCTTTTCCGCGAACACGGCTATTCGAATAGATGATGTTAACCCTGCAGGGGTGTACTTCTTCACACATGCTCTCACCACTTACCGCCGTTTACACGACATGTACTCGGCAACCTTCAAGCGGAAGCCCAACGTGGGTGTCGGCCACGGCCTACCTAAACACTCAAGTCTCTAGTCCAGGTTTATCGCCTATTCGGGTTCCATCCATGAGGAGATCTGGCCGGGGTTTCGCTCACAGCCCCAAACGATGTGAACAGGGTTCCGAGACACCAAACGGGCGCCCGGTATACCCGGCCACGTGCCTACCGCATCACAGCCCACCCCTCCGGTCAGCGCTGCCCACGGCCTCCAGCAGGCTACAAACACCAGAAACTACTTGCAACTCCTGGACAGAGGACAAGTGTGATTAAGAAGACGAGAGGGTCCATTGGTTTCGGGCCCAATGCGTGGTAGTAACTGTATCATGGATCACAAACACAGAACTCAGTTCCTGAGGACGGCTGCAATGAGACAACCCACCATGTACTCCTACATGGCCTCTCACCGCTACCTTTACCAAATCGTGTTCACACACTTAGCTCACCATAGTAGGACATGTTCATACACCTCTGATTCATTCCCGATGAATCAGACCTGACACAACTCTAAGCAATAGCAGGCATGACAAACAAGCATGAATGAGTAGGCACAACAGGGCTCAAACAACTCCTACTCATGCTAGTGGGTTTCATCTATTTACTGTGGCAATGACAGGTCATGCAGAGGATAAAGGGGTTCAACTACCGCAGCAAGTAACAAATATGTCGTTGTTGTCCTAATGCAGTAAAAGAGAGCAGGAGCGAGAGAGTGGGTTTGTATCGGAATGAACAAGGGGGTTTTGCTTGCCTGGCACTTCTGAAGATAACATTGAGTCTTCATCAGTGTCAACGATCACATCATCGGTACAGCGTCTACCGAGGGGGAACAACACCGGCAAACACAGAAGAAACACGATCAATGCAGTGCGCAATATGATGCATGCTATGACATGGCAACATGCTGGTGTTTTGAGCTAATGTAGCTAGCAACAAAGTTAAATGAAGTTGGTTTGAATCCAAGATTCAAATTCAAACTTCATATGTGATTATTCAAATGCCCTTTATATGATTTGTGCTAAACAGCAGCTATAAGTTGTTCTAACATGCATGAAAATGGTACAGATGGATAGATTGGATTTTTCTGATCATTTTTCATATATAATTTATTTCATTTGGAGTTACGGTTGAATTTCTATGAATTTTAGAAGTTTTGGACATTTTTCTGAAAATAATAAATCATTTAAGATTTATTTAAATTCCAGAAAGGAATTATTGCGTCAGCATGACCTCATAGTGACGTCAGCAGGTCAACGGGCGCCGTCCAGGTCAAACCTGACGTGTGGGGGCCACACGTCAGTGACACAGGGCTGTTTAGCTCACTTACAGGTGGGACCAGGTCAACGGCCACGTCAGCGTAGTCAGCACTGACGCGTGGGCCCACTAGGGTTAGTTAAACTAAGCAAAAAATGTAATTTGTGTTAATTAGGGCGTGGGGCCCATTAGTTAGTGGCCTAGGGGGTTGGTTAGTGTGGGGGGGTTAGCCGCTAATGATGCCCACGTCATCATCGCCGGACTTAGGCCGGCGACGACCAGATCGGCGGCGGAAGTTCGCCGGAAACTCGCTATGGGGCTCGGTTTTGCGCGTGGTTTGCGTCTACGGGTAGCTGAAGGTGCACCGCATCCAACGGTGGTGGCAGCTGGGGCTGGGCTGGCCGGAGCTCACCGAAACGGGGTTCGCGGCGGCGGCCGGAGTTCGGGCGAGGTTGAGTATGGTGCTGTGGGGCACGGCGGGGCGAACGGCTGGGTGCTACGACCTCCTGGAGGTGTGCTGAGCACGGTGACATGCTCGTTTTCGAGCTTACGCGTCTGTGGCCACGACGGCGACATGGCCGGCGGAGCCGAGCTCTCGGCCGTGATGGCCAACGGGGTTTGGGGGCAGCTCGAGCAACATGACTAGGGGGAGAAGGAAGAGGAGCTCACGGGGAGTTGGCCGGTGCAGACGATGGGGCCGGGGAAGCATCGGACCGAGCGGGACGGCGAGGCGGATCTCCGGTGGCCGAGGAGGGGGAAAACGTCGGGGGCGGCGCTCCGGGGCTCTTCTGGTCGCGTGAGACGACGAGGAGGACGAGGGAGGACCGGCGGAGCTCTAGGGCGTGTCGGAGAGGCTTCGGGATGGCTGCGGCCGCGCGAGCGCTGGTCGGCGGCGACGGGCTCCGTTCGATCGCGGGAGGGAGAGAAAGGGAGCGGAGGAGAGGGTGAGGACGGGGGAGAGTGAGAGGGTCCAGGGGGGTGCGTGGCGTCTCCAGGGAGTAGCGGAGGCAAGCAGGGAGGCAGGAGGTGGCCGAGCGTGTGCCGGCGTGCGTCGGCCATGCGCGCTGCCTACTGGCGCGAGGAAGATGACAGGGGGGGAGTGGAGATGGGCTGGGCCGGCTTCAGCAGCAGGCCGCACAGGTAGGCGCCAGGTAGCTCTCTCTCTCTCTTTCTATTTTCCTTTTTCTACTCTGTTTTCTATTTTCTGTAGTTTGTTTTGATTTAGTTTAGCAACTAAGTCGTTTTAATAAATTCTGTGGTTTTTATGTGGCTTGCTAAAATATATACAAAGCCACTCACAAACTTCCAGAATTATTGGAATCATATTTAATATATATTATATATAAATCCAAAGCAAATAGTTATTGAATTAATTCAAATGGCCAAAACAAATATTTCTGTGACTCCAAAAATATTGGTTTGAATTTTACCTCTTACCAATATTTCTATAGAATAACAGGAACATTTTCTTGGACTCATTTGAGAAGATTTAAATGTTGGTTATTTTTAGAGGTTTCCTGAGGCTTCTGAAAATTCCTCAATTCAAATTTCATTTGAATTTAAACATGATGCACACATGGAAGCTAGCATAGGTCAGGCTAGAACTAGGGATGTGACAAGTCCAAAGCAAATTTTAAACTATGAACAAATTTACGGGGAGCTCTTGCTTATCACATACTTCTCAAAGCGACGATGTTTTTAATCTTATTATCATTTGTCGAAGCTTTGATCTATATGTTGTCATCAATTACCAAAAAGGGGGAGATTGAAAGTGCAACTATCCCTAGGTGGTTTTGGTAATTCATAACAACATATAGCTCATTGAGCTAATGCTATTCCAAGACTATTACTTCAGGAAAGCTCAATGAATGGCATGGCATGGATGATGAAAGTGGATCCCTCAAAATACTAAGGATAAAGGATTGGCTCAAGCTCAAAAGCTCAAGACTCTTCATTTTATATTTTAGTGATCCAAGATCACATTGAGTCTATAGGAAAAGCCAATACTATCAAGGAGGGATGAGGCGTTGCTTAATGAGCCTCTTGCTTCATGTGCTTAGTGATATGCTCCAAAACCCTCAGCTACTTTCTCACATCCACAAATGACCTAAACCCAAAGCCAAAATCGGTCACACCGATTCTTCCAACCCGGCGCCACTGATTTCAAATGTCATAGCCACTGCCACAAACTCTAAGCAAATCGGTCCTACCGATAGGGATCTCGGTCTCACCGAGATGGGATTGTAATCTCTCTGTTTCCCTTCGTAATGTTTCGGTCTAACCGAAGTGAGCGATTGGTCCCACCGAGATTGCAATGTAAACTCTCTGTTTCCCTTTTGTAACATTTCGGTCTCACCGAAAACAGCAAATCGGTCCCACCGAGTTTACCTGACCAACTCTCTGGAAATCTTATTACCAAAATCGGTCTCACCGAGTTTGTGTAATCTGTCTTACCGAGATTACGTTATGCCCTAACCCTAACTGAATCGGTCTCACTGAGTTGCATGTAAGTCCCACCGAAAATCACTAACGGTCACTAGGTTTACTAAATCGGTCTGACCGAGTCTGTTGAATCGGTCCCACCGAGTTTGGTAAATTGTGTGTAATGGTTAGATTTTGTGTGGAGGCTATATATACCCCTCCACCTCCTCTTCATTCGTGGAGAGAGCCATCGGACTAAACCTACACTTCCAACTTACCATTTCTGAGAGAGAACCACCTACTCATGTGTTGAGGCCAAGATATTCCATTCCTACCATATGAATCTTGATCTCTAGCCTTCCCCAAGTTGCTTTCCACTCAAACCCTCTTTCCACCGCATCCAAATCCTATGAGAGAGAGTTGAGTGTTGGGGAGACTATCATTTGAAGCACAAGAGCAAGGATGTCACATCCCCAGTTCAGGCCTTGCTTGTCTTTGCTTTATCATCCATGCATCATGCCTAAATTTATTTGAAACTTGAAATGGGGGGTGTTGAAACCCTGGCACCAGATGAATTCAATTAGGGTAAATATTAAATCTTTTCAATGAACCCAAAATGCCTTCATAAATGCCCATCATTTTTGAATTGGTCTAGAACCTCTGCCAAAAATGATGCACATATTTTTAGGCCATTCTGGATTTTTGAATTAACCCATATTGTATTTGAATTGGGGCATTTAAATACTATAAATATTTTTAAATGCTCCAACAATCTTGGAATTAGTTGAGGGCCTCTGGAATAATTCATTTAGTGCCCATAACTATTTCCAGAATTTTTAATAGTGGTTTGGTTTGAAAACCAAATTAAAACAAATTTGCATAAATAGAAAACAATAAATAAAAGCAGAGAGCAGAAACTTACCTGAGCTTACCTGGCAGCCCACCCGCAGCCCAACACTGTGCAGCCCAGCAGCGGCCCAGCCCACCAGGCGCCCCCCCCCCCCCTGTCGCCTTCCTCCTCGTGCCAGTAGGCAGAGGAGGGACACCGCGACGCCACCGAGCTCGCCACGCCACCTTCCTCCTTGCTTGCCTCACTGAGGCGCCTCGAAGCCCTCCTCGGCATCGCTCTGGACCCCTGACCCCCCTCACTCTCCCATGCACCTCTCCCCTCTCTCCCTGCCTCTCTCCCTCGCCATTCCCCATCTCATCGAGCGCAGCCGTCACCGCCGACTAGAACCACCGCGGCCACGGGCCCTCCCTCGCCTCGCCGACGTGTCCATGGCCTCCGCCTCGACCTACTCTTCCTCCTCACCGTGCCAAGCGACGCCGGGAGCCCTGCAGTGGCACCGACGCCGTCGTCCTCAACCTTCGGCTCCAAGATCGCCGGAGATGCTTTGACGCCGTCCGTGCCTCCCCGAGCTCAACGACCGCACCAGAAGACTCGCCGTGAGCCCCGCCATCTTCCCCCCCCCCCTCTCCCGCGTTCATTTGCATGCTCTAGTCGTGCTAGCCACCGGACCCGAGAGCTCACCGCCGCTGCGCTCGTCGTCACCGGCGAATAGGCTAGCCACCGTCACGTACGAGCACTGCTACGTGCTCAACACGTTCCCAGAAACCCAACACCACCATCCTCTAGTCCTCCCGCGCACTGCAGCGTCATTGCCGAGCTTGTCCGAGCTCCGGCCGCCACACTTGCCATCGCCACCGTCGCTACGGTCCACTCCAGTGCGAGCTGATGGCTCCGTTGGATGCGGACGAGCACCAGCATCTCACAGGACCAAACCGCGCTCGAAACCGCGACCTACAGCTCGATCCCGAGCGTCGCCGCCGCGAGCCGTGGTCGCCGTCGTTGAATCGCCGGCGCATCCGACGTGGCTATGTCATTAGGGCTTAATCGCGTTTAGTTTAATCACACTAGCCGCTGACATCAGGGCCCCACCAGCTAAATAACCAACGGTTATTCTTTTAATCAGTTTTAGTTAAACCAAGCAGGACCCACACGTCAGCGTTGACCTTGCTGACGTGGCCCTTGACTGGCCCCACACGTCAGTGACCAACGCCAGCCCTATGAGACTGACCAGTGGGCCCCACTGGTCAGGTTTGACCCGGATGTGGTTAGTTGACCTGCTGACGTCATGCTGCTGTCATGCTGACGCAGTTAATCATTTTCTGGAATAAAAATAATCCAGGAAATTCCAAAAAATAGCTTAAACTTCCAAAATTCATAGAAATTCAACCGTAGCTCCAAATCAAATAATTTATATATGAAAAATGATCAGAAAAATCCAATCTATCCATCTGTACCATTCTCATGCATGTTAGAACAACTCATAGCTGCTGTTTAGCACAAATCATATAAATGGCATTTAAACCTTCACATATGGAGTTTGAATATGAATCCTGGATTCAAACCAACTTCATTTAACCTGCTACTAGTTGCATTAGCTCAAACCACATCATATTGCCATGTCATGAGCATGCATCATATTGTTGCATTGCATTGATTGTGTTCTTTCTCGTTTGCCGGTGTTTGTCCCCCCTCAGTAGACGACGTTCGACGATGAGTTCGATGACACCGATGAAGAACTATACTATCTTCAGAAGTGCCAGGCAAGCAAAACCCCCTTGTTCATTCCGATACAATCCCACTCTCTCGCTCCTTCTCTCTTTTACTGCATTAGGACAACAATGATTCATCTATTACTTGCTGTGGTAGTTGAACCCCTTTATCCTCTGCATGACCTGTCATTGCCACAGTAAATAGATGAAACCCACTAGCATGAGTAGGAGTTGTTTGAGCCTTGTTGTGCCTACTCATTCATGCTTGTTCGTCATGCCTGCTACTGCTTAGAGTTGAGTCAGGTCTGATTCATCGGGGATGAATCAGAGGTGTGTGAACATGTCCTACTGTGTGTGAGCTAAGTGTGTGAACACGATTTGGTAAAGGTAGCGGTGAGAGGCCATGTAGGAGTACATGGTGGGTTATATCATTGAAGCCGTCCTTAGGAACTGAGTTCTGTGTTTGTGATCCATGATTCAGCTACTACCATGCATTGGGCCCTGAAATATGACCCCGCTCGACTTCTTAATCACCCTTGTCCTCTTTCCAGGAGTTGCAAGTAGTTTCTGGTGTTTGTGGTATGCTGGAGGCCGTGCGCAGCGCTGACCGGAGGGGTGGGCTGTGATGCGGTAGGCACGTGGCACGGTGTACCGAGCGCCCGTTTGGTGTCTCGGGTACCCTGCACACATCGTTTGGGGCTGTGAGCGAAACTCCAGCCGGATCTCCTCGCGGATGGAACCCGAATAGGCAATAAACCTGGACTAGGGACTTGAGTGTTTAGGTAGGTCGTGGTCTACACCCACGTCGGCTTTCGCTTGAAGTCTGCCGAGCACATGTCGTGTGCAGACGCTAAGTGGTGGAAACATGTATGAAGAAGTACACCCCTGCAGGGTTAACATGATCTATTCGAGTAGCCATGTCCGCGGAAAAGGACTTCTGGGTTGCCTATAAAGTTCATAGACAAGTGAAAGTGGATACCTTAAAATGCGCAAGATAAGAGTGAGTGCTATGGATGGCGTTCTCGTAGGGAGACGGGAGTGGATCCATAGTGGTGCATTGGTTGGTGAATATGTGGACTCGTGTGCGCCACCTCAAAAGAGTTACTTGCAGTCGTAGTTCAGGATAGCCACCGAGTCAAAGCTGGCTTGCTGCAGTTAAACCCCACCATCCCCTTTGTTGATAATGATGCATATGTAGTTAGTTCTGATGTAAGTCTTGTTGGGTACATTTGTACTCACGTTTGCCAATTTTATGTTTTTGCAAAGAGACGTCAGTCTCACTAGTAGTTCCGCATGGACTTCGACGTTTAGCTTGTTACCTCAGCTACGATCTTGTGCCCTCGGCAGGATCTGGTAGACAGTCAGGCTTTTCAGCCTTTTTCATTTGTAGATGTCTGTACTCAAACATGTTAGCTTCCGCTTGTGCTTGAATTGTATGCTCTGAATGTTGGGTCGTGAGACCCATGTTTGTAATATCTCGCTCCTCGGAGCCTAATGAATAAAATACTTGAGTCATAGAGTCATGTTGTGATGCCATGTTTTATTTGCGCATATCGAGCATATTGTGTGTATGTTATTGAAATGCTTGGTATGTGTGGGATCTGACTATCTAGTTGTTTATCTTTAGTAGCCTCTCTTACCGGGAAATGTCTCCTAGTGCTTCCACTAAGCCATGGTAGCTTGCTACTGCTCCGGAACACTTAGGCTGGCCGGCATGTGTCCTTCTTCGTTCCTGTGTCTGTCCCTTCGGGGAAATGTCACGTGATGAATATCGGAGTCCTGCTAGCCCGCTACAGCCCGGTTCACCGGAGTCCTGCTAGCCTAGTGCTACAGCCTGGATTCACTCGCTGATGACCGACACGTTCGATGTTGGGTCATGGATGCCTGTCCCTGTAAGTTTGTGCCACTTTGGGTTTACGACTAGCCATGTCAACCCGGGCTCCTTATCATATGGATGCTAGCGACACTATCATATACGTGTGCCAAAAGGCGCAAACGGTCCCGGGAAAAGGTAAGGCAACACCCGTGGGAATACCGTGCGTGAGGCCGCAAAGTGATATGAGGTGTTACATGCTAGATTGATGTGGCATTGAGTCGGGGTCCTGACAGCTTTGGTATCAGAGCCTGACTGCCTGTAGGATTACCAAGCCAAACTGGTCGAAATTGAGCCTAGAAATGCTTTAGTTATATGTAGGGGAATTGATTGTGGGATGGGAACGTAAGGCTCTTTTACTCCTTTACCTTATGCCTTCTGATCTGAGTCATCCTATCTTTCCTACGGGGTTAAGGAACTAGGCTATCTCCTCTTTCAATCAGGATCACGTGTTACTAATCTGTAGACTTGTAAGATTGTTGGACTTAAGCCTCAGTCCAGTTCCTACTACTTCTGTATGTTAACTGATGATCTCGAAACCTTCATATTGTGCTTCTGAGTGGCTATGCCACCATTTCTGTAGTATGTCTCCAAACTTTTTGAGCATTTACAGCCGTTAGCTGTCCGAGTCATCCCAGGTTTCTAAACAATCTAATGCACTTGCAAATCCTTTCCCTTTGGTTTTTATGTTCCTTTGGGCCAGGTTAATCACACTAATTGCTGAGTTGAGGTATTCTATTGCCTCGGCATATATGTTGGAATTATTATTATGACCCTAGGTGTCCTAGGGGATCATCTAGTAATCTAGCCATGATTTGTGTCCCAGTGTGATGATTCTGGCCTTTATTCTCAAAAGCATCCCGTGATGCTACTTAGTAGTAGGTATTCTATTCCTGGGTTTTGAACTCGAGATTCACCCTACTTACCTCATGTTGATAGTCTTTGCTCGTTCCTTTAGGATATCAGTAACCTTTGCATTAGTCCTCGAGGTCCGTGGTATTTCCTTCTTCCAAATACTATGAACCACTTATGGCAGAAGTTTGTTGAACCAAAAGATCACAACAGGAGTGCTCTCGATGGGCTCTCTATTCATAATCGTGACTCTGCCAGTCCTACCTCTCTGCATGGGTTATCCGGAAGAAACATGTTGAACTTGGTTCGACATACTAATCTATGCATCCACAACTCAGAAAGTTATATGTTCCTTGAGTTGTCCCTCTTAGCTGTGTTCTGACCCTCGTCTATCAATTGATAGACAGGAGTAGTTGTGCCACCGTCATCGATGCCTATTACTCTTGTGGTCCGTCAAGCCATTCTATTCCGGAATGACTAGGAGAAACAAACTCCAGTACCTCATCCATATCTAGGATTGGGTCAAAACAATTGTACTCCGCAGATCAAAATGCCAATCCAGCTTTTGCTCTGTTCTACCTTGGAGTATTACCATCTTTTATATCGGGATTATTATAGGAATTGCACACCATCCTATGAACTCTTGGTACAGTGATACTTCTTGCCATCATTGTTCATTCCTCGGTTCCTGTGTTATTGTAACCGGAATGCCGACAAGTGAATCGTGGTGTGTGAAATCAATACTGCTAGCAACTCCGTTGCTTGGTAGTTAAATGGACGATAACCTCATTTTTAGCGTGTTGATTATCGAATCGTCACCCTAAGGTTGATTGTGTTACCTAGTCCCTATTTCCGGTGCACTCTTTCGGTCGTTGAGTTAGGATTTTATTTCAATCCCTCGCTCATTTGATCATATCGTCTTGCCCTGAAAGGCAAGATTGTTCTCGAGCTTAGTAACATATCAGTGGTTCGTGATTTTCCGAATATCTTCTCGGAAGTGTTACCAGGTTGTCACCTGACCGTTATGTTGAGCTCGTGATCAAGTTGGTTTCTTATAAACCACCCCTTCTCCAAGAATCTGTGTTGGGTACCCCTGAGCTGTTTGGTCAAGCTAAACAACAACTTGGAGAGTTGGAAGATGGAAGCTTGTCCGATTTAGTTCATCTTAAGGGATATCTTGTATGTGTGTTGAAGAAAGATGATATCTTTATCAATTGATCCTCGTGACCAGCTGTTGGACCTATTGTCTTGCCAAAACTTTGGGTTGAGTGTGGGCTATTCTCAATTCAAATCAGAACCAATGATGTTCTTAATGTTGTCTTACTCGTGGTTGATCCCTCGAGCATACACCATTATATCCTTTGGTCTGACCAATACTATCACTTGTTCTCATAATTATGGAATCCCATTTTTATGGAAACTTGGATGAATTGTTGTTGAGCCCATCAGCAACATTGTTATATTCTCCATGATTTCGTTGAACATTAAGCTAGTGTTGGAAACTTTTGAAAGCATTTCTTCATGCTAGCTCATGAAGCATATGTTCGGATGTAAGAAGTGACTTTCTCTAACAAATGTGCATTGATGCAAGTTGCCGCTGTGAATTCGGGAAAGTTGGCTTTGCTTCCTCTGGAGTCATTCCAAGTCAGTCATGCATACGTGTGAAGTATTCTATGGTGTGGAGACTTGCAACCTTCATTCTATATGTGTCCCTAGCACACCAAGCCACTGATTGATTTGTTCAAGGAGAAGAAGTTCCTTTTTAACAACATGACTTATATTAGGACTTGGTTATCCTCGATGATGGTTCCCCAACCTGAACTTAGTAGTATTTTATTATAAGACTACCACGTGGTCCCGTTTGTCTCGGACAACGCGTTCACATGTTTGTAGCAGAACCGGCTCATATTTTGGAGCTTACTACCGTAGTCCATTTCCCGAGAATCTCGCAACGCCATCTCGTCGGTTTGTGTTGCAAACTTTCATTTATCTTCTAGACTCGATGAGTCTGGATTATTCTGACACCAACCAGATCTGAATCTTAGGCAGATATGATGGTTGGAACGTTTCCCAAGAACTATAATATGGGTCTCTCTATAACCGGTAAAGTGGATGTCGTGGCTAACACACCCAACCGGAAGACCTGTTATTGTAGTATCTTGATTGAGAAAGTTGGCCACCTCCCCCTAAGGACTTCGTAGGATTTACTCCCTAGTTGTGCCTTATGGATTTTTGTGTTTCCGAAGTCTGACCTTTTACTTGATGTTCTACATACCAAACCATATCTATGAATGGATTACGCTAGCACGTCAAGGAGAACATTAGAAGCGGGGTGCTAAATGTCTCTCGGTCGATCATCCAGATTCTGTTTTCTTGGCCTCGCTAAGGTGAAATCTGAGAAGGTGTTATCTTTGTTTGCATCTGCATCGTCCATTACTATTCATCATGGTGGTATGTTGTGTTGCCAGGATCCTTGACACGGATATTGGTAAAACCTTGATGAATATGGAAATGCTCAAGTTCTTGAGATCCCGCGCAAGCGCTAGGTGTTATCATCGGCACTAACTGGGTTTGCTCTCAGCTTCCTCGGTTATGCTATAACTTCTCAAACAGTGGACCCACTCTCTACTGTTGAGCTTCTCCTCAGTTACTAAAGTCATCCCTTGTGTTGTTCTCAACAAGGTAATCCACATCATCCATTCTAATCCAGGTATGCCATTCTACCGAATCCCTCTAAACGATCGCTCGAGAATTGCCCTAAGTTGGTATAAAGAGTCTCAATGATTTTTGAATCAAAGGTAATTCTTTTTGCCACTTAAGGGGTGATCCTATGAGTCACCTCCTCTAAGATGTCTCGTTATGGTATCATGGCAACTTAACTCCTCGCTGCGCTGACAACCGTTCACCACCTTCTTAAGTGTGGAATTGTAGTCTACCTGGTAAACCTCCGTCATCTGTTCCACTCCATTCCTCTAGAGGTGTGCTTCGTCTCTCATCTCGAGAGATGTTGCTATGTCCCATTCCGTGAGTTAATCCTGAGTTGTTCGACCTTCGAGAAGAACGATTCTTTTAGAGTTTTTCCTTTCCTCTCGTTGTTATGTTAGTTGGAGTTCTCAGAGCAAGACTTCGAGACAATGATGGTGAACGAATCAATGTTCATTTGAAGTGCAACCTGGATCGTGAAGATTGTGTTAGTTTGCGCTTCCCTTTCATCTTGCCCTACGCTTGAATCTCGGGACGAGATTCTTGTTTAGTGGGGGTGAGTTGTCACATCCCCAGTTCAGGCCTTGCTTGTCTTTGCTTTATCATCCATGCATCATGTCTAAATTTATTTGAAACTTGAAATGGGGGGTGTTGAAACCCTAGCACCAGATGAATTCAATTAGGGTAAAAAATTAAATCTTTTCAATGAACCCAAAATGCCTTCATAAATGCCCATCATTTTTGAATTGGTCTAGAACCTCTGCCAAAAATGATGCACATATTTTTAGGCCATTCTGGATTTTTGAATTAACCCATATTGTATTTGAATTGGGGCATTTAAATACTATAAATATTTTTAAATGCTCCAACAATCTTGGAATTAGTTGAGGGCCTCTGGAATAATTCATTTAGTGCCCATAACTATTTCTAGAATTTTTAATAGTGGTTTGGTTTGAAAACCAAATTAAAACAAATTTGCATAAATAGAAAACAATAAATAAAAGCAGAGAGCAGAAACTTACCTGAGCTTACCTGGCAGCCCACCCGCAGCCCAGCAGCGGCCCAGCCCACCAGGCGCCCCCCCCCCTGTCGCCTTCCTCCTCGTGCCAGTAGGCAGAGGAGGGACACCGCGACGCCGCCGAGCTCGCCACGCCACCTCCCTCCTTGCCTGCCTCACCGAGGCGCCTCGAAGCCCTCCTCGGCATCGCTCTGGACCCCTGACCCCCCTCACTCTCCCGTGCACCTCTCCCCTCTCTCCCTGCCTCTCTCCCTCGCCATTCCCCATCTCACCGAGCGCAGCCGTCACTGCCAACTAGAACCACCGCGGCCACAGGCCCTCCCTCGCCTCGCCGACGTGTCCATGGCCTCCGCCTCGACCTACTCTTCCTCCTCACCACGCCAAGCGATGCCGAGAGCCCTGCAGTGGCACCGACGCCGTCGTCCTCAACCTTCGGCTCCGAGATCGCCGGAGATGCTTTGACATTGTCCGTGCCTCCCCGAGCTCAACGACCGCACCAGAAGACTCGCCGTGAGCCCCGCCATCTTCCCCCCCCTCTCCCGCGTTCATTTGCATGCTCTAGCCATGCTAGCCACCGGACCCGAGAGCTCACCGCCGCTGCGCTCGTCGTCGCCGGCGAATAGGCTAGCCACCGTCGCGTACGAGCACTGCTACATGCTCAGCACATTCCCAGAAACCCAACACCACCATCCTCTAGTCCTCCCGCGCACCGCAGCGTCGTTGCCGAGCTTGTCCGAGCTCCGGCCGCCGCACTTGCCATCGCCACCATCGCTACGGTCCACTCCAGCGCGAACCGATGGCTCCGTTGGATGCGGACGAGCACCAGCGTCTCACAGGACCAAACCGCGCTCGAAACCGCGGCCTACAGCTCGATCCCGAGCGTCGCCACCGCGAGCCGTGGTCGCCGTCGTTTAATCGCCGGCGCATCCGACGTGGCTATGTCATTAGGGCTTAATCGCGTTTAGTTTAATCACACTAGCCGCTGACATCAGGGCCCCACCAGCTAAATAACCAACGGTTATTCTTTTAATCAGTTTTAGTTAAACCAAGCAGGACCCACACGTCAGTGTTGACCTTGCTGACGTGGCCCTTGACTGGCCCCACACGTCAGTGACCAACGCCAGCCCTATGAGACTGACCAGTGGGCCCCACTGGTCAGGTTTGACCCGGATGTGGTCAGTTGACCTGCTGATGTCATGCTGCTGTCATGCTGACGCAGTTAACCATTTTCTGGAATAAAAATAATCCAGGAAATTCCAGAAAATAGCTTAAACTTCCAAAATTCATAGAAATTCAACCGTAGCTCCAAATCAAATAATTTATATATGAAAAATGATCAGAAAAATCCAATCTATCCATTTGTACCATTCTCATGCATGTTAGAACAACTCATAGCTGCTGTTTAGCACAAATCATATAAATGGCATTTAAACCTTCACATATGGAGTTTGAATATGAATCCTGGATTCAAACCAACTTCATTTAACCTGCTACTAGTTGCATTAGCTCAAACCACATCATATTGCCATGTCATGAGCATGCATCATATTGTTGCATTGCATTGATTGTGTTCTTTCTCGTTTGCCGGTGTTTGTCCCCTCTCAGTAGACGACGTTCGACGATGAGTTCGATGACACCGATGAAGAACTATACTATCTTCAGAAGTGCCAGGCAAGCAAAACCCCCTTGTTCATTCCGATACAATCCCACTCTCTCGCTCCTGCTCTCTTTTACTGCATTAGGACAACAACGATTCATCTGTTACTTGTTGCGGTAGCTGAACCCCTTTATCCTCTGCATGACCTGTCATCGCCACAGTAAATAGATGAAACCCACTAGCATGAGTAGGAGTTGTTTGAGCCTTGTTGTGTCTAATCATTCATGCTTGTTCGTCATGCCTGCTACTGCTTAGAGTTGAGTCAGGTCTGATTCATCGGGGATGAATCAGAGGTGTGTGAACATGTCCTACTGTGTGTGAGCTAAGTGTGTGAACACGATTTGGTAAAGGTAGCGGTGAGAGGCCATGTAGGAGTACATGGTGCATTGTATCATTGAAACCGTCCTTAGGAACTGAGTTCTGTGTTTGTGATCCATGATTAAGCTACTACCATGCATTGGGCCCTGAAATATGACCCCGCTCGACTTCTTAATCACCCTTGTCCTCTGTCCAGGAGTTGCAAGTAGTTTCTGGTGTTTGTAGTATGCTGGAGGCCGTGCGCAGCACTGACCGGAGGGGTGGGCTGTGATGCGGTAGGCACATGGCACGGTGTACCGGGCGCCCATTTGGTGTCTCGGGAACCCTGCACACATCGTTTGGGGCTGTGAGCGAAACTCCGGCCGGATCTCCTCGCGGATGGAACCCGAATAGGCAATAAACCTGGACTAGAGACTTGAGTTTTTAGGTAGGTCGTGGTCTACACCCACGTCGGCTTTCGCTTGAAGTCTGCCGAGCACATGTCGTGTGCAGACGCTAAGTGGTGGAAACATGTATGAAGCAGTACACCCCTGCAGGGTTAACATCATCTATTCTAATAGCCGTGTCCGCGGAAAAGGACTTCTGGGTTGCCTATACAGTTCATAGACAAGTGAAAGTGGATACCTTAAAATGCGCAAGATAAGCGTGAGTGCTATGGATGGCGTTCTCATAGGGAGATGGGAGTGGATCCATAGTGGTGTATTGGTTGGTGAATATGTGGACTCGTGTGCGCCACCTCAAAAGAGTTACTTGCAGTCGTAGTTCAGGATAGCCACCGAGTCAAAGCTGGCTTGCTGCAGTTAAACCCCACCATCCCCTTTGTTGATAATGATGCATATGTAGTTAGTTCTGATGTAAGTCTTGTTGGGTACATTTGTACTCACGTTTGCCAATTTTATGTTTTTGCAGAGAGACGTCAGTCTCACTAGTAGTTCCGCATGGACTTCGACATTTAGCTTGTTACCTCAGCTACGATCTTGTGCCCTCGGCAGGATCTGGTAGACAGTCAGGCTTTTCAGCCTTTTTCATTTGTAGATGTCTGTACTCAGACATGTTAGCTTCCGCTTGTGCTTGAATTGTATGCTATGAATGTTGGGTCGTGAGACCCATGTTTGTAATATCTCGCTCCTCGGAGCCTAATTAATAAAATACTTGAGTCCTAGAGTCATGTTGTGATGCCATGTTGTATTTGCACATATCGAGCATATTGTGTGTATGTTATTGAAATGCTTGGTATGTGTGGGATCTGACTATCTAGTTGTTTATCTTTAGTAGCCTCTCTTACCGGGAAATGTCTCCTAGTGCTTCCACTGAGCCATGGTAGCTTGCTACTGCTCCGGAACACTTAGGTTGGCCGGCATGTGTCCTTCTTCGTTCCTGTGTCTGTCCCTTCGGGGAAATGTCACGTGATGAATACCGGAGTCCTGCTAGCCCGCTATAGCCCGGTTCACCGGAGTCCTGCTAGCCCAGTGCTACAGCCTGGATTCACTCGCTGATGACCGACACGTTCGATGCTGGGTCATGGATGCCTGTCCCTATAAGTTTGTGCCACTTTGGGTTTACGACTAGCCATGTCAGCCCGGGCTCCTTATCATATGGATGCTAGCGACACTATCATATACGTGTGCCAAAAGGCGCAAACGGTCCCGGGAAAAGGTAAGGCGACACCCGTGGGAATACCGTGCGTGAGGCCGCAAAGTGATATGAGGTGTTACATGCTAGATCGATGTGGCATTGAGTCGGGATCCTGACAAAGGAATTCATCATCAACGCACCATTCGTTACTTCTTGGAGAGTGCTGTCTCCTAGATTGGCTAGGTGTCACTTGGGAGCCTCCGACAAGATTTTGGAGTTGAACCATGGAGTTTGTAAGGGCAAGGAGATCGCCTACTTCGTGAAGATCTACCGCTAGTGAGGCAAGTCCTTCGTGGGCGACGGCCTTGGTGGGATAGACAAGGTTGCTTCTTTGTGGACCCTTCTTGGGTGGAGCCCTCCGTGGACTCGCGCAACCGTTACCCTTCATGGAAGTCTCCATCAACGTGGACGTACGATAGCACCACCCATCGGAACCACGCCAAAAACATCCGTGTCTCCAATTGCGTTTGAATCCTCCAAACCCTTCCCTTTACTTTCTTGCAAGTTGCATGCTTTAATTTTCGCTGCCTATATACTCTTTGCATGCTTGCTTGAATTGTGTGATGATTGCTTGACTTGTCCTAAGATAGCTAAAATCTGTCAAACTCTAAAATTGGGAAAAGGTTAAGTTTTTAATTGGTCAAGTAGTCTAATCACCCCCCCTCCCTCTAGACATACTTCAAGGTCCTACACAAGGGCTCCAGTTTTTACTTGATAAAGACCAATTATGAGGCATTCATACAGCTAGCTAACACGACCTGACAGCTTTATGAATACACGAATGTCTGATGGAGTGGTCTTTCAGAAGTGCTGCGAAAAAATCTGAGAAATACTGAAGATATCGTTAAGAATTACTTCAAATATCATGAGGCGATGCTGCCAATATCTAGTCACATTTTTCATACCTAATCATCAAGCTTAAGTACTACTCCGTAGCATTTAGCAAAAGGAAATTCACTCCGTAGTATCCACAGACCAATTTCGCTCCCCTACCCCTGGAGGTCATCACTCACCAACCGAAAGAGATTCAGAATAATGGTTGTGCCTATCTCTAGTTTCAGAATAACTGTTGCAGGTGCAAGTGTGCAGCAAACCTTTTCTTTTATCACAGCTAAGCTAGGTTAATTCCTGCCATACATATATAGCATGGCACACTACGGGAATCAATCAAGGATGATGGATACCACCGCCGTCTAGCCCAGGTGGCCATGTCGCTTGATCTCTTCGCTAGATAAAAGGGTGTGTTTCGTTGCCTGCATATGGCCCAGCTTGGCCAGCGCGGAAAGATATTGGCCCGTTTGGTTGCCTGTGTTTACTATGCGGCACGCATGGATGAAACTTAAAGTAGCTCTAGGCCAGGCCCAGGGGAAACACCTGAATCGGCAGTAGCTCGCGAGCCTGGCTCGGGTGACGCAGGGGAGGGTGACGTGCTTCTTTCCTCGTGCGACCAGGGAGATGGCGCGAGCTTGCCTGCGTCGCCAAAAAATTGGCAGGAGGATTTCATCTCACCTCCCACCGAGTCCGCCCCTATTTAGCCTCCTCCCTCACCGCCCCAACTCCCGCCACCATTCTCCCTCCCTTCGAGCTTTCCCGCCAACGCGCATCGGCACCGGTGAGCAGGTAAGCGGCGCACCTTCATCGGCCAGCGGTCCACAGCGTCGGTGGTCCTTCACCGGCCAGCGGTGATCTTGTACGACCGTCCCCCCTCGTCCTCAAGTTGCAGCCATGGCCTCTATGAGTTCAACCCCCCTTTCTCTCTGTTCCTTCGAGCTAGATCTGAGCTGCAACTAGGGTTTGATCTAGATGCATGGTTGATTAGTGGTCTGATCTGTGAGCTCATTGTTGGGTAACGTAGTAATTTCACAAAAAATCCTACGCACACGCAAGATCATGGTGATGCATAGCAACGAAAGGGGAGAGTGTTATCCATGTACCCTCGTAGACCGAAAGCAGAAGCGTTAGCACAACGCGGTTGATGTAGTCGTACATCTTCACGATCCAACCGATCCAAGTACCGAACATACGGCACCTCCGAGTTCAGCACACGTTCATCTCGATGATGTCCCACGAACTCTGATCCAGCAGAGCTTTGAGGGAGAGTTTCATCAGCACGATAGCATGATGACGGTGTCAATGATGCTACCGATGCATGGCTTCGCCTAAGCACTTCTACGATATTACCAAGGTGGAATAGGGTGGAGGGGGGCATCGCACATGGCTGGGAGAGATCAACAGATCAACTTGTGTGTCTATAGGGTGCCCCCTAGCCACGTATATAAAGGAGTGGAGGAGGGGGAGAGGCCGTCCCTCCTAGGCGCGCCCCAAGGGGAGTCCTACTCCCACCGGGAGTAGGATTCCCCCCTTCCATGTAGTAGGAGTAGGAGAGAAGGAAAGGGAAAAGAGAAGAGAAGGAAGGAGCGGGCATCGCCCCTCCCCCTAGTCCAATTCGGACTAGGCCTTGGGGGTGATAACCCACAAGTGTAGGGGATCGCAACAGCTTTCGAGGGTAAAGTATTCAACCCAAATTTATTGATTTGACACAAGGGGAGCCAAAGAATATTCCTAAGTATTAGCAGTTGAGTTGTCAATTCAACCACACCTGGATAACTTAGTATCTGCAACAAATTATTTAGTAGCAAAGTAGTATGATAGTAATGGTAACAGTGGCAAAAGTAAAGATAATAGTTTTGTAGTAACTGTAACAGTAGCAACAGAAAAGTAAATAAGCGAAGCACAATATGTGAAAAGCTCGTAGGCATTGGATCAGTGATGGATAATTATGTCGGATGCGATTCCTCATGTAATAGCTATAACATAGGGTGACACAGAACTAGCTCCAGTTCATCAATGTAATGTAGGCATGTATTCCGAATATAGTCATACGTGCTTATGGAAAAGAACTTGCATGACATCTTTTGTCCTACCCTCCCGTGGCAGCGGGGTCCTAGTGGAAACTAAGTGATATTAAGGCCTCCTTTTAATAGAGAACCGGACCAAAGCATTAGCACTTAGTGAATACATGAACTCCTCAAACTACGGTCATCACCGAGAAGTATCCCGATTATTGTCACTTCGGGACTGTCGGATCATAACACATAATAGGTGACTATAGACTTGCAAGATAGGATCAAGAACACACATATATTCATGAAAACATAATAGGTTCAGATCTGAAATCATGGCACTCGGGCCCTAGTGACAAGCATTAAGCATAGCAAAGTCATAGCAACATCAATCTCAGAACATAGTGGATACTAGGGATCATACCCTAACAAAACTAACTTGCTTACATGGTAAATCTCATCCAACCCATCACTGTCCAGCAAGTCTACGATGGAATTACTCATGCACGGCGGTGAGCATCATGAAATTGGTGATGGAGGATGGTTGATGATGACGACGGCGACGAATCCCCCTCTCCGGAGCCCCGAACGGACTCTAGATCAGCCCTCCCGAGAGAGATTAGGGCTTGGCGGCGGCTCCGTATCATAAAACGCGATGAAACTTCCTCTCTGATTTTTTTTCTCTGCGAAACGGAATATATGGAGTTGGAGTTGAGGTCGGTCAAGCCTCAGGGGGCCCACGAGACAGGGGGCGCGCCCAGGGGGTGGGCGCGCCCCCCACCCTCATGGACAGGGTGTGGGCCCCCTGGTCTTGATTCTTTCGCCAGTATTTTTTATATTTTCGAAAACTTGCCTCCTTGGATTTTCAGGTCATTCCGAGAACTTTTGTTTTCTACACATAAAACAACATCATGGCAGTTCTGCTAAAAACAGCGTCAGTCCGGGTTAGTTTCATTCAAATCATGCAAGTTAGAGTCCAAAACAAGGGCAAGAGTGTTTGGAAAAGTAGATACGTTGGAGACATATCAACTCCCCCAAGCTTAAACCTTTGCTTGTCCTCAAGCAATTCAATTGATAAACTGAAAGTGATAAAGAAAACCTTTTACAAACTCTGTTTGCTCTTGTTGTTGTAAACATGCAAAGCCAGCATTCAGGTTTCAGCAAATATTATGAACTAACCATACTTACAATAACACCTCGGTCTCACAATTACTCATATCAATGGCATAATCAGCTAGCGAGCCATAATAATAAAACTCGGATGACAACACTTTCTCAAAACAATCATAACATGATATAACAAAATGGTATCTCACTAGCCCTTTCTGAGACCGCAAAACATAAATGCAGAGCACCTTTAAAGATCAAGGGCTGACTAAACATTGTAATTCATGGTAAAAGAGATCCAGTCAAGTCAGACCCAATATAAACCAATAGTAATGAATGCAAATGACAGTGTGCTCTCCAGCGGGTGCTTTTTAATAAGAAGGTGATGACTCAACATAAAAGTAAATGGATAGGCCCTTCGCAGAGGGAAGCAGGGATTTATAGAGGTGCCAGATCTCAATTTTAAAATAGAGATTGAATAATATTTTGAGCCGCATACTTTCACTGTCAACGCAACAACTATGAGATGGATGTATCTTCCATACTACATGCATTATAGGCAGTTCCCAAACAGAATGGTAAAAGTTAATACTCCCCCACCACCAACAAGCATCAATTCATGGCTTGCTCGAAACAACGAGTGCCTCCAACTAACAACAGCCCTGGGGGAGTTTTGTTTAATTATATTGATTTGCTTTGATCTTTTTGGATCATGGGGCTAGGCATCCCGGTTACCGGCCCTTTCTCGTGAATGACGAGCGGAGTCCACTCCTCTTGAGAATAACCCACCTAGCATGGAAGATATAGGCAGCCCTAGTTGAAACATGAGCTATCGAGCATACAAAATAGAATTTCATTTGAAGGTTTGGAGTTTGGCACATACAAATTTACTTGGAACGACGGGTAAATACCGCATATAGGAAGGTATGGTGGACTCATTGGAATAACTTTGGGGTTTAAGGAGTTTGGATGCACAAGACATATTCCCGCTTAGTACAGGTGAAGGCTAGCAAAAGACTGGGAAGCGGCCAACTGAGAGAGCGACAACAGTCATAAACATGCATTAAAATTAATTCACACCGAATACAAACATGAGTAGGATATAATCCACCATGAACATAAATACCATGAAGTCTATGTTGATTTGTTTCAACTACATGCATGAACATGTGCCAAGTCGATTCACTCAATTTATTCAAAGGAGGATATCATCCCATCATACCACATCATAATCATTCTAATAGCATGTTGGCATGCAAGGTAAAACCATTACAACTCATAGCTAATCAAGCATGGCACAAGCAACTATAATCTCTAAATGTCATTGCAAATATGTTTACTTCATAATAAGCTGAATCAGGAACGATGAACTCATCATATTTACAAAAACAAGAGAGGTCGAGTTCATACCAGCTTTTCTCATCTCAATCAGTCCATCATATGTCGTCATTATTGCCTTTCACTTGCACGACCGAACGATGTGTATAATAATAATAGTGCACGTGCATTGGACTAAGCTAGAATCTGCAAGCATTCAACTCAAGAGAGAAGACAAAGTAATATGGGCTCTAAGTTAAATAAACAATCATGCATATGAGAGCCATTAAACATTTTCAATATGGTCTTCTACTCTCGACCCCCAAAGGAAAGAAAAGAAAAGAAAACTATTTACACGGGAAAGCTCCCAACAAGTAAGAAGAAGAACAAGAAATCTTTTTGGGTTTTCATTTTAATTACTACTCCAAGCATGGAAATTAAACTAACTAATTTTTTTGGTTTTTCTTAAGGTTTATCAAACACACAAGAAGAAAACTAGAAAAAGAAAATTAAACTAGCATGGATAATACAATGAAAGAGTATGAGCACCGACGACTAGAATAGTGTGTGAACATGAATGTAAAGTTGGTGAGAAATACATACTCCCCCAAGCTTAGGCGTTTGGCCTAAGTTGGTCTAATGCCACGGACTGCGGCTACTCTCCCCGGTGTACCGAGGGGTGTAATCAGGATACCACTAGCTGGCCCTCTCCTCCGGATCCCACTGGTAAGATGATGCTCGATAAGGGTCCAGTGCAGGTTCTGGCTCAGGCTCAGGTTCTGGAGTGGATGCTTGGCCGCGATGAGCATACACTGCTTCTGGCATGACAAGAAAATTATCTGCAGTCAAATCAAACAACAGAGGCGCAGGCAAAATAATAGTCTCATTGTGTTTCTTATTAAATCTCAGGTTATACAAGAGCATCTTATCTTTGTTGTCAACAATGAACTCATGTGCTACCATGCTCTTGTAATCTAAAATGTAAGGAGGCAATTTTGTCTCCTCTTTCTCATGGTGCCTAATAGGTATCTCAAAATGTCTAGCAAGACGTGCGGCATAGATACCTCCAAAGATGGGCCCTTTTGTACGATTCAGGCTTAGCCATTTAGCCGTAACGGCACCCATACTAAAACTATTATCTCCAAACAAGGCATGGTGAAGAATAATAATATCAGGAACATTGAAGTTTCCACTATTTCCACGACCAATTAAGCATCTACTAGCAAATATGGCAAAGTAGCGTAAAACAGGAAAGTGTATGCTAGAGATTCTCGCATCGGAACCCTTCTTTAGATCCCCTACAGTGATAGTGTTAACAAAGCCATCCACATCATTACGATGTGGTTCATCTAATTTTCCCTCAAAGGGTATCCTACATACCGCGTAAAAATTATGTAAAGACATTTCCCAAAATTCATCATATAAATGAAATGATACTGAAGGCGGTGACTTCTTAGGATAATAATAAAAGTTTTACACGAAAGTACTGGTAAGAGATACTGATCGATCCGGTCGTGGAGGAAATCGGTGAGGCCTACATTCTCGATCAAAGAATAGAAGTCTTCATAAATTCCAGCTTCTCTCAAGAAATTGTCATAGGGCCATTCACACGGCCGTACTTCCGCTATGCGAGGAAGATTATACTTGCCCTTTTCCTTTTCTTTAGCTTGTTTTTCCTGGGAGCCTTGGCTAGAATAGCCCCTCAAAAATCTCCTTAACATTTTCTGAAAATTTCTGAAATTTTTAGTAACTTCAAAATAAAAGTGAATAGAACTAAACAAGATTGATAGCAACTACTCCTACAAGTGCCTAGAGCCTATATCATGCATTAGAATTACTTGGGACCTCATAAATTTAACATGCAAGCTCAAGAACATGGTCACCTATGCAGTAAAAATTTGCAATGAATAAAGCACTATAACAAAAACTAATTGGACCAATGGAGGAGTCACATACCAAGCAACAATCACCCAAAGCAGTTTTGTGAATGGAGCTTTGAGCAAGGAGATCGAAAATCGCACCAAAATGAGCTAGAACTCGTGCTTGAGCTGGATGGGGATTTTTTTGGGAAGAAGATGGAGTGTGTGGGTGCTGGCATAAGTGGAGGGGGGCCACCAGGGGCCCACGAGACAGGGGGCGTGCCCAGGGGGTGTGGGCGCGCCCTCCACTCTCGTGGCCTGGTGCTTGCCCCTCCTGCAGTGTTTTCAGTGCCTAAAATCCTCAAATATTCCATAAAAAATCATACTAAATTTGGAGGGCATTTGGAGCACTTTTATTTTTGGGATATTTTTTTATTGCATGGATAATTCAGAAAACAGATAGATAATACTATTTTTTGCTTTATTTATTCTAAATAACAGAAAGTAAAAAGAGGGTACAGAAGGTTGTGCCTTCTAGTTTCATCCATCTCATGATCATCAAAATGAATCCACTAACAAGGTTGATCAAGTCTTGTTAACAAACTCATTCCGAATAACATGGAACCGGAGAAATTTCGAATAACACTAAGTTACCTCAACGGGGATATGAACATCCCCAACAATAAGAATATCATACTTTTTCTTGACAGTAGGGAGAGGAAATTCAAAACCTCCAATAATGATAGTTGGAACTTTTCCAATAGAATTGATGCTATGAACTTGAGGTTGTTTCCTCAAGTGTACCGTATGCTCATTACCATTAACATGAAAAGTGGCATTGCCTTTGTTGCAATCAATAACAGCCCCTGCAGTATTCAAAAAGGGTCTACCAAGGATAATCGACATTCTATCGTCCTTGGGAATATCAAGAATAACAAAGTCCGTTAAGATAGTGACATTTGCAACCACAACAGGCACATCCTCACAAATACCGACAGGTATAGCAGTTGATTTATAAGCCATTTGCAAAGATATTTCAGTAGGTGTCAACTTATTCCATTCAAGTCTACGATATAAAGAGAGAGGCATAACACTAACACCGGCTCCCAGATCACATAAAGCAGTTTTAACATAGTTTCTTTTAATGGAGCATGGTATAGTTGGTACCCCTGGATCTCCAAGTTTCTTTGGTATTCCACCCTTAAAAGTGTAATTAGCAAGCATGGTGGAAATTTCAGCTTCCGGTATCTTTCTTTTGTTTGTAATGATATCCTTCATATACTTAGCATAAGGATTTACTTTAAGCATATCAGTTAAGCGCATACGTAAGAAGATAGGTCTAATCATTTCAGCAAAGCGCTCAAAATCCTCATCATCCTTTGTCTTGGATGGTTTAGGAGGAAAGGGCATGGATTTCTGAACCCATGGTTCTCTTTCTCTACCGTGCTTCCTAGCAACAAAATCTCTCTTATCATAATGTTGATTCTTTGATTGTGGGTTATCAAGATCAACAGCAGGTTCAATCCCTACTTCATTATTTTTGCTAGGTTGAGCTTCAACATGAACATTATCATTAACATTATCAGTAGGTTCATGTTCATCACCTGATTGTGTTTCAGCTTCAGAAATAGAAATATCATTGGGATTCTCAGGTGTGTCTACAACGGGTTCACTAGAAGCATGCAAAGTCCTATCGTTTTTCTTTTTCTTCTTTTTAGAAGAACTAGGTGTCTCTAAATTATTTCTCTGAGAATCTTGCTCGATTCTCTTAGGGTGGCCTTCAGGATACAAAGGTTCCTGAGTCATTCTACAAGTTCTAGTAGCCACTCTAACAGCAAAGTCAGGTTTATTATTTAATTCATCAAGCAAATCAATTTGAGCTTTAAGTACTTGCTCAGCTTGAGTGGCAACCATAGAAGCGTATTTGCTAATGAGTTTAAGTTCACCTTTAACTCTAGCCATATAATCACTCAAGTGTCCTATTTCGAAAGCATTGTTCTTTAATTCTCTACCAACATAAGCATTAAAACTTTCTTGTCTAGCCCTAAAGTCATCAAATTCATCTAAGCATGGGCTATGAAATTTAGTAGAGGGAATTTCAACTTTATCATATCTATAGAGAGAATTTACCTTTACTACCTGTGTCGGGTTATCAAGACAATGTGGTTCTTCGACAGGTGGTATATTAAGACCATGTATTTCTTCAATAGGAGGTAAATTCTTAACATCTTCAGCTTTTATACCTTTTTTCTTTCATTGATTTCTTTGCCTCTTGCATATCTTCAGGACTGAGAAATAGAACACCTCTCTTCTTCAGAGTGGGTTTAGGAATAGGCTCAGGAGTTGGCTCAATTGGTTCAGGAATTGCCTCAGGAGTTGGCTCAGGAAGAGTCCAATTATTTTCATTAATCAACATATTATTCAATAGTAATTCAGCTTCGTCGACTGTTCTTTCCCTGAAAACACAACCAGCACAACTATCCAAGTAGTCCTTGGAAGCATCGGTTAGTCCATTATAAAAGATATCAAGTATTTCATTTTTCTTAAGAGGATGATCAGGCAAAGCATTAAGTAATAGGAGAAGCCTCCCCCAAGCTTGTGGGAGACTCTCTTCTTTGATTTGCACAAAATTATATATTTCCCGCAAGGCAGCTTGTTTCTTATGAGCAGGGAAATATTTAGCAGAGAAGTAATAAATCATATCCTGGGGACTACGCACACAACCAGGATCAAGAGAATTAAACCAAGTCTTAGCATCACCCTTTAATGAGAACGGAAATATCTTAAGGATATAATAATAGCGAGACTTCTCATCATTAGTAAACAGGGTGGCTATATCATTTAACTTGGTAAGATGTGCCACAACAGTTTCAGATTCAAGGCCATAAAAAGGATCAGATTGAACCAAAGTAATTATCTCAGGATCAATAGAGAATTCATAATCCTTATAAGTAACACAGATAGGTGAAGTAGCAAAAGTAGGGTCAGGTTTCATTCTAGCATTAAGAGACTGCTGCTTCCATTTAGCTAATAACTTTTTAAGATCATATCTATCTTTACAAGCAAAGATAGCTCTAGCAGCTTCCTCTTCCATAACATAACCCTCAGGAACAACAGGTAATTCATAATCAGGGGGAGAACTTTCATCATCACAATCATCAATAATTTCATTCTCTCTAACCCTAGCAAGTTGTTCATCAAGAAATTCACCTAATGGCACAGTAGTATCACGCACAGAAGTAGTTTCATCATAAGTATCATGCATAGCAGAAGTGGCATAACATATCATATCGCACTCTTTTCCCTTATGAGTTTGCTCTCAAAGTTTCTCATAATGATTTTTAACGAGGCAATATCTTATCAAAGATCATACTTCATACTTTCTATTTTCCCTATCAAGGTTTTTAAAGAAAGTACTCAAGACGTATTAATTGTTATCTAAGCTCGCTGATGAGTTTTCTCCTTCTTCAAAGGTTTTTCTCGTATGAGTTATCAAGAGACAATAATCATTATGTGTTGCACCATTTTCTCCTTATTATTTTTCCCGCTGGGTTTAAAGGAGTTTTAGCAACATATCTACACTATTCTCCTCATATTTTACCCACGGGGTTTTTGGAGGAGACTTTAAGGATTATACAAGTCTTTCCCAAGATGAAGATGATGAACATTCTCAAAGGCAAACACTTACAAGGACGGTTCTTTATCAAGATGGTGTATATTCACAAATACAAGCATTGATTAGGGGGAGTGTTAGGAATTAACTTATTAGATTAATTAAAGGGTTAATCCCTGCTTATGCCGGTTCCACTATTGGCAACCGCTCTTTGTAACCGCCTTTGTATCCGGGTATATATACCCCAAACTTCATCAATGAAAGTAACTGTTCCATCATTTGCTCCTTCCTCTCTCATTTTACTTTAACAGAAATGCAAATCTCAGGTTCAGAGACAATCATCAGTCACATTTTTCCACAGCTAATCGTCAAGCTTAGAAAAGAGATTTACTACTTTCGGAAGTACTTTTAGCCTGAAGAAGATCACGATCCAAGATAGCGTTGCATGGCCTCTTCACCGGATATAAGAGAATGAGGACCTCGACAACTCCAACTGAACTCATTGGTTCTGTCGGCAAACTGATTTGTTCCTGGAATGCATAAAGTGCCCGCCGTTGAGTTATTCTCGTCCACGTGCTGGGCAGTGAGCTTGAATAGCTCGTACCGCATCGCCTTCTCCTCCTTGTCCTTGTACGTGCGGCCGTACTTGGTCATCCAGTCCTCGAACCTCTTCATCATGGCTTTCTCCTCAATGGTGTTCTCCTCAATGGTGTCCTCCTCCAGGGCCTCCTCGTGATGCATCTGCTTCAGGGCTGCGATTACGAGTGACTGAGTGAGACAAGTTTCATGGTCAGGTGACAAAGTATCAAGCCAGCAGGTACCACATTCCTCCCATCAAGACAGATAAGCAGGCACCCACTGTCACAGGCACAGCACTGCAACGCGATTCAACGGTGGGTAACCTGCATATTAAGGTTGAGGACTCGAACTGGAAAGTAACATCACAAGCCCTTGGCCTCTTCCAAGCCTCTAAAGTTGAATAATAAATAACTTAATCATGGCAAGAATTAAATGAGATTGATCAGAACAAACTACCCATGTCCTAAATCATATTATTCCATGATTCGATCTGTATAATCCAATAATCTAACATTAATGTTGATTTGAACAATCCAACCAAACTTGCAAATCAATAGAACCATGCTGTGACAGAATATCCGTTCTAATTTTTTTACTGACGAATATCCTTTCTGTTAACAGACGTTGTTATGAAAGTAACATTAATATTTATGTAATTCTAGACTAACAGCTAAATTAACAGGTTTTTCGAGACCCAGCAGTCAACTTTACTCCCTCCATTTCTAAAAACAGGCGTGCATGTTACCTCACGAATGTTATTCCGATCGAATTTTACTGGCAGCAGCATTGCAAGGATGGCATTCCGGTTGGACTTGAGCAGTCTAATTTGGTGCTGGATTTGAGCACCATAGGATTTGGGTATAGATCGATCGAGCACCAAAATCAAATTGCCATTCTTCACCTTATAAGCCCAAGGTGGGTAATTGCCTGCCAGGGAAGCCAGATCCACCTACACCGTCAGCAAGGTTCCTCTGCACCACCGGAGAAGAGAAATTAGTCAAAGAGAGGGAGAGAGGGAGAGAGGAATAGAGCGTGTTGGAAAATGTTCGCCGTCTATGTTGCAAAATGTTCATCGTGTGTTGAAGAATGTTTATACTTGAAAATATTCACCCTTAAAAAATCATGAATAATTTCTTATGTTTACAAATGAAAAGGGAAAAATAATTGAAAACAAAAAGAACCCGAAAGGAAAGAAAAAAAGTATATTTGAAAACGTTCTTGTATAAAAAAGATTGTGTTCATAAATCAAAAGGGAAAAAAACAAAAAGAAAAACGAAAATGTAGAAAAGACAAAAAAAAAGGAAAATCGACTGCAAATGGATCGGCCCATCCCCCACACACCTCTTCGCCAAGCCATCTATTTGACACATGTGGCCATCAAAAGGATAGGTGCTCCTAGTTGGCGCTTCAGGCGCCAGCTAAGAGAAGCTGGCGCTCACAGCCACCGACTCACGGGCCGGCCCATTTGGCGAGCCATGCAGGTCGCTCGCTCAACTCGCCCCGCCTGCCTCGCTCGCTCGAGCCACCAGGGCTGTTTGTACGGCCGCGGTTGACAAGTTGACTGGTCAATCGTTGACCTTAAAAAAGAGGGGGAGAATTAAAAAAAATTTGACATTTCAAAAAAAAAATCACAGATTTTGAAAAACTCCATTCAATTTTTTTAAAAATCTTCGAATTTGGCAAAAAGTTCATCCGTTTGAAAAAAACTTCATCGTTTTTGAAAAAAGTTCACCAAGTTTTAAATAAAGTTCATCTATTTAAAAAAAGTCCATCAAAAATGAAAAGGTTCATCGATTTCAAGGAAAACAAATTCATCAATTTTATAAAAGTTCATCTAATTTGGAAAAATGTTCAACGAATTCCAAAAAAGTTCATCGATTTTGAAAAAAACTTCATCAAATTTGGGAAAAAATTCATCATATTGTAAAATATGTCATCGAAAGTTCATCAGAGTGTAAAAAAAGTTCATCAAAATTGAAAAAAAATCATGATTTTTTTTTAAAAGATCATCGATTTTGAAAAAAATTCATCAATTTGAAAAGAAGTTTAGCTAATTTCCAAAAAAGTTCAGCAATTTGAAGAAAAGGTTCAAGTTTTTACAGAAGCAATTCATCAAACCAGGAAGAAGAAGAAGAAAACAGAAAAGAAAAAGATGAAAAAATGAAAAAAGAAAAAAGTGGAAAAACGAAAAAGGAAAAAAGGAAAACGAAGGAATAAAAGAGGAAAACAGTTGCTAGTTAGCAGAACCCGGTTTGTGGCATGGTGGTTAGACGAGCCTGCCTCTGTCACGGAGGTCGCGGGTTCGATACATGAAACTATAACCGGCGCCAGCAGCGCCAAATAGGTTTCGCCTGGGCACTAGCCCATCTTCGACTCACAAGTCATATGCATTGTATTTATATTTTTGGTCACCAAATTAATATTTTGACGGGCCACATATGTCGTGAGTATTTCTGAGCGCCTTCCAGCAATACAATAATCGTACGTGATTTATA
The DNA here is from genome assembly GCA_963921465.1 of Triticum timopheevii. Classification (NCBI taxonomy): domain Eukaryota; kingdom Viridiplantae; phylum Streptophyta; class Magnoliopsida; order Poales; family Poaceae; genus Triticum; species Triticum timopheevii. Next base: position 561,719,513 of record OY997268.1, on the reverse strand, counting down.
CCCCCTAACTACGACCACTTTAGGGATAACGATTAGGAGCGCCAATTCAGGGGTTCTGTGGATGCGGAAGATTTATGCCCTATAACTACGGAACCAGCTCGTGTGTCGTATCATTTTTGTGGGAGAGACCATGAGCAGAACCAGTGGGATTTTGTTCGACAGTCAGCTCTTACTACCTCATGTTTGAAGGTATACATGCTACTCCTCTTTTTGGAAAACTTTGGAAAAGAAGGCGCCTCCCAAAGTAAAGAGTTTTATGTGGCTTCTTCTCGTAAATCATTTAAAAGAGTTATGATTAACATGAGAAGTTTAACTCTTCCCTAAATTGTGCACTTTGCTTTAGGTATGCGAGAGAAATAAAGGGAGCATATGTTCTGTAACTGTAACTTTGCTCGAAGAGTTTGACTCATGTTGGGGTTTATTGGGTCCCAAGTGTTATCATTGATCATAATCTCTAATCAGCAAACTCCTAAGTCCCTGCTTCTTTAAGGTGCTTGTATATGCCTTGTGGAATTAATATATGGAAGCAGAGAAATGCCCTGGTCTTTGAAGGAGTGATGCCACCTTTGGCATCCCGGGGCATTCCCTTTAGGAACAACATTAACACAGTGACACATTGTGCCCAGTCTTGTAGAAAAAACCCTCTTTTTGCTTGGTTAAACTCTTTAGCTTGACTACATCCCCCTTTTTATATAGAATACACATAGCATGAGTATCATGTATTAAAGAAGGAGAAGGGTACAAAAAACTCGTCTACTTTTACCCCATGGCAAGGCAAACAATCCACCCAACACGACTCACACACTACTCGCTAGCCATCCACCTAAACGTCGCCAAGAAGTAGGCAGCCATAGTCCCTTTGAATAATTCCACTCGCTTCCAAGAATCTCCCTCTGGTCAATTGTTGCCGCATAGAGCATTGCATTGTTGAAGACAACATCCTTACGTTGTTTCCAGTGTTCCCAAAATGTTAGGATCGCCTTCGTGTCGGACCGCTTCTGAAGTGGTGCGAACCACCGTAGCATTGAGTTGTGTGATGAAGATAGCCGACCCATGCTACAAAGTTTCCCGTGCAGGCAGTCTCCCAACGGGTTGAATTCCCGCGTAGTACCTTGAAAGTTCAACCTGCCTGGACCTTTTTAGACCAGGCCGGTCTAATCAACTAGTCCCACCGGACCACATGTCAGGAGTGACCAGACAGTGAACATGACATGTGGGAGCCGGCTGAGGGCCCACCTATGCCACGTTTGTTCCACTAAGGCGAAGGCCTAGAGGCGGCATTGAGGTATGCTCACGGCATGTCGCGTTGATGCAGGAGGAATAAGACTTTGATATACCTAAGATTTTGAATGTATCTCTATTTTCTGTAAGGGTGAAGGACTTGTGATACTTAATATATGGTTTAGGCCTTTTCTAAAGAAAAAAATCACCGAGCTGAGCATCTCAGATGATTAGGTTCCTTGTGGTGAAACTAGCCCATCAGAATTAAAGTCGTAGGCATTGGTGCTCGCATGAGCGTCTTCGATTGTTCAAACACCAATGTAGGAGAAATCTGAGAAGAGTAATGCCCAATTAGATGGTCGTGAATAGGACCAAGACCGAAGCGCTCCTTTGGACTCCCCGGTTGGTATCGATGGTAAGAGCATCTACAACGGGTCCCCTCAAATCTTTCTCAAATGTCCACACACGAGCCCGGTCAGTGACTAATACGTCTCCAGCATATCTATAATTTTTTATTATTTCATGTCAATATTCTACACTTTCATATACTTTTGGCAACAATTTATATGATTTTTTTGGACTAACATATTGATCCAGTGCCAAGTGTCAGTTCCAGTTTGTTGCATGTTTTTTATTTCGCAGAATAACCATATCAAACGAATTCCAAACGCGATAAAAAATTACGGAGATTTATTTTAGAATATATGTGATTTTTAAGGAAAAGAATCAACGCGAGACGATGCCTGAGGGGCCCACAAGCCCAGAGGGCACGCCCCTACCCAGGGTGTGCCTGGAAGGCTTGTGGTGCCCCTGTAAGGTGGTTTGTTCCCTTTTTTCGCCGCAAGAAAGACAATTTATGGATAAAAATCCCCTCAAAATTTCAGCCAATAGGAGTTACATATCTCCGAAAATTTAAGAAATGGTTTTTGCCGAGAAAAATGGAACACGAAATAGAAGAGAACAGAGAGAGAGGTCCAATCTCGGAGGGGCTCCTGCCCTCCGGGAGCCATGCAGACCATGGACCAGAGAGAAGACTCTCCTCCCATCTAGTGGGGAGTCCAAGGAAGATGAAGAATGAGGGGGGATCTCTTCCCTCTCTCCCGGTGGCGCTGGAGTACCGTCAGGGCAACCATCGTGACGACGATCTACACCAACAACTTCGCCGCCGTCATCACCAACTCTCTCCCCCTCTATGAAGCGGTGTAATACCTCTTCTACCCGCTGTAATCTCTAGTTCGACATGGTGCTTTATGCCACATATTGTTATCCAATGATGTGTTTCCATCCTATGATGTTTGAGTAGATTCATTTTTGTCCTATGGGTTGATTGATGATCGTGATTGGTTTGAGTTGTATATTTTATTTTGGTGTTGTCTTATGATGCCCTCCTTGTCCCGCAAGCGTGTGGGATAACCGTTGTATGGTGTTGCAATATGTTCATAATTCACTTATAGTGGGTTGCGTGAGTGACGGAAACACAAACTCGAATAAGAGGGTTGTTGCGTATGGGAGTAAAGAGGACTTGTTACTTGATACTACGGTTGGGTTTTACCTTAATGATCTTTAGTAGTTGTGGATGCTTGCTAGAGTTTCAATCATAAGTTCACATGATCCAAGTACCAAAAGTATGTTAGCTCTTGCCTCTCCCTCATATAAAATTGCAATAATGATTACCGGTCTAGTTATCAATTGCCTAGGGACAAATCCATCTCTTGTTTTACAAAAAGTTGTCTACTAAATAACTACTCCCTCTGTCCCAGAATATAAGAACGTTTAACACTACACTAGTGTCAAAAATGTTCTTATATTATGGGACGGAGAGAGTAACATTTATTTTCCCGCAAAGTACTCCTAGTTTTATTCTTGCAAAGTAGTTCTAGCATTACACCTACAAAGTACTTCTAGTTTCACACTTGTTCTGGGTAGAGCAAACGTTAAGCGGGCGTGGAGTTGTATCGGTGGTCGATAGAACTTGAAAGGAATATAAATTCTACTTTTAGCTCCCCGTTGGGTTCGATACTCTTACTTATCAAAAGAGGCTACAATTGATCCCCCATACTTGTGGGTTATTAGTGATCGGAAAGGAGAGTGAAGAAAAAATGTGAATCAACTGGATCACTCATATGATCCGTATACTTCTGGTATGTTCGCGAACCTTCATATTGAGACCAAATCCAAGGAGGATATGAGGGCTCCCAGACATGCCCGGTAAGTCTGCCACGTAGGACGCGTCCCACCCCATACCTCCTTTTCCCTTTCTTTTTTTCTCTCTCTCTCTTCATCTTCATTAATCACATGCAAGTGACCGAACATATAAGGGAGAAAATGAGAAGCATAGCTGCATGCACGAACAAATAGGGGCTTAAAATACCGAGCGCATCCGCGAACATTTAGGGCGGGGGGAGGGAGATATTTGCTAAGTCCGGCTGTAGATGCTCTAAAGTAAGATGACACACCTTCGTTTCTCAAGTTGTATGTTACACATAGCAATAGCACATTGAAAACTAGTGAAAAAACCTAAGCGCCCTCGTGTCGTCTGCCTGGGGCGACTCAGGTCGTTCCACTTCCGCCACCGCTTCTAGGCCCTTACCTCATCTCCTCTCCCCTCGCCGCCGCCGGCTAGGCGAAGCCCCGGTCGGTGGTTGACGGCGGCGAGTCCTTCTGTGTGCCCTTCCATCCCGATCAATCCCGCATGGATCTCCTCTGTGAGTTGTTCGTGCACTGCCGTCGGCTCGTCCCGCCTTCTCAGCCGCGGGGCTCCTGACCTTGGGCCGATGGCCGCCTCGGCTATGGCCCTTGGGCATTGTTGCCAGCGGGGTTGCGGTGTCCCGCCTCCGGCCCTGGTTCATGCTATGTCCATGCCTGTGGCGCCTCTAGGTGTGGCCTGCCCAGATCTGGTGCCCCGATAAGGATTTGGTGGTCCGCTGCATCGGGGGGCTCTCTCTGGCGAGGTTCTTCCATCTATGTTGATTTGTGTGGTGACCACTCAGGTTACGGTGATGACTTCATTGCGAATTGCGGTGACTATTGAAAGGTCTTTGCAAGAGTTCCTCTCTTCAGATCCGGTGGTTGCCGACACGGAGATGCAATCTATGAACAACGACTCGACGTAGAGGTATGGTTGTCCAACTGCGGTGGACACACATCGCATGTAGTTGCTGGAATCGAGGAAAAGTGATGGAGATAACGTATCAGTGACTTCGATGGTGGTGCTACTTGAGCACCTGGTCTCGAGCTCCGGAGTGAAAATCTAGTTCTGACCTGAGTTGGTTGTTCTGAGAATGGAGATGTTTTTGTATCATTAACTTGTTAAAGGCATTGTTTGGATATGCTCATACTATAGTTCTCATGGTGAAACCCTAGAATCCGGCTTATGTGATTCGATCCGATAACGGCGGCGCTTGAGCTTCGCTCCCTTCATAAAGGAGTTGTTGTTGAAGAATCTCGTCGTCCTTGTGTGTGTCATGAATGTTAATTTTGTCGATCGGAGATTTGATTGTTTCTTTTTTTTCCTTTTCACGCTTTAGCATAGATTTGGTGATATATGATTTTGTTATTTACCGGAGTGTTTTTTTTGTGTGTGTTGATGTTGGTTGTGTGCATCTTAATTATAGAGAGGCCGAGTGTGTGTGCTTATAATTTTTGTATTCTCTTAATACTTCGTATTTACGTCAATATATAATTCACTCTTTGTCGAAAAAAAGCATGTTGAAAACCAATGGGTGGGCACAGCCTACCCGAGACAAGTTGTGCGCAGGGCCCCACACACGTTTTGTCTCCCGGACTAACAAGGTGACAGAGATCGACCTCGTGCGAGCGTGCAAAATGGAGGCTACGTACGCGGAGACGGGCCAGCAGGTTGCTGCTACCAGCGGAAGCGCGATGCTGAAGCCGGCGTACGCCGCGCCGCACCCGCTGGCCGGCGGCAAGGTACAGCTGACCGTCTTCGACCGCGCCGCCATCGACACCTACGTCCCCATCGTGCTCACCTACCCCGCCCCGGCGCCGTCCAACCAGGCGCTCAAGGAGGGCCTCCTCCGGGCCATCGCGCCCTACCCTCACCTGCTGGGCCGCTTCGCCCTCGACGGCCACGGCCGGCGCGTCCTGAACCTCAACAACGAGGGCGTGCTTGTCATCGAGACCGACGTCCCGGCCGACTTGGCCGACGTGCTCGCCGCCGGCGGCATGGCCACGGACGTCGCCGGCTTTTACCCCACGGTGCCGGAGGTGCCGTCACGTCACATTCACATACTACTATTCATCCATGAATACAGTGGTTTTGATTGTTCGGACTGCTGATGTGTTTTCCAATTACAGGAGAGCGTTGGACCGGCGCTGCTGCAGGTCAAGCTCAGCCGGTACAGGTGCGGCGGCCTCCTGCTCGGCGTGATATGCCACCACCACATCTCCGACGGCCACGCAGCGAGCACTTTCTACGGCGCGTGGGCGACCGCGGTGCGCGAGGGCAAGGGCTTCAGCGTGCCGTCCCCTTTCATAGACCGCGCGGCCACCGCCGTGCCACGCAGCACGCCCAAGCCGGTGTTCGACCACCGGTCCATCGAGTTCAAGGGAGGAGAAGGCAGCGGCTCCAGCCAGCCCCATGCCGTTCTCCCCATGGACAAGATCAGGAACATCACGGTGAACTTCCCTGCAGAGTTCATCGCCGAGCTCAGGTCCCGCGTCGGCGCACGTTGCAGCACGTTCCAGTGCCTGCTGGCGCACGTGTGGAAGAAGGTCACGGCGGCGCGGGGTCTGAGCCCGGAGGAGTTCACGCAGGTGAGGGTGGCCGTGAACTGCAGGGGCAGGGCCAATCCACCCGTGCCAATGGACTTCTTCGGCAACATGGTGCTCTGGGCGTTCCCGAGGCTCCAGGTCCAGGACGTGCTGGGCTTGAGCTACGGCGGCGTGGTCGGCGCCATCCGCGACGCCGCGGCGCGCATCGACGAGGAGTACATCCAGTCGTACGTGGACTTCGGCGGGGTGGCGGACGCGAACGGGGAGGAGCTCGCGGCGACGTCAACTTTCGGGACGATGCTCTGTCCGGACATCGAGGTGGACAGCTGGCTGGGGTTCAGGTTCCATCAGCTCGACTTCGGAACCGGACCGCCCTCCGCGTTCCTGCCGCCGGGGTTGCCGGTCGAGGGGCTGATGGTGTTCGTGCCGTCGCGCACGGTGGAGGGCAGCGTCGACCTCTTCATGGCCCTCGCGGAGGATCACGTTGCGGCGTTCAAGAGGATTTGCTACTCCCTGGATATTCTCCCATCGAGGATGTAAGTAAGAAAGCGAAGCATGATGCGGTAGTTTTATGGTCATTGCTTTTAACAAAATTCAAGAAATATAGATCAATAAAGTGGTTATTGTACACATCACTTTTTTAACAGAGTATAGACGCGAACGCTTATACATATGCACACATTGACGGACCTAGGATTGGCTGATGCCCCAGGCGAGAAACTAAGGGCTAAAAACTATAAAAAAAACTCAAGTTTCGAGGCATACATAAGTCAATCTTGTTGCATAACTAATAAGAAACCAAACACAATATTCTATGGCAACATTTGTTTCATGATGGATCAACTAATAAAGCAATTCCAATCAAAAGACAATATGTAGCATCTATAGATAATACAAAAGATTGATACCAAATCAAAGGATTGGTTGATCTGGACCTCCCATGACTACATCTTCAATAGCAGAAGAAGCTAAACCTTCAATCATAAATTTTGAAATGCAAATTAATGCATAATATAGCATGTAAAACTAGTTAATAACAGATGCAAAATGTGAAAACTTAGGTCTAGAACGAGGCAAAAGGCCTTTACGTGTGCGATAACCTTAAAATCGCTCGATGATCTTTGATTCTTCAATATTAACAAATACATCTCGCTCAATGTAACATACCATTTTGTGATTCATCCAATCATCATCCATTTTGTTCCTCAACCCAGTCTTGATAATGCTCATTGCTGAGAATGCCTTTTCTACTGTGGATCAGCTCTTGCTTCTAGAATGAATGAGCCTAGTTGGTTTCTAACTTATAACCATATTGATGGCAAGCTGACCACTTATAACCATATTCCCGTGGTTCAAACTTGAAAAAAAGAATTTAATGTCTTGTTTCTTTTACTCATATTGACTTCCTGTAATATTGCATAGAAACAAAAATTACTAAATGTTATATCTGTTTCCACATCTAACAAACAATGACATCAAGCAACAACATGGGCATCTAGCACATCTAGCAACGAAAATAATCAAACAATTTACAGTGGCATCTAGAAACAAAAACAGTGGCATCAAACAATACCTTTGATTTGCTCTGTGCCTCTGCTGCGGCTCGGCTGGCTTCTGAGCATGAAGTCGCCCCCTGGCAAACAACTAAGGCCCACCTCGTCGCCGGACGCCGGGCAACCTGTCACCTCGCCAGGGTCGGCCCCTCGCCGGACAAGGCAGCAGCAGCATCGGCGCAACCTGACGCAGCAGAAGGGTAGAAGCGGGCAGCAGATTGGAAGGGGAGGTGCCCACGGAGCAGGCCAACTGGATGGGCATGACGGCAGGCGGCGGCGGCGGGCAGGGCAGCGGCCTAGGTTCGTCCAACTCGAGGGAAAGGGGCGGCTGGTTCGTCCGTGTTCCCTGGCTCTGTTCGTGCCGTGGGGAAGAGAAGCGGCAGGCAATGGCCTGGGCGGCTGGGCCAGTTGGCCTGGGCTGCCTGGCTTAGAAGTGGGCTGCGCCCCAGGCCAAAATATTTTTTTTTGAAAATATGGGCTGAGAAATATTCCCACGCCCCAGGCAATGGCCTGGGCTGCCTGGGGCCCGGATCCGCCCATGTATGCACACACCCCTATGAACACACGTGCACACATCCTATCTCTATAAGCACCTTTAAGAGACTGACTAGACAGATTAATGAAGTCGCCACAGACGGTTTCGTAGTTGATAGGAATGTCTCATCCTACTGAACGCACATTGCCGAAAGGTCTGAAATAAATCCAAAAAATAAGACCACAGGTGAGTTTAGGACTTGAACTCTGGTGGGCTAGGGATACGACTGTCCTCCTAACAATCCAACCACAGGTTGGTTTCCTAAACATCAAGTTTTTTCCTTGCCAAACAAACCGACATAGGGCATCTACACGGACCCTCAAACCATCCCCATCCATTCAGAACACGTGGTACAGACCTATTATGCAATCCAACGCGGTCATGTGTTCGTCCGCTGGACGGCCCGAACATACTTTTTCCTGCAAACCGGAAGCAAATCAAAGGGGACTTTCCGAACGTCCGACACGCTGCCACGCACGCGTCCGACAACCATGGCCCACCCAAAATCCTCTCCCGCGCTTTTTTTGAACGGATGTCCCGCTTCTCGAGCCGCATTCTTTCTGACCCAAAGCACGCAGCGGCTGGCATTGATGCCGCGCGATGTGATCGGATGGGAGAGCGGCATCGACCGACGCGACCTCTCGGGTAACGCTGCTTTAATGCGGATGCACTGCCCGAGAAACCAACTTCGACGTGATAGAGTCAATTTCAGCAATTCTCGTGTAGGGGTCCTGAGCTAGTAGTCTAGATACGATGATAACAAGGACATGAGGTTTTACCAAGGTTCGTACTCACTCTCAAAGGATAATATCCTATGTCATGCTTGTGTTTGTATTGATTTAGGATGGAGTACAAAGTACATGTGATCTACTGCAAGATTGTCTATGATCTTCTGTGTGCCCTACCGCTTGGTTTATATAGGTATCGAGGAGGGGGCGGGGTCTAGGGTTTACAGATAAGTCAGTTACATTCATGGTAATCATGTTGTAGGCGACCTTTAAATCTCGAAGTACGCACCAAGTGTTCGGGAACCTTCCATTTTTGCGCCATGGGCCTTCTGGAGATGGCCTACTGGTGAAGCGCCATAGGGGATCCTCGGCCGGCCCACCTAGCCGGGAGACGACGTGGTGAGTATCCTTGATCTAAGACACCATCACCGCTGCTGCGCCGCATTGAAGCGGGCTGACCGACCGTTCACCTAGCCTGACCGCGGCTATTTAAGCCCATCGCCGGCACCACCCACAACATACTCTCTAGTCCGCATCACCCAACACCTCCGCTGCTCCTCTCTTCCTCTACGCGTTCAGCGATAGGCAAGTCTTGTGCCTTGGCACCGGCAGGCAGCTCAGGATTGGGCTCCATAGGATTGTCGCGACGCCGCCCTCGTACTCTGGGTTGTCTTGCTCCTCGACGGTCGGTGTACTTCTTGAGCATGCGTTGTTTTTTCCCTTGAAAAGGAAAGGGTGATGCAGCAAAGTAGAGATAAGTATTTTCCTCAGTTAAGAACCAAGGTATCAATCCAGTAGGACGTACAAGCAAGTCCCCAATAGATGCACCTGCACAAACTAACAAATACTTGCACACAACGCAAAAAGGGTTGTCAATCCCTTCACGATCACTTGCAAAAGTGAGATCTAAAAGAGATAGATATAAAAAATAAGTAAAAGGCAAAATAAAGTAAATATAAATAAATTGCAGCAAGGTATTTTTGGGTTTTGATTTTATAGATTCGAAAATATATAATGGAAAATAGACCCGAGGGCCATAGGTTTCACTAGAGGTTTCTCTCTTGAAGAAAGCATACGGTGGCTAAACAAATTACTGTTAAGCAATTGAAAAAAATGTTTACATAGTATAAAAATCGTTAGCACAGTATGAAAAATGTTCCCGTGTTTTAAAAAAATGTATGTGATATTTTCAACAAATGTGTATACATTTTTAAATTACTTTTACATATTGTAAAACTAATAATTCGTACCATTAAGAAAATGTACGTCACATTTGATGGAAATATTCTCGAATTTCAAAACAACTGTTCATGACATTTAGAAAAAAATTATATAAAGATGTGAAAAAATGTCCATGTGGGTTAAAAAATGTTTATTTCCGTTATAAAAATGTATCGTGACATTTTAAGAAATATTCATCTACTTTCAAAAAAAATAATTATAAAATGTAAAAAAACCATTCAGCTAGTTTAATTTTTTTTTATTTTCATTTAAAAACTGTACAACATGTATTTGGAAAAATGTTATCGTGTATTCAAAAGTATTTCACGTGTATATTTGAAAAAATGAGTATTAAAAATACATTATATATATTTGAAAAATGTCTAGCTTGTATCAAAAAATATTTCACGTGTGCTCTAAAATTATACATTTGTACTAAGAAAAAGTAGAGATATGTTCAAAAGAAAGAAAACCCGGTAAAACCCGACAAAGAAAGAAAAAGAAACCAAAGAAAATGAATGAAACCAAAAAAGAAATAAAGAAACACAAAAGAAAAAAAGGGAAGAAATAAAACAAAAATGACCAGTGAGAAAAACAAAGAAACCCAAAGTAATAACATAAACAAAAGAAAAAAGAAACTGGTGAAAAAACAAAGAAAATAAAATGAAAAATTAAAGTAAACAAATAAGCCGGTCGACCAGACCTTGGGATCGCTATGAGTAGCAGCGACCAAGCGCACTAAATGGGCAAGCCCGATAGTGGTCACCGGTAGGCGATTCCTATTAGGAATCGGTGCGGGCGCCACATAGTTGTCGTGCAAATAGATGGCTTGGGAAAGAGGTGCACGTGAGATGGGCCGATCCATTTGCAGACAATTTACTTTTTTCTTTTTTGGCTATGTTTTTATTTTTCTTCTTATTCTTTTAAAGGGCAACGTTACGCGTCGGTCGCCTGATCTTTTTAAAAGATCCGCCACCTCACGAGCCATTGGATTCAACGTAAGATGGTCGTCAGATTCATCTGTCAGTTTTGCACTAAGAGTGATGTTGCGCTTGGACGTTTGCAAAAGTGTTCATGTTGCAGAACTTTTGCGACAGAGATATTGTTGCAGATTTTTTTTTTGCAACAGAGCTATTGTTACGGTTTTTTTTGTCTTCACCTTACCTTCTATATAGGTGTTTACGCAAGAAAATTTTGCAACGTTAGTGATGTTGTAGAATCTTTCTTACAACAGGGAGGATGTTGCAAGAAAACAAATTATCACCGGTCGTTCGTTGGGAGCTCCAGTCGAACGGTGGTGAGGGAGGAGCGGCGCCGGCAAGCGGCGGATCTCTAACCAGGTCGCTCGCCGCATCCTCCTCTCCGGCGAGGTGGGCGCACCTCGCTCAGCCAACAGTCATGATGGAGGCGGATGGCAATGACGACCAGTGCGCCCGACCCCGGCTGCTATCTCGCCACCATCCTCCTCTCCGGCGAGGTGGGTGGTTGTCGACACTAGCGCCGAAGCGTCAGGTGACACATGTCTCTCATTCGGCACTGTATGGATCGGGATGTCACCACCTCACGCACGTACGAGGACAAGGAGGAGAAGGCGATGCTGTACGAGCTATTCAAGCTCACCGCCGAGCACGTGGACGGTAATAACGCAACACTGGGCACTTTATGCACTCTAGGAACAAATCAGTTCACCAATAGAACCGAGGAGGAGTTCAGTTGGAGTTGTGGAGGTCCTTGTTCTCTTAGGGCATGTTTGGTTCAAGTTATGAGCAGTTCCTGCATCACATATACTTCTCAACCCATCCTGGTTGAGCAAAAACAGGCCCTAATGCGTCATCTTTAAGTTGTATGGTTGCCTGCATCTAGGGTCCCTGCATTAGGTAACACGCAAGTGCACTTTGTTTGGTTGCCTGCATTGGCCCAAGCGGCACATTAACACGACGTTTGGGTGCATACGGCGTACATGGTGTGCTTAACTTGTACTCTAGTTAGTGAGCTTACCCACAAGGATCACACCTAGCACACCAACGCCACAACACATCAATGGCGATGAACTGGGCGAAGATGATGAAGTTCTTCATCTTCAGCCCAAACCGACGATCCACCTTAGCACCTTCCACTTTGACACCTCCAACCTTGCCACTATCAACACTACTGCCTCCGTGCTTTTGCACCCAGTCGGAGTAACCTTGTTCTGCTGCCTGCCTAGTCTTGAACCCTCTATGGCTGCTGTTGCTATACGATGCCACTTGTGCACTGGCTTCTTCCGATGAACTGTAAACCCTTGGAGCCTTACCGAAGAACACAACATACCACTTAACCTAGCAATGCACAAGAGCAAGAGTTGAAGCAGCAAATCAATGGAGCACACAAGTAGCAAGCAAAGTAGCACACAAACAACAATGGAGCAGAAGAGAAGAAGTAAAGCATGCATGATCATACGACATAGCAAGTTCTACCTAGCACTACCATGGTGTTATCCTACCACCACATCCAAAAGAGGGTGTCGTCCTACCACCGCAAGTTCACCATCATCGTGAGGGGTTAGTATATACCACCTCACCAAAATATATAGACCCTGAAATAGTTTTTCAGCCCTAGCTACACAAAATGTACATCGTCATCATCATCATCATCCTCGCCACCGCCATCGCCGTCAGGGATCATGCACGCTCATAGGCAGCACTACTCTAGTAGTAGTGCTTGGCCAGCCAGCTCCTGAGCCACGGCACCCTATGAGCGTCTGTCATGGCAACGAACCCAACACCCTGGGCCTTGTTGTCAAGCAGGTAGCTAAGAGCTGCCATGAGAGCCTCGTCGCTAAAGCCACCCTGGGTCATGACAGCGCCATACATGTCAGGGTGGACGTCAAGGGGCTTGCACTCCCTGGTGGCTGTTGCCACCTCCTTCACCGCCTCAGTCATGCTGCAAAAGACATTGATCTCCTCCTCCATCAGGCCTCCTCTCTTCCTCTTCCTATCATGGACGGGGTCAAATGGCTTTTCGAAGGGCTTCTCGAAGGGCTTGTCAGGGCCATCAAGGACCTCAACGTCCGGGGTCCCAAGGAAGTCTGGCATGGGAGAACCAAGAGGCTCCCCCGAGCCCATGGCATGCTTCCCAGTTGCCAGCCTGAAGGAGAAGATGTGCTGCATCTGGCTGTAATTATGTATGGGTGTGTTGAGGAACTCAGCGTCCCTTGGGTGGTCCTAAGAATGAAACACAAGTGTTGTTAGCTGCGATTAGGAGTAGGCAATGGTGGACAGTATGAAAAGGAAGAGGGCTGTGAGCTAACTACAACATGGACGGCGTAGTGCTCTGCCTCCAGAACTATGGAGCAAGTGTTCTCATCCCATGAGGCACCGCTAAGGTCTCTCAGCTTGGACACTTGGATCCATCGACCTCTCCACTTCCTCAGGTTGTTGTACACCTGGGTGGCAGACACCTCCTGCCACAGAACTCGAACACCCGCTTCGCAACGGTGTTCAAGTGCGCCTCCTTGAAGCCCTTGTCAGTCCTAACTCCACTAGTGATGAGCTCACACATCTTGTTCAGCACGAACATGGACATGAATGGCTACCACTTCATGTTGTTTGACCTACCATCCTTCTTTGCCTTTGCTGTTGCTACCTTGAGTGCAGCGGCAGCAATAACAGCAGCGAAAGTTTGCTCAACTAGCACTACTAGCACATAGACAGAATTAGACACGAACACCTCTGAATCAGGTGCCATCTTGGACATAGGCTATGAGTCCTCGACAAATTAGGGAGCAAACTGGCTGTCGGATAGGACAAGGGCCTGACTAAGATCTTGCATCTGCGTGGTCATGTCCTACAATCGTAGCACGCATTGACAGTAAGCATATCACACAATATACCGAACAATCCATGAAAGCAGGAGCATACATGTACATGGTTCATCACTATCATACGAAGCACATGCTTCATCACTATCATACTACACACAGGGTTCATCACTATCATACTAAGCATACCGGACAATCTATGAGCACGAACATACATCTACAACAAACAACATGCTACAAATGGACCACCAATAGTTACAAATCACATATCTAAGCACGAATCAACACAAGCACAAGGTTCAACTTCAAACTCTACTACTAATCTAGCCTACCACATGCTTGAACATCTAACCCTACCACAAATTGCAACCGCAACATAGCAATCAACCATATGAGTGAAGGAAATATGCCCTAGAGGCAATGATAAAGTTATTATTTATTTCCTTATTTCATGATAAACGATTATTATTCATTCTAGAATTGTATTAACCGGAAACTTGATACATGTGTGAATACATAGACAAACAGAGTGTCACCAGTATGCCTCTACTTGACTAGCTCGCTGAATCAAAGATGGTTAAGTTTCCTAGCCATAGACATGAGTTGTCATTTGATTAACGGGATCACATCATTAGAGAATGATGTGATTGACTTGACCCATTCCGTTAGCTTAGCACTTGATCATTTAGTATGTTGCTATTGCTTTCTTCATGACTTATACATGTTCCTATGACTATGAGATTATGCAACTCCCATTTACCGGAGGAACACTTTGTGTGCTACCAAACGTCACAACGTATCTGGGTGATTATAAAGGTGCTCTACAGGTGTCTCCGAAGGTACTTGTTGAGTTGGCATATTTTGAGATTAGGATTTGTCACTCCGATTGTCGGAGAGGTGTCTCTGGGCCCTCTCGGTAATGCACATCACTATAAGCCTTGCAAGCAATGTGATTAATGAGTTAGTTGCGGGATGATGCATTACATAACGAGTAAAGAGACTTGCCGGTAATGAGATTGAACTAGGTATTGAGATACCAACGATCGAATCTCGGGCAAGTAACATACCGATGACAAAGGGAACAATGTATGATGTTATGCGGTTTGACCGATAAAGATCTTCGTAGAATATGTGGGAACCAATATGAGCATCCAGGTTCCGCTATTGGTTATTGGCCGGAGACGTGTCTCGGTCATGTCTACATAGTTCTCGAACCCGTAGGGTCCGCACACTTAACGTTCGGTGACGACCGGTATTATGAGTTTATGTGTTTTGATGTACCAAAGGTAGTTCAGAGTCCGAGATGAGATCGGGGACATGACGAGGAGTTTCGAAATGGTCGAGATGTAAAGATCGATATATTGGATGACTATATTTGGACATCAAAAAGGTTCTGAGTGATTCGACTATTTTTTGGAGTACCAGAGAGTTACGAGAATTCGCCGGGGAGTAGATGGGCCTTATTGGGCTTTAGGGGAAAGAGAGAGGGGAGGCTGCGTGCCCCCCTGATACGTCTCCAACGTATCTACTTTTCCAAACACTTCTGCCCTTGTTTTGGACTCTAACTTGCATGATTTGAATGAAACTAACCCGGACTGACGCTGTTTTCAGCAGAACTGCCATGATGTTGTTTTATGTGTAGAAAACAAAAGTTCTCGGAATGACCTGAAAATACACGGAGGCAAGTTTTGGAAAATATAAAAAATACTAGCGAAAGAATCAAGACCAGGGGGCCCATACCCTGTCCACGAGGGTGGGGGGCGCGCCCACCCCCTGGGAGCGCCCCCCTGTCTCATGGGCCCCCTGAGGCTCCACCGACCTCAACTGCAACTCCATATATTCCGTTTCGCGGAGAAAAACATGAGAGAGGAAGTTTCATCGTGTTTTATGATACGGAGCCGCCGCCAAGACCTAATCTCTCTCGGGAGGGTTGATCTGGAGTCCGTTCGGGCCTCCGGAGAGGGGGACTCGTCGCCGTCGTCATAATCAACCATCCTCCATCACCAATTTCATGATGCTCACCGCCGTGCGTGAGTAATTCTATCATAGGCTTGCTAGACAGTGATGGGTTGGATGAGATTTACCATGTAATCAAGTTAGTTTTGTTAGGGTTTGATCCCTAGTATCCACTATGTTCTGAGATTGATGTTGCTATGACTTTGCTATGCTTAATGCTTGTCACTAGGGCCCGAGTGCCATGATTTCATATCTGAACCTATTATGTTTTCATGAATATATGTGTGTTCTTGATCCTATCTTGCAAGTCTATAGTCACCTATTATGTGTTATGATCCGACAACCCCGAAGTGACAATAATCGGGATACTTCTCGGTGATGACCGTAGTTTGAGGAGTTCATATATTCACTAAGTGCTAATGCTTTGGTGCGGTTCTCTATTAAAAGGAGGCCTTAATATCCCTCAGTTTCCACTAGGACCCCGCTGCCACGGGAGGGTAGGACAAAAGATGTCATGCAAGTTCTTTTCCATAAGCATGTATGACTATATTCGGAATACATGCCTACATTACATTGATGAACTAGAGCTAGTTCTGTGTCACCCTATGTTATAGCTATTACATGAGGAATCA
Source organism: Triticum timopheevii (assembly GCA_963921465.1). NCBI lineage: Eukaryota > Viridiplantae > Streptophyta > Magnoliopsida > Poales > Poaceae > Triticum > Triticum timopheevii. Next base: position 561,703,134 of record OY997268.1, on the reverse strand, counting down.
CATCCAACATAATTATCCATCACTGATTCAATGCCTACGAGCTTTTCACATATTGTGCTTCACTTATTTACTTTTCCGTTGCTACTGTTACAATTATTACAAAACTATTATCTTTACTTTTGCCACTGTTACCATTACTATCATACTACTTTGCTACTAAATACTTTGCTGCAGATACTAAGTTATCCAGGTGTGGTTGAATTGACAACTCAACTACTAATACTTAAGAATATTCTTTGGCTCACCTTGTGTCGAATCAATAAATTTGGGTTGAATAATTTACCCTCGAAAGCTGTTGTGATCCCCTCACTTGTGGGTTATCAAGACTAATTTCTGGCGCCGTTGCCGGGGAGCATAGCTCTATTCTCCATCCAGCAAGTTACTCTCTTTCAAAAGATGACAACTCAAGATTACCAATCAAAACCAACGCTTTTTCTTCTCCTATAGCTTCATCATTACATCTTTCACTAGTTGTTGGATGTGAGTGATGAGATCGATCCATGGAATTTTTACCTCACTCACATACTTTGGAAGATGAAGAAATTCTCTTGAATTTACTTATGGGCTGGCTCTACATGTGGTCAGATGGGTTCCCCTCTTCAGTCATTTGGTACCTCTCCAACGCTTCCTCCTATTCCTATTGATCAGATCAAAGCCTACGGGCACTTGTGTTTATATTGTCTCGTTAAAAACCTTTATGAGAAACCATTAGGGAAAAACTCATGAAGGGAAAAAGAGTACAGTGTATGCAATCTTAGGATTGTTAATAGGTTATAGATTTTGGAGATTACTCCCCCTGAACTTTGCAAACCTAGAGAATGTGTAATACAATTCCATTGATATGATCATGACATCATGAATAATATGTAGGACTTTCAAAGTATGTTGTTTGCATATTGTTTCCTCACTTGTCTATAATTCGTGAGGATAAGTAAATTTGAGCAATGTGCTTTATGATATTGCTTTTCATATAACCTGTAGGTATTGAGTAACACAAGTGGTAGTGTCTTGATAAATCAAGTTATGTGATTCTGATGAATCTCAACCACATGATTTTGAGTGTGGTTAATCATTCTGTTGTGCCATGCATATTTTGCAATGCTTTTAGATAAAGCAATTATGTCAGAATGATAACTGGAATAGCCATTAAAGCCCATTTAGATGACTTCCATATGAAGGCTATTTCCGCAAATTCAGTCATTGATATGGCATTGTTGGGATCAAAGAAAGAGCCAATATCATTATATCATATCATGGTCATATCTTGTATTTCCTGATGGAAATATTCAAGATTTATTGTGAGCTTGAGATATAAGCTAATATTTCTTATATCGGTCATATACCTTTTGTTGGGGGTTGCACTATGAACAAAGATAGCAAATATAGTGTCAGGCCTAACGTAGTTTGCAATTATGAGTACTTTGTCATTGGTGAGATACAGAACTTCAGGTCCTAATATGACTTCATTATCACCTTTAGGTATGAATGGATTTGTACCCTATCAGGGGTAGTATGACCATATTACATGTCTTTTATTGGTATGATATATGTTGGGGAACGTAGTAATTTCAAAAAAATTCCTACGCACACGCAAGATCATGGTGATGCATAGCAACGAGAGGGGAGAGTGTTGTCCACGTACCCTCGTAGACCGTAAGCGGAAGTGTTATGACAACGCGGTTGATGTAGTCGTACGTCTTCACAATCCGACCGATCCAAGCACCGAACGTACGGCACCTCCGAGTTCAGCACACGTTCAGCTCGATGACGATCCCTGGACTCCGATCCAGCAGGGTGTCGGGGATGAGTTCCGTCAGCACGACGGCGTGGTGACGATGATGATGTTCTACCGACACAGGGCTTCGCCTAAGCACCGCAACGATATGACCGAGGTGGAATATGGTAGAGGGGGGCACCGCACACGGCTAAGGAACGATCACGAAGATCAACTTGTGTCTAGAGGTGCCCCCCTGCCCCGTATATAAAGGAGCCAAGGGGGAGGGGGCGGCCGGCCAAGGAGGGCGCGCCAAGGGGGAGTCCTACTCCCACCGGGAGTAGGACTCCATTCTTTCCTAGTTGGAGAAGGAGAAGGGGGAAGGAGGAGGAAGATGGGAAGGAAAGGGGGGGCGCCGCCCCCCTCTCCTTGTTCTATTTGGACTAGGGAGGGGAGGGGGCGCAGCCCACCTCTTGCCTCCTCTCCTCTTCTCCCTTAGGGCCCATTAAGGCCCAATAACCCCCGGGAGGGTTCCGGTAACCCCCCGGTGCTCCGGTAAAATCCCGATTTCACCCGGAACCATTCCAATATCCAAATATAGGCTTCCAATATATCAATCTTTATGTCTCGACCATTTCGAGACTCCTTGTCATGTCCGTGATCACATCCGGGACTCCGAACAACCTTCGGTACATCAAAACTTATAAACTCATAATAAAACTGTCATCGTAACGTTAAGCGTGCGGACCCTACGGGTTCGAGAACTATGCAGACATGACCTAGAACTATTCTCGGTCAATAACCAATAGAGGAACCTGGATGCTCATATTGGTTCCTACATATTCTACGAAGATCTTTATCGGTCAAACCGCATAACAACATACGTTGTTCCCTTTGTCATCGGTATGTTACTTGCCTGAGATTCGATCGTCCGTATCCAATACCTAGTTCAATCTCGTTACCGGCAAGTCTCTTTACTCGTTACATAATGCATCATTCCGTAACTAACTCATTAGCTACATTGCTTGCAAGGCTTAGAGTGATGTGCATTACCGAGAGGGCCTAGAGATACATCTCCGACAATCGGAGTGACAAATCCTAAAATACGCCAACCCAACATGTACCTTCGGAGACACCTGTAGAGCTCCTTTGTAATCACCCAGTTACGTTGTGACGTTTGGTAGCACACAAAGTGTTCCTCCGGTAAACGGCAGTTGCATAATCTCATAGTCATAGGAACATGTATAAGTCATGAAGAAAGCAATAGCAATATACTAAACGATCGAGTGCTAAGCTAACGGAATGGGTCATGTCAATCACATCATTCTCCTAATGATGTGATCCCGTTAATCAAATGACAACTCTTTTGTCCATGGCTAGGAAACTTAACCATCTTTGATTCACGAGCTAGTCAAGTAGAGGCATACTAGTGACACTATGTTTGTCTATGTATTCACACATGTATTATGTTTCCGGTTAATACAATTCTAGCATGAATAATAAACATTTATCATGAAATAAGGAAATAAATAATAACTTTATTATTGCCTCTAGGGCATATTTCCTTCAGTCTCCCACTTGCACTAAAGTCAATAATCTAGTTCACATCGCCATGTGATTTAACACCAATATTCACATCTGTATGTGATTAACACCCATAGTTCACATCGTCATGTGACCAACACCCAAAGGGTTTACTAGAGTCAATAATCTAGTTCACATCGCTACATGATTGACACCCAAAGAGTACTAAGGTATGATCATGTTTTCCTCGTGAGAGAAGTTTAGTCAACGGGTTTGTCACATTCAGAGCCGTATGTATTTTGAAAATATTCTATGTCTACAATGCTCTGCACGGACTACTCTAGCTAATTGCTCCCACTTTCAATATGTATCCAGATTGAGACTTAGAGTCATCTGGATCGGTGTAAAAGCTTGCATCGATGTAACTCTTTATGACGAACTCTTCTTATCACCTCCATAATCGAGAAACATCTCCTTAGTCCTCACTAAGGATATTCTTCACCGCTGTCTAGTGATTTACTCTTAGATCAAAATTGTATTCCTTTGCCAAACTCAGAGCAAGGTATACAATAGGTCTAGTACAGAGCATAGCATACTTTATAGAACCTATGACTGAGGCATAGGGAATGACTGTTCATTCTTTTCTATTTTCTGCCATGGTCGGGTTTTGAGTCTTACTCAACTTCACACCTTGCAACACAGGCAAGAACTCTTTCTTTGACTGTTCCATTTTGAACTACTTCAAAATCTTGTCAAGGTATGTACTCATTGAAAAATCTTATCAAGCGTCTTGATCTATATCTATAGATCTTGATGCTCAATGTGTAAGCAGCTTCGCCAAGGTCTTTCTTTGAAAAACTCCTTTCAAACACTCCTTTATGCTTTCCAGAAAAATTCTACATTATTTCCGATCAACAATATGTCATTCACATATACTTATCAGAAATGCTGTAGTGCTCCCACTCACTTTCTTGTAAATACAGGATTCACCGCAAGTCTGTATTAAAACTATATGCTTTGATCAACTTGTCAAAGCGTATATTCCAACTCCGAGATGCTTCCACCAGTCCATTGATGGATCGCTGGAGCTTGCACATTTTGTTAGCACCTTTCGGATCGACAAAACCTTCTGGTTGCATCATATACAACTCTTCTTCCAGAAATCCATTCAGGAATGCAGTTTTTGACATCCATTTGCCAGATTTCATAGAATGTGGCAATTGCTAACATAATTCGGACAGACTTAAGCATCGATATGAGTGAGAAAATCTCATTGTATTCAACACCTTGAACTTGTTGAAAAACCTTTCACAACAAGTCGAGCTTTGTAGATAGTAATACTACTATATCAGTGTCCGTCTTCCTCTTGAAGATCCATTTATTTTCTATGGCTTGCCGATCATCGGGAAAGTCAATCAAAGTCCATATTTTGTTCTCATACATGGATCATATCTCAGATTTTATGGCCTCAAGCCATTTCGCGGAATCTGGGCTCATCATCGCTTCCTCATAGTTTGTAGGTTCATCATGGTCTAGTAACATGACTTCCAGAACATGATTATCGTACCACTCTGGTGCGGATCTTACTCTGGAAGACCTACGAGGTTTGGTAGCAACTTGATCTGAAGTTTCATGATCATCACCATTAACTTCCTCACTAATTGGTGTAGGAATCACTGGAACTGATTTCTGTGATGAACTACTTTCCAATAAGGGAGAAGGTACAATTACCTCATCAAGTTCTACTTTCCTCCCACTCACTTCTTTCGAGAGAAACTCCTTCTCTAGAAAGGATCCATTCTTAGCAACGAATGTTTTGCCTTTGGATCTGTGATAGAAGGTGTACCCAACAGTTTCCTTTGGGTATTCTATGAAGACGCACTTCTTCGATTTGGGTTTGATCTTATGAGGTTGAAAACCTTTTTCATATAAACATCGCAACTCCAAATTTTAAGAAACGACAGCTTAGGTTTACTGCTAAACCATAGTTCATACGGTGTCGTCTCAACGGATTTAGATGGTGCCCTATTAATCGTGAATGCAGTTGTCTCTAATGCATAATCCCAAAACGATAGTGGTAAACCGATAAGAGACATCATAGATCGCACCATATCTAGTAAAGTATGATTACGACGTTCGGACACACCATTACATTGTGGTGTTCCAGGTGGCATGAGTTTGTGAAACTATTCCACATTGTTTTAATTGAAAACCAAACTCGTAACTCAAATATTTGTCTCCGTGATCAAATTGCAGAAACTTTATTTTCTTGTTATGATGATTCTCCACTTCACTCTGAAATTCTTTGAACTTTTCAAATGTTTCAGACTTGTGCTTCATTAAGTAGATATACTCATATCTGCTCAATTCATCTTGTGAAGGTCAGAAAATAACGATACCTGCCACGAGCATCAACACTCATTGGACCACATACATCGGTATGTATTATTTCCAATAAGTCACTAGCTCGTTCCATTGTTCCGGAGAACGGAGTTTTAGTCATCTTGCCCAAAAGACACGGTTCGCAAGCATCAAATGATTCATAACCAAGAGATTCCAAAAATCCATCTTTATGGAGTTTCTTCATGCGCTTTACACCGATATGACCCAAATGGCAGTGCCACAAATAAGTTGCACTATCATTATCAACTTTGCATCTTTTGGCATCAATATTATGAATATGCGTATCACTATGATCGAGATCCAACGAACTATCTTCATTGGGTGTATGACCATTGAAGGCTTTATTCATGTAAACAGAATAAAAATTATTCTCTGACTTTAAATGAATAACCGTATTGCAATAAACATGATCAAATCATATTCATGCTCAATGCAAACGCCAAATTTATTTAGGTTCAACACTAATCTCAAAAGTGTAGGGAGAGTGTGATGATGATCATATCAATCTTGGAACTACTTCCAACACACATCGTCACTTCACCCTCAACTAGTCTCTGTTTATTCTGTAACTCCTATTTCGAGTTACTAATTTTTTTAGCAACTGAACAAGTATCAAATACTCAGGGGCTACTATAAACACTAGTAAAGTACACATCAATAACATGTATATCAAATATACCCTTGTTCACTTTGCCATCCTTCTTATCCACCAAATATTCAAGGCATTTCCGCTTCTAGTGACCATTTCCTTTGCAGTATAATCACTCAGTTTCAGGCTTTGGTCCAGCTTTGGGCTTCTTCGCGGGAGTGACAACTTGCTTGCCATTCTTCTTGAAGTTCCCTTTCTTTCCCTTTGCCCTTTTCTTGAAACTAGTGGTCTTGTCAATCATCAACACTTGATGCTCTTTCTTGATTTCTACCTTCGTCGATTTCAGCATCACGAAGAGCTCGAGAATCGTTTTCGTCATCCCTTGCATTATAGTTCATCACGAAGTTCTACTAACTTGGTGGTGGTGACTAGAGAATTTTGTCAATCACTATCTTATCTGGAAGATTAACTCCCACTTGATTCAAGCGATTGTAGTACCCGGACAATCTGAGCACATGCTCACTAGTTGAGCGATTCTCCTCCATCTTTTAGCTATAGAACTTGTTGGAGACTTCATATCTCTCAACTCAGGTATTTGCTTGAAATATTAACTTCAACTCTTGGAACATCTCATATGGTCCATGACGTTCAAAACGTTTTTGAAGTCTCGATTCTAAGCCATAAAGCATGGTGCACAAAACTATCAAGTAGTCATCATATTGAGCTAGCCAAACGTTCATAACATCTGCATCTACTCCTGCAATAGGTCTGTCACCTAGCGGTGCATTAAGGACATAATTCTTCTGTGCAGCAATGAGGATAAACCTCAGATCACGGATCCAATCCGCCTCATTGCTACTAACATCTTTCAACACAATTTTCTCTAGGAACATATAAAAATAAACATATGAAAGCAACAATGCAAGCTATTGATCTACAACATAATTTGCAAAATACTACCAGGACTAACTTCATGATAAATTTAAGTTCAATTAATCATATTACTAAAGAACTCCCACTTAGAAAGGCATCTCTCTAATCCTCTAAGTGATTACGTGATCCATATCAACTACACCATGTCCGATCATCACGTGAGATGGAGTAGTTTCAACGGTGAACATCAATATGTTGATCATATCTACTATATGATTCACGCTCGACCTTTCGGTCTCCGTGTTCTGAGGCCATATCTGTTATATGCTAGGCTCGTCAAGTTTAACCTGAGTATTCCGCGTGCGCAACTATTTTGCACCAGTTGTATTTGAACGTAGAGCCTATCACACCCGATCATCACGTGGTGTCTCAGCACGAAGAACTTTCGCAACGGTGCATACTCAGGGAGAACACTTCTTGATAATTAGTGAGAGATCATCTTATAATGCTACCGTCAAACAAATCAGAATAAGATGTATAACAGATAAACATCATATGCAATCAAAATATGTGACATGATATGGCCATGATCATCTTGTGCCTTTGATCTCCATCTCCAAAGTACTGTCATGATCTCTATCGTTACCGGCACGACACCATGATCTTCATCATCTTGATCTATATCAATGTGTCGTCACATGGTCGTCTCGCCAACTATTGCTCTTGCAACTATTGCTATCGCATAGCGATAAAGTAAAGCAATTATTTGGCACTTGCATCTTATGCAACAAAGAGACAACCATAGGGCTTCTGCCAGTTGCCGATAACTTCAACAAAACATGATCATCTCATACAACAACTTATATCTCATCACGTCTTGACCATATCACATCACAACATGCCCCTGCAAAAACAAGTTAGACGTCCTCTACTTTGTTGTTGCAAATTTTACGTGGCTGCTACGGGCTGAGCAAGAACCGATCTTACCTACGCATAAAAACCACAACGATAGTTTGTCAAGTTAGTGCTGTTTTAACCTTCGCAAGGACCGGGCGTAGCCACACTCGGTTCAACTAAAGTTGGAGAAACAGACACCCGCTAGTCACCTGTGTGCAAAGCACGGCGGTAAAACCAGTCTCGCGTAAGCGTACGCGTAATGTCGGTCCGGGCCGCTTCATCCAACAATACCGCTGAACCAAAGTATGACATGCTGGTAAGCAGTATAACTTGTATCGCCCACAACTTGTGTTCTACTCGTGCATATAACATCAACGCATAAAACCTAGGCTCGGATGCCACTGTTGGGGAACGTAGTAATTTTAAAAAAATTCCTACGCACACGCAAGATCATGGTGTTGCATAGCAACGAGAGGGGAGAGTGTTGTCCACGTAACCTCGTAGACCATAAGAGGAAGCATTATGACAACGCGGTTGATGTAGTCGTACGTCTTCACGATCCGACCGATCCAAGCACCGAACGTACGGCACCTCCGAGTTCAGCACACGTTCAGCTCGATGACGATCCCCGGACTCCGATCCAGCAGGGTGTCGGGGATGAGTTCCGTCAGCACGACGGCGTGGTGACGATGATGATGTTCTACCGACACAGGGCTTCGCCTAAGCACCACAACGATATGACCGAGGTGGAATATGGTGGAGGGGGCACCGCACACGGCTAAGGAACGATCACGAAGATCAACTTGTGTCTAGAGGTGCCCCCTGCCCCCGTATATAAAGGAGCCAAGGGGGAGGGGGCGGCCGTCCAAGGAGGGCGCGCCAAGGGGGAATCCTACTCCCACCGGGAGTAGGACTCCCTTCTTTCCTAGTTGGAGAAGGAGAAGGGGGAAGGAGGAGGAAGAGGGGAAGGAAAGGGGGGCGCCCCCTCTCCTTGTCCTATTCGGACTAGGGAGGGGAGGGGGCGCAGCCCACCTCTTGCCTCCTCTCCTCTTCTCCCTTAGGGCCCATTAAGGCCCAATAACCCCCGGGAGGGTTCCGGTAACCCCCCGGTGCTCCGGTAAAATCCCGATTTCACCCGGAACCATTCCGATATCCAAATATAGGCTTCCAATATATCAATATTTATGTCTCGACCATTTCGAGACTCCTTGTCATGTCCGTGATCACATCCGGGACTCCGAACAACCTTCGGTACATCAAAACTTATAAACTCATAATAAAACTGTCATCGTAACGTTAAGCGTGCGGACACTACGGGTTCGAGAACTATGTAGACATGACCTAGAACTATTCTCGGTCAATAACCAATTGCGGAACCTGGATGCTCATATTGGTTCCTACATATTCTACGAAGATCTTTATCGGTCAAACCGCATAACAACATACGTTGTTCCCTTTGTCATCGGTATGTTACTTGCCCGAGATTCGATTGTCGGTATCCAATACCTAGTTCAATCTCGTTACCGGCAAGTCTCTTTACTCGTTACGTAATGCATCATTCCGCAACTAACTCATTAGCTACATTGCTTGCAAGGCTTATAGTGATGTGCATTACCGAGAGGGCCCAGAGATACCTCTCCGACAATCGGAGTGACAAATCCTAATCTCGAAATACGCCAACCCAACATGTACCTTCGGCGACACCTGTAGAGCTCCTTTATAATCACCCAGTTATGTTGTGATGTTTAGTAGCACACAAAGTGTTCCTCCGGTAAACGGGAGTTGCATAATCTCATAGTCATAGGAACATGTATAAGTCATGAAGAAAGCAATAGCAATATACTAAACGATCGAGTGCTAAGCTAACGGAATGGGTCATGTCAATCACATCATTCTCCTAATGATGTGATCCCGTTAATCAAATGACAACTCTTTTGTCCATGGCTAGGAAACTTAACCATCTTTGATTCACGAGCTAGTCAAGTAGAGGCATACTAGTGACACTATGTTTGTCTATGTATTCACACATGTATTATGTTTCTGGTTAATACCTAGCATGAATAATAAACATTTATCATGAAATAAGGAAATTAATAATAACTTTATTATTGCCTCTAGGGCATATTTCCTTCAATATATACACATTGAACTTCTCGTATATGTTTTGGATATATGCAGAGTGATATGTATTCTTGAGAGAATGCTCAAGTTGTAAACTTAAGCTAAATTTGGTTCAATCCAAATTCCCGTCTTGAGATGATTTTGTGCATGTTTAGGTCTTGTATAGACATTGATGATGAGGTCATCAATATACACCGAGGTTATGAAAGGAAATCAAATTTATTCCTTATTAAACATGTAAATAATCATCATTATTTGAGTAATCCTTTTCAAGAAGGAACTCATTTAGTCGGTAGTACCATATGATTTTCGACTATTTCAAGTCATAGAGTGACTTATAAAGTTTTACCCAAAACTTGTTGCGATTTGCTTTTGGATTCGGAAGTATAAGCCCTTCAGGGACTTCAATAGAGATTTCCGAAATGAGTGACTCATATGAGTATGTAGTCACTTCATCCATCAACTGCATGGATAATATTTTTTATTGCCAATTATATTTAGTATCGAAACATAATTCCACTTATACCAAGAGGGTATGTTACATCGTAATCGATGCCGGGTCTCTGCATGAACCCTTTGCTACAAGCCTCGCTTTCTCACCACCTTATTGACTTTGTCTATGGATGAGAAGTTTTTAGTATTCCATACGGAAGATACTTATGAGGAGCAGGTATTACTGCGGTAAATACTACTCGTTTGCAGAGCGAGTGCTATTCTTCATTACTTGCTTCCTTTTATGTGAACCAATATGAGTGCAGGAGGCACTCTACCATGGATTTTGGTTCAGGGCCCAAAAGGTTTTAGCAATTTGAGAAGAAATATATGTCGACAAATGTAGTCTTTAGTTTATATGATTCTGATGGAATCATTGAAGTTTGTGGATAATATATTTATTCCTTTTTAACTCCTTGTAATTTCCTACAACAAGTGGAGTCAAGGTGTTTCGATGTCCCGGCACCAAAACATTTGTGCACATTTATGTCGGGCTTTGGATTATGAGCATCCCGCTAGTGAGGTGTCTTTCAACTTGATGTTGAATTACATTTACTGGTTGAGGATTTGATTTCCTCTGTTTCCGCGGAAGCATATGCGAAGTTATATCTCGTGTTGTCAGATTTTCTCCCCCTCTTGCTCTCATTTGGGGAGAAGAGTGGTTTATCAGGTACCTCCACTCTTTCTGACACTTTACTGCAGGAATATAGAATTCAGTGACACCTTGTTATCAGTAAATGTATGTGGAAGATTTGCAATGTGTTGCAAATATATGATTCTCTAAACTTCTAGTTCAGATTCTTTGAGTACGTGGTTATAAGGATTGAATGTCAATAACATTTCTAGTTTATTTCTAGGCATTCTTTGTGGTACATATCTCTCCTAATGCCGAAAAATATCCTTATTGCTGATGCAATCAGCATACGGGCTATGGATAATTTTTTGAGTGATGGATAAATTGTTATTCCCCACATAGATCCCTAATTTTCAGTGAGTGCCCATTGATGTACGCTGGAGTGGTGATATCAGTATATAACCGAATTATCGCAGATGGGAAATACTTTGTTGATTTCCACGTAGTTACTACAAGGGGGAAGTAGTATGATATGCAGTTGTTATGATTTAGATCATACTTACGGTGTGTAAGGCCGTATGTGTCCAGCAAGAGGCTGATAAATTTACATTTCTTTAAGAGTGGTCATGTAAGTCATTTTATTATCTTTGATAAGAAATTTAGTTAAACCATTCTAGGTATGTACATAGAGTACTAAATGCAATTACAAAATACTCATGAAATGAGTTCCCTGACATTGTCCATTGGAATGGGTTTATTCTTATTACATGAGAATTTGCTCCTACTTTGATAAGTCAAGCAATTTATTGGGTAAGATCATGGTTGTGTGTGATAAGAGACACACTTGAAGACATTTTGTGATTGTGTATATGAGTACCATGAAGTATCTAAATTACCCAAGATAATGGTTAAGCAATCCGCATATATCTTTTGAATGTGTTCAAGGAAGAATAATTAAGTGGCATGCTTAGAATTTTAAGGTGAGAGTGCCTTAAAACCGATTTTCCTATGGCACATGCGGTGCACATAAAATCTGATGATTTGGGAAAATTTGTAACTTGATAAGTTGTGACCAACAGAATTGTCAATAATTTTCTAATCATCCCCAAACCAGGATGACTGAAGTTATTCAACCAAATATTGAATTTACTAAGAGTTAGAAAATTATTGTCTACGCAACAATATTGAGCATGAATTGAAACATACAGTCAAATTTATCAAATATTGTATCCGAGGGATATGATATTTGACATCCTACTACATGTAGTAGTACAAGTATAGGCTAATAATATATTGGGATAATTAGGAGATTACCTAAGGTCTCCAATATTATTGAGTGCAAATGTGTTCATCCTCCATTTTCTACGCTAGACTTTTGGTCCTCCTTCTGATGAAGATTCTGAGAACAATCCTTTACCAGAATTTGGTTGTTATTTGCAAATTTTCAAATTTATCCCATTGAACTTATTGGCCTTTTAATAAATTTGTGGTGTGGTTCGACCATAGGTTTGAGGGTTTGGTAATCATAGGTACAATATTTATATAACCACACATTTGACAAACTTGAGAGTTGTCTTTTGATCATTTGAAAATGACCGATTCCTATTAAGAGATAATTCTATCTTTCGTTGTCTATTATCCTCCACTTTACTTTGAATTCCTCATGGTTCTATTTTGTTACCACTAACTTGCATAGTATTCTCGGTTCTAGCAAGAATTTCAAATAATGGTATAGCACTCCTTGGGTGAATCTGATAATTTTAAGAAATTCCATGTTTCTTGATCATAAAAAAAGGTAGTACCATCTTAAGAGGATGTAAAGTGCATTAAGAACTTTTCAACTAGATCTATATATAGGAAAATATTTGATCACCAGAACTCAACTTGAAGTTGATTAAGTGACAGAGTTGTGAGATGCGATATACTTGAGGTCTTGAAAAACGAATGGGTGATCATTCATGATGTGCTCATGGCAGTGTGTTTCTCTTAAGGAAAATATTCAAAGTGAATAAATACTCATCCATAATGTACTTAGTTTGAGAACTAAGTGAAGTTTGCGACATATAAAATGAATATGTACATATTTAGCTATCAAGAGAATAGCCATGGCATTTTTAGAACAGGGGGTTAGTCACTACAAAATAACAACCAAAAAAAATGATGTGGATCTTGTAATAGCGCTTCAGACACTCAATCTTTGCTATAAATTATTGTCTCCACCTTGATGCATGGACCACAATATCATCACAAATAGTAATATTTGTGTAATTTTCACAACTTATTCAAGCAAAATGATGCTTAAATAATTAATACTGGAAGAAAAATGCCATTTTAACATGTAAGATCAATATTATTATTATTTTACTATGATAGTAAATAATTTTAGTGAACAACAATAATTGCTTCAAAGAAGCAAATTTTATGATAGCTGATGCTATACACTCATATGTGTAGACCTCAATTTATATAGGATAACACTTTGAAGATAATCACTGGATGCGGTGTAGATCTCGCAGTAATAGAAACATAGTCTAACTTTTGTCAGTAGATGTTCATAATTCTATTACCTTATGTTATGCAAAATGTATGAAATCACTTTGAAGGTAATCATTTATCAAATGACATGATGTAGACCCTGTAGTAATAGTGGATAGTCTGCAAAATTTGCAGTAGATGCCAGTATTACCTTATGATATCTTGAGGTAGTCACATATAATATTAATATTTGAAAGAGCCCTAGGAGGTAGTCATCTTGTTAAAAAGACAAGATGTAGACCTCAAAGTGGTGGTGGATAATCTGCAAGTGGTGCAGTAGATGCCACCAATATCTTGTGATTCACAAATAAAATTTGGGCTAGTCACATTTATATTTGGAAGAGCACATCGAAGGTAGTCATCTTATCAAAATGACAAGACGTAGACCTTACAGTAGTGATGGATAATCTGCAAATGGTGTAGTAGATGCCATCAATACCTTGTGATTCACAATTTTTTTATGTAGTCATATTAAGTATGACACCTCGTAATCCTTGTTTCGAATTTACGTCAAGATTTGCAAGAGAGAGAAACAAATTCAATTGCAAAACATAATTGTTTCACTAAAATAAACATGTTATATGGATTGCTTGAAAAACAAACAGATTTGACATGTAACAGATTCTAGAAAATTTGTCTAGAATAATCATTTACATATAGTAAATATGATACATAGATTGAACTCCATAATAATTAGATCTGAGGATCCAAGAAAAAAGTATGTTGGGCTAATCAGTAGTTGTTACGGCCTGAAAAATTATTTCAGAAATCCCAGTTGCACAGACGTAAAGTACAGTGAAGTCTGTGGCCTGAAGATGTACTATAGATACTAATATGTGAATACTAGGAAGTTGGAGAACCGAACTGAAAATCGCCAGAATGGATAAGGTTGCCCCAATCTTCTTCTCGTGCGGTTCCTGAGGGGAAAATTACCGCCGTCGGCGGCGGACACGAGGGCTCGCCGGGCCAGGGAGAGGATACAGGCGCCACCAAACCTCGTACGCGAGGACGCCGCCGTTGCTCGGACTTGAGCGCGGGCCACCTCCACCGCGTGATGCGGCTGCGCTGTGGAGAGCCGGGCCGAGGGCCGCTCGGAGGAGCGGCGTGTCATGGCTGTGGTGTCCGCCGCGCCCGGAGGACTGATGCTTCTGCGAGCGTCCTCGACGAGGTTGTTGCCGCTACAGTGATGGCGAGACGGCGAGACTGCGAGCAGCAGTGGCCGCTAGTTCCAGTTCAAGAAATTAGAAAAAGACATGGTACCTTCTTCTTCCCTTTGCATGACTGGATGATACGTTCTTGATTGAAGCTTTCTCTTCCTGATCAAGGATTTCTTCCGGTTGATGCTTCAGCCACCTATTCATCTCGCCATGCTCACGTGCTCGGATGAAGCGATACACTATGTGATGCAGAAAATGCAGTTAATTTCGAGATCACGGGAAGAAAACAAATACTTAATTACTAAATGGAATTAGTGTTTCCTGATCGATTTCTCTTATGGCTGTTTTAGGCGTTCGTGCCGAGAGGAGCCAGGCCGAGGGGAGCGTCGTTGCGCCGATGCGCGCCACTGCCTCCTGTCCCGCAGTGGGCTGCAACGATGAGACTCTTGGCACGTGCCGGCCGGAGGGTGTCGCTGCGGAGGGTCGGCCATGGCCATATCCTCGGCGCCGTCGATCTGCGCGGATGTGAGCGTTTTCTTGTTCTGCTCTTTTTGTTTGTAGTTCAAGAATGATCAATTCTTCGTGAGATTCGTGTGAGCGCATATACATACAGGAGAAAAACAATTCATTGTTAGATTATTAATTGATTGCAACAAGACAAGATCAGTCAATCAATCTCCTGATTAGTTTCTTTCCTTTTGTACGAGGAACATCTCGTCTTCGCCGTGAATCGCGTGGTGGCCGAAACTCCAGTAGCCAACTTCTCCAGACTTCCCCAGTCATCGTCTGTGGCAATTGCAGATCGCCGGAATGGCCTCCGCTCTCGGTAGTTGTTGCGTTGGGAGGCTGGGTCATGGTCAGATGGCCTCTGGCCATAGAGAGGTCTTGCCATTTGCCGCCGCTGCCGTCGGCAATCATGTGGCGGATTGAAGCGCTGGAGGGCTTCGCTTCGACGCGCCTGAGGAGGGCGTCGTCGACCATGGAGCATGGAGTGCCTCAGCCGCCTGCATCCGGCGCTGGTGGTGCGCCGCTGGAGGGCTGTCGAGGCCGAGGGTCCTTGTTTCCCTGGCGCCGGAGGGAGTCGCCGCCGCAGCCGTGTATCGGGCCGATGGCTAGGGACGCTGGTGCCGTCGAGTTCTTGGCCTATTTGCTCTCTGGAAGAGGCGTGCGTGATAACGTGTTAAAATAAAACAAGGAGCAAATGATGGAACAGTTACTTTCATTGATGAAGTTTGGGGTATATATACCCGGATACAAAGGCGGTTACAAAGAGCGGTTGCCAATAGTGGAACCGACATAAGCAGGGATTAACCCTTTAATTAATCTAATAAATTAATTCCTAACAATTTCTATTGCTAAATGCTACTGTCGCCATAATTAGCTTTGAATTGCTAGTATGGTTTCATACGGGTGGTGTAGTTTTCTAGTGCATACCACAAATTTGCAGATACTAGTACATCTAATTAAATGAAACAGGTTGGCTTCAAGAAATAGTCTTGTAGTGCAAGCCACAAATTTGCAGATACTAGTACATCTAATTAAATGAAACAGGTTGGCTCCAAGAAATAGTTTTATAGTGGATGCCACAGTTTGCAGATACTATGCAATACGAAACGGCACTAGTTTACCGTAGGATCGTAGAACTATAGAAACAGAAGCAAAAAGGAACTACCCTCTTTATAGGCAAAATTAAAATTAAGGCGTTTTTTGTGGCTGATGCTTAAAAAATAGTATTTTAACAAAGGGATAAGTATATTTTTTTTTTAGCATCAGTACAGACACAAGCGTTCATATACACGCGCATACACTCACCCCTATGAATGCACACACGCACACCCTACCCTATAAGCACCTCCGAGAGACTGAGCCGGCATATCATCTTGAGATTTATGAGGCCACCGTAGACGCCTCGTCGTCGACGAGAACGTCTTCTCCCACTGAAAGTGCTTTTCATCCTTGAACTCTCTTGAAAGTATAGAAATGGTCCCTTAACTTTAAAGCCGGCAAACATTAGTCCCTCAACTTTGAAAACAGGATTAGTTTGGTCCCTTGACTCAACAAAAGTAGTTTTCATGCTGAGTTGGCGTGGTTTGGACCTGGCGTTGCCAACGTGGTAATCTTCTTCATTCCTATCTTTTTGTTAGAGTTTAATTAACGTGTGTTAATTATGGGGTAAATCTCCCCTTGTAACTGCCATCTCTCCCGAACGGATGCCTCTTCATCGCATCCCTTCTCCTTGTATAAATGCTTACAATCATCTAATGAAAGAGATAGAGGATTCACTTTTCTCTTAACACGTTATCAGCACGCCCGTAGCTGCTCCTGGCCGCGTCCGCGCCGCTCCCCGGCCTCCGCGGCCGTGCCGAGCCTGTCCGCGCCGCCGGACTTGCGCCCGCGCTATGCAGCGGCGCACCCGTGGCCACCCAGCGCCCTGCCGCACTGCGCCTTGCCGCCCGGCCCCCGCGCCGCTCACCGGCCTCCGCGGCCAAGCCTGGCCGTGCCTGCTCCGCCTCGTCTTGCCGCCCGGCCCCCGCGCCGCTCACTGGCCTCTGCGCCGCGTCCCGGCTTCCGCGGCCGAGCCCGCCCACTCCCGCTCCAGGCTGTGGCCGCGCCCCGCCCGTGGCGCCTGCCCCGCGCCACGCCGCACCCCGATCCCGGCCGCCACGCCGAGCCCGCCGCCCGGCCGTGCGCCGCGCTACGCGGCCGCCCTGCCGCCCGACCACGCGCCCTCTAGCACGCGCTTGGTCTTCTGACCTGCGGCTGGGCAACGCGGCGGCGCACTCCGGCGTGGCTCCCCGCAGCGGAGACGGCGACGCGGCCCTCGGCTCGCATACGCGTAGGCGGCGCCCGAGGCAACGGCCCTCGGCTGGCCCTCTGGCCTCGGGAGCAGCGGCGCCCTCCGGCGTGGCTGCCTGCAGCGGAGATGACGACGCGCTGGGTTTTCCCGCTCCTCGCCGATAAGACTGCCGCCGGCAGCGAAGGAGCGGTTGCTCCCGAGGTCTCCCCCCTACCTTATCCACTCCAGGCGGTGGGTCTGGGCCGCCTGTAAGGCCGTATGGGCCGGCAGGCCCTTGTGTTCTCGGTCCATTTTAAATCCTGCCGAATTAATCCTATATTTTCTTGATTAATTCGCATTTTGTAGTATTAACAGTGGCTTAACTCTGTTTTAGACACTGTTAATTACAATACTTAAATCTCAGTATTGTAAATATGTTGAGTACTATGTATTCCATATAATATGTTTATGTAATATATCTCCAAGTTTCTTACATGTTGAGATTAATTACATCTATTATTTGCAATTGAGATTTTCTTTATCTCTTGCAAAGATAAATTCAGTACCTCTGCAGTACTGTTTCTCCGTTGAATATGAGGTATTCCGGAATATTTCTATGATGTATCTATTTCCATGTTAACCACATGTTGAGATTAATACGTCCATTTGCAATTGAGATTTTCGATTTCTTGCAAATACATATGCAAAATTCAAGGTGTCATCCTTAGCAATTTGAGATTCACACTAATGATTTCGAGCCATTTTCTTGAAATCTATTAATTTTGCAACATTAAGATATATTTATATTACGCAATATGTAATATAAATAAATTACCGGTTTTTCACCGGAGATGATATGTTCTATGTGTTTACCACATTGTCATTCTTCATGAACATGTCACAGCGGTCAAGATTGATTTCTCCCGCACAACAAACTTGTAAATTTTTGACAATAACATCTCCCTCATTATATTAGGAAAACACAAGGTAATGAGTTGCATCTACTGCCCATGTGCAAACTATCTTTATTACTGTGAGATCTGTATGATCTTCAATGTGTTATGTTCCCACAATTGAGGTTGAGCATTTTCAAGTTATACACTTGAGTCAAATTTTTGCATTCTTATTACAAAACCATGATGGTTTTTAATTTACTTCTTGTAAATTAGTTATCTATGGCTTGCCCCTATAAGTAATCAATGGCTAACAATTTGAGTCACTTGCCCTCAATGGCCACAACTTACTTAAGCGGGTCATGGACATCAAGATCAGTCTTGCATCCCATGGGATAGTGCGTGCAATCCAAGCCACGCCACCGGGACGCAAAGGACCTCAAGGGTAATGGTTTGTAACTCACTTCAAACCCTCAACCTGACACCATCAAGCTGTCACGAGACCCTATGAGCATGGAGAGCATGATGGTTGAATATGCATCAACCGACATGTTTGGAGACTATACATTTAGTCCCTTAGTCTCCTTAGTGATCTATTTATTTCTGTCCATTTCTGATGTTCTAATACGAACATGATTATTGTTGTCATCATATATTGTGTATCACAATATATTGTATCAGCACTTTGGTACAACACATTTGTATGTATTCTATATATCTGAGTGATTTTCATATTGAGAATCTTCAAATCTATATATAGATTTCTACGGGGGTCAATCCGATGAAAAATGATATATGCCATGTGGACATATGCACTACAAACTCTATACACAGGGAAGTCCAATGTTTCCACTCTCATTGAGAGAGGGGAGATATCTTAAAATCGCTAGACGCGATGAGGTATTTGTTGGCTCAACTCGAGTCATATTTACTATCCCCGTGGGTACTTGAGTAACGTCGGGATACTTTATTGCTTCCCAGGTTTAACTCGTACCCTACTAAACTATGGAGATATCCGTCAAAATAGTTTTCATAGCGAAACTTATGATGACAACAAAGAGAAATAACTTCTCTTTACTATATGCAACGGATATGGCAAGCATATTCTCTGTGTATCATCTGGATTGTACTACACATACAACACAACCCGTAGCACATGTTGCGTACGAGATAGTTTTTCAGAGTGTCTTGTACATGACAAACTTGGCATACTCGCCTTGGTCATCGAGAATTGGTTGAAACCGAAACTATCAGCAATTCCATTGGTTTATGATTATTATGATGCTAAATTCTAACAATATTTGGATTTTATGTGCACTACATATGACACAGGGAAGCTAATTTTAAGGATTGCGCACCTTAAAGTTTACGCTGAACCACTCAGACTCCTTGAATGCATCAAGTCGAGGTAAGTGGTTTTTCCCAACCATTGACTAGACTATTCAGGTATCCATGGTTTTTCCAAAGACACATCTACATGATGGTCTCAAGTGTGCTTTATTCACATGAAACCATTGACTCATTATCCTGACATCGATTTCAAGCAAATCGAATGGATAGCATTTGCAGAATTCTCCTTGAGTGCCTTTTTTCTATGGCCCTCGGATTGAAGTTTAGCAATTTGTCCTAATGTCTAGACTCAAAATGGTTTGGTAGAATCCCATCCAAAGAATTGAGCTCATTGCATGATCTTTACTTTGAAATTGCAACTTACCAACTTTACGTTGGAGTCATGGAGTTTTACACGCTCATGACCAAACTGCATAATTTTATTCCCCTCTATCTTCGATACATGGAAATCTACCAAGTATTTCCTATCTGCGGTAATTTGGTTATACACCGATATCATCACCCCGACATACATCATTGGCCCCTCAACATATAGTTGGGATCTATGTGAGGAATAACTGTATTACCGTCAATACCTCAAGCCCCTAACATGGGGAGTTATTCAAGGCCAGTATGTTGATTCAATGAGGAATATTTCCAGGCATTAGGGGGAGAATTCAAGTACCATAAAGAATGCCAAGAAATTAATGGAATGTTCAACACATTTCTGTCTCATATCCACGTAATCAAAGAGCTGAACCATGTGTTTAGAAGATTTGCAACATATTGCAAATAACCTGCCAGATTCATTTACTGACTATAAAGGTGTCACACAATCCTACAATCCTGCAAAAGTATGCCTAAAAGAGTGGAGGTACCAACAAAATCCACTCCACTCCCCGTTCAAAGCAACAGGGGGAGATGTATGGCAGAAGTACATCAGGATTCAGCTTCTCGCAAGCAAGGATATCAAGGCCTGTGAATTAGTAAATGCAAGTCAACTTCACGTTGGCAGACACCTAATGGGTAGTATACACCCAGTGGACGGGAAACCTCCACCAACCCAGGTCATAGTGCACACAATGACTGGGATATTGGAATACCCGACTTAGCCGCATTGGGAAATCGCGAGCAGTCACCTTGGGTAACGATATTTCCATCAACTCTATATTGATATATAGATTCTGGAGAAACATATAACCGAAAGTCTACAATTGTCGACATACATTTCTCAACTAGATTGCAAAACCTTTCACATGATTCAGGTCCAAAGACCATGGCCATGGCAAAGTGTGAACAACACTCGGACTGAACTCAAGCAAAGGGTATAATCTAGGTAGAAATGATCTTGCTCAATAATGGGAAGGTATTCATAAGCAATACCTACACCAGTTTTCTTCTGGAAACAGAATTGAGAACAACGAGGTGGTGAAACAAAGAGCAAGTATTGTAGCACAAGGGTTTACGTAGATACCTAACTATTCTCCAGAGGTGGAATCTCATTCCGATAACTTATATCATTGGCAATACAAAATCATCTATCTCTGCAGTTGATAGATGTAGTGATCACATATCCATGTGGCTCACTAGATTCAGACATGTATGATTGATTTCCAATGGAATCTCTATTCTGAATCGAAATACAAAATGCAACATACATTGTGTAAAAATCAGTAAGTCACCATATGACTTATTGTTGTCGGTACATTTGGTACAACCGACTTAGTGAGTTCCTTTCCACAAGGATTACTCCTACAATGATGGTTATCCATGTTTGTCTGTCATACACGGTGATTACTCCTGCAATGACGATACATGTAATCATCTAAACAACGGAGTTTAAATGAAGGATTTGGGTAAAACCAAGATACCGCTCGTTACTACAACTTGAGCACCTTCACTCATACATTTTGGTACATATGTTGTCTATATCCAAAATATATTGGAGAAATTCATTGTGGACAAGTCTTATACATCCATAACTCTCATGGTGGTTCATTCTCTAGATGTAGAGGAAGATCTATTTAGACCAAGAGATGATGGAAATGAAATATTGGGACTCAACGTTCCTTAATGTCATTGGATCCACCAAACACAATTGGTTGGTACTCAAGAATATCTTTCGATATCTTCAAGGCATCAAACATCTTGTCCTGGTTTTTCAGTTTCACAGAAATGTGAACACCGATATCATTGGATACATCGATCAGATCCCCACTATGTCAGATCGTGGACAAGCTTAGTGTTCCTACTAGGTGTGGTAGCCCCCTCATGAATAGTCTTTGAAACAGACCTCATGGCTACATCCACCAACCATTATCTCAACGATAATCTCTCTTGTGTTGCCCGGATGCAAACAGGTTACGTAATAAGCAATGTCGATATATTGCATATCTTGCAAGTCAAATCGTGCGACTGATTTGTTCACGAAGTCTCTATCAACATCTACATTCCAGAAATATGTTCATGGAGTTGGTATGTGACGGCTTCGGAATATGCAAGAATCAGGGGAAGTATCTTCCTGAATTGTTCCTGTTCAATGCATCATATTATACTCTTTTTCCCTTCATGAGTTTACTTTATAGGTTCTCATAAAGGTTTTTAATGAGGTAATATCAACACAAGATCATATGCCATACTTTCTGTTTTCCCCACAAGGTTTTTTAGGAAAGTATATGCGGCATATTTATTATCCTCTAAACTCTATGAGTTTTCTCATATTGAGTTAAAAGAGACAATAACCATTATATATTGCATCATTTTATCCTTATTTTCCACTGGGTTTGAAGGAGTTTTGACAACATATCAAACACTGTACTCCTCATATTTTTCCCACGGGTTTTTTGGAGGAGCCTCTAATCAAGATGATGATTCTGGACAGACAAGTGTAGATTAGGGGGAGTGTTAGAGTTTAATTAACGTGTGTTAATTATGGGGTAAATCTCCCCTTGTAACTGCCATCTCTCCCGAACGGATGCCTCTTCATCACATCCCTTCTCCTTGTATAAATGCCTACAATCATCTAATGAAAGAGATAGAGGATTCACTTTTCTCTCAACACTTTTAACTCAGCTAAGCATTTCGTCAAGCAGTTGGTGCGCGACAAGAAACAGGTCGACGTGGAGCTTGCGGTGCCACACGTACTGGGTGCAGGCAGCAGTGAGGTGCGGCACGGCGAGGATCGCCGGCAATAATGCTGTGAAAGTAAAAACGAGAGAGAGAGAGAGCAAATGACGGAACAGTTCTTTCATTGATTGAAGATTGGGGTATTTATACCCTCATTACAAGGCAGTTACAAAGGAGGCGGTTGCCAAAACATGGCCACCGACATAGCATGGATTTACAATTAATTAATCTAATTAATTAATTCCTAACACTCCCCCTAATCAATGCTTGTCTTTATGAATATACATAATCTTGATAAAGACTCCTCCTAGTATGTATTTGCCTTCAACGTTCATCATCTTCATCTTGGAAAAGGCTCCTCCAAAAACCCCATGGGAAAAATATGAGGAGAATTGTATTTGATATGTTGCTAAAACTCCTTTAAACCCAGTGGGAAAAATAAGGAGAAAATGAGGCAACATATAATTATTATGTCTCTTGATAACCCTTATGAGAAAAACCTTCGGAGAAAGATAAAACTCATAAGTGAGTTTAGAGACCAATAAATATGTCTTGAGTACTTCCTTTAAAAACCCCTATAGGGAAAATAGAAAGTATGACATATGATCTTTGAGAAGATATAGCCTCATTAAAAACCATTATGAGAAACTTTGGGAGAAAACTCATAAGGAAGAAGAGTGCGATTATATATACCATTGAAAACTCCTTTAAAACCCAGTGGGAAAAATATAAGGAGAAATGATATGGCATATATGTACACTTGTGCTTCTATTGTCTCATTAAAAACCTTTTATGAGAAACCATTAGGGAAAAAATCATGATGGGAAAAATAGTACAATATATGCAGTCTCATGATTGTTAACAGGTTATAGATTTGGGAAATTACTCCCCATGAACTTTGCAAACCTGGAGAATGTGTAATACAAATTCCATTGATATGATCATGACATTATTAATAATCTATAGGATTTTCAAAGTATGTTGTTTGCGTATTGTTTCCTCACTTTCTATAATTTGTGAGGATAAGTAATTTTCGAGCAATGTGCTTTATGATATTGCTCTTCATATAACCTTTAGGTATTGAGTAACACAAGTGGTTTATGTGATTCCGATGAATCTCAACCACATGATTTTGAATGTGGTTAATCATTCTGCTAAGCCATGCATATTTTGCAATGCTTTTAGATAAAGCAATTATGTCAAAATGATAACTAGAAATAGCCATTAATGCTCATTTAGATGATTTCCATATGAAGGCTATTCCTGCAAATTCAGTCATTGATATGGCATTGTTGGGATCAAAGAAAAAGCCAATATCATTATATCATATCATGGTCATATCTTGTATTTCCTGATGGAAATATCCAAGCTTTATTGTGAGCTTGACATATAAGCTAATATTTCTTATATCGGCCATATACCTTTTGTTGTGGGTTGCACTCTAAACAAAGATAGCAAATTTAGTGTCAGGCCTGACGTAGTTTTGCAATTATATGAGTGCTTTGACATTAGTGAGATAGAACTTCAGGTCCTGATATCACTTCATTATCACCCCTAGGTATGAATGGATTTGTACCCTATCAGGGGTACTATGACCATATTACATGTCTTTTATTGGTTTGGTATATCCACATTGAACTTCTCGTATATGTCTTGGATATATGTAGACTGATATGTATTCTTGAGAGAATGCTCAAGTTGTATGCTTAAGCTAAATTTGGTTGAATCCAAATTTCCCATCTTGAGATGATTATGTGTATGTTTAGGTCTTGTATAGACATTGATGATGAGGTCATCAATATACACTGAGGTGATAAAAGGAAATCAAATTTGGGATTCCTTTATTAAACATGTAAATAATCATCATTATTCGAGTAATCCTTTTGAAGAAGGAACTCATTTAGTCGGTAGTACCATATGATTTCCGACTATTTCAAGTCATAGAGTGACTTATGAAGTTTTACACAAAAATTGTTGCGATTTTCTTTTGGATTCGGAAGTATAAGCCCTTCAGGGACTTGAATAGAGATTTCCGAAATGAGAGACTCATATGAGTATGTAGCCACTTCATCCATCAACTTCATGGATATTGTTATTATTTTTATTGCCAATGATATTTAGTATCGAAACATAATTCCACTCATACCAAGAGGGTATGTTACATCATAATCGATCTCGGGTCTCTGCGTCAACCCTTTTGCTACAAGCCTCGCTTTCTCACCACCTCATTGACTTTGTCTATGAATGAGAAGTTTTTAGTATTCCATATGGAATATACTTATGAGGAGTAGGTATTACTGCGGTAAATACTACTCATCTGTAGAGCGAGTGCTATTCTTCATTACTTACTTCCTTTTATGTGAACCAATATGAGTGCAAGAGGCACTCTACCATGGATTTTGGTTCGGGCCCAAAAAGTTTAGCAATTTGAGAAGAAATATATGTCGACAAATGTAGTCTTTAGTTTATATGATTCTGATGGAATCATTGAGGTTTGTGGATAATATATTTATTCCTTTTTAACTCCTTGTGATTTCCTACAACAAATGGAGGCAAGGTGTTTCGATGTCCCGGCACCAAAACATTTGTGCACATTTATGCCGGGCTTTGGATGATGAGCATCCAGTGAGGTGTCTTTCAACTTGATGTTGAATTACATTTACTGGTTGAGGAATTGATTTCCTCTGTTTCCGCGGAAGCATATTAGAAGTTATATCTCGTGTTGTCAGACTTTCTCCCCCTCTTGCTCTCATTTGGGGAGAAGAGTGGTTTATCAGGTACCTCCACTCTTTCTGACACTTTACTGCAGGAATATAGAATTTAGTGACACCTTGTCATCAGTAAATGTATGTGGCAAATTTGCAATGTGTTGCAAATATATGATTCTCTAAACTTATTGTTTAGATTCTTTGGGTACGTGGATATAAGGATTGAATGTCAATAACATTTATAATTTATTTCTCGGCATTCTTTGTGATACTTATCTCCCCCTAATGTCGGAAAATATCCTTATTGCTGATGCAATCAGCATACGGGCTATGAATAATTTTGATTGACGGATAAATTGTTATTCCTCAAATAGATCCCTAATTTTCTGTGAGTGCCCATTGATGTACGCTGGAGTGGTGATATCGATATGTAACCGAATTATTGCAGATAAGAAATACTTTGTTGATTTCCACGTAGTTACTACAAGGGGGTTAAATAGTATGATATGCAGTTGGTATGATTTAGATCATACTTTCGGTGTGTAAGGCCATATGTGTCCAGCAAAAGGCTGGTAAATTTACAATTCTTTAAAAGTGGTCATGTAATTCATTTGACTATCTTTGATAATAAATTTAACTAAACCATTGTGGGTATGTACATAGAGTACCGAATGCAATCATAAAAGTCTCGTGAAATGAGTTCAACGACATTGTCCATTCGAATGGGTTTCCTTTGTTCAGGAGAATTTTGCTCCTACTTTGATAAGTTAAGCAATTTATCAGGTAAGTTCATGGTTGAGTGTGATTAGAAACACACTTAAACAATTTATGAATGTGTATACGAGTACCATAAGTTATGTAAATTACCCCAGATAATGGTTAAGCAATCCACATATAACTTTTGAATGTGTTCAAGTAAGAATAAGTGGCTTGCTTATAACTTTTAAGGTGAGAGAGCCTTAAAACTAATTTCCCTTATGTCACATGTGGTGCACATAAAATCTGATGATTTGGGAAAATGTGTAACTTGATAAGTTATGACCAACAGAATTGTCAATAATTTTCTAATCATCCCCAAACCAGGATGGTTAAGGCTATCGAGCCTAATATTTAATTTATTAATACTTAGAAAATCATTGTGTACGCAACAATATTGAGTATGAATTGAAACACACATTCAAATTTATCTAATATTGTATCCAAGGGATATGACATTGGACATTTTACTACATGTAGTAGTACAAGTATAGGCTAATAATATGTTGGGATAATTAGGAGATTACCTGAGGTCTCCAATATTATTGAGTGCAAATGTTTTCATCCTCCATTTTCTACACTAGATTTTGGTCCTCCTTCTGATGAAGATTCTGAGAACAATCCTTTACCAGAATTTGGTTGTTATTTGCAAATTTGCAAATTTATCCCATTGAACTTATTGGCCTTTTAATAAATAAAAATTATTATGGTTCAAACATATGTTTGAGGGTTTGGTAATCATAGGAACAATATTTATATAACCACGCATCTGACAAACTTGAGAGTTGTCTTTTGATCATTTGAAAAGGATCGATTCCTATTAAGAGATAATTTTGTCTTTGTTCTATCTTGTGACCACTAACTTGCATAGTATTCTCGGTACCAGCAAGAATTTTAAATTATGGTATAGCACCCGTTGGGTGAATCTGATGACTTTAAAAAATTCCATGTTTCTTGATCATAAAAATGGTAGTACCATCTTAAGAGGATGTAAAGGTGAATTAAGGGCTTTTCAACTGGATCTGTATATAGGAAAATATTTGATCACGAGATCTCAACTTGAAGTTGATTAAGTGATAAAATTGCGAGATAGACTTGAGGTCTTGAAAACTGAATGGTGGTCATCCGCGATATGCTCATTCTCTTAAGGGAAATATTTGAAGTGAATAAATATTCAGCCATAATGTACTTAGCTTGAGAACTAAGTGAAGTTTGTGACATATAAAATGCATATCTACATACTTAGCTATAAGATAATAGCCATGACATATTATCCTGGCGATGGAGTTATAGTGGCAACAATGCGACAGGTGGATACAATGACTAATGTCATGAATCATCTTAAAATAAATTCTCCCACATAATTATGAATTTAGTGCATTTGAAAATGTAAGCAATGAAAATGATTTGTTTGAGAACAATCATGGCCAAGGTAATCCTTGGTGAACCTAGGTGTATCCTTTAATACAACGCATGTGATGAAATCATTGTTAATATTTTGGACTTCATTCTTGAGGAAGTGTGTGACTTTAGAGTCACTGCCAAAACGTATAGACTTTGCATGTTTGACATTGGTTAGTCACGATGAAAGTATAACCACAATGTGATGTGGACATTTCAACAATGTTTGAGACACTTGCTATAAATTATGGTATCCATCTTGATGGATGGACGACACTATAATTAGAAATAGTGACATAGGCTTCACTGCCATGTATTTTACCAATGTAGTAGAAGGTAATCATCGAGGTATGCAAATATTTGCGTGATTTTATATGACATATTCAAGCAAAGTGAGACTTGAATTAGTACAAGATACCATTTTCGGCAAATAGTGATTGCGCATGAATAATATTTACTATGAGAGTAAATCATTTTAGTGAACAACAACAAATGCTTCAGAGGAGCAAATTTTATGACAGCTGATGCTATACATTCATATGTGTAGACCTCAATTTATATAGGATAACACCTTGAAGATAATCACCGGATGTGGTGTAGATCTCGCAGTAATAGAAAACACAGTCTGACTTTTGTCAGTAGATGTTCATAATTCTATTACCTTATGTTATGCAAAATGTATGAAATCACTTTGAAGGTAATCATTTGTCAGAGTGACATGATGTAGACCCTGCAGTAATAGTGGATAACTGCAAACTGTGCAGTAGATGCCACGACACCTTGTGATTCAAAAATAAATTTGAGGTAGTCACATTAAAATTAATATTTGATAAAGCACGTTGAAGGTAGTCATCTTGTTGAAATGACAAGATGTAGACCTCACAGTAGTGATGGATAATCTGCAAATTGTGCAGTAGATGCCACCAATACCTTGTGATTCACAAATAAAATTTTGGGTAATCACGTTAATAATTGAAAAGGCACGTTGAAGGTAGTCATCTTATCAAAATAACAAGATGTAGACCTCACAGTAGTGATGGATAATCTGCAAATAGCGCAGTAGATGCCATCAATACCTTGTGATCCACAAACGCGATTTGAGGTGATCATATTAAGTCTGACACTTCATAATCTTGTTTTTTTTTGAATTTCATCAAGATTTGCAAGAAAGAGAAACAAATTCAATTGCAAAACATAGTTGTTTCACTAAAGTAAACATGTTATATGGATTGCTTGAAAAGCAAACAAATTGAACATGTAACAGATTCTAGAAAATTTGTCTAGAATAATTATTTACATATAATAAATACGATATATACAGTAGGGTCTCCAATATAAATTTTACAAAGACCGGACTGAATAAGAATTAGATCTGAGGATCTAAACAGATAGTCTGTTGACTACTCTGTGGTTGTTACGGCCTGAAAAATGATTTGAGAAACCCCACGAGTACAGATGTAACGTACAACAAATCAGGTGTGCTCTGAAAATGTACTGTGGGTACTAACATGCGAATATCAGAAAATAGGAGGGCTGAATAGCATATTCGCCAAGGGGATAAGGTTGCCCCAATTTTTCTCCGGTGCGGTTGCTATTTGCTAATGGAGATGTTCCCGAAACAACCGCGCTCGTTTAGGAACCGTGCCTCGTCGCCGTTCGTGCAGAGATTCGTCGGTGGAAATTTTCTTTTCCAGCCGCCGCCGCTGCTGAAGGTCAGGGCCGTGCACCGACCAGAGGGCTTGCACGCGCGTGAGGGTGCAAGGCCGGGTCGGGCACCGCTGGGCGCCTGGGCCTTTGGCCGCGTCCCGTCCCGTCCGCGCTTGATGTAGCCGCCAGATTGCGTCGCCCGCCGAAGGGCGCTGCAGACCGCCGACTTCCGCGCCGCGCCTGAGGGAGAGGGCGTAGTCGCCATTCACTGACTGCGATGCCGGGCCGTGCGCTGCGCTTCGAGAGGAGGCCATGGCCGCTCCTTCACGCCTCGCGCCCGATGACTTCGCCGTTCGGCCGTTTGCCACGTCGCGCCGGAGGGCGCCGCCGCAGGGGGTCCAGGATGCGCCGTTCGCCTGAAGGAGGTGCTCCGCCCCGGAGCAGACCGCCGTTCTTCTTCTCTTCTTCTTCACTGTGTGGCCCGTGCTCTCGGCAGAGGCGTGCGCTGATAACGTGTGAAAGTAAAAACGAGAGAGAGAGCAAATGACGGAACAGTTCTTTCATTGATTGAAGATTGGGATATTTATACCCTCATTACAAGGCAGTTACAAAGGAGGCGGTTGCCAAAACATGGCCACCGACATAGCATGGATTTACAATTAATTAATTTAATTAATTAATTCCTAACAAATGCTACACCTACGAAAGCTTTACGTAAGGTTACGTGATGACTCGGAAGAGATCCGACGTGGCCGCGAGCCCGTGCGAGAAAGAAGGAAACGAAAAAAGAAACGAGCCGGCACGAGAACAAGAAAAACTTGCGGTGGGAAAAACAAAAGTAATCCCATCCCTTTCTCTCCCAACCACCTGGTGACGGCCGACTCGCACAGATCGGCCGGGCGAGCGGCGGCCCGACGCCCAGGCGACGAAGGACTCGTACAGATCGGACGGGCGAGCGGCAACCCCTGCAGCGGCGGCCCGACGCGGCGAGATCCCCTGCGGCGGCCCGGCGCGGCGAGATCCCCTGCAGCGGCCTCCTCGTTGGATGCGCCATTGCTGGCTCGTGCGATGCGGGGAGGTGATGTACTCATCGTCAGCACCGTCAAGGCCGGCTCCTCCGAGGCGGCGAGGCGGCGCTGTGGTCGACCCTAGCGTGGCGTACTCTCTCTTGGTGTGGCGGCCTCGATAATCTCATCCCCTCCCAGCTGATCTCCTGAGCGTGCAGTGGGGCGAGCTGGATGTTCTCAGCCCCGCCCAGCTGGACCAGATCGACGAGCTACAAGATTCAACATGGTAGCTTAGCAGTTCTGCCACCTCTTGTTCTGAATTTTATGAGAAGTCTGAATTTTGTTCAGTTTTGCAGGGAGATGAGTATAGACAGCTAGACACTCCAGCCTAGTACTCTCTGCAATTCGACAACAAACGTGAAGTGTAGTTTAACCAAATCAAAAGAGAGAAGGTTGCAGATTATGCGTGTGTCACTGGAAGAGAAGAAACTGGAATGTGCAAGTTCCAAATAGATATTGCTTATGTAGTTTTTGTTGATTGTAGAATGTACTTCAAGTTATATGAATTGGTGTTGTTGTAAGATCTGACTTTGTGTCAATGAAATCAATATACAAGGTTTCAGTTCTGGAAAGACTAAAGGAAACATACATCCTTATGTACCACTGTTCTGCCATTGACTGTTCAAAATGACAAATAAAAAGTATCAGGTTGTTGTCAATTTAGACAAGGTTGACATGGAAGCCTCCTTACACTACATATTCCTGAAGCACATGAGAAAAAGGACATACATGAATCTCCAGCATGCTTGTAATGTGTGCGCATATGGTTGAAACGAACAGTTTGAATAGAAAGCTCCCAGTCATGTGTGAGACAAACTGGAAGCTATCAATCATGGGAGTTAGCTAGCAGCAATGTGCACGCACACACATATCAATGAAAATTGCAAATGTATAATAATTCTGAATCTGTTATAGTACTTTAGGGGAAAATCAAATGATAAAACATAAATTTGTTTACTCGTTAGTGCACGAGTGCCTTTCAACTATTACAAAGTGCATCGGAATTTTTGTATCCAACATCTTCAAATTACATAAATCATGTTTAACTCTGGTCCGTCGTATTGTTCAGCCCTCCAGTTCCATCATAGTGTAATTCTGCAGGACCTGACATTACAGTCGATCCTTGCTGAACTTGAAACAACATGCTTGTATATTCTCCTAGAATTGGAGGCATAACCATTGTCGATGAACCTCCATATGGTATTGTAGTTGTCGGTGTTGGATTTATGTTGCCAGTGGTAGTGCCCACCTCAAATGATCCCTGCTCCAAATAAATTCATATAACGACATGGATTCTCAAGTTTACTATAAATAAAAAGATGAGATCCAAAGATACCTGAGGTATGCTACTACAAGCTCCACCTTGCAAATAAACACCTTCCTGACTCTGTTTCAAATTACAAATCTGTTAACTACAAAGAACAAATGAAAATAATATTGTTAAACAACGGAGAACAAGAATTAGATACCACATAATCCGTAACATCTTGTTGTACAATATCATCCTCTGATTGTTTTCTTTTATTATTTCACCTTTTCTTGTTTAAGTTTGTGGAGTGAGCCTGAAATAAATGCAAAATTTGTGAGTTTTTAGAAGAAGAAAAAAGTAGCTTATGAACAAATGTAACATATGCAACAATACCTTCTGTTCAGTTTTCTTCTTCTCCTGTTCTGCCTTTTTCTTGTCCCTTTGTTCAGCTTTCTTTTTCTCCTGTTCTGCTTTTTTCTTGTCCCTCTGTTCAGCTTTCTTCTTCTTCTCGTTTGCTTGACGAATAAGCTTATCAACCTTAGATTCCTTTCTCAATGAAGGAGGACGTCCAGCACATCTAACCGGTATTGGACTTAGAATAGTTTTACTTGTTGTCTTCCCATTAGAAGACGCATCTTCCTGTGTGCCAACCTGATCCTTGTCATTTTCAGAAATTGAGTTGCTAGAGTACTCAATTTTGAGGGCGTGAAGCTTTTCAGTCAAAGAATTGCATGAAGCATCTGACATGGCGCCTATCTCCGCAATTGGGTAGAAAGATTCACACAATCTATCAAAGCGTTTTGCAACAGGTGTGTCTTCCATGCCGCCATATGTGCATCTGATAAAGTTATGCTTTCTTTTCACATTCTTTTTCCACCGATCATGGATGTATTGTGGAGGAACCTCCTTTATTTTCATGTGAGTGAGCATGCATAAGATATGCCTACAGAGAATACCTCTGAACTCAAAGCGGCGACATGAACACTTAACTTCAAACTCTTCCTCATTGAAATATACATGGTACACAATATCTTTTCTCCATCCTTTTTCCTTGTCAATTAACACATCCTCGGTTATTTCATATGTTACTATTGCCCCTTCCTTTTGTATTAACTTTCGATCACAGTACATAATGTCTGTTAGCTCTTCTTGAAATTCTTTGAACTTTGAATTTGTATAGGCTGACTGAAATTGCTTCTCGATGTCAAAGCGTGTGATACAAGGTATAGTTGAATAGAAGGAATTAAAATCAGCAATATTCTCCTTCTCAACTTTATCACGAAGAGCATTCTCATATTGGGTAACAAAATGCTTCAATGTAGTTTTTGCATTAACATATCCATCAAAGAAGGCATTCATACTCTCACTGCGTTGTGTAGTAGACATACCTGCCCAAAAGGCATCTTTCACAAATGCTGGAACCCAGCGGTGTCGATGTTCATAAAGCCCTTTAAGCCATTCATTATCACCCAGACAGTACTTCTATCCCGGCTGTGTGATTATGATCCAAAATCGCCGTCGAAAGATGAAGCTTCCCATCCGGAACACGTGCAATATTAATTTTAGCTTTACATCCTATCCCGGCTGTTGGATTTGGCTTCAACATATTTCTTGAGTTTGATTGAGTCTTACCATAACGAGAGCAGGAAAGTGTAAGGTACCTCAATTGCCCATTATCATCACTGTGTGAGCTTCTTCTCGTCGCACCAAAGCCTTTTGCTTTAGCATATTTGATGTAGTACTCTCGCACCTCATTCTCGGTGTCAAAGGTCATCCCCAATTCAGGTTCTGCAACTAAAGCATCTGGTTGAGCTTCACTGTTTTCATGTTCAAGTTCCGTGTTGCTTTCATTTTGTTGCTTAATACCATCATCATCGCTTGAAATACACATGTCACTTGATTCTTGAACACCAACCGTTCCATCATCCATTCCTATAATCATGTAATTTTTAATTATTGTCATTTGAAGGCAAAACTAAAATTGTAACAAAGTGGCCTAAATGCTGGAATGTTAACCATGAACTTGTGAACTTCCTGCTGAACTTAACGAGATGACTAAATTAGTAACAGTACTGGATATGTTACGACATGTACATGCAAAGACGTTGATCCAATCCAAAATTGATAAAAGGTAGATGAAATATGCCAAGATTGAACAAGAACCCAAGAGCGAGAGTAGCACAGCAAAAACACATCAGCTATGCATTGACTTGATCATGGACGAGACGGCGGCCCCAGCGCCGACGGAGGCGAAGAAGCAGAGGCCGCCATGCGGCGATGACTTACAGAAACTAAAAAACTGCGGAAGCACACAAGCTATGCATTGTCTTGATCAAGAAAAGCTGGAAGAAGATGCAGACACTGAACCTCAGCTCCTCCCAGTCCTCCAGGAATTTAGATGATTGGCAGCAGGCGGCGGCGATCGAAAGCAGGCGGCGGCGATCTGGTAAATCAGGAAAAACGGACTGCCTTTCTGTTTCTGTTTTTTCTCAGCGCGTGCGCGGGCTTTCGCGGCCACGTCGGATCGCTTCCGAGTCATCACGTAACCTTACGTAAAGCTTTCGTAGGTGTAGCATTATTGGGATCGCCGGTGACGCGCACACGCCAGCACGCGCACAAACTCGCACATCACACCCACCAGCATGCACACACTCACACAGCAGAGATGCACACGCACAACACAGATGCGCGCTGGCACAGGGAGAGAGCACCGGTGGGTGCTCCTGTGCTCGTCCGCGCGACCATGGCATAAGTTCGGAGATGGTTCGAGCGCAGTCGTGGCGGCGATTCTCCGTCGGAAACGAGATAGGCGAGGAGCTCTGGGGCGCGGGGTGGCTCTAGGTGGTCTCACGTAGGCGGGCGATTGCGCGCCATGGGCGGTGCCCACGGGCACTGTACCGAAGACATCCGCGGCGGGTAGAGGACGAGATGGGCGCGGCCTTGGGTCTCCTGTGAGGCATGCGTACTCCAGGAAGGAGCGTCAGCTGCGCGCGAGATTGAGGTGCTTGGCCCGCGTGCATGCATGTGGCGGCCAGTCGAGTGCTTTCAGCGGAACACAAAGTGCAGACTAGCTGCTGGATTGATTCTAGCCGCCGGCAAAACACGCAGGTATACGTTCACGTACGTATCGATTCGGCCCGCCGGAGATGCAAGCGAAACACAGCGAACATACTGATCCCATCTCCAGCATGCTCCTCCTCCTGCTCAGGCCTCCTGTCCAGAAGGTCAGCGGCGTCGCTTCAGGCGCAGGCTGCAGCTCGACGGCCCGTGCAACAGGGAGGCCAAGTCACTCATCTGCCAACGCCACGCCCTTGGGTCGCCGAGCTCCTCTGGTTGCTCGAGCGCTTCATCTCCGCCGCATGACCGTCATGGACGTCACTGTCCGGATTCTCATCCGACCTCACCGTGCCCGGGACCGAGAGTAACGTCGACTGTGTTTCAAAAGAAAAATGACATGGCGGTCAAACCTAGGCGACGTCTCAAGTTTTGGTCAAAATCGTGCCCACGTCACATGGAAACCACTCTAAGAGGTACGAGGGACTAAACTAATCCGGTTTGAGAAGTTGAGGGACTAAGTTTTGCCGGTTTTTGAATTCAGGGACCATTTCTATACTTTCGAAAGAGTTCAGGGACAAAAAATATACTTATCCCTTTAACAAAAGGGCCATGCTGCGCATCAGCCACCTGATCTTTCTAAAAAATCAGCCGGGTCACGAGCCGTTTGATTCAACACCAAGATTCAGCTGATGAGGTTTGCAACAAACGTCATGTTGCGCTCAGCTGTTTGCAACAAAAGTTTGCAGAAACTTTTGCAACAGAGGTAATGTTTATCTTTGCAACAGAGGTGATGTTGTAGATTTTTTTCTCTTCACCTTTTTGCAACATAGGTGATGTTGCGGAAGAAAGTTTTGCAACATGGATAATGTTGCAGTTTTTCTTGTTTTTTGCAATGAACTGAGTTAGTCGGGGACGAACTGGTGGTGGTTGCTGGTGGTTAAATGGACCGGCGGTGATGGATGGGGCTGGAGCTTGGGGCCGAAACGAGGAGGAGGCACAAAGCCATGGAGTCAAGGTCGCCGGCATCGACGACGAGGCGCTGGGACAGCGGCGCCCGCACCCTAACCTGGTTTGCAACCTCATCCCCTGACCCTTGTAGCCTCATCATTCGTCTCGAGAGAAGATTGAAGAGGAAAAGGAAACCGCTCGCGGTTGGCGGGCCCCATGCAGGACACGCGTCGCGTAGGAGCGACGACGGACGTGAGCGTGGGAATCAATCGGTTGATAGGAAGCGTCTTCCGTTCCTGTGGACAAAATGAAACGATCGATCACCTCTTTATGCGTTGTTCTCTTGCAAAGTTAGTGTGGAATATCATGAAGTGTGCTTACGATTTGTGCCCGACTGTTCAAGATATGTTTAGTTCTTAGATTCCTGGATTCGCAAAGCATGATAAGCAACTTATCATGCCCATTGTGTTTGTTTGTTGGACCATTTGGAAAAGTAGGAACGGTGCTTGCTTTAATAATAATAGGATTAACCTTCCTTATGTTCAACTTGGTGGGGTACTGGCTTAATTCCTGGTCGATTTTGCAGAAAACAAAGAAGCAAAGAGGCACTGAACTGGGGGGGTAAAATTGTTCAGGCAGATAGAAAATGAGATCTTTCGCGATGCGCATGGGTGGCGGCCTGGTAGAAGCCAACACAAAAAGGAAAAGACCACCAATGGATTAAACATTTCAAGCGTTCACCCCAGCTAGACAAAACTACTACTATCTCCTAGGGATTACAACATAGCCTAGCCTAGAATAGGAGAAACTTCATCAGTGATATTACAGCTTGGTTCATCACCATGATCAGAAGAAAAACCTCCACTCCCTTCTTCTTCCTAGAGAATTTCATCTAGCTTCCAGCAATCTTCATTAATGAAAATAGGAGCTAATCATCTGCCTCCTTTGTGAACTCTGAAGATCTGTATGTCCGTTTTCATAGGCCACTTTCAGCTCAAGCATTTGCTCAATTCACTGAACTTCAGGGGCTGACATTACAATATTTTGATCCAGGAGCTCAAGCTCAAGATAAATGGATGTATAACTGTTTAAAAGCTGATATGCCCATGTACTTTTCAATTGGCTCTGGAAAATGCTAGCAGACTCGGGCATACAATATTTTTCAGCCTCCTGCTTCATGATAGAGTCAATACCAGAAATATCTTGAGGATATCTATGCATCTTGATTGTTATGAGTATGTGTTTTGCAATAAGAAAGTTGAAGAAACATTAATGCATCTGTTCTTGGACCGCTCTTACTCCCAAGACCGTTGGGCAAGCATTTTTTCAAACAAGGAAAGGGGAATCTCCGTGTTCGATGAAACAATTCTGGATCACTAGGATCAAAAGCAAGTTTTCGAGCTCAGACTAAAAATTACCCGGTGTCCACATAGAAGAACACATACCTACATGTCAAACAATCAATGACCTACACACTAAATCAATGGATTATATTAAGCAAGTGTAGATTGAGCCCGGTGCCAGTGACACCGGCTAGCTGTACGTAGCTACGCCCCTGGTTCACATCTATGATGCTGAAACCAGATTAGTGATTTTCGAATATCATAATAATCGCAACAGCTGGAGTTGGATAGTAATGTGTCAGACTTACATTATGGGACGGAGGGAGTAGCATCTTATGTATAATTTCTTAATTTATTTCCTGCCTGTACATAACCTTTTTTTACATTACATATTGAAAATACTGTAGAAAATTGTTCTACGTTTGAAGCTCAAAATAGGAGAGCTCTCTCTTTTGAAGAAAAGAAGAAGCAAAAAAGGCAGAAGCTTGCACTTGAAGAGTACACACACTAGGAAGTAGGGAGATTGCTTGGACAGAGTAGGATGGTCTTTTTTCTAAAGTACGTTTGAAGCTCAAAATAGGAAAGCTCACTTTTAAAGAAAATAATGAAGCAAAAATACCATATATTTTCTACGTTTGAAGCTAAAAATAGGAGAGCTCTCTCTTTTAAAGAAAAGAAGAAGCAAAAATACAGAAACTTACTCTTGAAGAGTACACACACTAGGAAGTAGGGAGTTTGCTTGGGGAAAAAAGTCCATTTTACTATTCTGGAGAAACTTGGTGGCTCACATAACCCCTTGATATTTATTTCGGTTCCCTCACCCCCTCAAAAATCAAAAATGCTACACCTACGAAAATTGCTACGTAAACTTACTTAAAAACGTTATCTCCTTCCCTAATTCTAACTAATTCCCCCTGATTTTCAGGGTGGGCGGGCGTGCTATCCACTTAAACGAAGCCACATCAGCCTTTACGTAACTTTTCGTAGCGAGCTTAGGTAGGTGTAGCAAAGCTCCTCAAAAATCCCAAACCGGTCAGAAATCGTCCCTAACTGGTTTGCACTGGCTGGTTAGTGACGTGGACATGGTCAATATCGGTATTTGACCAGTGGGCCCCTCGTCAGTGACCCATCAATGTCTCTTGGCGGCGTTGTATGGTGTTGTGGTCGCGTGCCTGGCCGGAGCAGTAGCTAAGCGCGCGGACGGCAGGGAGGTGCTACATAAGGCCCGGATGTGGCCGGCGGCGAGCTCCTAGTCGGAGGTCGTGGCCTCCTGTCGACCAGAGGCGTCCGACAATGGGCGTGGATGCGGCAGCAAGGGCCGGTCATGGACGTAGAAGCGGCCGCAAGGGATGTACACACGCCCCTCTCTTCGCGCAGGGGAGCGGTGGTGGCGCTGCAGCGGCGCAGGGAGGCGAGGGGTGGCCAGATCCGCCGAACGGAACCTACTGTACACGGTTGGTTTAGGTGCAGTGTCCACGTCCTTTTCTACTTCTCTGGTGATCATGCCGGCCCAACGTGCAGCCACAGCAAATAGAATCCATCTATAAATGGCTCGTGATCCTCTGATCCGTTCATCAAATTAAGCGCTCGCACGCACTACTCGAGGTCACAGACGGTTAGAGTCGATCGATGGAGATCAC
The DNA here is from genome assembly GCA_963921465.1 of Triticum timopheevii. NCBI lineage: Eukaryota > Viridiplantae > Streptophyta > Magnoliopsida > Poales > Poaceae > Triticum > Triticum timopheevii. Next base: position 561,664,315 of record OY997268.1, on the reverse strand, counting down.
AAGCAGCACGATGCTGAAGCCGGCATACGCCGTGCCGCACCCGCTCGTCGGCGAGAAGGTCCCGCTGACCGTCTTCGACCGAGCCGCCCTGGACATCTTCGTCCCCACCGTGCTCGCCTACCGCGCGCCGGCGCCGTCCAACGAGGCGCTCAGGGAGGGGCTCCTCAAGGCCGTCGCGCCCTACCCTCACCTGGCGGGCCGCCTCGCCCTCGACGATCAAGGCCGGCGGTTCCTTCACGTCAACAATGAGGGCGTGCTCTTGATCGAGGCAACCGTGCCGGTCGACCTGGCGAACGTGCTCGTCGACGGCCGCATGGCCGCATGCGTCGAGGACATCTACCCGGCGATACAGGAGGTATTTGTTGCTTGGTTTTGCTTCTGTCACGACTCACGTCACATGCATGCACATCGCGCTCATGCATGCATGGACTCTGCACAGGTGCTTACATTACTCTTTATTTTACTTTGCCTACACAGGAGAACATTGGGGCAGCGCTGCTGCAGATCCAGCTGAACAGGTTCAAGTGCGGTGGTCTCGTGGTCGGCATATGCTCCCACCATCACGCCGCCGACGGCCACTCCATGAGCATGTTTTTCACCGCGTGGGCGACGGCGGTGCGCGAGGGAAAGGACTTGACGACGCCGACCCCATTCCTCGACCGTGTGAGAACCACCGTACCCCGAAGCACGCCGACGCCGGTGTTCGACCACCGGTCACGGGAGTTCACGTGTGGAGACGGAGACACCTATGCCGTCGTCTCCATGGACAGGATAAAAAACCTCACGGTGCACTTCATGGCCGAGTTCGTCGCCGACCTCAAAGCCCGTGTCGGCGCCCGCTGCAGCAGGTTCCAGTGCCTGCTCGCCCACGTCTGGAAGAAAATCACGGCGGCGCGGGACCTGAAGCCGGAAGAGTACACCAAGGTGAGGGTGGCCGTGAACTGCAGGGGCAGGGCCGACCCTCCCGTGCCAATGGACTTCTTCGGGAACATGGTGCTCTGGGCTTTCCCAAGGCTTCAGGTCCGGGACGTCCTCAACTCGAGCTACGGCAGCGTGGTCGGCGTCATCCGGGACGCCGTGGTGAGCATCGACGACGAGTACGACGTGCAGTCCTTCGTGGACTTCGGCGGAGTGGCGGACGCGAACGGGGAGGAGCTCCTCGCGACGGCGGCCACGGCCGGCACGATGTTCTGTCCGGACGCAGAGGTGGATAGCTGGCTGGGGTTCAGGTTCCATCTACTCGACTTTGGCACCGGGGCACCGTCCGCATTCATACCGCCGGACTTGCCTATCGAGGGGCTCATGATCTTTGTGCCGTCGTGCAAGGCGAATGGCGGCGTCGACCTCTTCATGGCCGTCGCGGAGGAGCACGTCGCGGCGTTCGAGCAGATCTGCTACTCGTTGGATTGATCGAGGTTTATGGTCTTGTAGTAGCTATAGTACTAGCGAACCCCGCGCGTGCGGCGCCGCGCCCGTTAATAAGGAGATATTGTACGTGTTGGTTTATTTTGCATGTACATTTTTTTCATCGTTCGGTAATTAAAAGGAAAAACTGAATTGCAACCATCACACAAGTTAATTGAAGAGAAAAAGGCTTGCATTCATAATTAACTTACAGATGGCATACAGCTTGGATGAAAAAAGCACACTATTACATTATGGAGAAGATTCACTTATTGTAACTGAACACAACGTGCCGAAAGAAAACTAAAACGACGGGAACTTGCATGATGGAAAGATACACAAGACAGCAGAAGAGCTCAAGCGTGAGTACAGACGGCATTGGAGTTTCAATTAAATGATTCTAGAATACCCACCCATGGTGTTAGGACCAATTATGAAATGATAGAGCGCCATTGCAAAGAAGTCGTGTCATAGGTGGGCAGCCACCTGTGTAACTGATGATACGGTCTTCAGTAAATGGGCGTTGCGGATGCGTACGAAGCTTGGACGTGGACACTTCCTCTATATATAAAATTCCCCCAATATATATATAAGCAAAATGATATAAAAGGTTCGCCAAAAGATCAAACTCTCTATGTACAATCCTCTCAATATGTAATCAAAATGATACAAAAGGTTCACCAAAAATCAAACAGCCTGCCGGTGAAGGATCATTGTTGTTGGCTGCTGGGGAGCTTTGAAGATGGTTTTCAACTTGGAAAATAAATGGTAGAATTGGCCTGACCATATTAGCAGAGTGTACCCCTTCATCATTGACCCCATACATTTCAAGTACTACTTCTACAGGCTCAAGTGAAAGCACTGGTACATGATCACTTGTACCATTTGCTCAGGAAGTTTTTCCAAGAAATGGTGATCGGATCCACCAGAAACCAACTATCCACTAAGAAATAGGACCTTGGTCATTCTGCTTACCATGGGAAGTCTGAGAACTACTCCCCTCATGGACCATCTCATTGTTGCCTATTCTAGTTGTGTACAACATAAGCAAAAATTGTACTAAGGTTGAGACACTTACTTTAAGACAGAGGGAGTATTACAATACAGTCAGATCTAAGAACCGATCTCCTGCATTACACTCTCATCAAAACAGCCGCATCCTTCCATGATCAAAATCTCATTGCCAGCACGGGCCTAGCGCAACGGATTTGAGGCTTTTGGGCCCCGCCACCGAGCAGCCTATTTCGTGGAGCTCCCTCGCCGCTGAAGATGAAGATGAAGACGAGGACGATGAAGAGCTAGTCCCGCGAACACCAACATCGGCTGCCAAATGCTCAGTTCCGCCCGCTCGGCCGTGCGTGGTGCATGAGACAGAGGCTTGTGGGGGTTGGCGGAAGGTTTTGCCGCGGCGAGGCCCGCGTCATTCAACGTCGCCGGCTCCTGCAGTGGCTCCTCGCCCCCTTCTGGCTTGGCTTCATGGTCGATGTTGTAGATGCCTTTTTCATGGGATTGCAGAGACCCGTTTAGGTGCTCTCAGTGCCTTGAGAATGGCCACCGCGCGCGCGGATGTCGCAACGCGTGGCGTCCGCTCAGCTTGTTGGCAAGTCTTGCCGCATCGCCTTTGACCTGTCCCGTCGCCGAGCATCGTGAAGCTCCAGCTCCTTGCCAGCCCAGATAGAAGCCCCAATCCTTCCCAAGACGTTTCGTCGTGATTCTTGGGCATCCATTGTTTCTGCTCCTGTTGCCTCTGTGACCATGGCAGATGTGTCGTTGCGGTCCACCATGGAGGGACAAGCGGAGCTGCTGCGCTCTGAGCTCCTCAACATGGCTTCCTTTCGACTCGAGGAAACGGTTCAACCTCTGCGCGGTGTCATTGACTCCATGAAAGGTTGGATGCTTCAGATGGGGAACTTTCTTGAGCGAGCTGAGGCTGTTCTGAGTGGGCTCTCGCATGTGTCACCTGTGTTGCAAACTGCTCCTATGCAGCACCCCCTGATTGTGCCTGATGTCAACCTTGAGGACGAGAATGGAGATGGGCTTCATGGATGTTTCTCTCCTCGTGCTGGGGTCGGATTACCGTTATCTGCCTCTGAGGGTTCGTGCATTGATGTGGTTGTGGCTCCGGTGCTACAGATCATGCCCGAGCTTTTGGAGCTATGTGGGGAGTCGACTCCGCCTCTGTCCGTCGAGCAACTGAAGGTGGACCCCCTCGAGAGCTCGGTTGTGGCATTACCGCCATTACCACCCCTCGAGCCCAGCCAGATGCTCGACTCCGAGAAGGGGGATTCCAACGTTGCAATGTTTTGCTCGTCCGTGTCCATTGGGCAAGTGGTTCCTGTAGGTGATATGGTTGTCACACCCAGAGCATTGGCTCGTGTGCCTGGGGCTCTCATAGCGAAAGAGATTTGTGATTTCCTCCCTACCTTGGACGCTGCTAACCCTGGATCCGGCAAGACGATTGGGTGTCTCCTTAAGGAGAAGGCCATCAGGGATAAGAAAAGTGGTGGTGCTAGCTCTCGTCCTGTCGTCTTGAAGGAGAAATCAAACAAGTGCGGAACCAAGAAGAGTGGCGCTATAGAAAAGGCGTCGGCGGTTGCTTGATGGATAGCTCTCAGTGTTTGGACATGTCATCACAGGTGTGCTTAGGTCCATGGCCTTTGCCGATGTTGGGTCCTCTAGTTACCTTCGATATGTGGGGGCTCACTTGTGAAGTTGAATTTCATGTGCAAGCGGATTGTAGGGGTGGCGTGATGGGGGAGTTTGTCTGTCTTTCTTTGTGGTCTTGTGGTCTTATGATTTGGGAGTAGTCCGCTTGTATCATGAGATTGTGGCTTGGTTGTCCTTCAGGCTAAGCATGTAACGGTTTTCGCCCGGTTTTCCGTAAATTAACCAGGCAACTCTCTTCTTCTTAATCAATGAATAAGGCAAAACTTTTGCCTTCGTTTCAAAAAAAAAAATCTCATTGCCTATAAACAAATAGTTCAGTTAGTACAGTAGCAAATGAGTTCCTACCTTCCTGGGCAACTATGATGCAAACTTGTTAGGTTTGCCTTCATATGCAACTCCGCTGCTCCATTCATCTTTGGAACTGCTAATCTAGTTCTGGTTTTCATCAGATTGCATCAAGCTCTCGTGACAGTTACACAGCCTATGGGATTCTTCCAGGTTAGATCAGCAATAACTTCACGCCATGCACCCTTTGAAGGGAAGAAAACAGACCAACCTGAAATTGAAAAGCTACAATTTTTTTCCAGTAATGTGCAGTAAAAATCCATCTATCTCGTGCGTCCAGAGGGGCTTCTTTTTTACAAATTTTCTCATCTTCACCCTACAATAAAATTATGTCACAGTTAGGAAACAATACTTTCCAAATTTTTATTTTCTAAAAAAGAAAGAAAATAGCTTCAAACACAGAGAAAAGTAGAAAATATCCAATCAGATTAGTTATTAGGCAATAAAAATATCTTGCCTGGTATGTGCTGGGCGAAAGGGTTTCCTAACCAAGTTAAATCGACAATATGGCACCAGCACCTCGGAAAATCGTTTGCATAGTTTTGAGAACCTTGCTCCGAAGCATTACCTGTTCTGCATGTACAACGATCATTCGATCAATATGACTTCATGTGCACGATTGGAGTCTTTTAGGTACATCTCATATAAAAATCAAGTTCTTATACCAACTTCTCTGTAACAGATCAGGATCTCGTTTGATACGAGATGGCTACTCATTTAAATCCGAGAATAATGGTTGTTCTATTTATATGAGAGATATGTTTTATGGTCATGCTCCGATGGTCAACGGTTTATTCTTAATGAATCTCGAGCGTAATGTTACACATATTCATAGCGTGAATACCAAAAGATGTAAAGTTGATAACGATAGTCCCACATACTTGTGGCACTGCCGCCTTGGTCACATTGGTGTCAAGCGCATGAAGAAGCTCCATGCTGATGGACTTTTGGAGTCTCTCGATTATGAATCATTTGACACATGCGAACCATGCCTCATGGGTAATATGACCAAGACTCCGTTCTCCGGAACAATGGAGCGAGCAACCAACTTGTTGGAAATCATACATACCGATGTGTGCGGTCCAATGAGCGTTGAGGCTCGCGGAGGATATCGTTATGTTCTCACTCTCACTGATGACTTGAGTAGATATGGGTATGTCTACTTGATGAAACACAAGTCTGAGACCTTTGAAAAGTTCAAGGAATTTCAGAATGAGGTAGAAAATCAACGTGATCGAAAGATAAAATTCCTACGATCAGATCGTGGAGGAGAATACTTAAGTCACGAATTTGGTACACACTTAAGGAAATGTGGAATCGTTTCACAACTCACGCCGCCTGGAACACCTCAGCGTAACGGTGTGTCCGAACGTCGTAATCGCACTCTATTGGATATGGTGCGGTCTATGATGTCTCTTACCGATTTACCGCTATCATTTTGGGGATACGCTCTAGAGACAGCTACATTCACTTTAAATAGGGCACCGTCTAAATCCGTTGAGACGACACCGTATGAATTATGGTTTGGGAAGAAACCTAAGCTGTCGTTTCTAAAAGTTTGGGGATGCGATGCTTATGTCAAGAAACTTCAACCTGAAAAGCTCGAACCCAAGTCGGAAAAATGCGTCTTCATAGGATACCCTAAGGAAACCGTTGGGTATACCTTCTACTTAAGATCCGAGGGCAAGATCTTTGTTGCCAAGAACGGATGCTTTCTGGAAAAAGAGTTTCTCTCGAAAGAAGTAAGTGGGAGGAAAGTAGAACTCGATGAAGTACTACCTCTTGAACGGGATAGTAGTGCAGCTCAAGAAAATGTTCCTGTGATGCCTACACCAACTGAAGAGGAAAATAATGATGATGATCAAGGTACTTCGGATCAAGTTGCTACTGAACTTCGTAGGTCCACAAGGACACGTTCCGCACCAGAGTGGTACGGCAACCCTGTCCTGGAAATCATGTTGTTAGACAACGGTGAACCTTCGAACTATGAAGAAGCGATGGCGGGCCCAGATTCCAACAAATGGCTTGAAGCCATGAAATCCGAGATAGAATCCATGTATGAAAACAAAGTATGGACTTTGACAGACTTGCCCGATGATCGGCGAGCGATAGAAAACAAATGGATCTTTAAGAAGAAGACGGACGCGGATGGTAATGTTACCATCTATAAAGTTCGACTTGTCGCTAAGGGTTATCGACAAGTTCAAGGGATTGACTACGACGAGACATTCTCTCCTGTAGCGAAGCTAAAGTCCGTCCGAATCATGTTAGCAATTGCCGCATACTATGATTATGAGATATGGCAGATGGACGTCAAAACGGCATTCCTTAACGGGCATCTTAAGGAAGAACTGTATATGATGCAGCCAGAGGGTTTTGTCGATCCTAAGAATGCTAACAAAGTATGCAAGCTCCAGCGATCCATTTATGGGCTGGTGCAAGCATCTCGGAGTTGGAACATTCGCTTTGATGAGATGATCAAAGCGTTTGGGTTTATGCAGACTTATGGAGAAGCCCGCGTTTACAAGAAAGTGAGTGGGAGCGCTGTAGCATTTCTCATATTATATGTAGATGACATACTCTTGATGGGAAATGATATAGAACTTTTGGACAGCATTAAGGCCTACTTGAATAAGTGTTTTTCAATGAAGGACCTTGGAGAAGCTGCTTATATATTAGGCATTAAGATCTATAGAGATAGATCGAGATGCCTCATAGGTCTTTCACAAAGCACATACCTTGATAAGATTTTGAAGAAGTTCAAAATGGATCAGTCCAAGAAGGGGTTCTTGCCTATATTGCAAGGTGTGAGATTGAGCTCGGCTCAATGCCCGACCACGGCAAAAGATAAAGAAGAGATGAGTGTCATCCCCTATGCTTCAGCCATAGGATCTATTATGTATGCCATGTTGTGTACCAGACCTGATGTAAACCTTGCCGTAAGTTTGGTAGGAAGGTACCAAAGTAATCCCGGCAAGGAACACTGGACAGCGGTCAAGAATATCCTGAAGTACCTGAAAAGGACAAAGGACATGTTTCTCGTTTATGGAGGTGACGAAGAGCTCTTCGTAAAGGGTTACGTCGATGCTAGCTTCGACACAGATCTGGATGACTCTAAGTCACAAACCGGATACGTGTATATGTTGAATGGTGGAGCAGTAAGCTGGTGCAGCTGCAAGCAGAGCGTCGTGGCGGGATCTACATGTGAAGCGGAGTACATGGCAGCCTCGGAGGCAGCGCATGAAGCTATTTGGGTGAAGGAGTTCATCACCGACCTAGGAGTCATACCCAATGCGTCGGGGCCGATCAAACTCTTCTGTGACAACACTGGAGCTATTGCCCTTGCCAAGGAGCCCAGGTTTCACAAGAAGACCAGGCACATCAAGCGTCGCTTCAACTCCATCTGTGAAAATGTTCAAGATGGAGACATAGAGATTTGCAAAGTACATACGGATCTGAATGTCGCAGATCCATTGACTAAACCTCTCTCGCGAGCAAAACATGATCAACACCAGAACTCTATGGGTGTTCGATTCATTACAATGTAACTAGATTATTGACTCTAGTGCAAGTGGGAGACTGTTGGAAATATGCCCTAGAGGCAATAATAAAAGTATTATTATATTTCCTTGTTCATGATAAATTGTCTTTTATTCATGCTATAACTGTATTATCCGGAAATCGTAATACACGTGTGAATACATAGACCACAATATGTCCCTAGTGAGCCTCTAGTTGACTAGCTCGTTGTGATCAACTGATAGTCATGGTTTCCTGGCTATGGACATTGGATGTCGTTGATAACGGGATCACGTCATTAGGAGAATGATGTGATGGACAAGACCCAATCCTAAGCATAGCACAAGATCGTGTAGTTCGTTTGCTAGAGCTTTTTCAATGTCAAGTATCTCTTCCTTAGACCATGAGATCGTGTAACTCCCGGATACCGTAAGAGTGCTTTGGGTGTACCAAACGTCACAACGTAACTGGGTGACTATAAAGGTGCACTACAGGTATCTCCGAAAGTGTTTGTTGGGTTGACACGGATCGAGACTGGGATTTGTCACTCCGTATGACGGAGAGGTATCTCTGGGCCCACTCGGTAATGCATCATCATAATGAGCTCAAAGTGACTAAGTGGTTAGTCACGGGATCATGCATTACGGTACGAGTAAAGTGACTTGCCGGTAACGAGACTGAACAAGGTATTGGGATACCGACGATCGAGTCTCGGGCAAGTAACGTACCGATTGACAAAGGGAATTGTATACGGGGTTTGATCGAATCCTCGACATCGTGGTTCATCCGATGACATCATCGAGGAGCATGTGGGAGCCAACATGGGTATCCAGATCCCGCTGTTAGTTATTGACCGGAGAGTCGTCTCGGTCATGTCTGCATGTCTCCCGAACCCGTAGGGTCTACACACTTAAGGTTCGGTGACGCTAGGGTTATTAGGAAGACTTGTATGTGATTACCGAAAGTTGTTCGGAGTCCGGGATGAGATCCCGGACATCACGAGGAGTTTCGGAATGGTTCGGAGGTGAAGTTTTATATATGGGAAGTTGTCATACGGACACCGGAAGAATTCGGGGTCATTATCGGTATTGTACTGGGGCCACCGGAGGGGTTCCGGGGGTCCACCGGGAGGGGCCACCTCTCCCGGAGGGCCACATGGGCCGCAAGGGGCAGGGAGCCAGCCCCTGGAGGGCTGGGCGCGCCCCCCACCTTGGGCCCATGCGCCTAGGGTTGGGGGGGAAACCCTAAGGGGGGCGTCCCCCTTGCTTGGGGGGCAAGCCTCCCCTCCCTGGCCGCCGCCCCCCTCTAGATCCCATCTAGAGGGGCCGGCCCCCCTTGCCCCTTCCCCTATAAATAGAGGGGTGAGGGGAGGGCTGCTGTACACAACTCAAGGCGCAACCCCTCCCCTCCCCAACACCTCTCCTCCTCCGTACGTGCTTGGCGAAGCTCTGTCGGAGTACTGCTACACCAACAACACCACGCCGTCGTGCTGCCGTTGGAGCAATCTTCCTCAACCTCTCCTTCCTCCTTGCTAGATCAAGACGGAGGAGACGTCGTCCATCCCGTACGTGTGTTGAACGCGGAGGTGTTGTCCGTTCATCACTTGGTCATCGGTGATCCGAATCACGGCGAGTACGACTCCATCATCACCATCCCCTTGAACGCTTCCGCACTCGATCTACAAGTGGTATGTAGATGCAAACTCACTCCCTTGACTCGTTGCTTATATGAACTCATAGATGGATCTTGGTGAAACCGTAGGAAAATTTTTAATTTTCTGCAACGTTCCCCAACAGTGGCATCATGAGCTAGGTCTATGCGTAGTTCTCTATTGCACGAGTAGAACACAATTTTGTTGTGGGCGTAGATCTTGTCAACTTGCTTGCCTCTACTAGTCTTATCTTGCTTCAGTGGTATTGTGGGATGAAGCGTCCCGGACCAACCTTACACGTACGCTTACGTGAGACCGGTTCCACCGACTGACATGCACTAGTTGCATAAGGTGGCTGGCGGGTGTCTGTCTCTCCCACTTTAGTTGGAGCGGATTCGATGAAAAGGGTCCTTATGAAGGGTAAATAGAAGTTGACAAAATCACATTGTGGTTATTCGTAGGTAAGAAAATGTTCTTGCTAGAACCCAATTGCAGCCACGTAAAAGATGCAACAACAATTAGAGGACGTCTAACTTGTTTTTGCAGCAATTGTCATGTGATGTGATATGGCCAGAAGTTGTGATGAATGATGAATGATATATTGTGATGTATGAGATCATGTTCTTGTAATAGGAATCACGACTTGCATGTCGATGAGTATGACAACCGGCAGGAGCCATAGGAGTTGTCTTTATTTTTTGTATGACCTGCGTGTCATTGAAGAACGCCATGTAACTTACTTTACTTTATTGCTAAACGCGTTAGCCATAGAAGTAGAAGTAGTCGTTGGCGTGACAACTTCACGAAGACACGATGATGGAGATCATGATGATGGAGATCATGGTGTCATGCCGGTGACAAGATGATCATGGAGCCCGAAGATGGAGATCAATGGAGCTTTATGATATTGGCCATATCATGTCACTACTATATAATTGCATGTGATGTTTATTATGTTTATGCATCTTGTTTACTTAGAACGACGGTAGTAAATAAGATGATCCCTTACAACAATTTCAAGAAGTGTTCTCCCCTAACTGTGCACCGTTGCTAAAGTTCATCGTTTCGAAGCACCACGTGATGATCGGGTGTGATAGATTCTTACGTTCACATACAACGGGTGTAAGACAGATTTACACACGCGAAACACTTAGGGTTAACTTGATGAGCCTAGCATGTACAGACATGGCCTCGGAACACGGAGACCGAAAGGTCGAACACGAGTCGTATGGAAGATACGATCAACATGAGAATGTTCACCAACGATGACTAGTCCGTCTCACGTGATGATCGGACACGGCCTAGTCGACTCGGATCGTGTAACACTTAGATGACTAGAGGGATGTCTAATCTGAGCGGGAGTTCATTATAATAATTTGATTAGATGAACTTAATTATCATGAACTTAGTCTAAAACCTATGAAAAATATGTCTTGTAGATCAAATGGCCAACGCTCATGTCAACATGAACTTCAACGCGTTCCTAGAGAAAACCAAGCTGAAGGATGATGGAAGCAACTATACGGACTGGGTCCGGAACCTGAGGATCATCCTCATAGCTGCCAGGAAACAATATGTCCTAGAAGGACCGCTAGGTGACGCTCCCGTCCCAGAGAACCAAGACATTATGAATGCTTGGCAGACTCGTGCTGATGATTACTCCCTCGTTCAGTGCGGCATGCTTTACAGCTTAGAACCGGGGCTCCAAAAGCATTTTGAGCATCACGGAGCATATGAGATGTTAAAAGAGCTGAAACTTGTTTTCCAAGCTCATGCCCGGGTCGAGAGATATGATGTCTCCGACAAGTTCTATAGTTGTAAGATGGAGGAAAACAGTTCTGTCAGTGAGCACATACTCAAGATGTCTGGGTTGCACAACTGCCTGACTCAGCTGAACATTAACCTCCCTGATGAGGCGGTCATTGACAGAATCCTCCAGTCGCTCCCACCAAGCTACAAGAGCTTTGTGATGAACTACAACATGCAGGGGATGGTGAAGACCATTCCTGAAGTGTTCTCAATGCTGAAGTCAGCAGAGGCTGAAATCAAAAAGGAACATCAAGTGTTGATGGTCAATAAGACCACTAAGTTCAAGAAGGGCAAGGGCAAGAAGAACTTCAAGAAGGACGGCAAGGATGTTGCCGCACTCGGTAAGCCAGTTACCGGGAAGAAGTCAAAGAATGGACCCAAGCCTGAGATTGAGTGCTTTTATTGCAAGGGGAAGGGTCACTGGAAGCGGAACTGCCCCAAATACTTAGCGGATAAGAAGGCCGGCAACACCAAAGGTATATTTGATATACATGTAATTGATGTGTACCTTACCAGTACTCGTAGTAACTCCTGGGTATTTGATACCGGTGTCGTTGCTCATATTTGTAACTCACAGCAGGAGCTGCGGAATAAACGGAGACTGGCGAAGGACGAGGTGACGATGCGCGTCGGGAATGGTTCCAAAGTCGATGTGATCACCGTCGGCACGCTGCCTCTACATTTACCTACGGGATTATTTTTGAACCTTAATAATTGTTATTTAGTGCCAAGTTTGAGCATGAACATTGTATCAGGATCTCGTTTGATACGAGATGGCTACTCATTTAAATCCGAGAATAATGGTTGTTCTATTTATATGAGAGATATGTTTTATGGTCATGCTCCAATGGTCAATGGTTTATTCTTAATGAATCTCGAGCGTAATGTTACACATATTCATAGCGTGAATACCAAAAGATGTAAAGTTGATAACGATAGTCCCACATACTTGTGGCACTGCCGCCTTGGTCACATTGGTGTCAAGCGCATGAAGAAGCTCCATGCTGATGGACTTTCGGAGTCTCTCGATTATGAATCATTTGACACATGCGAACCACGCCTCATGGGTAAGATGACCAAGACTCCGTTCTCCGGAACAATGGAGCGAGCAACCAACTTGTTGGAAATCATACATACCGATGTGTGCGGTCCAATGAGCGTTGAGGCTCGCGGAGGATATCGTTATGTTCTCACTCTCACTGATGACTTGAGTAGATATGGGTATGTCTACTTGATGAAACACAAGTCTGAGACCTTTGAAAAGTTCAAGGAATTTCAGAATGAGGTAGAAAATCAACTTGACCGAAAGATAAAATTCCTACGATCAGATCGTGGAGGAGAATACTTAAGTCACGAATTTGGTACACACTTAAGGAAATGTGGAATCGTTTCACAACTCACGCCGCCTGGAACACCTCAGCGTAACGGTGTGTCCGAACGTCGTAATCGCACTCTATTGGATATGGTGCGGTCTATGATGTCTCTTACCGATTTACCGCTATCATTTTGGGGATACGCTCTAGAGACAGCTACATTCACTTTAAATAGGGCACCGTCTAAATCCGTTGAGACGACACCGTATGAATTATGGTTTGGGAAGAAACCTAAGCTGTCGTTTCTAAAAGTTTGGGGATGCGATGCTTATGTCAAGAAACTTCAACCTGAAAAGCTCGAACCCAAGTCGGAAAAATGCGTCTTCATAGGATACCCTAAGGAAACCGTTGGGTATACCTTCTACTTAAGATCCGAGGGCAAGATCTTTGTTGCCAAGAACGGATGCTTTCTGGAAAAAGAGTTTCTCTCGAAAGAAGTAAGTGGGAGGAAAGTAGAACTCGATGAAGTACTACCTCTTGAACGGGATAGTAGTGCAGCTCAAGAAAATGTTCCTGTGATGCATACACCAACTGAAGAGGAAAATAATGATGATGATCAAGGTACTTCGGATCAAGTTGCTACTGAACTTCGTAGGTCCACAAGGACACGTTCCGCACCAGAGTGGTACGGCAACCCTGTCCTGGAAATCATGTTGTTAGACAACGGTGAACCTTCGAACTATGAAGAAGCGATGGCGGGCCCAGATTCCAACAAATGGCTTGAAGCCATGAAATCCGAGATAGAATCCATGTATGAAAACAAAGTATGGACTTTGACAGACTTGCCCGATGATCGGCGAGCGATAGAAAACAAATGGATCTTTAAGAAGAAGACGGACGCGGATGGTAATGTTACCATCTATAAAGTTCGACTTGTCGCTAAGGGTTATCGACAAGTTCAAGGGATTTACTACGACAAGACATTCTCTCCCGTAGCGAAGCTAAAGTCCGTCCGAATCATGTTAGCAATTGCCGCATACTATGATTATGAGATATGGCAGATGGACGTCAAAACGGCATTCCTTAACGGGCATCTTAAGGAAGAACTGTATATGATGCAGCCGGAGGGTTTTGTCGATCCTAAGAATGCTAACAAAGTATGCAAGCTCCAGCGATCCATTTATGGGCTGGTGCAAGCATCTCGGAGTTGGAACATTCGCTTTGATGAGATGATCAAAGCGTTTGGGTTTATGCAGACTTATGGAGAAGCCTGCGTTTACAAGAAAGTGAGTGGGAGCTCTGTAGCATTTCTCATATTATATGTAGATGACATACTCTTGATGGGAAATGATATAGAACTTTTGGACAGCATTAACGCCTACTTGAATAAGTGTTTTTCAATGAAGGACCTTGGAGAAGCTGCTTATATATTAGGCATTAAGATCTATAGAGATAGATCGAGATGCCTCATAGGTCTTTCACAAAGCACATACCTTGATAAGATTTTGAAGAAGTTCAAAATGGATCAGTCCAAGAAGGGGTTCTTGCCTGTATTGCAAGGTGTGAGATTGAGCTCGGCTCAATGCCCGACCACGGCAAAAGATAAAGAAGAGATGAGTGTCATCCCCTATGCTTCAGCCATAGGATCTATTATGTATGCCATGTTGTGTACCAGACCTGATGTAAACCTTGCCGTAAGTTTGGTAGGAAGGTACCAAAGTAATCCCGGCAAGGAACACTGGACAGCGGTCAAGAATATCCTGAAGTACCTGAAAAGGACAAAGGACATGTTTCTCGTTTATGGAGGTGACGAAGAGCTCGTCGTAAAGGGTTACGTCGACGCTAGCTTCGACACAGATCTGGATGACTCTAAGTCACAAACCGGATACGTGTATATGTTGAATGGTGGAGCAGTAAGCTGGTGCAGCTGCAAGCAGAGCGTCGTGGTGGGATCTACATGTGAAGCGGAGTACATGGCAGCCTCGGAAGCAGCGCATGAAGCTATTTGGGTGAAGGAGTTCATCACCGACTTAGGAGTCATACCCAATGCGTCGGGGCCGATCAAACTCTTCTGTGACAACACTGGAGCTATTGCCCTTGCCAAGGAGCCCAGGTTTCACAAGAAGACCAGGCACATCAAGCGCCGCTTCAACTCCATCTGTGAAAATGTTCAAGATGGAGACATAGAGATTTGCAAAGTACATACGGATCTGAATGTCGCAGATCCATTGACTAAACCTCTCTCGCGAGAAAAACATGATCAACACCAGAACTCTATGGGTGTTCGATTCATTACAATGTAACTAGATTATTGACTCTAGTGCAAGTGGGAGACTGTTGGAAATATGCCCTAGAGGCAATAATAAAAGTATTATTATATTTCCTTGTTCATGATAAATTGTCTTTTATTCATGCTATAACTGTATTATCCGGAAATCGTAATACACGTGTGAATACATAGACCACAATATGTCCCTAGTGAGCCTCTAGTTGACTAGCTCGTTGTGATCAACTGATAGTCATGGTTTCCTGGCTATGGACATTGGATGTCGTTGATAACGGGATCACGTCATTAGGAGAATGATGTGATGGACAAGACCCAATCCTAAGCATAGCACAAGATCGTGTAGTTCGTTTGCTAGAGCTTTTTCAATGTCAAGTATCTCTTCCTTAGACCATGAGATCGTGTAACTCCCGGATACCGTAAGAGTGCTTTGGGTGTACCAAACGTCACAACGTAACTGGGTGACTATAAAGGTGCACTACAGGTATCTCCGAAAGTGTCTGTTGGGTTGACACGGATCGAGACTGGGATTTGTCACTCCGTATGACGGAGAGGTATC
This sequence comes from Triticum timopheevii, assembly GCA_963921465.1. Classification (NCBI taxonomy): domain Eukaryota; kingdom Viridiplantae; phylum Streptophyta; class Magnoliopsida; order Poales; family Poaceae; genus Triticum; species Triticum timopheevii. Next base: position 561,648,764 of record OY997268.1, on the reverse strand, counting down.
TCTGGGCCCACTCGGTAATGCATCATCATAATGAGCTCAAAGTGACTAAGTGGTTAGTCACGGGATCATGCATTACGGTACGAGTAAAGTGACTTGCCGGTAACGAGACTGAACAAGGTATTGGGATACCGACGATCAAGTCTCGGGCAAGTAACGTACCGATTGACAAAGGGAATTGTATACGGGGTTTGATCGAATCCTCGACATCGTGGTTCATCCGATGACATCATCGAGGAGCATGTGGGAGCCAACATGGGTATCCAGATCCCGCTGTTGGTTATTGACCGGAGAGTCGTCTCGGTCATGTCTGCATGTCTCCCGAACCCGTAGGGTCTACACACTTAAGGTTTGATGACGCTAGGGTTATTAGGAAGACTTGTATGTGATTACCGAAAGTTGTTCGGAGTCCCGGATGAGATCTTGGACGTCACGAGGAGTTCCAGAATGGTCCGGAGGTGAAGTTTTATATATGGGAAGTTGTCATACGGACACCGAAAGAATTCGGGGTCATATCGGTATTGTACCGGGGCCACCGGAGGGGTTCCGGGGGTCCACCGGGAGGGGCCACCTCTCCCGGAGGGCCACATGGGCCGCAAGGGGCAGGGAGCCAGCCTCTGGAGGGCTGGGCGTGCCCCCCACCTTGGGCCCATGCACCTAGGGTTGGGGGGGAAACCCTAAGGGGGGCGCCCCCCTTGCTTGGGGGGCAAGCCTCCCCTCCCTGGCCGCCGCCCCCCTCTAGATCCCATCTAGAGGGGCCGGCCCCCCTTGCCCCTTCCCCTATAAATAGAGGGTTGAGGGGAGGGCTGCTGTACACAACTCAAGGCGCAGCCCCTCCCCTCCCCAACACCTCTCCTCCTCCGTACGTGCTTGGTGAAGCTCTGTCGGAGTACTGCTGCACCAACAACACCACGCCGTCATGCTGCCGTTGGAGCAATCTTCCTCAACCTCTCCTTCGTCCTTGCTGGATCAAGACGGAGGAGATGTCGTCCGTCCCGTACGTGTGTTGAACGCGGAGGTGCTGTCCGTTCAACACTTGGTCATCGATGATCCGAATCACGGCGAGTACGACTCCATCATCACCATCCCCTTGAACGCTTCCGCACTCGATCTACAAGTGGTATGTAGATGCAAACTCACTCCCTTGACTCGTTGCTTAGATGAACTCATAGCAACATCCAAACAAGGCTTACCCTGGACCGACAAGATTACCTTCTATTTTTCTGTAGCCTGCCCAGGTTGAAGAAAGTTTAAATGAGAATAAATGGAGCATGACCTGTTCAGTATATGAAGCAGTACCAGTTTAGTATATTCTACAAGGATACACATTCAAGAGCCGTGAGGATAACACTTTAAACCTACTGCAAAAAAATAAAATTCTTCAGCATCAAAACCATGCAAATTAATGGTGGATACACCAACTAACTTGGCCAACCATATCTATTGTAGGGCTTGGAATTATTTAAATTAAAGCCAAAAACATGTCTAAACGGCGATAAGAAAAAACTAATCAAGATTATCATTTCAAGGCTGTAGAACTGCAACTAAAAACAGCCGGTGTACAACTTCGTACGAATTTAAAGGAAGCATGGTTGATTAATTAGTGAAGATGGACTAACTATGGGCACCCACAACCTCAAGTATGCGTCCAGATCAATAGAAGTAAACACGGATACACGCACCCACCACGCAGCACGCACACAAACACACTGAGACACGATACAGTGGCAGAACGCGAGCCGTGCACGCACGCTATGCAGCGGCAGCCCCCGCAAGCCAGAAGCATGCGACGCAGCGCACGGGCCGGTAGGACGCACGGCCAAGAGAGCGAGGGTGAGGCAGCCGCCATGCGAGCACTATGCTGAAGTTCACATGGAGGCAGGGCAACAGGGAGCTGGAGCGCCTCCTAGCGTCGTTTTCGACGGGGCGCCGGCGGCCTGGAATGCATGAGGTCGACACGGCGAGCGCGAGCTAGAGCGGGGTTGGATGGGATCCAGGCGCCAATGGGTCGGGCGAGCTCAAGGTTGAGAACACCGACGCCTCGGCCTCGGCGTCGACACGGCAGAAGCAGTCCCTTTTTGAAGTCCAGAGAGCTCAGGTCGTTGGAGGCGCCGGCGCAGTTCTCTATGCAGCTCCTCGATGAACGCGGCATTAGCATGTCCTAGCAGTAGACAGCGACCTGAGCGCTACCATCGTCGTCGCACATGACAACGAAGTGTCGCGGGGAGGCGGAATGAGGTCACTGATTTGGTAGAAGTGGGGGACGACGACGATGGCCTCCTCCATCTCCGGGCAACGTCCGCAGAAGGACTCGAGATGCTTCTGCATGCGCCACCAGAGACCGTCGCGGTCTGGGCGGCCACCGCAGACAAGACGTGGAGAGGAGAGAGGGTGGTCCGACATCGATGGAGGCGACGCTGTTGCAGTCACTGGCGACGCCGCAGACGCTCGGCGCTCCCTCACGCGGACCCCTCTTCGTCCGGCCCGACATTCCAACGATGGCGAGATAGCAGGCCGGCTATCTGGGTGCATGGCCGACGCCACCCGCGTCAACCTCCATAGCCAGCCACCACTCGCGCTCGGCCTGCTAAGATGACACCCACGTCCAGCGCCGGCAACCGGAACGCCCACAGGTCCACCATGGTCGACTCCAGGTCCTCGGCCCTCACGTCGCTCATCACGTCCGGGGCATTCTGCATCAAGAATCTTCCCCAGCCGGCGATGAAGCGGTAGGCCTCGTTACAGCCTAGCTTCTTGCAGCCGAGCACGGGCCTGTCGCGGCGGTCACGTCGTAGGCCTGCAATTGCACGCATGGGTTCTCCTCCGAGTACCAGGACAACAATGAAACCACAGGCAATACCACAGAAGGAGAAGCAGCCTATTTATACCCGCATAGCACGCATAAGGACTCTAGAGAACACAAGAAAATCAACAACGGCAGACTCTAGAAAACACAAGAAAATCGGCACCGTCGTTGAATTTATTTGCATGTCTTCCACGTATTCATTTAAGCCTCAATACAACGCCTCCTTGTCGCTCTTGCATGGGCAACCAAAGCGGCACCGAGCGGCATGCACGGACAACGACTATGCAACGCCTCCTTGTCACTCTTGCATGGGCAACCAAAGCGGCACCGAGCGGCATGCACGGACAACGACTATGCAACACCTCCTTGTCGCTCTTGCATGGGCAACCAAAGCGGCACCGAGCGGCATGCACGGAAAACGATGACAAAAGAAAGCGACATAACGGTTGGCCAACAGTGGCATGAACAGAAAGCAACAGATCAACTGAACCAGCAGCAGGCGGAAGACGATCCGATGACCAATTGAAACACGCCGAAGCATCGAAGCAGAAACATAGCAAACCGATCACATCAGCCTACCCCACATGCAGTGCAAAAAAGCTAAGTCCACCAAGGCAATGGCCACACCAGTTCAAGAAATTTTAACCAAATAGCTGAATACACAAGTCATTTGAACACCACCAGGTACCAAAAAAAGGGCAGGTGTCACAACCAACATTCACTATGGGTCATTTTCATACAAGTGGTTTAATCTCAAGGCAAAATCCTTGCCTGGAATAGAGGCTTGGGTATAGCAGCCAGACCAGTCGCGCCTATTATTGCACGAGTTTCTGTTTTGCAATGCCTTTTCATGTAATATATACTAGATCATTGAAGGCGCGCGTTGCTGCGCCCGTCTACTTTGGCACTACAATGTTAGTGATAGAAGGAATTATATTAGAGGTATTATACTCTAGCAAAATTAGTATATGAATTATGATATAACACGTAACTTAATTAGTAATTTTTTTGTAGGAATATGTTAGTGGAGTCCAACCAGGCAGTGACGCAGCAATTTTGCGTGTGATACAAAATTTAAACATTATTAGGCTGACATTATTATTATTATCATCATCAATCAATTATTAAGGTAGTATAACTAATTCTCAAACAACAAATAGGTGGTATTTTCCCCATAAATCACATCTTGCCCAAAAAAAATTGTGCTCTATTAGTACGTCAACGCCCGAGCACCCGTATGTTGCCATGCACATCTATTTTTCCGGTAGCGTACAAAGAATTTATTTAAATATATACAATGAAACGTATAGCAAATGTCTCCTGTAAGATAAATCACCAAATCCTGACCATAGGTGTGTTCTTATCATAAGTTTTAGCGAAAACACAGAGAACTCTGAAGGCGACACACTATCAGCGGTGAACGACCTCTCTAAGCACTAAAATCATAAGCACATAAGTCACATTGTGCAATCTTGGTTTCTCTTGTTGATTGTACTTGGTTGGTTGTTTGACCTTCTGATCATAAGGCACACATTTTTCCTTATTTTACTGCAGTTTATTGATTGGTGGTTGTGTAAACTGGTAAATTCATCAAAATTTAGTAGTTTCGGTCCTCCTACATCAGACAAATATATTGAGCGACAAAACAATACATATACCAATTGAAAAACCATGCTTCGAAAGGTTTAAGAAGAGTATTTCTTCAGATATCAAGCCTGAATTCGCAAAAAAGAGTTAATGTATGTTTCAGAAAATAGTTACACACAAGCATGCTTACTAAGAAATGCATTATCATATCATGGACTGGCATATATCAGCAGCTCTGAAAAACTTGCAGAAGCAAAAATAGAATGCAATAGAATAAAACTTACTGTTGAAGTACAAGGAGACTAATTCATATATGAAGTCATCACCTGCATGTAGCCGTATTAGAATCACAACGTTGGTGAGGGTAATCTTCTAAAACAATGTGGGTAATAACCTAAAAGGTATTTGTATTGTTTAAGGATTGGGCAATGTCAAGAATATATCATGATGTGAAATTAGCACAAACTTTTGGAATTTGCTAAATCATGTCAAAGAAAAGTAACTTATGTAGTAAGTGTTATGCTGACCTCCATGGCTAGCATCTACTTCCAGATCAACTACCGAGAAAGGTTGCCTCAGAGTACTTAAGCTCGCCTGCTGCAATCACATCATATTTCTCATGAGACCAAGTTATAAACTCGTACTTCAAATACATAAAAATTGGACTGGCATGCACAAACTACATTTAAATTAAGCCTAATGCCACTAATAATTGTAACCTCTCTATATTAGTATATAAGCCGAGTGGTAAGACATATAGCAATAACATAACTTGGCATGGAAAAAGCATATGATGACACACACACACACACACGCACGCACGCACGCACGCACGCACGCACGCACACAATTATCATGACGAATGAAAGTATACAAACTAGTATTTTTTTGCAAAATATACAACTACGTATACAACTACTAAGAATATTCAAAACAGTAAATCTTGTCACTTCCACTTGTCAACATTATTTGTCCATACTGATTCCTTAAATGCAAAGCATAGGCATACTTGGCATGGTCATACATTCTACATGCGATATTGAATTTTAGATTCTTTCTGTATGAGTAAACAGTACAGAAAATAACGTCCTTTCCTAAAAGAAAAATAAATAAAATCGTAACATTTGATAGGCACAAATCAGCAAAGTCGACATATTCTGTACAATTACAATAATAGAAGAACCTTGGAATATATTGCCAGTACAGAAAATAGCTTCCTTTCATAAAAGAAAAATGGGTAAAATCTTAACACTTGATAGGCACAAATCATCAAAGTCGACGTATGCTATACATTAATAAAAAAAAAGTCTTCACATGTTATTTTCTTCAGACAAGCGAACATATCTTGTACGTACATTAATAAAATAATATATTCACATTTATTTTCTTCAGCCATGTGATCAACTGAAGGAACAAAGTTTGTCCATAAGCATTATTCGTGTGAACCCAAAAGTAAGCATAATTAACAATCTCACAGACATCCATGAGAAATTTGTGGCACATAAAAAATTGTGGGAGGGGGCAGGGGGTGCTCACCGTGGCCACAGGACACCACCACTTTGTCGATCTTTCTCCCACCTGCCTCACGAATCCACACCAACCAGCGGCAAGGTGTGGGTGTGTGCTCATAATCCACACCAACCATCTCGAGTTTATGCAATATTTTTCAAAATTATGAAACATAAAACTAAAAGTTGCATAAGCTGGCGAATATATTAGACATAAAAAATGTTGTAACAAATTGAATATAGTTTTGAGCCTCTTGTTTGGTTTCATCTATACGCTGCATTCAACATGGATCAGTATATGAAATACCAATTAGCTTGGACTAATGAGTAGCTAGAGCATGTGTGAAATCTGAAATGAATCAATAGCCATCTAAAAATTTAAAATGTAAGCTTGATCAAAAAATACTTACATGAATCAAGAGACATCTTCCAGAAGGCCAAATAAGCATATACTCCCTCCGTTCCTAAATGTAAGTCTTTTTAGAGCTTCCACTATGGACTACATACGAAGCAAAATGAGTGAATCTACACTCTAAAATATGTCTATATACATCCGTATGTAGTTTGTAGTGAAATCTCTAAAAAGACTTACATTTAGGAACGGAGGGAGTACATGCCAGCAGGATTCAGAAAGCCACAGAGGAGACACGGGGCAAGGAGAAAACAGGAACATGAGTACAGTACCGACTAATGCAGGCGGGCAGAAAATCTATGCCTTCTGGTTGACTGGACCGTGTACCTCTGCTGCTTAGAAATTGGATATGTGTAGAGATGGCAATACAACCAGGAACTCAATTACTTGAACTGAAGATCAAATATCCACATTAGAATTCCCATATGCAAAACTGAATCTGCACAGTATATACAAATAGTTACATGACTGACGTGTAAATTAGTACTGTGAAGTAGGAGTTCAACCACAGTACCTTGTACCAAAAAATCATACATATGAAATGAAAGGGGAAGGGAAACGTGGATGCTTACCATCTGGTCACCGGCCAACGAACACAACGCAAAGACAACGACTGCAAAAATTGATAGAACCGGAGGGATAATCCTACTGCCTGGTTGTTGTTAAATTCAGAAAGGGCGTTAGCGGCATCGTCATGAAGTGAAATGGAATCAGGTGTGTAGGGCAGAGTTTCGCGATATACCTTAGCCTTGACCTTCTCCCTGTGCCTAGCTGTCAAATGCATCGATAGCCGGGACATCAAACTGGAATCAGGACGGGAGAGGTCTTGACCGCGCCGTTGTCGTTGCCTGCCCGTTACCTTCAAGGACGTCTTCATCAAGGGGCGTCCGCTGCCGCTGCTGCCGCCGCCTCAATAGGGTTGCGAGTGTAGTGCTGCCCTGTTGCATCTTCCTTGCGCATCGGCGGCATCTCGCTCAAGCTGGCAGCACATCAATGATTCACCCTCGGTCATAAGAGGGAAGGGATCGGGAGGGATGGGGTTTGGGGATGAGTGGAAACAACGGGTGCAAGAGTAGCAGCGGCCCAGAGGGAAGAGGAGATCAGCAGAGGTGGCGGCGGCGTACCTAGGGAAGAGGAGATCAGCAGAGGTGGCGGCGGCGTACATCGTTGTGCCTCCTTCTCTCGTACTCTTTTTTTAGTCGTCCTTCTCTCGTAGTCTTTTTCTCCGCATCGTGTCAATTCGCTCAGTGCAGGTCTGTAAGGAGGTTGCTAGAGGCCCATTAGGCCCAATTTATCTGGAGCGCCCAAAAAAGCGACGGGAGCAGCGGCCCATGATGCTTAGCGGTCGTTATTAGCGAACACAACCGATTAGGAGTGATTCACAGCTCATCCAACAGCCAAAAATGCTTCAAACTGACGATCAGACGGCCGGGAGCGCTGATGCCTGAGAGGGCTGGAAAAGTGCTCAGTTTTAATATATCTTAATGGATTTTATGCTTGAGAAGTGTGTGCTGGCTGTTATATTTGTGGAGACATTTTTTTTTCTCAAGAGAGGAGTAAATGAAATCTTGGGCTTTGACTGTTAATCTGATTTTGATGGTTGTAGGGTTTTTTAGTTGCATCATAAGACATTATTTCTGAATTGAAATACACTGGTACGTGTGGTGAACATCCTTGTTGAATGGAAACAACTCATGTTGCTCATTTGATTACAAGTATTCTCTTCGCGAACCATGCAGTCATTTTCAATTGGAGGGACTGTTGCCCATTGTTTTCAGGTTATTATGTTGGTCCAAGTATGTTCTTCATTGATCCTTCACTAGATCATTGATGGCGCGCGCTGCTGCGCCCGTTTATTTTGACTATAAAAGGATGAAAATGTACAAATGAAGGTACACAAGTATTAGAGAGACTACAAATCTTTGGGCATGCATGCTGCATGCATATGCTTACCATTGTGTGTCGAAGAGGAATATTCACATTCATTATCTCACATTGCTGTGAAATATTGGATTGTGCATCAAAGCATAGAACAGTGGCAGCCAAGCATTAATTAGCATATGGCATATATCAAATGCTATCAACTAAGAAAGACCAATTGTACCTATTTTTTTTCTTCTGAATGTGACAACACTTCAACTTTCATTAATATAGAGATTTTCAGCTATGGTTATCTCAGCTACAATCAAGAATCACCAAGGGACCCCAGCTCCAGAAAATAACCTTGAGAGTCCTCTTTATTTGAGTGGTTTCAAGGAGACAATACCAGCCTGCACATCCTTCCTTGTGTTTGCAGTACAATAGTTCTTGAACACGGGCTGCAGTATCAAACATATGGTTCAAAATGGATGCTAGTTCTACATCTGTTTTTATCTATCTTTCATTTGGACTATTAAGTAGAGCCTGCAATGCACAATGAGAGTTAATCTAGGCAGAATACCATGAATTTACTACAAATTGATGAACTTAATATTTTCCAAGCATAGAAAATTATGACATAAATGGCAACTTAAAGGACACCAAGCCATGCTGCTAGAGGCCCATACAAGACATACATGGCACTTCAATTAAGTTTAATATGTGCCTGTTTAAGGAGACATAATCTGAGTGATAAACATGTATATCCAAATAATGAGATCAATACTATGCCACAATCCTGTTCCACATCAATCCATTAAAGAAAAATATGTAGATCTTGCACGACAATTTCATTTGACTATTATATGTAACACATATATGTCTGCAAAAAACACATTAATCAAAATAATAGTGTTCAGAATGATAGAAAATGGAGGTGGCTGCCTGGCTGAAAAGGTAAGCAAGGGTGACTTGCTCATAGATCATTTTCTTCAGTATCACTCAAACATCATTACAGAACTACATACCTGAGTAAGAGAGATTGCAATGTCTTGTCAATATGAATGATGGTTACTTGCTCATGCATCAGTAAAATAACAAAATAAATCCTCCAAAGAAGAACTATAAACCCTTCAAAAATAAAGACTAACTATAGTCTGTCGTCCGGCGCCGCACCACAAGTATCCTCTGTCGCCTACTTGTGTGTGGTGTTCTAGTGCGTTTTCCGGTGAGAGATCAATTTGTTCAAGCTAGCTGGCGGCTCGTAAACTGTGTACGTGTGTGTTTGCTACTTTGCTTGCACCTAGAGAAGGAATCAAGGAATCGATCAAGTCACGTTCATGACCTCTGACGCTGCAGCCACCGGAGTATGGGTAGAAGATGTACCATGCTGGGTGGAGGGGACACTGACTCGGCGGCCAGTCCTCGGCTGATGTAGCGTCCTGTCGTCGGATGACGCCGTTGTGCGCCGTCGGAGGACGCGTCCGGCTAGTAAGACACGTGTGCGTCCTGCCATTTACGATGAGTCAGACTGTCGAAGAGGAGTGCGTCCCCAAGGACAGCCACCTCGGCCTTGAGCTCGAACTCGAACCACACGAGAAGGACGCCGTCGTCATGGTCAACATCCAAGTCCCCGCGTCTTCTTCTTGCGGCGATGCGTCATCTGGAAGGTGGAGACACAGTCGCTTGTCCGTCTCAGGGTTCTCGCCGCCAGCATGGCCGGTGGGGATCTGGGCTGAATTAGACAGAGACCACATAAGTATATGTAGACAACAACTGAGAATTGGAACCAGCGCATCACCTTCTACAGCAAAGCTAAAGCATGCTGAAATCTGTAATCGTGTTTTGTAAAAAAGACAGTGAGAATTCTGTGAAGAGGAGATGCAGCAAAAAGGGAGAATTGGAACATCTGGAGTCCGGAGACCTAAGAATCACCATTGCTTATGTGCTAGAGAATGGTTTGAAACAGGGTGGGAAAGGAGCAGCGGCAAGGTTGGGACTTTATAGGCTCGCTTGAATATACAGAGACACGGCTCGCATGAATTTACAGAGACACGATTAAGCTCTCAATCAATCAATTGATATGAATATAAATATGCAATGAAACTGACCTTCCCAGAGCATCGATTGGGACTAATGGCCGATTAACATCTCAATCAATCATCCATCGCGATTGAACTTCAGGACTGTTCGCCGCCCCACCCCATCCCGCCGTGCCGCTCGCGTGCGTGCAACCGAACAGAAAGAGGAGGCGCTGTCCGTCGCGTGTGTGCAACCGAACGAACCTTGGAGCGCAGTCGCCATTGCAATCCAATCCATACTCGGTCGGCACCCAAGTCGGTCAACCATGGTGAGGCGCCGCCACCCAAGGCTACGAGGGAAAGAGACCAGGGTCGCGAGCTGTTAGTTTTAGTTATTCACTTTTGCGTTCGGCGGGGATTACAGGCCCAGTAGGCCCAATTGAACGTCGGATGCCCAAAAATACCACCGGAGCAGCGGCCCAAGAAGCTAGCGCTCGTCAGGAAGCCCGTAAGCGCGATTTGGTGCGATTAAGAGCAAATCGGACGGCTAATGAAGGCTAAAAGTAACAATCCAACGGTTAGAAATGCTAATGACCTGAGAGGGCTGGGAGGGTGCTCAGTTATAATATATCTAAATTTGATAGGTACAGCAGCTCCCCATGATATGAAGACATTGCTTGAGTTGCCTGTGTGGAAAATCTGATAAATGCTGCGCTTTTAGCTTGTTTAAATGATTTGTAATTTGCAGCGCTTTTCCACACGATTTCTTTTTACAACAAAATGTTTGTTTCTTTTACAATTTCGGTTCTGATTTGACCACCTGAGTACTCCACACAAGGTTTGGTTTTCCTAATTTTTTGGGTGGAGTTTGTTTTCTGTCAGTTCTTTGTTTTTCACATTTATTTGTATGCATATTTTTGGGGGTATTATATAAAAAAGGAAAAATAACAAACAGTAATTAGTTCGTACTAGATATTAAATAAAAGGAACAATTAGTCAAGGCAAGTTTCAGCGTTGTGTGTGCTATCGTCACAGAAAGCATGTTTAGTAGAAAAATGACATCAAAGAAGTTCTACAACGACATGTTAGTGGATATCTTTGAAGATAACAATTCGTAGTTTGGATAATCAAATTTAAAATATTTTTATTTTATTTTCATTAATCAAGAACAATACATAGAGCATGTATGCCCGAACACTTGCCACCGATCGACTCATTTAGTTTATCCCTGGCAAAAACGACCGCTTGTCTCTCTACCCATCTACGGAGAATGATGGCAGTGCAACCTCCCCATAGAAGTGATTTTAACCTAAAGGAATGTAGCAAACCAACCTCTGGTTAAGATGGTTAGGTGAACAGTGGTATTCTCAACTCATTAGGATTTAAATCCTGGTGCTTGCATTATTTTTGAATTTAAGGCGATGCGCTTTTAGTGGGAGGAGACGTTCCCGCTCAGTCTCTCGGAGGTGCTCATTTCTACTTCTAATGAAGCAGTTGGTGAATAGTCTCCACGGTTTATTTTCGTTGAATTTTTTTCGTCTCTCCTCCCACCACCCCCTCCCATCCTAGTCCATCGGTTTATTTTTCTCTCATCTTAGGAAACAAATAACAAATTTTTAAGAAACAAATAATATATTTGAATCTAACTTTCCTAACTTATCTAAATCAATTGATTTCTCTCATTAGTGAAATTTGTTTTAGGAAACAAATAACAGACTCGTCACAAACTTTTCTCCCAATAAATAGTTTCTTAACATTTGCAAACTTTCCTAATTAGACACGTCACAAACGGGTAGATACTGATATCATGTTACCAAACAATAAAACCCCATTTGCATAGAAATCGGTTCAAAATCTTAACTTTCCTAAACTTTTACCTTTCCTTGATAACATCCAATATTTTCTATGTTTTCCACCTATTGAAGAAAATCACCCCTCCATCAATATTAGCATTTTTTTGGGAATGAGATCTCCGGGTTATGATTTTTTTACGATTATTTCCAATTGTGACCTCACCTTCCGCTCCGGCTCCTTCTCGCATAAACACCTCCACCACAGCCAGCTGACGCCACCCTAGACCTCTTGCCTCTCCACACCTTCTCCGCCATCTCCTCCTCGTACTCCATTGACAATCCCTCCGCCACGTTTGTCCACGGCGGTGTCGAGGGCATGGCGCAACAGCGTACCAGTGGTAGAGCATCGCATAGCAGCAGGAAGAAGCACGCAGTAGGCGCGGCCAACGGTGGAGGGCAGAGATGCGGCCGGCGTGGCTGAGGGGGCGGCCAGCAGAAGATGGCCGCGACAGGAGGCAACGCGAGGCAGGGACGCGACAGCGGGGCGAGCGAAGGGATAGGCGGCAACAGACGGGGCGAGCGCAGCCATCAAGAGTGTAACACGCGACCAGGGTGTGCGTCGCGCGGGGCACAGTGGTGCGGTGGCTGTGGCGAGCGTGATGGCAACGGCGGGCGCGACAGACGCGGTGTGGCACGTGCGTGGGCATGGAGAGCCAGAGAGGGAGTGGCCCCACGGGCGCGGAAGAAGAGCTGAAGGCTCGGGCATGGGCGCACATAGGAGCGGGCATGTGCCACGGGGTCAATCCGAGGAGCTCAGTGGCTATCCCTGCAATGGCCATTGAGGACGGCGGTTCTCGGCCATGGCGAAATACCTAACGAGAGCAAACGAGAGGGGAAACTGGGGAAAGGCAAGAGGAGATCACGGCGGTGTCAATGGCACCCTAGGGGAAGGCAGGGGAGCTCGAGGCGGCGCGGATCAAACGGCAATGTCGCGGTGGCCGAAGGTTGAGGAAGACGGCAACGACGTCGATCTGGGGGTGCTGGACTTGATCTCGTTGGCACAGACGAAGTAGCGGAGGCATTCGGAGCTCCTCGACAAGCTCCTAGCCAGCAGGGAGGGCAGTGGCCGTGTGGACGGGGTCGGTCTTGATGGCCGTGGCATCTGACTTCGTCCAGATCACCGGGATCGAGCGAGCGAGGAGGAGAAGTGGATCTTGGAGGGGGCGTCGAGGAGGAGTGAGGCCATGGGGGCAGGAGAGGCAGGGCGTCACCCTTATCCATTCCCCTTCGATGCCGGTGAGGTGGTCGGGCGGGAGCCTGGCTCTGTAGCGATGGGCTCGGCGAACATGAGAAGACGACCGTGCGGGTACTGGACCACTGGGCCGGTTCGGTGGCAAGGCCGAGGGGTAGGGGGAATCCCCTTTTTCATCGTCCTTTTGGTTTTTAATGTATTCTAATCCGTTTATCCTTTTTAACACCGTTTTCTATTTATTCTTTTATCAACTAAATGGATTTTGTTAATTGTGAAACTATGCACACAATTCGAGCACAATATTTTTAGGTGGCACGAAAAGTTTGGGGCCAAAAGGAAATACATAAAATTAAGTTTATATTCAATTGGTTATTTTAACTACTGTTGGACCTCTTATTAATTTGACAAGATTTAATTTTTGGGTCAAATAATGTTGGGCTCAACATGTCAAAGATCAGTGGAATTTATAGAATATGCTGAACATTTTAGTTTTACTATTTGATGATCAGTTGAGGTGTTACATAATCTTCCCATTTCTGAAATTTCATTGTTAAATGATTGGAGAATATATCACACTATCCATTAGTTCAGTCAAGCTCACCACAAGTCCACACATTATTGTCAATTGAGTAAGTCTTATTGACGGGGAGAATATGCTATGTGTGTGTTAGAGAGAGAGAGGGGGAGAGTGTGTGTGTGTGTGAGGATTTGATGGTAAAAGGTCACCAATGTCGTAATATTGAACTTTTAAAGTTAATGTGGCCCCGTTGCAACGCACGGGCGTTCTTCTAGTAGGGGTAGGGTGTATGTGTGTGCGTTCATAGGGACGAGTATATGCGCGTGTATATGAGCGCTTGTGTCTGTACTGATGGTAAAAAAACCTAAAGGAATGTACAATACTACTGTACAACATGTAGTAGCTCTCCATATCAATAATACAATATAAATCCTACAATGGTATGTCCGTTAATAGTACTCCCTCGTCCGGAAATACATGTCGCAGCTCCGTTCGAAAATACTTGTCAAAGGAATGGATGTATCTAGACGTATTTTAGTTTTAGATACATCCATTTTTAAGCATATTGGTTGTGATTATAAGTGACAACATGCATACAACAACAAACCACTATCTATGAGTTGATCGCAAAAACCCTACATTTTGTCAGTAGAGTTACAAACATTTTCTTTCCATCTCTTCTTCCTCTTTCTTCCGACCCGCCAAAACTTTAGGGGGCCCTTTTGATATAGTTCGATGCAAAACTATTTGCATGCCCTCAGAATTAGCATTCTCTATTAAAAAAATAGTTAGCAAAAAATTAATAACCAAAACAGAAAGCCTCGGGCACAAATCCTGTGTACCTAAATCCCTCTATTTTTTTCTCTCAACATGGACACATCTCACATACTATATTTCTCTCAAAATCCATAGAAAATGGTACTTCCTCTGTAAACTAATATAAGTCATTTTATATCTCTCAACATGGAAATATCTCACATACTAGATTTTCCCTCCAAATCCATAGAAAATGATACTTCCTCTGTAAACTAATATAAGACATTTTATATCAATACAATTATCTTATATTAGCTTACAGAGGGAGTAGTTATATTGTTTTTCAACATGCATATATTACAACTCACCATCTTTGCCACATCATCAATCCCACTGCTTCTACTTCTCCCAGCATGCATGCAAAATGCTGCATTCATTCTATGCAACTATATAATAATCAAATAGAACAAATCATATGGCATTTTAGTTGTTGTAGTTAAGAGTAATTTTTCGTCTAAATTTTAATTCTCATATCCAAATTCCTGACAACAAAAATCCAAGCAAAATATATTGTAACCAATTTTCGTAGCAACTCAGAGAGAGCAACTAACTGAAGGTTACCCGTTGCGGAGGGCCTCCAGTTGTCACTGAAAGTGCTAGTATTCGACTAGAGGGGGGGGGGGGTGAATAGGCGATTTTTATGAAAGTCTTCAAAACATGGGTGCTTTGAAGACAAACAATAGAAATGAACCTATTGATATGCAGCGGAAGGTAGACTACACTAGACAAGTCATAGTCAAGTAAGCAATGTAGTGAAAGCACGAAGACTATCAGCAGCTAGGTAGCATGGATCTGGATGGAACATAGTATGAAGCCAAACAGTAAATAGTCTTCACGCAGTGAAGTCAATCAGATTAGGCAAATGGGCAAAGACTTCACGAAGACAAACTGTAAGTAATGAGAGAGGAAGGATAGAACCAGTTGCTCGGAGAGGACAAGTGGTTTGTTGGACCAGTTCCAGTTGCTGTGCCAACTATACGTCTGGTTAGGGAGGCTGAGATTCAACTCAGAAGACCGCGTCTTCACCTTATTCCCCTTGATCTAAAAACACTTAGTCCTCGCCCAATCACTCTGGTAAGTCTTCAAGGGAGACTTCCAAACCTTCACAGACTTCGTTCACCGGCAATCCACAATGACTCTTGGATGCTCAGAACGCGACGCCTAACCGGCTGGAGGATTCACAGTCCTCAAGTGTAATAAGTCTTCAGATCACGCGGACAGAAAGAGTTTAGTGACGCCTAAAACTCTTGGGCTCTAGGTGTTTTGGGCTTTGTCCTCGCAAGAATTTCTCTCTCAAAGGCTTCGGAGGTGGGTTTCTCTCAAACAACAAAAGCCGTGCACTAACTCTGAGCAGCCACCAATTTATGGTGTAGGGGGTGGGCTATTTATAGCTAGGAGGCACCCGACCTGATTTGTCCAAAATGACCCTGGGTCACTAGGGAACTGACACGTGTCCAACGGTCAGATTTCAAACACACGCGGCAGCTTAGCTTGGGCTACAAGCAAAGCTAGCTCATCCAGCTCTGGATAAGATTTGCTCTCATTGTCTTCGCTCGAAGACATAGAATTTGGTTGAGCATCACTTCAGTCACTCTGACTTTGTTCACTTGGACCCCACTTAACAGTACGGTGGTTCCTATGACTCAACAAAGAAGAAAAGGAAACTACGAAACAACTATGTCTTCACACTCCATAGTCTTCATGTGATGTCTTCTCTTGTCATAGTCTTCAATGTGAATATCTTCACGGACCACCATTGTCTTCAATGTCTTCACACATTTTTAGGGGTCATCTCTGGTAGGTAAACCGAATCAATATGGGACTACTACCTGTGTTATCCTACAATTCTCACAAACACAGTAGTCCCTCAACCAAGTTTGTCATCAATACTCCAAAACCAACTAGGGGTGGCACTAGATGCACTTAAAATCTCCCCCTTTTTGGTGATTGATGACAAACTGGTTGAAGTTTTCAACGGAGATAAAAGTATGTGAAAGTTTAGTGTTGTGAGTATTGTCTTCATACATATGACGAGGCTCCCCCTGAAGATGTGCATATAAATGATTTTCTTTTGAATGCAAATGCACATGGCAGGTTTTGCTTTGTGGAGGCCATCTTCAAAGTGTGAAGACAGTACATTATGCATATAAGTAGATAATGAAGATAATGATATGCATAATGGAAAATGGATGTCTGCAGAATGACTTCATGCGGAATTTATCATCGCAACACAGAGTAGTAGAAAAAGTAGCAGACGACCATTGAGTTTAAGTGTTACAACTCAAAGAACCACATGTATCAAAACACGAGAGTTGTAAAAACTTGGCAAAATAATGCAGCCACCCATAAGGACCCGCTTGAAGACTATCAACTCATATGCTTCCCCCCTTTTGTCAGTAATGACCAAAAAGTTTTGAAGACATAGAGCATCTACTCATTCCCAGAAGGAGCAAATGGTGGAGCAGGGTCGACGTTGGAGTTTGGTGGTGCAGAGGGGCCTGGTGCAGAGTCGAGATGCAGTGTAGCCATGGTCGGTGAAGTGGCGTCGTCTTCTTCATCAACGACATTCGCAACAACAGTTGCAGCCGAAGATGAATACTCCGAATCTTCAAGTGAGGGAGTGCGGCGCCAGCTTGCATTTGGTGGAGGCCTGGAATCAAACTTGAAGCTTTCGGTGAAGTCATCTGCTCGAAGATCATGTTCATAACATAGCAGAGTTAGGCTCTTCCAGGACCGCCACACATTCTCATGGGCAACAAATGAGTTCTTGGTGGCCAGATTGCGAATGCGATTGATATCCACCAAGAGACTATGCATCTGATGCTTCAGCCAGTCGTGGTGCTTGTCCTGCTTCTGATGTAAGGCTAGAAGCAGCTCTCGATCATTGAGTACACGAGAACGCTTCCGAGGCCTTTGAGCAATTGTACTGGCAGTGGCTTCGGTATTTGCTCGATGAGGCATACGCACATTGCCGGCCAGAGGATAAGCAGGAACAGCAGCATTTGGAACATGAACTCCTTCTATGGGTTGTGTGAAGCTTTGATGATCAGTGTTGTGAAGATATATCGGCTCCTTGGCAGGCTCAGGGTAGATGGCTTCAACTAAGAGATCAACCTTAGGCAGAAAGACAAGATGGTTGCGTGCTGAAGGCTGATAGTTGATAGTAGAATGAAGTTTGATTAGGCGCATTACCCATGGAGCATAAAACTTCAGGGCAAATAGATCAATACCAGATGCAGCTAGTTGTCTGATGAAAAAATCCTGGGAGTTGAATCTGACGCCATTGACAATATAGAATACCAAAGTCTTCATAGTGCCTTCAAGTTTGACTTTAGAAGAATGTCCCTTGATTAGCCATAGAGTACGCCTCACTATATGATAGACTGTGCGGGGCAAGTACTCGAGGTCCTGGACAAAAAATACCTTGAGATATTTTGCATCTTGAGGCAATGGCTTCATCACGCTGAGCATCTGACTCATATTGGGTTCAGGCCTCTGAAAAATACTCTGCAGTCCTCCTCTGTGACGCTGACAACCAGGCTCATACAATTCACCTGGAGTGGGCAGGGAGGTAAGCTCGATGATGTCTTGAGCTTTAGCTTGATGGTGCACATCACCTGTCATCCACTCGAGGATCCATATCTTCGGATCCCGGTTGTAGCCAAGAATGTGAAGAGTAGCATAGAACTGCAGCAGAAGCTCTTCATTCCAGTGCTCTTTGACTGTGACAAATTCCAGAAGGCCAACATCCCGAAAGCAGTCCAGAGCTTCTTCAAGATAGGGGAGCCCAGCAATAGCTTCACAATCAAGACACATGTGAGGAAAGATTCGCTCTTGATTATAGAGGACGCAGGAGTAATAGCTGCACTGTTGATGGCTCCAGAAGTGATCTGAAGAGATCTTTGGCTTCGAGTATGGATTCTTATCACTGTCAAAGAAGGTATCGTTTGCTCTGAAGCTATTGACACTGAAAGATCCTGGTGATGTAGCAGCACTAGGAAGCCTTGGCTTCTGAACCTGTGGTCACTGCTGCACATGATAATCATATTGCGGTCCGGAACCAGTGGGAGGAACCAAGATTGGCCAGCGAACTGTGACCAACTCCCCCTCACGATTGTAAGCTGTTTACATAGTGTGAGGCCTTGGGGGAGGAACAACGCCGTTAGTGCAGACCGACGTCACAGAAGCTTCAGGATTCACATTAGCTTCAGGCACAACATTAGCTCCAGGCTCCACATGATCTTCAGCCAAGACAGGGTCATTGGCTTCAGCAGTGTTTGTGGCAGCCTCATTGTTCTCAACCTCCATATGGTCAATGACCGGAGGGTCTTGCACAATCACATTCTCCTCGAGAATGACTTGATCTAGGGCAGGGGCTGTGGCAACTCTCTCTTCTCTTCTTTCTTCTTCTTCTTCATCAGCTGATGCAGTCGGAATGTCTTCAACAGCTTTGGCTTCAGATTCTGGAACCGTCACAAAAGGATTCTCGTTAGGTAACACTTGACGTGCTACTGAACTGGATTGTTTGTTAATCTTCTTCTGGGATGGTTGACATGGAGACTGATGGCCTGAGCCCTTTGCAAAGCTGTTGGAACACGGGCGACGCCTTTGACGATGGAGTGGTCTCCATGTAGTTGTCGTCATTCACCACTGGGTTGGTGACTTGCACTGGTGGAGTGCGGGGTGTTTGATCATGAACATGTGTTTCTTCTTGCGGGCGCTCAGCCCATGAATCATCTTGAGAAATTGGCGTCAGTGGACGACCAATGCTGATGTATTCGTTGCTCATTGGAGCAGGCGATGATACCAGGTGGTGCTCGAGTTGAGGAAGGACTTCATCATCAAAAACATTGTCTTCATGACCAATGTCTTCAGCTGCGTTGGGGTCAACAGCTGGAACTTGTTCTTCTTCATGAGCCTCTGTGGAAGCAGGCTGGTGGATGATACGTCTCCAACGTATCTATAATTTTTGATTGTTCCATGCTATTATATTACCCGATTTGGATGTTTATGGTCTTTACCTTACACATTTATATCATTTTTGGGACTAACCTACTAACCGGAGGCCCAGCCCGTATTGTTGTTTTTTTTGCCTATTTCAGTATTTTGAAGAAAAGGAATATCAAACGGAGTCCAAATGCAATGAAACCTTCGGGAGAGTGATTTTTGGAACGAACGTGATCCAAAGGACTTAGAGTGCAAGTCAAGAAGCAGCCGAGACGGCCACGAGGGTGGAGGGCGCGCCCCTATCTCGTGGGCCCCTCGGGCGGCCATCGACCTACTTCTTCTTCCTATATATACCCACGTACCCCGAGAACATTAGAACAAGCCACGAAAACCTAATCCACCGCTGCAACCTTCTGTATCCGCGAGATCCCATCTTGGAGCCTTCACCGGCTCTCCGCCGGAGGGGGAATCGACCATGGAGGGCTTCTACATCAACACCATAGCCCCTCCGATGAGTTGTGAGTAGTTTACCACAGACCTTTGGGTCCATAGTTATTAGCTAGATGGCTTCTTCTCTCTTTTTGGATCTCAATACCATGTTCTCCTCGATCTTCTTGGAGATCTATTCGATGTAACTCTTTTTGCGGTGTGTTTGTCGAGATCCGATGAATTGTGGGTTTATGATCAAGTTTATCTATGAGAAATATTTGAATCTCCTCTGAATTCTTTTATGTATGATTGAGTTATCTTTGCAAGTCTCTTCGAATTATCAGTTTGGTCTGGCCTACTAGATTGATCTTTCTTGCAATGGGAGAAGTGCTTAGCTTTGGGTTCAATCTTGCGGTGTCCTTTCCTAGTGACAGCAGGGGCAGCAAGGCACGTATTGTATTATTGCCATCGAGGATAAAAATATGGGGTTTATATCATATTGCATGAGTTTATCCCTCTACATCATGTCATCTTTCTTAATGCGTTACTCTGTTCTTTATGAACTTAATACTCTAGATGCATGTTGGATAGCGATCGATGTGTGGAGTAATAGTAGTAGATGCAGGCAGGAGTCGGTCTACTTGTCACGGACGTGATGCCTATATACATGATCATGCCTAGATAATCTCATAATTATTCGCTTTTCTATCAATTGCTCGATAGTAATTTGTTCACCCACCGTAATACTTATGCTATCTTAAGAGAAGCCACTAGTGAAACCTATGGCCCCCGGGTCTATATTTTATCATATAAGCTTTCAATCTACTTTTATTTGCATCTTTACTTTTCCAATCTATATCATAAAATACCAAAAATATATTTATCTTATCATACTATCTCTATCAGATCTCACTTTCGCAAGTGGCCGTGAAGGGATTGCCAACCCCTTTATTGCGTTGGTTGCGAGTTCTTTGTTTGTTTGTGTAGGTGCGTGGGACTTTTGAGGAGCCTCCTACTGGATTGATACCTTGGTTCTCAAAAACTGAGGGAAATACTTACGCTACTATTGCTGCATCACCCTTTCCTCTTCAAGGAAAACCAATGCAAGCTCAAGACATAGCAGTGGAGCACAACGCATCGTTCTTGATTTGAGGCAGCAGGAGGAGCAACTGAGATGGGTTCAACAATGAGTGGCAGAGAGGCCGCAACATGCTCTTTCCTTGAAGACTTAGTTTCCTTAGTCTTCAACATCTTTTTGGAAGGGGCATCATCAGATGCGTTCTTGTGCTTGCGCTTCTTGGCTTCGGCTTCTGCTGCCCTTGTTTTCTTCAGCTCTGAAGCTGCTGAAGGGACCTTAGGCTTCGAGCCTGTCATACTGGCAGGGAAGACAATGCGAGGTTCTACCTGCCTTGGTGCATTTTGGGTCTTAGCAGGCTTCTTCTTTTTGCTTCTTAGCTTCATTGTGGGCTTGAACGCATTTCTGAGCGAGATACTTCATGCGCTCGCGTGAGCCTTTAGCTTTAGTGTGCTTCTTGTGGAACTCCTCCTTGAGGTCATGCAACATCTTCTTGAAGATTTGAACATCTCCTACGCTAAGCTTGGCCACGTTCTTCTTGAAGTGAGCCTTCTCATAATCAATCTTGTTTTTCAGCTCAACAATCTTCTAAGCCAAGGCCAATTCACCAGCAATGGCTCCATGGAAGGTGACGCTGATGTCCACAGGGAGCTGAAGATCATCAATACTGATGTCCTGGTTGTCGAACCACTCATTGATGAAGTTATTCAGAATATCAACATCAAAGAGGGGCAGATCGTTGAAGATTTCCGCCTCTTGCTTGCTCTTGATAAGCATTTCTAGAGCATCATCACCAAGATCTTCATCACTGGACAGATCAATGGCTTCATCTTCGTTGTGCAGCACAGCAAACGGTTTCAGGGGTTGCCCAGTGGCCTTCTTGGGCAATGGCTTCTTGGTCCTCTTGGACACGCGAGATAAGTCTTCAGACTGCACACTAGATTCAGGCGGTGCAGTCTTCAGAGTCTTCCTTGTTGAAGCTTTTGGTGAATAAGATGGCCTTGAAGCTTTTGCCTTCTTCTTCTTTTTCTCCTTTGCACTACAAAAAAAAGACACATCCGTGACATTTTGGGCCAAACGATTTTTTTTCTGTCATACATATGACACTTCTATGACAATAATTGTGACAAAACCCGGTATCATCATAGATGTGGTGGGCTCCTACTTCTATGACAAAAAATCATGACAGAAAATGGGCTTTTCGTCCTGGGTGGGCCGGAGACGCAGCTGCATGACATTCTTTGGGCCGTCCATGACGGAAAAAACCGTGGTAGAAGCGAGGGGGAGGAAAATTTCGGGGAGTTGCCGGTGGTTACGGTGGGAGACCGATGCGCGTTTCTCTCGTACAGGTACGCGTGTGTGTGCGAGGCGTTGGCTCTAACTGAACCCGAGCAAGGCACTGAACCCGAGCGATTGCACTGCAGACTACGCATTACTGAACCCGAGCGATCGATCAATGGCTGTTAACTAAACCCGATGGAGCGATTCCTTCGCTACTGCTGCTAACTGAAGCCGATCGATGTTGCCTCTGGGATGAACAGTGAGTGTTACAGGGGGGGTTGGATGAATAGTGAGTGGTGGCGTCGCCTCTGGATGAACAGGAACCCGTGGTGTGGAGGGCTGGATGAACAGTAGATGGTGGAGGGGTGGCCGTGGAGGGGTGGTTGAACAGGACCCCGTGGTGTGGAGGGCTAGATGAACAGTAGACGGTGGAGGGGTGCCCATGGAGGGGTGGTTGAACAGGACCCCGTGGTGTGGAGGGCTGGATGAATAGTAGATGGTGGAGGGGTGCCCGTGGAGGGGTGGTTGAACAGTAGCCGGTGGAGTAGCGCGCGGTGGAGGCTGGATGAACAGGAGCCCGTGGAGGCTGGAGGAGGTCGACGGTAGCCCGTGGAGGCTGGAGGAGGTCGACGGTGGAGATGAACAGTATCACGTGGAGTCCCGTTTTGCGGTACGCCACACCCCTCCCCCCCCATTTCGACCGTAGCGCTCCAACACAAGTCCGTTTCGTCCGTTTTGCGGTACGCCACACCCATCCCGATCAACAGGACCCCCGTTTCGACCGTAGGAGGTCCGTTTCCTCCGTTTTGCGGTACGCCACACACCTCCCGATCAACAGGACCCCTGTTCCGACTGTAGGAGGTCCGTTTCCTCCGTTTTGCGGTATGCCAGGCCCCTCCCGATCAACAGGACCCCGTTTCGAACGTGGCTGGTCGAACACAAGGCCATTTCCTCCGTTGTGCAGTATGCCAGGCCTCGTTTCCATCGCCTGTTCCATCCAAGCCCTCCCGATGAACACGACCACGCATTCCGTTCCGACCCAGCCGGTTGGCTCCCCATGAACACGACAACGATGCTGTTTCTCTGTTCCGACCCAGCCATGTACGTATGCGCGATAGGCGTTAGAGACCCTGCCCGTATGTACGTACGTGGCCGTATTTTCTTTCTTGCACCCTCGCCGTTGTACGTACGTGTACATGCTACGTGCGCGCCTCTACTATGACACGTGCGCGCCTCTACATCTACGACACGTGCGCGCCTCTACATCGACCAGTATGTACGTACACGTTCGGGACCAGAATGACAACGCTATGTATGCTTCGACCAGGTGGATCCCGACTGTCAGGCACTTCCTTGCGTGCGAAGATGTAGCTGGTGGGTCCCAGCAGTCAGGGGGGCGAATCATTTTTTTGCGAAATACGGTGGCCTGTCCGGTGGGTCCCTGCTGTCAGGTGGAGGAATCATTATTTTGCACGTAATAAGGAGGCACTTCCTTGCGGCGGCCGTGGACCCACCTGTCAGCCTCTCCACGTACAGTCCACATCTGATGGAAGTCGTTCCTTGACCATGTTGACCACGCTACGCCGAGAGCACCACGGCGGTGGACGACGGCGAGGCCTAGGAAGGGGACGACTCGGAGCCGGGGAAGATGCAGCAGTGGAGGCCCACGCGAAGAGGAGTACGAGGATTCACTGGTTCAGCTGCGGTGTGAGGCTGCTGTCGCCGCAGAATAACAGGGGGTGTGGGTGAGTAGAGGGATGGCCTGGACAGCGGTGGGAGTAGTAGGGGGCGGTGAGGCCTCCACGGCATCACAGCCGGCCACGGGAGGCAGGAGCACGCGGCACGACCGACGCTGGTTTGGGCGGCTGGAGCAAGAAGACCAGAGGTTGAAGAAGCACTATGACCGTTGGATGAACATCATACGGTAACAGGAGCTAGAATTGTTCATATTGACTAAGTTGACAAAGCCCTCCGTCCCCGTCAACTTGGTAGGCCCACAAGTCAGCCTCCCACTATGCTGGGTTCCAGCTGGCAGGGGGAGTATTCATTTTTTTGTGCGTAATAAGGAGACACTTCCTTGCGTGCAAAGATAGCTGGTGGGTCCAACATGTCAGCTGGGGGCAGTTTTTTTTCACGAAATACAGAGGCCCTTTTGGTGGGTCCCAGATGTCAGGTGGAGGAATAATTATTTTGCGCGTAATAAGGAGGCACTTCCTTGCTGCGGCCGTGGACCCAACTGTCAGCCTCTCCACGTACAGTCCACGTCTGATGGAAGCCGTTCCTTGACCATGTTGACCACGCCGCGCCGAGAGCACTAGGGCGGTGGACGACGGCGAGGCCTAGGAAGGGAACGACACGGAGGCAGGGAAGACTCGACAGTTGTTTCCCACGCGGACGGGAGTACGACTGTACGAGGGTTTACTGGTTCGTCTGCCCTCGCCGGAGAATAACAGCAGGTGTGGCCGTGTGGGTGAGTAGAGGGATGGCTAGGCCAGCGATGGGAGTACGGTGGGGCGGTGAGGCCTGCACGGTAGCACAGCCGGCCACGGGGAGGAGGGAGCAGGCAGTCCCGCCGGCGCTTGTTTGAGCGGCTGGAGCAGGAAGAGCAGAGATTGAAGAAGCACGATGGCCGTTGGATGGACATTGTATGGTCACTGGAGCTAGAATCTTTCATATTGACTAAGTTGACAAAGCCCTCTGTCCCCGTCAACTTAGTAGGCCCACAAGTCAGCCTCCCACCATGGTGGGTCCCAGCTAGCAGGGGGAGTATTCATTTTTCTGTGCGTAATAAGGAGGCACTTCCGGTGGGTCCGAGCTGACAGCGGGGGGAACGTTTTTTTCGCGAAATACGGTGGTCCATCCGGTGGGTCCCAGCAGTCAGGGGCAAACGTTTTTTTCGTGAAATACAGTGGCCCGTCCGGTGGGTCACAACAGTCAGGGGGGAAACGTTTTTTCCACGAAATACTGGTGGCCCGTCCGGTGAGTCCCCGTTGTCAGGTGGAGGAATAATTATTTTGCACGTAATAAGGAGGCACTTCCTTGCTGCAGCCGTGGACCTAGTTGTCAGCCTCTCCACGTACAGTCCATGTCCGATGGAAGCCGTTCCTTGACCATGTTGACCACGCCATGCCGAGAGCACCAGGGCGGTGGACGACGATGAGGCCTAGGAAGGGGACGACGCGGAGCCAGGAAGACGCGGCAGTGGATGCCCATGTGGAGAGGAGTACGAGGGTTCACTGGTTCGGCTGTGGTGTGAGGCTGCCGTCACCGCAGAATAACAGGGGGAGTGGGTGAGTGGAGGGATGGCCTGGCCAGCGGTGGGAGTAGTATGGCCGGCGCTGCTTTGGGCGGTTGGGGAAAGAAGACCAGAGGTTGAAGAAGCACTACGGCCGTTGGATGGACATCGTTGACCACACCGCGCCGAGAGCACTAGGGCGGTGGACGACGGTGAGGCCTACGAAGGGAACGACTGGGAGCCGGCGAAGACACGGCAGTGGCTACCCACGCGGTGGAGAGTACAAGGGTTGACTGGTTCGACTGCCGTTGCCGGAAAATAACAGGAGGTGTGGGTGAGTAGAGGGATAGACAGGCCAGGGATGCTAGTATGATGGGGCCGTGAGGCCTGCCCGACAGCACTGCCGGCCATGGGAGGCGGGAGCAGGCAGTTCCGACGGCGCTGGTTTGGGCGGCTGGGGCAGGAAGATCAGAGACTGAAGAAACACGATTGCCGTTAGATTGACATCTAACAGTCTGACGCTGGTAGAGTCGATTGTTGACTAAGTTTCTTTTTTAAGAAACCTTGTGTACGCATGAACTTAGTAGGCCCACAAGTCAGCCTCCAAATCTGTGGCAGACAACATAAAGCCCATTTGCTAATTTTTACAATTTGCAGCCCATTTGCTATTTTTTATAATTTGCAGCCCATTTGCTAATTCTTAAGTAATTTATTACAGCCCATTTTCTGCCCAGGACCACGGTCAAAAAGTTCAACCTTATTTGGCATATTTGGTGGAGTCCAAACTGTTGTAATCCTGAAATGATAAACATTTTTTTAAGAACTTATTGATTTGCCAAAAAAATCGTTTTGTTTTTGTAAGCAAATAAGACGTGGGACAATTGAGTTGGTTTAAGGGAAAACCAGTGGAAAAAAATCAGCGCTGGGTGGAAAAAACAACAAAAATAAGAATGTAAATATGAAAAGGGAATTTTATGTGTTTTCAATATAATGATACGTGTATATGAACTAGTAAAACTATAGGTAGAGATTAGAAAACGGATGTAGGACATGCGTTTCAAGAGGAAAATAGAACTGGGCTGTGTGTTTGATTCAGTAACAAAACTGCCTGCGGATGTTGTAAGACAAAATATAACTAACGCTGGTGGGCCAGAGGCCAGTAGATACCTGCTGGATCTTTGTGCCCCGTTGTCGTCATGGGCTGGGCCTGTTAAAAACAAAACCAACCCTGGTCAGTCTACAGCCCAGTTGAAACTTGCTCGACCTGAAAAAACAATATACGTGCTCAATAAACGAGAGAATTCTGCAAGCACAAACTGATAACTGGGACACAACACGGATATTGTTTTTTATCGTGATAATAAATGCATGCACTTGTTTCAAAAAAACTGCAGAACTTGGAATTCAAACGGCGGGTGCTTATGCTACTACCCATCAAATAAAAATCAGGTGCCTGAGAATTTGTTTCAAAACAAATGATTCAGCTTTATATCCACGTCGACCCTCGACATGATGGTTGGAAGCAAATGCAAGTTCATACCAAAAGATCGTTAACAACAATACCAACTTGCGGACGACAAGGTAGTACAACTACCAATACCAAACTACTCCTGGGCTCCTGGCCCTAGTGTTCGTCTGGTAGAAAATCTTGCAGAGTACCAGCTCCCGCTCCTTCTCTTGCTCCAGGTCCCCGATGTGGTACTGGTGCATCACCCAGTTGGTCCTCTGTTGGTCGAATTTTTGTTGGTGTGCAGCACCAGAACCTTTTTTGCTGCCCGTCTGCCGGCCGTTGACCATCACAGGCAAGGTATTGCTGGTCTTGTGCCACATCGCGTGCGTGCCGCACTTCGACTATATCTTGCGATGCGTCCACGTGCCCCTTTTGAACGCCCTGGAATTGCGCTAGAAGAAATGCTTCCTTAGGCCACTCAGTGTGATACCTGCAGTATTGTGGAATACAGGTTTTAGTGTACCTAGTTGGCATTTTCAAAACATCTTTGGCATGTTGCAGTCACTTGTTTCACTTTTTATTAACTGTCAAATTGTAATTGTTTCACTAGGTCTGCGTCTAAAAAGAAAAATAGAGCTATAAACAAAGGAATATGTTTGTGCAAGTAGACGGCCGATCGGTGTCTTACCTAGAAGTATCTCAGGTTGGGTGTAGCATATGCCGTGCTCGTTGTCGATGGTTGGTATGAACAAATCGATGAGAGACTAAAATCTCGCGCTGTCAACACTGACTTTGGCCTCAAGGTGCTCGATCAGCTCCTGATCCGTGGGATCGAACTTGACGCCAGCCGGCAGCATCGGCCAATCCTTCTTCGACTTGCATCGGTAATTGCAGTTATATGGTACTCAATGTATGACCAATCGACTGTTTTAAGTGAATGATGAAAGATTTCGACAGAGTAAAAACTTGCGCTTCTTCGACAGTTGTACGAGAGTAATTGCCATGCCGTTTTGCAAGGGCGCTTGTAAAAACTCTAAACTCTATTATCCTCTTATTTAATGGATGAGGCAAATCTTTTGCCTCTGTTTCGAAAAAAAAAGATTTCGACAGATAAGTGGTACTCCAAATCTGAAGTCCGGAATACCCGAACACGCCGCCGGGATTCTTGTGTCACCTCACGCGCAGCGTGTTGTCACGTCAATTCAATGTGTGGACATGATGAATAATTTGACCAACGTATACTAATATTGCTACTGTACTACTTACTAGTCGTATTTAGTGTCACAATTTATACATAGGTTTAACTAACAAGTACGCACTTGAAGCCTAACCGATATATATGTATATATATGGCTTCTGCACAACATCTCCATCATCATTATCAGTACATCCTACGCAGGTGAGTTAGGATGCACTTGATCCCAGGAAGGTATCCATCCTTCAAACCAGAGGAGTGCTTCAAACTAACAACGGTACATAATATCCAACAAAAGAGGGTCGTGCTACAGCAGCAGAATACATGGCTCAGTCTAGATATCAGCACGAATCAAGTTGTGCATATTTGCTGTTGGCATGAACCACATCGCCGCATGTCGGGTTTGCAAAAGCCATCCATCGCATGGAAGCTTGATGCCTTTCACACACTGAAGATTACCTGGCAACAAGCTGTGTCAACGAATCTCTGGATATGGTGATTCATGAAACCCATGGTATGATGTGTAAACACAGCCCCCCTCGCGAATGGAAGTTGCATAGCACAGTAATCATCGCCGGTGATATGATCGATGATTGGTTGGATGATCGGATAATTGAGCCCGAGGAACAAGGAGTGGTTGCCGAGGCTGTAAACCCGCCTCCAGTTGAATACGCCTGGCCCAATGGAGCTGGGATCTTTCTCGAACACGAAGCAGCCATAGCCATCAATGGCACGAACGCCCCATGCATTGTACTGCATGTGGTTTGATGTAATGGTTTGGTCAATTTGGTATGTGCGAATGAGCATCAAATGACCGCCGTCAGCTGAACGAGCGATAAACCAGCACCCATCGGTTGGTATGATTCCAGGTCCTGGAATCATGAAGGCCAGCGCATTTGCGTCTGCTGCAACAATTCAAATTGGAGACCAAAAGGACAAAAATAAACAATCATGTTCAGAGTATGTGTGGAATTAAGATTATTATAACAGTGACACATATCATAGACAGAGAATTGCAATGCCGTGGTCATAATCATACCCCAAGTTAAAAAATAAGCCAATGGCTTTCATATTCTAGCAACATGTCATGGTTCAAACATCATGTAACAATGAGAGGAAAACAGCTATGACATCGCCTACTCATATTCTACCATAGCACTTACTACTACTATTCTCATATCAACTCTAAGCAATAACATGCGTTGTTATAAAAATCTAGTAAACGAGAGTAACATATAGCAATCATGATGTTATGCTCATAATATGTATTCTAACAATCATTAGGTGCCAATTGTTCTCATATCAACTCTAACAATAACATGTGTGGTCATAACAATCTAGGAAATGAGAGGAACATATAGCAATGATGTGGTTATATACATGCTATGCATTCTAAATTTGTAACAAATGAACATGCAGTCGTATTCATAAGGTAAAGATGAGATGAGATAGAACAATTACACGACGATAGATTCCACCAGTATAGGCGGCCAATCTGTGCGTCGACCGCGTAAACGATGCCATCATGCACTATAGCATCAGACAGAAATGTTGCCTCAACAGGATTGATGATGAGCCATAACCATGTATGGCGACCGGATTCCAGATAGACTAATCCCATGTTGAACAAGGCAATGAGCTTGTAATCCATGTAGTCTTCTGATGGTGTGGGCACTTCGCAGATTACAACTTTCTGCAAACAAAGGTCGAGCCAAAAGCTTGACGCGTCTCGTGCGTAGTAGGCAGGAGTGTCTAGCGGGCCATGAGGCTCGATGTCGGCGGTATCCAACGATGGAAGGGTGATCTCTCGCTGGGTGTAGATATCCACGAGACACCACAGACTACCGGTGTGGTGGATGAGGACGATCCAGTTGGCCTTCATGCCCACCCAGTAGTGGCCGCACATGAAGGATAGGTGGACGGGTAGTGGTAGCATGTCGAGGGGCACCACGGCAACCTCCATAGGATCGTCAAGTCGGTGTATGGGCCACCTGCGAGGATCGGGCATCAGCAAGGAGGGTGTCTTGAAAAGAGCCTGCCGGTTGCAGACGAGTAGACGGTACAAAGACACCGAGCATGCGGCCAGACGGACGGTGCTGAGTAGGTCCATACGACTATAGATCTGCTCCAAGAGAACATCGGGGAGGGAATTCCAATCGCGGCTCTGCCTGTCAGTCGGTTCTGCCATTGGGGTTTTCGGTGCCTATGAGCCAGCGGGGAAGTGGATTCGGGCAGGCGAGCGAAGAAGCTTCTCCTCGTGTGGCCGAGCAGTGAGCGGGGGGATATGGTACGCGCGAGCTACCAAGGAAGATGGCGCGGGCGGGCGAGCAGTGAGCGAGGGTAAATGGTGTGCGGCCGACGATGGGGAAGAGAGGAGGAAGAAGAAGAGAGGAGGAAGAAGAGTGGAAGACGGGGAAGAAAGTGCATTAAATCTCAATTCTACTAGTACTACTACCAGGATATAGGCACCGTCCTCCGGAGTGTAAATAGTTACACCGATGACATGTGGGTCTACCACAAGAGGGCCCATATGTCAGTTAATGGAGGACACAGGTGCGTAGGCGTATTTGCAGAAGCGTGCTCTACTGGCAAACATGATGGCAGTACTGGGTAAGGCTGATTTAGTAACACCAACACGCTGGTTCAGCTTATTAATTACGTGTCCCATCTGCTGCAGCGTGTATTGTCACTTCACTGCAAAGGAATAGTTCTCTCTGACCGAGATGGGGCATGATGGATCGCGAGGATTTCCTTTCTACAGTATCCCTATGCCTCTACGCTCACTTCACTCATTTTGCTCCATACCTAGTCACTTGTTGAAATCTGTAGAAAGACAAATACTTCGTATTTGGGAACAGAGGGTGGCTTTTACTTCGTACTGGAGTATTTGGGAACAGAGGGAGTATCACCATATGGAGGGAACAGAGGAAGTTTGAAATATGAACATGTCAATGGGAGGGAGTAAGCCCATGCAGGCATGCAACATGCAACACTTACACGTACTCCACATGGACGCACGCAACACTCACACACCCATGCGACACATAGCACACGACGCAACACACACGCTCATGCTCAAGTGCTCAACCTACTCCCTACCTCCGTGAAAGACTGTACATTAGAGATTTACACATTGACCAGGGTATAATTAACGCCCAAAAGTAGCAGACTTATGTGTGCATGCGACCATTGAGATAAGAAGATTAAATGAAGGCCGTTGCATGCTGTAATTAAGGATAGACATGTAGCCTATACCTACAGCACAAGTTGGTGCATTAGTCAATCAATATCGATTTAGATTAAAGGCTAAATGCATTGGAAGCGTAGATGTACATCATGTACTACTACACTCTTTGTTTTATAGCCGATGTACACTCTTTGTTGGAAGGCCGAGGGAGGACACGTGCATGCACTCACATACACAGCCAGGGCGGTTCGGGCGCAAGGGTTGGACTCGTGTGGCGCCTGCGTAAAGTTTTGTTTAACTGATTTCTTTGCTCCGCCAACTGATAGGTGGGACCCAGAAACCAGGTGACAATTGAACCAGTCAACAAAGTGCCACGTCGACTATGTGGCCAGTCAGTAGGGTGCAATACGGTGCTCTACGATGAGCTAGTGATCGTATAATCGATGCAAAACTATATATAGTGACCGTAAAGAGCGTATTGTTACATACATTGACCGCCAGTGTATTTTTCTCGTTTCAAATTAAGCCATATTAATCGGAAAGGACGCAGTATGGACTACTACTAGTACTAGTACTGCTTTGATGTGTCCCGTCAACTCGCCGAACGAGGAGAAGCTTGCTTACTACGCCTCTCCCTTGCCCACGCGCGCGGTGGTTCGCAGGACGAGGAGAGGGTTTTGACTACAGCGCCCTCGCCCTCGCCCTCGCCCTCGCGGTGGACGTGCAGTAGTTCAATCGATGTCAGATTTCCAGATGCATATTGTACTGTAGTATCATCATTGTTGGACCTTCCGAAGAGGCGAAGAGGCAAGTGCAAGGTTCACACGAGTACGAACTGTTGAACCTCCCGAAGAGGCAAAGAGCCAAGCGTAAGGTTTTATAGGAGTTGTCGTCCTAGTAGGAGTGTACTACAACTATAGCGAATGATGCTATTGTATGATGCCGCCACGTCACGTATATCCAAAGTTGTGCCACCTTTTTTTCTCAAAGAGCGTGTTGGAGCCCATGCAACAACCACACAAGTTGCACGTACACATAACACATTTACTAGTAATAAATTCTAAAGGACAAATGCTAGTATGCCACACAAGTTCATCTCCAATTCATGTGATAAATTTGTGCACGACTAGTCTACATATATTCACAGCGCTACCGTTCACAATTACCGTACTCCACTTACACGTTATAGATGGGCTACATGCATGTCCTCCTCCAGGTTCCAGTCCCAGGTGTTCTTCATGGATGGCACGATCCATAGCGGTGCGCAACGGGAATCATTGTCGCAGCTTTCTAGTCCGGTTCCACACGATGGAGACTCATCCAAGCTGAAGCGGCATAAATCAGGGATAGCGTGTCCCAGCATGTCGTTCCTCGGCACCCACGTAGCATCACGGGGGTCGAACTCGGCGCCGTTCATCTGGTACACGCGACATCCCAGATCTGGACACATGGTGACGTACATAGTCAAGGTCCATGCATAATAATGTTGTGCTCAAATATGGCGGTCAGTAATACTGTGCAGCAAATAGTACTACTCCGGTATAGAGGAAGTAAAATAACTGGCTTATTATATATAGCCACTCTTGGCTACATGGATGAGATAGTAAGACATGGAAAAACAAAAATGGTGGCAGCTAGTGGGTTGAAGTCTTCAAGGGCCCAACTAGCTATACGCGTCCTCCAAGGTAAAAAGTACTCCTACTAGTAGTACTAAGTATACTACTAGTACAACAATGAAAGAGAAGGCGACAGGGTTAAAAAATGGAATACCTGGGTAGATGGTGATGGTCCGATCGTGGTAGATTGTGTGACCATGTTGCACATAAGTGGTACCATGGGTAACGACTGCTAAGATAGTTGATCCCAATATGCCAAAGTCAGCTACAAGGTTCCAGGTTAGACCGAATCGCGGATGCAAATGCACATCCAGGATCGACGATCTTATTTTGATCGGGGGATGACTGGTCCCTGCAAAATAATGGAGTACCGCTAGGGATGCAAATGATGGTTTGTGCATTCCGTTTGTAATCTCCCGTACCGTAGGATGGCAACCA
Source organism: Triticum timopheevii (assembly GCA_963921465.1). NCBI lineage: Eukaryota > Viridiplantae > Streptophyta > Magnoliopsida > Poales > Poaceae > Triticum > Triticum timopheevii. The sequence goes on along the minus strand of OY997268.1, from coordinate 561,615,345 downwards.
GATGAAACAAGTCCCCTGGCTTGTCACCACGAAGATGCGGCCTAGATGGCGCACGACGTCTTCGAACGTGTAGGGGTACAAATCTGCCGCCGCCAACATGCGCCAGCCTCTACAGTTATTGCATCTTGCATTGATGGCAATCCTTATGTCGAACACCGCGATGAGATAGTAATCGTCGTAGCCGCGTCGCTTTGTCGATGGGTCCGCAATTGCTATCTTCTTCAATCTCATGTAGGCATCATCATACGTATTCAAGCCCAGCCAGTCCGGAAGGCCGATCCCAATGGTGGAGAAGGGGTCTACCGGAAAGGCCGCACTGCTGTGGGTGTTGTGCAAAATGATAGTGGTATCCAGCCGGAGGTATGCAAGCAAATATTCGTTGGCACCAACCCAGACCTATATATAAGATGGTGGGCAGCGGAGAAATTGCAGGATGGAAATGGAATAACTAAGTACTACATGATCAAACTCCATTACTGACCTGCTCATCGGACAAAATCTGACTACCTCTCAACATCGGCAACTCTAGGAGAGTCAACGTGCAACAATGGCCAGGGAGCGGTGGACTGTTCGAAGGATTGTCCCATAGAAGAACTTTCTCCTTGAGGACGCATGGAAGACCAACAAGCATGGCCTTTCCCCAAGCCTGTTTAACCGGCATCTTGAAAAAGTTGGTGCAGGAAGCACCAAGTCTTGCGGCGGTGAGGACGTCGGAGCGGCGTGCGATTTCTCCCAGAGGATCGTCGTCCAAGGTCTCCCAGCCCCGACGAGGAGGAGAACCGCCTGGAGAATCCATGGGAGCAGCGACGAACTGCCTTCTCTTCAGGGGGAGGGGAACTGGCGAGGAGGAGATAAGGGCATAGTAACCGCAGGGCCTCGTCCCTTCCAACTGTAGATCGTTCCTCAGCGAAGGGGTGAGGCTATTATTTACTACTAGTACTAGCATTATGGAACGTTATGGGATTGCATTATACTCTAAATAATAGCACTAGTAAGACATTTTTCGCACTAGGTAGTAGTTTTTGGCGTGGATTAAGAAATTTTGGGTATATTTTTGCCATTTTTTGTACACGCCAACTAGTGTCAAAAAAGGTCTTACATTATGTGACGGAGGAGTACGTACTCGTACTGTAGCAGTACCAGTACTACTTTTCTCAACTACGAGTATTAGTGCGATGTACTATACTTCTAGTCTAGTCTAGTCTAGTATAGTGCACCAGTTTTGAACTCTTGAATCTCAGGGCCAAGGAGCTACAGTTGGAAGTGGAGGGTACTACTGTTCTCTAGAACCATCGCTGTACTATCAATGCAGGGGAAGTACACCTGCGTAGTGGCCTAGTGGGTACTCTCGGTGCTATATTCAGCCGCTCCTCTCACTTAGGAGTAGCTGGCCTACTCAGCCGCTCCTGTCACACACACACTAGCAGCCCATTTATCAGCGACGGTTACTGCGGTATGCGGGGGCAAAACATTTGAGTTATTTGATACAGCGAGACTAGGCTTTTCGCTTCCATTTGTGGAGGTGTAATGGATCTCGTCGAACTTTGTTAGTAGTTCCTTCTTTATAAATGAGATGAAGCAAAGCTTTTGCCTCCGTTTAAAAAAAAACACGTCAAGAGGAATTTCTTTTATAGTAGAGCCGATAATGGAGTGAAGTCCATGCGTGCAACGCCACAAGCTACAGAGTACTGGTAGTACAACACTTTACATAGAGTACAGAGCCATATTGCACAGTTCCCAATGCCCCGCCAGGCTTTTCCGGCTCCTCGGGCTTAATTGGGAGGCGCTAGTTTAAATATGCTACTACTAGCTGATGAGGAAGCTGCAAGCGAGGTGCGGCTAGGGCGAGCACGCGAGCCACAGGATGCTGGGAAGGAAAACCCGTTCATGTGGCTAGGCTGTCCAGTGCACCCAGATTGTGGGGCCGCACGTCCGTTTGACTTCAAAACTCAAACTACCCGTGTAAAATATTGGCTCGCAGCGAAGTGTAGTAGTACTAATTTTTTTTAAAGGCCGCTGTGCGTTCGGCCAGGATCGATCCCACAAAATGAAGTATACACTCCCGCGACCACTAGTAGTACTCGTTGGAGTACAACGCAACCTAGAATCGCCTTTTGTCGCTGGTATTACGTACATTGTTCCTTACAAGAAACCCCTAATAATGCAAGAAACCACTAAAATGCCAAGAAACTACTACCACTTGCATACCTGGCAGACTTAAGATAAGACTACCTTATCAACCATTGTACATGCTCTTACCAACCAAAATCCTCGAGTGACCTCCTACCTCCGGCCCATCCACCTAGTCATCCTAGGCCATGGGACGCAGCTACCGCCGCCGGCAGAAGGCGAGGTCAAAACCACCGGCGGTGCGGAGCCCATGTTGCGGCAGCCCGGATGCCAGCTCCGTCCGGCGCTCGCGGCCGCTAGCTAGCCAAGATAGCTCCATCCAGCTGCTTGTCTGCAAGGTTTGCTAGCTACTCCTAGATTGGCACGGCAGCGCGGCGACTTGCTCGTGCGCGCCGCACTCAGGCCAGCCATCTGGCTCGAGTGAAGGCCAGCGCGGCGGCTTGCTCGCTCGTGAGTCACGCTCGGGCCAGCCTGCCAACCTGTGCGGAGGCCAGCGCGGCGTCCGGCCCATCCGGCGGAGCGGCGGCCAACTCGCTCATCACCGACGCCACCGACGAACACGCATCAGTACTGTTTGAAGTAATGTTCAGGAAAAATAATGATTTGAGGGGAATAACATGATAGAAGGTCAGATGTGGGTCCCTCGTGTCAACGGTCAAACAAAATGTGTTGGTTTAAGCTGCCTCGTCAGCACGGACATGTGGGCCAACCCAGTCATAAATGGGTTTAAACGAACCTAATCGGTAGGAGTACTAGGTAGTAGTAGTTTTTGGCGTGGATTAAGAAATTTTGGGTATGTTTTTGCTATTTTTTGTACAATAGATTCTTCCTAGGGCTGGTTGAAAGTGGTAGTTTTTTGTTAAATACTCTACATATTGTAAGTAGGAGTGAAAGTTAAGCTTTGGAAGCCAATAAGCAAGGCTAGTTACATAGTGCATATGTGTACATGATTGAAAGTAAATATCAACCATGAGTGACTAATATCTTGATGGAAAACTCGAAACTATGGAATACTAGAAAAAAATCTATGATTGGAAATACTAGCAATGTTCATGTCCGTTGCAACGAGTCATAATTAGAATAATACTTATTCACAAACTTGGTACAAAACACCCTAATTTTGATATACATATGTATATTATGTTTCAATTATAATATATTCCTTGGGCTGTTTTGGTGAGGTCAGGGAGGGATGTGGTTGGTTTTAAGATACTAATTATGGGTTTTTCTACAAATTGGTAGACAAGTGGGATGTCGGTGAGAAAAGGCAACAACTTACCTCACAATCGTTAGATGTAGATCTAATGCTCAGAAACGACGGGTGGCAGACACACCAGCATCACCAACTTAGTCTTGTGTAGGAGTACTAGCAAGATCCATGCATTAACGGAACATCAAGATGCATTTTTTTTATAAAAACACTTGTTGTGATTGACCCTTGCGGGTGTAATCCCATGTGTAAAAACTAATGATATCTCAAGAAATATGAGATAAGGTGAAGAGGAGTTGGGTGTGGTGATGGTTGGTGGTTAGATTGAGCGGAGGCATGGGGATTGATGACGCCGACAGCGGCCACTAGGCCAGTTTGTTCCAGAGGCTTCCTTTCTTAATTGCTCAATAATGAGGTTTGTTGGACATAAGGATGAATGAGGGAAGGCCTTGTCTGTAAATGTGGAGAGGGGTGCGGGTATCTTTTAGTTTAATTTCCATCCGTCAGATATAGATCAGACGGTCTATATTGCAAGATGGCACACGTACCATCATCACCAACTCGGTTTTTTATAAAAGAAGAAATATAGGTATGGAGATACAAACGTATTATCGATACTTGCTTTCGTAAACTAGCATCTACATTCTATTCAACGCCTCGGCATGTGGGGCCTTAGCACAATGACTTCTCGACTATGTAAAACAAAGATTTTCCCGTCGCCGACAAGGAGGGGGTGACGGCGGCGCGCTTTTTGGCTTGCTCTAGTCCTAGTAGTCACACTAGGTGGTCTAAGCACGTGTAGATTTATTCTTTTTCACGTCTCCTGTTTGCCATACTGCCACGACTGTTGATGAGTAGACGGTAAGTTATTCACGGGGAAACCCTTGTTGAGCGTGTTTGCGAGAGAGAGAGAGAGACAGTGTGCGTGTGCGATATGTTAGAGAATGAGTCAATGATAATAGATTCTTTGTGTCTATGTGTGTGGAGGATAGAGAGAGACATGTACATGGGGCTTTGTGTTGTGTAACGTGGAGACACATATACATAATTAGAGAGTGAGTGTGTGAGATACACATGCGGACATGGGGAGAGATGGGGATCCAGATAAATGGGTGTTTGTGCGTGTCTATGTGTGTTTGTGCACGCGTTTGTGTGTGACAGGGAGATAGTGTATGTGGAGTAGAGAGACCACTGATGATGTAAACCTAGTATAAGGGAAGGGGGAATGGTGTGACATGTGTAGTAGCGAGATAGCACGGGTGCGGGCGGGGGGAGCAGACTATTTGGAAGAGACATCGAGTGTGTGTGTGGGAGAGGGGTGTGAGAGCGAGAGAAAGAGAGAGCTAGCGACAGAGAGAGAGAGAGAGAGAGAGAGAGAGAGAGAGGAAGAGAGGGGGCGAGAGGGGTCGTTTGTGTCCATAAATGGCGTATAGATAGGGAGACAATGTTGATGTTGTCCGAAATTGACCTATGAACGGAGACGCAGGGGAAGCGAGTCATCGTGTGTGTGCTAGGGACTTCATGAGAGATCTAGAATAGATGGTGTAGAGAACAATATGCGAAATCGAGAACGATTATACATTGGGGAGCTATGCAAAGAGTCACGACATATATGTATACAGGGAAGGAGCTGGGGCGGGTCCGCATATGGGAGAGATAGAAAGAGGAGAGTGGTGCACAAGGAGACAAAGTGTGCTTGTTTGCAGTGGGGGTGGTGTGTGAGGTGAGTGCGCGAGGACCACATAATTAGGGAGATAGATGTTTGGGGGCGACGTTTTGTGTGTATGGGAAATATACACTCTACATAGTGCGTGTGCTTGGGTAAGAGAGATAGCGGGAGACCTAGAGAGTGAGGGAAGAGATGTGTGCATGCCCGAGAGACAAAGTGATAGAGACCTATGTTGGGGTCCAGACTTTACAAGAGAGAGGGGTGTTAATGTGCTCGTGTGTTGGTGTCTGGGGGAGAGAACGACTTCTCTATGTGTGTGTGTGTGGTGGTGGTGGTGGGGGGGTGACTTCAGATAAAGAGTGAGGTGTCTATATTTGAGGGACTTTAGTGTAATTGAGATATTGTGCACTCATGGTTGATCAATTTGTTTCACAGTTTGTACTATGAGATAATGATACTTTTGAACATGCGTGATATACCTTGATGTACCAGAATTACAAACCTAAGATTGAAATTTTGGAATTCGACTCCATCATTAGCTTTTGTAATTCATTTAAACAGAGGTACATTTTTTAAGCCGGAATTTCGTGATTTCAAATTCATATATCAAACCTAGAGATATACACATACGGGCATGTTCAAACTTTATAATCATTCACTTTATTCATACACATACACATTTTTGCTTTTGTCATCATATTTAGGATAAACACATTTGGAATTTCATTTGAATTGGACTGTATGATGGTATTTGCTTGTAGTAGCTCAATGATCCATATTTGAATTGAATGGACAATCTAAGTTTCGAGTTGGAGACATTGATTTTCAAAACTTGCACTTTTTTTGCACGCAAAACAAACAAATTGTCGGCCATGATATCATAGTCGGCCGTACGAGAGCAGAATACTTATAATTTTAGGCGCCAAAAGCTTTCAAACTTCCCGCTCACATCGAAATATCACGTGTCCGAAAGTTTAGCCCTGCGATATTCCTGTTTTACCCCTGCCACATGAACGGAAAAGGGCTGCTTTGGTAACTCCATTGTTTTCCCCTCTTTGCCCCCAACATTCTTCCCTAGAGCCCCTCCCCTTCCCATCCCCGACCCCCAACCACGGCAAGCCGCCGAATCTAGTCCTCCGCCGCAGCGGTGGACCTCACACCCCGCCGGATCTACCTTCCGCACCTTGGAACCCCCAACTGCCAACTCACCACTTCACCGGAGCCGCTTCAGCGACTGGCTTGTCCACCGCTCCAGATCTCCTTGACCGCCATCATGGTCCACCGCACCGGATCTGCTTAACCGGCGCCCTCGTCCACCATAGTGTAGGCCCTTCACTGACTCCCTCGTCCGCCCCTTCGCAGGCCCTTCATACAAGCCCTCGTCCTCGTCAACATATCCGCCTCACTGAAAGCACTGTACAACGCGCCCGCCGAAGCCTTCATCCACTGCACCGGACCCGCTCCACGGATGCCATATTCAACTCCACCGACCCTGCTTTACCGACGCCGCAGCCTCATCAGGTTATTTTGATTTGTACTCCTTTGGTTTTTCTCTTTATCGTGCAACTGTTCAGTTACCACAGATGAGCTTTCTTGTATGTCGACAAGCGCCGCAACCGTAGCACCGGAGCCGCTTCAGCGACGGCGATAGCCGGCCCAAACTCAACCACAACACGAGCACCATCGACGATCCTTAGCTATCAAGTATGACAACGATACCCATACACCGCCGAGAATCAGGTACTATCATCCAACGGCCGGCGCCTACGTTCACTTTCCTAGCATAAGCACCGCACCTTTGAATTTCTTCAAGGCATCATTCAGTTTTTCATGAGACGCGTTATTCTGCTTGCACCTGTAGGGCCATACTTCTAGCAGTGAACATGTTACATGTGCTAAATTACATACCAGTGCACATATAGTTAATATGCTTTAGTTTTGTTCTGATGCCACCTGTTGGTTCCATCAGACTGGTTAATGTTCTCTATGCTTAATTACACATCAGCAAACTAGCATGTGGTTCCGCTGCTTTTTGTTCGTTTTACCCTACATTTTCTGATGCTAGCTACTACATCACTGCTCCGAGCCTCTGTTCATTACTCCCTCCGTCCCATAATATAAGAACGTTTTTAACACTAGTGTAGTGTTAATAACGTTCTTATATTTTGGGACAGAGGGAGTACTTGTTTGTGTGTTCTTGATCTTCCCAAGTTGCATGACTAATTTGATGCTTCTATTAATTATGGAGTTGCCAACCCCATCAAGCAAAATATTTGTTCTTTTGGGGCTGGCACCTCGAACAAGCATAAAAATAGAGGGAAGCAGATATATTGTCGTGTATGCACCCACCCTTCTTTCATTAGTTTAGATGAACCATTGATGATCAATTCGGACCAGTGCATGCGATTAAAATTAATTTTACCTAAATAGATGGTGCAGAATAAACTACAACAACTAGATTTGAAACCACGGGATGCTGACGATATTTTCAAAGAACATTGCAACAGCAGCTAGGCTTCATAGCAACATATGGTAAGCCAATGTGTTCTAGGACATGTGAAATGTAATGCGAGTGGGCTGCTTTCTTGGCTTGTGCCCTCAACGTGTAATCCTACTGAATTACAAATACTTCAGTTGTCTACTTTGTTGTATTGCTTGATTCGAATGCTTGTTTGTTGTTACGCTATACCTGAGTTGGCCAATATGTCAGCAGTGCCTGCTGTACTATCATAAAGAAATGCATGCCTATTTCATTTGAGACCTTAACTTTTCCTCTCAACTTCATCACAAGACTGTCTTCGTAGTTTATATGAGGCCACACTGTTAAGTGCTTTCTCAGATTATTTCAACTGCTTAGATGCGTTGGCAACTTAAATATAGCGGTTGTACACTCCCTTTCAACTAGGGATGTCAACTGGGTCCCGCTTAATCCCGATTAAAGTCCACTAGTGGTATGATAGTTCAGAAGAGTTTTTGTTTTTTGAGGAAAATGAACTAGGGAGGTAGCAAAAACTAACTAGATGGGACTGGCGGATGTCGTTTATTTGCCACTTACATCCCTAGTTTCATCTTACCATTTTAATTTCTTTTCGGCTGATGCTGCTTCGAACCATTCAAATATAGTTTGCCATGCTCGGCAATAATTCATCCGTCGTTTACCATGTAAGCTTACTGCCTGGATCATACGATAACTATCTCTTACTTATGTCCAGCGGAAACCTTTCAGGATGCCGTTCACACTAGGACACAATGTACAACCCCAGAATCTATTTGTGGAGGCAGTGCGCCATCCATGTTACCAGATGGTAGCAGTTTAGAGGCAACACCGCCGGAGAGCAGTCTGAGCACAAATATTATAGTGCTTGAGGCTCTACTAGAGGCAGAAAGAGATGGTGTGGCTGCCATGAATGAGGTAATCTTTATCTTGAGGCTGGAAATTACGGAATTAGCGGCACGCATTATGCAAGCAACCCAAGAATTGGAGGAAGTAAGAATGTTGCATTTGAAGACGGAGGAGGTCCTGCTGTTTCTGCTATCTGAAGCCCAAGGTAATCCCGGTTCTTCTTTAGATACCAGTTGAAATTGTCATTAGATTATTGTACTTGCATGTTGTGTCATGTCTCTGAATGGATTATGTTGCAAGACCCCCTATATTGTCCAGAATTCCATGTTGTCCATGTGTTGTAATGATCCGAATTTTTTAGGCGAGGTAGTCCTCAGTACTTGTATGATTGACATAAGGTGAACTGTTTTTCGTGTGAGCATATTGTATTGGATGAAATAACTGTTTGAATCAGAGTGTATCCAACCTACTGAATTCGAAGATCACGACATTTCTAAATCATAATCATATATAAAGGTGGAATAAATCTTTGTTGTGGTGTTGAAGAAATAAATAACAAAATGTATAATTATCTGTGGATATTCGTAATCGAATACAAATTGGATTTGAATTTAGTTTGCCAGGTCCCAGGGCAAACGTGAATGCTAATTCTCCCAAGTTTTGAACGAAGCGGCTAAACACCCACTATAATTTGTGGGCTGCCCGAAGCAAGTGTTTCCGAGATGGAAATTAATGTCTACCCCTGACACTGAGTACATCCTTATCGACCGGATTTATACTGCTGTCGATAGGGGTAGACTAGTAACTTCAATCAGACGTGACACGACGGCCTCTGAGCCCATTCAGACACGGTGGGCGCCAAACGTGGGCGGCAAAACACATTTGATTCAAGCTCGTCTGAAAGACATGTGTCTCTTCCTCCATTTCCCCATTCATACACGGTGGGCGGCAAAACAAACTCTCCTCGTCCGAAATCGATGTAGGCTAATATTTTAAATAGGGGCAGATGTGTAACTTCCATCAGACGTGACACAACCGCCCTACCTGTCAGCCCCGTTCATACACCGTGGGCGCCAACCGTGGGCGGAAAAACACCCTCTCCTCGCCCGAAATAGTTACCGGTAAATATTTGGGAGATGCGAGATTACCGTCCTATCCCCAACCGACGCGATGTCTGAAATTTTAAACGGGGGATAAGTTCGTAACTTTCCCCCATTTCAGAGAAGCGCGTCCCAAAGTTTGAGATCCCCCCCTCCCCTCCATTTCCCCATTCATACACCGTCGACGGCATGACAACCTCCGCACTGCGGCCAGCCTCCTCCGTCCGCCACCCCATCGTCCACCTTGCCGGAGCCGCTACCCCTACCCCGTCGTCCACTGCAAGAGATGGACGTCTCTCATCCATAGCGCTGGACCAGGATCCTTTCATCGCCTCCTCTCGCTTCATCGGCGCCGTCGTCCACCTTGCCGTTGCCGCTCCTACGACCGCCTCGTCCACGACAACAGGATATATCCCCCGACCCGGCCGTCTGCCGTCTAAAGTCTTCTTCCCCACCACCGACAGCCATCGCACCCATAGCACCCTCAACGTATCAGCATAGGCCTACACAGCGTCGCAAGAGAGGTGGTACTCTTCCATTTGTGCTTAAGTTATTGATCTCACCCGGAAAATAGATCGTAATTTGTTTACTGTACTTTTCTTGTCCGTACCAAATCGTAGTGGCTAGTTGAAAGCAAACATTGGTTGCGAAGTAGCTTTGTCCGATTTTCACCTTCAGATCCGCCATGGCACGGGCACTATACTCGTAAAAGCTTATGGTTCCCCCCCCCTTTATATTCACTACCATCATCATAGGTGCTTCATGTCATGCTAGCACTACTCCTCAAGACCTGAACCCAAAGCTTACGTGTTGAAATACGAATCTGATTTGATGCTCATATCACTAAAACAGAGAACGTTTAATTGGTCACCTAATGTTCCTATATTCGTTTCGAAAAGCATGTGCGCCACCCACTGGTCCAGCTAGTTTCACTTTCCTGATTTTTCTCTTGATGCTTAGGGTTTTCCCCTTTTATCTACTCTACTATGATTTGCGTAGGTGTTTTCTGTCGTACTGGCATTACTCCACCCTTCAAGCTAAACAACACAACACTCAGAATTCAAAAGCTTAGTTGTTCAAATATGATTGTGATATGATACTGATATTAGTTAACTGACACATTTAATTGGTTAGCTAAAGGTCCCACTTGAGTTTCCAAATGCATGTCGCGACATATAGAGAGACAGTATAATTGCATTTGTTTGTCACTTGTTGACCATACTTTCTTGTCCATACCAAATCTTAGTTGTTATTTCAAAGCAAACATCGGTTGCTAACTACCCTTTGCACAGTTTGCAGCTTCAGATCTGCCATCCCACTGCCACGGTCAACAATGTACTCATCATGCTTATGTTTTCCCCATTTTATGATGACCACAATCAGCCTACGTGGTTCGTGTCGTAATAGCACTGCTCCACCCATCGAGCTAAACAAGCTTAGTTGTACAAATTCATGTCTGATATTATTGCTGATATTAGTAAACTAAGAGATGTTTAATTGGTGAGCTAAATGTTCCTACTTTAGTTTCGAAATGCATGTGAGCCACATATGGAGAGACCGGAAAGAATAGTATTTCTCTGTGCGCTCTGGTTCATCATGGGTGGCCAACCGACATTGTATTGAAAGACTTGTAATATCTTCAATCTGCTTGCTCTTCTGCTCTTCTTTAAGATGATACTCTTCTCTTGCGGTCGACTGGTCAAGTCGAGTTGTTCTCCCTTAGTATATTTTGAATCTGTCAGGTCAGGTCGACTTGTTCTTCTTTACTATATGTTGAAGCTATCATATGCGAAGTGTCATCACTTCTGGAGCTCTCATATTTTGAGTAGTAGGCCACATTATATTAATGCACACAACAAATTACAGCATGCATGACATCTTTTAAAAGAATTACAGAGATAGCACAAAGGGGTTTACAGGGAGGCAGTATTGGATTAGAATCACTTCTGCATTACAAAGAAACTCTCACTTGTTTTTATGTTTTCATGCATGTCAGATATTGAACATTATCAAAATGAATATGAGAATGGGCGCACGAGAGGAATATTGCGGAACGATCCACTGGCTAACAAACTTGGCATGGTGGAGGATGGCCTATCTTATTCACTCATCAAGGTGCTTGCTCTAGCTTTGCAAAGTTGTATTGGTCGCACATATTTTGCATCTTACCTCTTGCATTACTTCTACTTTGTTACACCATCTGCTTAGTTTAAGCATCATATATGCCATACCTATCCATTTTCTGTACCTATTCCATGTGTCGTCACACTATGTTTTTCCAGTCAAATGTTGTTCTTTCGTAATAGATGTCCAAAAGGAAGAGGGTGAGTGCAGATCCTCAAGGAGTACAAACTAGGTATTTGGAAAAGGTAGTGATACCTGTTAAATCAGATAGATCAGCAGCCACAGAAAACACAGGCCCAACTGTACCACACTTTACCCCTACTCCAGTGGCCAAACCCATATTAGAACTGCTGGGAGCCCAGCGTCAGGTACTGTCTATGATATCAATTCAAAATTTGAACTCCTAAATTTCTGCTTGTGCCTTACCTTCTCTCTTGTATGAAAAGTAATTTCAGATGAATCTCCTTGCTCAAAGGATCATACGATCTCAAAACAATAATGGGCTCTGCATTGCTCTCGTCAGTACCTCTCTCCCTTTTGCCTTGTAATGTTGTACTTAATTAATTGCTATTTGATTATGTATCATCAGTCTGCACCTGAGCTTCATTATCCTCTGTTTCTTCCAATATTATTTGATCTATATTTACTCTTTGCAAAATGTAGAATAATGGCAACGCTTATAAAGAATTTTCTTTGGGGAATTTATTGAATTATCCTTCCATCAACATGGAGAAGGGCTTTGTCCAGCCCGTGTTAACATGTAATGTAAGTTCATCCTTCTCAAGCCTTCAAACTTTGTTCTAGTATAGATTTGGATAGGCATCATTTCCTCCACTGCTGTTTGCTTTGCTGTTTACATCGGATTGGATGTTTGCAACAACTACCAGTTTCAAATTGTAGTTGTAAAAACATGTTCCTTATGCAGTACAGATCCATTTATTTGCTTATATAATTGTGAAACCTGTTACGTGTCTCCTTAATTCTCTTTCAGAGTCGTATCTCTTATGCCAGGCAGAACTTTAGGGAAGATAATGAGCCAAACCATCTTGTGGACAGCGAGATGACCCCAAGGTCCTGTCTTGATGAAGACAGTGAGTTGAAGCTACTCACCAGCAAGTGTGAGACAACCTCTGTGCAGTCGCTGCCTCAATCAGTTCGACTTCTTCAGTCTCAACTTAAAGCGGAAAGGCTTGCTTCAGCTCAGCTCTGACTTCAAGTCAAATATGCAATGAAGATGTCAGAGGACTGCCGTGCGCACCATCAAGCCTTAAATCTAGTGTTGATGCATCTATCGTTGACACAACTGAGGTCTACTCAGCTTCTTCAGCTATTTGGGGGGCCCTTCCTAGCCAGGCCTAGTGCCTTCTGAAGTGCTCTCAGTTTTGTATATTCTTTTGTCGGCGCGTTTATTTGCACTCGTGGCGAACTTTGATGCCCAGTGGATGTAATATGTGGTAGCCGTGATAGCCTAGCGTAAGTTGCTTGCTTATTTATTTCCTTGTTGTCTTGTTTATTTGTTTGCTTGTAGTCATTGCAGTTTTTTTTCCGCGGTTTGCTAGTGGCTGCAATAACCTATTTTTTAAAACTAGGCTACAATAACCATGGGCTAATATTTACTGTAGTGACACTGGGCCTCCTACGGGCCGTAGAAACAGTGGGCCTTCTACGGGACATAGAAACAATGGGCCTTCTAAGGGCCGTAGAAACAATGGGCTTTCTATGGGATGTATCATAAATGGGCCTTATACGGGCAGTATGATAACATGGGCCAATAACGGGCCGCATTATGGCCGTAAACGGGCTAGAGTTGGAATCGTCTGTTCATGGGCCGACATAACGGGCCATCGTTAATAGGCCGTATTTCATGACGCTATGAAAACGGCCCAACGTATTAACGGACCACAAACGGGCCGACTGTAACCACAGGCTGAATTTGGCCCACAAGCAGAAAATGACAGTAATGGGCCGTAAGTAAACAAATGCTGGAAATGAGCCCAAGAATAAATGGGCTCCGAGAAGGCCGAAAGATAACATGGGCTGGAAACGGCCCAACAGAATAATGGTCTGTTAATGGGTATAAAGTGATACACTGTTCATTATGGGCCAGTTTCTCCACGGGCCGTTAATGGGTGTAAAGTGATACACTGTTTATTACGGGCCAGTTTCACCACGGGCCGTTAATAGGCCAAGAGTTACATAGGGCCTCATATGGGCCGAAAGACGTCATGGGCCATACATGGGCCAGAAGTGAAAACGGGCTGGAATCATATTGGGTGGCCCAGATGATGCTACTGGGCCTAATTCGGATAGGGTGTAACGGGCCTTGGCTTAGCGGGCTGTAAATGGGCTATATGCAAATAGGCCGTTAACAGGCTTTCCATGGGCCGACCCGCCACATTTTGACCAAGTCAAACGGGCCGGCCTTTTCACAGGAATGGGCCTTTGTTGGGCCGTACCACATGTCGATGTATCATAGGTGCCTTCCGTCCAATGAGTGGATGACATCTGTCCCAACGATGAGTAGACACATGTTTCCTCCAGCCAATGATGATTTTACACGTGGAAAATCCCCATTGGTCGGGGCTGTTAACGGGTTATCGGATCCAAAACCCGACCCAATAGCTTAACGACATTCCGTTACGGTGGATGCCACGTGTCGGTCACCCTTGATGAAAGCACTTCTATGACGCGCGATTTATCGTCATGGAAGTGGACACTTCCGTGATGATAATTTTGGTAATGTCATGGAACACTTCTACGACAGCACAGGTATGACTATCTTGATTCTGTCATAAATTTGTCATGGATGTACATGCATGACAAAAAACGCGACCTACTGTGACAAACACGTATCATCACGGAAGTGTATTTTTTTGTAGTGTTGGCGGTGAGGGAGCATCATCAGAATCAGCTTCTCCCGCAGATTGCTCCATAGCTACCCTCTAGGCAGCAATGTGAGACATAAGCCCATCAAAATTGGCGAAGGGGCCAATTTTGTTCTCATTAGCTTCACGTGTCCCATCAGATCTTGGTGCGGAGGGGCCAGGGTTGAAGTTGAGGCCGAACTCCTTGTGGTTCTTGGCAGCTGAATCTTTAGCAAACTGATAGTTGTGCTTGAACAGATTGTCGTCATGACACCATAACAGAGAGGATGGGTCAGCGGTTTCAGGCTATGGTCCTCTGACCATGCACGGATAGAATTTCCGCTTAATGGCTTCAGCCTTGCTCTTTGGCACCAAGCCACAGTAGAGGCAGTCACCCCATGGCCGCTTGATGGCATTCTTTTTGGTGTATTCAGGCATGACGAACCTGTACTTGAACCATTCCTCAGCCCAATATCTTCGGATCCACTGAATCCGGTTCTTGCGTTGATTGTAGTTTTCTTCAGGATCTAACTTGTACCGCTCATACAGATCCGGAGGCAGATCGAGTGCAGTATTGCCACGGTATTGCCCACCACCCTTGCGTGTAGACTTCTCTGAAACCATAATATTCAGACTAATAGGCTTCAACACAGTGAATGACTTCTGTCTGCTTGTGAGACAAGAACTGGCTTCAGGTGATTCAATGTGACGCTGTAAGTATTCTGCAAATGAATGCACATTGTGAGAACCAAGGGATTCTCCCATGGACATGTACCTGTGACAGCATTAGAGATGCGAGGGAAGGGGAAGAGGTCATATGCATTCTTAGACGATTTTGAAGATAAATCAGTTTAGAAGACATTGACCTCATGGTGTGAAGACATTCACTTATTTTGAGAGAGTTGGTTCTAGATTTGTACGAATCCATGAATAAGTACAAGTGAGGAATCTAACTAGTTATGAAGCATAAGTGAATATACTTGGCATGGTATGAGATGCAGATGGGAACAAATCCAGATTTGGAAGTGAAGAAACCACTTTTGGTTGAAGTGGACGGATTTGACAGATCTAAAAGGCAGTAAAAAAATAAGACTTAATTACCACTAACGAACTGCTAGACGGGGTTGAAAGAGAGGCCGAGCAGTTCAATCTCCCACACCCTAACTCGGTGGTGGAAGACACCTACGGCGGCGGCGGAGAGGACGAGGTCCGCGGCCGGCATGAGGACGGCGTCGAAGAAGTCGCGGCAGCTAAGCGCTTCGTCTTCGGCATAGACGCGAGCTAGCGGAGGCGCTAGGGTTTGTGGGAGGTGGCGGGGTGGAAGAACAGATATTGACCGCACGGGTGAGTATTTATAAGGAGGAGGGCGACGCAGCGTAATTACACAGGTGCCCCTGACAGTTCACATCTGAGAGGCACGTGGCATGCATGTAACTCATTGAAAGTTGTTCCATGTTCCCACGCACGCCTGGATTGTCGGGTGGTCGTTTCGGCTTCTCCGGTTTTCAGTTAATAAGGATGCAACATTAAAACAAATTAAATGTTTGTTAGATTGTCCTCTGCTGACAAGGACTAAGAGAAGATAATCGACAGGTTTCAATAGAATGCATATGATTTGGACAGATATAATTGAGGTGGAAGCATAGAATAGGTTAGGGTCCGATCACATTCATTTAGATCAATAAAGATTCAAGAATGAAGATATAGCTATAAGTGAATGTTGTAGAGGACAGAACACACACACACACACACACACACACACACAAACACACACACACACACACACACACAGATATATATATATATATATATATATATATATATATATATATATATATATATATATATATATATATATATATATATATATATATATATATAGGGCTGGACTATTCTGTTACCCATAACAGAATATTATTCTGTTACCCCCGCCCCCTATAGGGCCCGATCTACTCTGCGCCCCCATCCCCGACCTCCTTCCTCCTCCTGCGTCCACCCCCTCCCACCCCAGCCCATGTGTCGCCGCCCGGCTCCTCCCCAGCGCGCCGCCGCCCGGATTCTCCCCAGCGCGCCACCGCGCTGCTCCCTCCCAAGTGTGCCGCCACCAGGCTCCTTCCCAGCGCGCTGCCGCCCGGATCCTTCCCAGCGCGCCGCCGCCCTGCTCCCTCCCAAGTGCGCCGCCGCCCGGCTCCTCCCAAGCGTGCCGCCGCCCGGCTCGCCTGGCTCCGGCCGTCGCCCTGCTCCTGTCTCCCCCAGCTCCGGCCGCCGCCGCGCTCGCGTCTCCCTCGGCTCTGGCCACCGCCCTGCTCCTATCTCCCACGGCTCCGGCCACCGCCCCACCCCCGTGTCTACTAGATCAAGCTGCCACCTCGTCCCCAACTCCTCCCCGACCACCATCGCTGTCTAGCTTGCCTCCCGCTCAACGCCGGCAAGCCCTCTCGCAACTCATCCTTGCTCCTCCCAAGAACACGCCGAGACACACGACAGCCACCCTAGTTCGGATGTAGTAAGTACCTCAGTACGAGTTAAAAACGGTGGTCCGTTCGGAATAAAAGAAATGGCAGAAATTCAAATTGTAAAGTTCAAGCAAAAAAAGAAACCCCATGAAAATCCTACTTAGTAAGTACCTCGGTACAAGTCGTAAAATGAGAGAAGTTCAGAACAACATTGTCAAAAAAATGTTGAGTTAAAAAAAAGAAACAAAACAAACACATTTTATTTTTGCATAAAATATCATTCAGTTCGATGATACAAACCATACAAGTACAGGGGTGACGATACAGTAAACCGTTGAAAACTCACGAGAAAAATATTACCCAAAAAACAGAGCAAAGTTTAGTTAGTGAAAATACGCTTAGTACAAACCCATGCAAGAATCAGTACAAGTACCTTTTTTCAGAACCATTCAAAATTACTCTAAAAAAATAGCTCAGTACAAACATACACATATATCAGTACGACTACTCTGTTTTTCAAACGAGAAAACAGCAGGATCCGTCATGCCGTATTCAAAATTACTCTTAAACGGTTGCGAAGTAGAGAAAACGTTCAACATGACTAAGTTTTGCATTTTCGATAGCTATCCAACGGTATATTATTTGCCATATTTCGACAAACTTTTTAAAAAAATCGCATTCAAAATCAAATTTGACCGTATTCGAATTCGTTTTTAAACCGTAAGGAATTAGAAAAACATTTCTATACAAAAAAGTTGTGCATTTTCCATAGCTTTCCAACACCGTATCATTTGCGTCAATCCGACAAACTGTTTGCAAAAAATCATGAAAATACATTTCGCCTAGAATTTCACCGTTTTTCAAATTACTTTAAAATTATATAGAATTAGAAAAAACAATACATATATGGAAGATGCGGATTTTCACCAGCTTTCTAACGCCATCTTATTTGCTCAATTCCAACAAACGGTTTGAAAATTGAGTCCAAAATACGATTCACGTTTTCGGTTTTGAAAAAAACGGTTTTTTCAAAACTGCTCTTAAACCATAATGATTTTGCAAAAACGTTCAATATACTTGAAATATGGTTGTCAAGAGCTTTCCAACGATATATTACAAGCCCCATTCCGACAAAAAATTACAAAAAGTTTTTGAACTAAAGAAGACGATCTGTTAAACACAACTGAAAGCATCAGTTCAACCGCTTCGAAAAGATCAGTACAACCACCTGAAAACGTCAATTCAAAAAGGGTAACAGAATAATATTCTGTTAGGCGTAACAGAATAGCCCATATATATATATATATATATATATATATGTATGTATATATAGGGTGGGTCTATTATGATAACACACTTAAAAGTCTTATTCTGATAACAGTTTCGCTTATTCTGCTAACACCCCACGCTGCGTCCACCTACGAACCGAACCGCCCCCAACAAAAACTAAATCCAGCCTGCCCCCACGTCAAGACCGGGAGATTAGATGATTTGCCCCATTTTACTAGGGGTTAGATGATTTGCCCCAGGGTTGTCTCAATGACCAGTGGACCTGGCCCCAGCCGGCAGCCTCTCAGGGGGCAAATTATCTAAGTGGGAAGTAAAGTGGGGCAAAAGATCTAATTTTCCCGTCAAGACCTTATCCGTTTGCACCTCCCCCACCCCATCCCGACTTCCTTCTTCCTCACTCACGACCCACTCCCCTGTCGCCGCCTCCTACCACGGCGCCCCGACCACCCTATCCTCCCAAGCGACGCGGCTCCAACCCACGCCACCTTCTCCTCCGACGGCACTCCGGCGAAGGATCCAGGCAGCCCTGGTCAAATCGTGCCGCCATGCCCCCCCCCCCGCAGGTGCCGGATCCCGGGCACCCGCATCCCCCCGCGCGCCTGCACCTCGCGACAAGGTAGGCCACCCCGACATCACCATGGGCGGCAAGGTGCCCCTGGTGCCCATCTTTCTCTTCCCTCTGGTGCCTCGCCCCGCTCCACCTTCATCGCGCCGCAGGACCACCCCCGCTCCAACTTCCTCCTCCCTCCGCCGCCCAGGACCCACCCTGCACCGGCAGTCACTTCCTGCCCGACGCCATAGCACCCCATCCTCTCATCCCACCCCCATCGGGCCGCTACAATCCACGCCGGAGAGACCGGATGCACTTCCTTCCCCACGGGCCCAACACACACAGGCGCTCGTCTCCACCCAATCCCGCACCCCTTCCCTCCCCACCTTCTTCCTCAGGCACGACAGCCACCCTGCCGACCCCCAGCCGCGCCAAGCGCCACCCTACTGGCCTCCTCCCCTGCTCCATCGAGCTTCCCCTCCCCTTCCCCCAGCTCTGCCCGTAACCGCCTTCCGTCATATAGTGTCGCTGCCTTCCAGTTTGAGGCGCCGCCGCCCCCCCCCCCCCCCCCCGCTGCACCCCGCGTCAGATCCGTGAGGACCTGGCCACTCTGCGCCGCCCCCTCTACGGATATGGTGGGATCCACCATCATCTCTTCTCCAGCGCTCGCCATAGGCCACCACCAGTTTCCCCTAGATGCCGATCCATTTCATGGTGGTCGAAGCATTCCATGACGCCCTTGTAGGTGGTTGCAGCAGTCCGCTTGGGTTCGTTGGAATCCATGGCGGAGGATGCCAACCAACACGACCACGAGCCCCCAATCCACCTCCCCAACATTTTGTCCGCTGACTGACGGCATCTTGTGCGGCGGCGGCCTCATCCTCCCATACTAACTCCATCGTCTGGGCGTGCCTCCATCCGTTGTGGGCGCCTTCTTTGCCTCCCCAATTCGCCTTCGTTTTGCTGTGGCTTGGCCCCGGCGTCGGCAGCACATCACCGGGACGGTGGAGGATGGTGGAGGCACCGCACTGGACTGGGTGCTCCTATTGATGTTCATGGTTTTTACAATCAACGCAAACACAAGAGAGATGAGGTTTGCTGTCTGAAGTATGCTCATTTGATTTTGGGAGGAAAAAGTTACAGCGCACTGCAGTTTGCTATTCCCTGTCTCACGGTTCAGCTTGCTATCTTTTTGTAGGAGAAGAAAAAAGCGTCAAAGAAAGCCGACGATGAGAGCCCAATGGGCAGTATGATGCAGTTTTGTCCACCTACGCGTGCAGCCCCATAAAAAAATGAGCAAAACTGCAAACAACGAGAAGCGGAATACGGCGTGCTCGGGATTGGCATCTGCTAGGCCGGTGCAGTGCAGCAGGTGCATGCTTGCAGACCGCCAAGACTGCCAACACTCTATTTGTTTGTGTATGTGAAAAATGCATGCAGAGACTAATTGTTTGTGTATGTGAAAAATGCATGCAGAGACTAATTGTTTGTGTATGTGAAAAAATGCACCCAGCTACACCCTCATGCTGTGTTGTTTTTTTAATGACATAGAACATCAGAAAAACTGAACTCTGTATGTTCCCAATGCAGTTCGGCGGGCATGCTCTGTGCAGTGCATTTGACTCTTCATTTTTGCTGCAGTGCAGCTGGGTGCGATTTGGTGTGCAGTCCACCCGTGAGGGTGCTTGCAATACTGTGGCGTGATGCTCACGGTCTTGAATAAATTTGTTTGTATGAAGTGCAATTTGTTTTGTGTGTCTTAAAATTCAGTCGACTACATTAATGCTTGCAGTGCGTTTAGTCTCCTCGGATGTCGTTCACTTTTGAGAGTGATGCTGTTCACTTGCGGCTAGCATGAAAAAATGTGAAAAATTTAGCGAATCAACAAAAAAGTAATGCGGTTCACTTTGATATATGATGTGGTTCACTTGCCCTAGTCTCAGCGGTCCACTCTCGTTTATAAAAAATTTGAAAAAAAAGACAACAAAAACTCATATTGGAAAATTTACGTACCACAAAAAAAATCATGAAGTGCACTTGTCGGTCTGATGAAGTGCGGTTTTAGTCTAAATAAGTGTGGTTTGCTATCTCATTTGGGAAAATTTAGGTCCCACAAAAAAGGAATCATGCAGTGTACTTATCCGTCTGATGAAGTGCAGATTTTGGTCTAAAGAAGTGCGGTTAGCTACCTCGTTTGGGAAATTTACGTCCCACAAAAAATAAATCATGCAGTGCACTTGTCTGACGAAGTGCGGGTTTTGGTCTAAAGAAGTGCGGTTTGGTACCTTGTTTGGGAAAATTTACGTCCCACAAAAAAGAAACCATGCAGTGCACTTGTCGGTCTGATGAAGTGCGGGTTTTGGTCTGAAAGTAGTGCGGTTTTCTTTCCTCGTCCGAGAAAAAATACGTCTAAACAAAAAGAAACCATGCAGTGCACTTGCCCATCTGCTGCAGTGCGGTATTTTGTCTGAAGCAATGCGTTCTTCTGTCCGATGCAGTAAATACGACGATTTTGGTCTCGCGAAGAACAGAGTGTCCGCTTTTTGGTAAAATTGAAACTGCTCTTAAACCGTAAGGAATTAGAGAGAGTTTTCTACACGAGAAAGTTGCATCTCGTTGATATCTTTCCAACAGCGTATGATTTGAATTATTCCGACCAGCCATTCGTAAAAATTTCGCGAAAAAACAGTCGCTGCCTCTCGAAGTCAGCCGCACGATTTTCAAAATTAACTAAAAATTGTCAGGAATCTCAAAACCATTTGAACATATGAAAGTTGCGCCTTGTCCGTAGCTTTCCAACGGCGTATCATATGTCTCATTTCGACAAACGGTTAGAAAATTGGAGCAAAAACAGTACCAAAAATTTCAATTTCTTTTAAAAACAGAGTTTCGCGATTTAGTAAATTTGAAACTGCTCTTAAACCATAATGAATTAGAGAAAGATGTACATATGAAAAAGACGTGCCTCGACGATATCTATCCGACGGTGTATCATTTGCTTCGTTCCGACAAGTGGTTTAGAAGAAAACGCGAAAAAACGCTCGCTACCACTCGTCATCCGCCGCACTATTTTCAAAACTGCTCTTAAACCGTGTGGAATCTCGAAAAGTGTTCAACATGTCGAAGTTGCGCCTAATCCATAGCTTTTCAATGGTATATTACACGCCTCATTCCAATAAACGGTTAAAAAATTAGAGTGAAAACAGTACCGAAAAAATAATGCGTGCAGTTTTTTACGACGAGAAGTTCACTAGTCTCTATTGCAGTGCTCGTCATCAAAATGATGCAGTGCGCTTCTTTTGAGTGTGCTGTGCCGAAGTAGTGTGCAGAATAGTTATTCTGCTAATATTAGCAGAATGGACCCTCTCTCTCTCTCTCTATATATATATATATATATATATAGGAGTAGGATTTTCTACAATAGCGTGCCACAGAACTAGTTAAGGTTTTCGATGGTGTAAAAGTTCTCAAAAATCCTGAAAAAAATACTGAACCAACACACATATAATATAACATGATCCAATGGATGGATTGAAAAAATATGACTACATGTGTCCTGGACAAAAAGAACAAATGTTTTAATATATATTGATCCTGCAGTGAGCTGAAATCCTTGTTTTTTTGCTGAAGACACATAAATGCATATTTTCACAATCACACCGTTGGATCATCTTATTATATTATAGTGATGCTCCCCTATTTATTTCATACTTTTTACTTACTTTTAAACCGTTAAATGTTTAGCAAGTCTTAACAAGTTCTGTGGCAAGCTATGATAGACACAGTTTTACCTATGTGTGTGTGTGTGTGTGTGTGTGTGTGTGTGTGTGTAGGGCTAGACTATTCTGTTACCGGTAACAGAATATTATTCTGTTACCCTCGCCCCCTATAAGGCGCGACGCGTCCACGACCGACCCAGCCCCAATCCGACCCGCTTCCTACCGCCGAAGGCAGCCGTCGCGGACGAGCGAGCGACGACGGTAGCCGGAGCGAGGGAGCCCGCGGCGCCGTGACCCGCCGACGGCGAGTTTGCATCACCGGCCCCCGATCCACATCCACCACTTCCCCCGACGCGCCGCCATCTAGCCATGCCGCCGGCCCGACCGCCGCCACCATTGGTCGCCTCGTCCGGCGCTGGAGCATCACCGCGCACCTCCCCGCCGTCGGGCAGCGGAGCCTCCCCGCGCGCTTCCCTGCGGCCGGGCGCCGGAGCCTCCCCGCACGCCTCCCTCCATCTGGTGCAGGAGCCTCCCCGCTCCCCTACCCGCCACCTGGTGCAGGAGCTTCCCCTTGTGCCTCCCCGCCGCCGGGCGCCGGAGATTCGCCTGGGCCGTGATCCATGCCTCCTGCCTCCGCCCCTCGACGGACCTCATCGATAGAGCTCCACCACAAGCACGGTCGTCTCCCCAACAACAATGGCTCCGCCATCCAAGTTCTTGCCAATACGCCGCCAATGAAACGAAGATGGAGTCACATGCAACAAGATGCAGGTGATGAATCCTTCCCACACAAATTTCTAGGAACACCAAGTTTTTGAGATCTGGGTTTGAATGAAGATAGGTACCATGTTTCTGTCAATTTATCAGTTCATCACTTTATCTGTGCTGCTATGCTCTGCCTACATGTTACACTATTAGGTTCATGAGTACAAAATTGTGTGGTGCATTTGTGCTGCATCAGTACATTGCAAATGCTTGCATCAGTTCGTTTACACCCCTGCCACTTGATGCACAATTAGCATGTCGAGATTAATGTCAATACCTCTAATATGCTAGCTTCAGTTCAAGTAAAAAAACTTAAACTTATGCATCAGTCCAAGTGGATAGTACTAAGGTTCAGCTACCACTGAAAAGTTGTATGTTGTTATTTCTAAGAGTACAAGTCATCTAGTTGCGTCAGTTGAAACGAGTGGATAGTACTAAGGTTCAGCTACCACTGAAAAGTTGAATGTTGTTATTTCTAAGAGTACAAGTCATGTAGTTGCGTCAGTTCAAAAGAGTGGATAGTACTAAGGTTCAGCTACCACTGAAAAGTTGTATGTTGTTATTTCTAAGAGTACAAGTCATGTAGTTGCGTCAGTTCAAACGAGTAAAAAAACTGTTACTAAAAAAATTGCTACACAGTAAGTTCAGTGATGCATAAACTGGCAGTACTTGTAATGTAGATGCATTGATGCACGATTAGGATGTCGAGGTTACTGTTAGTGCATCTAATATGTTATCTTCAGTTCAAGTAAAAAAACTTAAACATATGCGTCAGTCCAAGTAGATAGTGATCAAAGAGTGCCATAGTTACGTAGTAAGTTCAATGATACATAAACTAGGAGTACTTCTAGTGTAGTTGCATAAGTTATAGACGAACAAAAGAGAAGTCATGCATGAGTTCAATGTCTAGTTTACAAACAGTGCTAAAAGAACAGTACATCAGTACATCCGTGTTTGAACATGAACGTTCATCAGTTCGACTGAAAATGAAACCAGATTAATCCCAAAAACTTTTGAGTGTTGTTTGCAGAAGCATGCAAGGCGGCGCACACAGCAAGCATTTCATGAGCAAAATAGATATGGGGCACCACCTGGCTGGGTAACACCAGAAATATCGCCTGGATATTTCAACAGTACAGGCAGATTTGAAGATACACCGCAATCATCAGAAGCACGGACAGGTCCTTCTATACAGCAAACAACAATGTCTGGGAATGCAAGCTTTGCCGCTGCTGGGTTGCAACAAGGCCAACAATATCACCAACAACAAATGTTTTTCTTCCCCAGCGCATGCAAAAAGCCAAGGATAGGAAGCCGTGGATGGGTTGCAAGAAGGCTTCCACCAGTCGCTCCGTCAACATCAATCATCCGTGCTGCAAAAGCAGTTGCGACGGGGAGACCAGGGCAAAAAGACAGAAATTTTGGCCACTCTAGTAGGTTCAAAAGTACAAGATATGAGCCATATAGACAGGAGCAACATCACAATGAATCTGAGGAGAGACAGTCGTACAACGAGAGACGGAGATCTTCGTCATCGTTGCTCCCTCCAAGAGATGCATTGCTGCATGTGCCAAGGGTGACACCATCGGCGCCCATAAACCAGGGAGAACAACAAACACTAGAGGCAGCGCAGAGCTATACACATGTAAGTATCCATATAGAAAAAAAATACAAGCACAGTACATACCATGGTGCTGTGACCACCCCATCTAACATTTTTGTTTGGTCACTGTTGTGTGCAGCCACCTGACATTGAAGCTTATGTTCTGCCAAGGCTAGAGATGAGGTTTGAAACTTTCGAAGAAACTAAGAACTTCTACAACGTATATGCGAAGCATGCTGGTTTTGCTGTCAGGGAAGGCCCCAAGTTTAAGACCAGAGCCTACCTTTATTGCACGTGCCATGGAGTTTATGAATCAAAGGTGTCTGAAGCAAATAGACAGCGTAACAAGACGACAGCCAGAACTAACTGCGGGGCTAAAATGAGGCTGAAGAAGGAAACAGATGGAACATTTGTCGTAAAAGAGATAGTCTGGGAACACAACCACAGGCTACAACTCACCGCAGAAATGCTTGTCTTCTGCACTCCCACAAAAACTTTGACAATACAATCTTGGAGTACGTCAAGTACCTGCAGTTCAAAGGCATTGAACACGCGCAAATCATGAGCATTCTGGGCGGTGATGACCCTGGTAGCTACTTCCTCGAAATGAATGCCAAAGACCTGATTAACCTATAAGTACAAACTTGTTCTCCTCCCATAAATAGCCTATGTCTTTTTTCCTCTGTCAGTACAAACATATCACGCAACGCATGACCTGACGCCAGTTCAACATGCATTTTTAAATGAACTTTTAATATGCAGGAAAGCAAAGAATTCAAGGATTGATGATGTGGTCGATGTCCTAAAGACTGTCAACTTCTTTAGGGAGATGAAAGCTATAAACAAGGAATTCTTTTGTGACATGCAACTCGATGAGTCCGACAGAGTTAAGAACATATTCTGGGCGAACGCAAGCTGCCGAGGGGCGTATCAGGACTTCGGGGACTGCGTAACGTTTGACACAACATATAAGACCAACAAGTACCATATGCCACTTGGGGTGTTTGTCGGAACTAACAACCACTTACATACTACATTCTTTGGTTTTTCCCCGATAAGAGATGAGGATGCAGATTCATTTAAGTGGCTGTTCAAGACATTTTTAAGGTGCATGAGAAGGAAGGCTCCTACATGCATCCTCACAGGTACACCCGCTAAAACCACCCCCCTTCCAAAAAAGAAAAGGAAAGTAACACAATAAAAATGTTGTGTCAGTTCTATTGGTATATATGCACAACCATCTGCTGACCACTCCGAGTCTATTTTCTCATTACTAGACCAGTGTCCGGCAATGGCTTTGGCGATCGCAGATGTTTTCAAGAACACATTACATAAGCTATGCCGCTGGCACATTATGAAGAAGTACATGGAACACCTCGCATACCTGTATTTCCTACACGATGACTTTAAGGATGAATTCACATGAATTCTCAACTGGCCCCTCATGCCAACTGAGTTTGAGGATGCCTGGAAAAGACTCATGGATAAGTACAACCTCCACGATGATGCCACAATGGTGGGCATGTGGAACGAGCGTGAGAAATGGATATCAGCCTACTTCAAAGAAATTTTCTGCGCCAAAATGACATCCACACAGCAAAGTGAGAGCATGAACTATGTGCTCAAGAAGAACTACGTAAATGAGAGAGATAACCTACACCAGTTTGTCAGCCAGGTAAACTCCTGCGTCAAAACCAGGAGGCAGACAGAGAACCAGGAGAAAATGGGTAATCGGGTATAGCTCTATCACTTGTCGTAAGACAAAAAATTACATGCTTACTAAAGTAAAAACTTTATTAGAAGTTTTTGCTGCGAGAAAACTAACAATTTGGTCATCATTCTTGCATCTGCAGAAGGAACAAAACACACTGACCTTCTATGGGTTTGACACCCAGATGGCAAAGCTGTACACGCGAGCTGTGTACAGCAAGATCAGAGATAGGCTAAAACTCAACACTCTCTTCACGGCAACAGAGACAGAAGAGCCCACAAAGTACCTAGTGCACTACAACCACCCGCAAAAACTGTCTGTGTGGGCTCAGCACGCGTTCCAGGTGGTTGCAGACCCCGTGGGAGAAACATATGAGTGCGAGTGCAGGCTATGGGACCACACAGGTAAGGACTACAAAAAAGATGTTACATACTGTACTACTTTTTTGCAAAGTTTTTGTTCGAATGAAATGACAAAAAACATGCACCTCTTCCAAAAACAAATACAGGTCTTTTCTGCGTCCATGTCCTGTGCATGATGCAGAGAATTAAGGCTGAAAGCGTTCCAGAGAAATACATACTCAGGAGATACACCAAACGCCTGAACATCCAGCCAACATTTGACAGAAATGACTTGAGGACAGTAGCGTCAAACAAGGCATCCCAATACTGCATTGAAAGCTCACTGCTGACGCTGAACATGAGGGTGCACAGAAAAAGCTTGAGAAGCCAAGAGCAAATGGCAAGGACGCGGGTCGTCATGGACAAACTTGAACAAGAACTCGACGCCATGCATTCTGCTGAAAATGGAGGTGTCGCGGACAATGAAGCCATTGAGCAGGATATTGCTACAATGTTATCCGAGATGAACCATATGGGAGATATTGACCTGTTTGAGAACGAGGAAGAGGAGCAGCAGCAACCTGAGCTTGCCCGTGTGCACACTCAAGAGCACCGACAAACTCACATGCGAGATCATGAGCTTGATGGTGCTGTAGGCGAACGACATGACAATAGCACATCCTACCAGCAGCAGCAGGAAAGGGTGATTAAACCCCCAATATTCTCAAACACAAAGGGGAGGAAGAGCAAGACACAAGCAGCAGCCAAAAAGCCACCATGCCCCATCAAGCGCGTGGAATTTGGCCCAGACGGCAAACCCCTCGGGGTAAGGGCATGCGGATTCTGCAACGTCGTGAGGAACCATAACTACAGCACATGCCCACTCCGCACAGATGGCACTATCAACAAGAACAAGCAGATTGGAGCCACCCAGCTTTCTACCAATGGAGACAACACACGTAACAGCTACACTTGCCGCAAGTGTGGCAGAACTGACGGACATAATGCCCGCACGTGCAAAGTGGGCAAGGAGGTCACTGGAGCTGAACATAAACAGGGCAAGGTACAGAGTTACAAGCAATCAAATGAAGACGATGAAGAAGAAGAGTTTGATGAGAATGACGGCCAATCAGACGAAGACAATGAAGATGACAGTGTCGGGGGCGAGGAAACTGAAACTGACGATGAAGCTGCAAAGGCTCAACCTGGAAAGAGCGCCGGCAAGGCACACCATTCGGGGACAGTTAGGAGAAGCTCAAGACTGAACAATACATAGTGGTTATCCTACCGCGTCAACTAAAAAATAACCTTGTAGTCTCAGTTGCATCAGCACACAATGAGGAAGCATTTCACAAAACATTGTCGTTACCAAAACTTATTTAGCTTCATCGTCGATTTCTCGATCAGAACTAAACTTATCTGGATATATCCGACGCAAAATGCTACTTTGAACAAGTAACTCAGGAAAAAAATATGTCAAGGAAAATTTTAAACACTTGTAGCACATCAGTACTGATAACTCTCAGTCGTCAGTACAAGGTAGAGTACACATCAGTACTGATATAATTTCTGATTTGTGCCCGCTGAAGCAGTGACGTTATTATTTAAACCATTTGATAATCCTTTTGAATGCAGTCACAAATAAATTTGAAAAAAACTTATCTTGATATATCTGACGCAAAACACTACTGTCAACCAGTAACTCAGCAAAAAAAATGTCAAGGAAAAATTTAAACTCTTGTATTACATCAGTACTGATAACTCTAAGTCGGCAGTACAAAAGTCATAGTAATAACAAACACACCAGTGAATGACTGAAAAAAAATCGTTTTGAAAAACAAAGCTATGCCTGCTCTTGCCAGTTCCAATTCAGAAAGACCATCAGTACATAAAAATAATTACCTCAAGCAAAATGCGAATATAATACATCCTGTACTGGTGAAAATCTAATTTATCTGTAAAAAAAATACTCACAGATTATCTTGATATAAACAATCCTTTAAAAAAATACGAAAATTGTTTTAAAAAAACATTAGCACCACACATAGTCTCGCTGGTATTTGGTACGTTCAATTACACTTCAATCACCAGTCCGAGTACGACAGTAGAGGAATTCAGACCTCCACCAACACCGACACTGACACGTGCAAGTGGGATAAGCAGCTGATAAGTACAGCTTGACTATACGAATCGGTGCCACAGTAAAATGCCATCATCACCAGCGCAGAGACGTGCAAGTGGGATTTGGCAGGTCATAACAAACACACCAGTGAACGACTAAAAAAAATCGTTTTGAAAAAACAAAGCTATGCCTGCGCCTGCTAGTCCCAATTCAAAAAGACCATCGATACATAAAAATAATTACCTCAAGCAAAATGCAAATATAATACATCCTGTACTGGTGAAAATCTAATTTATCTGTAAAAGGTACTCACAAATTATCTTGATATAAACAATCCTTTAAAAAATACGAAAATTGTTTTAAAAAAACATTAGCACCACACATAGTCTCGCTGGTATTTGGTACATTCAATTACACTTCAATCACCAGTCCGAGTACGACAGTAGAGGAGTTCAGACCTCCACCAACACCAACGCTGACACGTGCAAGTGGGATAAGCAGCTGATAAGTACAGCTTGACTATACGAATCGGTGCCACAGTAAAATGCCATCATCACCACCGCAGAGACGTGCAAGTGGGATTTGGCAGGTCATAAGTACAGCTTGACAAGACTAGTCAGTTCAACAGTAAAAACCATTTAACTTGGACGGTTAGTTCTTCCATGCCACCACCCGCGCCACCAACTAAGCGGTTGCCAAGACGCACTGCAAACGGCGACCCCCACGACCACTACACACACGCCCCCGACGAACCGCCTCCCACACACCACCGTCGGTGCACTACAAAAATACCCCATTGTCTTCCATCTCTCCCTCGTTCCCGCAAACCACCATTGCCGCTTCCATTTCCACTGCACACAAACCTCCAGCGTCTCTCTCCAAAGCCCACAGTCGCGGGAGGAAGGCCATGGTGGAGGAACCGTCCGCCAAGCATCATCATGCCGAGACGTCGGACAAGAGGAGCAACCTCGTCGACATTAACGTCCCCGGCGAGAAGCGCGAGTACACCAGAACTCTCAAAGGGGTTGAGCTCCACGGCAAGGAGACGCTGGAGATCGTCTGCACCAGCGAACCAGACAAGGCCGACGAGGTGATCTCCAGGCTCTGGAGGAAGCTTGGCGGCAGGTTTCGTAGGATCGTCGGCGTTGGTGTGCACTACACCAACGAAGTTGAACCTCCACAGATGGCGGCAGTCCTGCAGTTGTGCGTCGAGGAACTCTACTTGGTGTACCACATCGCAGCGGCCACAAAATGGTGAGCAATCCTACTCATTTGCCCTGCATATGGTTTATCTGTTTTATTAGTACTGTATCCTGAAAATTTAATCACACTTGTTTCCCAACTAGATGTACTAGTGTGGTTTGTGAAAAGTGGATGCACTACTGCATTTTCTCAAGTAGATATACAATAAATGTATTTTTGAACCTGATGCACTAGATTACTATTTGGAAAATCTTGCGGAAGATTAAATTCTGAAGTTGATCGACTAGTGTAGTTTCTGAAGTTGATACAATAGAGTAGTCTATGTACTCGATGTATTAAAAAAGATGTTTCTGAACTTGATGTAGTGAAGTATTTTCTGAATTTGATCTAATGTTATTTTCGTAAGAAAATAAACTAAGGACTTGGTGAAGCACTGGTTCTGTGTTATCCTATTTCAACAAAAGTAGACTAAACTAGTACCAATGAAGAACATACAACATTGACTGAAACTATGTATAATCCAAGAAGAAGAATAACATGATGTACTTAATTTGGTTTCAGAACTTTCTTTACTAGTTTTTGAAGTACATTCATCCATTGTTTATCCTACATAAACAACTACTTCATGGATTCATCGCTTGTAAAACAAAACAAAAATGGATAATTCAAACATCAAAGTAATGCTAATATTCAAAATGTCTCTGCCCTTGCAGGCCCAAGCGCCTGACCGACATGCTGCAGCATGACAAGTTGTTCACATTCGCCGGTTTCAGCATTGAAAGCGACAAAGAGAAGCTGAAGTTGTCCGGTATGGAGATCAACCCCAACAAGTTCATCGACATTCAGTGCAAGTGGAGAGTTCCATACACCGGAAAAGAGTACGAATCCTTGACTCATGTTGCAGCCAGCGTCATCCACCCATTCTACAAAGGCATGAAGAACAAGATCAACACGCAGGAAGACGACAAACTGTGGGGGACCAGTGAGCTGCCAGACAACCTCATCGAGTATGCAGGAGTAGATGCGTACCTCGTGTACAAGTCATGGTTCATGATCGACTACATCACAGATGGTTCGGAATATGTGAAAGAGCGGGAGGCTGAAAACTTCTACGACCGCCCCTATTGCCCCTTTACGGGATGAAGATACATCAGAGCCTGCCTTCGTTTTACTTCCACTTGTGCTTGCCTTTTATCTTGTTGTTTCAAATTAGTAGTTTGCTCTTGTTGGGTTGAACCAGTATTATTATGTCGTGCTTGTCATGTTTGAACAAGTTTAGTTATGTCATCAAGTACAATGTTTTGCTTATCTCATTATATAAGTTTGGTTTGGTAGCTTCGTATGTTGTTAATCCATCATTTCAAAATTGGAAAGTAGCTTCTGAATGGAACATTGTCGTTGCTCTAAAGTACTAGTTATGATGCAACTAATCACACAACGTTGTTCCATCTCAGTACAACTCAGTACACTTGATCAGACATTACATACTTACTACAATAAAAAGTACAAAGAAACATCAATCCGTAAGCGCTACTATGAATGCACTATCTGTACAACTCAGTCTACACGCAAGTACCATAGTTCTGAAAAATGACACTAGAAGACACTTGAGAATAATCACAAAAACAAACACAAAAAAGAAGGCAAAAAACTCAAATGAAAAAGATTACACTCACACAAAACTGACAAGAACTAGAACAAAAAGTATCAGTCCAAGTTACTGGAGGAGTCAAGTACTAGATTCAAACAAACAAAAAAACAAAAAAATTGACCGCCCAAGGTCAGGCGCAGGCCCTAACAATGCTAGATACTTGAACTCGAGCCTGTGGGCGAATCCCTAGTAATCCGCACAACGCAGGACCCTCCGACCAGGACCCACAGGTCAAGAGAGAGAGCAAGCGCCGTGTATAAGCGCTCAGGTAAGTGTTCAGAGGAGTTCGACTGGTGAGCCTCGGTTGCGCTTATAAACAGGCCGGGAGCCCCCTCGACTAGCGAGGTGGGACTAAACCAAGAGCGCACGCACACGACGCACTGCACAGGCGCGCGGACGAGCTATCTGGGCCGGAAAATGGCCCAATAGCCTACATCGTCAACAAAACACCCCACCAAATAAGCCCAAGTATAGAAACCAGAGGGCGGACAAAGAAATATAAACTACAAGAAAAATGTTTGTCAATTAACCTCTACAAGAAAAAAGGAAAAAATATGATACAAAAACAATGAACCTCTAAAAAGAACAAAACTTAATAGCCTATCTGTTAAATGTACATAATTTAAAAAACAGAATTAAAAATTACTTTCAAGTTCAACTACTAAAACTCAAAAAGTTCAAAACATATAATGTTTGTCAATTATGCTAAATTTCATATTTATATAAAATCTGACAAGTTCAACTACTAAAACTCAAAAAGTTCAAAACATATAATGTTTGTCTGTTATGCTAAATTTCTTATTTATAGAAAAACTAACAAGTTCAACTACTAAAGCTCAAAAAGTTCAAAACATATAACGTTTGTCAATTATGCTAAATTTCTTATTTATACAAAATGTGACAAGCTCAACTACTAAAACTCTAAAAGTTCAAACATATAATGTTTGTCAATTATGCCAAATTTCATATTTATATAAAAACTAACAAGTTCAACTACTAAAATTCAAAAGTTTCAAACATATAATGTTTGTCAATTATGCTAAATTTCCTATTTATACAAAATCTGACAAGTTCAACTACTAAAACTCTAGAAGTTCAAATAGAATTTATTTGTCAATTCTGCTAAATTTCTTATTTATATAAAATCTGTCCACACCACAACGAACGATCTGGTTGTAAAATAATCTCAAACCCCCACCCCCAACCTAAGTCATAAAAAAAATCAATTCAAACATACATACAACATCAGTACTAAAACAGCAGGATCAGTCAGGCCACTCGCACCACTCTGACATCAAATTTCAAACCCATGCGTTGTTTGAAACTACAATTCAGTTCACACAGTACTAAAACATTAGTGCACTAAAAATGAGAATACAAAAACTATAAAGGCCTAACTTAGGTTGGTATAGATGAAAATAAAATAAGTACAAGTTTTGAGCAACAACTCCCAGGGCACTGAAAAAATGTTTTGACATACACTAGTGTATAAAGGCTTCAATAGAAAAACAATACTTAGACATCCACACGGAAAAACATCACAGATCCATACGTCACCTAAACAGTGCAAAATGCCATCATCACCACCGCAGAGACGTGCAAGTGGGATTTGGCAGGTCATAAGTACAGCTTGACAAGACTAGTCAGTTCAACAGTAAAAACCATTTAACTTGGACGGTTAGTTCTTTCACGCCACCACCCGCGCCACCCACTGGGCGGTTGCCAAGACGCACTGCAAATGGCTACCCCCACGACCACTACACACACGCCCCCGACGAACCGCCTCCCACACACCACCGTCGGCACACTGCAAAAATACCCCATTGTCTTCCATATCTCCCTCGTTCCCACAAACCACCATTGCCGCTTCCATTTCCACTGCACACAAACCTCCAGCGTCTCTCTCCAAAGCCCACAGTCGCCGGAGGAAGGCCATGGTGGAGGAACCGTCCGCCAAGTGTCATCATGCCGAGACGTCGAACAATAGGAGCAACCTCGTCGACATTACGTCCCCGGCGAGAAGCACGAGTACACCAGAACGCTCAAAGGGGTTGAGCTCCACGACAAGGAGACGCTGGAGATCGTCTGCACCAGCGAACCAGACAAGGCCGACGAGATGATGAGCAGGCTCAGGATGAAGGAAGGCGGCTTGTATCCGAGCTTCATCGGAGTTGATGTGGAGTACACCGACGAGGAAAAACCTCCACAGATGGCGGCAGTCCTACAGTTGTGCGTCGAGGAACTCTGCTTGGTGTACCACATCGCAGCGGCCACAAAATGGTGAGCAATCCTACTCATTTGCCCTACATATGGTTTATCTATTTTATTAGTACTGTATCTTGAAAATTTAATCACACTTGTTTCCCAACTAGATGTACTAGTGTGGTTTGTGAAAAGTGGATGCACTACTGCATTTTCTCAAGTAGATATACTATAAATGTATTTTTGAACCAGATGCACTGGATTACTATTTGGAAAATCTTGCGGAAGATTAAATTCTGAAGTTGATCGACTAGTGTAGTTTCTGAAGTTGATACAATAGAGTAGTCTATGTACTCGATGTATTAAAAAGGATGTTTCTGAACTTGATGTAGTGAAGTATTTTCTGAATTTGATCTAATGTTATTTTCGTAAGAAACTAAACTAAGGACTTGGTGAAGCACTGGTTCTGTGTTATCCTATTTCAACAAAAGTAGACTAAACTAGTACCAATGAAGAACATACACATTGACTGAAACTATGTATAATCCAAGAAGAAGAATAACATGATGTACTTAATTTAATTTCAGAACTTTCTTTACTAGTTTTTGAAGTACATTCATCCATTATAACCCATACTACTGTTCATTCATCTGTTGTAGCAGTACTAGTCACTAAAAACTTAATTAAAACTTGTTTCCCAACTAGATGAACTATTATAGTCTATGAAGTGGATGCACGATTACATGTTTATCAAGTTACATGCATTTCCGAAACTGTGAAGTGGATTGTTTCACCAGATTAGCATCTGAAAAAAAGTTTATAGCATTCTGAACTTTATGCACCAAATTAATTTCTGAACTTGATGTACTAGCATAGATTCTGATCTTGATGCACTAGTATAGTTAATAGAATTGATGTATTAAAAGATCTTTGGTGAAGTGGTATAGGTCCATATCTTGATGCACATGTTTCTCAAACTAAATTTTGAACTTGATATAGAACTAATGCACAAAGATGTATCAAGCACTGGTATAGGACTTTTATTCAACAAAAAAGAAAACTAAACTTGAATCAAGCAGCGCATATATCATTGACTCTGGTAAAATGATTCTCTAATTTGGTGAAGCATTTGGTGAAGCAACGAAGATAGCAAAAAAGAAAAAATAACACGGTGTAGTTGAATTTAATTTCAAGACTTTGTGTACTAGTTTCTGAACTACATTCATGCATGACTCATAATATATAAGCATCTACCTCATGGATTATCACTTGTAAAACAAAAAAAAAAGCAGAAGAATTAAATCCTCAAAAAAGAAGACTAATCTATAAATGTGTGTCTCCCCCCTTGCAGGCCCAAGCGCCTCAAAGACTTCCTGCGGGAGGAGAAATTGTACACATTTGTTGGTTTCAGCATTGGAGGTGACAAGTGGATGCTGGAGGAGTCTGGTTTGGAAATCAACCCCAACAACTTCATCGACATGCAGCGCAAGTGGAAAGATCCAAAGACCAACAAATACTACGACTCCTTGGCCGATGTTGCAGGCAGCGTCATCCACCCATTCTACGAAGGCATGAAGAAGAAGATGAACAAGGCAGACCACAAACTATGGGGGAACAGCCCGCTGCCAGACAACCTCATCACGTACGCAGGAATAGGTGCGTACGCAACATACAAGTCATGGAAGACAATCGACAACATCGTGACAGGTTGGGATATTTCAAAACAGCAGGAGGCTGACCCCTACTACCACTTCAACTTCGCGGATGAAGATGCATGGAAGTCTGCATTTGTTATGTTGAACCAGCTACCTTATGTTGTGTGTGTCCTTAGTATTGTTGTTTTAGATTTGTAGTTTGCTTTCGTCATGTTGAACCAGCTACCTTATGCTATGTGTGTCAGGGTTTGAACAAGTTTGCCTATGTCTATCAAGTACATCGTTTGCTTATGTCGTCCAACAAGTTTGCTAGCTTCCTATTTTGTTCATCCATGATTTGAAGTTGAAACTTGATGGCTGCCACGCAACACTAGTCATGGAGAAAAAAAATAACACATGAATATTTTCGCAAAAAAAGTGGCAGACTAAATAGAGGCCAAAAGCAAATAGTAGCCTTCGACGCTCAGTACAGCTTAGACATGAACGGTAGTACTATCACGCTAAAAGAATCAGTTTTTAGTTTCAGAAGAACACTAAAAAGACTAAGTTTCAGCCGAGGACAACATTCAGTACTAAAAAGCATCGTGCTAAAAAGTAGTTAGAAATTCACTAAGTACTGCATCAGGAAAAGCAAAGAAACACCAGTACGTATTTCCTAGTCACTAGCATCCTAGGACTGAAAGTTCTGGTACAGTTGAACACAGTACGTTCATTCTACAAATATATAAAAAGGAACAGGAAGCTTCAGTTCACATTCCTTAAAACAGTGACATACTAAGAATTAACAGTGGCAATACAACTGAAATCTCAGTACAACTAAGTCTATACGGCAAGTGCTAGGATTATACCAAACATTGGCTGGAGAAGAACCACAGCCTAGACAAAAAGAAGGCCAAAAACTAAATCAAAAAGATATAAGTTCGACAAAAGAGAAAAATCACAAGAAACACAACAGAAGACGTACTAGCATCAAACAACACAAACAATAAATAATTAATCAAAAGTACTAGCACAATTGGAATCTCAGTACAACTAAGTTTATTCGGTAAGTGCTATGATGATACCAATTAAAGCATTGAGAAATAAATAGTTTTGAACTTAATAGGACTATCTCTTAAACGTAGCTAATTTAAACTAGTTCTTTAACTTTTACTATGAAGTTCAACTACTAAAGTTCAAGAAGTTCAAATAGAAATTTGGCACCAAGATTTTGAAAGCCTTACGCTGAATGAGATTACAAATCAGTACTAACAGAACTATATCATAAGTACAAGAAAACGAGAGTACATAAACTATAAAGGTCCAACTTAGGATGGAATCACATAAAAATAAAATAAATCTCACTTTCTGAGAAACAACTCGTAAATACACTTGAAAAAAAATGTTTTCAGTTCAACTACTATATAAGTCTTCAGTACAAAAAATAAAACTTAACCAAAACGAATTCCTGATGAAACATTGTGCCACACTTAAAACACAACAGAAAATATACTAGTTATTACATAGTACTCGACAAGACATCAAACACTACAAAATAGAGCCTACAATGTTTTCAAGAGATATATCACACAACTATCCCATTCACTATGCAAATGATGACCATTTCTCCTATGCATCAGGAGCCAAAGCCTGAACCTCCTTGGGAAGCTCCATCACCAGAAGATTGTTATTCCGGTTGAACACAACTCTATGCAGATCCTCAGCGTTCCAATCAACAATGCGTGGCTGCAAAACAATAAAACAAATTATCAAAAATCATGACACATAAAAAAAGGATGCACAATAAGCCAAAAATAGAAAGTGAAAAGCTCAACAAGAAACCCACGTCATTATCTCGAATGTTCTCAACGATCTTTTCACCATCATAGCATCCCGCATACTTCAAAGTATAATGGCCACATTCATTTTTCCCTTGAAGCGGAACCTTGACAAACGTTGGTTTCTTTGCAAACAGCTCCCAATTGGGCTGCTTGCTCGCATTGTACTGAGCATCACCATACACAGCCTTCATTACTTTGACCAAACTAGAAATCTGTAAAAAAAAACAAAAGAACCCACACAGTTTTAGGTCTCAGAAAAAGAAGAAACAAAGATGCAGAAATATTAATCCAGTACAGATAATAAATGTCACTCACAATCTTCTTGCAGTCTTTGTGATAGGTGTTCTTCGAAGGACGGTGGTTCTTCGGATAAGGTAAAGAGTCAAGGATGTCAACGCTACTTCGGTACCGATTCATGACATATAAGGAATAGTGGCTCACTTTCATATCCTTTGATAAAACCATAGGCTTGAATAGAGGCATCATGATCTAAAAACAAATGACCAAAAAAGAGATGTTAAATATTCAAAGTAAAAACCAGCATCACAACAAACAAATAAAAACCAAAAATCAGCTAGTAGATCTCACAAGGTCGGCACTGAGCAAGTCTTCATTAGCTTTAACATAGCTCTTGAAATCTCTCGCTGCACTCTCCACATTAAACACTTTATTTTCATCCTCGTAAAACAAACAGTCAAGCACAACCTGGAAAAAAGCCAAAATAGAAAATAGACAGCGGAAAAGAATCAACAAGCAAAGTATTATTAAAACTCGTAAAAAATATAGGCAGTCTTGTTCAACATAAAGAAACTGATCTGATTGATTACCGTGATGAAATATGGACTCAGCAATATCCTTTTCCCAGATGCGAAATCAGCATTTCTATCGGGATCTTGCTTCCAATCATCAATGAGGAAGTCCATTACATCACCCTGCATCATTTGCCCAGGTGAAAAAACTTCCCAGATGCGATTCCCAGTGAAGTTAGTTACGCTTTCATCAGGCTGAGGTATCATTGAGAATGTATTCCTGCAGCACACACAAGAACAAAAAGAAGGAGAAGCAAGATAAGGCACTGATAGCAGTTCGAGTTGTATAAAAAGGAACAGTTCAGGTCATATTATCTAGCAGTTACAAACAATAGAAGAAAAGGAAGAGGAAAAATAATGAGATACTCACTCGGCATACTTCTCACGCCATTCATCACTAAGCAACAGATTATACAACCTGCGAGCCTTGTCCAGGTGAGGGAATTTATGAGGGTGAAGCTGCTGCACAGGGGAGCAAAAATTTATAGGAGCTCTGGGCGCACGCTTCGTGCTTACAACATTGCCAGAATCCAAAGCGGGATCTTTCCTAGCACCACTAGCTCTACGAGCCACTATTCCAGCAATGGGAGATAAACCTTTGGCAGCAGCACTCCTCGTGACTCTTCCAACGCCAGAAATCTTGTCAAACACATCATCATCACTGTCTATCAATTTCACAATGGGATTCTTGGGTGTAGTAGGGCTATCTGCACAAGCAGCCGTAGAACCTCTCAGAGCTCCCAACCGCCCCTTCATAACACCAGATCTTGTCTTTTCGGGAGAACGCCCCTGGCTAAGATCAATAGCTACGCGCTCGAGCTTCGAGAACTGGCTACCAAAGAACCTGTAGTCATGCTCACCAAGATCCAGGCACTCACCTGAAAAAAAAAGAAGACCTCACAAAGCGTAAGTTCAAATGCATATTTCATGACAATACTAATAGAGAAGTACAAGCTGGAAAAAAATTATGAAAGTCCATGCACACGTACAGGGTTCGATGCCAAACAAACCCCGGAAGTCAACATCAAACACATCGCTAGTTGCGCACTTATACAACAAAGTCTTCCTAATGTCCAAAATGTCTTCATGGTTATAATCGACCATTTCAATTACACCATCCTCCCGGCAATAATAGGTCTTGCAGTTTTGTAGCATAAAGAATCCACAATCATGCCTGTAAACAAAGGAAAAAACAAAAAATGGTACAACACAAAATCCAAAAAATACAGGAACAACATCCTCCAGCAACAAAAACAACCGGCAAAAATCATTAAAAACGGATACTCACGTGTTTTCCTGATGAGGCAGCCGCACAAACTCGCAAGAGAAACCATCAATATGCGCCGGTGAGAACGGTTTGGCCCTGTCTACACTGGACTCTCTCCAAAGCTTCTTTATATTATTTGTCATATTCCTTAAGAATCTAACTGCATCACCCCAGGTTTCATCACGGAGTGAATCAAGACACTCGAAACGACGGAACTTCAACTTCAGAACAACCAAGCACCAATGCCCAGATTCTTCACTAGGCTTCATGGTAGCCACAAATGACGGCGGATCAAATGTAGGGAAAAGAAGCTGAAAAAAAATCGCAGAGGAAAAATGAATTTACCAAATCATAATGAAACAAAAATTCAGCCTCCAAACAATATAATAAAAGAGGGAAATTGAAATTCATAAGTACAAACAAAAGATCACATAATCATAAAGAATTTATATCCACTGTGATATAAATCACATAATCAGTTCAATTTCCTTGCAACAATAAGTGCAGCTTTAATAAAAGAAGCACGGATCATTCATAAGTGCAGGTGTAAAAGAAGCACAAATCAAGTTCATTCCCCCCACCTCCCAAAACTGCAAAAAAGATGACAGTTCTAGTTAATGAGTACAAAAAGTCCAAGTTCACCTACTTGGTCAAAACCATCAGCACCTGATCTCGTGAACCAATTTAGCACATTGGAATCAATATTTCCATCACGGATCTTGGTCTGTTGTACAAAAAGAACAACAACTGTTAGAAAATTGGCAAAACGAGTTATCATCCTATTTACAAAAAAGCAAAATACTGACCGTCACCCATCTGGGAACTATCAACTTGTCAGTGTCTCGGTACTTATGACGTAGAGAATATAAAACAACATCAGCATTGTCTGAGTTGAGCATGCCAGTGGGGACAAATGCTTTAGCAATAGAATCAACACTGGCATCACATTCTTTATTTTGAAACATCGGCTTGTGACTAGAAAAACACATAAGATTACATGAATTAAAACTACTGCAACAGCAATAATAATCATACAAGAGAAAAAAAAGAGACAAAAAATGGTACGGGCAAAATCCCAAACTAATCATTTCGTACGGTTCATGCGCAACCTCGTAACAGTGAAGAAAAACGTATCAACCTTAACAACATTACCACTTTCTGCTTGCAAAAAATGATGAAAAATAATAAGTTCAACAACTACAAGAGAACATGTCCAAAATGCCAAAATTGAGAAGTACGCCCCATTTACAAGTCCTTACCTGGACTATCAGGGTTTGACGACGACGGTAGTTCCTGTGATGAGACTATTATGCCTCCAGTTTCAGGGTTTGATGATGGGACATCTTGAGAGGACACCAATATTGATGCGCTTTCAAGGTCTGTAGAAAGAAAATCCTGGGACGACAAGAGCGCCTCCTGTGTCAAGGGGTCAGAAGAAATTGACAGAAGTAAATCATCATCCTCGGATGGCACCTCCTCCACGCTAGAAGCATCTTGCAATGCATCACCGTAATCAAGACCTCCAGGCGGGAAATTCTCCGGCGGCAAATCTTCACAACCAGAAACATTTTCATTCCCAGCAATACCAACACCAGGCGATTTGGCATCAAGTATGTTGGCAGCACCAGCATCCTCATCAGCAATTTTGGTACCAACATTGCGCCCACTACTCAATGGAACATCACGAGCATCATCTCCACCACTAAGGACAACTCACGCTCAACATCAGTAATCTGACGAAAATAAAAATTCAGAAAAAGTGAATAATATGAACAAAACTAACAATAAAAAATAAGCTACCAAGAGGTGCATAGAAAAATAAACCTTGGAAGCATTCATAGCAATATCATCGAACTTGTTGCTGCTAACATTCAAAGCGACATCACCAACGGGCAAACAAGGCTCATCGCCAACAATAGGACCCTGATTCAAATGTAATGAGGCAAAAAAACAATGCTATTATGAGCAACAATAAACGGTGTGGGATAGAAAAATGAACAAGCAATACACATCGGTGCGCATGAAATTTTAAGAAAATATGAATAAACACAATGAAAATAAAAATAACCTTGCACTTATGAGTGGATGGATCATTAACTCCACCGTCAACAGCAACCTCAACATTATGACTGGTCTCCTGCATAAAAAGAAAAAATAATAAACAGATGTAGATCAGGAAGTTCAACTACAATACTGACAGTAGAACAACATAGTAAAAACATACAAACAATGAGGACTAACTCACATCAACAACAGGGTGCTGCGAGCCAACATCGTTCATACGCTGATCAGAAACATTAGCCTCAGTACCATCATTAGCCCTGCTGTTGGTGCCAGTAGCCTCATCGTGATCAATCTGCATGAAAGAAAATTATTAATAAATAGATGAACATGAGGAAGTTCAACTACAACACTGACATCAGGACAACAAAGTAAAAATTGCAAACACCGAGGACTGATTCACATCAACATCAGGACGCTCAAAGCCAACATCATTTGTTTCATGATCAAAAACATTAGCCTTAGTACCATCACCAGCCCTGCTGTCGGTGGCAGCAGCCTCATCCTGCTCAAACTTCTTGATAACAACATTTGCACTTTCTTCATATGGCCTGCAGCGAGAGTTTTGCGTAGTTCTAAAACGCTTCATGTTGTTCAACAGACGAACCGAGCTCTGAACTAGATTAGCGGCACTGTCACGCATATCACCGATTAAAATTCTCTCCATCTCAATATAGTCAACAACTTCCTCGGCGTTAAATTGATGACCTTCAGGAAGGATACCATTGATACAGCTCAAACGCTCAACTGTCGTTGGGACCTTTTGCAGCTCAGAACACACATTACTTTAGATATGCTCAGCGCGCTGCAACGCTGAAACAACAACATCAATACCAAAACGCTGCCTCTGTGAAGCACTAGCGTTACTAGGGCCAGGGGGCATAACCAGCACCCTCAACACCACGGCCATCCCTCAACTCATCGGGCAGAGATGAAAACTTCGGAACCTGAGACGACGGCATCTCCAGGACTGGCCGTTTATACACTCGGAAAAAAACAACCTCCTCTTGAGTTTTCCACTACAAACAAAAGGGAAAAATAGTTAATCAATCAATGCAACATATAGGGAAAAATAAGTCATGATATTAACAGACTTAAAATCAGCACCACTAATAAACTTTAACTGTCATTGCCAATTTGTTAGTATTTACCAATAGGCCAGTTGAACAAAGTTATTTAGTTCAACCACACACGAAACAACAGTACTGAAAAACCATACCTAAACCATACAAAATATAAACAGACAACTCTACAGTACACATGTCCACTACAGCAAAAAATAGCTATATCTAAAATAAAAAAAGGTCTGCAATACACAAAACAAACAAAACTCACCGGAAGCTTCCCAAACACCCAAGTCTTTGGATCTGCATTGCCTTTTTTTTATCAAATCTGCATCAACCAGATCAGAAAGCTTGGCAGGATCCATGTAACATATGCGGGGGACTCGCATGTCAGGCTCCGCAGTCTTGCCACGGATAAGGCAGTCAAGGTACATTAGTACAGGCCCTATGGCACAGCCTGTGATTGCCTTCCCCATGGTATCACCATTTTGGTACTTAGCAACAACCCTTCTAAGCTCATCAACCATCAGCTGGCAATAATCCATATTATCCATGTCCTCAAAGACGAGACCCTCAAACATTGCTGCCTCTCTGGAAACACGCGGGGCAGAACCAGGCAACACAACCTTCATAAACACAATCATGAAGAACACTTTCAGAGCAAGGTCATCTTTGCTAGGATCCTTGACGAGCACCTTGAGCTTATTCCTCAAATCCTTTGTCTTCATATCTTTGTCCTTGCTAATGTCAAGCTCCGATCTTAACTTCATCAGAGCGTTGTCATATCCGTCCTCTGACGGCCTTGGCGCAAAACGACCACCACGAGGGAAACCAAATAATTTATGTATACCATCACTAGTGATGCGAAGCTTCTTATTAGCCTCACCCATGTCAAGAGTCATTGTATCACAATCTATCCTCAGGTACAAAACTCCCATCAGAGGGCGAGAAATGTTAGACTTCACCCTCCACTTGAAGATAGAACCAAAACCAGATGCATGAACCCTAGCCACATGCCGACTCTCGAGCAATTTAGCACAATCTTCAACCTCTCTCAACGAACATCGCGCAGTTAAGTTCAATTTCCGTTGGTCACCTTCATCCAAGGCAACTTTTCCGGCATTGCCTCCCACCGGCTTGACCGGACTCATAACGCTAACAGGCTGTAAATGAAAACAAAAAAGGCACACCTTAAAAAATGAATATAGAAAACAAAACAAGCATATGAATGCAAGTAAAAAGAAAAAGAAAAGATTGCACAAGTTCAACTGTTAAAACAACATCAGTACCACCCCTCAATTGATGCAAACAATGATCAGCCTAACCTGGCCGCAATACCAGCCGAAATACAATTAAATCATTGCAAGTACAACTAGTAAGTCACATGCAGTACAAAACACATACCACTGCAAACAATGAATATAGAAAACAAAACAAGCATATGAATGTAAG
Source organism: Triticum timopheevii (assembly GCA_963921465.1). Lineage (NCBI taxonomy): Eukaryota > Viridiplantae > Streptophyta > Magnoliopsida > Poales > Poaceae > Triticum > Triticum timopheevii. The sequence goes on along the minus strand of OY997268.1, from coordinate 561,571,164 downwards.
TAAAAAAAAGATTGCACAAGTTCAACTATTAAAACAACATCAGTACCACCCTCAATTAATGAAAACAATGACCAGCCTCACCTGGCCAGCATAACAGCCCAAACACAAATTAAATCATTACAATTACAATTAGTAAGTCACATGCACAACAAAACACATACCACTGCAAACAATGAATATAGGAAACAAAACAAGCATATGAAGGCAAGTAAAACAAAGAAAAGTTTGCACAAGTTCAACTATTAAAACAACATCAGTACCACAATCAAATAGATGCAAAACAATGACCAGCCTCACCTGGCCAGCATACCAGCCCAAACACAATTAAATCATTGCAAGTACAACTAGCAAGTCACATGCAGTACAAAACATATACCACTGCAAATTCATCTTCTGAATCAACTTCAATATCATCTTCTTCAGATGCAGCATCTTCAGCTTCGACACGAGCATGCTTCTTCACACCTTTGTTCACCTTTGCAGGATGAACTTTACGCTTCTTATTTTCTTTCACCAAAGACCGCTCTTGAAGAGGAGACGAAGAAGGCTTCTTATTTGTCAAACCTCATGGATTCCGACGAACAGAGGAGCCACCAAGTTTGCTTGGACCAATTTTCACAGCAACACTATCCGCATCAGCTTTGCTATTACCAGGTTGGGAACCAGCTTTCACACGTGGGCTACGCCTCTGTGTGCCATCAGGATTTCGATCTGACATCTTCCTCTTCAAAACAACTTTCTTCTCCTTAACTCCATCACGATCAAACACTTGCGTCAAACGAGTTTGCATCAAGTTTGTCTTCACACGCATGTCACTTCCATGAGATCTGGCATGAACAGTTGAAAAACCCGCGTCACCACCTTCATCGCCTACACATTTAGGAGCTTGAGCAACATCAACATCACTTTCTGGCACACAGGCAGCCTTTTGACGCCGTTCCAATTCCTTTCTCTTCTGGAATTCATACTTCTTCTTTCTTATCCTTTCATCCTCGAGCTGTAACTGCATAGGAACATCCTCAGCTTGGGTAACAGGCTCAGTGCCATCAACACTTTGAGACTGAGTAACAGACAACTGCAAGCTGCCATCACCATCATCAATGTTAAGTGAATACATTCCATCATTAATATCTTTAACAACATCAGCAATGTCCTCTGGAACACCATGACTGTCATTAACTGCATAAACCAATAACATAACCACGCACATAAAAAATTAAAACACAATTAACATTGCAGACACAAAGATAAATAAAGCGCATAGCATCAGACACAAACAAAAAGGAACAACTGATGTAACTAAGCATATATATGTATTAAAGGCTGATAAAAAAAGAGCAAATATAAGGGAAAGACCAGCAACATTCGCAAGTTCTTCTAGAGGATTTGGTGTCTCAAAAATAACATTCACAAGATCTTGAAAGCGTTCTGATATGTCAGAATCAGGAGGCACCGGCACTCCAACATCTGCAACAACATCATAATTAGCAAAAAAGTTCAAGAACAATCAATCGGTTCAACTATGTGAACACTACAAGTTCACCGAATAAAACAAATATGAACCCATCACTTGCAGAACAAACTTCAAGTTCACCTAATAAAACAAATATGAACCCATCACTTGCAGAACAAACTTCAGAAAACACAACTCTTTCAACACCATAATAGTTCTTCACTGACTACTAAAACCTATTCAAATGCCAGGACAACAGTTCAAAATACACATGGTGATAAGTACTACAACATGTCTGCAGGTTGCATCAACTGCCAAAACCATACATGCCATACAATCCAGGACAAAATTAACACATATCAAAATACATACAACTTATAAAGTCGATATGGCAACAACTGTACAACCTAAAAACCAGATCTATTAAAACATCATCCAAAATACAGGGAAAATCACCTGCATTCAATTTGTCCGGACTGGATGATGTACCCATTGAGATCTACAGTCCTAAAATCTGTTGAACTAGATCTGCAAGACACATGAACAAAAATTAGGGATTTGAACTATTTCAGAAACGAAGCACGCCATACAAAAGCAAAACTCTTACCAGCAAACACAAAATCCGCCATGCAATCCAGTATCACTGCCGCCAAATGCTCGTTCAACAGCAAAGCAACCCTAGCGAGTGCAGCCTGGGACAGCAAAGAGAGCAAGAGATTAGAAATAGAGAGAAAATCTGAACATAAGAGGACGCAAGCAAAGTCAATGGCAGAGCAAAACGAACAAAACAGAGCACACGGACCTCCACCCCTGGGGTTGAGCCCTCCGGCCGACGCTCCCGCGGCGAAACAAGAGTAGCAACTCCCCCTCCGAGAAGAGAAGAAGAGGGGAATGAAGACGGAATCGATTTGGGGAGGGAGAGGAGCGGAACGGAGAAGATCGAAGGTTAAAAGGTGAGTGCGAGGGTTAAAAGATGACTGGGAAAAACGGACGGCTAAAGCGCACAACCGTGGCGAAGCCCACTATCTCTGGCCAGTTACAAAAGATAATACCAAAAATCAAATACAATAAAAAAATTAATATAAATAGACAAAACAAACGGCTAAAGTACAAATAATTACTCACAACAGTACAAAAAAATTTATCAGAAAAGTACAAATGAAAAAATAATTCATAACGGTGCTGGTTTTTCCCCTAAAAAATAAAGATAAGATAATGGGGCAAGTCATGTTACGGACTCGCCTCCGCATGCGACGCCGCGGCATGCCGCGTCGTCGCCTGCTACGGCTTGTTCCTGGCTCGGCCTCGCCGGGATGGGGGAGGGGGGGGGTCCCGACCCCCCTCCCCCCCGGCTCGGCCTCGCACTAACACGGTAGTGCGCTTGTTTGACAGGAGCAGTGTGGTTATTCTGTTCCCCCCCACCCCACGTACCCATACCCCTAAGATAGATAATGGGGCAAAGTCCATACAAGGAAGATGTGTCAGTACAACTATGCCCCTCGATACGGTTCGGTGCGGGGCAAGTCATGTTTCCCCCACGCACCCACACCCCTAAGATAGAAAATGTGGTTATTCTGTTCCCCCCCCCCCCCCCACGCACCCACACCCCTAAGATAGATAATGGGGCAAGTCATGTTACGGACTCGCCTCCGCATGCGATGCCGCGTCGTTGCCTGCTACGGCTCGTTCCTGGCTCGGCCTCCCCGGGATGGGGGAGGGGGGTCCCGACCCCCCTCCCCCCCGGCTCGACCTCGCGCTAACGCGGCAATGTGCTCGTTTGACAGGCGCAGTGCGGTTATTCTGTTCCCCCCCACGCACCCACACCCCTAAGATAGATAATGGGGCAAAGTCCATACAAGGAAGATGTGTCAGTATAACTATGCCCCTCGGTACGGTTCGGTGCGGGGCAAGTCAAGTTGCCCCCACGCACCCACACCCCTAAGATAGATAATGGGGCAAGTCATGTTACGGACTCGCCTCCGCATGCGACGCCACGGCACGCCACGTCATCGCCTGCTATGGCTCGTTCCTGGCTCAGCCTCGCCGGGATGGGGGAGGGGGGGTCCCGACCCCCCTTCCCCCGGCTTGGCCTCGCGCTAACGCGGCAGTGCGCTCGTTTGACACGCGCAGTGCGGTTATTCTGCCCCCCCCCCCATGCACCCACACCCCTAAGATAGATAATGGGGCAAAGTCCATACAAGGAAGAAGTGTTAGTACAACTATGCCCTTCGGTATGGTTCGGTGCGGGGCAAGTCATGTTTCCCCCATGCACCCACACCCCTAAGATAGATAATGGGGCAAGTCATGTTACGGACTCGCCTCCGCATGCGACGCCGCGGCACACCGCGTCGTCGCCTGCTACGGCTCGTTCCTGGCTCGACCTCGCCGGGATGGGGGAGGGGGGTCCCGACCCCCCTCCCTCCCGGCTCGGCCTCGCGCTAACGCGGTAGTGCACTCGTTTGGCAGGCGCAGTGCGGTTATTCTGTTCCCTCCCCCCCCCCACGCACCCATACCCCTAAGATAGATAATGAGCCAAAGTCCATAAATGAAGATGGGTCAGTACAACTATGCCCCTCGGTACGGTTCGGTGCGGGGCAAGTCATGTTTCCCCCACGCACCCACACCCCTAAGATAGATAATGGGGCAAGTCATGTTACGGACTCGCCTCCGCATGCGACGCCGCGTCGTCGCCTGCTACGGCTCGTTCCTGGCTCGGCCTCGCCTGGATGGGGGAGGGGGGTCCCGACCCCCTACCCCCGGCTCGGCCTCGCGCTAACGCGGTAGTGCGCTCGTTTGACAGGCACAATGCAGTTATTCTTTCCCCCCCACGCACCCACACCCCTAAGATAGATAATGGGGCAAAGTCCATACAAGGAAGATGTGTCAGTACAACTATGCCCCTCGGTACGGTTTGGTGCGGGGCAAGTCATGTTTCCCCCACACACCCACACCCCTAAGATAGATAATGGGGCAAGTCATGTTACGGACTCGCCTCCGCGTGTGACACCGCGGCACGCCGCGTCGTCGCCAGCTACGGCTCGTTCCTGGCTCGGCCTCGCCGGGATGGGGGAGGGGGGTCCTTCCCCCCCTCCCCCCCGGCTCGGCCTCGCGCTAACACGGCAGTGCGCTCATTTGACAGGAGCAGTGCGGTTATTCTGTTCCCCCCACGCACCCACACCCCTAAGATAGATAATGGGGCAAAGTCCATACAAGGAAGATGTGTCAGTACAACTATGCCCCTCGGTACGGTTCGGTGCGGGGCAAGTCATTTTTGCCCCATGCACCCACACCCCTAAGATAGAAAATGCGGTTATTCTGTCCCCCCCCCCCCCCCACGCACCCACACCCCTAAGATAGATAATGGGGCAAGTCATGTTACAGACTCGCCTCCGCATGCGATGCCGCGGCACGCCGCGTCGTCGCCTGCTACGGCTCATTCCTAGCTCGGCCTCGCCGGGATGGGGGAGGGGGGGTCCCGACCCCCCCTTCCCCCCCGGCTCGGCCTCTCGCTAACGCGGCAGTGCACTCGTTTGACAAGCGCAGTGCGGTTATTCTGTTTCCTCCCCCCCCTACGCACCCACACCCCTAAGATAGATAATGGGGCAAAGTCCATACAAGGAAGATGTGTTAGTAGAACTATGCCCTTCGGTACGGTTCGGTGCGGGGCAATTCATGTTTCCCCCACGCACCCACACCCCTAAGATAGATAATGGGGCAAGTCATGTTACGGACTCGCCTCCGCATGCGACGCCGCGGCACGCCGCGTCGTCGCCTGCTACGGCTCGTTCCTGGCTTGGCCTCTTTCGGGATGGGGGAGGGGCCCCTCCCCCCCGGCTCGGCCTCGCGCTAACGTGGCAGTGCGCTCGTTTGACAGGCGCAGTGCGGTTATTCTGTCCCCCCCCCCCACGCACCCACACCCCTAAAATAGATAATGGGGCAAAGTCCATACAAGAAAGATGTGTCAGTACAACTATGCCCCTCGGTACGGTTCGCTGCGGGGCAAGTCATGTTTCCCCACGCACCCACACCCCTAAGATAGAAAATGCAGTTATTCTGTACACCCCCCCCCCCACGCACCCACACCCCTAAGATAGATAATGGGGCAAGTCATGTTACGGACTCGCCTCCGCATGCGATGCTGCGGCACGCCGCGTCGTCGCCTGCTACGGCTCGTTCCTGGCTCGGCCTCGCCGGGATGGGGGAGGGGGTCCCGACCCCCCCTCCCCCCGGCTCGACCTCGCGCTAACGCGGCAGTGCGCTTGTTTGACAGGCACAGTGCTGTTATTCTGTTTCCCCCACCCCACGCACCCACACCCCTAAGATAGATAATTGGGCAAAGTCTATACAAGGAAGATGTGTCAGTACAACTATGCCCCTCGGTACGGTTCGGTGCGGGGGCAAGTCATGCCCCTCAGTACTATATTCAAAAAAACAAAAAAAACAAAAAGAAAAAAATTGACAGCCCAAGGACAAAAAAGTACCAATCCAAGTTACTGGTGTAGTCAAGTACTAGATCCAAAACAACAACAACAAAAAAATTGACCGCCCAAGGACAGACGCAGGCCCTGACAATGCTAGATACTTTAACTCGAGCCCGTGGGCGAATCCCTAGTAATCCGCACACCCGCAGGGCCTGCGGTCCAGGGCCCACAGGTCAAGAGAGAGAGAGAGCGCGCCGTGTATAAGCGCTCTGGTAAATGTTCAGAGGAGTTCCACTAGTGAGCGTCGGCTGCGCTTATAAACAAGTCTAGAGCCCCCTCGACTAGCAAGGTGGGACTAAACACATAGCTCACGCGCACATTGTGCTGCACAGCCGCGCGAGAGAAGCTATCCGGGCCGAATACAACGACCCAGCCCGATGGCCCAACAAAGTACTTCGCCCCATTACAAAAATCCAGTAGATCACGCACGACAAAAAATAAAAAATGAAAATAATATAAAAAAACTCACAAGAAAAATCAATTAATGAACAAAAATATTGTAAAAAGTTCAAACACATCTTAATGGTAAGAAGTAAAAAAAATAAAAATATATAAGACTGTAAACAGAAATTTCAGAAATGAATTTACAAAAAAGTTCAACTACTACAATTCGTAAGGTTCAAGTACAAATAAAAAAAGTACTATGCAGTGAAGATTTTTTTTAATACCAAAACTATCATTATTCATCTATAAAAAGAAAAAAAACGTGCTCCCAAATTCATGTAAAAAAGTAAGAAAAAAATATTATACAACAAACAAATTTGATTGGAAATTGACAGCCTAAAATAGATCAGTACTATCATTAATAGAATGTAAGTTCAGCAAACTCAATAACAAAAAGGGGTTCTAAAAAAATCATCAGCGTATAGCACCGTCTGCGAGTTATGAACATGAAAAATATACGAGTCAAAACAAAGGATGCCCATCAGTTCAACTATAGAAATTGTTCCAGTACTAATATAAAGAATGTATACATAAAACAGTTATAATTGAGCAGAACAATAGGAAAAACATTACATAACTAGTTCCATACCATTCTGATAATACCAATCAATTCAACCATCTCACATGCAAATGTTTTAAAAGAAAAAATACTGCAACATAATCAACCACACACAAATCTCACAGCCGGCGTCCCACATTTAAACCTACAGCACATAAATTCTGAACGTCAGAGAGTCGTCTTCTCTCGAGAACATAACCATAACCACATCACCATCCTCAAATCCAGACTCAGCCGCAAACTCCTTCCACCCAGTAGTTAGGTTGATGCAACCATCAAAGTCGATGTGGTAGGCAACATCCATCAACTGATGCCCATTCTTGTCTGAAGTCTCCATCTTTAGAACACCGAAACTAGGAGCAACAATCCTGATCCTGGGTGACATTTTCTGCAAATGGGCATGGGAGTACAAAACAAAATGAACACCTGACATAACTGAATTTTTACATAGATATAGGAACGATTTGCATAACAAACTAAAATGGAAAAAATCTGAACCAAAACAATAACACAAAACTAACTAGACATGTGAACTGACTAAACTGAAAAATATACATATCAATACACCTACAGTAAAAACATCTATTCATAAACAGATCAGGGATTATACAAAAAATGGTTAAAATACTGTTAAGTAATGAACAAATACACACAGAAATCCCTACTGTTAATATCTGACAAAACCAAATTAAAAAATATAGACAAGCTATTCATAAGACAAAACTGCAGATCCAGTCCATGGGTTTCAAACAGAAACCAACAAGAAAGTAGAAAACAAAACGAATAGAAACACATACCCATGATTCCTTCAAGACACCATCCGTCAGGCGACAAACATAGGGTGTACGAAACCCATGGTTGCCGTACAGCAAACAAGAAAGTTGCCCACGCCGCTGAGTCTGAGTGAGCTCCAAACCAGACTCGTACACACAGCTGTCAGCTATGCGCGCCATCTTTACCAGGCATCCGCATGAACAATCCTCCATCGAACACACAGGAACAGAGAAAAAGGCAACAAAGAGAAGAGAGAGCAACCTAGATCTGATTCTAGAAGAAGGAAGAAAAGGGAGGGGGAAGACTTGGCCACACACCACACATAGATGGATAGCCTTTATAGTCAGGGACACTCGCAGATTATAAAAATAATAAATAGGCAGATGGGCAGCCAGCTGGTAGGAAATAGTTATTACACAAGCCATGCAACATTTGACCGCAAATCAGTTCAACTTCAGAAAAACAAGTAGTTCAAAGGTGCACATGTCAAACATATGCAGACAAAACAACACCTTCAGAGACAAAAACAAAGTTGAATTCATTTAGTCATTCGAACATCTGCTCCCTCACAACAAAAATCTTAAAAACATAATATTCACTACTTCAGTCATAACGATCAAAGAAACAACGCCATTTTGCCCTGGTGGATGGATGTGGAGCCGTGGCTGCTCTCGCCCTAGCCCAACTAATGATCTGAATATGGTTCCTTCCCCTGCCCTCTGGGGAAAGAAGCTCCAATTCATTGGAGTTGCAAGTATCCATCACCTCACGCGCAAGTCGTCTGTTGAACTCTGCCTCCAGTTCCTCCTCGGCAGCACGTCGCGCCATCTGCCTGCGCCTGCTCCTCCTCCTCCTCTGCTCCGCTACTGCAGCCCTCACATCTATGGCGTCCCCCTCCTCCCCTGTAACCTCTCCCAGCTCAAGATCCATCTCCCTTTTCTTTGGTTGCAGCTTGTAGAATGAAACTGACAGAGGGCTCGGGCTTTATGATCAAAGTGCAGAGCCATCGGTGCGGCTCCGATGTCAACACACAGTAACAAAACTTTGACACGCAGCAGTCCAACTACACGTACAGCAGCAATTCAAAACAACACTGAAAAACACGCAACTTAATTACACAGTTTGACCAGATTACAAGAAATCACAGCTTACAGTCAGCCGCCATACACAACCTCCACCAACGACAAAATAACATGGGAATCCAGGGTAGAAACAACTCAAAAAAGCAAAATTGACAACGCAAATCTTTTCATACAGTCCTTATATCTCTCCCTGCAACACCAATTCGAAAGTAAAACAACAGAAAAAGAAGACCAGATTTCCATGGCGGGCGTGGAAAACGACCAAGAACACCAAAACTTGTAATCATAATGGTGGAAAACGACAAACGATTTATGTTTACAAGTTTTGGTGTTCTTGGTCGTTTTCCACGCCCGCCATGGAAATCTGTTCTTCTTTTTCTGTTGTTTAACTTTCGAATTGGTGTTGCAGGGAGAGATATAAGGACTGTATGAAAAGATTTGCGTTGTCAATTTTTCTTTTTTGAGTTGTTTCTACCGCAGATTCCCATGTCATTTTCTCATTGGCAGAAGTTGTGTATGGCGGCTGACTATAAGCTGCGATTTCTTGTAATCCGGTCAAATTGTGTAATTAAGTTGCGTGTTTTTCAGTGTTGTTTTGAATTGATGCCCGTATGTGTAGTTGGACTGCTGCCGTGTCAAAGTTTTGTTACTGTGTGTTGACATCGGAGCCGCACCGATGGCTTTGCACTTTGATTATAAAGGCCGAGCCCTCAGTCAGTTTCATTCTACGAGCTGCAACCAAAGAAAAGGGAGATGGATCCTGAGCTGGGAGAGGTTACAGAGGAGGGGGGACGCCATAGATGTGAGGGATGCAGTAGCGGAGCAGAGGAGGAGGAGGCGTAGGCGCAGGCAAATGGCGCAACGTGCTACCGAGGAGGAACTGGAGGCAGACTTCAACAGACGACTTGCGCGTGAGGTGATGGATACTTGCAACTCCAATGAATTGGAGCTTCTTTTCCCAGAGGGCAGGGACAGGAATCATATTCAGATCATTAGTTGGGCTAGGGCGAGAGCAGCCACGGCTCCACATCCATCTACTAGGGCAAAATGGCGTCGTTTCTTTGATCGTTATGACTGAAGTAGTGAATATTATGTTTTTAAGATTTTTGTTGTGAGGGAGCAGATGTTCGAATGACTAAATGAATTCAACTTTGTTTTTGTCTCTGAATGTGTTGTTTTGTCTGCATATGTTCGACATGTGCACCTTTGAACTGCTTGGTTTTCTGAAGTTGAACTAATTTGCGGTCAAACGTTGGATGGCTTGTGTAATAACTATTTCCTACCAGCTGGCTGCCCATCTGCCTAGTTATTGTTTTTATAATCTGCGAGTGTCCCTGACTATAAACGTTATCCATTTGTGTGTGGTGTGTGGCCAAGTCTTCCCCCTCCCTTTCATTCATTCTTCCAGAATCAGATCTAGGTTCCTCTCTCTTCTCTTTGTTGCTTTTTTCTCTATCCCTGTGTGTTCTATGGAGGATTGTTCGTGCGGATGCCTGGTAAAGATGGCGCGCATAGCTGACGGTTGTGTGTACGAGTCTAGTTTGGAGCTCACTCAGACTCAGCGGCGTGGGCAACTTTCTTGTTTACTGTACGTCAACCATGGGTTTCGTACACCCTATGTTTGTCGCCTGACGGATGGTGACTTGAAGGAATCATGGGTATGCGTTTTTATTTGTTTTATTTTCTACTTTCTTGTTGTTTTCTGTTCGAAACCCATGGACTGGATCTGCAGTTTTGTCTTATGAATAGCCTGTCTATATTTTTTTAATTATGTTTTGTTGGATTTTAACAGCAGGGATTTCTGTGTGTATTTGTTCATTACTTAACAGTATTTAAACCATTTTTTGTATAATCCCTGATCTGTTTATGAATATATGTTTTTACTGTAGGTGTATTGATATGTATATTTTTCAGTTTAGTCAGTTCACATGTCTAGTTAGTTTTGTGTTATTGTTTTGGTTCAGATTTTTTCCATTTTAGTTTGTTATGCAAATCGTTCCTATATCTGTGTAAAAAATCAGTTATGTCAGGTGTTCAGTTTGTTTTGTACTCCCATGTCCATTTGCAGAAAATGTCACCCAGGATCAGGATTGTTGCTCCTAGTTCCAGTGTTCTGAAGATGGAGACTTCAGACAAGAATGGGTTTCGGTTGATGGATGTTGCATACCACATCGACTTTGATGGTTGCATCAACCTAACTACTGGGTGGAAGGAGTTTGCGGCCGAGTCTGGATTTGAGGATGGTGATGTGGTTATGGTTATGTTCTTGAGAGAAGACGACTCTCTGACGTTCAGAATTTATGTGCTGTAGGTTTAAATGTGGCAAATGACGCCGGCTTTGAGATTTGTGTATGGTTGATTATGTTGCAGTATTTTTTCTTTTAAAACATTTGCATGTGAGATGGTTGAATTGTATTGTTTTTATCAGAATGGTATGGAACTAGTTATGTAATGTTTTTCTTATTATTCTGCTCAATTATAAGTGTTTTATTTATACATTCTTTATATTAGTAATGGAACAATTTCTATAGTTGAACGGATGGGTATTCTTTGTTTTGGTTGGTATATTTTTCATGTTCATAACTAGGAGACGGGTGCTATACGCTGATGATTTTTTTAGAACCCCTTTTTGTTATTGAGTTTGCTGAACTTACATTCTGTTTATGATAGTACTGCTCTACTTTAGGCTGTCAATTACCAATCAAATTTTGTTTGTTGTATAATATTTTTTTCCTTACTTTTTACATGAATTTTGGAGCACGTTTTTTTTCTTTTTTATAGATGAATAATGATAGTTTTGGTATTTTATAAAATAAAAAAAATTAATCTTCGCTACACAGTACTTTCTTTTTTATTTGTACTTGAACCTTATGAATTGTAGTAGTTGAACTTTTTTGTAAATTCGTTTCTGAAATTTGTATTTACAATGTTATATTTTTTTTACTTCTTACCATTAAGATGTGTTTGAACTTTGTCACAATATTTTTGTTTATTAACTGATTTTTCTTGTGAGTTTTATTTTTTAAATTATTTTCATTTTTTATTTTTTGTCGTGCGTGATCTACTGGATTTTTGTAATGGGGCGAAGTACTTTGTTGGGCCATCGCCCTTGGTCGTTGTACTCGGCCCGGATAGCTTCTCTCGCGCGGCTGTGCAGCACGGCGTGCGCATGAGCTATGTGTTTAGTCCCACCTCGCTTGTCGAGGGGGCTCTACACTTGTTTATAAGCGCAGCCGACGCTCACCAGTCGAACTCCTCTGAACAGTTACCAGATCGCTTATACACGGTGCTCGCTCTCTCTCTCTCTCTTGACCTGTGGGCCCTGGACGGTAGGCCTTGCAAGTGTGCGGATTACTAGGGATTCGCCCACGGGCTCGAGTTCAAGTATCTAGCATTTGTCAGGGCCTGCGCCTGTCCTTGGGCGGTCAATTTTTTTCTTTGTTTTTTTGGATCTAGTACTTGACTACACCAGTAACTTGGACTGGTACTTTATTGTCCTTGTGCTGTCAATTTTTTTCCTTTTCTTTTTGTTTGTTTGTTTGAATATAGTACTATGGCATGACTTGCCCCCGCACCGAACCGTACTGAGGGGCATAGTTGTACTAACACATCTTCCTTGTATGGACTTTGCCCCATTATCTATCTTTTTTAGGGGTGTTGGTGCGTGGGGTGGGGTGGGGGGAAACAGAATAACTGCACTGCGCCTGTCAAACGAGCTGCATGTCACAAAAGAATTCTTTGTTTATAGCTTTCATCTCCCTAGAGAAGTTGACAGTCTTTAGGACATCGTCCACATCATCCATCCTTGAATTCTTTGCTTTCCTGCATATTAAAAGATCATTCAAAAATGCATATTGAACTGGCGTCAGGTCATGCGTTGCGTGATATGTTTGTACTGACAGAGGAAAAAATACGTAGGCGGTTTATGGGAGGAGAACAAGATTGTACTTATAGGTTAATCAAGTCTTTGGCGTTCATTTTGAGGAAGTAGCTACCAGGGTCATCACCGCCCAGAATGCTCATGATTTGCGTGTGTTCAATGCCTTTGAACTGCAGGTACTTGACATACTCCAAGATTGTTTTGTCAAAGTTTTTGTGGGAGTGCAAGAAGACAAGCATTTCTGCGGTGAGCTGTAGCCTGTGGTTGTGTTCCCAGACTATCTCTTTTACGACAAATGTTCCATCCTTTTCCTTCTTCAGCCTCATTTTATCCCCGTAGTTAGTTCTGGCTGTCATCTTGTTATGCTGTCTATTTGCTTCAGACACCTTTGATTCATAAACTCCATGGCACGTGCAATAAAGGTAGGCTCTTGTCTTAAACTTGGGGCCTTCCCTGACAGCAAAACCAGCGTGCTTCGCATATACGTTGTAGAAGTTCTTACTTTCTTTGAAGGTTTCAAACCTCATCTCTAGCCTTGGCAGAACATAAGCTTCAATGTTAGGTGGCTGCACACAACAGTGATCAAACAAAAATGTTAGATGGGGTGGTCACAGCACCATGGTATGGACTGTGCTTTGTAATTTTTTTTCCGTATGGATACTTACATGTGTATAGCTCTGCGCTGCCTCTAGTGTTTGTTGTTCTCCCTGGTTTATGGGGGCTGGTGGTGTCACCCTTGGCACATGCAGCAATGCATCTCTTGGAGGGAGCAATGATGACGAAGATCTCCGTCTCTTGTTGTACGGCTGTCTCTCCTTAGATTCATTGTGATGTTGGTCCTGTCTATATGGCTCATATCTTGTACTTTTGAACCTGCTAGAGTGGCCAAAATTTCTGTCTTTTTGCCCTGGTCTTCCCGTCGCAACTGCTTTTGCAGCACGGATGATTGATGTTGACGGAGCGACTGGTGGAAGCCTTCTTGCAACCCATCCACGGCTTCCTGTCCTTGGCTTTTTGCATTCGCTGGGGAAGGAAAACGTTTGTTGTTGGTGATATTGTTGGCCTAGTTGCAACCCAGCAGCGGCAAAGCTTGCATTCCCAGACATTGCTGTTTGCTGTATAGAAGGACCTGTCCGTGCTTCTGATGATTGCAGTGTATCTTCAAATCTGCCTGTACTGTTGAAATATCCAGTCGGTATTTCTGGTGTTACCCAACCAGGTGCTGCCCCATATCTGTTTTGCTCATCAAATGCTTGCTGTGTGCGCCGTCTTGCATGCTTCTGCAAACAACATTCAAAAGTTTTTGTGATTAATCTGGTTTCGTTTTCAGTCGAACTGATGAACGTTCATGTTCAAAACTTGGATGTACTGATGCTCGTTTTTTTAGTACTGTTTTTGTAAACTGGACATTGAACTCATGCATGACTTCTCCTCTGTTCTTCTGTAACTCATGCAACTACACTAGAAGTACTCCTAGTTTATGTATCATTGAACTTACTGTGTAACTGTGGCACTCTCTCGTCACTATCTACCTAGACTGACGTTGATGTTTAATTTTTTTAACTTGTACTGAAGATAGCATATTAGATGCACTGACAATAAGCTCGACATCCTAATCGTGCATCAATGCATATACAATTACAAGTACTGCTAGCTTAGGTATCACTGAACTTATTTGTGTAGCAATTATATTATTTTTTTGGTAATAGTTTTGTTACTCGTTCGAACTGACGCAGTTACATGACTTGTACTCTTAGGAATAACAACATACAAATCTCAGCGGTAGCTGAACCTTGTCACTATACCTAGACTGACGCATATGTTTAATTTTTATTTTAACTCGAACTGACGCAATGCATATTAGATGCACTGACAGTAAGCTCGACATCCTAATCGTGCATCAAATGTCAGGGGTGTCAATGAACTGATGCTAGCATTTGCAATGTACTGATGCAACACACAATTTTGTACTCATGACCCTAATAGTGTAACATGTAAGCAGAGCATAGCAGCACAGATAAACTGATGAACTGATAAAAATTGACAGAAACGTGGTACATATCTTCATTCAAACCCAGATCTCAAAAACTTGTGTTGCTAGTAATTTGTGTGGGAAGGATTCATCACCTGCATCTTGTTGGATGTGACTCCATCTTCGTTTCATTGGCGGCGTATTGGCAAGAACTTGGAAGGCGGAGCCATTGTTGTTGGGGAGACGACCGTGCTTGTGGTGGAGCTCTGTCGACGAGGTCCGTCGAGGGGTGGAGGCAGGAGGCGTGGATCACGGCCCAGGCGAATCTCCGACGCCCGGCGGCGGGTAGGCACGCGGGGAAGCTCCTGCACCAGGCGGTGGGTGGGCGAGCGGGGAGGCTCCTGCACCAGACGGAGGGAGGCGTGCGGTGAGGCTCCGGCGCCCGGAGGCGGGGAAGCGCGCGGGGAGGCTCCGCCGCCCGGCGGCGGGGAGGTGCGCGGGGATGCTCCGGCGCCGGACGAGGCGACCGATGGTGGGGGCAGTCGGGCCGGCGGCATGGCTAGATGGCGGTGCGTCGGGGGGAGTGGTGGCTGTGGATCGGGGGCCGGTGGTGCAAACTCGCCGCCGGCGGGTCATGGCGCCGCGGGCTCCCTCGCTCGCTCGCCCGCGATGGCTGCCTCCGGCGGTAGGAACCAGGTCGGATTGGGGCTGGGTCAGTCGTGGACGCGTCGCTCCTTATAGGGGGCGAGGGTAACAGAATAATATTCTGTTACCAGTAATAGAATAGTCCAGCCCTATATATATAAGGACCAACTCAACATTGTGAAGATAAACCATGAAGACAAAACAATGTTGAAGACAAACCAAATGCGAAGACTTTGCAACCATAACGCCAAGGGAAACACTTCAATAAGAATTTGGTGGTGGCGTTACCCACCGTATAGGAAGTATTAGACCCAGACACGGCGCACAATTATTGTGGCGCTCCGAAGTCAAATTGCACATTAATGTATTCACACTCAGAGGGTAAGTCTTCATTGATTGAAGATATATGTTACTTCGTGTGTTGCACATCTAAGTCATCAACATGGATAAGCGTTAGGATGTGTGTCCAATTACATGACATTTTGTCGGCGTTCTAGGAACGGGGGTCCCTAGACTTGCCTGCCTGCGGCCTGCGGCGTGGCTCAAGTGGTGGCCCAGTACGGCCCATCTTCATCAACTCAAGCTCAAGACCCTTGCGAGGGGCCAAGCCTCGCGGGGCGGACGACACCAAGCATCCTCAGGAGCGGCCTCACCAGGCAGGCTCGCGAGGAGGCGGAGAGATCAAGGCATGGGTACCTCATGAGGTGCTCGTGACACAAGCCATGACGATCGAGACCAGGCGGGCGCCGGCCTGCGTAGTGTCCTTGTTTCCTCTTTGGTGCAAAGGGGGCAAGCACAGGCATGGAGTACCGAGGCATCAGGCAAAGGTTACTATATCTGTGCAACGAGACCAAGACCAGCAGAGCGGTAGGACGGAGGTCACTGTGGAGCCCGAGACAGCGTCATCGCTAGTGCCTTTGGCAGTCGAAGACCAACTTTAGTCAGGATAACTTGTACTAGTTGTTCCCCTTCAAAATGGCCATTGTTGGCTCCCTTCCCGCTCAATATTTGGGAAGAGGACCAGGGCCTCTATATATAGAGCTAGCCCCCACAGTAGAGAGCATCTGATCCAGAGACGATCGAATCCACCCAAGTAGAACACCACACCAGCTCAAGAACACCTCTCGCTAGGTTGTTCTTCCTCTGTACTGTTCATCATCCGCCCCTCAGGCAATCCACCACCACACAAGCCAGAGTAGGGTATTACACCACAACGGTGGCCCGAACTAGTATAAACCTTGTGTCCCTTGTGTTGCTCATCGTGTAGCTTAGATTCACGGCGAGGCATTGGGATGTGGATCGGTAGGGGGAAGATCTTCGCGCGCACCCCAAAGTTCGAACCTTAAGGGTTTTGCCGGAACCCGATATCCGACATTTGGCGCGCCAGGTAGGGGTGCGCCGGAGCTCGCCCTTCCGTCGACCCGCTCTCCGTCAACACCGCGCTTCACCCTCATGGCAGACAACACGCCGCTCGCTCCGGCTACCGATGCTGGCACTGGGGCCAGGGGGCTTCGAGCCTTAGCCCCCGCCTTGCGACAGGTGCAGTGGTCGAACAAGTGAAAGCTAGACATGTGGATGTGCTACGACGGTGCGGCGAATCCTCTAGCTTTCCTTCTGGCGTATGAGGAGGACGTCCTGAAGGCCGGGGGTGACGACAGGGTCATGGCTAACTGGCTGCCCATGGCCCTCACCGACGTCCCGCGCATGTGGCTGCTCCACCTGTCAGCGGCTTTGGTGGCCTCCTGGGAGGAGCTGCACAGCCTCTTGCTCGCCCATTATGATGCGCCGGCGCCCCCGGTCATCGCAGCTATCCTGGGCGGCTCGCAAGCCCCGCCCTCGGGCCGCCACGTCAAGCTGTTCGCCCGCCAGATTGGTGCCGCCCTCAAGCGCCGCGAAGTCCCCCCAGGCTGGGTGGAGGCCAAGGCTGACTTGACCTTCATCTCGGACGATCACCCCTCCAGCACCGCCTGCTCGGGCGCGCTCCCGATGCTATGCACCCCCACCATCTGCCAGGTGGCCGTCACCCGGACCCTTATCGACGGCGGTGCCGGCCTCAACATGTTCTCGGTGGAGGCCTTCAGTCTCCTCCACTTGCCGCTGGAGCGACTCCAACCCAGCAAGCCTTTCTCATGCGTCGGAGGCAGTTCCACCGGCTCCCTGGGGTAGATCCGCCTCCCGGTGACCTTTGGCACCCACAACAACTTCCGCACGGAGCTGGTCGACTTCAACATCGCCCCCATCGGCCTCCCATACAACGCCATCCTCAGCCACCCTGCCTTGGCCCAGTTCATGGCAGCGAGTCACCCGGCTTACAACCTCATGAAGATGCCCGGGAGCAGCGGCGTCCTCACCGTGTCTGGAGATACAAAAGATGCCCTGCAGGCGCTCAGGCTCGCCTTCAAGGCGGCCGCCATAGCGCAGCCCGCCAGCACTAGTACCCTCGAGGCCAAGGGGGCTGCGCCAACCAAGAAGAAGCAGTTGTTCACCCAAGACAAGGCGGAGACCAAGCAAGTGCCAGTCGATGAGGATGGGTCCTCTGGCGCCACTTTCACCATAGGCGCCAATCTCAACCCCAAACAAGAGGAGGCTTTGGTGAAGTTCCTGCGCGCGAACAAGGAGGTGTTCGTGTGGGAACCCAAGCAGCTAGCGGGGGGTCCCAAGGGAGGTGATTGAGCACCATCTAAACGTGTGCCCCAACGTACGCCTCGTGAAGCAGGAGGCAAGGCGACAGTCCGCAGGGAAGCAGGCCTTCATCGTCCAAGAAACCCGAAAGCTTGAAGCTGCGGGTGTCATTCGCGAGGTTCGCTATCCTGAATGGCTGGCCAACCCTGTTGTTGTGCCAAATAAGGGGGGCAAGGAGCGTATGTGCGTTGACTTCACCAACCTCAACAAAGCCTGCCCTCAGGATCCGTTCCCGCTCCCCCGCATTTACCAGATCGTCGATTCCACCGCCGAGTGCGACCTGCTATGCTTCCTGGATGCCTTCTATGGCTATCAACAAATCAAGATGGTGGTAGAAGACATGGAGAAAACGGCCTTCCTGACCCCGTGCGGGGTGTACTGCTACACCTGCATGCCGTTCGGGTTGCGCAACGTAGGCGCAACATTTCAGCGATTGATGCATATCGCCTTGGGCCGGCAACTCGGGAGAAACGCCGAGGCATATGTCGACGACATCGTGGTGAAGTCTCGGGAGGCCAAAACCCTGATACGGGACCTGGAAGAAACCTTCGTGAGCCTTCGCGAGGTGGACCTGCGGCTCAACCCAGAGAAGTGTGTGTTCAGTGTTCCTTCTGGCAAGCTTCTGGGCTTCCTTGTGTCCCACAGAGGTATAGATGCCAACCCAGAGAAGGTCAAGGTAGTCGAAGACATGAGTCCGCCGCTAACCCTCAGGGAAATGCAGAAGCTCACTGGGCGAGTGACCGCGTTAGGGCGCTTCATCTCCAAGCTGGGGGAACGTGCCTTGCCCTTTTTCAAGCTGATGAAGAAGAAGGGCCCGTTCGAATGGACTCAAGAGGCTGACAAAGCGTTCCAAGACCTCAAGAAGTACCTGACCAGCCCTCCGGTGATGGTGGCTCCACGCCCTCGGGAGCCCTTGGTGCTCTACCTCGCTACCACACCATACTCTGTCAGCACGACGGCGTGGTGACGATGATTATGTTCTACAGTCACAGCGCTTCGCCTAAGCATCGCTACGATATTATTGAGGAGGACTATGGTGGAGGGGGCACCGCACACGGCTAAGAGATCAATGATCAATTGTTGTGTCTCCAAGGGGTGCCCCCCTCCCCGTATATAAAGGAGTGGAGGAGGGGGAGGGCCGTCCCTCTCTATGGCATGCCCTAGGAGGAGTCCTACTCCCAACGGGAGTAGGATTCCCCCCTTCCAAGTAGTAGGAGTAGGAGTCAAGGAAAGGGGAGAGAGAAGAGAAGGAAGGAGGGGGCGAAGCCCCTCCCCCTAGTACAATTCGGACTAGGCCTTGGGGGCGCCCAGCCTCTCCTCTCTCTTTCCCCTAAAGCCCAATAAGGCCCATATACTCCCCGGCGAATTCTCGTAACTCCCCGGTACTCCGAAAAATACCCGAATCACTCGGAACCTTTCCGATGTCCGAATATAGTCGTCCGATATATCGATCTTTACGTCTCGACCATTTCGAGACTCCTTGTCATGTCCCCAATCTCATCCAGGACTCCGAACTAACTTCGGTACATCAAAACACATAAACTCATAATATAACCGTCATCGAACTTTAAGCGTGCGGACCCAACAGGTTCGAGAACAATGTAGACATGACTGAGACACGTCTCCAGTCAATAACCAATAGCGGAACCTGGATGCTCATATTGGCTCCCACATATTCTACGAAGATCTTTATCGATCAAATCACATAACAACATACGTTGTTCCCTTTGTCATCGGTATGTTACTTGCCCGAGATTCAATCATCGGTATCTCAATACCTAGTTCAATCTCATTACCGGCAAGTCTCTTTACTTGTTCCGTAATACATCATCCCGCAACTAACTCATTAGTTGCAATGCTTGCAAGGCTTAAGTGATGTGCATTACCGAGTGGGCCTAGAGATACCTCTCCGACAATCGGAGTGACAAATCCTAATCTCGAAATATGCCAACCCAACAAGTACCTTCGGAGACACCTGTAGAGCACCTTTATAATCACCCAGTTACGTTGTGACGTTTGGTAGCACACAAAGTGTTCCTCTGGTAAATGGGAGTTGCATAATCTCATAGTCATAGGAACATGTATAAGTTATGAAGAAAGCAATAGCAACATACTAAACGATCAAGCGCTAAGCTAACGGAATGGGTCAAGTCAATCACATCATTCTCCTAATGATGTGATCCCGTTAATCAAATGACAACTCATGTCTATGGCTAGAAAACATAACCATATTTGATTAACGAGCTAGTCAAGTAGAGGCATACTAGTGACACTATGTTTGTCTATGTATTCACACATGTATTATGTTTCCGATTAATACAATTATAGCATTAATAATAAACATTTTATCATGTGCTACCTCTTGAGCACTGCGTTGGATTTCCCCGAAGAGGAGAGGATGATGAAGTAAAGTAGCGTAAGTATTTCCCTCAGTTTTTGAGAACCAAGGTATCAATCCAGTAGGAGACCACGCACAAGTCCCTCGTACCTACACAAAACGATAGCAACTCGCAACCAACGCTTAGGGGTTGTCAATCCCTTCACGGTCACTTACGAGAGTGAGATCTAAAAGAGATAATATTTTTGGTATTTTTGATAGATAGATGCAAAGTAAAAAGTAAAGGCAAAGTAAAAACAAAGCAAGTAAATAAAGTGATATAGATTGATATGATGAGAATAGACCCGGGGGGCATAGGTTTCACTAGTGGCTTCTCTCGAGAGCATAAGTATTCTACGATGGGTGAACAAATTACTGTTGAGCAATTGACAGAATTGAGCATAGTTATGAGCATATCTAGGCAATGATCATGTATATAGGCATCATGTCCAAAACAAGTAGATCGAAACGATTTTGCATCTACTACTATTACTCCACTCATCGACCGCAATCCAACATGCATCTAGAGTATTAAGTAAAACAGAGTAACGCCGTAAGCAAGATGACATGATGTAGAGGGATAAATTCATGCAATATGATAAAAACCCCATCTTGTTATCCTCGATGGCAACAATACAATACGTGCCTTGCAACCCTTTCTGTCACTGGGTAAGGACACCGCAAGATTCAACCCAAAGCTAAGCACTTCTCCCATTGCAAGAACTACCAATCTAGTTGGCCAAACCAAAAGGATAATTCGAAGAGACTTGCAAAGATAACTCAATCATACATAAAAGAATACAGAGAAGAATCAAGCATTTTCCATAGATAATCTGAATCATAAACCCACAATTCATCGGTGTCAACAAACACACCGCAAAAAGAAGATTACATCGAATAGTTCTCCATAAGAGAGGGGGAGAACATTATATTCAGATCCAAAAAGAGAGAAGAAGCCATCTAGCTACTAGCTATGGACCCGAAGGTCTGAAGTAAACTACTCACACTTCATCGGAGGGGCTATGGTGATGATGTAGAAGCCCTCCATGGTGGATGCCCCCTCCGGCGGAGCTCCGAAACAGGCCCGAAGATGGGATCTCGTGGATACAGAAAGTTGCGGCGGTGGAATTAGCTTTTTGGCTCCTGTTCTGATCGTTCGGGGATACGTAGGTATATATAGGAGGAAGGAGTACGTCGGTGGAGCTCCGAGGGGCCCACAAGGTAGGGGGCGCCCCCCTTGGGGGAGCGCACCCTCCACCCTTGTGACCTCCTCGGACACTGCTTGGAGTAGGGCCCAAGTCTCCTGGATCATGTTCGGTTCACGATCCCAAAGGTTTCATTCCGTTTGGACTCCGTTTGATATTCTATTTCTTCGAAATACTGAAAAAGGCAAAAGACAGCAATTCTGGGCTAGGCCTCCGGTTAATAGGTTAGTCCCAAAAGTAATATAAAAGTGGAAAATAAAGCCCAATATAGTCCAAAATAGTAGATAAAGTAGCATGGAGCAATCAAAAATTATAGATACGTTGGAGACGTTTCAAGTATCCCCAAGCTTAATTCTTGCTCATCCTCGAGTAGGTAAATGATAAAAAAAGAATTTTTGATGCGGAGTGCTACTTTGGCATAATTTCAATGTAAATCTTCTTAATTGTGATATAAATATTCAGATCTGAAAGGTTCAAGACAAAAGTTTATATTGACACAAAAATAATAATACTTCAAGCATACTAATCAAATCAATCATGTCTTCTCAAAATAACATGGCAAAAGAAAGTTCATCCCTTCAAAATCATATAGTCTGGCTGTTGCTCTATCTTCATCACACAAAGTATTTAATCATGCACAACCCCGATGACAATCCAAGCAATTGTTTCATACTTTAATAATCTCAAACTCTTTCAACTTTCACGCAATACATAAGCGTGAGCCATGGACATAGCACTATAGGTGGAATAGAATGGTGGTTGTGGAGAAGACAAAAAGGAGAAGAAAGTCTCACACCAACTAGGCGTATCAACGGTCTATGGAGATGCCCATCAATAGATATCAATGTGAGTGAGTAGGGATTGCCATGCAACGGATGCACTAGAGCTATAAGTATATGAAAGCTCAACGAAAGAAACTAAGTGGGTGTGCATCCAACTCGCTAGCTCACAAAGACCTAGGGCACTTTTGAGGAAGCACATCATTGGAATATACAAGCCAAGTTCTATAATGAAAAATTCCCACTAGTATATGAAAGTGACAACACATGAGACTCTCTATCATGAAGATCATGGTGCTACTTTGAAGCACAAGTGTGGTACAAGGATAGTAGCATTGTCCCTTCTCTCTTTTTCTCTCATTTTTTTATTTTTTTTTATTTGGGCCTTTTCTCTTTTTTTTATGGCCTCTTTTTTTTATTTGGGCTTCTTTGGCCTCTTTTATTTTATTTCGTCCGGAGTCTCATCCCGACTTATGGGGGAATCATAGTCTCCATCATCCTTTCCTCACTTGGGACAATGCTCTAATAATGATGATCATCACACTTTTATTTTTCTTACAACTCAACAATTACAACTCGATACTTAGAACAAAGTATGAATCTATATGAATGCCTCCGGCGGTGTACCGGGATATGCAATGAATCAAGAGCGACATGTATGAAAATTATGAAGGTGGCCTTGCCACAAATACAATGTCAACTACATGTTCATGCAAAAAAGCAATATGACAATGATGGAGCGTGTCATAATAAACAGAACGGTGGAAAGTTGCATGGCAATATATCTCGGAATGGCTATGGAAATGCCATGATAGGTAGGTATGGTGGCTGTTTTGAGGAAGGTATATGGTGGGTGTATGATACCAGCGAAAAGTGCGTGGTATAGGAGAGGCTAGCAAAGGTGGAAAGATGGGAGTGCGTATAATCCATGGACTCAACATTAATCATAAGAACTCATGCACTTGTTGCAAAAATTTAGAAGTCATCAAAAACTAAAGCACTACGCGCATGCTCCAAGGGGGATAGATTGGTAGGAAAAGACCATCGCTCGTCCCCGACCGCCACTCATAAGGAAGACAATCAATAAATAAAATTGTGCTCCAACTTCATCACAAAGCGGTTCACCATACGTGCATGCTACGGGAATCACAAACTTCAACACAAGCATTTTTTAAATTCATAATCACCCAACTAGCATCACTATGATATTATCACCTCCATATCTCAAAACAATTATCAAGCATCAAACTTATCTTAGTATTCAATTCACTCAAAAGAAAGTTTCACATATCTTGAACACCAAGTATATTAACATTAAGCAAATTACCATGCTATTAACGACTCTCAAAATAATCTAAGTGAAGCATGAGAGATCAATAGTTTCTTTAAAACAAATCCACCACCGTGCTCTAAAAGATATAAGTGAAGCACTAGAGCAAAAATTATCACGCTCAAAAGATATAAGTGAAGCACAAGGAGCAAAACTATCAAGCTCAAAAGATATAAGTGAAGCACATAGAGTATTCTAACAAATTCCAATTCATGTATGGCTCTATCAAAAGGTGTGTACAGCAAGGATGATTGTGGTAAACTAACAAGCAAAGACACAAATAATATAAGACACTCCAAGCAAAACACATATCATGTTGGTGAATAAAAATATAGCTCCAAGTAAATTACCGATAGAAGTGGACGAAAGAGGGGATGCCTTCTGGGGCATCCCCAAGCTTTGACTTTTTGGTGTCCTTGGATTATCTTGGGGGTGCCATGGGCATCCCCAAGCTTAGGCTCTTCCCACTCCTTGTTCCATAATCCATCAAAAGAATTCACCCAAAACTTGAAAGCTTCACAACACAAAACTCAACAGAAATCTCGTGAGCTCCGTTAGAGAAAGAAAACAAAAGACTACTTCAAGGTACTGTAATGAACTCATTCTTTATTTATATTGGTGTTAAACCTACTGTATTCCAACTTATCTATGGTTTATAAACTATTTTACTAGCCATAGATTCATCAAAATAAGCAAACAACACACGAAAAACAGAATCTGTCAAAAACAGAACAGTCTGTAGCAATCTGTAACTAACGCAAACTTCTGGAACTCTAAAAATTCTACAAAAATGGGAAGTCCTGGAAAATTTGTTTATTGAACAGCAGCAAAAAGAATCAACGCAAAATCACGTTCCTGTGATTTAACAAAATTGTATTCGTGCATGCAAAGTTTCTGTTTTTTCAGCAGAATCAAATCAACTATCATCGTAGGTTATCCTATAGGTCCTACTTGGCACAAACACTAATTAAAAGACAAAACCACATCTAAACAGAGGCTAGATGGATTATTTATTCCTAAACAGAAGCAAAAACAAAAAACAAAAAATAAAATTGGGTTGCCTCCCAACAAGCGCTATAGTTTAACGCCCCTAGCTAGGCATAAAAGTGAGGATAGATCTAGGTATTGCCATCTTTGGTAGGCAATTCTTAAATGAGGCATATACATCCTTTAGAATTTCCTTTCTTTCTAGTAATTGTCAAATTTTCAGGCAAAAGATCAAAAAATTCATCTATAGCAAATGGTTCCTTAATGATGGTAAAAAGATTGGGATGAACACTTATAGATTTAAGATCCGCGGTTTTCGTACTAGATGATTCACCCTTATTCTTAGGAACATACATAAGCTTAGTATTTTTATTAGAAGAACTTGGAGTGTTTTGAACGGAAGAAAAAGTGGTTCCCAAGTTGGTGATGATACCCTCAAGTTTATCGATTCTTGTAGAGTCTAGATTTATTTTTTCATTAACTATGGGTTCTTTTTCTTTGATATTTTTCAAAGTCATTCCTACCTTAGATCCATATTGGGTAATTTGATTGTGGATCTTTTTATCAAGATTTTAAATTGATTCAACGGTAGCAACTTTATTTTAAAGAGTTTCAAGCCTTTGCATAACATGCTCCAAAGTTAACGTAGTTCCATTAATCAAAAGGGGTGGTGAGCCAAATATATCTATTAAAGCATTATAAGAATCAAAAGTATGGCTACCCAAAAAATTCCCTCCGGTAATGGTATCAAGGATATATCTATACCAAGGATTAGCACCCACGTAAAAATTGCGAAGAAGAACTGAAGTAGATTGCTTCCTGGTAGATCTATTTTGAGCATTGCAAATTCTATACCAAGCATCTTTTAGATTTTCTCCCTCCCTTTGCTTAAAATTTAGAACTTCATTCTCAGGAGATAACGGAGAAGATAAGAGACTAGTCATGTTGACAAGCAAGCAAACTAGCACACGAGCAAACAGACACGCAAAGGGAAAAAAGGCAAACAGAAAAGAGAGAAGGAGATTGGGAAAGAGAGGGCGAATAAAACGGCAAGGGTGAAGTGGGGGAGAGGAAAACGAGAGGCAAATGGCAAATAATGTAATGCGACAGATAGGGATTGCGATGGGTACTTGGTATGGTTGACTTGATTGCGTGAGCCTCCCCGGCAACGTCGCCAGAAATTCTTCTTGCTACCTCTTGAGCACTGCGTTGGATTTCCCCGAAGAGGAGAGGATGATGCAGTAAAGTAGCGTAAGTATTTCCATCAGTTTTTGAGAACCAAGGTATCAATCCAGTAGGATACCACGCACAAGTCCCTCGTACCTACACAAAACGATAGCAACTCGCAACCAACGCTTAGGGGTTGTCAATCCCTTCACGATCACTTACGAGAGTGAGATCTAAAAGACATAATATTTTTGGTATTTTCGATAGATAGATGCAAAGTAAAAAGTAAAGGCAAAGTAAAAACAAAGCAAGTAAATAAAGTGATATAGATTGATATGATGAGAATAGACCCGGGGGCCATAGGTTTCACTAGTGGCTTCTCTCGAGAGCATAAGTATTCTACGGTGGGTGAACAAATTACTGTTGAGCAATTGACAGAATTGAGCATAGTTATGAGCATATCTAGGCAATGATCATGTATATAGGCATCATGTCCAAAACAAGTAGATCGAAACGATTCTGCATCTACTACTATTACTCCACTCATCGACCGCTATCCAGCATGCATCTAGAGTATTAAGTAAAACAGAGTAACGCCGTAAGCAAGATGACTTGATATAGAGGGATAAATTCATGCAATACGATAAAAAAAACCATCTTGTTATCCTCGATGGCAACAATACAATACGTGCCTTGCAACCCTTTCTGTCACTGGGTAAGGACACCGCAAGATTGAACCCAAAGCTAAGCACTTCTCCCATTGCAAGAACTACCAATCTAGTTGGCCAAACCAAAAGGATAATTCGAAGAGACTTGCAAAGATAACTCAATCATACATAAAATAATTCAGAGAAGAATCAAATATTTTCCATAGATAATCTGAATCATAAACCCACAATTCATCGATCTCAACAAACACACCGCAAAAAGAAGATTACATCGAATAGTTCTCCACAAGAGAGGGGGAGAACATTGTATTGAGATCCAAAAAGAGAGAAGAATCCATCTAGCTACTAGCTATGGACCCAAAGGTCTGAAGTAAACTACTCACACTTCATCGGAGGGGCTATGGTGATGATGTAGAAGCCCTCCATGGTGGATGCCCCCTCCGGCGGAGCTCCGAAACAGGCCCGGAGATGGGATCTCGTGGATACAGAAAGTTGTGGCGGTGGAATTAGCTTTTTGGCTCCTGTTCTGATCGTTCGGGGATACGTAGGTATATATAGGAGGAAGGAGTACGTCGGTGGAGCTCCGAGGGGCCCACAAGGTAGGGGGCGCCCCCCTTGGGGGAGCGCACCCTCCACCCTTGTGACCTCCTCGGACACTCCTTGGAGTAGGGCCCAAGTCTCCTGGATCATGTTCGGTTCACGATCCCAAAGGTTTCATTCCGTTTGGACTCCGTTTGATATTCTGTTTCTTCGAAATACTGAAAAAGGCAAAAAACAGCAATTCTGGGCTAGGCCTCCGGTTAATAGGTTAGTCCCAAAAGTAATATAAAAGTGGAAAATAAAGCCCAATATAGTCCAAAATAGTAGATAAAGTAGCATGGAGCAATCAAAAATTATAGATACGTTGGAGACGTTTCAAGCATCCCCAAGCTTAATTCTTGCTCATCCTCGAGTAGGTAAATGATAAAAAAAGAATTTTTGATGCGGAGTGCTACTTTGGCATAATTTCAATGTAAATCTTCTTAATTGTGATATAAATATTCAGATCTGAAAGGTTCGAGACAAAAGTTTATATTGACACAAAAATAATAATACTTCAAGCATACTAATCAAATCAATCATGTCTTCTCAAAATAACATGGCAAAAGAAAGTTCATCCCTTCAAAATCATATAGTCTGGCTGTTGCTCTATCTTCATCACACAAAGTATTTAATCATGCACAACCCCGATGACAATCCAAGCAATTGTTTCATACTTTAATAATCTCAAACTCTTTCAACTTTCACGCAATACATAAGCGTGAGCCATGGACATAGCACTATAGGTGGAATAGAATGGTGGTTGTGGAGAAGACAAAAAGGAGAAGAAAGTCTCACACCAACTAGGCGTATCAACGGTCTATGGAGATGCCCATCAATAGATATCAATGTGAGTGAGTAGGGATTGCCATGCAACGGATGCACTAGAGCTATAAGTATATGAAAGCTCAACGAAAGAAACTAAGTGAGTGTGCATCCAACTCGCTAGCTCACAAAGACCTAGGGCACTTTTGAGGAAGCACATCATTGGAATATACAAGCCAAGTTCTATAATGAAAAATTCCCACTAGTATATGAAAGTGACAACACATGAGACTCTCTATCATGAAGATCATGGTGCTACTTTGAAGCACAAGTGTGGTACAAGGATAGTAGCATTGTCCCTTCTCTCTTTTTCTCTCATTTTTTTATTTTTTTTATTTGGGCCTTTTCTCTTTTTTTTTATGGCCTCTTTTTTTTATTTGGGCTTCTTTGGCCTCTTTTATTTTATTTCGTCCGGAGTCTCATCCCGACTTATGGGGGAATCATAGTCTCCATCATCCTTTCCTCACTTGGGACAATGCTCTAATAATGATGATCATCACACTTTTATTTTTCTTACAACTCAACAATTACAACTCGATACTTAGAACAAAGTATGAATCTATATGAATGCCTCCGGCGGTGTACCGGGATATGCAATGAATCAAGAGCGACATGTATGAAAATTATGAAGGTGGCCTTGCCACAAATACAATGTCAACTACATGTTCATGCAAAAAAGCAATATGACAATGATGGAGCGTGTCATAATAAACAGAACGGTGGAAAGTTGCATGGCAATATATCTCGGAATGGCTATGGAAATGCCATGATAGGTAGGTATGGTGGCTGTTTTGAGGAAGGTATATGGTGGGTGTATGATACCGGCGAAAAGTGCGTGGTATAGGAGAGGCTAGCAAAGGTGGAAAGATGGGAGTGCGTATAATCCATGGACTCAACATTAATCATAAGAACTCATGCACTTGTTGCAAAAATTTAGAAGTCATCAAAAACTAAAGCACTACGCGCATGCTCCAAGGGGGATAGATTGGTAGGAAAAGACCATCGCTCGTCCCCGACCGCCACTCATAAGGAAGACAATCAATAAATAAAATTGTGCTCCAACTTCATCACAAAGCGGTTCACCATACGTGCATGCTACGGGAATCACAAACTTCAACACAAGCATTTTTTAAATTCATAATCACCCAACTAGCATCACTATGATATTATCACCTCCATATCTCAAAACAATTATCAAGCATCAAACTTATCTTAGTATTCAATTCACTCAAAAGAAAGTTTCACATATCTTGAACACCAAGTATATTAACATTAAGCAAATTACCATGCTATTAATGACTCTCAAAATAATCTAAGTGAAGCATGAGAGATCAATAGTTTCTTTAAAACAAATCCACCACCGTGCTCTAAAAGATATAAGTGAAGCACTAGAGCAAAAATTATCACGCTCAAAAGATATAAGTGAAGCACAAGGAGCAAAACTATCAAGCTCAAAAGATATAAGTGAAGCACATAGAGTATTCTAACAAATTCCAATTCATGTATGGCTCTATCAAAAGGTGTGTACAGCAAGGATGAATGTGGTAAACTAACAAGCAAAGACACAAATAATACAAGACACTCCAAGCAAAACACATATCATGTTGGTGAATAAAAATATAGCTCCAAGTAAATTACCGATAGAAGTGGACGAAAGAGGGGATGCCTTCTGGGGCATCCCCAAGCTTTGACTTTTTGGTGTCCTTGGATTATCTTGGGGGTGCCATGGGCATCCCCAAGCTTAGGCTCTTCCCACTCCTTGTTCCATAATCCATCAAAAGAATTCACCCAAAACTTGAAAGCTTCACAACACAAAACTCAACAGAAATCTCGTGAGCTCTGTTAGAGAAAGAAAACAAAAGACTACTTCAAGGTACTGTAATGAACTCATTCTTTATTTATATTGGTGTTAAACCTACTGTATTCCAACTTATCTATGGTTTATAAACTATTTTACTAGCCATAGATTCATCAAAATAAGCAAACAACACACGAAAAACAGAATCTGTCAAAAACAGAACAGTCTGTAGCAATCTGTAACTAACGCAAACTTCTGGAACTCTAAAAATTCTACAAAAATGGGAAGTCCTGGAAAATTTGTTTATTGAACAGCAGCAAAAAGAATCAACGCAAAATCACGTTCCTGTGATTTAACAAAATTGTATTCGTGCACGCAAAGTTTCTGTTTTTTCAGCAGAATCAAATCAACTATCATCGTAGGTTATCCTATAGGTCCTACTTGGCACAAACACTAATTAAAAGACAAAACCACATCTAAACAGAGGCTAGATGGATTATTTATTCCTAAACAGAAGCAAAAACAAAAAACAAAAAATAAAATTGGGTTGCCTCCCAACAAGCGCTATAGTTTAACGCCCCTAGCTAGGCATAAAAGCGAGGATAGATCTAGGTATTGCCATCTTTGGTAGGCAATTCTTAAATGAGGCATATACATCCTTTAGAATTTCCTTTCTTTCTAGTAATTGTCAAATTTTCAGGCAAAAGATCAAAAAATTCATCTATAGCAAATGGTTCCTTAATGATGGTAAAAAGATTGGGATGAACACTTATAGATTTAAGATCCGCGGTTTTCGTACTAGATGATTCACCCTTATTCTTAGGAACATACATAAGCTTAGTATTTTTATTAGAAGAACTTGGAGTGTTTTGAACGGAAGAAAAAGTGGTTCCCAAGTTGGTGATGATACCCTCAAGTTTATCGATTCTTGTAGAGTCTAGATTTATTTTTTCATTAACTATGGGTTCTTTTTCTTTGATATTTTTCAAAGTCATTCCTACCTTAGATCCATATTGGGTAATTTGATTGTGGATCTTTTTATCAAGATTTTAAATTGATTCAACGGTAGCAACTTTATTTTAAAGAGTTTCAAGCCTTTGCATAACATGCTCCAAAGTTAACGTAGTTCCATTAATCAAAAGGGGTGGTGAGCCAAATATATCTATTAAAGCATTATAAGAATCAAAAGTATGGCTACCCAAAAAATTCCCTCCGGTAATGGTATCAAGGATATATCTATACCAAGGATTAGCACCCACGTAAAAATTGCGAAGAAGAACTGAAGTAGATTGCTTCCTGGTAGATCTGTTTTGAGCATTGCAAATTCTATACCAAGCATCTTTTAGATTTTCTCCCTCCCTTTGCTTAAAATTTAGAACTTCATTCTCAGGAGATAACGGAGAAGATAAGAGACTAGTCATGTTGACAAGCAAGCAAACTAGCACACGAGCAAACAGACACGCAAAGGGAAAAAAGGCAAACAGAAAAGAGAGAAGGAGATTGGGAAAGAGAGGGCGAATAAAACAGCAAGGGTGAAGTGGGGGAGAGGAAAACGAGAGGCAAATGGCAAATAATGTAATGCGACAGATAGGGATTGCGATGGGTACTTGGTATGGTTGACTTGATTGCGTGAGCCTCCCCGGCAACGTCGCCAGAAATTCTTCTTGCTACCTCTTGAGCACTGCGTTGGATTTCCCCGAAGAGGAGAGGATGATGCAGTAAAGTAGCGTAAGTATTTCCCTCAGTTTTTGAGAACCAAGGTATCAATCCAGTAGGATACCACGCACAAGTCCCTCGTACCTACACAAAACGATAGCAACTCGCAACCAACGCTTAGGGGTTGTCAATCCCTTCACGATCACTTACGAGAGTGAGATCTAAAAGACATAATATTTTTGGTATTTTCGATAGATAGATGCAAAGTAAAAAGTAAAGGCAAAGTAAAAACAAAGCAAGTAAATAAAGTGATATAGATTGATATGATGAGAATAGACCCGGGGGCCATAGGTTTCACTAGTGGCTTCTCTCGAGAGCATAAGTATTCTACGGTGGGTGAACAAATTACTGTTGAGCAATTGACAGAATTGAGCATAGTTATGAGCATATCTAGGCAATGATCATGTATATAGGCATCATGTCCAAAACAAGTAGATCGAAACGATTCTGCATCTACTACTATTACTCCACTCATCGACCGCTATCCAGCATGCATCTAGAGTATTAAGTAAAACAGAGTAACGCCGTAAGCAAGATGACTTGATGTAGAGGGATAAATTCATGCAATACGATAAAAAAACCATCTTGTTCTCCTCGATGGCAACAATACAATACGTGCCTTGCAACCCTTTCTGTCATTGGGTAAGGACACCGCAAGATTGAACCCAAAGCTAAGCACTTCTCCCATTGCAAGAACTACCAATCTAGTTGTCCAAACCAAAAGGATAATTCGAAGAGACTTGCAAAGATAACTCAATCATACATAAAAGAATTCAGAGAAGAATCAAATATTTTCCATAGATAATCTGAATCATAAACCCACAATTCATCGATCTCAACAAACACACCGCAAAAAGAAGATTACATCGAATAGTTCTCCACAAGAGAGGGGGAGAACATTGTATTGAGATCCAAAAAGAGAGAAGAATCCATCTAGCTACTAGCTATGGACCCAAAGGTCTGAAGTAAACTACTCACACTTCATCGGAGGGGCTATGGTGATGATGTAGAAGCCCTCCATTGTGGATGCCCCCTCCAACGGAGCTCCGGAACAGGCCCGAAGATGGGATCTCGTGGATACAGAAAGTTGCGGCAGGGGAATTAGCTTTTTGGCTCCTGTTCTGATCGTTCGGGGATACGTAGGTATATATAGGAGGAAGGAGTACGTCGGTGGAGCTCTGAGGGGCCCACGAGGTAGGGGGCGCGCCCTGGGGGACGCGCCCTCCACCCTCGTGACCTCCTCGGACACTACTTGGAGTAGGGTCCAAGTCTCCTGGATCACGTTCGGTTGGAAAATCATGATCCCGAAGGTTTCATTCCGTTTGGACTACGTTTGATATTTTGTTTCTTCGAAATACTGAAAAAGGCAAAAAAAACAGCAATTCTGGGTTGGGCCTCCGGTTAATAGGTTAGTCCCAAAAGTAATATAAAAGTGGAAAATAAAGCCCAATATAGTCCAAAATAGTAGATAAAGTAGCATGGAGCAATCAAAAATTATAGATACGTTGGAGATGTATCATGCTCCTACTACCATCATAGCTGCTAGAGGGACTAGTGCCCTCACTCAAGTGAGCCTACTCCTTAGACTTGTTCTGACTGTCACTCTGATCTGACATGTTGCAAACACTGACAGCAGACCCTATGAATAGATATAGATGAGGTAGAGTAGATGAGCATCACAAAATATAGAGGTTTTTGCAAAAGAATGAGTCAAAAACTTAGTTTTAGTTTTCCACAAAAAGCATTTCGGATCTACCGATTTGCAAACTCGGTGATACCGAAGCAGCTTTTGGAACCTAAACTAGTGAACTCGGTCAGACCGAGTCACAGTTCGGTGGCACCGAGACTGCTAGGGTTTCACAAAGTCCTGAACTCGGTCACACCGATTTGCAATTCTCGGTCAGACCGAGAATTACATGTGCAATGGCCTGAGCCAAATCAGTGGAACCGATTTCTACAACTCGGTTGGTCCGAGATGGTTTCGGCGGAAACCTAACCCTAAATTTTCAATCCACAACTAAAATACGGAGTGTTTTCGCTGGATAGGATGATCTCAATCATGGCAAGATACATGGCAAAACAATGTGCTAGGAATCGGAGTGAGATTAGCACAAGGATCAAGTCCATACCCTAGGTGCGGCGATGGACCTGCTACGGTGGCAACGGTGGAGACGATTCCCATTGACAATGGTGGAGAACAGCGGCAGGAGGCGGCTAGCGACGAGGAGGACGATCCGGAGACCCAGGGAGGCAGGGTAGGCTGAGCGCGGGCGAAGGGATTTGGAGAAATTTCCAAGTTTTGGCCCGGGGATATATATAGCCTGACCCTATCGGTGTGACCGAGTGAACAACTCAGTGGCACCGAGATGCATAACTGCAAGCAGTTACTGCAACTCAGTGTGACCAAAAAGTTC
This sequence comes from Triticum timopheevii, assembly GCA_963921465.1. Classification (NCBI taxonomy): domain Eukaryota; kingdom Viridiplantae; phylum Streptophyta; class Magnoliopsida; order Poales; family Poaceae; genus Triticum; species Triticum timopheevii. Next base: position 561,537,347 of record OY997268.1, on the reverse strand, counting down.
AAATCGGTTGCACCAAGATTGGAAACCTAGATCGACTTAGTGATCTCGGTATGACCGAAATGGATTTCTCGGTCAGACCGAAACGCACAAAGAAGTTTTGGAAGTTTAAGTCTATGACGAATCGGGGACTCCGAGTGCTCCTCACACAGAGTGGTTCGAATTTGACTTGATCAATTTTGTGATGTAGCATGAATAGAGTTTGAGACTAGAAAAGCATGATAGCTAGAGAAAGTTCTTAGGCATTCTTGTCCATCCACTGGGCAAAAGAAAAGAGACCAAATAATCAAAACTACAAGTGGATGTCCTTGAATGAGTAAAATATGCAAACGACATGATCACACAATAAAATGACAAATGAAATATGTGGCAAAGCATGCACAACCAATTCTAGCATCTATCAAGCAATTGGCGATGACTAGGTCATCTATATATGAGTATATTGACTTAGGAGTCAAATGATAACATTTGATCATAGGTCATACTCATCGTTTAAGCTCAAGTGGGGTTGCCACTTTTACATAACGCATTGTTGTGTTCACACCGTTAGAGTTGCTTTAGCTCAATTCTTAGAGTAAAGCTCCCCCTAGATGTGAGATCCCCCCTGAGAGGGATGAACTAACCTTGGGTTTTGTCGATGATGACTTCATGTAGGTGTTGAAGATGTGGATGCTCAACGTTGATGTATATCATTTGGAGCAATCCTTTGGAGTGAGTTGGACTTTCAATACCTACACGGGTTAGTCCCACAAGGAACAAACAAGGATATCCATAGACATAGAGTGATGCACACACAAGATGATTTCCATGAAAGCATTGGGTTACCTTGTCCCTTGTCTTACTAACAAGAGGGTTTGTGAATCCTTGAACTAGTGCAAGATGTGGAAGTTGATTGCACTTGTCCTTGCCAAAATTATAAGAGTGAAGTATGTTGGCGGAGTCACCCTCAAGAACTCTCTAGTTCTTCTTCTTCGGGATCCACACCATCTTGATAGGAATCCTTGGAGCTGTAGTCATACTTGATGAAGTAGAACTTGATGTAGTCTTGGGAACCCACTTGACCAAGGCATTGGCCGCTTCTTCAAATGCATCAATTTCCTCTTGAAGCTTATCCTTGCCTTTTTGCTTGTGGTCTTGTGGTGGAAGATCATCTTGAGCTTGTGTCCCTTTGAAAGAAGTAGGATCATACTTCTCTTGTTGAGGAACAAACTTCATCTTGGGGTATTGATCTTCTTCCCACTCAACTCCATTGGCATTGAACTTTCGTTCAAAACCAACACCTTGGTTCTTCCGGTGCCTTCCTTTGTTGCGTGCAATTTCTTCGAATTGCTTACTCCCGGCAAGGCTCTTGTAAACACCTTTCTCTATAATTCCCTTCAATAAGCTATTTTCTTGCTCAAGTGTAACTTGGCTAAGAGAATCATTAGTGGAATCAAGGGAACTACTAGAAGCAACAACATTGGATTTAGCATGATTATTGTTACTACTAGAGGAAGAATCCTTCTTGTCCTTGTTACTAGACTTGACTTGAGGCATGTAAGTAGATAAGAGTGAGCTTTTCAAAGCGTAACTTCTCATGAGTCCTTAAAAGTTCTCGATGATCTCCTAAGATAGTTTCATGAGCTAACTTAAGAGTGTTTAGTTCTTTAGTTAGAAGCTCAATCTTCTCCTTATCATTCTCATTCGTTTTATTTTGATTAGCATGATTAATTGATGTTTCATCATAGTATTCATCACTAGAGTTGTCAATAAGTAATCATCATCACCTAACAAGTCATCTTCATCACTATTGAAATCAACATACTCGGTGTGTGATACCTTTGGGCCTTTAGGCATGAAGCATCTTCCAAGTCCTTCATTTGGTGAATCAAATATGTCGTAGGAGTTGGTTGACACAAGTGCTAGACCGGCAACACCTTCATCTTGAGTATGTTCGGAGTCGGAGTGATAACTTCTCTCGGAGTGATGGTCAGAGTCAGAGCCAGATACCCATTCACCAACATGAGCTTGATGTCTTCGTTTTGTGTAGCTCGTTGATGACTTGTCCTTCCTTTCCGAATCCTTGCTTCTCCGGGATGTTCTTCGTTCATAACGATCATCTCTACTCCTTCTCTCTCTTGGTGGTGATTATTCTCTTCTACTTCTTCTCTTAGGTGATTCTTCTCTTCTTTTGTAGGGAGCCATACACTCATTGGAATAGTGTCTGGGTTTTCCACAATTGTAGCAATTACGCTCTCGACTAGAAGATCTTTTGTCATTGTAGGACCTTGACTTGGAGCTTATTTCCTTGCTTCTGCTCTTGTAGAACTTGTTGAAGTTCTTCACCATTAAGCTCAATTCCTCATTGAAGGTTTGTTTCTCACTTGATGATGTGGGAGCTTCACATGAGGCTTTGTAAGCACCACTTGACTTGTTGTGGAGCTCCTCCTTATCCTTGAGTGACATCTCATGAGCAACAATTCTTCCAATGACCTCCGTTGGCTTGAGATTCTTGTAATTGGGCATCATTTGGATCAATGTGCACACGGTATCATATTTTCCATCCAAGGCTCTCAAGATCTTCTTGATGATGAATTTGTTGGTCATCTCTTCACTTCCTAAGCCGGCGATCTCATTTGTAATGAGAGCAAGCCTAGAGTACATTTCAGCGACGCCTTCACCATCCTTTATCTTGAACTTGTCAAGTTGACTTTGAAACACATCCAACTTGGATTCCTTGATGGAGTCGGTACCTTCGTGCATATTAATCAAAATATCCCAAATTTCCTTTGCATTCTCAAGACGGCTGATTTTGTTGAATTCTTTGGGGCACAATCCGTTGAAGAGGATATCACAAGCTTGAGTGTTGTATTGCAGCATCTTCAGTTCATCCGCGCTAGCTTCACAGTTTGGTTCTCTCCCATCAAAGAATTCACCTTGCAAGCCAATACACACAATAGCCCAAACGACGGGGTTATGTCCAAGAATATGCATTTTCATCTTATGCTTCCGACTAGCAAAATTAGTACCATCAAAGTAAGGACCTCTATGGTGATAGTTTCCCTCGCTAGACGCCATACTCTCCTAGGTTGTGAAACCAAGGCTACGATGACCAAAAGCTATGGAAATCAAAGCAAATGGAAACCCGGATCTGATACCACTTGTAGGATCGAAAGTATGTCTAGAGAGGGGGTGATTAGACTACTTGACCAAATAAAAACTTGTCCTTTTCCCAATTGTAGTTCTTGGCAGATTTTAGCTAACTTAGCACAAGTCAAGCAATCTTAACACAATTCAAGCAAGCATGCAAAGAGTATATGAGCAGCGGAAAGTAAAGCATGCAACTTGCAAGAATGTAAAGGGAAGGGTTTGGAGAGTGCAAACACAATAGGAGACACGGATGTTTTTGTCATGGCTCCGATAGGTGGTGCTATCATACATCCATGTTGATGGAGACTTCAACCCACGAAGGGTAACGGCTGCGCGAGTCCACAGAGGGCTCCACCCAAGAAGGATCCACGAAGAAGCAACCTTGTCTATCCCACCATGGTCGTCGCCCACAAAGGACTTGCCTCACTAGCGGTAGATCTTCATGAAGTAGGCGATCTCCTTGCCCTTACAAACTCCTTGGTTCAACTCCACAATCTTGTCGGAGGCTCCCAAGTGACACCTAGCCAATCTAGGAGACACCACTCTCCAAGAAGTAACAAATGGTGTGTTGATGATGAACTCCTTGCTCTTGTGCTTCAAATGATAGTCTCCCCAACACTCAACTATCTCTCACAGGATTTGGATTTGGTGGAAAGAAGATTTGAGTGGAAAGCAACTTGGGGAAGGCTAGAGATCAAGATTCATATGGTAGGAATGGAATATCTTGGCCTCAACACAAGTGTAGGTGATTCTCTCTCAAAAAATGTAAGTTGGAAGTGTAGGTTCGTTCTGATGGCTCTCTCCACGAATGAAGAGGAGGTGGAGGGGTATATATAGCCTCCACACAAAATCTAACCGTTACACATAACTTGCCAATCTCGGTGGGACCGAATTGAGAAACTCGGTCAGACCGATTCAGCAAATCTAGTGACCGTTAGGATTTTCGATGGGACCGACATGCAATTCGGTAGGACCGATATGGTTAGGGTTAGGGCATAACGTAATCTCGGTGAGACCGATTACACAAACTCGGTGGGACCGATTTTGGTAATAAGCTAACCAGAGAGTTGGTCAGGTAAACTTGGTGGGACCGATTCGCTCATCTCGGTGAGACCGAAGTGTTACGAAAGGGAAACAGAGAGTTTACATTGCAATCTCGGTGGGACCGATCGCTCATATCGGTGGTACCGAAACGTTACGAAGGGAAACAGAGAGATTACAATCCCATCTCAGTGAGACCGAGATCCCTATCGGTGAGACCGATTTGCCTAGGGTTTGTGTCAGTGGCTATGACATCTGAACTCGGTGGCGCCGGATGGAAAGAATCGGTGGGGCCGAGTTTGAGTTTTGGTTTAGGTCATATGTGGATGTGAGAAAGTAGTTGAGGGTTTTCGAGCATATCACTAAGCATTTTGAGCAAGAACCTCATTAAGCAACACCTCATCCCTCCTTGATAGTATTGGCTTTTCCTATAGACTCAATGTGATCTTGGATCACTAAAATATAAAATGTAGAGTCTTGAGATTTGAGCTTGAGTCAATCCTTTTGTCCTTAGCATTTTGAGGGGTCCACTTTTCTCATCCATGCCATGCCATTCTTTGAGCTTTCCTGAATTATTTATCTTGAAATAGCATTAGCTCAATGAGCTATATGTTGTTAGGAATTACCAAAACCACCTAGGGATAGTTGCACTTTCACCCGCTCAATATTTGGGAAGAGGACCAAGGCCTCTATATATAGAGATAGCCCCCACAGTAGAGAGCATCTAATCCAGAGACGATCGAATCCACCCAAGTAGAACACCATACCAGCTCAAGAACACCTCTCGCGAGGTTGTTCTTCCTCTGTACTGTTCATCATCAGCCCTTGAGGCAATCCACCACCACACAAACTAGAGTAGGGTATTACACCACAACGGTGGCACGAACTAGTATAAACCTTGTGTCCCTTGTGTTGCTCATCGTGTAGCTTAGATTCACGGCGAGGCATTGGGACGTGGATCGGTAGGGGGAAGATCTTCACGCGCACCCCAGAGTTCAAACCTTAAGGGTTTTGCCAGAACCCGATATCCGACACATTTGAGGATTCTAAGATATTTAGCTCACACCACAACTTGCAAAACCTTTTCTCATCCAAGGGCTTAGTGAAGATATCTGCCAATTGCTCTTCGATGTTGAGGTGAATGATATCAATATCTTCTTTGTTGACATGATCTCTGAGAAAGTGATGGCGGATCTGAATGTGCTTTCTCTTCGAGTGCTGAACTGGATTCTTGGAAAGCTTGATGGCGCTTTCATTGTCGCAGAAGAGTGGTACATTCTTCGTGTTGATGCCATAGTCCTTGAGAGTTTGCTTCATCCAGAGAAGCTGAGCACAGCACGATCCAGCAACAATGTATTCAAATTCAGCAGTGGAGAGTGATACATAGTTCTGCTTCTTTGAAGACCAACAGACAAGTGATCGGCCGAGAAAGTGACATGTTCCTGAAGTGGACTTGCGATAAACCTTGTCACCAGCATAATCAGCATCAGAATATCCAATCAGATCAAATGTTGAGCCATTTGGATACCATAATCCTATCGTTGGAGTGTAAGCCAAATATCGAAGTATTCGCTTCACCGCTAGGTGATGCGACTCCTTTGGTGCCGCTTGGAATCGGGCACACATGCAAACGCTAAGCATTATATCTGCCCTAGATGCACATATAAGTAAAATAGGAACCAATCATGGAGTGGTGTACCTTTTGATCGAACTCTTCACCATTGCCGTCATGATTGTCTTCGAGGGATGCTTGGCCCTAGTCATCTTCCCAGCTTCACAAGCACCACACAGATGATCCTTCTTGAACTTGATGCCCTCGATGCCCACGACGTGATTCTTCTTCGTGAGAGTGTACAAGTTCCTCATGCCAGCATGTCCTAGCCTCCGATGCTAGAGCCAGCACTCTGAAGCTTTTGCTAGAAGACATACAACCAACTGTGGTCATGCTGAGAAATCTACCATATACAGATCATCTTTCCGATACCCTTCAAAGACTAGAGACTTGTCAGATTCCATAAGGACAAGGCAATGATATTTTCCAAATATCACAATCATGTTCAAATCACAAAGCATTGAGACAGACATTAAGTTGAAACCAAGGGATTCAACAAGCATCACTTTATCCATGTGATGATCCTTTGAGATTGCAACTCTACCCAGACCCAATACCTTGCTTTTACCAGTGTCAGCAAATGTGATGTGACTTTTATCAGACGGATGTAGGGTTGAATCCATCAGAAGGCTTCTATCACCAGTCATGTGTTTGGTGCAGCCACTATCCATAATCCATTCTGAAGCCTTTGGTGTCATATCCTACAGTACAGTTTGGGGGATAGGCTTCAACAAGAGAGTTGTGAAGCAGAAACATTTGACGAACAAGCGGAACATGAAAGTTCAGATCTTGGTTAGGATAGATAGGATGATTATCAAGGAATCCTGGGATGAAATACATAGTAAGACCATTTGGACATTTTATCTTGCGTCCCACAAGACGTTTAAGGTCCCCAGCATAAGCACCAGACTCCATTGATTTCCGTCTGGAGACCTTTCCCTGCAAAAGAGAGTTAAGTTTTCTTAACCACCCACATTTTCAGGGGTGGCTTAGAAGCAATGAGTCTAAGTGCAGCATTTGAGAACTTCGGCTTTGGAGCCCTTGCAAATAGCCTTGCAGGAGATGAATAATAATCATAAGAATAAGCAGAAAAGTTCTTAAACTTATGAACATAGCGGTTTGACGAAACACGCTCATATTCAAAAGTCTGAGTATGATTTCCCTGCAAAACATTGGCGTTAGGGTGACTCAGATGAGTCCTCTGTCTGTATGAAGCCTTTGGACCATATGAAGCCTTTGGTCCGAGATTTGTCTTCTTCCCAGGTGGTGTCATGACGACATTCACGGGAAGACTTTCCAGACAACTTTTGGGTACCCAGATCTTCTTGAGAGGTGGTCCATTCCTGCAGTTAGTACCAATATACCTCACAAACACTTCACCATTCTGATTCCTGAACAGTTTATAGTTTGCATCAAAGGATTCATCAATGATAATTGGGTTAGCACTAGTGAAGCCAGATAAGGTAGATGGATCCACTGAAGGTCCCTTGGCAGCAACCCATGTTGCTTTGGGGTACTGCTTAGGCATCCGGTAAGAACCATCAAGATTCATTTTCCTCTCGAACACAACACCCTCTTTCCTAGGGTTTCAGTTCAGAATCTACTTTTTGAGGACATCACATAGTGTCTGATGCCCTTTGAGACTTTTGTACATTCCTGTCTCAAGCAATGACTTCAACATGGCATTCTCATCAACAATAGTAGTGGTATCCTCAGCAGAGGGGTTAGTTACCACATTAGCAGTTGAAGATATTGCAACAATAGCAGCAGTTGAACATTCAACAACAGAGGCAGTATTATCACGCTCAAGACATTTTAGACATGGTGGTTCAAATCCTTCTTGAGGGGAACTGATCTCTTGAGCGCGAAGTGACTCGTTCTCCTTTTGAAGATCTTCATGAGCCGATCTCAATTTCTCAAGCTCTTGCTTCCTTTGAAGATAATCATAGGAGAGCTTTTCATGAGAAGGTGAGAGCGTTTCATGACGACTTTCAAGTTCCTCATACTTAACATGAAGATTTTTAATGTCTTCAATTAAGAACTGAGTTCAGGTCATTTTCGCGTCCAACAGGTCATCACTTTTGTCTAACAACTTTTGAATATGTTCCATGGCATTCTGTTGTTCAGTTGCCATTTTAGCAAGTGTTTTGTATCTAGGTTTAGATTCACATTCAGAGTCATCTTCACTTGATGTTTGAAAGTAAGCATCGCGTGAGTTTACCTTGGCACCACGTGCCATGAAGCAGTAGGTGGGAGCAGAGTCATCCTCATCCTTGGCATCAGCGTTGGTGACAAGAACATTGTCTTCAGTGTTGAAGATGGACTTGGCGAATACGCAGAAACTAGATCCAGGCTTGCTACTCCAGAATCAGATTCCTCTTCAGACTCCACCTCTGCCTCCTTAGATGCAGACTCCTCCTCTTAATCCATCTCCTTGCCAACAAATGCACAAGCCTTGCTTGCTGAGCTCTTCTTGTGTGATGAAGACTTCGATGAAGATTTGGAAGAAGACTTTGAGGATTTCTTCTTCTTCTTGTCATCAGAATCATATTCCTTGCTCTTCTTCTTATTCTTTGTCTCATTGTCCCACTATGAACACTCAGAGATGTAGTGACCAGGTTTCTTGCACTTGTGGAATGTTCTATTCTTGTGATCATGAGAGGAAGCTTCAAAAATTTCTTGAGCTAGATCTTGAAGACTTTCTGAAGTCTTTCTTCTTGGCGAACTTCTGGAAATTCTTCACAAGCATAGCAAACTCCTTTCCAATATCTTCAGGATCCCCAGAAATGCAATTAGATTCTTCTTCTGATGAGGAGATGATGTCTACTACACAACCTTCTTCTTGTAGACGTTGTTGGGCCTCCAAGTGCAGAGGTTTATAGGACAGTAGCAAATTTCCCTCAAGTGGATGACCTAAGGTTTATCAATCCGTGGTAGGCGTAGGATGAAGATGGTCTCTCTCAAACAACCCTGCAACCAAATAACAAAGAGTCTCTTGTGTCCCCAACACACCCAATACAATGGCAAATTGTATAGGTGCACTAGTTCGGCAAAGAGATGGTGATACAAGTGCAATATGGATGGTAGATATAGGTTTTTGTAATCTGAAAATATAAAAACAGCAAGGTAACTAATGATAAAAGTGAGCGTAAACGGTATTGCAATGCTAGGAAACAAGGCCTAGGGTTCATACTTTCACTAGTGCAAGTTCTCTCAACAATAATAACATACTTGGATCATATAACTATCCCTCAACATGCAACAAAGAGTCACTCTAAAGTCACTAATAGCGGAGAACAAATGAAGAGATTATGGTAGGGTATGAAACCACCTCAAAGTTATCCTTTCTGCTCGATCTATTCAAGAGCCCGTAGTAAAAATAACATCAAGCTATTCTTTCCGTTCAATCTATCATAGAGTTCATACTAGAATAACACCTTAAGACACAAATCAACCAAAACCCTAATGTCACCTAGATACTCCAATGTCACCTCAAGTATCCCTGGGCATGATTATACGATATGCATCACACAATCTCAGATTCATCTATTCAACCAACAGAAAGTACTTCAAAGAGTGACCCAAAGTTTCTACCGGAGAGTCAAGACGAAAATGTGTGCCAACCCATATGCATAGGTTCACGTGCGGAACCCGCAAGTTGATCACCAAAACATACATCAAGTGGATCACGTGATATCCCATTGTCACCACAGATAAGCACAGCAAGACATACATCAGGTGTTCTCAAATCCTTAAAGACTCAATCCGATAAGATAACTTCAAAGAGAAAACTCAATTCATCACAAGAGAGTAGAGGGGGAGAAACATCATAAGATCCAACTATAATAGCAAAGCTCGCGATACATCAAGATCGTGCCATAGAGAGAACACGAGAGAGAGAGAGAGAGAGATCAAACACATAGCTACTGGTACATACCCTCAGCCCCGAGGGTGAACTACTCCCTCCTCGTCATGGAGAGCGTCGGGATGATGAAGATGGCCAACGGTGATGGATTCCCCCTCCAGCAGGGTGCCAGAACGGGCTCCCGAGAGGTTTTTGGTGGCTACAGAGGCTTGCGGCGGCAGAACTCCCGATCTTTCTTGTTCCCCGATGTTTTTAGGGGATATGGGAATATATAGGCGAAATAAGTCGGTCGGGGGAGCCTCGAGGAGCCCACGAGAGTGGAGGGCGCGCCAGGGTGGGTGGGCGTGCCCCACTATCTCGTGGCCTCCTCGACGCGTCCCTGGCTTGCACTCCAAGTTCCCGGGATTGCTTCTGTTCCAAAAATAACTTTTCTAAAGGTTTCATTCCGTTTGGACTCCGTTTGATATTCCTTTTCTTCAAAACACTGAAATAGGCAAGAAAACAACAATATAGGCTGGGCCTCCAATTAGTAGGTTAGTCCCAAAAATGATATAAAAATGTAAAGTAAAGCCCATAAACATCCAAAACAGGTAATATAATAGCATGGAACAATAAAAAATTATAGATACATTGGAGACGTATCAAGCATCATCAAGCTTAATTCTTGCTCGTCCTCGAGTAGGTAAATGATAAAAACAGAATTTTTGATGTGGAATGCTTCCTAGCATTTTTCTCAATGGAATTTTATTTATTGTGGCATGAATGTTCAGATCCAAATGATTCAAAATAAAAGTTCATATTAGCATAAGAAATAGTAATACTTCAAGCATACTAATCAAAGCAATCATGTCTTCTCAAAGTAACATGGCTAAAGAAAGTTATCCCTAGAAAATCATATAGTCTGGCTGTTGCTCTATCTTCATCACACAAAGTATTTAATCATGCACAACCCCGATGACAAGCCAAGCAATTGTTTCATACTTTAGTAATCTCAAACTTTTTCAACTTTCACGCAATACATGAGTGTGAGCCATGGACATAGCACTATATGTGGAATAGAATGATGGTTGTGAAGAAGACAAAAAGGGAGAAGATAGTCTCACATCAACTAGGCGTATCAACGGGCTATGGAGACGCCCATTAATAGATATCAATGTGAGTGAGTAGGTGAGGGAGTCCTGGACTAGGGGGTGTCCAGACAGCTGGACTATCATCGTCGGCCGGACTCCAAGACTATGAAGATACAAGATTGAAGACTTCGTCCCATGTCCGGATGGGACTTTCCTTGGCGTGGAAGGCAAGCTTGGCGATGCGGATATGTAGATCTCCTACCATTGTAACCGACTCTATGTAACCCTAGCCCTCTCCGGTGTCTATATAAACCAGATGGCTTTAGTCCGTAGGAAAAACAACCATTACAACAATCATACCATAGGCTAGCTTCTAGGGTTTAGCCTCCTTGATCTCGTGGTAGATCTACTCTTGTAATACCCACATCATCAATATCAATCAAGTAGGACGTAGGGTTTTACCTCCATCAAGAGGGCCCAAACCTGGGTAAAACATCGTGTCCCTTGTCTCCTGTTACCATCCGCCTAGACGCACAGTTTGGGACCCCCTACACGAGATCCGCCGGTTTTGACACCGACATTGGTGCTTTCATTGAGAGTTCCTCTGTGCCGTCACAGATAGGAAGGATGCCTCTTCCTGTCTTCAAGGACGGTATCTTCGCCAAAGGAGCCTTGGCCGCCGGCCAAACTATCCGGCTAGGTGGTTTTCTCATGACCGCCTGTTCGGCCACCGCTTCGACGATGACCTCTCGGGTCATCAAAAGCAATCTTCACGTCAACTCAGAATTCGCCGAGCAGCTAGATCCAATAGAGCTCTCTTCCATAAACGAACTCTTGGATCGCATCGCCGCCCTAGGAGTCTCTACAGACTACAATCAGATCGGGCTTAAAACCGATCTGAGAGAGATTAACTCTCCCCAGGTTACCCACCACGTCATGGTGGTAGAGGAACATCGCGGCGACTCTTCTCCTATATTGAAAACTAGTCGTGTCCGGGCTTCCGAACCCTCCATGTCGGATTCCCGCAGAGGGACGGACTTTGATCAAGAGCTGAACCTAAAGTCAGGCATCGGACCGGACTCGTTGGGCAACGTTCCACTTTCCAAGCTTCCGAATTCGGAAACTTCTCGGCCCTTGAGCCTTGAGATGGGTAGGGTTCCGGACTCAATTAAACCCACCCACCCAGACATATGCGATCTATCTCTAATCCGGCAAGAGCCTTCTGAAACAGTACATCATTACTGGGCCAGATTCCTCCTGGTTATGGACAGGATAAAGGACTGCCGAGAGGAAAACGCAATCTCAATTTTTTGCAATAATTGCACGGACAAGGGAATCTTGAACGCCGTCAGCCGTCGTGAAATCACACGCTTTGCCGATCTGGCGTCCATAGTACGAAAGTACTATGCAATGGAGAGTTTCCGGAAAACCGAAAATAAGTTTTGGGACAATCCGGCCCCGAATACAACCCTAGTCCGCAACAAAAGGGTGCATTACACTCAGGCACCAGGTACAAAAACCAAAAAGCAGAAACCCCCTAAAGGGCACGGAACCGTACTGGAGGGATGGCTTAGCGGACCCTGTACAATTCACAGTATAGAGGGCGCCACCCCAACACATAGCCTTCGAGCATGTTGGATATTACGGTAGGTAGCCAAAAGTGGCGAGGAGCTTCTAGCCCCGGAAAACCACACCAACAATACCGGTACGGTATCAACAGTCTTCGAAACTTTTGCATCAAACAATATGCGGAAACGAACAATCTGCAGCCTCGCCGAAGTCTACCAAGTAGCAACAACAAATCCTTGGAGCGTCGCGGCCATCACCTTCAACGCCAGCGACGAACCTAAATTCCGAACAGCCCGAGCACCAGCCGCATTGGTCCTCAGTCCAATAATGGACGGCTTTCAACTTACCAAGGTACTCATGGATGGCGGCAGCGGATTAAACCTCATCTACGAGGAAACTCTTCAAAAAATGGAAATAGACTGGAGCCGCATTGAGCGAAGCAGCACAACCTTCAGAGGAATAATCCCTAGCCGGGAAGCGCGCTGCACCAGAAAAATCACACTTGATGTGGTGTTTGGCTCGCCGGACAATTACAGGTCCGAAGAAGTCACGTTCCAAGTGGCCCCGTTCAGCAGCGGATATCACGCTATATTAGGACGAGAGGCATTCACAATTTTTCAAGTCGTACCCCATTACGGGTACATGAAGCTCAAAATGCCCGGGCCCGGCGGAATAATCACTCTCGTTAGTGATCCGGACATAGCACTCCGTGCCGAAAACAAGACAGCCGCATTAGCCCTGGATGCACTATCCGAAGCCCTAGCGGCAGAAGAACTCACCGCGCTGCGCTCTACGGTGCATAGGGACAATGGGATACTCGATAAGAGATCCAAGTCCACCTCCTTTAAACCAGCGGACGAAATAGTAAAATTCCAGGTCCATCCAACGGACCCGACAAAAACGGCCTCCATCGGGGCATAGTTGAACCCTGATGTAGACGCCGCACTGCGAGAATTCCTTCGGGAAAATTGGGACATTTTCGCCTGGCACCCTTCAGATATGCCGGGAATCCCACGCAGATTGGCAGAGCATAGCCTAAATATCCTAAAAGGGTACAAGCCAGTCAAACAGGCTCTTCGACGATTTTCCGAACCCAAAAGACAGGCAATGGGAGAAGAACTAGCCAAACTATTGGAAGCCGGATTCATCAGAGACATCAAACATCCGGATTGGCTAGCAAACCTGGTAATGGTACCAAAGAAGGACAAATCCTGGCGCCTATGTGTCGATTTTAAAGACCTCAACAAGGCCTGCCCAAAGGATCCCTTCCCCCTCCCCGCATCGACCAAATAATCGATGCTACCGCAGGGCATGATTCATTGTGCTTCCTGGACGCATACTCCGGCTACCATCAAATCAAGATGGCAGAAGCGGACCAAGCCGCAACGGCATTCATTACTCCATATGGACCATTCTGCTTCAACACGATGCCCTTCGGACTTAAAAACACCGGCGCAACATATCAGCGCATGATTCAGACATGTCTGGCTACCCAGATCGGCAAAACAGTAGAGGCATACGTAGACGACGTAGTCTTCAAAACCAAACACGTCGAAACTCTAGTAGATGATTTGAGGGTCACATTCGACAACCTCCGAGCATATGACATCAAGCTGAATCCGGAAAAATGCGTTTTCGGCGTACCAGCCGGAAAGCTCCTGGGCTTCATTGTATCCAGTAGAGGAATTGAAGCAAACCCGACCAAGATCCGAGCTCTGTCATAGCTAGATATTCCAAAAGACCTCAAACAGATCCAAAAATTGACTGGATGCGTGGCGGCTCTCAGCCGCTTTATCTCCCGTTTGGGAGAAAAGGCATTGCCCCTCTATCGCCTCCTCAGACGCACCAAACACTTCGAGTGGATGGATGCTGCCACTGCTGGACTCGAAGAAATAAAAGCCATATTGGCAACAAATCCGGTCCTGGCTGCGCCTAACCTGGGTGAACCAATGTTGTTATACATCGTGGCAACACATCAAGTTGTAAGCGCGGTACTCGTCGTAGAACGAGAGGCAGAAGGGCATAAATTCCCTCTTCAAAAACCAGTGTACTACGTATCCACTGTTTTAACTCCCTGCAAGTCCCGTTACCCGCACTATCAAAAGATAGCGTATGCGGTGTTCATGGCATCTCGGAAGCTCCGACACTACTTTCAAGAGTGTTCGATAACAATGGCCTTCGAAGTACCCCTAAATGACATTATAAACAACCGCGACGCGACGGGCAGGATTGCAAAATGGGCCATTGAGCTCTTACCATTCGATATAACTTACAAACCCCGGCGAGCTATAAAGTCGCAAGTTTTGGCTGACTTTGTCGCTGAGTGGACTGAAGCCGAACTCCCTAAAGAGTACGGCGCATACTCCAATTGGATTATGCACTTCGACGGCTCCAAAATGTTGGCCGGATTGGGGGCTGGCGTCGTATTAATGTCCCCAACCGGGGACATAGTCCAATACTTACTTCAGATAATGTACACGGACTCCAACAATGCAGCCGAATACGAGGCCCTCTTACATGGCCTCTGGATGGCAATCTCCATGGGCATTCAACGCCTAGAGCTGCGCGGGGACTCAAACCTCGCAATATCCCAAGTAAATGGAGACTTTGACGCCAAGGATCCAAAAATGGCAGCCTATCATAATGATGTCCTTAAAATGTCAGCTCGGTTCGAAGGACCTGAATTCCACCATGTAGCCAGGGATAATAACCAAGCAGCCGATGTATTGGCACGCATAGGCGCAAAACGTGACGCTGTCCCTCCAAACATCTTCCTGGAACGGCTTTTCAAGCCATCCGTACTATGGGAAGAGGAGTCCGGAAATAACAAACTGGAAGCAGCCGCACCAACCGACACAGAGCAATCTGACATAATCGGCGATTCAGCCGATGAAATAACACCTTCAGCCCACGACATAATGGCAGTAATCACCCCGTGGACAGAGCCATTCCTAGCCTACTTGCTTAGGCAGGAACTTCCCGAAGACCAAAATGAGGCCCGCTGCATAGTTCGGCGATCTAAAGCCTACAAGGTCCATGAGGGAGAACTCTATAAGAAAAGCACAACCGGAGTCCTTCAAAGGTGTATCTCCGAAGAGGAAGGGCGAGACCTTCTGGCTGAAATTCACGCCAGACTAGGCGGACACCACGCCGCAGCCCGGGCCCTTGTAGGAAAGGCATTCCGTACATGATTTTATTGGCCGACGGCCCGGGCAGATGCTCAGGACTTAGTCCAAAGATGCGTCGGTTGTCAGTTGCTAATCAGAGCCATATGCCACCCACCGCCCTCAAAACTATACCCATTACCTGGCCGTTCGCGGTCTGGGGGCTTGACATGGTTGGACCACTTAAAGGGGGAACCCACAAGCAAAGGTAACTATTGGTCATGGTGGATAAATTCACCAAATGGATAGAGGCCAAGCTAGTTAAAACGGCAGAGTCCGGACCAGTGATAAACTTCATATCCGGGGTAGTACACCGTTATGGTGTTCCCCACAGCATCATCACCGATAACGGCACAAACTTCACGGCCGACAAGGTTAAATCATGGTGCAAAAATATGGGCATTAAGCTCGATTACGCTTCAGTCTATCATCCTCAAACCAACGGTCAAGTGGAACGAGCAAATGGTCTAATAATGAGCGGCATCAAACCCAGACTAGTGCGGTCCCTTACGAAATCTGACACACACTGGATAGAGGAGCTCGACTCCGTACTCTGGGGGCTGTGGACAACGCCCAACCCTACTACCGGATTCACACCATTTTTTATGGTATACGGCGTAGAAGCAGTTCTGCCCTGTGACATCATTCATGACTCACCTTGAGTGCGCATGTACGAAGAAAGAGAAGTCGAGCTGGATTGGCAGGACAGCTTGGACACATTGGAGGAAGAACGCGACGTTGCCAAGGCTCGTTCCGCATTCTATCAGCAGCAGGCTCGAAGATATCAAAGCAGAGAAGTACGGGCCAAGACTTACAACGTTGGCAAACTAGTTCTACGCCTGCCGGACAAGAAAAAGGACAAGCTCAAGCCCAAATGGGAAGGCCCCTTCATCATCGATCAAGTCTTGACCGGCGGAGCGTACCGTCTACGAAATGCATCGGACAACCGACTCGAGCCGAACCCATGGAACGCAGCCCGCCTCCGAAGATTCTATGCCTAGCGCCGGACTAAGAGTTCGTCCCTTTCCCCCGTCCAAATTTTTTACACTTCAGCTGTCTTTTGTATATCTTTTTTCTCTCACCCCTATTCATCAAAGCCTTAAAAGGCTTACTTGTGCATCGTTCGCACGCAATTGATGTGCTATCCGCACTCATTATACCTGGGGGCTTCCTTACCAGAAGCTTAATTATAAGGGCTTCATGCCCAGCACGCATGTCAAACTTCCACGCGTACCTTTTATTCACCAATATATGCATCGATATGACTTAAGTTTTGGCCAAGCTGGGTTGCCTGGCTCCTGTGCTTACCCCTACGTTCCCGATTGTTCGGCTAGGAGGTAAAGGGAGCACCTCTGCGATTGTTACTGCCGGGTCAGCCGGATGTGTACCTCAGACTAGGTGAAGCCGAAAGCTAGCATTCTTAAGGGAATATTCGGTCGGTGATTTGAAAGATGATTTTTTACCAATTTATTTATCTGCCCCCAGATGTTATCCAGCTCTTTTCGCAGTCCGGACATGCACTTTAGGGCATGCCTCCCAGAGGAAAGGAACCCTTAACAGAACTATTCTCCCTGGAAGATGTTTCTTACTAACCATGTAATATAACATAACTAGTTGGGCACTTGTCTGATAAAGCACTAATGACCCCTACGCCTGGTCTCCATGCATGCCCCAGTTGTTTCTTAACCGAGAAGGTATTCGGACACACTCCAGACTCTAGGGTCCCGAGGTTGAAGCGAAAAGGTCGGCAAAGACAAACGATCTACAATCCGGCTAGAAGGCATTTTACATGTCATTTTAAAATACATTGTCAAATCGACTGACTGTATTCCTCCTCAATCCCGTCTAACAGGCTATCTAATTTACAGTCCCGTTGGGAAAATTTGGCGGCCAACTCTACTTGGCCGTATACTAAACTCACAGGGATCTCCTTCCCATCGGGCCCCACAGGTCCGACCTCGGCCATGTGGTTGGGATCCGCCTTCTTGTACCGCGTCTTCACCATGGCCCAGGCCTCCCTGGCACCTTGGTGCCAGGCTGAAATCTTCCATAAACGGAAGCGCTGCCGCACTCCCTGAAGCTTCTCCGCAAGCTCCCCAAGGCCCTCGAGTAGAGAGAGGGCTGGCCATAAAGCCTGGACGACGCCGCTCATTGCTTGTCGAACTCGTTCGAGCAGTTGCAACAGCTCGGGAAGTTGATCACCCGTTGATACGGGCATCTCCTCCGCAGGGCGACCTGTGAGTATACCTACAGACATATTTTGTCAATTGACTTCCTCGCCGAACTCTTCTTTTCAAAGAAGTTCGCTCAAGCACTTACTATAGATGTCGCGACGAAGCCGCTGATTCTCCTTAACGGAGCCAGACAGCTCGGCCCGAACACCTTTCAGCTCTTCTCCAAGCTGGGTGTGGGCATCCTGGAGCCTGTTCCTCTCTTGCTGCACCTTATTCAGCACCCTCTCGCCGGCCTTCAGCTGGCGCAGTAGTTCTTGCCTGTCCGGATCTTGTCCGGCAGCACCTGCAACGTCATTATTAGACTTACGCGCAGGCCGCACACCACTTATCTTTTTAAATAATGTGTTACCAGGAGAAGTCCCTGTGTTTCCTCCTGCGGCAGCAAGTGCGGCCTCAAGTTGGGCCTTACACTCTTGCAGCTCCTGAGACAGTTGGGTATTCTTCTTTGTAAGATCCTACAGTTCAAATGATCCTTAAATCAGTTAATATAACTACTTTAAGTCTCGGGGGCTACTGGCATATACAACTATTAAAATCTCTTACCCGTATGTCTTTTACATACTGCTCCGTGGCTCTGGTCAAACCATCTTGAGCGGCACGGAGGTGCGCGTCCCCCGTGTTAAAGGCATTCAACGCCTCAGGGGAGAAGCACGCGTCACGAAAAACTGTCCGGCGGCGCCTGTGGTTCATGGCGCTCTCCACCTCAGACTTGGTGGCGGACAGTCTGTTGGCATCCTCCGTTGGAGGAGTATCCGGCTCGCGCCTTGCGCTCGCCTGCCCCTCCAGACCAGGCGCTGGAGCTTGGCTGGTAGAGGCTGGGTTGGCAACCTCTACGCCCGCAGTCCGGCGGGCGCTCTTTCTCCTACAAAAGTCATGAGCACTCAAACGCTTCCTAGGAACGTTGCTCTAAACAACGAACCATGAGCTATACCTTTGCGGCGACGTTTCAATCTGCGCCGCGCTCCTCTTCCGCCTGCTGGGCCGGACTGACCCTTGTTGGTCAGCCGCCGCGGGTTCGGCTTCCCGCCTTGAAGGCACCGCCTGCAAGACACCGTTGTACGGTGGTCAGAAATGCGCGAGGATGGAGTAATGGTGTTAGGAATTCGGTCATAAGTACCTGGGAAGCCGGTGACAAGCCGGGGTAGTCGGCCGTAATGGCGACTAGAGCGTTGTCCATGCTGAGTTGGTGGAACACCCCGTCAATTAGCTCCACCTTTATATCCGGATCCTCTTCGGAGGTCGGATCAAGGGATCTTCCCGGATCCTCGGGTTGTGGAGCGGGACTGTGAATGTCCTCCACATCCCGGCGCAGTTCCTGCGTCAAAATCACAGAGTAAGGCACTCGGCTTTGAAAGCACGGGTCGGATGAATAAACGTCCACTTACCCAGCTCCAAGGGTTATTCATGGAGAACCCATTCAATGGGCTCGCACGGAGGAAGTCCTCCTTCTCCCCCTTGTAAAGGCCGGACAGAATCTTCACCAGATCCTCGGCTGATCCCGGCCCCTTACGGCCATGACGGGTGGCATCGTCCTCCCCGTTGAAATCCCACATGGGGTGGCCCCTGTATTGCAGCGGCTGCACCCCCCGCATAATGCATGTGGCCATGACTCAGATCATGGTCAATCCGGAATGGGCCAGCAACCTTATCCGGCCCATCAAATAATGGACGCTCTTGTCTTCCTCCAGCTGAGGGCTCCGCGGGCGCCAACTTAGGCGTTTCTTCAGAGGAGCATTGCTAAACTCAGGGAGGCCGATCCAAACTGGGTCCGGCAGTGGAGCATCTTCTATATAAAACCATTTCGAAGGCCAGTCTTCGGACGCCTTCTTAGGGGTTTCGGATAGATATCCGGTCCTGGCGATGCGCCATATTTCGGCACCGCCCACTTGATATATTGACCCCTCGTGAGAGTGGGGTACGAGGCAGAATAGCCTCTTCCACAGCACGAAATGGGGCTCGATGCCCAGGAATAGCTCGCAAAGAGCTATGAAACCCGCGATATGCAGAATAGAGGCGGGCGTTAGGTGATGGAGCTGGAGTCCGTAGAACTCCAGAAGCCCGCGGAAGAACGGATGTACAGGAAATCCAAGCCCCCTTATTAGATAAGGGACGAAGCATACCCGCTCCCCTTTAGAGGGACTAGGGGTGGCCTTCGCTTGCTTCCCACCTTTGTAGGTGGCCAGCCCGGCTCGAACCGGAACCATAAAGGCCAGAGGAAGATATCCCTCCGCTTGGAGCGTCACCAGCTCGCTGTGCGGAACAGAACATCTCCTCCAATCTCCTGGTGGAGGACTGGGAGCGCGAGAAGAGGAGCTGCGTCGACGGTCCATGATGGAATGGATTTTTGGTCAGAAGCGCTCTGATGAGTACTCACGGGAGGAAGATGGTGTGATTTGGATCTGGATTCCTGCCTCTCTTATAGGCAGGTTATTTGCGCAGCTAGGGGGTAAAACATAAAAGATACCCTGGCTTTTTGCATTCGTGCGACGCGTGGAAGAAGGACATTATTGGGCGTGGAAGCCAAGAAGCGCGACATTGATAAGGAAGCCGGACACTATTCGGCAGGTACATGGAACTTAAAGGAGAACCCACCTTGCAACGCCGAAGACTACATACGTGATGGACTTATCATCATTGAAGCCTGGTTCGGGGGCTACTGAGGGAGTCCTGGACTAGGGGGTGTCCGGACAGCTGGACTATCATCGTCGGCCGGACTCCAAGACTATGAAGATACAAGATTGAAGACTTCGTCCCATGTCCGGATGGGACTTTCCTTGGCGTGGAAGGCAAGCTTGGCGATGCGGATATGTAGATCTCCTACCATTGTAACCGACTCTATGTAACCCTAGCCCTCTCCGGTGTCTATATAAACCGGATGGCTTTAGTCCGTAGGAAAAACAACCATTACAACAATCATACCATAGGCTAGCTTCTAGGGTTTAGCCTCCTTGATCTCGTGGTAGATCTACTCTTGTAATACCCACATCATCAATATCAATCAAGCAGGACGTAGGGTTTTACCTCCATCAAGAGGGCCCGAACCTGGGTAAAACATCGTGTCCCTTGTCTCCTGTTACCATCCGCCTAGACGCACAGTTCGGGACCCCCTACCCGAGATCCGCCGGTTTTGACACCAACAATAGGGATTGCCATGCAACGGATGCACTAGAGCTATAAATGTATGAAAGCTCAACAAAAGAAACTAAGTGGGTGTGCATCCAACTCGCTTGCTCACGAAGACCTAGGGCATTTTGAGGAAGCCCATCATTGGAATATACAAGCCAAGTTCTATAATGAAAAATTCCCACTAGTATATGAAAGTGACAACATAGGAGACTCTCTATCATGAAGAGCATGGTGCTACTTTGAAGCACAAGTGTGGTAAAAAGGATAGTAGCATTGTCCCTTCTCTCTTTTTCTCTCTTTTTTTATTTTTCTCTTTTTCTTTTTTTTCTTTTCTTTTTTTCTTCTCTTTTTTTCTTTGGCCTTTTTTTCTTTTTGGCCTTCCCTTTTTTTCTTTTTTTATAAAGTCTGAAGTCTCATCCCGACTTGTGGGGGAATCATAGTCTCCATCATCCTTTCCTTACTGGGACAATGCTCTAATAATGAAGATCATCACACTTTTATTTACTTACAACTCAAGATTACAACTCAATACTTAGAACAAGGTATGACTCTATATGAATGCCTCCGGAGGTGTACCGGGATATGCAATGAATCAAGAGCGACATGTATGAAAATTATGAAGGTGGCCTTGCCACAAATATGATGTCAACTACATGATCATGCAAAGACCAATATGACAATAATGACGTGTGTCATATAAACGGAATGGTGGAAAGTTGCATGGAAATATATCTTGGAATGGCTATGGAAATACCATAATAGGTAGGTATGGTGGCTGTTTTGAGGAAGGTATATGGTGGGTGTATGGTACCGGAGAAAATTGCTTGGTACAAGAGAGGCTAGCAATGGTGGAAGGGTGAGAGTGCATATAATCCATGGACTCAACATTAGTCATGAAGAACTCATATACTTATTGCAAAAATCTACAAGTTATCAAAAACAAAGTACTACGCGCATGCTCCTAGGGGATAGATTGGTAGGAAAAGACCATCGCTCGTCCCCGACCGCCACTCATAAGGAAGACAATCAATAAATAAAATTGTGCTCCAACTTCATCACAAAGCGGTTCACCATACGTGCATGCTACGGGAATCACAAACTTCAACACAAGCATTCTTTAAATTCATAATCACCCAACTAGCATGGCTTCAATATTACCACTTCCATGTCTCAAAACAATTATGAAGTATCAAATTGATCATAGCATCCAATTCACTTTCTATGATAGTTTTTATTATACCCAACTTGGATGCCTACCATTCTAGGACCAATTTTGTAACCATAGCAAATACCATGCTGTTCTAAAGGACTCTCAAAATAATATAAGTGAAGCATGAGAGACTGACAATTTCTTCAAAATTAAGCCACCGCGGTGCTCTAAAAGATATAAGTGAAGCACTAGAGCAAACGACAAACTACTTTGAAAGATATAAGTGAAGATCAATGAGTAATCAAATAATTGTGCAACTAAGTAAAGACTCTCTAACGTTTAAGAATTTCAGATCTTGGTATTTTATTCAAACATCAAGTAAAGCAAAATAAAATGACATTGCAAGGATAGCACAACTCATGTGAAGAAGCAAAAACTTAGGCTCAACCGATACTAACCGATAGTTGTTGAAGAAGAAAGGTGGGATGCCTAATGGGCATCCCCAAGCTTAGATGCTTGAGACTTCTTGAAATATTATCTTGGGGTGCCTTGGGAATCCCCAAGCTTGAACTTTTGTGTCTCCTTAATTCTTCTCATATCATGGTTTCTCTCTTTATCAAAAGCTTCATCCACACCAAACTCAATAAGAACTCGTGAGATAGGTTAGTATAAACCAATGCAAAACCTTATCATTTTCTACTGTAACAAATCACTAAAATAATTATTCAAAATTGCATACTAAATGCCTCTGCATATTTAATACTCCTATCCCCAAACAGAATCATTAAACAAGCAAACATACGCAAACAATGCAACCATAACAGCAATCTGCCAAAACAGTATAGTCTGTAAAGAATGCAAGATTCATCATACTTCCCTATCTCCAAAAATTATGAGAAAAATACTAAGCTGTAGAAGATTTATCAGATCCCAATATGCAAAAAGTTTCAACATTATATCATTCTCTGACTTTTCTAGGTATTTTTTGCAACAGCGGTAAACTTTCTGTTTTCAAACAGCAACATGCATACTAGCAAAATAAGCATGGTAAAGGCTATCCTTGACATTTTTATCGAAATTAAAGATGAAAAACATTATTCTAAATAACAGCAAGCAAATAATAACAAAATAAAATGACGCTAAAAGCAAAACACATATCATGTGGTGAATAAAAATATAGCTCCAAGTAAAGTTACCGATGAACGAAGAGGAAAGAGGGGATGCCATCCGGGGCATCCCCAAGCTTAGGCTCTTGGTTGTCCTTGAATATTACCTTGGGGTGACTTGGGCATCCCCAATCTTAGTCTCTTGCCACTCCTTATTCCATAGTCCATCGAATCTTTACCCAAAACTTGAAAACTCCACAACAACAAACTCAACAAAAAACTCGTAAGCTCCGTCAGTATAAGAAAATAAAACCATCACTTAGGTACTATAATGAACTCATTATAAATTCATATTGGTGTAATATCTACTGTATTCCAACTTCTTTATGGTTCATACCCTCTGATACTACCCATAGATTCATCAAAATAAGCAAACAACACATAGAAAACAGAATCTGTCAAAAACAGAACAGTCTGTAGTAATCTGTATCAAGCGTATACTTATAAAACTCCAAAAATCCTACCAAATTCGGAAGTCCTAAGACATTTTCTTACCAATCGAGAGCAAAAAGAAACAGATCAGAAGCACATTTATGTGAATTATCAAAACTAATTTACTGGGTGCAAAAGTTTCTGATTCTCAGCAGGATCAACACAACTATCACCGTAAGCTATCCTAAAGGTCTTACTTGGCACCTTATTGAAACAAAACCTATAAAACATGATTACTTCAGTAGCATAATCATGTGGACATACAAAAACAGTAAGGGTAAATATTGGGTTGTCTCCCAACAAGCCCTTTTCTTTAATGTCTTTCTAGCTAGGCATGATGATGACAATGATGCTCACATAAAAGATAAGAATTGAAACACAACAGGAGCATCATGAAGCATATGACTAGCACATTTAAGTCTAACCCACTTCCTATGCATAGGGATTTTGTGAGCAAATAACTTATGGGAACAATAATCAACTAGCATAGAAAGGCAAAACAAGCATAGATTCAAGATTTTCAACACATGGAGAGGAAACTTGACATTATTGCAATTCCTACAAGCATATATTCCTCCCTCATAATAATTTTCAGTAGCATAATGAATGAATTCAACCATATAACCATCACCTAAAGCATTCTTTTCATGATCTACAAGCATAGAAAATTTACTACTCCCCACATAAGCAAAATTCTTCTCATTCGGAATAGTGGGAGTATCATAAAAGACTTGAATACTATAAATTGTTTCCACATTAAAAGAGTAATGTTCAGAAAAAGGGTAATCATAATCATGACAAGTTTTATAAATATAATCATCGCTACTCTTTATAGCATAAGTTTCATCACAATAATCATCATAAGTAGCGACTTTGTTCTCATGATAATCGATTGAAACCTCTTACAAGATAGTGGAATCATCACTAAATAAAGTTGACACTCTTCCAAATCCACTTTCATATTCATCACAATAAGATTCAACATCCTCCAAAATAGTGGGATCACTACTTCCTAAAGTTGACACTCTTCCAAACCCACTTTCATCAATATAAACATCATAGGTAAGAGGCATGCTATCATCATAACAACTTTGCATATCAAAACTTGGGATGCTAAAAGTATCATCTTCATTAAACATAGCATCCCCAAGCTTGGGACAAACATTAATTTGAGCAAATATATTCTCAAATATGTCATTCTCATCAAACATAGCTTCCCCAAGCTTGGGCCTTTTCATATCATATGCATAATCACTCTCATCATTAATAGTATGGATAGCACCAATAGTATAGCAATTATCATCATCACAATGAGTAGTAGGAGCAACATCATTTGGGAGGAATACCTTTTTACCTTTGTTGCTCCTTCTTTTCTTTTTCTTCTTCACATTATGTGTGGGTTCAACCTTCTTCTTTGAGCTCCTTATTGATGAGATTGGTTGAATAGAAAGCTCCTCCTCATTACCTGATTCATCATAAGAAATAATAGGAGGATATTGGGAAGTCTCTTCCCTTTCATTAGTATTCTCATCATCTTCTATTTGCTATCTTCTCTTTATGTAATTGGAAATATAAGGATTTTCAATGCAATTCACCGCGCAATACATATAAATATCCTGTAGATCGAAATCAAGAAATCTATCAAGATTAAATTTTGGAATACCCTCAGTTATACGTTTCATTTTTTCGTACCCCAAAAGAAGACTAAGCTCTTTATGATGCTCAAGGGTAATCAAGCTATCACAATTTTTGGACACGATTCGATCATGAAACAATTTGCATTGGAGATTTAAATGACCACGTTCATTGCAAAGTTCACAAGGAGCGCGAAAAATATTGAATTTTTCAGCACAAACATCAAGACTTTCTTGCAGAAATTTATTTTCTAAATGCTTATGCCTCTTGCAATATCTATCTTCCCTATTTGCTGCGTACTTGCTGTTGGAAATATGCCCTAGAGGCAATAATAAATTGGTTATTATTATATTTCTTTGTTCATGATAATAGTCTTTTATTCATGCTATAACTGTATTATCCGGAAATCGTAATACACGTGTGAATACATAGACCACAATATGTCCCTAGTAAGCCTCTAGTTGACTAGCTCGTTGATCAATAGATGGTTACGGTTTCCTGACCATGGACATTGGATGTCATTGATAACGGGATCACATCATTAGGAGAATGATGTGATGGACAAGACCCAATCCTAAGCCTAGCACAAGATCATGTAGTTCGTATGCTAAAGCTTTTCTAGTGTCAAGTATCTTTTCCTCAGACCATGAGATTGTGCAACTCCCGGATACCGTAGGAGTGCTTTGGGGGTACCAAACGTCACAACGTAACTGGGTGGCTATAAAGGTGCATTACAGGTATCTCCGAAAGTGTTTGTTGGGTTGGCACGAATCGAGACTGGGATTTGTCACTCCGTGTAAACGGAGAGGTATCTCTGGGCCCACTCGGTAGGACATCATCATAATGTGTACAATGTGATCAAGGAGTTGATCACAGGATGATGTGTTACGGAACGAGTAAAGAGACTTGCCGGTAACGAGATTGAACAAGGTATCGGGATACCGACGATCGAATCTCGGGCAAGTATCGTACCGCTAGACAAAGGGAATTGTATACGGGATTGATTAAGTCCTTGACATCATGGTTCATCCGATGAGATCATCGTGGAACATGTGGGAGCCAACATGGGTATCCAGATCCCGCTGTTGGTTATTGACCGGAGAGTCATTTCGGTCATGTCTACATGTCTCCCGAACCCGTAGGGTCTACACACTTAAGGTTCGATGACGCTAGGGTTATAGAGATATTAGTATGCGGTAACCCGAAAGTTGTACGGAGTCCCGGATGAGATCCCGGACGTCACAAGGAGTTCCGGAATGGTCCGGAGGTAAAGAATTATATATAGGAAGTGCTATTTCGGCCATCGGGACAAGTTTCGGGGTCATCGGTATTGTACCGGGACCACCGGAAGGGTCCCGGGGGTCCACCGGGTGGGGCCACCTGCCCCAGGGGGCCACATGGGCTGTAGGGGGTGCGCCTTGGCCTACATGGGCCAAGGGCACCAGCCCCAAGAGGCCCATGCGCCAAGAGAAGAGAAAAAGGGGAGAGTCCTAAAGGGGGAAGGCACCTCCGAGGTGCCTTGGGGAGGATGGACTCCTCCCCCCCCCCCCTGGCCGCACCCTTTCCTTGGAGGAAGGGGCAAGGGCTGCGCCTACCACCTCTCCCTTGGCCCTATATATAGTGGGGAAAAGGAGGAGCAATCATACCTAAGGCCTGGCGCCTCCCTCTCCCTCCCGTGACACATCTCCCTCCTCCCGCAGCGCTTAGCGAAGCCCTGTTGGAATCCCGCTATTTCCACCACGCCGTCGTGCTGCTGGATCTTCCTCAACCTCTCCCTCTCTCCTTGCTGGATCAAGGCGTGGGAGACGTCACCGGGCTGTACGTGTGTTGAACGCGGAGGTGCCGTCCGTTCGGCACTAGGATCTCCGGTGATTTGGATCACAACGAGTACGACTCCTTCAACCCCGTTCTCTTGAACGCTTCCGCTTAGCGATCTACAAGGGTATGTAGATGCACTCTCCTTCCCCTCGTTGCTAGTTTCTCCATAGATAGATCTTGGTGACACGTAGGAAAATTTTGAATTTCTGCTACGTTCCCCAACACTTGCAAACCCGATTCACTCCACAAAAATCGACATGCTTATAGGAGACATTTTCATCATAACTAGTGCAATCATCATTAGTACTATGGTTATTCAAGGAGTTCATACTAACAACATTGCAATCATGCTCATCATTCAAAGATTTAGTATCAAGCATTTTATAGACTTCTTCTTCTAGCACTTGAGCACAATTTTCCTTTTCATCATACTCATGAAAGATATTAAAAAGATGAAGTGTAAGAGGCAAACTCAACTCCATTTTTTTGTAGTTTTCTTTTATAGACTAAACTAGTGATAAAACAAGAAACAAAAAGATTCGATTGCAAGATCTAAAGATATACCTTCAAGCACTCACCTCCCCGGCAACGGCGCCAGAAAAGAGCTTGATGTATACTACACAACCTTCTTCTTGTAGACGTTGTTGGGCCTCCAAGTGCAGAGGTTTGTAGGACAGTAGCAAATTTCCCTCAAGTGGATGACCTAAGGTTTATCAATCCGTGGGAGGCGTAGGATGAAGATGGTCTCTCTCAAACAACCCTGCAACCAAATAACAAAGAGTCTCTTGTGTCCCCAACACACCCAATACAATGGCAAATTGTATAGGTGCACTAGTTCGACGAAGAGATGGTGATACAGGTGCAATATGGATGGTAGATATAGGTTTTTGTAATCTGAAAATATAAAAACAGCAAGGTAACTAATGATAAAAGTGAGCGTAAACGGTATTGCAATGCTAGGAAACAAGGCCTAGGGTTCATACTTTCACTAGTGCAAGTTCTCTCAACAATAATAACATACTTGGATCATATAACTATCCGTCAACATGCAACAAAGAGTCACTCCAAAGTCACTAATAGCGGAGAACAAACGAAGAGATTATGGTAGGGTACGAAACCACCTCAAAGTTATCCTTTCTGCTCGATCTATTCAAGAGTCCGTAGTAAAATAACATGAAGCTAT
Organism: Triticum timopheevii; assembly: GCA_963921465.1. Taxonomy (NCBI): domain Eukaryota; kingdom Viridiplantae; phylum Streptophyta; class Magnoliopsida; order Poales; family Poaceae; genus Triticum; species Triticum timopheevii. Next base: position 561,509,156 of record OY997268.1, on the reverse strand, counting down.
TCTTTCCGTTCAATCTATCATAGAGTTCATACTAGAATAACACCTTCAGACACAAATCAACCAAAACCCTAATGTCACCTAGATACTCCAATGTCACCTCAAGTATCCGTGGGCATGATTATACGATATGCATCACACAATCTCAGATTCATCTATTCAACCAACACAAAGTACTTCAAAGAGTGCCCCAAAGTTTCTACCAAAGAGTCAAGACGAAAATGTGTGCCAACCCCTATGCATAGGTTCATGGGCGGAACCCGCAAGTTGATCACTAAAACATACATCAAGTGGATCACGTGATAACCCATTGTCACCACAGATAAGCACGGCAAGACATACATCAAGTGTTGTCAAATCCTTAAAGACTCAATCCGATAAGATAACTTCAAAGGGAAAACTCAATTCATCACAAGAGAGTAGAGGGGGAGAAACATCATAAGGTCCAACTATAATAGCAAAGCTCGCGATACATCAAGATCGTGCCATAGAGAGAACACGAGAGAGAGAGAGAGAGAGAGAGAGAGAGAGAGAGAGATCAAACACATAGCTACTTGTACATACCCTCAGCCCCGAGGGTTAACTACTCCCTCATCATCATGGAGAGCGCCAGGATGATGAAGATGGCCACGGGTGATGGATCCCCCTCCGGCAGGGTGCCGGAACGGGCTCCTGAGAGGTTTTTGGTGGCTACAGAGGCTTGTGGCGGCGAAACTCCCGATCTATCTTGTTCCCCGATGTTTTTAGGGTATATGGGAACATATAGGCAAAAGAAGTCAGTCGGGGGAGCCTCAAGGGGCCCATGAGATTGGAGGGCGCGCCCAGGGGGGTGGACGTGCCCCACTATCTCGTGGCCTCCTCGACGCTTCCCTGGCTTGCACTCCAAGTTCCCGGGATTGCTTCTGTTCCAAAAATAACTTTTCCGAAGGTTTCATTCCGTTTGGACTCCATTTGATATTCCTTTTCTTCGAAACACTGAAATAGGCAAGAAAACAACAATATGGGTTGGGCCTCCAGTTAGTAGGTTAGTCCCAAAAATGATATAAAAATGTAAAGTAAAGCCCATAAACATCCAAAACGGGTAATATAATAGCATGGAACAATAAAAAATTATAGATACGTTGGAGACATATCGGGAGACAACCTTTGCCTTCAAAGCGCGAGTACGACCATAGTTGGGACCATAGATATCTATCTTCTTAGATAGCTGGAACTCATGTGTGTTAAGCCTCTCAAGTATGTCAGACAGATCGAGAGTCTTGAAGTCAGGGCGCTCTAGAATCATCAGGGCCAGGGTGTCAAATGAGCTGTCAAGAGATCTCAGAAGTGTCTTGACGATTTCGTGCTTGGTGATCTCAGTGGCGCCGAGTGCATGAAGCTCATTGGTGATATCAGTGAGGCGATAAAATGTGAGATGGACATTCTCATTGTCATTTATCTTGAAGCGGTTGAAGAGATTGCGAAGAACACTGATCCTTGAATCTCTTTGTGTTGAGACGCCTTCGTTGACCTTGGAGAGCCAGTCCCAGACCAGCTTCGCAGTTTCTAGAGCACTCACATGACCATACTGCCCTTTGGTCATATGACCACAGATAATGTTCTTGGCAGTTGAGTCCGGTTGGATGAACTTCTTGACATCGGCAGGAGTAACACCTTGACCGGCCTTGGGAACACCGTTCTTGACAACATACCAGAGATCGACGTCAATGGCTTCAAGATGCATACACATCTTATTTTTCCAGTAGGGGTAATCAATGCCATCGAAGATAGGGCATGCAGCGGAGACCTTGATTATCCCTGCAGTCGACATAGCTAAACTCCAGGTGGTTAAACCAAATCACATAGAACAAGGGAGAACCTTGCTCTGATACCAATTGAAAGTGCTAGTATTCGACTAGAGGGGGGGTGAATAGGCGATTTTTATGAAAGTCTTCAAAACATGGGTGCTTTGAAGACAAACAATAGAAATGAACCTATTGATATGCAGCGGAAGGTAGACTACACTAGACAAGCCATAGTCCAGTAAGCAATATAGTGAAAGCACGAAGACTATCAACAGCTAGGTAGTATGGATCTGGATGGAAGATAGTATGAAGCCAAACAGTAAATAGTCTTCACGCGGTGAAGTCAATCAGATCAGGCAAAGGGGCAAAGACTTCACGAAGACAAACTGTAAGTAATGAGAGAGGAAGAATAGAACCAGTTGCTCGAAGAGAACAAGGGGTTTGTTGGACCAATTCCAGTTGTTGTGCCAATTGTACGTCTGGTTAGGGAGGCTGAGATTCAACTCAGAAGACCGTGTCTTCACCTTATTCCCCTTGATCTAAGAACACTTAGTCCTCGCCCAATCACTCTGGTAAGTCTTCAAGGGAGACTTACGAACCTTCACATACTTCGTTCACCGACAATCCACAATGACTCTTGGATGCTCAGAACGCGACGCCTAACCGGCTGGAGGATTCACAGTCCTCAAGTGTAATAAGTCTTCAGATCACGCGAACAGAAAGATTTCAGTGATGCCTAACACTCTTGGGCTCTAGATGTTTTGGGCTTTGTCCTCGCAAGAATTTCTCTCTCAAAGGCTTCGAAGGTGGGTTTCTCTCAAACGACAAAAGCCGTGCACTAAATCTGAGCAGCCACCAATTTATGGTGTAGGGGGTGGGCTATTTATAGCCAGGAGGCAACCCGACCTGATTTGTCCAAAATGAGCCTGGGTCACTAAGGAACTAACACGTGTCCAACGGTCAGATTTCAAACACACGCGGCATCTTAGCTTGGGCTACAAGCAAAGCTGACTCATCCAGCTCTGGATAAGATTTGCTCACATTGTCTTTGCTCGAAGACATAGGATTTGGTTGAGCATCACTTCAGTCACTCCGACCTTGTTCACTTGGACCCCACTTAACAGTACGGTGGTTCCTATGACTCAACAAATAAGAAAAGGAAACTACGAAACAACTATGTCTTCGCACTCCATAGTCTTCATGCGATGTCTTCTCTTGTCATAATCTTCAATGTGAATATCTTCACAAACCACCATTGTCTTCAATGTCTTCACACATTTTTAGGGTCATCTCTGGTAGGTAAACCGAATCAATATGGGACTACTACCTGTGTTATCCTGCAATTCTCACAAACACATTAGTCCCTCAACCAAGTTTGTCGTCAATACTCCAAAACCAACTAGGGGTTGCACTAGATGCACTTACAGTCACTTCTGGTACCTTGGGAGCACGCCAAGTGTTGTGTCCACCTCCGCAACATGTCACATGCTGGGGGCCCCTCTGGATCTCTTTTTTTCTATATGCGTTTTCGGGTTTTAGATTGTACTTTTCAGGTTTTCTTCGATTGTCACCTGGTTTTCCCTAGGTCTTGGAGGAAAAAGTCACGGATTTTTTCTTGCACGATTTTTTTGTGCTTCCACGAGAAGCACAACTGTGCTTCTAAAAAAATGCTTCAATGAGAAGAACATATTTGCTTTTTGTGTAAGCACAAATTTGTTTCCGCGAGAAGCATAGTTGCGCCTTGTAAACAAATTGTGCTTCCACAAGAAGCACATAGTTGCTTCTCATGGAGGCACATATTTGCTTCCATTCTGCTTCTCGGAATGGGAAAAAAATTGTGCTTACAGGCAAAGATTTGCTTCCGCGAGAGCTTAGAAAAGGGGTGGGGGGGATTTGTGCTTCCACGACAAGCACAAATCTGCCTCCCGCGGAGGTACTGATTTGCTTCCGCGAGTGCTTCTCGAAACGGGAAAAAGGTTTAAACAAATGCTTTTGGCTCCGGTTTTTTCTTTCGGATTTTTCGTGGTTTTTTTTTCATTGAAACCTATTAATATGGTATCTAGTTTCAAAGATCTCGACGCGAGAAATCTAACGATGCAAATGATTCAAAATTTAGATGCATGGTTGAGATAAAATGTTTTGAATAAACGAATCTACCAAAAAACGGAAAACTTTCTGGTTCTGACAAGTGGCACATATGCAATGTGCTACTTGTCAGTGCTTGAGATAGTGAAAGTGACCTTTGCAAGATATAACCCTTAGCTAGTGATTTCGCAACTCACGGGTTGGTTCATTAGGGTCGCCTATAGCCCACCACCCAAGAAAGGCCGTCCTTAACTAGTGATTTCGCAACTCACGTGGTTCTTTATTGGGCCCCCTACATCTCACTTAGCGAGACACATGGTAGCCTCGCATTAGGGGGCACCAGATGGCTCAGCCCAAGCACGCAGGAGGCCATGACCTCGTTTCTTTCACGCCTTTTATTTTATTATTTTTTCTTTTTCAAATTTTGTTTACACTTCCAAATATTATAAATAAATACATTACAAAAACTACTTTACACTTGAAAAAAATGCTAACCAAGCATTTGAAAATGTCAAATGTGTATAGAGAAAAATATTTCTCATGTATACAAAAAATATGCAATGTGTGTGCAAAAAGTTGATCATCTATTTAAAAAATGTTAATCAAGCCTTTAATAAAAAAAGAGCTAAACAATTAGTTGGCAAATTTTAATCAAGCATTTAGAAAATGCTAAATTTATATAGAAAAATGTTGACCATATATTCAAAAAAATATTAATCTTGTATTGTATTTAAAAAATGTTAAACTTATATTTGAGAAATATTAATCAAGCATTTAAAAAATGTTAAATGTATATATAAAAAGTGTTGATCAAGTATTCAAAAAATATCAAGCTTTATTGCACTAAAAATGTTAACTTGTATTTGAAAAATATTAAACGTATAGAAAACGTTGACCATATATTAAAAAAAATTAATATTGCATTTAAAATAAAAATGTTAATTAAGCATTTGCATTATGTTAATTGTGTATATTAAAAATGTTAACCATGTATTATGCAAATTTTAATCTTGTATTTTAAATTTTCAATCAAGCATTTGAAAATGTGTATAGAGAAAACGTTCACCATGGATGATAAAAATATTAATCTTGTATTTTAAAAATGTAAAACTATGTATAGAATAAATGTTGATCATGTATTTAAAGAAGTTAATGTGTATTAGAAAAAAAATCTTGACATATAGGGAAAGTTAGAATGGCCAAAAGAAAATTAGACATTTTTTAAGATAAAATCATAAAATCAAGTAATAAATGTTAAGAAAATTGAGAAAAACAAAAGAATACCAAAGCATAACAAAGAAAGAAAGAAAAATGAGTGAAGCAACAAAAAGAAAGCCAACGATTAAAAGGAAAAAAAAAGAAGAAAACCACTGCAATTAAAGAAAAGGAAACAAAAGAAAAGAAAAAACGAAAGATAACAGAGCAAAAACAAAACCAAAGAACCCATGAAGAAATAAAAAAAAAGCAAAGAAGAATGTAACGTACGTTGTTATCATCGAACGAGCCGGCCCCATACTCTACACAGTAGAAAAATCTTCAGCAAGGACAGAAGATACCCTCTCTATAATCCAGACATAGGGTCAGAATCATATCACAACTAGGCCAATAAATAGGCCAGACGACGATGGCGAGAGTAATTAATTGAGGATTACTCCTTCGGGAACCTGCAAGGGTCACTTGGGATGAGTTAGGATCACACCACTTGGTGCGCTCTCAGCCGTCGCCACGTGTCACGCCCTCCGAATTTTATTTTTTTATTTTTCTGTACATGTTTTCGGCTTTTAGATGATTTTTTTTAGTTTTCTGTTTTTCACTTATTTTTCTTAGGATTTGGACCCCAAAAATTGCATGAAAATACACGTTTTCTTTTCTTTTTTGTTGCGCAGGAGGTATAGTTGTGCCTCTTGGGAAGGGAAAAATGAGTTTTTTTTTGTTTTGCAAGAGGCACGGATTTACTTCTCGTGGAGGCACGGATTCACTCCGCGAGACGCACGATCATACCTCTCGGAAAGGAGAAAAACATGTTTTTTTTTTCGTTTCGTGAGAGGCACGAATTTACTTTTTGGGAGGCATGGATTTGCTTCTGCGAGAGACATGGTTGTGGCTCTCGAAAAGGGAAAAAACGTGGTATTTTTTTTGTTCTGCGAGAGAAACAGATTTGCTTCCGCTAGAGGCACGGGCGTGCCTCTCCGCAAGGGAAAACACGGATTTTTTTGATTCCACGAGAGGAACCAATTTACTTCTCGTGGAGGCATGGATTTGCTTCGGCGAGAGGCACGGCTTCGGAAAGGAAAAAATGCGAGTTTTTCATTCCGCGCGAGGAACTGATTTACTTTTTGTGGAGGTACGGATTTGCTTCCGCGAGAGGCATGCTCGTGCTTCTCGGAAAGGAAAAAATCACGTTTTTTTGTTTCATGAGAGGCACGAATTTACTTCTCGTGGAGGCACGAATTTGCTTCCACGAGAGGCCCGGCCATGTCTCTCGGAAAGGAAAAAAAGTGCTTCCAGTTCAGTTTTTTCCGTTTGGTCTTTTTCGTGAAAAAAAGTTCGTCAAAACCTATCAACATGGTATCTAGTTTCAAAGATCTCGAGGCGAGAGATCCAACGATGAATATGGTTCAAAATTTGGACGCACGGTTTAAAATATAAAACATTTTAAATAAACAAATCTATGAAATAAAAGAAACTCTCAAGTTGCGACGAATGGGGCACATGTAACTCTTTGAAGGAAGTACTCCCTCCCTTCCATAATATAAACACTTTTTTGACACTACACTAGTGACAAAAACGTTTTTATATTATGGGACAGAGGGAATACTTTTGAATTAATTAGTGATTTCGGACAAAGTCCGCCCGCAACTCACGGGTTGGTTCATCCAGTGAATACTTTCGGCCAGGATCGTATCACTAGTTAGGCCCATAAATAGCCCACGACGCGACAAAGGCCGTCCGTTTTGCAGCCACTCAGCCCAGATGCAGGCGAACGCGGGGGCCCGTCCACAACCACCGAGTCCAGAGCCGATCCTCTCCGCAACGCAAGCCGCGGGATCGGCCTTCGCCTCCCCATGGCCTTCCATTCCTCGGCCGCTCCCATCCCCTTGGCCCCACCTCCCGGCCCCAGAGCCTTCCACCGAGCCCACCGCCCCGCCGGAGCTTCCCGAGCCGGCGCGCCCGGGAGGAGTCTCGCCGCCCACTCGTCCCCCTCGCCCGACGTCGTGGTCACGCGCGAGCAAGGCAAGAACGCCAAGCTCGTCGCCGCTCTAGTAAGTTCCCTCCCACAGTCTTCTATTGTTCTCCTGGATCGAGCGCGGTGGGTTTTCAGAGAGCGTTGGGGATACCCCTCCTCGTCTTCTCTGTGATACCCTGAGCCGATGTTGGGGAATTTTAGAGGGGCTGGTTTTATATGGTCGGCTGTAGAGAGGCGGCGATTTTCCGAGCTGATTTTACATCTCTGAACTGGGGGCTAATGAATTCGGTCAGACCTTGGGGAGCTAATCACATCAATTTTGTCATTGGGTTGTGCAGGAGAAGCATAATGTGCACTCTCTGGAGCTTCCTCTTATTCAGCACGTCGAAGGGCCTGATGCAGATAGGCTTTCAGCTGTCCTGCGGGGTATGTGGTTCAGTCTATCTTTCGCAGCAGCATAGCGCCTCATTGTTACTTTCCTGCCATGTACATCCATTTGCTCCAACGTATGCTATATTTACACTGCTTTGCAAAACTTGCAACCACAGGGTTTAGTCACTTTAGTACTGTGTATTTACAGATGAAAAGTTTGACTGGATTACTGTAACATCTCCTGAGGCAGCTGCAGTGTTCCTTGAGGGATGGAAGTAAGATTCAAACATATTGCAGTTATTGTGCGCAGTATTGCTACACAAATAGAACATATGTCATTTCGCCATTCATTCCACATAAGTCGTGGGCTTGTGGCAACGCAGGTCGGTGTGCTTTCTGTGAAATAAAGCAGATTATGCGCTTTACATGTCCAAACTTTTTTTCTTTCTGAACTTCACTTCTGTAATCAAACCATCGCTACATGAAACCAGAACAAATCAAACGCAATCTACGACCACCATATTTGACATCACACAATAACTCAATACCAGGGCCGCTGGAAGTCCTAAGGTCCGAATAGCAGTTGTTGGAGCAGGTACTGCAAGAACTTTTGAAGAAGTATCGCAATCCAGTGATGGATCCCTTGAGGTTGCATTTTCTCCTTCCAAAGGTATCTTGCCCGAAATTTATACAACTAGGATGTTCTGTCCATGCACTTTAAAGAATGCATGCATCTTGAAGTATTTTTAATTCTATAAGGTACTTATTACATTTATTTCTTCATCAGCTTTGGGTAAAGTTTTGGCCTCAGAGCTTCCAAGGACTAGTGAGACTGCCTCTAAAGTGTTGTATCCTGCATCCGCAAAGGCTGGCCATGAAATTCGTGAGTCATTTTTGTGTTCATGCTGTTAGCATTATATGTGTGCTATTTATTTCATCCCCATCCTTTAAGCCACACGATTTCTGCCTTTCTGTTTTCCAGAGAGAGTTATGAGTTATTCAGGGCTTTGCAAATTGATCCATATCATAAATCAGCAATTACTTTGTATTTTCAATCTTGTAGTTAATTTTATTATCGTTTAAATTTTGTACTCCCTCCATCCAAATATACAGGGCCTAATATGTTTTCAAGGTGGACTTGGACCATTGATAAAATTGTTAATATATTGAGATGTATGATATAAAAATAATATCATTAGAAACTCCTTTCACATACGAATTTGAGGTTATGCTTTGTGTAACCTTTAGGCACTATATATTTGAATGTAGGGAGTAACTAGTTGTATAAATTTTGACTCTTATAATTCCTTTTCTTGTGGTCTCTGTCTTCTGCAATACCTGCATGAAATATTCAGTCTTTCTGTTACTTAGTTTTGCCCTGGGATGCAGAGAATGGGCTATCAGCTCGAGGATTTGAGGTGACAAGGCTGAACACATATTCAACCGTAAGATTTTCACTTATATTGGTATTTGGTTCCCCCTTCGTTTCTGAATTTGTATATAGAACATCTATTCTGCATTTTTGTTGAGCTATTTTCCATTGATCTATGGTACCTATCTTGTTTAGCTTGATCTTTCTTAAATCTGTGAGTACTAAGTTTATTTGATATTAAGCTTCATATTCCTGGCAAAACAGATAATATTAAGCTGACATATTATATCTCCGGCAGCCTGTTTTCCTTACCTGACAGTGGCATATAATTAATTTTACATATGTTCCACACTTATGTGCGCATGGACTTATACTCCTGGTAATTAATGAAGCAGCTGTGTTTGCAAGCAGGTACCTGTACAAGATGTAGACCCACAGATTTTAAAGCTTGCTCTTTCAGCACCAGTTGTTGCAGTAGCTTCTCCATCTGCACTCCGGTAACTATGTTAACTGTATTTGGCTATTCTTTTCATATCTTTTGCTTACATAATTGTGCAGTACTACATGATAAGATGGTGAGCCGAAACATATGTACAACAGATCGTGAGATATTAAGATGTAAACATGAACTCCTGTTTGGAGGAGGTTTACTGATCCACAAGCGCGTGACTGTTTTTCCCCCATAGCATGCAGAACTTGTAGCAGGATATTACAGTCCATCTCGGCTTTGTTGATCACTGTAACTGGTTTCATTTCGCGCAAAGCTGTGTTTTACGTTCTCCATTTTTTTCGTGGTTTCATGATGTTGCAGAGCTTGGCTAAACCTCATGTCACGGGTCGACAACTGGAGCAGCTCGGTCGCCTGCATAGGCGAGACGACGGCTTCAGCGGCCAAGAAACTCGGCCTGGAGAGCGTATACTATCCTGCAACCCCTGGACTCGAAGGGTACGGGCGCGCACCATAATCCCTTTTTCTGAACAACGTTATCCCCATTGTCATGGACAAGTCGCTGTTCGTTGGACATTCAGAAAAACACACTAGGACTTGCGTAGCCCTTGACTGACTGTATCGTTTTCCATGTTGCTTTGGGCAGGTGGGTTGAAAGCATCCTGGAAGCGCTCAGAGCCCACAAGCAATCGTCCAAGTGAGGCGTCGGCAGCTCTCTTGAGTTTTCTTTCTCGGTTCCTGTCGTAACCTTCTCTGCTTCTCACTAGGCCCCAAAGTGTCGGAGACGAGCACGGTTGATTGACCGGCCGCTGTAGCCTCTACTGTAGTAGGTGCATTTTTCAAGGAACATGTGTTTTGTACTTTTGTTTCCTGCTAATCACACACACGCTATGCGTGCTTTTGCACCGTGCGTGAAGGGAGCCGGGGCAAGGCGTACGGTACGGGCACGGCATATGCACAAGTGTTCCCTGATTCACTGCAACTTCTCTTCTTCTTTCTTTTAGAAAACTTTTCCTTTTGGCTTTTTTTTAGAAAACTTTTCCTTTTGGCTAAGACAGAACAGATGTACTAGTACTCTAGTATTTTGGAACGGAGGGAGTAGATGTTTTCAGGCCCGAATATGAATTTTGGTCTGTGCCCATGAAGGGGAAAAAACGGTAAAGCAGCGCCGTGATTGGCAGGTAATATCTGAGGATAAGTTACGTTGCTTATCTGAAACCCGCAGAGTCTCCGCCGTCTGCACTCCACCACCAAAAGACTCCAAAATGTTTTGAGCTTCTCTCAGCCGGTGACAAGTTCGTCGCAGTCCTTTTGGCTCCTTGTGATGAATTATTGGTATGTACGTAGCCGTCGGCGTCGTGAGCTAATTCAATTCAAAGCTTGGACGCAGTCCGGTCACCTTGGATGCATGGATCCACATCAACTGAGCAGCAGAGAAGGACGACGAGGACAAGTGTTGCTTGCTCTGATTAAGCTGCGACCACCATGCAGGCTGCAGCAGCCCCAAGTAATAAACCACCTGGATGGGAACACGTCCATGTCCACAACGCAAGCAGAGCAGAGCACCACATTAGTAATAATTATTAAAAAAAAACGAGGAAAGAAAGCCAAGCACACGTCGACGTCCCCGCTGCAGCCTGCCTGCAGGTCTACCCCTGACTAGCTGATTAATTAAGCAGAGGCAGGCGTGTTCAAAAGCGGCTAGCACGGCGACGGGCGAGGCGAACCCGGCGCGGCCGACAGCGACGGCGACGGCGACGGCCACTCGCTCGCTCGCTCGCCGGCATCTTCGCAGACGGCTAGACGTGGCTCTGCATCAGCGTGTCGCCGGAAAGCGGCTGCCGCTTCTTTGCGAATATGCGCATGGAAACCGACGGCGAATTTCCGGCTGGAAAAATATTCGACTTTGCATCACGTCGCGTCGTCGCCGAAGGTGGCGGCCAAATCGCAAAAGGCCATGGACCAACCAGAAAAGGGACTTGTTTATTAGTGCTAGTCACGAATATCGTACCACCACGCACCAGATAATCACCAACCTTTTCATTTTATCGGCACGCACGCACGCACGCACGAAGGAGAAAAAGTAGGGGTGCTGGTGTACCAGTGGAGACGTTGATTGTTGAGTGCCGGGCCAAAAACAACACCACAGCACCGTGCTGTTCTCGCCCTGTGAAATGTGGTGTGGTGACCTTGGGAATGGCGAGCAGAGTATGTGGTTCTCTCCACTCATCAACTGTCACTATCCGCGTAGTTTAACTAGCCGGAGAGATTAACCAGCCACAGGCACCGTGCCTACGTGCGGTTTTCTTTCGAGGAAGGTTTTAGTTATGAGCCAAAGTTGGTGTACAAAGGCAGGCAGGCAGCGACCGATGATGCGTGATGAAAGTAGGAGTAGGAGTAGTCGTATGAAACAAAAGGCAACCAAGTGCGTACAGAAAGGCACCACTCCCCTTGCACTTGTTGCAGTACAGGTATACTGCTGTTGCTGCTGCTAGTACAGTACTACGACTAGTACGGCACACCCAAGTCCAAGGTGATTTGCGACTGAAAAGATCCATTCAAGGTGCCGTGTCGTGTCGTGGCGCCGGACTCGGACAAGGACCGCACAGCCGAGCCGTAGGAGGAGGAAGCGAGATGCCGGTACGATCACTCGCCGCAGGCTAGCTAGACCCGTCGTGCTATGGCTGTACTACGCCGGTGCCTGCGCTGGTGTAGCCCCGAAGCGGAAGGTCTGGTCAGTCCGGTCCAGAGCGCGGCGCGTCCCGGGCTCCATCACCTCGCGGTGCAAACACGGGCCGGAGGACGGTGATGGGAGTGATGGCCGATTCTGTAGACTGGCACCGGCACGGCGAGTTCCGCACGGCCGGACGCGGAGTGCATGTGCTTCTGTCTGTGTCTGCACGGAATGGCGCGTCTCTCTTGCGCTATTTTGGCAGGTGGTTGCTCTGATTTTTAGCCGTGCCCCCGATTCGGCCACCGATCGATCAAACGGAAAAGATGGTGGGTGCTTCCCCAACCAACCACTACTACCACCACCGTTCCATTCCATCACAGAGGAGGAAAGATAAGACTGTGGATGGGATATGCCTTGGTCTGTTATACCTAAGACGGTGAGTGTCTGCATACGCAAACGAGTCTGTCGGCATTGCACGTGGCATGTGGCCTGTTTAGCCTTACGGAAGGAGAAGAAATGTGGCTTGTTTAGCTGTGTTTTTCTTTTGTATCTACACTGTATTCCATCATTGGCAACGGTGTAACTACTAGTCTACGTACTACAGTAGTACATCTACTAGTGCCGCCTACTAGACGTAATAGAAATTGGAGACACTAATCATCTTGGGTTGGAGACGGTCGTCTGTCCCAAAATTCTTGTCTTAGATTTGTCTAAATACGGATATATCAAGTCACATTTTAATATTAGGTACATCTGTATCTAGACAAACCTAAGACAACTTTAGGATGGAGGGAATACATTTTTTTTTGAGAGAGAGCAGGTCGTTGTACAAGTGCTTCAGTGGGTTTTTTAGGGGTACAAGTGCTTCAGTGGTTTGCTCTTTCCTCCTCGAAAGCGATTGGAATTGCATCGGGCTCCAGGGCCCAACGACCGAGCGCGCTCGGCCACACGGCCCAGAGCGGAAAGCGACGCCGCACCCCCACCCACGACAAAGCGCGACCGGCGCGGCCCCACCGTCAGATTCGGCGGGCCCCGGCTCCTCGCAGGCCCACCAAATATAGCGCAGCGGTCTCCACGGGATTCCCCAGTCAGTGCCACCACCCATGCGGCGCCCACGCCCCGAGACCACAGCCGGCGCGCCACGTCGGCGGGCGAGCACGGGCCCCGGTGCGGGATCCGGGACGACGGCGACGGCGGGATTCCCGGCCGTTGGATCTGCCGTCCGGCGGAGCGGAGGCCCGGGCCGTTTTCTTTGGGGTGTCAAGTGGTCAAGTGGAGTCGCCATCTGTAGCTAGCAGGAGTACTACGGCTTGCCCCGATGAATTCTTTTGCTGTTTTGGCCACGATTTGGCACGTCGGAAAACGAGACGGCATCATGCGGGATTTGGAGATTGGAATTCGGTGCTCCCCTTCCGATGCTGACCATGATGATGACTGGGGCGCCGGAGAAGGGGGCAATGCAGCGGTGCTCGAGGTTCGCTTTGATTTAAACAGAGGATATGAGTTTTTTTTTTGTTTGAAGATGAGTATTTTTGCATTTGAATACACCAACAGAGGAATGGGTGGTTCAGGAGTATATATTGTCTCGTTGGATGCTAAGCTTGGAACCCATTGATTAAGTGCAAGTTGGGACATCGCAAATGAACAAAAGAGTGCAAGTTTTCTTAATACCATGCAAACACAGATGTTTTTTTTGCGGGTCGCAGAGGTTCACATACACGGACTCATCCCTATGAATGCACCCCCTGCTCCCAAAAATTCTCAAGAGCACGTAGGTGCGGGGCACTCAGCTACCAAGCCCTGCCGTCAGCTTGATTTACCTCACGATTCGTGATGTAGTTGAATCCCGCACGAGAGTACGGTAAAAAAGAAAATCCCTCAAAAAAGCTTTAAGTTTTAACGATGAAACTTACCGTTTTGCATCTAAAAATGCAAGTTTCAACAACTTCCAGAGATATAATTTTAAACAATTTTTTTGTCGGTCATAGACACAGAATAATTGATTTTTATCGGTCGCTCGTACTAAGTTTCAACTTTGAACTTAACATATTTCTTTAAAAGACATCAAAATATATTCAAAATGGATCTTATTTCAAATCGCTGGTCACGAGAAACATGAATAAGAAAACAAAACTTAATTTGAATTTTTTGTTTAAAAAATAGAACTTTGAAAATCGGAAGCCAAAAAAACCCGGCACCAGGGACCTGAGTGCCCTCACACTTGCGTGTTGCAAATCCTCGTCCACACTACTCCAGATTACCTTTGAAATACTGACCCGACACAACATTTTGAGATTGATTAAGTCGTCACATGTGTGTATTTTATTCCTACTTTTCAAGATCATGTGAATCAAGAGGCCCTGAAGGTTGATTCAAGTGGAGGTGTGTTTGATTAGGAATTACTCTCTCCGTTCCTAAATATTTGTCTTTCTAGAGATTTCAACAAGTGCTACATGCGAAGTAAAATGAGTGAATCTACACTCTATATATGTCCATTTGAAATATCTAAAAAGACAAATATTTAGGAACGGAGTGAGTAGAACATAAACTAAAGTCGGGCACCCATAGAAAATATATACGTAGAACAGCAATGCTACAAATGCATGGATGTAAGCATTTTTCTTGCTTCTTAATTTTACAGGTGAAACGGCATTAATATTCTTGATATAGCGAATGCGTTGATATCGCCTTAAATAGTGGGTGGCCGCCGAGAATGGATTTTTGGAACCCGGGTTTATTGGAGGATCTCATTTTAAATACTTAAAAAAAATCACATTTAAATTTTCAAAAAATCCCGTAAAGAATTCTACGCGATCATATGGATATATGTTACATATGTGTAAAGTTTGGTGATGAAATAAGTAAAGATGTGAGCCATACAAAAATGACAAAATGGTGATTTCCAAATAGTGAATAATACTTGCACTATTCATCTTTCCAAAATCACAATTTTGTCATTTTTGTGTGACTCACATGGTTACTTATTTCAGCATCAAAATTTGCACATCTGTATTATACATCTATATAAACCTGTTAATTTATTTTCATAATTTTTTGAAACTTCAAGATAGCATTTTGGCACTATTTAAAATATAGGGCTCCAATGCACCCATCCTTCAAAGTAACTTTTAGGGCAGCCGACCTGGTTCAATGCCTAGGTCCCGCATACAAGAAACCTTACTAGCATGGGCGGTGGCCGATCCCAACATGAGCTTGGGCGGCCATGCACCGCATCCTTTTTTTTGCGCAAATGCATTGTTTTCCCATACTATTCTTGAAATACATGTCAAAACTAGATATACAACATCGATATACCAAAAATGACAATGCAAAATAGATATACATCATTAAATTTTGGAAATGCTAGTAGACCAGATATGCAACACTAATATTCTCTTCAGCGGCCATGTGTTGCGGGTGTCGTCTTCCCCGCATGTCGAGTTTTTATGTATTATCTGAATACCAATCTAGATCATATATGGATCCATAACATTCTTGAATTGCCGGTCGAGATTACATATACCATATACGACATTAATATTCTGAAAACGCCAGTCAAGACTAGATATACGTCACTAACATTTTCGGAACACCGGCCTAGACTAGATAGACAACACCAATATTCTTGAACACCATCCCAATAAGATATACGACATCAATATTCTTGAAACACCAACCCATACTAGATATAGGCATTAACATTCTCGAAACCCAAGCTGAGACCTATGTCGATAATATTCTTGAAAACACTGTCATTTTTAAATATACAACACTAGTACTCGAATGTAGATGTAGTGAATTTAGTAGTGTAAATCACACGAGCATATATGGAACCAATTAGCGGACCTGAGACGGCGGGGTAAAAGAATATGTTGCAGCAATGATCTCTTTTCAACACGACTTACTAATGCAATTTACAATATTTTTTCGAGGACATCAGGAGCTCTGCCTTTTCATCGTATATAGTTCGAGTAGGTTATTGGGCCTGACCAATTTCGTTTTTCCTTTACAATACATCTAATTTTCAAACATCTTTTCTAACAAGAACTTTTGGGATATGTGTTGATTTTTTAAAAATACATGTAAATTTTGCAAAAGCATAAATCTTTATAAATACAATATTGTCTAAAGTGGTCACAACTTTCTATGTGTGGAACAAACTACTTTATAACGTCCGTTTCAAAGTTATACTTTGAAATGCCAAGTTCCATGTTGTTTACATTATATATAATTTTGAAAACAATAAACTCCATTATTGTGCTTGACTCTTGCCAAGGAGATCTTTGAGATTTATATCCATTTCTTGTATAAGGCAAAAATATACCCAAGACCCTAAATATATTTTTTCAAACCATTTTTGTGCACCATTTAATGTACCCATAGTTCAAATTTGAAATATATTCACTAAATGCCTACAAATGAGGTCAATGCTTTAAATATAGCAAATGAAACCTAAAAGTGCCAAATTTGAACATGGATGATGATATGGTCTATGTTGAGTGTAGAAAAAATTCATGGGCAAACATTGAAGCAAATGTTGGCTTCCCATCAAAGTTAGCGCATTCCCTCTCAAAACCCGATTCTTCCTCGGAGATAGTTTGATTTCTATAGAGTGTATATCAAAACTTTTTTGAAACATTCTGTATTTTTTACCATGACATACTGAGGTCATATGATGACACCAAGCTAACTTTTATGTTTTCCAGACTTCATTTACATGTTTTGTGATTAACTCTTTCCACATAGATTTTTAAAATTTCTTTTAGTTTCTTTTAGTTTTTAAAATGTATATATATATATACTCAAGATGCTAAATATGATTTTTTTCGGACCATTTTTGTGCACAGTTTCATGTACTCATAGTTCAAATTTGAATTATATCTACTAAATGCCTAGAAATGCACATAATGACTTAAATATAGCAAATGACCCCGGAAAAGTGCCAAATTTGAACACGGAGGATTCTATGGTGTATATTGAGTGTAGGAAAAATACCAAGGTCAAACATTGAAGCAAATGTCAATTTGCCTTCAAACTTGGTGCATTCCCACCCAAAACCCTCATTCGTCCTTGGAGATGGTTAGTTTCTAAAGAATGTACATCATAACTTTCATTAAACCTTCTCAATATTTTACCACAACATACTGATGTCAAATCATGACATCATGCCAAGTTTCATGTTTTTAGACTTCATTTACATTTTCTAGAATTAAAACCTCTGTTCAATAATTCGTTCGAGTAACCAGTTAACTTGCCAATTAATCCCTACCCATAGGATCCCCGAGTAGCTGATAAATTGATAAATTATCCGATTAATGGATTTACCTGCCGATTAACCTATTAGTCCCCTACTCGTTGGCCAACTGATCAGCTACCAGTTAACAATTTCCTAAACAATAAAACACCACTAAATTCCATGTTTGTGGTTGACTTTGCCACATAGACCTATAAAATTTATTTTTATTTCTTGTATAAGACATACAAATATACTCAAGATCCTAAATGTTCAAACCATTTTTGTGCATTGTTTCATGTACTCATAGTTCAAATTTGAATTATATCCATTAAATGCCTAGAAATGCACTAAATGACTTAACTATAGCAAATTACCCTAAAAAAGTGCCAAATTTGAACACGAGAAATTCTATGGTGTATATGTTGGGCGTAGAAAAAAATCCACGGTGAAACGATGAAGGAAATGTCAATTTGCCTTCAAATTTGGTGCACTAAACTATATGTTTGTGGTTTATTCTTGCCACATAGATCTTTGAAATTTCTTTTCGTTTCTTGTATAAGACATACAAACATACTCAAGATATAAATTTTCAAACCATTTTTGTGCACTGTTTCATGTACTCATAGTTCAAATTTGAATTATATCCATTATGTCTAGAAATGCACTTAATGAATTAAATGTAGCAAATGACCCCAGAAAAGTGCTAAATTTGCACACAATGGTGGTGTATAATTAGTGTAGAAAAATTCTAGGTCAAACAATGAAGAAAATGTCAATTTCACTTCAAAGCCCTCACCTTTCCTCTCGAAATCATGATTCTTCTTTGGAGATGTTTCGATTTCTAAAGAGTGCATATCTAAAATTTTGTGAAACCTTCTCATATTCTTACCATAGTATAGTGAAGTCATATAATGACACCATGACATGTTTCATGTTTTAGAATTAAAAAACCAATAAACTCGATGTCTGTCAGTGGCTCTTGCCACATAGATCTTATGAATTCCTTTTCAATTATTGCGTAAATCATACAAATATGCACAATACCATAAATATGATCAAATTTGAATTATGTTAATTAATTGCCAATAAATGCACTTAATGACTTACATATAACAAACTAACTCGGAAAAGTGCCAAATTTTAACACCGAGGTTGCAGGTTTATGGTGGGTGCAAAAAATAATCCATGGTCAAACGATGAAACAAAAGTCAATTCACCTTCAAACTTGTCGCAAAAACTTTTTTTCTTTGAGAAAAACTTATGCAAGACATCACACACGACTGTTTTTTAAAACTGCGTGCGATGTACATCGCACACACATTTTTTTATAAAAAACATGTCCAAGACACCACACACACACAATTGCAGTTTTTATGCAATGATATGGTACAACACACAGACTTAAAAAAACTATGCGCAGGACATAACACACGGTTGCGTTTTAAAAACAGTGTGCAATGCATTGCACACACAACTTTTGCAAAAATCATGTGAAAGCATCACCCAGGTTTGCGTTTTTCAAAACCTTGTACAGTGATAGGCTACACCGCACACACATCTTTTGCAAAAACTATTTGCACGACATCACACACAAATTGTGTTTTCAAACTGTGTATGATATTGCGACATCACACACACATTTTTTTTCAAACTTGTGTAATGTTACATACAACACAGTTTGATCAAAGGTGGTGTAATAGGTGTGTTGTCTTAGCCCCATTCTGCCCTAGTGTTAATATCTTCATACATGCAAATTGCGCTCACAAGCAAATCATGTATCCATAAACTATTATTTACAATTTTCTTTAGGACACAAACCATGAGAAAATAAACACTTACAATTGCCAGAAGACATGGCCAGGTTAGTTTAGTCGTCACGCCAACGAACACAGGCGGCCAAAAGGCAGATCATGTGGAAGGCAATAAACAAAGTTAAAAATTGTACCATGTCATTATCTAAGACCTCTCCCAATGCTTTGGTGCTAAAGTGGGGTGCTAAGTGCATTAAAATGCTTAGCAACTAATGTCCCCAATGCATCGGTGCTTAGGTTTTGTAGCTAAGCCTCATTTATTTAATTGTTTAGTAATAAAACTCCTCCATGTATTGGTTGGTAGTCTTTTTGTCTAGGTTCACGTGCTTAGCATTGGTTCTTGTGGTCACCATAATGCTCTCTCTCCTCTTTAATTGCTGTGCCACATTATTTTTCTACCTATGTGGCACCCTTAGCACCTGTACACTGTGGAGCACTGGGAAAGGCCTAAGGAAATGTCTCATGTGGCCAGTTCCTTATAAAAACAATTTGCGATAAGAAAAACGGCTTCAAACATGCATGCGTACCGCAAGCATGATATACAGTATATCGGCAATCGGCTCCCTGTGAAGTTGACGTGAGATTAATAAAGGAGCCGATAGAGATTCGTGGTTTAGCTGCCAGATTCCAAAGGATTCTCCACGGATATACAATATGGCAGTTCTAGTAACCATTACTCTCCAAATATTATACTTAAGCTCCTATACTAGAAATGCTTCAATAATTATGTGTGGTGGTCACGTTCGACCAATCACTTAGTGCCATATTAGAAAAGGCTTCAATAATTCGGTGTGACGAACTGGCAATCAGTGAGATCCTAGAATGAAAAGCTTTCTGGGCCCTCAGAAAGATAACGGAAAGCATCCGGCAAAGAAAAACGGAAAGGAGAAAAGGGGTTTTGAATCCAATGATTTGTGTATAGAAAGTTAGCTCTTAAACTGTGGAATTACTAGGTTTAGTCTTCACCTAGTGACAATTAGAAAAGGGTTCAACAATTCCTTGTGACGAACTGGCGATCAGTGGGAACATAGAATGAAAGGGCTCCTAGGCCCTTAGAAAGATGACATAATAACGAAAATAATAAGGAGCGAACGTCAGCTTGTTTCCACGAGAGCACGATGCACTCTAAAGCATCCTGCAAGAAGAAAACGGAAAGGAAAAAGGGGATTTGAATCTAATGGCTTTTGGATAGAGAAATATCTCTTAAACTACGACATTAGTGTGTTTAATTTTCACCCAGCTAATTCACGACCATTCTTTTCTTCCATTAAAAAGGAGTTGAACACACAGGTTTTCTCAGGGAAATTGAGAATATGAGAATGAAGACTGGATAGACAGGGTCAATTTGATTTATAGACTTGAAATAGGCCTAGTTACCCGCAAAAAAAAAGGCCTAGTCAATAATCCCCGGTCAGACGGCGGAGTCACGTTTTCCAAGTCCAAGTCTCATGTAATTCATTGTTCACACGCACGGTTGTCTCATGAGTAGTCACGAGTCATGATGCAGTCCACCTCGCAGTATTTGCTGCTAAATGTAATCCACGTATTGCCATATATGCCCTCTCACCTAGGTCACATGGCGCTTAAACTGAGGGAAAAACCTCAATGACAAAGGTGACAAGCTTCTTTGGAAAAAAAAATGGATAATTCGCATTTCTTAATATATATGCCCTCTTGCCTACGTCAGAGCGTTTATGCGTCTTCATTTCGGCAGTGTCTATAATCAAACAACTATGATGAAGATTTGAAGATCTTTACTCTTATTAATATTAAAGGGGAGTTTGAAGTCATGATGATAGGTTTGGTGGCAGTACGCCCATTAGAGCATCTACAGCGGATGCCCTAAACCTGTCTCAAACGTCCGGACGGACGGTCCGGTCAAAAAATCGATTCAGGCGACCGCCTCAAACGTCCGGACTGACCGGCACCCCTCATATATCTGCCACGTCGGACCCGGTCCCACACATATTCCTTCCCATCCGCTCGCCGAACAAAACCCTAACCACTTCACTTCACTCCCCTCCACTCCCCTTCGTCACCGAAGCTTCCGTCGGGCGATCTCCGACATGGCGGGCAGCGGAACCGAGTCCTTCACCTCCAGATCCATCGACCCCGAGCTCATCCCACATGGTCCCGAGGAGGAGATGACCGTCCGACTTGCGCTCCACCGCTCCCAGGAGGAGGCCCGTGCGAGCCAGCGCTCGGCTCCTTCCGTCCGGAATCCATTGTATCCACCCAAATGGCACATGGATCTGACGCTAGGTGTGCAATCGCTTCCTCCCCAAGGCGGTGCGGTCCGTCTGGCGTCCGAACGCTGTAGCAAACGCGCAACCCCTCGGTTGGCATGCCGAGGCCATGGACGCCTGATACGTCTCCAACATATTTAATATTTATGAACTATTCATGCCATGTTTACAAGAATTTTATATGGTTTTGGTAAGATTTGCATGGAACTAACCTGGACTGACGTTGTTTTCAGCAAAACTATCGTGGTGTTGTTTTTTATGCAGAAATAGAAGTTCTCCAAATGCAATGAATTTTTTTGATGGTTTTTTTGAAACAAAAGAGGCACTAGAAGCTTCATGGGAGGGCCATAAGAGCCACAAGGTGGCCACTACCCACCACGGCGCGCCAACCCCTGGTGTCTTGTGGGCCCCTCGTGGCCCATCTTCGCGTGATTCCAACATTGAAAAATCATAGATATACAGAAACCCCCAGAAATAATACTAGATCAGAAGTTCCGCCGCCACAAGCCTGTGTAGCCACGAAAAAAACAATCTAGACCCCGTTCCAGCACCCTGCCGGAGGCGGAGATAATCACCGGAGGCCATCTTTAACATCCCTATGGTCTTCATGATGAGGAGTAGTCTACCCTCGGGGCTGAGAGTTTGTACCGGTAGCTATGTGTTTAATCTCTTTCTCTCTCTCTCTCTCATGTTCTTGATTTGGCACAATCTTGATGTATCACGGGCTTTGTTAATATAGTTGGGTCATATGGTGTTTTCCCCACTCTATCTTGTTGTGATGGATCGAGTTTTCCCTTTGAGATTTCGTTATTATTGGATTGAATACTTTTATAGATTTGAGAGCACTTGATATATGTCTTGCATATGAATACCCGTGGTGACAATGGGGTATTATATTGATTCACTTGATATATGTTTTGGCACTCAACTCGCGGATTCCCGAGGTGACATTGGGGTAATCTATGCATAGGGGTTGATGCATGTTTTCATCCTTGTTTCTCCGGTAGAAATCTTTGGGCACTCTTTGAGGTTCTTTATGTTGGATTGAGTATTATGAATCTAAAATTGTTTGATGCGTATCGTATAATTAACTCATGGATACCTATGGTGACATTGGAGTATCTAGGTGACATTAGAGTTAGTTGATTCATATCATATGGTGTTATTTTACCTCCATACTTTCCATAGTACTGAAACCAATCTTATCCAAGACATAGATTCTTGTATGACAGGGGATACGCTAGTAGAATTGTAAAAAAATAAAATTATAAGTTGAAGCAAAAAAAAGTAGAAGTAGCAGAAGTCATGATTAATTATGAAAAAAAAACTTGTCGTTGTGACTTACTGTATCCACTTCAAAATTCTCATCCAGCATAATGCTGAAGTGCCTACCACCAACTAGGTGAGGCCTGTCGCACATGCCGCGCTCGCACATACCGAATTCCCTTCCGTCGTTAGACATTTCCTATATATGTTCATATTTGAAACATTGAAAATCAGTCGAAGGCAACTACCAGGAAACTCAACACACAGATCACTATTACTCAATATGCAACGGATTGACTTTAGGTCTGTCGTGTCTTCCTTCCTAAACTCTTATCTCACGTATATGGTGGTCATTCTCTCTCTGATATTGCGACCATCGGTGATGGTCGCTACTCCTCCTTTCCCTAGTGCACTACAAATATCTAGCACAAGGAAAAGAAGGAGAAGCGACCCCCACGACAACAGTCGGCATTCTTCTTCTCTCATATATGGTCACTCATTCACCGATTTTCGACCGTTGATGATGGTCGCTACTCCTTCTTCCCCCTAGTGCATAACAAAGGTCTAGCACAAAGAGAAGAAGGAGAAGCGACCCGCACGACAACAATCGACATTCTTCTTCTCTCATATATGGTGGAGACTCTCCCTCACTGAATTTTTGGTTGTCATGTATGGAGCCCCGACAGACTTAAAGTCAACTCAAAATGTCGTTTAATTCTCTTTCTACCAAATCCGGGGCACTCGATATTTCCTACATATTCTAGCACATGTCATGCTTAAATTCACGGTAAAATCCGGCATGACCTTTGCTAAAATAGGACATATCGAGCGCCTGAAATTTGCCGGAATGGAAATGAATCGACACTCTGACAAAACATAGGCCACTCGGATTTTCCCACATTCACACATGAGTATAAACTGGTGCTCATTGCATTTCAATGGTTCAATATAGACAAAAACATTTCAATATATTTCTACTCTAGTTCTACTCTATTCAACACCGAGGAGTACAGAAGGAGGAGGTGGACTTTTAGCTCACCGACTCGGGTGTAGAGGAAGTAGAGGTAGTTCGGATGATGATCACTCCAAGGAGACACGGCCCTACAAAGCCTGCATATTCCACCGAGTGAAAATTTTAGATCATCAAATCTCATATAGCATTCTTTGATGACAAAGTGATAATGACATGAAAATAATTATTTTTTCCAATATATTTCTATATTGAAAATAAAAATTACAAAAAAATTCTATACCTAAATTTTCTTACTAAAAATTTTTATTACTAAATTTGATACCTAAAAATTTCTCATGTAGCATTCCAATAGATTTCTATAATTGAAAATTTTCTATACCTAAAAAATTATATTACTAAAATTTTCTATTACTAAAACTTGTTTATATTCAAAAAGTCTATTCACCAGTCTTCTATCCTATTCAAAATACCTATATTCTACCTATATTTTCTATATTATTCTATTCAAAATACCTACATTCTGTTCATATAACGTATATGTTCTATTTTACTCAAAATCATTAACATAGATGGGGAGGGAGGAAGGGAGGAGGGAGGAAGGGAGGGAGGTAGGAGGGAGGGAGGGAGGGAGGGAGGGAGGGAGGGAGGGAGGAAATGTAGGGAGGCAGGAGGGAGGGAGGAGGCCGAGATGGCGACAAATGGAGGGGGAGGAAGGAGGGAGGAGCAGGATGGAGGAGGGGCAGCAGATGGAGGTGGGGTGACGGGAGGGGAGAGGAGGGTGGCAAGAGGAGGAGGGTGGCGAGAGGGGGGAGAGAGGAGGGCGAAAAGGGAGGGAGGAAGGCGGATACGTACCTTGGGGGCGCTGGTGGGCGAGGGCGCGCGACGGAGTGGGCGAGTGAGACTGTGAGGGGAGAGTGAGGCTGCGCGCGGGTGTGGATAAGATACCCGTAGTAGTAGCGATTGTCCATAAACAACGCTACTCCTACAATCATTAGCAGTAGCGTTTTTGCTTAACCAGCGCTACCACTAAGGCTATAATCATTAGCATGTAAAACATGCATCAAATTAAAAAATGCATTGGTCATCATTGATCTTTTTGTGTAGAATCTAAATTGTCAGTATGAATCTTTGCCTGTATAGGTACAGGCGAAGATTTATATTGCCACAGATCCTACACACAGAGTTCAATGAAGACCAATTGGTTGTGATGGTTTGGGAAGCACCATATTTAAGGTGGTAAAAATTCTGTTCACGGAGCGAGGTGGGACTAAACTTTGGTCATAGGAAGGGGCTGAATTTAGCAATAGCAGTAGCATTTTTTGCATACGAGCGCTACTAGTATGCCTGGCCTATCGGCAACGGTCTGGCAATTATAGTAGTAGCGGGTTTTGTAACTAGAGCGCTATTGGTAAGTCCATAGTAGCAGCACTTTCTGCTGCCAAGCGCTACTAATAACTAGTAGCAGCGTTGCCTTTTAGGAAGCACTACTAGTAACCTCCTGTGTATAAGGTTTTCCCTAGTAGTGTTACTACACGTGTATCACCATCTCTTTGCTGAACTACTGCACCTATACAATTTACCATTGTATTTGCTGTGTTGGGGACACAAGAGACTCTTTGTTACTTAGTTGCAGGGTGATACGTCTCGGTCGTATCTACTTTTCCAAACACTTTTGCC
Source organism: Triticum timopheevii (assembly GCA_963921465.1). Lineage (NCBI taxonomy): Eukaryota > Viridiplantae > Streptophyta > Magnoliopsida > Poales > Poaceae > Triticum > Triticum timopheevii. Next base: position 561,484,028 of record OY997268.1, on the reverse strand, counting down.
CTTGTTTTGGACTCTAACTTGCATGATTTGAATGGAACTAACCCGGGCTGACACTGTTTTCAGCAGAACTGCCGTGGTGTTATTTTTGTGCAGAAATAAAAGTTCTCAGAATGACCTGAATATCCACAAAGCAAAATTTTGGAATTAATAAAAAATATTGGCGAAATAATGAACGTCAGGGAGCCCACACCCTGTCCACGAGTGTGGGGGGCACGCCCCCCTAGGGCGCACCCCCTACCTCGTGGGCCCCCTGGAGATCCACCGACGTCAGCTCTAACTCTATATATTCACGTCCGGGGAAAAAAATCAGAGAGAAGGATTCATCACGTTTTATGATACGGAGCCGCCGTCAAGCCCTAAACTCTCTCAGGATGGCTGATCTAGAGCCCGTTCGGGGCTCCGGAGAGGGGGATCCGTCGCCATCGTCATCATCAACCATCCTCCATCACCAATTTCATGATGCTCACCACCGTGCGTGAGTAATTGCATCATAGGCTTGCTGGACGGTGATGGGTTGGATGAGATTTACCATGTAATTGAGTTAGCTTTGTTAGCGTTTGATCCCTAGTATCCACTATGTTCTGAGATTGATGTTGCTATGACTTTGCTATGCTTAATGCTTGTCACTAGGGCCCTAGTGCCATGATTTCAGATCTGAACCTATTATGTTTTCATGAATATATGTGAGTTCTTGATCCTATCTTGCAAGTCTATAGTCACCTATTATGTGTTATGATCTGTTAACCCCGAAGTGACAATAATCGGGATACTTACCGGTGATGACCGTAGTTTGAGGAGTTCATGTATTCACTAAGTGTTAATGCTTTGTCCGATACTCTATTAAAAGGAGGCCTTAATATCCCTTAGTTTCCATTAGGAGCCCGCTTCCACGGGAGGGTTGGACAAAAGATGTCATGGAAGTTCTTTTCCATAAGCACGTATGACTATATTCGGAATACATGCCTACATTACATTGATGAGCTGGAGCTAGTTCCGTGTCACCCTATGTTATAACTATTACATGAGGAATCACATCCGACATAATTATCCATCACTGATCCAATGCCTACGAGCTTTTCACATATTGCTCTTTGCTTACTCACTTTACCTTTGCCACTGTTACAATTACTACAAAACTGCTACTGTTACTTTTGCTACTGTTACCGTTACTTCCATACTACTTTGCTACTAAATACTTTGTTGCAGATATTAAGTTATCCAGGTGTGGTTGAATTGACAACTCAACTGCTAATACTTGAGAATATTCTTTGGCTCCCCTTGTGTCGAATCAATAAATTTGGGTTGAATACTCTACCCTCGAAAACTGTTGTGATCCCCTATATTTGTGGGTTATCAAGACTATTTTCTGGCATCGTTGTCGGGGAGCATAGCTCTATTCTTTGGGTCACTTGGGATTTATATCTGCTGATCACTATGAGGAACTCGAAAGACGAAAGAACTAAGATTTTTCCCTCAACTACGAGGGGAGGTAAGGAATGATACGTCTCCAATGTATCTATAATTTTTGATTGTTCCATGCTATTATATTACCCCTTTTGGATGTTTATGGGCTTTATTTTACACATTTATATCATTTTTGGGACTAACCTACTAACCGGAGGCCCAGCCCATATTGCCGTTTTTTTGCCTATTTCAGTATTTTGAAGAAAAGGAATATCAAACGGAGTCCAAACGGAATGAAACCTTCGGGAGCATGATTTTTGTAACAAATCTGATCTGGAGAGCTTGGAGTGCAAGTCAAGAAGCTTCCGAAGGCCCCACGAGATAGGGGGCCGCACCCTGATACTCTCCGTCGTATCTACTTTTCCAAACACTTTTGCCCTTGTTTTGGACTCTAACTTGTATGATTTGAATGGAACTAACCCGGACTGACGCTGTTTTCAGTAGAATTGCCATGGTGTTGTTTTATGTGCAGAAAATAGAAGTTCTTGGAATGACTTGAAACTCCATGGAACACCTTAGAAAAAACAATAAAAAGTCCTCGCCAAAGATGAAGACCAAGGGGCCCACACCCTGTCCACGAGGGTGGGGGGCGCGCCCCCCTGGGCGCGCCCCCTACCTCGTGGGCTCCCTGGTGGCCCTCCGACGCCAACTCTAACTCTATATATTGGCTTTTGGGGAGAAAAAAATCAGAGAGAAGAAATCATCATGTTTTACGATACAGAGCCACCGCCAAGCCCTAATCTCTCTCGGGAGGGCTGATCTGGAGTCCGTTCGGGGCTCCGGAGAGGGGGATTTGTCGCCGTCGTCATCATCAACCATCCTCCATCACCAATTTCATGATGCTCACTGCCGTGCGTGAGTAATTGCATCGTAGGCTTGCTGGACGGTGATGGGTTGGATGAGATTTATCATGTAATCGAGTTAGTTTTGTTAGGGTTTGATCCCTTTTATCCATTATGCTCTGAGATTGATGTTGCTATGACTTTGCTATGCTTAATGCTTGTCACTAGGGCCCGAGTGCCATGATTTCAGATCTGAACCTATTATGTTTTCATGAATATATGTGTGTTCTTGATCCTATCTTGCAAGTCTATAGTCACCTACTATGTGTTATGATCCGGCAACCCCGAAGTGATAATAATCGGGACCACTCCCGGTGATGACCATAGTTTGAGGAGTTCATGTATTCACTATGTGCTAATGCTTTGTTCCTATTCTCTATTAAAAGGAGGCCTTAATATCCCTTAGTTTCCAATAGGACCCCGCTGCCATGGGAGGGTAGGACAAAAGATGTCATGCAAGTTCTTTTCCATAAGCACGTATGACTATATACGGAATACATGCCTACATTACATTGATGAACTGGAGCTAGTTCTGTGTCACCCTATGTTATGACTGTTACATGAAGAACCGCATCCGGCATAATTATCCATCGCTAATCCGGTGCCTACGAGTTTTCCATCTACTGGTTCTCGCTTATTTACTTTTCCGTTGCTATTGTTACAGTCACTACAAAATACCAAAAACATTACTTTTGCTGTCTTTACTTTTGTTACCGTTACCACCACTATCATATTACTTTGCAACTAAACACTTTTCTACAGATACTAAGTTTCTGGGTGTGGTTGAATTGACAACTCAGCTGCTAATACTTGAGAATATTCTTTGGCTCCCCTTGTCTCGAATCAATAAATTTGAGTTGAATACTCTACCCTCGAAAACTGTTGCGATCCCCTATACTTGTCGGTTATCACGCCCCCCTGTAGGACGCGCCCCCCTGTCTCGTGGGCCCCTCGGGCGGCCACCAACGTACTTCTTCCTCCTATATATACCTACGGACCCCGAAAACATCCAGGAGCACCACGAAACACAATTTCCACCGTCGTAACCTTCTGTATCCGCGAGATCTCATCTTGGAGCCTTCGCCGGCACTCTGCCGGAGGGGGAATCGACCATGGAGGGCTTCTACATCAACATCCTTGCCCCTCCGATGAGTTGTGAGTAGTTTACCACAGACCTACGGGTCCATAGTTATTAGCTAGATGGCTTCTTCTCTCTTTTTGGATCTCAATACAATGTTCTCCCCCTCTCTTGTGGAGATCTATTCGATGTAATCTCTTTCTGCGGTGTGTTTGTCGAGATCCAATGAATTGTGGGTTTATGATCAAGTTTATCTATGAATAATATTTGAATCTTCTCTGAATTCTTTTATGTATGATTGAGTTATCTTTGCAAGTCTCTTCGAATTATCAGTTTGGTTTGGCCTACTAGATTGATCTTTCTTTCCATGGGAGAAGTGTTTAGCTTTGGGTTCAATCTTGCAGTGTTCTTACCCAGTGACAGAATGGGTTGCAAGACACGTATTGTATTGTTGCCATCGAGGATAACAAGATGGGGTTTATATCATATTGCATGTGTTTATCCCTCTACATCATGTCATCTTGCTTAATGCGTTACTCTGTTCTTATGAACTTAATACTCTAGATGCAGGCAGTAGTCGGTCGATGTGTGGAGTAATAGTAGTAGATGCAGGCAGGAGTCGGTCTACTTGTTATGGACGTGATGCCTATATACATGATCATGCCTAGATAATCTCATTACTATGCACTTTTCTATCAATTGCTCGACAGTAATTTATTCACCCACCGTAATACTTATGCTATCTCGAGAGAAGCCTCTAGTGAAACCTATGCCCCCCGGGTCTATCTCTTATCATATTTGCTTTCAATCTATCTTTACTTGCATCTTTACTTTTTGCATCTATCTTATAAAATACCAAAAATATATTGTTATCTCTCTATCAGATCTCACTTTCGTAAGTGGTCGTGAAGGGATTGACAACCCCTTTATTGCGTTTGTTGCGAGTTCTGAGTTTAATTGTGTAGGTGCGTGGGATTTTTGAGGAGCCTCCTACTGGATTGATACCTTGGTTCTTAAAACTGAGGGAAATATTTACGCTACACTTTGCTGCATCACCCTCTCCTCTTCGAGGAAAACCAACGCAAGCTCAAGACGTAGCAAGAAGGATTTCTGGCGCCGTTGCCGGGGAGGTCTTCGCTCAAGTCAAGACATACCAAGTACCCATCACAAACCCATCTCCCTCGCATTTACATTATTTGCCTCTCGTTTTCCTCTCCCCCACTTCACCCTTGCCATTTTATTCGCCCTCTCTTTCCCAATCTCCTTCTCTATTTTGCTTGCCCTTTCCTTTGCTCGTTTGGTTGGAGTAGATGCTTATTTATTACTAAACAGATAACCTAAGATCTATGGATCCTCATCCGCTTGCTAATCTTTTTAAGAGATCCAATTATGATGAACCAATTGCTAGTGAGTTTTGTGCACTAGATTATCTTTATGAAGCTTTGCTCAAAAATTGTGAATCTGAAAATTATGATGAAGAAATTTATGAAGAGATTCACGATAACTCCTTGAATAAAAAGCATGATTGCAATGATTATCCTATAAATTCTCTTGATGACAATTGTGCTAATATATGCAAAACCCTAAGCTTGGGTATGCTAGTTTTGATATGTCTACTACTTGTTTCAATGATCATGATTGGGGTGATTCTTCTTATAACCTTGAAAATTTATTTAAGCCCCATGATGAATATGAGATTGATAATAGTGTTTGCAATAATATTGAAAGTGGGGTTGGAAGAGTGTCAACTTTAGATCCCACATATTTGGAGTATGTTCAATCTTATGATATTTTTGATAAAAGTGGGTTCGGAAAGGTCATGACTTTAGTTAATGTTAATCCCACTATTTTGGAAGAGTGTCAACTTCGCATGCATGTGGATCGTGTTGAAAATATTTTATGTGATAGCTATTTTGTTGAATTTGCTTATGATCCTACATGTAATTATTATGAGAGAGGAAAATATGGTTGTAGAAATTTTCATGTTACTAGATTACCTCTCTTCATGTTGAGATTTCTATCATCTCTTTGTTCTTCCTTGCATATGATAACTTTTGCTAGCCTTGATAATTTGTTTGCTTAGAAGATGCCTATGCATAGGAAGTATGTTAGACTTAAGTGTGTTTGTCACATGTTTTATGATGCTCTCTTTGTGCTTCAATTCTTGTCTTTCATGTGAGCATCATTGAAATCTCAATGCCTAGCTAAAAAGGCTTTAAAGAAAAGCGCTTGTTGGGAGACAACCCAATATTTTTCCTTGCTATTATTTAATAAAATCTTGAATCTACCTTCTGTTTAGATGTGTTTTTATCTTTTAATTAGTGTTTGTGCCAAGTAGAACATATAGGATAACCTACGATGATAGTTGATCTGATTCTGCTGAAAAACAGAAACTTTGCACGTACGAATATAATTTTGTTAAATCACAAGAACGTGATTTACATTGATTCTTTTTTGCTTCTGTTCAATAGACAAATTGTCCATGACTTCCTATTTTTGTATGATTTTTAGAGTTCCAGAAGTTTGCGTTAGTTACAGATTGCTACAGACTGTTCTCTTTTTGATAGATTCTGTTTTTCGTGTGTTGTTTGCTTATTTCAATGCATCTATGGCTAGTAATTCAGTCTATGAACCATAAAGAAGTTGGAATACAGTAGGTTTAACACCAAAATAAATAAAGAATGAGTTCATTGCAGTACCTTATGTGGTGGTTTTGTTTTCTTTCACTAACGGAGCTTATAAGATTTCCTGTTGAGTTTTGTGTTGTGAAGTTTTCAAGTTTTGGGTAAAGCTTTTATGGACTATGGAATAAAGGGTGGCAAGAGCCTAAGCTTGGGGATGCCCATGGCACCCAAGATATTCAAGAATAGCCAAAATCCTAAGCTTGGGGATGCCCTGGGAAGGCATCCCCTCTTTCATCTTCGTTCATTGGCAACTTTACTTGGAGCTATATTTTTATTCGCTACATGATATGTGTTTTGCTTAGAGTGTCGTGTATTATATTAGTCTTTTATTTTTAGTTTACCACAATCATCCTTGCTATACACACCTTTTGGGAGAAGCCTATTTGATTAGAATTTGCTAGAATACTCTATGTGCTTCACTTATATCTTTTGAGCTTGATAGTTTTTGCTCTAGTACTTCAATTATATCTTTTAGAGCACGATGGTGTCTTAATTTTGAAGAAATTGCTAGTCTCTCATAAAGTTGGTCCTAGAATGATGATCATCGAAGTTGGGTATAATAAAAACTATCATAGGGAGTGAATTGGATGCTATGATCAACTTGATACTTGATAATTGTTTTGAGATATGGAGGTAGTGATATTAAAGTCATGCTAGTTGGGTGATTATGAATTCAAAGAATGCTTGTGTTGAAGTTAGCAAGTCCCTTAGCATGCACATATGGTTAAAGTTGTGTAACAAGTTGAAACATGAAGTGTACTTGGCTTGTGCATCCTTATGAGTGGCGGTCGGGGACGAGCGATGGTCTTTTCCTACCAATCTGTCCCCCTAGGAGCATGTGCGTAGTACTTGATTTTTGATGACTTCTAAATTTTTGCAATAAGTATATGAGTTCTTTTGACTAATGTTGAGTCCATGGATTATACTCACTTTTACCTTTCCGCCTTTGCTAGCCTCTTCGGTACCGTGCATTGCCCTTTCTCACCTTGAGAGTTGGTGCAAACTTCACCGGTGCATCCAAACCCCGTGATACGATACACTCTATCACACATAAACCTCCCTATATCTTCCTCAAAACAGCCACCGTACCTACCTATTATGGCATTTCCATAGCCATTCCGAGATGTATTGCCATGCAACTTTCCACCGTTCCGTTCTTCATTATCATGACATACTTTACTTTTGTCATATTGCAATTGCATGATCATGTAGTTGACATCGTATTTGTGGCAAAGACACCATGCATTATTTTTCATACATGTCACTCTTGATTCATTGCACCATCCCGGTACACCGTCGGAGGCATTCATATAGAGTCATATCTTGTTCTAGTTTCGAGTTGTAATTCTTATGTTGTAATCAATAGAAGTGTGATGATCATCATTATTAGAACATTGCCCAAAGAAAAAAAAAGAAGAAAGGCCAAAAAGAAAAAAAGAAAAAGAAAAAAATAAAAAATAAAAAGGGCAATGTTACTATCTCTTTTTCCACACTTGTGCTTCAAAGTAGCACCTTGTTCTTCATGTAGTGAGTCTCATATTTTGTGCTTCAAAGTAGCACCTTGTTTTTCATGTAGTGAGTATCATAAGTTGTCTTTTTCAAACTAGTGGGAATTTTTCATTATAGAACTTGGCTTGTATATTCCTACGGTGGGCTTCCTCAAATGCCCTAGGTCTTCATGAGCAAGCAAGTTGAATGCACACCCACTAGTTTTCCTTTGTTGAGCATTCATTTGTAGCTCTAGTGCATCCGTTGCATGGCAATCCCTACTCCTCATGTTGACATCAATTGATGGGCATCTCCATAGCCCATTGATTATCCTCGTCAATGTGAGACTTTCTCCTTTTTTGTCTTCTCCACACAATCCCCATCATCATATTCTATTCCACCCATAGTGCTATATCCATGGCTCACGCTCATGTATTGCATGAAGGTTGAAAAAGTTTGAGATTATTTAAGTATGAAACAATTGCTTGGCTTGTCATCAGGGGTATAGAAGTTGGGAACATCTTTGTGTGATGAAAATGAAGCATAGCCTAACTATATGATTTTGTAGGGATAAACTTTCTTTTGCCATGTTATTTTGAGAAGACACGATTACTTTGATTAGTATGCTTGAAGTGTTACTGTTTCTTATGTCAATATAAACTTTTATTTTGTATTCATTTGGATCTGAACTTTCATGCCACAATGAAGAAAATTACATTATGAATTATGCTAGGTAGCATTCCACATCAAAAATTCTCTTTTTATCATTTACCTACTCGATGACGAGCAGGAATTAAGCTTGGGGATGCTTGATACGTCTCCAACGTATCTATAATTTTTTATTGTTCCATGCTATTACATTACCCCTTTTGGATGTTTATGGGATTTATTTTACACATTTATATCATTTCTGGGACTAACCTACTAACCGGAGGCCCAACCCATATTGCTGTTTTTTTGCCTATTTCAGTATTTCGAAGAAAAGGAATATCAAACGGAGTCCAAACGGAATGAAACCTTCGGGAGCGTGATTTTTGGAACAAATCTGATCCGGAGAGCTTGGAGTGCAAGTCAAGAAGCTTCCGAGGGCCCCACGAGATAGGGGGCCGCGCCCCCCCGTAGGGCGCCCCCCTGTCTTGTGGGCCCCTCGGGCGGCCACCGACGTACTTCTTCCCCCTATATATACCCACGGACCCCGAAAACATCCAGGAGCACCACGAAACACAATTTCCACCGCCGTAACCTTCTGTATCCGCGAGATCTAATCTTTGAGCCTTCGCCGACACTCTGTCGGAGGGGGAATCGACCATGGAGGGCTTCTACATCAACATCCTTGCCCCTCCGATGAGTTGTGAGTAGTTTACCACAGACCTATGGGTCCTTAGTTATTAGCTAGATGGCTTCTTCTCTCTTTTTGGATCTCAATACAATGTTCTCCCCCTCTCTTGTGGAGATCTATTCGATGTAATCTCTTTCTGCGGTGTGTTTGTCGAGATCCAATGAATTGTGGGTTTATGATCAAGTTTATCTATGAATAATATTTGAATCTTCTCTGAATTCTTTTATGTATGATTGAGTTATCTTTGCAAGTCTCTTCGAATTATCAGTTTGGTTTGGCCTACTAGATTGATCTTTCTTTCCATGGGAGAAGTGTTTAGCTTTGGGTTCAATCTTGCAGTGTTCTTACCCAGTGACAGAATGGGTTGCAAGACACGTATTGTATTGTTGCCATCGAGGATAACAAGATGGGGTTTATATCATATTGCATGTGTTTATCCCTCTACATCATGTCATCTTGCTTAATGCGTTACTCTGTTCTTATGAACTTAATACTCTAGATGCAGGCAGGAGTCAGTCGATGTGTGGAGTAATAGTAGTAGATGCAGGCAGGAGTCGGTCTACTTGTTATGGACGTGATGCCTATATACATGATCATGCCTAGATATTCTCATAACTATGCGCTTTTCTATCAATTGCTCGACAGTAATTTGTTCACCCACTGTAATACTTATGCTATCTCGAGAGAAGCCTCTAGTGAAACCTATGGCCCCCGGGTCTATCTCTTATCATATTTGCTTTCAATCTATCTTTATTTGCATCTTTACTTTTTGCATCTATCTTATAAAATACCAAAATATATTAGTATATCTCTATCAGATCTCACTTTCGTAAGTGGCCGTGAAGGGATTGACAACCCCTTTATTGCGTTGGTTGCGAGTTCTCAGTTTGTTTGTGTAGGTGCGTGGGACTTTTGAGGAGCCTCCTACTGGATTGATACCTTGGTTCTCAAAACTGAGGGAAATACTTACGCCACACTTTTCTGCATCACCCTCTCCTCTTCGAGGAAAACCAACGCAAGCTCAAGACGTAGCAAGGAACTGCCATCTAGCTCTGCACTTGATTCTCCTTCTGTTTTGAGTAAGCTTGCAACACCTAAACCTGCTTCTGCTATTAATTCTGATATGTCGCATGTTATTGATGATGCCACTTCTGATATGCATGATACTTATGATAAAACTACTTCTATGCTTGATACTACTGTGCCATTAGGTGAATTTCTTAATGAACAACTTGCTAGGGCTAGAGAGAATGAAATTATTGAAACTGATAACATTGACGAAAGTGATGATAAAGGTTCTCCCCCTAAATATGAATTGCCTATTGTGCCTGAGGGTTATGTTATGGATGAAGAAACTGCTAGAGATTTTCTTGCTTGCAATGATAGATCTGATCTTAAGAAGTTATTAGCTAAGCTTAAAGAAAAGTCTCTGAATGCTAGAATGAAATATGACCCTGCTTTTGCCACTTCACCTATCTGTGTTACTGATAAGGATTATGATTTCTCTGTCGATCCTGAGATAATTACTTTGGTTGAATCTGATCCTTTTTATGGCTATGAATCTGAAACTGTCGTGGCACATCTTACTAAGTTAAATGATATAGCCACCCTGTTCACTAATGATGAGAAAACTCGTTACTACTATATCCTTAAAATATTTCCATTCTCATTAAAGGGTGATGCTAAAACTTGGTTTAGTTCTCTTGATCCTAGTTGTGTACGTAGTCCCTAGGATATGATTTATTACTTCTCTGCTAAATATTTCCCCGCTCATAAGAAACAAGGTGCTTTAAGGGAAATATATAATTTTGTGCAAATTGAAGAAGAGAGTCTCCCACAAGCTTGGGAGAGGCTTCTCCAATTACTTAATGCTTTGCCTGATCATCCTCTTAAGAAAAATGAAATACTTGATATCTTTTATAATGGACTAACCGATGCTTCCAGAGACCACCTGGATAGTTGTGCTGGTTGTGTTTTCAGGGAAAGAAATGTTGATCAAGCTGAATTGCTATTGAATAATATGTTGACTAATGAAAATAATTGGACACTTCCTGAACCAACTCCTAAGCCAACTCCGAAGAAAAGAGGTGTTCTATTTCTCAGTCCTGAAGATATGCAAGAGGCAAAGAAATCTATGAAAGAAAAATGTATTAAAGCTGAAGATATTAAGAATTTACCTCCTGTTGAAGAAATACATGGCCTTAATATACCACCTATTGAATAAATGCATGGTCTTGATAACCTGACATAGGTAGTAAAGGTAAACTCTCTCTATAGATGTGATAAAGTTGAAATCCCGTCTACTAAGTTTGCTAGCCAGTGCTTGGATGCATTTGATGACTTTATGGCTAGACAAGAAAATTTCAATGCTTATGTTGGTAGACAATTGAAAAGTAATTCTTGTATGATTGGACACTTGAGTGATTATATGTCTAGAGTTAAGGGTGAACTTAAACTTATTAGTAAACATGCTTCCATGGTTACCACTCAAGTAGAACAAGTGCTTAAAGCACAAAATGATTTTCTTAATGAATTGAATAATAATAAACATGACTTTGCTGTTAGAGTAGCAACTAGAGGAGGTAAAATGACTCAGGAACCTTTATATCCTGAGGGCCATCCTAAGAGAATTGAGCAAGATTCTCAGAGAAATAATGTGGATGCACCTAGTTCTTCTAAAAAGAAGAAGAAAAATGATGGGACTTTGCATGCTTCTAGTGAACCTGTTGTAGACACACCTGAGAATCCCAATGATATTTCTATTTCTGATGCCGAAACACAATCTAGTGATGAACATGAACCTAGTGATAATGTTAATGATAATGTTCATGTTGATGCTCAACCTAGCAACAATAATGATGTAGAGGTTGAACCTATTGTTGATCTTGATAACCCACAATCAAAGAATCAACGTTATGATAAGAGAGACTTTGTTGCTAGGAAGCACGGTAAAAAAAGAGAACCATGGGTCCAGAAACCCATGCCTTTTCCTCCTAAACCATCCAAGAAAAAGGATGATGAGGATTTTGAGCGCTTTGCTGAAATGATTAGACCTATCTTTTTGTGTATGCGTTTGACTGATATGCATAAAATGAATCCTTATGCTAAGTACATGAAAGATATTGTTACAAATAAAAGAAAGATACCGGAAGCTGAAATTTCCACCATGCTTGCTAATTATACTTTTAAGGGTGGAATACCAAAGAAACTTGGAGATCCAGGAGTACCAACTATACCTTGCTCCATTAAAAGAAACTATGTTAAAACTGCTTTATGTGATCTTGGAGCCGGTGTTAGTGTTATGCCTCTCTATTTATATTGTAGACTTGAATTGAATAAGTTGACACCTACTGAAACATCTTTGCAAATGGCCGATAAATCAACCGCTATACCTGTCGGTATTTGTGAGGATGTGCCTGTTGTGGTTGCAAACGTTACTATCTTAATGGACTTTGTTATTCTTGATATTCCCGAGGACAATAGTATGTCGATTATCCTTGGTAGACTCTTTTTGAATACTGCAGGGGCTGTTATTGATTGGAACAAAGGCAATGTCACTTTTCATGTTAATGGTAATGAGCATACAACACACTTTCTGAGGAAACAACCTCAAGTTCGCAGTATCAATTCTATTGGAAAAATTCCATTGATCATTATTGGAGGTTTTGAATTTCCTCTTCTTACTGTCAAGAAGAAATATGATATTCTTATTATTGGGGATGTGCATATCCCCGTTGAGGTAACCTAGTGTTATTCGAAATTTCTCCGGTTCCATGTTATTCGGAATGAGTTTGTTAACAAGACTTGATCAACCTTGTTAGTGGATTCCTTTTGATGAGCATGAGATGGATGAAGTTAGAAAGCACAACCTTCTGTACCCTTCTTTTACTTTCTGTTATTTATATTAAATAAAGCAAAAATAGTATTTTCCGTCTGTTTTCTGAATTATCCTTGCAATAAAAAATACCGCAAAAATAAAAGTTCTCCAAATGCCTGGAAAATGAAATATGATTTTTTTCTAGAATATTTGAGAATATTTGGCACTGAGAACACAACAGAGGGGGCAAGCACCTGGCCACGAGGGTCCAGGGCACGCCCACCCCCCTAGGGCGCGCCCCCTGCCTCGTGGGCCCCTGGTGGCCCCCTCCACTTATTCCTGCACCCACACACTTCTTCTTCCTCCCAAAAAAAATCACCAACTAGCTCAAGCACGAGTTCTAGCTCATCTTGCTGCCATTTTCGATCTCCTTCCTCAAAGCTCCACTCACAAAACTGCTTTGGGGGATTATTCTTTGGTATGTGACTCCTCCAATGGTCCAATTAGTTTTTGTTCTAGTGCTTTATTCATTGCAAATTCTTGCTTCTAAGGTGACCCTGTTCTTGAGCTTGCATGTCAAATTTATATGGTCCCAAGTAGTTCTAATGCATGATATAGTCTCTAGGAACTTGTGGGAGTAGTTGCTATCAATTTTGTTGAGCTTGGTTCACTTTTATTTTGAGTTACTAAAATTTTCAAAAAAAATTCAGAGGAAGAAATATGTCTAGGAAAATGTACCAAGGCGGTTCTTCAATGAAGCAAGGACCCAGGCTCGCAATACGTGAGCAGGACGATGAACCACCGAGGGAAGCTCAAGTGCGGCCTTGTGAATGGCCGTCAGAGGAGTTTATGGTCAAAGCAGGCATCGGGGATGAATTTGACGCATACGTGCGTAATGCCGATCTTCAGGACTTCATGTCAGTGGGATCCGGAGGAGATCGCCAGCCAGTGGTACTCAGATGACACTCCTCAGTACACCGGAGAGAGTAGCTCTGATCCATGGGCGTAGACCAACTTAGGCCAAAAGCCTAAGCTTGGGGGAGTACGTATTTCTCACCGACATTACATTCATGTTCACACACTCATTCTAGTTGTCGGTGCTCATACTTTTTTATTGTACTATCCATGCTAGTTTATTTTCTCTTTTCTTGCCTTCTTCTTGTGTGTTTGAATAACATTAAGAAAAACCAAAAAAATTTAGTTAGTTTACTTTCCATGCTTGTAGTAGTAATATTAAAAGAAAACCCAAAAAGATTTCTCGTTCTTCTTTTGCTTGTTGGGAGCTTTCCCGTGTAAATAGTTTTATTTCTTTCCTTTTCATGTTGAGTCATCATCCTCTTATTAAAAAGCACCCGCTGGAGAGCACCGCTGTCATTTGCATACATTATTATTAATTTATATTGAGTGTGACTATGACTGGATCTCTTTTACCATGAATTACAATGTTTAGTCAGTCCTTGATCTTCAGAGGTGCTCTGCATTTATGTTTTGCGGTCTCAGAAAGGGCTAGCGAGATACCATCTTGTTATATCATATTATGATTGTTTTGAGAAAGTGTTGTCATCCGAGTTTTATTATTATTTCTCGCTAGTTGATTATTGCCATTGATATGAGTAAACATGAGACCTAAGTGTTATTGTGAATATGGTTAGTTCATAATCTTTGCTGAAAACTTGAATGCTGGCTTTACATATTTGCAACAACAAGAGCAAACAGAGTTTGTAAAAGTTTTTCTTTATCACTTTCAGTTTGTCAACTTAATTGCTTGACGACAAGCAAAGGTTTAAGCTTGGGGGAGTTGATACGTCTCCGTTGTATCTACTTTTCCAAACACTTTTGCCCTTGTTTTGGACTCTAACTTGCATGATTTGAATGGAACTAACCCGGACTGATGCTGTTTTCAGCAGAACTGCCATGGTGTTATTCTTGTGCAGAAATAAAAGTTCTCGGAATGACCTGAAAATCCACAGAGCAACTTTTTGGAATTAATAAAAAATATTGGTGAAAGAATCAATGTTAGGGGGCCCACACCCTGTCCACGAGGGTGGGGAGCACGACCCCCTAGGGCGCGCCCCCCTGCCTCATGGCCACCCTGAAGCTCCACCGACGTCAACTCCAACTCCATATATTCACGTTCGGGGAGAAAAAAAATCAGAGAGAAGGATTCATCGCGTTTTACGATAGGGAGCCGCCGCCAAGCCCTAAAACCTCTCGGGAGGGCTGATGTGGAGTCTGTTCGGGGCTCTGGAGAGGAGGATCCGTCGCCGTCGTCATCATCAACCATCCTCCATCACCAATTTCACGATGCTCACCGCCGTGCGTGAGTAATTCCATCGTAGGCTTGCTTGGCGGTGATTGGTTGGATGAGATTTACCATGTAATTGAGTTAGTTTTGTTAGGGTTTGGTCCCTAGTATCCACTATGTTCTGAGACTGATGTTGCTATGACTTTGCTATGCTTAATGCTTGTCACTAGAGCCCGAGTGCCTTGATTTCAGATCTGAACCTATTATGTTTTCATGAATATATGTGAGTTCTTGATCCTATCTTGCAAGTCTATAGTCACCTATTATGTGTTATAATTCGTTAACCCCGAAGTGACAATAATCGGGATACTTACCGGTGATGACCATAGTTTGAGGAGTTCATGTATTCACTAAGTGTTAATGCTTTGGTCCGGTACTCTATTAAAAGGAGGCCTTAATATCCCTTAGTTTCCATTAGGACCCCGCTGCCACGGGAGGGTAGGACAAAAGATGTCATGCAAGTTCTTTTCCATAAGCACGTATGACTATATTCGGAATACATGCCTACATTACATTGATGAACTGGAACTAGTTCTGTGTCACCCTATGTTATAACTGTTACATGAGGAATAGCATGCGACATAATTATCCATCACTGGTCCAATGCCTACGAGATTTTCACATATTGCTCTTTGCTTAGTTACTTTACCATTGCCACTATTACAATTACTACAAAACTGCTACTGTTACTTTTGCTACTGTTGCCGTTACTTCCATACTACTTTGCTACTAAATACTTTGCTGTAGATATTAAGTTATCCAGGTGTGGTTGAATTGACAACTCAACTGCTAATACTTGAGAATATTCTCTGGCTCCCCTTGTGTCGAATCAATAAATTTGGGTTGAATACTCTACCCTCGAAAACTGTTGCGATCCCCTATACTTGTGGGTTATCATAGGGTTGTTTGAGAGAGACCATCTTCATCCTATGCCTCCCACTGATTGATAAACCTTAGCTAATCCACTTGAGTCTACAAGAATAAAGTTGCGTCGTAGACATCAAGCTCTTTTACGGTGTCGTTGCTGGGGAGATGAGTGCTTGAAGGTATATCTTTAGATCTTGCAATTGAATCATTTAGTTTCTTCTTTTATCACTAGTCTGGTTTATAAAAAGAAAAATACAAAAAAAATGGAATTGAGGTGGTCTCATATTGTTCATCTTTATAATGTCTTTTTTTTGAAAATGATGGATCGGAATTTTTTTCTCAATTAATAGAAGAAGAATTCGGTAAAATGTTTGGCATAAAATCCATGAATGATGAGCATGATTGCAATGTTGCTAATAAGAATTCTTTGAATATGCATGATTCTAGTGATATGCAAAGCCATAAGCTCGGGGATGCTAAGTTTGATAAATATGATATTTTTAGTCCCCCAAGTTTTGATGAGAAAATTTATTGTGATGAAAGCATGCCTCCTATTTATGATGTTTATATTGATGAAAGTGGGTTTGGAAGAGTGTAAACTTTATGTAATAATGATCCCACTATTTTGGAGGGTGTTGAATCTTACTTTAATAATTATGAAAATGGATTTGGAGAGGTCATAACTTTATTTAGTGATGAATCCACTATTTTGGAAGAGGTTTCAATTGATTATGAAAACAAAGTTGTTATCTATGATGATTATGGTGATGACATGTATGATATAAAGAATAATAATAACCATGAAACTTGTCATCATGATTTTAATTTTCAATCACATGATAGTTATTTGTTTGAATTTGCTCCCACTACTATGTATGAGAAGAAATTTGCTTATGTGGAGAGTAATAAATTTTCTATGCTTGTGGGTCATGAAAAGAATGCTTTCTGTGATATTTATGTTGTTGAATTCATTCATGATGCTACTGAAAATTATTATGAGAGGGGAAGATATACTCATATATATTTCAACAACATCAAGTTTCCTCTATTTATGTTGAAAGTTTTGAAGTCATGCTTGTTTTGCCTTCCTATGCTATTTGATTCTTGTTTCCATAAATTGTTTGCTCACAAAATCCCTATGCATAGGAAGTGGGTTAGACTAAAATCTTCTTGCCATGTGATTCATGATGCTCTCTTTATATTTCAATTCTTTACTCCTATGTGAGCATCATTCAAACCATCATGTCTAGCTAAAAAGGCATTAAAGAAAAGCGCTTGTTGGGAGACAACCCAACACTTTTACCTACAGTTTTTTTGTTTCCACATGATTATTCTACTGTAGTAATCATGTTTTATTGGTTTTTTCAATAAAGTGCCAAGTAAAGCTTTTGGGATAGTGTGGATGATAGTTGACTTGATTCTGTGCAAAAAACAGAAACTTCTGCGCCCAGTGCAGGAATTTCTAAAATTCACTGGAATGTGCTTTTGATCTGAAAATTTTACAGATGCTTGATATACAAATTTTCTACGTCATCATAATTATTCAGAATTTTTAGTGTTGCAGAAGTATGGTGATTATTCAGATCATTACGAACTGTTCTGTTTTTGACAGATTATGGTTTCAATGCATAGTTTGCTTGTTTTAATGTTTCAATAGCTTATATTAAGTGATATAAATTGTGGAAATGATAGAGTACAATAGTCATTATGTGGAAACAAGTATGAATCTTGTCTTGACAGTACCCAAGTGAATGATTTGTTTTATTATACTAACGCATGTCACGAAGTTCCGTTAAGTTTTGTGTGATTGAAGTTTTCAAGTTTTGGGTGAGACATCAATATGAGAAGAATAAGGAGTGACAAGACCCTAAGCTTGAGGAAGCCCAAGTCACCCCAAGGTAATATTCAAGGAAGATCCAAGCAACTAAGCTTTGGGATGCCCCGGAAGGCATCCTCTCTTTCGTCTTCAACATTATCGGTAACCTCACTTGGAGCTATATTTTTATTCCTCACATGACATGTGTTTTGATTGGATATTTTCTTAGATTTTCTTGCTGTTATTTAGAATAATGTTTTGTATCTTTTACTTTAATAAAAATGTCAAGTATAGTCTTTGCCATGCTTGTTTTGCAAGTCTATATGTTGCTGTTTGAAAATAGAAAGTTGCATGCTATTGCATGAATTCTTGAGAAAAGTCAGAATGTGATAAAATATTGAAACTTTGTCACAATAAGCTATCATAAATTTTCTATAGTGTGGTAATTGTTCAGATTTTTTGAGTTAAATAAGTATGGATCCTTCTTCATCCTTTACAGTCTGTCATGTTTAGACAGATTGTTGTTATGTTTGCATATGTTTGCTTGTTTAATGATTCTATTTGAGGATAAGAGTGTTAAATGCGCAGAGGCATTTAGTATGCAATGTTAAATTATAATTTTAGTGATTTGCTACAGTACAAAATGATAAGGTGTTGCATTGATTTATACTAACGTATCTTACGAGTTCTTGTTGAGTTTTGTGTGGATGAAGTTTTTAAGAATTAGGAAAACCATGTTATGAGAGGAATGAAGAAGACACAAGAGCTCAAGCTTGGGGATTCCCAAGGCATCCCAAGTTAATATTTAAAGAAGTCTCAAGCATCGAAGCTTGGGGATGCCCCGGTAGGCATCCCACTTTTCTTCATCAACAATTATCGGTTAGTATCGGTTGAGCCTAAGTTTTTGCTTCTTCACATGGTGTGTGCTATTCTTGGAATGTCATTTTATTTTGTTTTTCTTGTTGTTTTAATAAAATACTTAGATCTGAAAGTTTCTAAATGAGAGGGAGTCCTCAAACCTACCCATTTACTTAACTACTCGTTTGATCTTCACTTGTATCTTTTTGGAGTAGTTTGTCATTTACTCTTGTGCTTCACTTATATCCTACGAGTAAATTACTAAATAAATTAAATATCATGAATTTGAAATTATATGTTCATATCATGCCTAGTAGTAGCTTCACATTGGGTTTAGAAAGTGAAATCTTTTGAAGCTTGACAATCACAATATTGGTCATACAAGCAATTCATGAATGATTATTATAAGAAAGAGAACTTTCATACAAATATATTATCTTGGACATCTTCTATGATTGTGAATACCCATTAATTATTTTCAAACTTGAGAAAATTAGTTGAAGTTAGACAAGGAAGACAACGTAATGAGTTATGGTTGTGTATATTTGCATAGAAGTTATATTGTTATGGATCCTCCAACATGGGGTGTTTGCTTAGGATCTTTTGCTAGCGAAAAAATCATACTAAGTAGAGATACTACTTGGGCACCGAAAACCCCTTAAACCTAGTTTCTTGCCATGAGAGTCGACCATACCTACCTATGGATTGAGTAAGATCCTTCAAGTAAGTTGTCATCGGTGCAATAAGGAAATAAAAATTGCTACTGAATGTGTTTGATCATTTAGTGTAAGAGAAAATTGAGCATTGTACGGACTTGTGATGGCAAAGTAATAAAAGTGACAGACTGCATAATAAAGGTTGCTATCATAAGGGGTAATATAACGTGACCTTCTTTTGCATTAAGAGATTGTGCATACAAAACCAAAAAGCGCGTGACAACCTCTGCTTCCCTCTGTGAAGGGCCTATCTTCTACTTTTCAGTATTTACTTTTATGCAAGAGTCAATAGTATGCATTCTCGTTTCAACCTCAATTATTCTATAGTTGGCAAGCATCATGTGGTGGGGAAATATCTAGACACATATGGCCAGTCAAATATATTTGATCATGATTTATTATTGTTGACAATTATCTCTATGATAAATGAGTTGGGAGGCAAAAGATTAAGCCCATATCTTTCTTTGTGTTTGATGTATGGCATTTGTTCTAAAAATATGCTTTGAGTACTAGCAATCATAGAAGACTATATGATGATTGAGTATGTGGAGCTCTTACTTAGACTTTGTTCAGAATAAGTTGAATTGCAATTGTTTGGTGACTAAGAACGTTAATATATGCTGTTAAGTTTCGAGAATTCATTGTTTGAACCATAACATGTGAATTGGTTGCTACATTAACATGAGAAGTTTTATGAGAAAGAATTGTTGTTATGATGCTAGGAAAAGTGATTGAAATTATCATTGATCAAACTTATGCACTATGCTAGCATTCACACTTCATAAATTATTTCTTTTATCATTTACCTACTCGAGGACGAGCATGAATTAAGCTTGGGGATGTTGATACGTCTCCAACGTATCTATAATTTATGAAGTATTCATGCCATGTTTACAACAATTTTATATGATTTTGGTATGATTTGCATGGAACTAACTTGGATTGACATTGTTTTGAGCAAAACTGTGGTGGTGGTGTTTTTTGTGCAGAAATAAAAGTTCTCCAAACACAACGAAACTTTTTGATAATTTGTTTGGAACAAAACAGGCACTAGAAGCTTCGTGGGAGGGCCAGAAGAGCCATGAGGTAGCCACAACCCACCAGGGGCGCCAGCCCCCTCTAGCGTGCCTTGGTGTCTTGTGGGCCTCTCGTGGCCCATCTTCGCATGATTCCAACGCTGAAAAATCCTATATATACAAAAACCCCCAGAAATAACCCTAGATCAGAAGTTCCACCGCCGCAAACCTCTGTAGCCACAAAAAACCAATCTAGACCATGTTCCGGCACCCTGACGGAGGGGGAGATCATCACCGGATGCCATCTTCATCATCCCTATGGTCTCCATGATGAGGAGGGAGTAGTCCACCCTCGGGGGCTGAGGGTTTGTACTAGTAGCTATGTGTTTAATCTCTCTCTCTCTCTCATGTTCTTGATTTGGCATGATCTTGATGTATCGCGAGCTTTGTTAATATAGTTGGATCATATGGTGTTTTCCCCTCTCTATCTTGTTGTGATGAATTGAGTTTTCCCTTTGAGATTTCTTTATTATCGGATTGAATACTTTTATGGATTTGAGAGCACTTGATATATTTGTTGCATATGAATACCCATGGTGATAATGGGGAATTATATTGATTCACTTGATATATGTTTTGGCACTCAACTCGTGGATTCCTGAGGTGACATTGGGGTAATCTATGCATAGGGGTTGATGCACGTTTTCGTCCTTGTTTCTCCGGTAGAAATCTTGGGGCACTCTTTGAGGTTCTTTGTGTTGAATTGATTATTATGAATCTAAAATTATTTGATGCATATCGTATAATTAACTCATGGATACTTGTGGTGACATTGGAGTATCTAGGTGACATTAGAGTTGGTTGATGCGTATCATATGGTGTTATTTTAGTACGAACTCTTAGATAGATCGATCGAAAAGGATAACTTGGTGTTATTTTAGTATGAATTCTTGGATAAATTGATCGAAATGGATAACTTTGAGGTGGTTTCGTACCCTACAAACAATTTCTTCTTATGCTCTCCACTAGATAAGATCGTTGGAGTGATTCTTCATCGCATGTGAGGGATGGTTATATGATCCAATTATTTTAGAATTCTTGAGAGATTGCACTAGCGAAAGTACAGACCCTAGGCCTCATTTCAAGCATTGCAATACCGTGTGTGCTCACTTTTGTTACTTGCTACCTTGCTGTTTTTATTGTTTCTATTACAAAAATCAATATGTACTATCATTACTACACTTGTATCACCATCTCTTCGTCGAACTAGGCACCTATTCAATTTACCATTGTATTTGGTGTGTTGGGGACATAAGATACTCTTTGTTATTTGGTTTTAGGGTTGTTTGAGAGAGACCATCTTCATCCTACGCCTCCCATAGATTGATAAACCTTAGGTCATCCTCTTGAGGGAAAATTGCTACTATCCTACAAAACTCTGCGCTTGGAGGCCTAACACGAGTCTACAAGAATAAAGTTGTGTAGTAGACATAACGGCATGGCGGTCGTCAATGCAAACATGGCACGACATGCCTGTCATGCGAGGCAACGGGTGCGGGAGGCGGCGGTGGATGTTGGCGAATTCTTTGGTGCCCCATATGGTGCACCAGTCCGTGAGACGCAACCACGTCATGGTGGATGTCACCGGCTCGTCCCGAGACGGATCCATCATCGATCTAACGTCCACCGGCACCGTTTGGGTTCCAGGCTCTGATGAGGAAGAGTAGGGCATGGGAGACGGCGGCGCCTTGAGTCCAGTGAACTAACTCGTTGTAACATCCCAAATTTTCAATTTGGAACGTTATACATTAGATCATCATTGCATATTATATTTTATTGCATTTTGGCTCGATCCTAGAAATTCTACGCAACACAAGGACCCACGGTGAGAGTTGGGGATTTCGTTATTTTCATATTTGAGTTTCTCAAATTTTGAAAATAGGATCATTTGATTTTGTTTATTTTATCTTTGAATATTTCTATTATAAAAATAAGAGAGAGGGAATATAATGAATTTCCCAAAATAAAGAAATATTGGAGATTTAATAATAAAATCAAATAACATTTTATTTCGGAGTTTTATTGCTATTTTATTTGAATTAGGAAAAATGCGCGTTTTTCAAAATTGCATTTTAGGCCCAAATAAATGTTCATCTTGTCCGGCTTATTTCTAGAGGGTGGGGAAAATTTATTTCGGGATTTTTGGAGTCCGTTTAGTATTTCTTTTCTTTCTTTTTCTGCACGTTGGAATTATAAAAAAACGAAACCGACTTACCGGGCCATGTCCGCCTGGGACACTGACCCGGCCGGGCCTTTAAAGCCCGAGGCGCCGAGCCGCCCCAGCCCAGCCGCCGTCCTCCCAAACACTAGCCGCCCGACCCCGCTGCCGCCGCCGCCGCCGCACGAGTCCGCCGCCGCCCCTCGCCTCGCCGCGAGCCGCCGCCGCCGTGTCGCCCGTCGCCGGAGCCGCCGCCGTGTCGCCCGTCGCCGGAGCCGCCGCCGCCGCCACCCGCCGCCCCGCGCCGCCGTCGCCGGAGCCGCCGCCGCCGCCCACGCCGTCACGCCGGAGCCGCCCGAGGTAGCTGCCGTTGCCTCGGTTTTCGCAAAGAATAACCGATCTATTTTAAAAAAAAACCCTAGATCCGTTTTTTATTAGATCCGGTTCAGTTTATTATTTTATTTGCGGTTTAGTTTATTTAGCGGACATTCGTCCGTACGTTCGTTTTAATGAACGGTTTTCGTCGTTTAGCCGCAGACAGCGAACGTTCGTTCGTTAGCCTGTTCGTCCGTTTTTCTTTTTCTCGGATTTTCCACGATTATTTCTGATTGCGATTTCTGATCCAATTTGCATTTTAATATAACTTTTCGCTCGTTTATCGGAATCAGGCGATTCAAGCGCCTAGAGTTTCGTCTCGAAACCCTCTTTCCGTTTAACCTACTCAAACAAGTTTTTGCTACGGTGAAATTTGACTTAGGTTCAGATTAGTAAATGAAGCTTGTTTCTTTCGCCGTTTGACTTTCGTTGCTTCGTTTGATTTGATTCTTTTTGCAAACCGGAGTTCTTAAGTTGAATTTTCTGGTTAGTTAGCTTATTTGATTTTTACCTATGCATTAGATGAGTGCTTATTGTATGCTTGTTTGTTTGCGATAGAGTACCCGGAGTGCGCCGCTTGCTACTTCGAATCTCTAGGTTTCACGGATCATCAGCAAGGCAAGTAACACTTTTATCATACCTCTTTACTACCCAGTCTTATTGCATTAGATCAATCCTCAAATAGTTGCATGGTTAGGATGTGATTAATATGTGGGTTTGGGAAGTAGATGAGGTAGAACCTATTACCTGTTTTATTATCAAACCTTTGGGAGTTACTCATGCGTTTGCTTATATTGCTATGCTATGCTAGTAGACGTGGATTGGGTGAGTGTATCCATGACAGATGTGAGATTGTTAAATTTAATGGTTTACTTAAGGTGGCAACTTAAATTCACATCTGGGTGGATTGAGGCACCTGGGGAACCCAGGTTTGCCTGTTGAAAGAACATGCGGTGCCCCCATGTTTAGTTTTGGTAATTGATGACAATCTCTATGGACTAATGGTTGCCTTTTGTTATATTTGAAGGTTTTGTCCATAGTTTTTTCTTGAAGTCCATGTGTTGGTTTCAAGGAGTTTATGAGTTGACCAAGGTGCTATTAAGGAATTATCCAAAGATTGGTCATGTGAGTGTTGAGCTTATTGCAAGCATGTCTTGAAGAAGAAGATTGTGTGATCATTCATGTTTACCTTCAAGACATCATCCAAATGAAGAGAGTTGGAAAGATTCAAGGTTGATCAATACTAAGTCAAAGAATGAATCAAGTTGATCAACACACAAAGCATAGAAGATGTACCGAGAGGGATCAAGCGATCCCATGGTAAGCTAAGCATGGTCAATTACGCTTTGTGTACTAACCCATGGTCTTCGTGAGAGTTCTTTGTGGGGTTAGGTTACGGTGTGCAAGTTCAAGTAGGATCATCACGAAGAGATCATATGCTTGAAGCTTGCCGTCCATTGTGGCGACAATGGACTTGTGAAGATCTGCTGAAGAGTGGCTCACCCATAGTGGAGTATGGGGGAGCAATCAACTAGTCTTCATCGAGCCAACGCAACCAAGAAAGGTGGTCCAACTTGAGGGAGTCAAGATCGTCATCATCTAGCTCAAGTGGACCATGTGCATGGCAAAGGTTTGCCCTTGATAGGTTTTCTATTTTACTAGTCTCATGGTAGTTGTGGGAGACCGGGTTATAGGATTGATTGCCGTACTATCAAGGGGGGCTCTTGATGAGTTGCTTGATCGTATCGTTCGTAGAGAGCTCAAACCATTGCATCCTTGCATCATCTTTATTGGTTCTTGTTTGGTTCTTCTCCTTGTGTGATTTGGAGCTTTTGGTCATGTTCATGACAAGCTCGAGTTCATCGAAAACGGAGTTCACATGCATCTTCTATGATGTTTTCGATGTTGGAGGGTATGCCGATTCTTCTCTGTTGGAGGTGTCACTCCTTTGTTTGCTAAGCATACCTCCCCTTCCTCTTCTTGCTGTTTTGATGCTACTCGTTGTCTTGTTTCAAACAAGCTTGAGTTTGCTCAATTCGGAGCTCATTTGCAGAAGTTATGGCAGTTCTGGTTTCCTTGGAGTATTCTTTGTTTTCGCAGTAGTGGCTTAAGGATGGCGCCAGCGGTAGTACCGCTGTCCACAGCGGTAGTACCGCCGAAGCACTCAAGTGGTAGTACCGCTCCTAGAGCGGTAGTACCGCTCCCCAAGTGGTAGTACCGCTCCCCAAGTGGTAGTACCGCTCTCCGAGCGGTAGTACCGCTTGTGGTCTTCGGCCGTAGTACTGCAGTGGTTTCGAGCTACTACCGCCTCGATTCGAGACTGTCGTTTTTCGTGTCGGGTCTTACGGTACTAAGTGCGGTAGTAGTGGCGGTAGTACCGCTCCAAGCGGTAGTACTGCGCCTACTCCCATGGTAGTACCGCTCTGGGGCTAGGGCCCTGACCTCCTCGTCAGCGCGGCAGTACCGCTGGGTGAGAGAGGTAGTACCGCCCTGCCTAAGTGGTAGTACCGCTTTGTGCGTGGCTGTTTAGTGGGGTAACGGTTGGATTGGTTCCCCCACTATATAAAGAGGTCTTCTTCCCAAATGAACCTTATCCCTTGAGCTCGTGTTCTTCCCCCATTGTTGACCTTCTTCGAGCTTGCTAACTCTCAATCCCTCCAATGATTCTTGCTAGTTCTTGAGGGAAAAGAGAGAGGAGATCTAGATCCACGTTTCCACCAATCACTTTCTCCTCTAAGTGAGGGGAACCCCTTGGATCTAGATCTTGGAGTTCTTCGTGTTCTTCTTTCGTTCTTCCTCTCATTTTCCTCCCTAGCATTAGTTGCTTTGGTGGGATTTGGGAGAGAAGGACTTGGGCACTCCGTGTGCCCTTGCCATTGCATTTGGTGCATCGGTTTGAGTTCTCCACGTGATACGTGGAAGTTACAAGTTGAGAAGCTTATTACTCTTGGGTGCTTGGTGCCCTTGAGCTTGTTCCTCTTGGGTGCTTGGGCGCCCTAGACGGTTGGTGGTGTTCGGAGCTCAATCATTGTGGTGTAAAGCTCCGGGCAAGCGTCGGGGTCTCCAATTAGGTTGTGGAGATCGCCCCGAGCAATTTGACGGGTACCGGTGACCGCCCCCAAGGGTTGCCAAAGTGTACGGGTCCGGTGACCGCCCCCAAGGGTTGCCATTTGTACGGGTTCGGTGACCGCCCTCAAGGGTCCCTTAGTGGAATCACGACATCTTGCATTGTGCAAGGGCGTGAGGAGATTACGGTGGCCCTAGTGGCTTCTTGGGGAGCAATGTGCCTCCACACCGCTCCAAACGGAGATTAGCATCCGCAAGGGTGTGAACTTCGGGATACATCATCGTCTCCGCGTGCCTCGGTTATCTCTTACCCGGGCCCTTTACTTATGCACTTTACTTTGTGATAGCCATATTGTTCTTTGTCATATATCTTGCTATCACATAGTTGCTTATCTTGCTTAGCATAAGTTGTTGGTGCACATAGGTGAGCCTAGTTGTTTTAGGTTTTGTGCTTGACAAATTAACCGCTAGATTTATTCCGCATTTGTTCAAGCCTAAACCGTAATTATTTTAAGGCGCCCATTCACCCCCCCTCTAGGCGACATCCTTGATCTTTCACCTATATTTTTTTGGAAATCCCGGGGTACCGTGTGATTCTCCTATGGACCGCCACCCAGGCTCAAAGGGATCATGAGATTATTCATGCTAGAAACTTCTGTGTGTAGCCGCAAGCTACTATAGGCTCTAGCATAGTTGATTAAGTTGGGTGAGCTCTTGAAGAGGTAGACTAGCAGATGTAGGGGATGTAGGTTGGTACTGTCTACCCAGAGTAGAAAGTTAATGCTTCTGAAAGACCGTGTCTCGGTCATTCGTTTCTCAAACACCATGTAGTGCGAGAAATCAAGCGGAGGAGATCGAGTCTTGCGGGGAAAAGTGCGCAAACCTCTGCAGAGTGTATAAACTAATCATGGTTAGCTGTGTCCCCGGTTATGGACGTTTTGAGTATCTAGTACTTGGATTATCATGTGAATCTCATCATGTTACTTTAAATAATTTTGTTGGGTTTAATGATGATGCTTAATTGGGATTGAGTTGGAGTACCCTTCGCAATGTTTAACAACCACCATGATAGTTAAACAAAATTTATTCCTTTGCAGTAGGGAAAAATTGGCTTTATGCAAAACTGTAACCATAGAGTTTTCCACCAGCCATATATGCATGTAGAATAGCATTATTCTGTTCATTACTCTCTATGTGTTACATGCTAGCATATTCCATGTGCTGACCCGTTTTCGGGCTGCAACGTTCATGTTGCAGACTTTTCAGACGACGAGTAAGGAGCCTTTTAGGTCGTGGTTCTATACTCAGTGATGCCGTTGGAGTTGATGGACTTGCTTATCTTCCAAGCCTTCCGTTGTTATTGTTATTAGATGGCCTTAAGCCATATTTATTGTAATAAGTTCTCTTTTGAGACATTCGAGGTAATAAGTGTGTGATTGCTACTCTGTTATAAATCCTTCAAGTACTGTGCGTGTTAGCATTACCGATCCAGGGATGACACTGATGCACAGAGATCATACTGTTTGAGGTCTGGTCGCTACAAGATGGTATCAGAGCATACGCTGACTATAGGACACGACCACTAAGCTAAAGCCCTAGATCACTACTCTCTCTTCTCGATTCTGACTCCTCATCTTTTCTACTCTTTTAGGATGGCGGATGCAAGGAACAAGTTCACGCAACCGGATGAAGATACACCGTTTGGACGCCACTTGAAGGAAGTCACTAAGTACCTGAACATCGGAGTACCAAGCTTCACCGAGACCTACATCGCCACTTTACCAGAAGAGGAGTGCTGGATGATTCAAGTTCAAGTTTCAGGAAGGACGTTCATGCCTGTCACTGAGCCCTTAGAGTTTTCCTTTGAGCTCATGGAGAAGAATGATGATCTGAAGAAGATGCTCTATGGGCTCAGTGACGGGCATGAGCGATGGATATGAGGAGGAAATAGCGACACTCATGGAGAAGAATGATGATTTGAAGAAGAAGCTAAAAGTATTTATGGGATTTCCTGCGGTTGAAGGAGAAGACGACGATTGCACTTGCCCAGAGAACTACATCATCATCGATGACACTGACTCAGACCCCGACGATAGTGATGATGACTTTGTTGATGAAGCTGGAGCAGATATCATGGAGTCTTCAACCGATCAATTTTTCTAGTCGACCCCCATAACAATAGTAGTATTCCCACATGTATATAGTATAGTCCAAGCACTTCTATAATGATAGTTAGACCATTGTATGCCCTCATTTGAATTGATTGAAGTGTTACGTTTGTGTTTGTCTCAGTGCATATGGGTAGTGTTTTCTCTCTAGACCCCATTCTATTCTCTATTCTCATCCTTTCTAAACCCTCAAATGCCTCCGAGACGTGACAATGGATTTGCATTCCCACCGGAGCTCACTCAATTGATCCAGTAGCAGAATGCATTGATGCAGATACTAGTCCAGAATCAGAATCAAGGGAACAACAACAACAACCCACCACCACCACCACCTGTTGATCACTTAGCTCGTTTCTTAAGGCTTAATCCGCCGGTGTTCTCCAGTAGCACCGAGCCGATAGTTGCAGATGATTGGCTCCGCAAGATTGGAAGGGAGTTGACCACTATAGGATGCATAGATGCGGACAGAGTGTGTTTTGCCACACACCAGCTTGATGGACCCGCATCATCATGGTGGGAGAATTTCATAGCCACTTACCCATCGACACTATCACATGAGACCAGTTTCAGCAGGCTTTCCATACTGCCCATGTTTCAACAGGAGCTATGGCCATGAAGAAGCGTGAGTTCCGCAACTTGCACCAAGGAGGACGTACAGTTGGCCAATATGTGGATGACTTTAGTAAGCTAGCACATTATGCCCCAGATGACGTTGCTATAGATGCAGCTAAGTAGGAGAAGTTTTTGGAAGGACTGAATGATGAGCTGAGCATGAAGTTGATGGTGGCAACCTTCAACAACTACCAAGAGTTGGTAGACTGAGCTCTCATGATTGAAGGGAAGCAGCAGCAGATTGACAACTGCAAGAGGAAGTATGGACAAGGGAAGTACAATTCTGGAGCTCAGCAGAAGCCTCGTTTTACCCCGAACTCGGGAGGACCTTTTCAGCATACCCATGGAGGTCACAATCACAATGGAGGGAGTTCGCACAACCATAGTGGCCCTAATAATGGCACTGGGAATGGAGGAAGCAACGGACAGAATCGTGCCAACCCATCAACACCAGCCAAGAGGGATCTAAGCCACATTACCTGTTTCAAATGCCAGAAGACTGGACATTATGCCACTGAATGTCCTGAAGCAAAGAATGGAAACGACAATGAAAGCTCTAGGAAGAAGTCTAACCCTTTCAACAGGGGACAGGTGAACCACGTTAACGTGGAGGAGGTTGAAGCCCAGCCAGATGCAGTAATAGGTAAGTTATTGATTAAGTTATTTACTGCAATCGTTCTTTTTGATACTGGTGCATCACATTCATACATATCAAGGGGATTTGTGGATAAGTATAAACTGCCAACCCAAGCCCTTAGGTCACCCATGTTAGTAACCTCGCCAGGAGCAGAGTATATGCCTAGTCTATGGTGTGATCGGTTACCATTAAGGATTGGTAACTATGTGTTCCCCTCAGACCTAATAGTATTGGAGTCGCAAGGATTGGATGTGATATTAGGCATGGATTGGTTATCGAAGTATGGAGGGAACATTGAATGCGCCAATAAGTCGATCTTGCTTACCACCCCAGAAGGAAGAAGGATCAAGTATGTATC
This sequence comes from Triticum timopheevii, assembly GCA_963921465.1. Lineage (NCBI taxonomy): Eukaryota > Viridiplantae > Streptophyta > Magnoliopsida > Poales > Poaceae > Triticum > Triticum timopheevii. Next base: position 561,454,304 of record OY997268.1, on the reverse strand, counting down.
CCGGCATGCGTCAAAGAGGACTCAAGTGAATTCCTTATCAGGAGTTGTACAGGAGGAAGTACCAGTGGTGAAGGATTTCCCTGATGTATTTCCAGAGGAGTTTCCAGGCATGCCACCCGATAGAGACATTGAGTTTTTGATTGAGCTTTTGCTAGGCACAGGGCCAATATCTAAGAGACCATACAGGATGCCCGCAAAGGATTTGGAGGAAATTAAGAAGCAGATTAAGGAGTTACTAGATAAAGGCTATATTCTCCCAAGTTCGTCACCTTGGGGATTGCCAGTGCTTCTAGTGGAGAAGAAGGATGGATCGTTAAGGATGGTTGTTGATTATCGAGGATTAAATGAAGTAACAATCAAGAACAAGTACCCACTGCCGATGATCAATGATTTGTTTGACCAGTTACAAGGAGCTAAGGTATTTTCCAAGATCGATCTACGATCAGGATACCACCAGTTGAAGATTCGAGAGCAGGATATACCTAAGACGGCTTTTACCACCAGGTACGGGCTGTATGAGTATACCATTATGTCATTTGGTCTGACTAACGCACCTGCCTATTTCATGAACATGATGAACAAGGTGTTTATGGAGTTTCTGGATAAGTTCGTCGTGGTGTTCATTGATGATATTTTCGTCTACTCGAAGAATGAAGAAGAGCATAAAGAGCATTTGCGTTTGGTACTCGGGAAGCTCAGAGAACATCACTTATATGCCAAGTTCAGCAAGTGTGAATTTTGGTTGAAGGAAGTTGGATTCCTCGAACATGTAATATACGGAGAAGGAATAGTAGTAGACCCCACCAAAGTTGTCTCTGTGACAAACTGGGAAGCCCCAACAACAGTTGGAGAGATTCGGAGTTTTCTTGGACTCGCAGGATACTACTGGAGGTTCATTGAGAATTTCTCGAAGATTGCAAAACCCATGACGGAATTGTTGAAGAAGGACACCAAGTTTAAATGGACAGAGGAGTGTGAGGCCAGTTTCCAGGAGTTGAAGAAATGTTTGGTTACATCGCCAGTTTTGATTCTGCCCGATCAGCACAAGGATTATGAAGTGTATTGCGACGCTTCACGTCGAGGACTTGGAGCAGTGCTTATGCAGGAGGGAAGAGTTGTTTCGTATGCCTCACGACAGCCTAAGCCCCATGAGTTGAATTACGCTACCCATGATTTGGAGTTAGCAGCCGTAGTGCATGCTTTGAAGACATGGAGACATTTTCTCATCGGAAACCATTGTGAGGTGTACACGGATCACAAGAGTTTGAAGTACATCTTCACACAGAAGGAGTTGAATCTCAGGCAAAGGAGATGGTTGGAACTCATCAAGGATTATGATATGAGATTGCATTATCACCCCGGAAAGGCTAATGTAGTAGCCGATGCGTTGAGCCGCAAGAGCCATGTCAACACACTCATGACCGGAGAGTTACCAAAGGAGTTAGCCAAGGACCTTCGCGAGCTATGTTTGGAGATAGTTCCAAGAGGCTATGTAGTAGCATTGGAGGTTCAGTCTACTTTGATGGATAAGATCAGAGAAGCCCAGAAGACTGACAAGGAAATTGCCGAAATAAAGGAGAAGATGAGCAAAGGAAAAGCTAAGGGATTTCGTGAGGATGAGCACGATACCCTATGGTTTGAGGTCCGCGTTTATGTGCCTAATGACCCGGAGATCAGGAAGTTGATTCTGCAAGAGGCCCATGATTCGCCGTATTCGATTCACCCAGGAAATACCAAGATGTATTTGGACTTGAAGGACACTTTCTGGTGGACCGAAATGAAGAAGGATATTGCAGAGTATGTAGCAGTATGTGATGTATGTCAGAGAGTGAAGGCAGAGCATCAGAAGCCAGCATGATTGCTACAAACATTGCCGATACCCGAATGGAAGTGGGATAAGCTAGGCATCGATTTTATCACAGGATTACCCAGGACTCGTTCAGGCTATGACTCGATATGGGTTGTTGTCGATCGTTTGACTAAGGTAGCCCATTTCATTCCAGTAAAGACCACTTACACCAGTGCTAAGTTGGCAAAGATATACATGACCAGGATCGTATGTCTGCATGGAGTTCCGAGGAGCATTGTATCAGATAGAGGAACCCAGTTTACCTCAAAGTTCTGGAATCAGCTGCATGAAACTTTGGGTACCAGGCTAGAGTTCAGTATAGCCTTTCATGCGCAGACAAATGGACAGACCGAGAGAGTCAATCAGATTCTGGAGGACATGCTGAGAGCTTGTGCGCTAGATTATGGATCTAGTTGGGACGACAATTTGCCATATGCGTAGTTCTCTTACAGCAATAGTTATCAGTCCAGTTTGAAGATGGCCCCTTTCCAAGCTCTCAACGGGAGGAGGTGCAGGACACCGTTGTTGTGGGATGAAGTTGGAGGCCATCAGTTGTTTGGACCAGATTTGATCAAGGAGTCTGAACAGAAGGTGAAGTTGATTCGCGATAGACTCAAGGTAGCCCAGTCCAGGAAGAAGAGCTACACAGATTCTAAACGTAAGGAGACAGTTTACGAAGTCGGAGACAGAGTTTATCTATGTGTATCTCCACTTCGAGGAGTTAAGCGCTTTGGAGTTAAGGGGAAGTTAGCGCCACGTTTTGTCGGACCATATAAAGTTTTGGAGCGTATGGTAGAAGTTGCTTACAAGTTGGAATTTCCCAAAGGATTGTCAGGAGTTCACGATGTGTTTCACGTTTCCCAATTGAAGAAGTGCCATGCAGAGATGGCTGATATACCGCTGAGAGATACAGTGCCACTGGAAGCGATTCAGTTGGACAGTGATTTAACCTACGAGGAGAAACCAGTCAAGATTCTCGAATATGCCAGCCGACCCGCAGCAAGGTTATCAAGTTTTGCAAAGTTCAGTGGAGCCACCATACCGAGGATGAAGCCACCTGGGAGCGAGAAGAATATCTACTGAAGGACCACCCTCACCTATTTTCTAGCCAACCTGAATCTCGAGGGCGAGATTCAACTTAAGGGGGATAGGTTTGTAACATCCCAAATTTTCAATTTGGAATGTTATACATTAGATCATCATTGGATATCATATTTTATTGCATTTTGGCTCGATCCTAGAAATTCTACGCAACTCAAGGACCCACGGAGAGAGTTGGGGATTTCGTTATTTTCATATTTGAGTTTCTCAAATTTCTCAAATAGGATCATTTGATTTTGTTTATTTTATATTCAATTATTTCTATTAAAAATATATGAGAGAGGGAATAAAATGACTTTCCCAAAATAAAGAAATATTTAGGATTTAATAATAAAATTAAATAAGATTTTATTTTGGAGTTTATTGCCATTTTATTTGAATTTAGGAAAATGCGCGTTTTTCAAAATTGCATTTAGGCCCCAAATAAATGTTTTCATCTTGTCCGGCTTGATATTAGAAGTCGGGGAAATTTGTTTCAGGATTTTTGGAGTCCGTTTAGTATTTCTTTTATTCGTTTTTCTGCGCGTAATGTTTAAAAAAAACGAAAAAGACTTACCGGGTCTTGTCCGCCTGGGACACTGACCCGACCGGGCCTTTAAAGCCCGAGGCGCCGAGCCTCCCTAGCCCATCCGCCGCCCCCCCCCCCCACCGCCGCCACCGCCGTCGCGCGAGTCCGCCGCCTCCGCCGCCGGTTCCCGCCGCCCCTCGCCTCGCCGCAAGCCGCCGCCGCCACCCGCTGCCCCGCGCTGCCGTCGCCGGAGCCGCCGCCGCCGACCGCCGCCATCTTGCCGGAGCCGCCCGAGGTTGCCGCCATTGCCTCGGTTTTCGTGAAGAATAATCGATCTAGTTTTTTTAAAACCATAGATCCGTTTTTTTATTGGATCCGGTTCGGTTTATTTATTTTATTTGCGATTTAGTTTATTTAGTGGACGTTCGTCCGTACGTTCGTTTTAATGAACAGTTTTCGTCGTTTAGCCGCAAACAGGAACGTTCGTTCGTTAGCCTGTTCGTCCGTTTTTCTTTTTCTCGGATTTTCCGCGATTATTTCTGATCGCGATTTCTGATCCAATTTTCGTTTTAGTATAACTTATCGTTCGTTTATCGGAATCAGGCGATTCAAGCGCCTAGAGTTTCGTCTTGAAACCCTCTTTCTGTTTAACCTACTCAAACAAGTTTTTGCTACGGTGAAATTTGACTTAGGTCCATATTAGTAAACGAAGCTTGTTTTTTTCGCCGTTTGACTTTCGTTGCTTCATTTGATTTGATTCTTTTTGCAAACCGGAGTTCTTAAGTTGAACTTTCTGGTTAGTTAGCTTATTTGATTTTTACCTATGCATTAGATGAGTGCTTATTGTATGCTTGTTTGTTTGCGATAGAGTACCCGGAGTGCGCCGCTTGCTACTTCGAATCTCTAGGTTTCACAGATCATCAGTAAGGCAAGTAACACTTTGATCATACCTCTTTACTACCCAGTCTTATTGCATTAGATCAATCCTCAAACAGTTGCATGGTTAGGATGTGATTAATATGTGGGTTTGGGAAGTAGATGAGGTAGAACCTATTACATGTTTTATTATCAAACCTTTGGGAGTTACTTCTGCGTTTGCTTATATTGTTATGCTATGCTAGTAGACGTGGATTGGGTGAGTGTATCCATGACAGATGTGAGATTGTTAAATTTAATGGTTTACTTAAGGTGGCAACTTAAATTCACATCTGGGTGGATTGAGGCACCTGGGGAACCCAGTGTTGCCTGTATTTTTTGGAAATCCCGGGATACCGTGTGATTCTCCTATGGACCGCCACCCAGACTCAAAGGAATCATGAGATTATTCATGCTAGAAACTTCTGTGTGCAGCCGCAAGCTACTATGGGCTCTAGCATAGTTGATTAAGTTGCGTGAGCTCTTGAAGAGGTAGACTAGCAGATGTTGGGGATGTAGGTTGGTACTGTCTACCCAGAGTAGAGAGTTAATGCTTCTTAAAGACCGTGTCTCGGTCATCCGTTTCTCAAACACCATGTAGTGCGAGAAATCAAGCGGAGGAGATCGAGTCTTGCGGGGAAAAGTGCGCAAACCTCTGCAGAGTGTATAAACTAATCATGGTTAGCCGTGTCCCCGGTTATGGACGTTTTGAGTATCTAGTACTTGGATTATCATGTGAATCTCATCATGTTACTTTAAATAATTTTGTTGGGTTTAATGATGATGCTTAATTGGGATTGAGTTGGAGTACCCTTCTCAATGTTTAACAACCACCATGATAGTTAAATAAAATTTATTCCTTTGCAGTAGGAAAAAATTGGCTTTATGCAAAACTGTAACCATAGAGTTTTCCACCAGCCATATATGCATGTGGAATAGCATTATTCTGTTCATTACTCTCTATGTGTTACATGCCAGCATATTCCATGTGCTGACCCGTTTTCGGGCTGCAACGTTCATGTTGCAGACTTTTCAGACGACGAGTAAGGAGCCTTTTAGGTCGTGGTTCTATACTCAGTGATGCCGTTGGAGTTGATGGACTTGCTTATCTTCCAAGCCTTCCGCTGTTATCGTTATTAGATGGTCTTAAGCCATATTTATTGTAATAAGTTCTCTTTTGAGACATTTGAGATAATAAGTGTGTGATTGCTACTCTGTTATAAATCCTTCAAGTACTGTGCGTGTCAGCATTACCGATCCAGGGATGACACTGATGCACAAAGATCAGACTGTTTGAGGTCTGGTCGCTACACTCGTGTCCCATGCCCTACTCTACCTTGCTGGCGACCGGACCAACACTCCGGGCAACGCAGCCGGCTGCTGGACATCGGCATGGCGGAGCTGGACGAGCTCCGCTTATGTTGCGTGTAATAATATGGATTTGAGATTTTTAATTTGAGGTATCTGGTTGTAGAATCAAATATTTGAGGCGTGATCGGTCACTGTCCGCAGACACACTCAGTCACGTCCGCGGCGTTTGATGGATCCGATTTGCCAATTCTGATGCTCTTCGTACGTCCTCTCTCATTTCACATATGCACACACCAAAAAATAGGAAAATAATATACCTTCATAACACGTAGTGGATTCCTCAAAATATATTCACCAAGTTTGCAAAAAGAAAGGAGTGATTTATAAGAAATATTTCTTCTAGCAAATCCTAGTGAATGAGGAAACATACTGGTTTGTCGAATTTTTATTTTCGTGTTGGATCTACCATGTTTATACAAAACATTCATTTTTCAATCTAGAGATCCTCAGTTTCTGGCGGTTGGGCGTTTGCGCGGCGCAATGTGATTTTACTCGGGCGCAGCTGGTGATGCAAATTTACATCACCAAGTCATGTATTTTACATCTATAGCAAAAGTTGAGTAAAGAAATTTACATCTACATCATCTATTGCACATGCTCTTAAAGAAAGTTAGGTAGAAAATGGCGAGGAACTATATTTAGATGGATGTTAAAGAATGAAGAGGCAGGAGGGGATATATGTCTCCGGAAGAGGTCTCTCCATCAAACCCTATCTAGCCATGACTACTTCTACATGTGACTAGACACATACGTACAACCTCCGCCGCAAAAAGATCCACAACCACCGTCGCCTACGCAACCCTAACGCACACATCAATACAAACCCCCCAACGGCCAAAACACACGCTCTGCCCGTATTAAACTAGACCGCCCAATCGATGTGCAGGAGACGAGCAACAAGTGGAGACGTTCACGTACGTGGCCAGCGAAATTTGGACTCGTTCGCTCGCAAGCCACCAAAGGGAAAAATCCTGGGGTTTTGCCACCCATAACCCCCTGGACGTACGTGCGCCCCAGGGAACACAACCTGGTCGCTGGCCGGATAAATGCATATATACAGAGCCGTCGAGCTCGCCGGAAAGGGATCAGTCGTTGCTCGCCACTCATGCGTCTCTCCTTTGTCTACTACTGTACATGCATGATTGATTGTATTGCATTTGTACGTACGTGCTGCTACTTTGGCTTCTCCTGGCGCGGCTCGACCGGCTTGTGCGCGCGAGACGTGCATGGGCATGGTACTCGTTCCGGTGAGTGGTTGGCTGTTTGAATGATTATGAGGATATATAGCCGGAAGCATGCACCAACAAAGGAAAATTATTCCAAATCAAGCACTACATAGGTTTTTTTAACACGGTACTGATGCAAGCGCTTACATACACGAGTATACACTCACCCCTATGAACTCACACACACACCCTACCCCTATGAGCACCTCCGAAAGATTGAGCCAGCATATCATCTTGAAATTTACGAAGTTACCGTAGGCACCTCGTCATCGACGGGAACATCTCCTCCCACGAATGTGCATCGCCGGAAATCCTGAAATAAATCCAGAAATAAATGCGAGCATCAGGACTTGAATCCTGGTGGGCTAGGGATATCACTGTCCCTCTAACCATCCAACCACAGGTTGGTTCGCAATCAAGCACTACGTAGGTCGTGGTGACCGACGTGCCACCCTAGATAATATCTCTCCTGCTTAAAAAAAGATTTAAGTTTGAGGTTATTGGATGATTTATCTCTTGGAACTACACCGAATCAGGCTTGTTCACGGTTAAGTCGGCGTACTACTGAGTGGGAGCACTAGCATGGGCGAAAACTAGCAGGAACCAACGGTCGGAGTTCTTTCGAACTGAACCCCGTATGGGCGCACATATAGAAATTGAAAGTAGAGCCGAAAGTTAAAATCTTCCGTTGGAGAATGTTGCATGAAAGCATGGAACTATTCCCTGTAAAAGCATCTTCAGCCGATCCCTCAAAACAGGTTTTGGCAGTAAAAAACCGTTTTAAGGAGTTAAACCGGTCCTAACAGAACCCTTATCTAGTTCAATTCCTTGAAAATTTTACTCCTCGCGTCGACCGCCACTTATATTTACTCACCCGTGGCTCAGTCTCAGGATGAATTTTCCCTCCCCGCGCCGCCCCTCAACCCTTGCGCGCACCTCACCGCCGCCAAAGTTCACACCCACCCCCCAACCTACACTCCGGCCTGCACCGCAGCCACCGCGGACCCCTGTCAGTGCTTCAATCGATCGGTGCCGCCCCTACTCCCATGGAATGGTGAGATCTAGCCGTCGGAGGTTGCCACTACCGATTCAAAGCGCGGATCTGCACTGCGGCGCCCCTCGTCCTTCTCCTTAACCGACCTATTGCTACCATCGTTGAAGAGGAAGTATCACGATGTGCGGAAACGGCCCAACGAGGCGTGGGTTTTTGAAATAAAGGACCAGGACACCGGCCGCGTGGTACTGGATTGGCTCCTTCGAGTTGGCGAAGCAGAGGGCGAGGGCCTGCGACGTGAAGGCGACAAGCCTCTATTGCAGTCAAGCAAAGATCAACTACCCTGTTGATAACCACGAGGTCACAGATACCAGCGACCCCCAAGTGGTCTCGTAGTGCAAGGTGCGGGGAAATTGGGAGGCTTTCAAGCGGTCCGAGGTGACACACGCCGATGAGGCGTGCATGGCTGGGATCCACCGGAATAATCCAGAGCTCGTCGCCGAGGAGCGCCGACGTCTTGAGCAGTACAAGAAGGAGGTCGGGTTGTCCGACGGGGCGGTCCTCGACCTTCGCTCCATCGACGATGACTCCGTGAATTGGGACAAACTCATGAACGAGGAGGATTATGGTTTTTTAGTCTTTTCCTTTGGATCGAGTAGTTTATTCAATGTATTTTAAATTTTGTGTTATGCAATGTAGTTTGAATCAACATATGTGTTTGATTGGACTAATTTCAATTTTTTTAATGAAATTGTGTGAAAAAAGATTTAGGAGTTAAATCTAAGTGGTAGGCTATGGACGACATTTTTAACTCAAATATTATGTAGTTTGAGGAGGCATATGAGAGCCTAAAATTTGAAGGGACTAGCTAGAGATGAAGCTTGTTGCTCCTGAGGAAAACGGGAAATATATTTTGGTAAATAAGTCCTCCCAGAATGAGTAGAGCTCCTGTCACTGTCAGGAAGCATCTACAATATATAACTACACCGACAAAACAGTTACGAACCAAATACTCTGCACTTAGCTCCCCGGCAACGCTGCCAGAAAATGCTTGATAGCCTACAAGCCAAATAGGATGGCGTAGCACTTTTACACAAGTATCCTAAATAGTAATCGTCCCAAGGAAGAGCAGAGGAGAGTATTTATAGGTAACGTTTCTGTCACACACAAGTTGTCACAACTCTTATGTGAAGTAAATGCTTGTGGTTCTGCAAATGTTGTTAGTGTCCCAAGAAGTAAACTAGCGAGAACGATAAATAGGAAATGTTTGTGATAATGAGAGCAATAGTAACCAAGAAGAACATAAATAAAACAGAAAGTAGAGATGTTTTCCTGCAATGGTGAAGTTAGGCTTGGAGAGAAGTCAGATCATGGTATACATCAAGTGTGTCAGTACGACGGCAATACCAGTTACCTTTTATCATGAGTTCGGTATTTTATTTGCTTGTTCGGTAGGCGGATCACCCTGGGGTTATGGAGCTCCTCCTTGTGGGATTATAATACTTTCTATGGTCTCGTTTCGGCATTGCCACAGACTGGTCGTCTCCACAATTAAGGTCGTTAGACCAGGACCATGCATTAAGTTTAATAGATCACCGTTATCTTGTATTGCCTTAGGTCCTCATAGATGCCTCCACCTGTCATGTTAGAGGTCATAGATTTCCTAAATAATACGTGTTACCTATGTGGGTCTTGAGATCATGTTTTCTGGGCCCTTAAATTGGACAACACGCATAGAGTGCACCACATAATAACAACTTACTAGACAAATCATAAAACTACAAATACGAATGATGACATATAGAATAGGCACAAATGAATCTTACCACTCACCTACATCTCCCACACCTAGGGGGAATTACTCACACATTGAGAGAGAATAACCAACCATCTCAGAGGATAGATCCATGAAAACCATATCAATAATACCGTGAAATCCGCAATAAGATGAATGCTCAAACAAGTCCCAATCTTGAAATGAGTAAGAATAGACTTTACACCCTGCTCTTACAAGTTGGAATTCCTCTTACAATAGTGAAAGTGAAAATGATGATGGAGATGAAATGACCAAAACTAGGGAGATCTCTGGTGGTTCTCCAGATCTCTTCTCTCTGTGTGTGTGTGTTCTGGGCATAGTGGTGGCGACTAGGGTTCTCCAATGGCCATCCTGCCTTCACGAAAGTGTCTTGTACTGATAAGGTGGAGCCTCTGGCACTTCATACGACCTTCATATGAGCACGACCGCTTGTATGGAAGACCGTCCTTCACTCTAGTGCACCGGATGGCTGAGCCCCCAGTATGGAAGTTGGTGCGTTTGACTTGATTTGCAATAATTCTTCTTGGTTTCCTTCCATAAGTGATAGTTCCTACCAAACAGTGGGAAATGGATTTTCTTCTCTCTCCAAGGGTTAGCGTTAGAAATAATAGAGAAGTAGTATAAACCCGGTGAAAACCAAATGAAAACTCCTTGCAAATAATCATAAATTCTTGAGTCATCACCCCAATGGCTGCAATGATGGCAACCTAGGCGGGTGTTTTTTTACCCCCATTCGAGGGTTTTCTTCCCTATGCTTGGTGCACTATGGGTGGAGCTCGACGGCGGTGCACTCATCATCGACACCTCGGCGCGTCACGAGGACCATGACCACGACCCTAGGAATGGCTGACTCATCTTCATCAACGGGCCCCCTGTTCCCACCAGGGTTTCTCTGTGGTCGGCTTGCTGCTACTTGTGATCTGTGTTGAGATTTGCTCAAAGAGGAGAGGATGATACAGTACAGTAGAGATAATTATTTCCCTTAGTTAAGAACCAAGGTTATCAATCCAGTTGGAGAACCGAGCAACAACTCGTTAGCAGCACCTACACACAAACAACAAATCCTTGCAACCGAACGCGAACAAGCGGTTGTCAATCCCTTGGCACTTACGAGCAAGATTAAATTGTATAGTTTTTGATAGATAGATCAGACAAAAATACAAAATAAAATAAATAAAAGAAAAACATAGCAAGGTACTTTTGGTTTTAGTATATGATAAAAGATAGACCCAGGGGCCATAGTTTTCACTTGAGGCTTCTCTCTTGAAAATAGCATACAGTGGGTAAACAAATTACTGTTGGGCAATTGATAGAAAAACAAATAATCGTGACAATATCCAAGGCAATGATCAAATATAGAGGCATCACGTCCGAGACAAGTAGACCAAAAAGATTCTGCATCTACTACTATTACTCCACACGACGAATGCTATCCAGCATGCATCTAGAGTATTAAGTTCATAAAGAATGGAATAACGCCTTAAGCAAGATGACATGGTGTAGATAAAGTAAACTCACGCAGAGGGAAGCAGAGATTGATAGAGGTGCCAAAGCTCAAAGCTTAAAATAGAGATAAAATTGTTTTTGTGATAGGCATGCTTTTCCTGTCAACGAAAATGACCAAGAATTCCCAATATCTTCAATGCTAGAAAAATTATAGGCGGTTCCCAGACAGAAAGTAAAGTTTATTTCCTTTCCACCATTCTTTCACAATCCGGGGCTAGCCGTATCCACGGGCGCCTTCCCAACACTTTCCAAGGAATTTATTATTATTATTATTATTATTATTATTATTATTATTATTATTATTATTATTATTATTATTATTATTATTATTATTATTATTATTTTCATTTTGGGGCTGGGCATCCCTATTACCTGCCACACTCTCGTGCAATTATAAGTGAATAAACACTCAACGTGAGAATAACATACCGAGCATGTAAAATATTGGCCACCCCTGCCGCTTCATGAGCAGTATGGGCAGACAAAACGGAAAATTTCTTTGAATGATTTATTTGAAATTTAGAGGTGGCACATGCAAATTTACTAGTATAACTCACATTTTATCATCCTCATATCACCAAACTACTGCAAGGAATCAAGCTTATCATACCCAATGATCTATATGAAAGTTTTTATTATATCCCTCTTGGATATTCGTCATATTAGGACCAAATTCATATCTTGTATAAATTACCATCACTATTATCAACTCTCAAGAAGATATAACTGAAGCATGAGAGTGCAAATATTTCTTCAAAATTTAATCTTATCAACTCTCAAAAAGATATAAGTGAAGCATGAGAGTGTAATTATTTCTTCAAAATTTAACCAGCACCGTGCTCAAAAAGATATAAGTGAAGCACTAGAGCAACTGCCTAGCTCAAAAGATTTAAGTGAAGCACATAGAGTATTATAACAAATCATGATAAGCGTGTGGCTCTTCAATTAAGTGTGTTCAACAAGGATGATTGTGACAAACTAGAAAGTAGACGAAGCAAATACTCATATAATACACGACGCTCCAAGCAAAACTCATGATATGCGACGAATAAAATTATAGCTCCAAGTAAAATTACTGATAGTTGGTAGAAGAAAGAGGGGATTCCTTCGGGGCGTCCCCAAGCTTAGTTGGTTGGGAGTCCTTGAATAGTACCTTGGGGTGCCTCGGGCATCCCCAAGCTTAGGCTCTTGCCAGTCCTTATTCCTTCATCCATCGTGATCTCACCCAAAACTTGAAAACTTAAATCACACAAAACTCAACACGAGATCCATTAGTATAACAAAGCAAATCACTATTTTCAATATTGTTGCAAACCCATTAATATTTTATTTTTGCATTATAGCTACTGCATTCTAACTTCTCCATGACTTATACCCCCCGATACAATTCATAGTTTCATCAAAACAAGCAAAACAATGCATTAAAAACAGAATCTGTCAAAAGCAGAACAGTCTGTAGCAATCTAAACATTAACCATACTTCTGTAACTCAAAAATTCTGAAAAAATAGGACAATGTGGGAAAATTCTATATAAATTATGTGTAAAACATTCAGAAATTTATCACGTCACAGCGTATTTATAAATTCTTTTACTGGGCAAAAAAATTTCTGTTTTTGCACAGAATCAAAGCAACTATCATCCAAATCATCCCAAAGGCTTTACTTGGCAGAAACACTAATTTAAACACAAAAACACATCCAAAACAGACGCATAATTGTGTGCTTATTAAAGAACAGATGGGTTATCTCCCAACAAGCTCTTCCTTTATAGCCATTAAGATAGGCTTGTGATTTTATTGATGCTCACATTAAGGATAATAATTGAAACACAAAGAGAGCATCATGTAGCATGTGAAGAACACGTTTAATTAAGTCTAACATACTTCCTATGAATAGGCATTTTCTAAGCAAACAAATTATCAAGGCAAGCAAAAACTAGCATATGCAAGGAAGAAGAAAGAAACAATAGCAATCACGACATAACGAGAGGTAATTTAGTAACATGAATATTTCTACATGTTGGAAATATGCCATAGAGGCAATAATAAAAGTATTATTATATTTCATTGTTCATGATAATTGTCTTTTGTTCATGCTATAACTGTATTATCCGGAAATCGTAATACACGTGTGAACACATAGACCACAATATGTCCCAAGTGAGCCTCTAGTTGACTAGCTCGTTGTGATCAACAGATAGTCATGGTTTCCTGACTATGGACATTGGATGTCGTTGATAACGGGATCACATCATTAGGAGAATGATGTGATGGACAAGACCCAATCCTAAGCATAGCACAAAGATCGTGTAGTTCGTTTGCTAGAGCTTTGCCAATGTCAAGTATCTCTTCCTTCGACCATGAGATCGTGTAACTCCCGGATACCGTAGGAGTGCCTTGGGTGTATCAAACGTCACAACGTAACTGGGTGGCTATAAAGGTGCATTACAGGTATCTCCAAAAGTATATATTGGGTTGACACGGATCGAGACTAGGATTTGTCACTCCGTATGACGGAGAGGTATCTCTGGGCCCACTCGGTAATGCATCATCATAATGAGCTCAAGGTGACCAAGGTGTTGGCCACGGGATCATGCATTACGGTACGAGTAAAGTGACTTGCCGGTAACGAGACTGAACAAGGTATTGGGATACCGACGATTGAGTCTCGGGCAAGTAACGTACCTATCGACAAAGGGAATTGTATACAGGGTTTGATCGAATCCTCGACATCGTGGTTCAACCGATGAAATCATCGAGGAGCATGTGGGAGCCAATATGGGTATCCAGATCCCGCCGTTGGTTATTGCCCGAGAGTCGTCTCGGTCATGTCTGCATGTCTCCCGAACCCGTAGGGTCTACACACTTAAGGTTCGGTGACGCTAGGGTTATCAGGAAGACTAGTATGTGACTACCGAATGTTGTTCAGAGTCCCGGATGAGATCCCGGACGTCATGAGGAGTTCCGAAATGGTCCGGAGGTGAAGTTTTATATATGGGAAGTTGTCAAACGGACACCAGAAAGTTTCGGGGGCATACCGGTATTGTACCGGGGCCACCGGAAGGGTTCCGGAGGTCCACCGGGAGGGGCCACCCCTCCCGGGGGACCACATGGGCTGCATGGGGCAGGAGCCAGCCCCAAGTGGCCTGGGTGTGCCCCCCCTCCTTGGGCCCTTGCGCCTAGGGTTTGGGGGGGGGGGAACCCTAGAGGGGGCGCCCCCTTGCTTGGGGGGCAAGCCCCCCTCCCCTTGGCCGCCGCCCCCCCTCTAGATTCCCATCTAGAGGGGCCGGCCCCCTTGCCCCTTTCCCCTATAAATAGAGGGGCGAGGGGAGGGCTGCAACACACACAATTGAAGGCGCAGCCCCTCCCCTCCCCAACACCTCTCCTCCTCCGCGTGTGCTTGGCGAAGCCCTGCCGGAGAACTGTCACTCCACCATCATCACGCCGTCGTGCTGCCGTTGGAGCGATCTTCCTCAACCTCTCCTCCCCCTTGCTGGATCAAGAAGGAGGAGACATCTCCCGTCCTGTACGTGTGTTGAACGCGGAGGTGCTGTCCGTTCAGCACTTGGACATCGGTGATCTGAATCACGTCGAGTACGACTCCATCATCACCATCCCCTTGCAAGCTTCCGCACGCGATCTACAAGTGGTATGTAGATGCAAACTCACTCCCTTGACTCGTTGCTTAGATGAACTCTTAGATGGATCTTGGTGAAACCGTAGGAAAATTTTTAATTTTCTGCAACGTTCCCCAACAGTGGCATCATGAGCTAGGTCTATGCGTAGTTCTCTTTGCACGAGTAGAACACAATTTTGTTGTGGGCGTGGATCTTGTCAACTTGCTTGCCTCTACTAGTCTTTTCTTGCTTCAGCAGTATTGTGGGATGAAGCGGCCCGGACCAACCTTACACGTACGCTTACGTGAGACCGGTTCCACCGATTGACATGCACTAGTTGCATAAGGTGGCTGGCGGGTGTCTGTCTCTCCCACTTTAGTTGGAGCGGATTCGATGAAAAGGGCCCTTATGAAGGGTAAATAGAAGTTGACAAAATCACGTTGTGGTTATTCGTAGGTAAGAAAACGTTCTTGCTAGAACCCAATTGCAGCCACGTAAAAGATGCAACAACAATTAGAGGACGTCTAACTTGTTTTTGCAGCGATTGATCATGTGATGTGATATGGCCAGAAGTTGTGATGAATGATGAATTGTGATGTATGAAATCATGTTCTTGTAATAGGATTCACGACTTGCATGTCGATGAGTATGACAACCGGCAGGAGCCATAGGAGTTGTCTTTATTTTTTATATGACCTGCGTGTCATTGAAGAACGCCATGTAAACTACTTTACTTTATTGCTAAACACGTTAGCCATAGAAGTAGAAGTAGTCATTGGCGTGACAACTTCATGAAGACACGGTGATGGAGATCATGATGATGGAGATCATGGTGTCAAGCCAGTGACAAGATGGTCATGGAGCCCCAAAGATGGAGATCAATGGAGCTATATGATATTGGCCATATCATGTCACACCTATATAATTGCATGTGATGTTTATTATGATTATGCATCTTGTTTACTTAGGACGACGGTAGTAAATAAGATGATCCCTTACAAAAATTTCAAGAAGTGTTCTCCCCTAACTGTGCACCGTTGCTACAGTTCGTCGCTTCTAAGCACCACGTGATGATCGGGTGTGATGGATTCTTACGTTCACATAAAACGGGTGTAAGACAGTTTTACACAGCAAAAACACTTAGGGTTAACTTGAAGCCTAGCATGTACAGACATGGCCTCGGAACACGGAGACCGAAAGGTCGAACACGAGTCGTATGGAAGATACGATCAACATGGAGATGTTCACCGACGATGACTAGTCCGTCTCACGTGATGATCGGACACGGGCTAGTCGACTCGGATCGTGTAACACTTAGATGACTAGAGGGATGTCTAATCTGAGTGGGAGTTCATAATTTGATTAGAACTTAATTATCATGAACTTAGTCTAAAACCTTTGCAAATATGTCTTGTAGATCAAATGGCCAACGCTCATGTCAACATGAAATTCAACGCGTTCCTAGAGAAAACCAAGCTGAAAGATGATGGCAGCAACTATACGGACTGGGTCCGGAACCTGAGGATCATCCTCATAGCTGCCAGGAAGCAATATGTCCTAGAAGGACCGCTAGGTGACGCTCCCGTCCCAGAGAACCAAGACATTATGAATGCTTGGCAAACTCGTGCTGATGATTACTCCCTCGTTCAGTGCGGCATGCTTTACAGCTTAGAACCGGGGCTCCAAAAGCGTTTTGAGCATCACGGAGCATATGAGATGTTCGAAGAGCTGAAACTAGTTTTCCAAGCTCATGCCCGGGTCGAGAGATATGATGTCTCCGACAAGTTCTATAGTTGTAAGATGGAGGAAAACAGTTCTGTCAGTGAGCACATCCTAAAGATGTCTGAGTTGCACAACCGTATGACCCAGCTGAACATTAACCTCCCAGATGAGGCGGTCATTGACAGAATCCTCCAGTCGCTCCCACCAAGCTACAAGAGCTTTGTGATGAACTACAACATGCAGGGGATGGTGAAGACCATTCCTGAAGTGTTCTCGATGCTGAAGTCAGCAGAGGCTGAAATCAAGAAAGAACATCAAGTGTTGATGGTCAATAAGACCACTAAGTTCAAGAAGGGCAAGGGCAAGAAGAACTTCAAGAAGGACGGCAAGGATATTGCCGCGCCCAGTAAACCAGTTACCGGGAAGAAGTCAAAGAATGGACCCAAGCCTGAGACTGAGTGCTTTTATTGCAAGGGGAAGGGTCACTAGAAGCGGAACTGCCCCAAATACTTAGCGGATAAGAAGGCCGGCAACACCAAAGGTATATTTGATATACATGTAATTGATGTGTACCTTAACAGTACTCGTAGTAACTCCTGGGTATTTGATACCGGTGCCGTTGCTCATATTTGTAACTCACAGCAGGAGCTGCGGAATAAACGAAGACTGGCGAAGGACGAGGTGACGATGCGCGTCGGGAATGGTTCCAGAGTCGATGTGATCGCCGTCGGCACGCTGCCTCTACATTTACCTACGGGATTAGTTTTGAACCTTAATAATTGTTATTTAGTGCCAAGTTTGGGCATGAACATTGTATCTGGATCTCGTTTAATACGAGATGGCTACTCATTTAAGTCTGAGAATAATGGTTGTTCGATTTATATGAGAGATATGTTTTATGGTCATGCTCCGGTGGTCAATGGTTTATTCTTGATGAATCTCGAGCGTAATATTACACATGTTCATAGTGTGGATGCCAAAAGATGTAAAGTTGATAACGATAGTCCCACATACTTGTGGCACTGCCGCCTTGGTCACATTGGTGTCAAGCGCATGAAGAAGCTCCATGCTGATGGACTTTTAGAGTCTCTTGATTATGAATCGTTTGACACATGCGAACCATGCCTCATGGGCAAAATGACGAAGACTCCGTTCTCCGAAACAATGGAGCGAGCAACCAACTTGTTGGAAATCATACATACCGATGTATGCGGTCCAATGAGCGTTGAGGCTCGCGGAGGATATCGTTATGTTCTCACTCTCACTGATGACTTGAGTAGATATGGGTATGTTTACTTAATGAAACACAAGTCTGAAACCTTTGAAAAGTTCAAGGAATTTCAGAATGAGGTGGAGAATCAACGTGACCGAAAGATAAAGTTCCTACGATCAGATCGTGGAGGAGAATACTTAAGTCACGAATTTGGTACACACTTAAGGAAATGTGGAATCGTTTCACAACTCACGCCGCCTGGAACACCTCAGCGTAGCGGTGTGTCCGAACGTCGTAATCGCACTCTATTAGATATGGTGCGGTCTATGATGTCTCTTACCGATTTACCGCTATCATTTTGGGGATACGCTCTAGAGACAGCTACATTCACTTTAAATAGGGCACCGTCTAAATCCGTTGAGACGACACCGTAACAATTATGGTTTGGGAAGAAACCTAAGCTGTCGTTTCTAAAAGTTTGGGGATGCGATGCTTATGTCAAGAAACTTCAACCTGAAAAGCTCGAACCCAAGTCGGAAAAATGCGTCTTCATAGGATACCCTAAGGAAACTGTCGGGTATACCTTCTACTTAAGATCCGAGGGCAAGATCTTTGTTGCCAAGAACGGATGCTTTCTGGAAAAAGAGTTTCTCTCGAAAGAAGTAAGTGGGAGGAAAGTAGAACTCGATGAAGTACTACCTCTCGAACGGGAAAGTGGTGCAGTGCAGGAAAATGTTCCTATGATGACCACACCAACAGAAGAGGAAAACAATAATGATGATCCAGGTACTTCGGATCAAGTTGCTACTGAACTTCGTAGGTCCACAAGGACACATTCCGCACCAGAGTGGTACGGCAACCCTGTCCTGGAAATCATGTTGTTAGAAAACGGTGAACCTTCGAACTATGAAGAAGCGATGGCGGGCCCAGATTCCAACAAATGGCTTGAAGCCATGAAATCCGAGATAGAATCCATGTATGAAAACAAAGTATGGACTTTGACGGACTTGCCCGATGATCGGCGAGCGATAGAAAACAAATGGATTTTCAAGAAGAAGACATACGCGGATGGTAATGTTACCATCTATAAAGCTCGGCTTGTCGCTAAGGGTTATCGACAAGTTCAAGGGATTGACTACGACGAGACATTCTCTCCCGTAGCAAAGCTGAAGTCCGTCCGAATCATGTTAGCAGTTGCCGCATACTATGATTATGAGATATGGCAGATGGACGTCAAAATGGCATTCCTTAACGGACATCTTAAGGAAGAGCTGTATATGATGCAGCCGGAAGGTTTTGTCGATCCTAAGAACGCTAACAAAGTATGCAAGCTCCAGCGATCCATTTATGGACTGGTGCAAGCATCTCGGAGTTGGAATATTCGTTTTGATGAGATGATCGAAGCGTTTGGGTTTATGCAGACTTATGGAGAAGCCTGCGTTTACAAGAAAGTGAGTGGGAGCTCTGTAGCATTTCTCATATTATATGTAGATGACATACTCTTGATGGAAAATAATATAGAACTTCTGGACAGCATTAAGGCCTACTTGAATAAGTGTTTTTCAATGAAGGACCTTGGAGAAGCTGCTTATATATTAGGCATCAAGATCTATAGAGATAGATCGAGACGCCTCATAGGTCTTTCACAAAGCACGTACCTTGATAAGATTTTGAAGAGGCTCAAAATGGATCAGTCCAAGAAGGGGTTCTTGCCAATGTTACAAGGTGTGAGATTGAGCTCGGCTCAGTCACCGACCACGGCAAAAGATAAAGAAGAGATGAGTGTCATCCCCTATGCTTTAGCCATAGGATCTATTATGTATGCCATGCTGTGTACCAGACCCGATGTAAACCTTGCCGTAAGTTTGGTAGCAAGATACCAAAGTAATCCCGGCAAAGAACACTGGACAGCGGTCAAGAACATCCTGAAGTACCTGAAAAGGACAAAGGACATGTTTCTCGTTTATGGAGGAGACGAAGAGCTCGTCGTAAAGGGTTACGTCGACGCTAGCTTCGACTCAGATCTGGATGACTCTAAGTCACAAACCGGATACGTGTATATGTTGAATGGTGGAGCAGTAAGCTGGTGCAGCTGCAAGCAGAGCGTCGTGGCGGGATCTACGTGTGAAGCGGAGTACATGGCAGCCTCGGAGGCAGCGCATGAAGCGATTTGGGTGAAGGAGTTCATCACCGACCTAGGAGTCATACCCAATGCGTCGGGGCCGATCAAACTCTTCTGTGACAACACTGGAGCTATTGCCCTTGCAAAGGAGCCCAGGTTTCTCAAGAAGACCAGGCACATCAAGCGTCGTTTCAACTCCATCCGTGAAAATGTTCAAGATGGAGACATAGAGATTTGCAAAGTACACACGGATCTGAATGTCGCAGATCCATTGACTAAACCTCTCTCGCGAGCAAAACATGATCAACACCGGAACTCTATGGGTGTTCGATTCATCACAATGTAACTAGATTGGTGACTCTAGTGCAAGTGGGAGACTGTTGGAAATATGCCCTAGAGGCAATAATAAAAGTATTATTATATTTCATTGTTCATGATAATTGTCTTTTGTTCATGCTATAAATGTATTATCCGGAAATCGTAATACACGTGTGAACACATAGACCACAATATGTCCCTAGTGAGCCTCTAGTTGACTAGCTCGTTGTGATTAACAGATAGTCATGGTTTCCTGACTATGGACATTGGATGTCGTTGATAACGGGATCACATCATTAGGAGAAAGATGTGATGGACAAGACCCAATCCTAAGCATAGCACAAAGATCGTGTAGTTCGTTTGCTAGAGCTTTGCCAATGTCAAGTATCTCTTCCTTCGACCATGAGATCGTGTAACTCCCGGATACCGTAGGAGTGCCTTGGGTGTATCAAACGTCACAACGTAACTGGGTGGCTATAAAGGTGCATTACAGGTATCTCCAAAAGTATCTATTGGGTTGACACGGATCGAGACTAGGATTTGTCACTCCGTATGACGGAGAGGTATCTCTGGGCCCACTCGGTAATGCATCATCATAATGAGCTCAAGGTGACCAAGGTGTTGGCCACGGGATCATGCATTACGGTACGAGTAAAGTGACTTGCCGGTAACGAGACTGAACAAGGTATTGGGATACCGACGATCGAGTCTCGGGCAAGTAACGTACCGATCGACAAAGGGAATTGTATACAGGGTTTGATCGAATCCTCGACATCGTGGTTCAACCGATGAAATCATCGAGGAACATGTGGGAGCCAACATGGGTATCCAGATCCCGCTGTTGGTTATTGCCCGAGAGTCATCTCGGTCATGTCTGCATGTCTCCCGAACCTGTAGGGTCTACACACTTAAGGTTCGGTGACACTAGGGTTATCAGGAAGACTAGTATGTGACTACCGAATGTTGTTCGGAGTCCCGGATGAGATCCCGGACGTCACGAGGAGTTCCAGAATGGTCCGGAGGTGAAGTTTTATATATGGGAAGTTGTCAAACGGACACCGGAAAGTTTCAGGGGCATACCGGTATTGTACCGGGGTCACCGGAAGGGTTCCGGAGGTCCACCGGGAGGGGCCACCCCTCCCGGGGGACCACATGGGCTGCATGGGGCAGGAGCCAGCCCCAAGTGGGCTGGGTGCACCCCCCCTCCTTGGGCCCTTGCGCCTAGGGTTTGGGGGGGGGAACCCTAGAGGGGGCGCCCCCTTGCTTGGGGGGCAAGCCCCCCTCCCCTTGGCCGCCGCCCCCCCTCTAGATTCCCATCTAGAGGGGCCGGCCCCCTTGCCCCTTTCCCCTATAAATAGAGGGGCGAGGGGAGGGCTGCAACACACACAATTGAAGGCGCAACCCCTCCCCTCCCCAACACCTCTCCTCCTCCGCGTGTGCTTGGCGAAGCCCTGCCTGAGAACTGTCACTCCACCATCATCACGCCGTCGTGCTGCCGTTGGAGCGATCTTCCTCAACCTCTCCTCCCCCTTGCTGGATCAAGAAGGAGGAGACGTCTCCCGTCCCGTACGTGTGTTGAACGCGGAGGTGCTATCCATTCAGCACTTGGACATCGGTGATCTGAATCACGTCGAGTACGACTCCATCATCACCATCCCCTTGCAAGCTTCCGCACGCGATCTACAAGTGGTATGTAGATGCAAACTCACTCCCTTGACTCGTTGCTTAGATGAACTCTTAGATGGATCTTGGTGAAACCGTAGGAAATTTTTTAATTTTCTACAACATTCCCCAACACTACAACCATATTTTCCTCTCTCATAATAATTACATGTATGATCATAGTGAAATTCAACAATATAGCCATCATACAAAGTTTTCTCTTCATGACCTTGATACGTCTCTGTCGTATCTACTTTTCCTAACGCTTTTGCTATTGTTTTGGACTCTGATTTGCATGATTTGAATGAAACTAACCCAGACTGGCGTTGTTTTCAGCAGAACTACCATGGAGTTGTCTTTTTGTGCAGAAATAGAAGTTCTCGGAATGGAACACAACTTTTTGGAGAATTATTTTACAATAAAAGAAAAATACTGGAGCCAAGAACCACTGGAGGGGCCCCTGGTTGAGCACAACCCACCAGGGCGCGCCACCCCCTCCAGGCGCACCTAGGTGGGTTGTGCCCACCCGATGGCCCCACAGACCTTAACTCTGATGCTATAAATCCTATTTTCAGAGAAAAAGTCAAGAAGGAAGAACTATCACGTTTCACGAGACGGAGCCGCTGCCGCCTCCTGTTCTTCATCGGGAGGCCAGATCTGGAGTCCGCTTGGGGCTCCAAAGAGGGTAATCTTTGATCTTCGTCATCACCAACCCTCCTTCATCGCCAATTCCATGATGCTCCCCACCAGGAGTGAGTAATTCCTTCGTACGCTCGCTAGTCGGTGAGGAGTTGGATGAGATTCATCATATGTAATCAAGTTAGTTTTGTTAGGGCTTGATCCCTAGTATCCACTATGTTCTGAGATTGATGTTGCTGTGACTTTGCTATGCTTAATGATTGTCACTAGGGCCCGAGTGCCATGAATTCAGATCTGAAACGTTTATGTTTTCTACATTATATCCAAGTTCTAGATCCGGTCTTGCAAGTATATGCACCTGCTGTGTGTTATGATCCATAAACCCCCGAGTGAAAATAGTCGGGATACTTTCCGGTGATGACCGTAGTTTGAGGAGTTCATGTATTCACTATGTGTTAATGCTTTGTTCCGGTTCTCTATTAAAAGGAGGCCTTAATATCCCTTAGTTTCCTCATGGACCCAGCTACCACGGGAGGGTAGGGCAAAAGATGTCATGCAAGTTCTTTTCATAAGAACATATGACTATTTACGCAATACATGCCTACATTATATTTATGAATTGGAGCTAGTTTTGTATTGGCCTAGGTTATGACTGTTATATGATGAATATCATCCAATGAATTCACCGATCCAATGCCTACGAGTTTTCCACATATTGTTCTTGCTAAGTTACTACTGTTGTTGCTACTGTTATGCTTGCTACAAAATCATTGCTATCACTGCAACTGTTACTGCCACTGTTACCATTGCTATCAAAATTATCATATTACTGTGCTATTGATCATCTTGTTGCAGATATTTAATCTCTAGGTGTGGCTGAATTCACAACTCAGCTGCTAATACAAATATTCTATGGCTCCCCTTGTGTCGAATCAATAAATTTGGGTTGAATACTCTACCCTCGAAAACTGTTGTTATCCCCTATACTTCTGGGTTATCAAGACTTTTCTGGCGCCGTTGCCGGGGAGCATAGCTATATTTGTTGAGTCACTTGGGATTTATATCTATTTATCACTATGAAGAATATGAAAGATACAAGAACCAAGATCATTCCCTTTAAAACGTGGGGAGGTAAGGAACTGCCATCTAGTTCTGCACTTGATTCACCTTCTGCTTTGAATAGACTTGCAACAGCACCACATGCTATTAATCCTGATACGTTGCAAGTTATTGATGATGCTACTTCTGCTATGAATGATGCTCATGATGATGCTAGTACCTTGTTTGATGATGATGTACCACTAAGTGAATTTCTTCATGAACAAATTGCTAGAGCTAAAGAGAATGAAATTATTGAAATTGATGAGATCACTGAAACTGAAAATCTTGAAACACCAGTTAGACCTAGCACTCACATATATGAATTGCCTAAGGTACCTGAAGGTTATGTTATGGATGAGGAGACAGCTAGAGACTTTCTTGCTTGCAATGATAGAGATGATCTCAAGAAATTATTATGTTGTGGAATTCTGCTGTAAACATACCTCCGAAGTTTGGACTCTAGTTTTTGTTTATGGACCATGTCAGGGTCCAGCCGTGATGAATTCTTGTAGTGGTTATACAATCTTGACATTAATTGTGATGATAACTGGCTTCTTTTGGGCGATTTCAATTTTATGCGGTCGCTTGAAAATCGTAATTTACCAGGTGGTAATGTCAATGATATATTCCTATTTAATGAAATCATTGGACACTTGGGTCTTGTTGAGCTGCCAATCAAAGGACGACAATTCACTTGGTCAAACATGCAAACTGAAACTCTACTTGAACAAATTGACTGGTTTTTCACTTTGGTTGTGTTGGGGATATGACTACCGAGTACAAACCGCCCAGGAGGGGCTGGATTATACTCACAAGGAGTCATCTGTATAGAAGCCCATGAATATGAAGACTATGGCGCTTTACCATAGAAGCTTAGAGGCCTAGAGCTCAATAGGCGGATTATGGCCCATGTATGTAAACTGCCTTATGATATGTAACTTGTATTGTAAGTTAGGGAAAGGAAGAAACCGAGCCGGACTCTTGTACGAGCCGGCCTCAGGATTCTGTAGACCAGCCGGGCGTCAACCTATGTATATAAAGGGACGACCCGGCGGCGGTTCAGGGACAAGAAACAACAACTCAAGAGATAGGTAAAGCGGATTCGCTCCCTGCTCATTGAGATCAATCAATCCCACAACAACTGGATCGTAGGCTTTTACCTTCACTGCAAGGGGCGAAACCAGTATAAACTCCCCGTGTCCTTTGTTCCAGTTTAACCCCTTCAAGCTAATCTTGTTGCGATGGCTCCACAACTAAGTCCTTTCGCTAGGACATCTGACGTGATAATTCCACGACAGTTGGCGCCCACCGTGGGGCTATCGCATGATGGTTTCGAGTTCTTGAAGGGTAGCTTCGAGGGACTCAAGGGATATGCGGTTGGCTGGATGACCAAGAGTCGTCACGGCAAGCTCTACATCAACACACAGGTTGGCGCCCCGATGCCGGATCCATTGAGTACGGGTACCGGGTCCCCTTCGGAGGAATTCACGTCTTCATCGGCAAGATCGGCGAACCGGGCCCTGAGCCGGACATCTGCACCGACCTCGTCGAGACGGCTCAACATGCAAGCCCTGCCTGGGTTCAGCCTTCCATGAAGCGGGCGTTTGTAGGATTCATCCATGATATCGAATCTGAACCGGTATCTGATGGTGAGATGGCTATCTACTCCGACGGCGGATCATCTACCGGAGAGACTGAGTCGTTGTATCAAGTGCAGGACGGCCGGTTTGGGGGTTATTTCGATGGCGATAGTATTCCGGACCTCCTTGAACCGCCAAACTGGGTTGCGATCTTCATGGCTGGTACGCAGCCCAACTTACAATCTTCAACTGCAACCGCTATGGTTTCCGGATCGGCAGCCAGGGCAGGAGGCCCCGCACGCCAACGGGCTCAAGTTCTGTCCGGTTCGTTGGATGCCTGGACGATGTTGCTGACTACAGCAGTTACCCCAGTGACTCAAGATCACCATAATGCAGAGGTCACAAAGCTGCAGGATCAGATAACTCAGGCCAAGGAGGATTTGGTAACTGAGGAAACCAGGATGGATGAGGAACGAGCCGCTTTAGATGCCCAGTCACAGAGGATTCAGGCCGAGAATTACCGACCCTGCTAGATCAAAACGCTTCGAATGACGTATTGAGGAGGAGGCATCAGTCTCGCCTGCCGCCGGATTACAATGCGATGAATCTCTTCAATATGCCAGGAGCAGGGACCAGCAATCCGGCAGCGGTCAACCGGACTACAGCGCCTAGGACCGAAGCGCCGGATCAACCACGGGTGATGGGCCCACCTCGACGAACAGATAATCTGCCGCAGTACATGACACCCCCGCCGCAGTACATGACACCCCCACTGTGGAATATCGCTCATCTTCGCCTTACTACACCTGAGCCATAGGCTCCCATTATGTGCATATTTTGACAATGTATATATTATGATCAATATAATAAACTGGCATCCTTGCTACAAGCAGGGCCTCTGCCGTTCTTCCAATATTTCTTGGTTACAAGGGGGCTTCTGCTTATAAAGCGACGTCCTATTTGTTCATTAATCCGGCTATCATGCCACAACAAAGCTTGGGAGCTTCACACCGAAGGGGCCAAAGAGAGTTTTGTTGCTAAGCACAACTTAAACATAGGCACCCATTGAGCATAGCTCACAAAGTTACTTGGGGGCTCTTTGTGCAAAGCAACAAAGAGTTTGCAAGGACCCTTGTAATAGGCTATCAAGCCACGGCTTGGAAGCCTGGTGTATTCACCTAAAACCCCGGTTCACCTGCCTTCATCAAGTAAGCCACTCCTGTCCAGGTAATCCTGGTATAACCCGCCGAACGTTTGACAAGTCAATCTTATACAGACCCTGAACTTGTCAAAGTTAAAATGATGATTGGTTAATTGGAGGCCCATCTTAAATGGCTTTGTCAAATGGTTTAAGTCAGCGGCCTGGCAGCGCATGAAAAGCCTCGAATTTGGGCCTGGCAGCCCTTGAAAAGCCTCGACTACAAATTTTTATTTGATTTTGTTTTGCAAAGTTTTCTCTCCTTTGATAAAGTTTTGAGTTAAACCGGCGTCTATTGACCCGGCCTGACTATAAGTCATTACATCAACCTGATGTTTCTTAACCCGGCGTAGCTTTCAACTATCAGCTGTTAGCACATAATCAATTATGAACCAGCGTTTCTTAGCCTGGTCTGACATTGACTATAAGTCACCAGGATGATCATCCGGTGTTTATCATAACCCGGCATGGCTTATTATGCACCAGCACAACATGGTGGTAGTTATCAACACTCAAGATTTGGGTTATCACCCTTACTACGCAAGTTGGTAAACCAACGATGTGATTCAATATCACAGGTATGATATATTTCATATTTCATTGCATTACAGCCTTGGTTATAAAAACTCTGGTTCTGTATTGGGTATCATAACCTGTCCGGCGGTAAACCGCCAGGGCACATTGAAGTTTATCAAATGCAGAAGGCAGGATTTTATGAAAGTACTAATGCACATGAGCAAGCATAGCAACAATCATGACGGATTACACAGTGTCATGTAGCAGTGCATGATGGAAGAAGATCAAAGTATTTCAACTAGCCTATTACAAGGCGCTTTGATGCCCAAAAGAATAATTGTTTGTTGCCTAGAACGCAATCTGCGGAAATAAAGCCGGCTGCCGGATTATGATTCGTCACCAGGTTGACATGAAGTTGATGGATCATCTCACATCGGTTCAACCTCCTCCTCTGCACCCAATGGCTAGAAGTCAATGGTGGCCCAATCAATCCCAGTTAAAGCTTGGAAGACAACTTCATTGCTTATAAGATTGGATGGTTCAATGTCAGGGGCATAAGTGTGCTTACGGATTGGCGGGATAGGATTCTGCACTTCATTCACAGATGCCTCAATTCACTTGTTGTCCACATCATAGTTGGACCGGTAGACGGACAAGTCAACTTCGTCCGCCAATTTGCTGGCAAGCAGGCGCATCTCCTTTGTCAAGGCTTTGAGAGCTTCATTGCCAAATTCTGACCCGTCTTCTTGTTGGCTAGGATAGCCATCTCCAATGTCTACCAGGTCAAGATCAGCTATCCAAGCCTTGGCCCGAGTCAGTGCAGATAAAGGGCCAGCCCTTGTAGCAGATCTCTTCATCTCTTCTAGCTGAGCAGGAGTCATAGATAACTTGGCCAACGTATCCTTGATTAAAGTTGGCGGCGGTTTGTTGTATGAGGCTGCGCAGATGACTTGTTGAGCGCCGGTATACAGTTGTTCTATCAAGGTATAGGCTGCTTTCAACTTCTTGCGCATATCCGAGCCCAGATGAGCAACACGACTACCTACAATGGTTTAAGAACATGCTGTTAAACCGGCAGCTTCAATGATGTTTAAGCAAGGACTCTTGAAAAAAGTACTTACCAAAGATGGCAAAAGTCATAGCGTTGATTTGTCTCTTTAAGCCAGTCAGCTCTTCCGCCACCAGTTTCAATGCCGCTTCAGCATCCTCCGCCTGTTTCAGCAAAGCGGCTTTTTCAGTCTCCCAGCCTGCCCGATCGTTTTTGAAGCCATCTTTCAGTTGTTCCATGGCTGTTAAAGCACCTTGCAGTTCATCCTTCACCTTGGCTGTTTTGGCTTGCTGGGACTTGATGTTTTCTTGGAGATCGGCGATTTGAGAATTTTTGCTGGCTAACTCAGCCTGCAAAAGACAAATAGTAAAATGATAATATTTTTTCAAAGTCCCAAGTGCATAACAAGTTATACACTTGGCACTTGGGGGCTAATGCAGATTGCTTCTTCGTCACTGTTATTTGATGTCCCAAGGCTCAATACAAGTATTCATGTTGGCACTTGGGGGCTAATGCCTAATTGATCTGGTCAAACGGATGTGAAGGAATTCAACAAAGCTAAGCTTTACAAACAGAAAAGTGCCGGTTCATCTTGAAGAGATAAACCGACCCTTGGGGGCTACACTGGAGTTGATATAAAGCAAATGGGAAGAACTCTATAAAATGTTTGAACATAAGTTACCTCATAGCGCTCCTTCATCAAGTTGACTAAACCGGCTTCATAATCACGACTTGTATACATGCGGTTTAGAAATCCAGAATGGAGCTCCTGAGCATTGAGGTTAACATAGCTGGATAAATCTGTTTTCCACTTGCCTTTGCCCATAGAAGCAAATTCTTCCTTGGCACTATGCTTGGATAAGGCGACCGGGTTGCCAGGAATAGTATGACCAGTACGAGTAATAACAACATCATCATCACCACCTTTGGCTGGGCTTGGCAGATTGTCAGTATTCCTGGCTGGGCTTGGCAGATCCTCTTCATCCTTGGCTGGGCTTGGTGGATCAGCAGGCTGGTTCATGACATTTCTCTCGTCCGGTTCAGCAAAAGTATTTTGAACCGGAGGTACTGGATCTTCTTGGACAACATTGGCATTCGGATCGTGAGGTTTAGATGTTTTCTTCGGTTCAGGGATCTGATTATCATTAGTTGGAATAGTCAGCTTAGCTTTCTTGCTAAGTCTGGCTTTGGCACTGAAAATAATAAAAGTACATAGATTAGTACAGTAAACCGGAGCAACATATAAAAGTAAGTCTATTATGCTTACCCAGGAACGGTCTTGAGTGGAGGCATCTGTGTGGTTGATGAATTGCCAGAGGATGAATTGGAAGTTCCCTGATAATTTGAATCAGACAGATTAAGAGGGTATCGGAATTAACCTGCCAAGGG
This sequence comes from Triticum timopheevii, assembly GCA_963921465.1. NCBI lineage: Eukaryota > Viridiplantae > Streptophyta > Magnoliopsida > Poales > Poaceae > Triticum > Triticum timopheevii. Next base: position 561,424,893 of record OY997268.1, on the reverse strand, counting down.
ATAAGATGTATTAGAAGTACAAGGGACCTCTGGACGGCGTTTTCGAACTGGGGTGTCTGGTAAACCGGAGGAAGTAACTTGTTGGCCACTATGCCGGGTTGTGCGACGAGCTTCATGTTGCTGTGTCTTCAAAGAAAAGTGTGGATCCAAATGAGCAAGAGGATGTGAATGTTTTACTTTCCGGACTGCGCGGCGAAGTTTTTGTATTGGCACATGATCTGAATCGGAGGAAAGGGAGATTACCTCTACGTGGTCAGTGCGGCTGGCTTCCGCATCATCCTAATAATGATCATTGTCAATAAGATGCATGAAAAATGAACCAAGGGAGTCAAGTTCTACCTCTGGTTCTGAGTCATCAACATCTTCGGGCGGATCAGAGGACTCGACGGTTTTCTTCTTTGCTGGCCTCTTTGTGACCTTGGTCTTGTTACAAGGTGCTCTCACTGGTTTGTCTTGTGGTTTTGCCGGGTTGGCTTGAGTTTTTCTCTTCCGGAATGGATCTTTGTCCTGCAAGGATAAACAGAAGGCTATCAGAAAGTCTTAAAAGGGGGATGGATTAAAGCAGAAAGATAAATTCTTACAGCTAGCGGTTTGTTGGAGGCATAAAAGGGACGCAGCCTAGTCTTGCTGCACTCAGATATCGGTTCATCTAACATCTTTTTCACAGCCTCAGTAATCTCGTCATCAGTCAGCTATATATCAGTGTGCCGTTGAGGATCTTTGACATCCCCAGAATATTCATACATTAATCCGGTGCGATGGCTTAAGGGCAAGATACTCCATGAAACCCAGCAACAGACAAGGTCAATACCAGTTAAACCATTTGCCATAAGAGCCTGGAGCTTAGAAAGCTGTGGTGCATATGTTGATCGTTCTCTGGCAGTAAGCCATTGAGGCAGTGGATGTTCATTGCTGAGCCGGTGAGCACGATAACCCGGCAGAGGATTTTCATCATCAGGAGCAGTGTTCCGGCAGTAGAACCACGTCTGATTCCAATCCTTGGGGTGGCTGTGATGTTTGGCATGAGGAAAATTGACTTCTTTCCTTTTTTGAATCGACACCCCGCCAAGTTCAGTATTGGGGCCGTCGATAAATTCAGTACGGCGGTTCAAGTGGAAGAAGTCTCTGAAAAATTCAACAGTCGGTTCTTCTTGTAGATAAACTTCATAGAACACTTGGAAATTGCAAATGTTGGACAGAGAGTTCGGTCCAATGTCTTGAGGGTGGAGTTGTAAGTTGGCAAGTACATCACGGAAATTTTTTGACTGGGAGGGTTAAACCCTCGGTCCAGATGCTGCATAAACACAACTACTTCTCCATCTTGAGGTTCAGGAGGATTTTCAGTACCAGGTACTCTAGAATGGATGATCTCTTTCTTTGCTAAAGCGCTAGTCACAACATACCCAGTAAGTTGCTCTTCTATAATCCGGGAGGGAACCCAATTGCAAGAGGAGAACTGTTTAGCCATTTTTTATGACAAGCTGTAAAAGAAGTTCAAATGCCGGTTCACGGTTCAAGATTGATATGTATAAACCGGTGTCAAACCGGGGGATTCAATAAGAGCATGTGTGCACGTTAAACCGAATACTGATGTTTAGGTAAAGCTGGCGGTTTACGTGAGGGCTAATGGTACCTGGCGGATTATCATTTTCTAAAGGTTAAACCGCCTACAGTGGTATGGAAGAAAACATATCTGAAAGTTGCTAAGTGCTACGCAAACATGTTTCACAAGCTAAGGTTATCATTATGGATCTAGCGCACTTCAGGAAAAGGAAAAATATCAAAGATCTAAAATGGAAATAGCAGCATAGCAAAGATTCAGATGGGATCTGTTCATGAAAGAGGGGTTACTATGGCAAGGCAAAAAAAACTATAGCTTCGGTCGCAAAGGGAAGATGTCAAGTTTGTCTAGATTCGGTGAGACAGTAAGGGAAAGCAAATGATCAACGATGAACACTGATGAAACACCGTCTAAGGTATGAAACCCTAATGCAAATCTAGGGTTGAAGAAGGAAGGCTTACCGGCTTCACAGGAGCGGCGGAGAAGTGCTACAGTTCTCTGGTACGATCAGGTTGATGCAGTGGCCAGTGGCGATGCAGATCTTGAAAGTCGAGGGCGGCGGCGGAGCTGTAGGGCTCGTGAGTCACGAGGAGGAAGAAGAAGCACGGAAGGGGAAAGAAAAGGACCTTCCGGTCCTATTTATAAGGCAAATGGATAAGCAGGCAAGTGCGGGAATCAGGAGCCCGAAACGGAGAATGGGGCACAACTGTCGCCTCAGTCTTTGGAGATCAATTAATAAAATGGAAATCTTTATGAGTTTTTTACGCAGATGACGTCACGGCGGTTTACGGCGATTTCAGAAAATGACATCATGGCGGTTTACAAGGTCAACACGAAGATGTTCAAATCATAATTTCTCTAAGTCGAAGATTGACATGAAGAAGTTCAAACCAATCTAGGGCCTAATGTTGGGGATATGACTAATGAGTACAAACCGCCTAGGAGGGGCCAGATTATACTCACAAGCAGTCATGTGTATAGAAGCCCATGAAGATGAAGACTATGGCGCTTTACCATAGAAGCTTAGAGGCCTAGAGCCCAATAGGCGGATTATGGCCCATGTATGTAAACCGCCTTATGATATGTAACTTGTATTGTAAGTTAGGGAAAGTAAGAAACCGAGCCAGACTCTTGTACGAGCCGACCTCGGGATTCTGTAGACCAGCAGGGAATCAACCTATGTATATAAAGGGACGACCCGGCGGCGGTTCAGGGATAAGAAACAACAGCTCGAGAGATAGGTAAAGCGTATTCGCTCCCTGCTCATCGAGATCAATCAATCCGACAACAACTGGATCGCAGGCTTTTACCTTCACTTCAAGGAGCCGAACCAGTATAAACTCCCCATGTCCTTTGTTCCAGTTTAATCCCTTCAAGCTAATCTCGTTGCGATGGATCCACGACTAAGTCCTTTCGCTAGGACATCTGACGTGATAATTCCATGACAGGTTGCATGGACTTCGGAACATCCCAATACATTAGTTTTGCCTCTTGCACGCTCTACCTCTGATCATGTGCCTTGTGTGGTCACGATTGACACTGCCATTCCTAAGGCTAAGGTCTTTCGCTTTGAAAATTATTGTATTGATTTACCTGGATTTAAGGATTGTGTTGCTCAGGTTTGGAGCAGGTTGGTGGGTAGATTCTCTGCTGCTTTAACTATATATTCTAAATTCAAAGCTCTCAGGTATGCCCTCAAGAAATGGCATTTAAAACTGTCCACAATTAAGGCGCTCATTTCTGATTGCAACAAAGTCATTCTTTACTTTGATGGGCTGGAGGAGATTAGACCTTTGAGTTGGCAAGAATTCAATTTTAGGCGAATAGGAAAATTGCATCTGGAGGATATTTTGCACTGGCAGTTTGTATATTGGAAGCAACGTTGTACAATCAGAAGTATTAATATTAGTGAGGAAAATTCTAAAAAATTTCATGCCATGGCCACTAAAAGGTTCCGGAGGAATACAATTTCTTCAATCAAGAATTCGGCAGGTGAGGTGGTCTCTGATCATCAATAGTTGGCTAGCATGTTTTGGTCGTATTTCAACCAACGTATGGGCCAAGCAAAAGGAATTCAAATGGGATTTGATCTGGACACTTTAATTGAGAGAGTCGATGGTTTGGAGGATTTATCCCAGCCGTTCACGGATTCTGAGGTTGAGTCTGTAATCAAGAACATGCCAACTGATCGTGCACCTGGTACCGATGGCTTTACTGGTCTATTCTTAAAGAAGTGTGGCTAATCCTCAAGGAGGATTTTATGCAGCTTGTCAAGGAGTTTTATGATGGGAGGTGCAATTTGGAATGTCTTAATACTTCCTTAATTACTCTTATCCCCAAGAAGTTAAGCCCTGAAGTGGTTGGCGATTTTCGGCCCATCTCATTGACCAATACTTGCTTGAAGTTTTTAACTAAACTGCTGGCTAATCGTCTTCAGAAAGTGATCCTAAGATGTATCCATCGTAATCAATATGGTTTTATTTGTTGTCGATCTATTCAAGATTGTCTGGCTTGGTGTTTCGAATACATTCATCAATGTAAAGCTTCAAAGCGTCCCATCATCCTCCTCAAGCTTGATTTTACGAAGGCATTCGATACAATTGAGCATGAAGCTATTCTCAGAATATTGCAATGCAAGGGTTTTGATAATCATTGGACTGGCTGGATTAATAGCATCTTGTCCATGGGATCCTCTTCTGTGCTCTTAAACGGGGTGCCTGGCAATCACTTTGTCTGCAGATCGAGCGTTCGTCAAGGGGATCCGTTATCTCCGTTATTATTTGTGATTGCAGTTGATTTGATCAAGTCAGTGGTCAATGAGATGTGCTCTAAGAACACTCTTTAATTACCAATCCCAACCAGCTCTAATGATTACCCGATTGTCCAATATGCGGATTATACCATCATTGTCCTACCTGCGATAGATGATCAACTCATCACCTTCAAAGAGATGCTTGACACCTTTGCGGTTTCAACTGGATTGCGTGTCAACTTCAGTAAATCCTTCCTTATTCCAATCAATATGAGTGATGAGGAGGGTGCTAGGGTTGCCAGTTTGCTCGGATGTGATGTTGGCTCCATGCCGTTCACATATCTAGGGTTACCCATGGGAACTTCTGGACCTATGATCTATGACCTAATGCCTCTGGTAAATCGCATTGAGCGTCGTATATCTGCTTCCTCATGCCTACTGAATCAAGGGAGCCGTCTACAACTGCTTCAGTCAGTGTTGTGTTCCATGCCAATTTATTTTTGGTGTACACTCTCTCTTCCCAAGGGCATTTTGTAGCAGATTGAGCGAATCATGCGATAATGTCTATGGAGAGGAAACACGGATAACCCGCGCCAATCATTGGCTGCTTGGGATTTGGTCTGTCGGCCTAAGAAGTTCCGTTGTCTGGGTGTTCTTAATTTGGGAATTCAAAATGAGGCTTTGTTGCTCAAGCATCTCTTCAAGTTTTTTAACCGGGTGGATGTGCCTTGTGTCACTTTAATATGGGATACTTATTATGCTTCCTCACTGCCGCAAGTCACTCAGAGCTGTGGCTCCATTTGGTGGCGTGATGTCATGCATTTATATAACAACTTTTGCAAGTTATCTGTCCACAAGTGCATGCAGGAATCACGGTGGTTTTTTGGCTTGATCGATGGCAGCTGGGCAATAATATTGTCCTAATGCACGAGCAGTTCCCATGGCTTCATGCATTTGTGATTGATGACACGATCACAGTCAAAGACTTTTTGGAGCAGCCTGATGCCTCTGATCACTTCCATCTGCCTCTGTCACAGGAGGCTTATATTGAGTTCACCCAACTCCAGTCTTTGCTTTCATTGATCAATCTGGATGAGGAAAGAAAAGGCATTTGGAAATGGCCATCTAAATCTGGGGATTTTAAGTCAAAGATTTACTATGTGTCGGGGATATGCCCCGCGGTATAACCCGGCCGGAGTTATAACCCGACTGGGGGATCGGTAAACCGGCAGGAGTTAAGTCAGATGATAACCCAGCAGGAGTTAAGTCAGATGATAACCCTGTAGGAGTTAAGTTAGATGATAACCCGACAGGAATTAAGTAAGATGATAACCCGACAGGTGTTAAGTCAATCATAAACCGGCAGAGAATCATAAACCGACAGACAATCATAAACCGGCAGACAATCATAAACCAGTAGGCAATCATAAACCGGCACCAGTCATAACCTGGCAGACAGTGATAACTCGGTTGCCAGGGGTTATGAAGCCCGAGACGTTATGAAGCCCAGGATGATAAGAAGCCCATAAAGAGAAGTCAGAATAGTTTAAGTCTTAATCCGAGTTGGACTCTACATGTAACCCGCCCCTTCAACATATATAAGGAGGGGCAGGGCACCCCAAGAGGGGAGAGGAATAATCTTAGGGGTTAGACATAACTGGGAGATCCAGATATAACTGGGATATCCGGTTTATGGCGACTCCCTCGTGCTGATGATGATACCAAGCCACAAACAACATGTAGGGTTGTTACCGGATGATGTTTCCCGGGGCCCGAAGCTGTCTAAATCTTTGTCCTGTGTTGCGTTTCCTTGATTCCGCTCAACCCCTCTCAAGCTACCACATAGATGCATTGGCCTCACGACTAAGTCCTCACACTAGGACATGTACCGTGACGATTCCACGACAGTTGGCGCCCACCGTGGGGCCTGTGCACGGTGGTGTTGAGTTCTTGAAGGGAGCTCTTAAAGGAATAAAGAAGTTCCCATATTCTGGATGAAGAAGTTTGTAAAGCTCTGGCACGGAATGGTAACACATGATAATCCGGTTCAGAAAGATCTTGAGCAGAGCCGTAACCAGGGTTAGTGCAATTTGCTAGTCAGTTTTGGATTTGATAGTACAATATGGAGTTCAAAATAAATCGCCGCTGCTCGTTTGAACAAGCGGACCAATCACAAGTTGCCAAGAACGTTGTTCTCTGTCGTTGTTTGTTTTTCCCGGCGCGTCGAGTCCGGATACATAACTCACCGAAGCCAGCATGGATAGTCCCTATTTCGTTAAAGTGCAGGTTGACCGAGTCAGATGATGTCGGAATAAATGACCATGGGTAGCCTAACCGACTCCCTTTGGCCCTCAGAAAAAACAATGGGCCGATAGAGCCTTGAAGCGCCCAAGACACGGGGCCGCCTTCTTCCGGCCGGCTATCACCTAGGCCGACTAGTGGAAGGCGGCCCAGACGTAAACAATCTTTAAGGGACGCCACAACAAGGCCGACTCCAAGAAATCCGGCCCATGAAGGACCGGCTCCAAGAAATCCGGCCCATGAAGGACCGGCTCCAAGAAAGCCGGCCCATGGCAGGTGACCATGGGCCGCACCCTATAGTCAACCCCCCATAACAGTGACGAGACGGGGCGTGGATACAGTGGACCCTGCCACCCCCGAATCTCGGAACAAGCATGGCTACAGTACGCCGCACAGGGCGGACATCTCCTGTCCGGCGAGGCACTGTTGCCATGCGAATCATGACGCCATCCACGACGGGCACTGGTACGGCCTAGATGCGGCGGGCCCCTTCGGTCAGAGAGACATCCGAAGGCGGCCTGGCCTCCCCTAGCCGGACTAAGGCCAGGCCGGCTTCCTGCAGCCGGCTTGCTCCCCTCCCTGGGGCGCGTGCACGATTAAGCAGACAAGACGAGGTAAGGCTACAGTGAGCGCCCGCAAGGCGGCGGCACTGTAGCCATGCTTACCTCGACAAAACCCTCGTCATCAGAAGCGTGGCGACACTAACCAGCCCCCGAAAAGACTCCCCAAGCGGTGGGGCCGGCCTGCCGACCAATGGGCCGGCAGCCGGCGGGACTCACCGGTCGGCGGGCCCGAGAAGCCGGCGGATGTAGACGCTGACGGCCTGGGCCCACGCCCAGGCCGGATTACCATTGTACCCCCGGGGGGTAGGCCTATATAAACCCCCCAGAACACCCATGCAAAGGGTTGATCGGAGAGAGTTTTAGACACTACCATAGGGAGAGAAGAGAGCTAGCCTTGCCCTTCTTCCTCCTCCCACCGAACAACTCAAGGAGCCTCTTGTAGCCTCGTATCGATCTAGTGATCATGCGAAGACCCCGCAAAGCAGGAGTAGGGGTATTATATCCATGGAGAGCCCCCAACCTGGGTAAGATCCGCCGGCGTGCATGTCTTCGCCTTATCCCGTTTCCAGGCACCGGTGATGTCTTACTGGCTCCCACAATGATAAGCCATCCGTTGGCATATGTCGCACCTACCACCCGACATTTGGCGCCCACCATGGGGCCAGGTGCACCGTTGTTCGGAGACCTGCTCTGGATGGGAACCCTCTTCCTCCCCAGTGAGCGTAGCCAGCCTGGCACGCCCGATGGCGCCTGCAGAGCGTCGACGACGCCTGCGCAGCGAGCTGCCTCGCCGATCTTCTTGGCGAGACTCGCATCTCCGACAAGCCCGCATCCGACGCGGGCACAGGCTGCCCCGAGAGCCGCCTTGTCAGCCTCCTCGACCAACTCCACGTCTCCGGCGAGCCTACCGTGGACTTGGAGTCGGTCGGCTCCACCGACCCGATGCTTGTCGATTCTGACATGGCGTCGCTCAACGCCTTCCCCTCCGACGTGATCGTCTTCGACGACCCTCTCCCTCGAGCCGACAGTGGTGGCAGCACCGTCACTGCAGTGCTAGTCATCAGCCACGGCGTCGCCTCCAATGAGAACGCCCACGATGCCCTGCAGGCCGCATTGCACGACCTGTCTGCTCCCATCCCGGCGGACGCTAACGCTGAGCGCTGGAGGCACGCCGCCTTGCCCTCCTTGCGGAGGGCCAAAATTTAGCCACCATGAGACGCCTCACGGAAGCCCACCAGCGCGAAGTCGACCGCGCCGCCTTCGGCACGCCGCCTCCAGAAGGGCCAAGCCGAGTCGGCGTCGTCAAGAAACGCGGCGCGGTCATCGCCAGCATGCTGGGAGCGGACCGCCCAGTCTACGCCACGCCCCTCGAGAATCTGCGCGCCTCCGAGTCGATCGTTGACGAGCTAAATGGACTGGGCCTGACGAGCTCCCCTACATGACCAGACGCATCCAGCAGTTGATCGACGCGGCCGCAGCACGGCATGAAGCTGGCGTCCGAGCTGGAAGCTCCCCTCGCCGAGAGCACAGCGCGACGTTGCGTATGCTGAGTGCGGGTGGCGCCCGTACCAGACAAGAGAAGGAGCCGGCTGCTAGCCACAGTCGGACTCGCATTACCATCGAGCGCGACGCAGAAGGCCGCCCCCGAGGAGTGGAACGACGAGGCGACCTGCCTCCTCCTCCGCCTCACGGGGAAAGATATCCCACCCCGCCGCCTGTCGAGCATCCGACTCTCAGCAGCCGACTTGGTCGCCGCAAAGGAGTCAGCAAGAATGATGCCCGCCATCGGATCGACCGTCTAGCGTGATCCCTGGCCTTGGAAGAAGAAGATGATGTCGGCCCGCCTTGTTTCGGGCCCCACATCCGCGACGAGCCCTTTCCCAAAGGGTTCTCGCTCCCAAGAGACACGCCCAAGTACAACGGCTCCGTAAAGCCAGAAGACTGGTTGATCGACTACTCCACCGCAGTTCGCATAGCGAATGGCAATCAACGTGTTGCCGTGAAACATGTTCCCCTGATGCTCCAAGACACGGCACGCACCTGGCTCAACAGCCTCAAGCCTTATAGAATCAACAGCTGGCTAGACTTCACTGAAACCTTCATACGCAACTTCACCAGCACCTACAAGCGGGCTCCCAAGCCCCGACATCTCTCCTTGTGCGTACAAGGGCCCAGCGAATCAACCCACGACTACCTCACGCGTTGGGCCGAGCTCCGCAACTCCCGCGAAGGGGTGCACGAGGTCCAGGCCATAGAGTACTTCACCGCTGGGTGCCACGAGGGCACTCTCCTCAAGCACCGACTCCTCTGCGACGAGCCGACAACCCTTGATGAGCTACTGATCATCGTGGACAAGTATGCCACGGCCGACTCCTCAATGAAGACCGAGCTCCGGGTAGACGCCTCCGGAAAAGTGCTGACACCGGCTCCCAAGATGCCGGCTAGAGAATCAAGCCGGCGCCCATTTCAAAACGACCACAAGCGCAAGGCCCCTATGCCGCCTTCCACTAGCCGGTAGGTGGCCACGATCGAAGAAGAGCAGCCCGAGGGATGGCCGGCTCCGAAGAAGCAGAAGGGTGGTAGGTCGGCTTGGCAGCTGGCTTTCTCCTACGAGCAAACCCTCGACGCCCCCTGCAAGTTCCACAGCGGCGAAGCCGTCCAACCATACAACACGGAAGTGTCATTGGCTCACCCGAATCTCCAAGGGCGAGGGGCTGTTGCCGCCTCCGCCTGCCCCGCAGCAGCCGGCCGCTCGGCCTGCAGTCGGAGCTGTCCAAGATGAGTTCCCTAATGAGCAAGCCGCCTACGTCGTGTTCACCAGCCAGACAGAAGATTGGTGCAGCCGGCGCTGACAGCAGCAAGAAGTCAACGCGGTCGCCTCCAGTAACCCTGAGTTCATGCATTGGTCAAAGAAGCCCATCAGCTGGAGCCGGGACGACCACCCAGAGGTGATGCCGTCTCCTGGCTCCTATGCCCTGGTTTTGGATGCCACCCTGGCGACGGAGAGGCGTGCCGCCCGATTCTCCCGCGTGCTAATAGACGGCGAGAGCAGTATCAACATACTGTACCGAGATACAATGGAGAAGCTCAACATCAAGCCGAAGCAACTCATGCCAAGCCGGAGTGTGTTCCACGGCATCGTACCCGGCCTGCCTGCTCACCAATCGGCAAGATCAAGATGGATGTCCTCTTTGGGGACAAGGATCATTTCCACCGAGAGGCAATATGGTTCGAGGTAGTGGATTTGGAGAGCCCGTACCATGCATTGCTTGGCCGACCAGCGTTGGCCAAGTTTATGGCTGTGCCCCACTACGCCTACCTCAAGATGAAGATGCCGAGTTCCAAGGGCATTATCACCATAGCCGGAGACTATAAGAACTCTTCTAAGTGTGCAACAGCCAGCAGTCGGCTGGCCGAGTCCCTCATGATCGCCAAAGAGAAGAAGATGCTGGATCGAATTGTGACCTTGGCTGGCAAGCAGCCGGCCTTGTCCCCTGACCCCAAAGAATGTGAAGCTCAAGGTTCTTTCCAGCCGGCCAAGGAGAAAAAGAAGATACCTCTGGACCCGGAGCACCCGGAGAGGCACGCTGTCATAGGCACATGCCTTGACATCAAATAGGAAGGCGAGCTCGTCGATTTCCTCCGTGAGAATCGGGACGTCTTTGCATGGTCCCCCAAAGACATGCCGGGTGTCCCGACGGATTTCGTCGAGCACAAGCTACACGTCCGATCTGATGCAAAGCCGGTCAGGCAGCCCTTGCGCCGCGTGTCGGAAGAGAAGAGAAGAGTAGTCGGAGAAGAAATAGCCCGGCTTCTGGCAACCAGCTTAATTATGGAAGTGTTCTTTTCAGAATGGCTTGCCAACCCGGTCCTCATGTTGAAGAAGAACAAGTAGTGGCGCATGTGCATCGACTACACCAGCCTCAACAAAGCCTGCCCTAAAGATCCATTCGCCCTTCCAAGGATCGACCAAGTGATAGACTCCAAAGCCGGATGCGAGCTATTGAGTTTCTTGGATGCTTATTCAGGCTACCACCAGATAAAGTTGAACCCGGCTGATCGCTTGAAGACCGCCTTCATCACCCCATTCGGAGCTTTCTGTTACCTGACTATGACATTCGGCTTGAGAAATGCCGGTGCCACCTTTCAGCGTTGCATGCAGAAATGCCTCCTCAAGCAACTCGGCAGAAATGCCCATGTCTACGTAGATGATGTCGTGGTGAAGACGGAGAAGCATGGCACCCTGCTGGAAGACATCCAGGAGACCTTTGAGAATTTGCACCGGTTTCAGATCAAGCTCAACCCGGAGAACTGCGTGTTCGGGGAACCAGCCGACCAGCTTCTAGGCTTCCTGGTCTCCGAACGCGGCATCGAGTGCAACCCAGTGAAGATCAAGGCTATAGAGAGAATGAAGGTCCCTACCAAGCTGCAAGACGTCCAAAAATTCACTGGATGCTTGGCGTCTTTGAACCGCTTCAGGAGCCGGCTCGGAGAGAAGGCTCTCCCCCTCTATCGACTCATGAAGAAGTCCACTCACTTTTAGTGGAATGACCAGGCGGAACAAGCTTTCCACGAGCCGAAGAAGATGTTGTCCACACCACCTATCTTGGCGGCCCCAACTGAGAAGGAGCCCATGCTCCTCTACATCGCTGCTACCAGCCGGGTGGTCAGCACGGTCATTGTAGTCCAGCGTCCCAAAGAAGGCCGAGCTCAGCTAGTCTAGAGGCCGGTATATTATTTGAGCGAAGTACTGTCCACCTCAAAATAGAACTACCCGCACTATCAAAAAATGTGCTATGGTGTGTACTTCGCCTCCAAGAAACTCAAGCCCTACTTTCAAGAACATCCCATCACGGTCGTATGCACTGCCCCACTTGCCGAGATCATAGGCAGCCGGGATGCATCCGGCTGAGTGGCGAAATGGGCCATCGCGCTGGCTCCTTACACATTCTACTATCAGCCCCGCACCGCCATCAAGTCCCATTCATTGGCCGACTTCCTCGTCGACTGGGCCGAGACCCAGTACCTGCCACCGGCCCCCGACTCCACTCATTAGCGGATGCACTTTGATGGATCCAAGATGCGCACCGTCTTGGGAGCCGGCATCGTCCTCACCTCTCCCAAGGGCGACAAGCTCAGATACACACTGCAAATCCACTTTGCTGCCTCCAACAATGTGGCCGAGTACGAGGCGCTCATACACGGGCTCCGGCTAGCCAGGGAACTCGGCATCCGCCAGATCCTGTGTTATGGCGACTCGGACTTAGTGGTTCAACAATCATCCCGCGACTGGGATGCCAAGGACGCAAACATGGCAAGCTACCGGTTCCTCGTCCAGCAGCTCAGCGGATATTTTGAGGGGTGCGAGTTCCTTCACGTGCCATGGGCCGACAATGAGCAAGCAGATGCCTTGGCACGAATAGGCTCCACCCGACAAGCTATACCAACCGGCGTCGCCCTCCAACGCCTCCTCAAGCCATCTGTCAAGCCGTCTCCAGAATCCAATTCCATATTCGTGCCGCCTGACCCCGACGCAGTCGGATCCGACTTCGGGGACCAGGCAGGCGGCCCGGGGACTTCGGCAGCCGGCTCGGGGACTGCCATAGTCGAACCCGGTCCGGGGACTGCAGCAACACAGCAGTCGGAGGCCGACTCCAACTCCTCACAACCCAGCCCGCCCACCCTGGTTGCAGTAGCCGTTTTGGCAGTCGAAGAAATCACAGCTCCATCATGGGCCCAGCCCATCCTCCGTTTCCTGGTAAATGGAGAGCTATCGACTAATGAGATCTCGGCAAGACAAGTCCAACACCGAGCCAGAGCTTACACAATAATGAACCAAGAGCTAGTCAGGCGCAGTGCTACCGGAGTCTTCCAGCGCTGCGTCAAGCCAGAGAAAGGCATAGCAATCCTCGAAGACATCCACCAAGGCGAATGCGGCCACCATGCCGCCTCTAGGGCGCTCGTCGCCAAGGCCTTCTGCCATGGATTCTTCTGGCCGACTGCTTTGGAGGATGCCAAGGAACTAGTCAAACACTGCAAAGGGTGCCAAGTCTTCGGCTCCAAGCAGCACCTGCCGGCTTCTGCACTTAAGACCATCCCCATCACTTGGCCATTTGCCGTCTGGGGGCTGGACATGGTCGGCCCATTCGAGATGGCGCGCGGCGGCATGACGCATCTGCTTGTCGCCCTGGACAAAGTTACCAAGTGGATTGAAGCAAAATTGATCAAGAAACTGAATGGGCCGACTGCCGTAACATTCAATGCGGATATTACAACTCGGTATGGCGTGCCACACAACATCATCACCGACAACGACACAAATTTTGCCAAGGGAGCACTGGCACGTTTCTGCGTGACACAGGGCATCTGACTGGACTTAGCGTCCGTTGCCCACCCGCAGTCAAGCGGCCAAGTCGAGCGAGCAAACGGCCACATCCTCTCCGGCATCAAGCCCCGACTGGTCGTGCCGCTGGAGCGTTCGGCTGGCTGCTGGCTCGATGAGCTACCGGCCATCCTCTAGAGTATGTGCACTACCCCAAACAAGTCAACCGGCTTCACCCCTTTCTTCCTTGTATATGGTGCCGAGGCTGTCATCCCAACTGACATCAAATTCGACTCACCTCGGGTCACCATGTACACGGAGGCAGAGGCTAAAGAAGCAAGAGAAGACGGCATCGACTTGCTGGAAGAAAGCCGGCTGTTAGCCCTCAGCCGGTTCGCCATCTACCAGCAAGGTCTGCACCATTACCACAGTCGAAGGGTGAAGCCAAGATCCTTCCAAGAGGGAGACCTTGTGCTCCGGCTGATACAGCGGACAGCCGGCCAGCACAAGCTCTCAGCACCTTGGGAAGGCCCCTTCGTCATCAGCCGGGCTCTGGGAAACGACTCCTATTACTTAATCGACACACAGAAGCCGAAGGAATGCAAGAGAGACGACTCCGGCAAGGAGTCAGAGCGCCCATGGAACGCTAATCTTCTTTGAAGATTTTATAGTTGAAATGCAGTATGTATCACGCTACCTTTTGTATTAAGTATCAGACAACGGGGCCCCCGAGGAGTTCTCAGGGACTACCCTATTTTATCTATGTATGCCGGGTATCATACCCATGGTTACCCCACCACATTTATTTTCTCCGTCCGGCACCGGGTCTGACTAGTCGGCCCAGGGACTTGCCGCCTTGAGTTATGTCCAAGTTCTACCTGCAGTCAGACAAGTAATGTGCTGACACCCAAGCCCTCTCTTGCAAAAGGCACAGTTCGAAGAATTGGCTGCCCGACTAGCGAGAGTTGAAGGCGGAAAGGATGCCCACATGAAAAACGCTAGGGACTAACGAACTTACATAACACAAGCTGGCTTCCCCCTCGCCAACCGGCTGTCAAAGCAGCCGGCTGGCCGGCTTCCTTTCCTACTCTGCTACAATCTAAGAAAGCTTGAGTACTTACCTTCCCAGATGGCTGAACTCCTTACCCGGCCACAGACTGCAGAGCAGCTGTCCGGCTGGGAAGGCGGCAAACAAGGGAAGGCGGCAAAGGGAAAAAGCCGAGAGATAAAAAGCAAGTAAGAATGGAAGCCAAGATCATGCATAATAATATTTACGCAAAAGGCCTTTGAGAGGCCGGCACTCAACAAAGTTTGAATACACCCCCAGTGGGTGGAATTGCACAAAGATAACAAATCTGTTCAAAGAGTGTCAAGCAGGAAAATAAAAACAGTGAATCAATCCAAGGGAGCGCCCGGAGCGTCAGGAAGATTGGTTGAGACGACGGTGTCGGCTGGAGGAGTGGCCGACTGGCGAGTCTTGGCCTGGTCATCACCGGCAGCACGTGGAGCATTCGCGCGTGCCTCGTTGCTGGAGGCACGGTCAGGCTGAGGCTGGCTGGCTGCTCCAACATCCGGCACATCATCTTCGCCATCTTCCTCCTCCTCCTCCTCCTCGCCCTCGTCGCTGGAGTCAATCTCCTCCGCCGAGTCTTCACCGTCGGCCGGGTTCAGCCCGAACCATTCCTCCGGCTATGCGACGCCGTCCTCGTTCACCTCAGGAGCAAAGGCGCTGGTGTCGGTGAAGTCGGCGATCGCCGAGGCAGGTTGGATGATAGCCGGCCGCACCGCCTCCAGCTCCTCGTCAGCCTCCTGCCGCCAGGTGCGCAGTTGGTCCAAGTTCAGCCCAGGGTACCAAGCCCGGACAAACTCTAGCGCCCGGCGAGTGCCGGATTGAGCTGCTGAAGCCTTCCAGGCCTCAAGGCGGCCAATGGCTACCTCCTGCCAGTCGGCGGTACGGCTGGGCGTGCGAGGAATTACTTCGCCAGGCCAGAGGGCGGCCAACACCTATGCTCCAGCACGCTGAAGCCCGCGGAGCATGCGGTAGGCCGGCTGAAGGCAGGCCTGGATTGCCAGAAGCTGCTCCTCAAGTGACCGGTTGGCACCCGGCGCGATCTCAACCCTAGCCTGCCGCCGGGCCTCGCGATGAGCTTCGATGGCTTGGTTGGCGGCGACAGAATAGCCAGGAAAGTACTCTTCACAAAGAAGAAAGAAACAGAGCAAGTCAGGAGATAAACTGGCTTACAAGGAACAAGCAAAAAGTGAAGAAGAAGGCGGCCTACCGTCAACCAAATCCTCGACTCGGCCGTAGCCTTCGCTCAGAGCTTTCCTTGCCTCGGCCCAGCTCACCGCCTCGGTCTCATATTCGGCTTTGAGGGCGGCCTCACTGTCCTACGCCGCCTTCAGGGCCGCCCTGTGGCTTTCCTCCTAGTCGGCCAGTCTCTTGGCCAGGCGGTCACGCTCCAGAGCCAGAGCACTGAGCTCGCCCTCCCTGGTGCGAAGGGCGGTCTAGGCCACACCCAGCTGTTGCCTCAAGTTGGCGTTGGCTCCTGCTAGTATGGAAAGAAGAAGTTAAGAAAGAAGTCGGTAAGAAAGATCCGACCCGACTGCTCAGCAGTCGGCCTGATTCTCGGGGACTGCACCCAGTGGGTGGCTGACGCGCCCCCACATGAGATAAAAAGACAAAGACACTCACGCCGGCTCTCCGTCAGATCGGCGGCCCTTTGATTTGCCTCCCGGACCTGGGAGTTGAAGGTAGCGGCGTGGAGGTTGTGATAATCCTGCGCAAGCAAAAGCAAATCAGTAAGGCAAAGTCTTCGAAGAAGTTCCAAGCCGCCTGCTCATCAGCCGACTCGGAACTCGGGGACTACACCCAGTGGGTGCGCTGACGCGCCCCCACGAAAAAATCATGAGCAAGAAAACTCACCCCAACGACCGCCCAGGTCGCAAGAAACTCTCGGGTACACTGCTGCAGCGCGGTGGCTTGAGCCTGAAGACGGCTACGAACATCTTGTGCCGCCAAGTTCAGCGCGGCCGTCCCACCGCCCGGCGTCCACCCCGGCGAGCTAGCTGTGGCCGACTCCAGATCATGCGACAATGAGCTGGAGTCGGATGCCCTCTGCGGATCCAGCTCTGAAGCCGCCCTCCCCGCACGACCGGCGAGCCGACGACAGGACTACAAGATCCGCCGTTGCATTCGGCTCTCCTCCCGCCGGCTGCTCAGGTGGCACGTCGGGCTGGCCGCCTTGGCCAGTCCCGGCCGACGGAGGCGGCACCACTTCTCCCTCCAGGACGACTACGTCGCCCCCCTCCCTCTCCATCGCTGGCGGGTCGCGGCCGATTTGCTCCGGCGGGGCACCGGGATGTCCGGGAGCACGGAGCGGAGGGGGATGACGAGTTGCGGAGGCTGGCCACACAGGGCCTCCGCCGCCCTCTCTGCGGCCTCGGCTTCCGCCCGGGCCCTGGCTGGAGAGTCGGAGTGCGCCTCGGCCGACTCCGCCGCCGTCTCCTAGGCCGACCCGGCGGCGGCTGCCCTTCGCTCCTCCGCCTCCCGCTCCTCCCGCGCCTCCCGCGTGTTCCGCTCCGTCGCCGCCTGAACCTTGGCGCGGGGGTCTATGCGACGGGAGCCCGCAGATCCTCCCGCTCCGCCGAGTATGGAGGCGGCGGTAGTCCGCTCAAGAGAGAGCGGGGCCGTGGTTGGCAAAACGGAGAAAGGACTTAGAAGAACATCAACTAAGGAAAGAAAGAAAAGTGCGTAAGGACCAGAACTTATGCCGAGACCGCCTGCGGCTGCTTCACCACTTTGCGTAAGCGGGCCGCCTTCGCGTCTGCCTCGTCTCGCTTGGTCGCTGCCGCAGATCCCTTGGGCTTCTTAGGCCGGCCTCCGATGAGAGTCAGCGCCGCCCAGTGCTTCTGTGCGCCGCCTCGCGCGGTCGGCCCACCGGATGGGCCAGCACCTTGGGGGTCGGTCGCCGGGTGGCGGCGCGGAATGGGATCGACCTCGTCATCATCGGGCCAGTCGTCAAAGCCGGCAATGAAGCCGGAGCCGCCTGTCTCGCCGCCGCCCCCCGCGGCGTCGTCTTCCAAGGTGGCCGCCCCCAAGTCGGCTTCCTTGAAGTCGTCCGCCTCGCGATCGGGGGCGAACCCGTGCTCCGGCCCCGCAGTCCCGGCCGAAGGATGAAGGACTGGATTCTGATTGAAGACAAACCGATTGGTCAAGAGTCGGCCAGAAAAGAAAATTGGGCAACGAAGGAAGAAAGAAAATTTACCAAGGGTGGTGGATTGGCGTGAGAGTACAGCGCCTTGCCATACTGCCAGTCCTCGGTGAGCTTGCAGTTGGCGATGTAGTTCACCATGTACGACACCTCGTCGTGAGGCATCTCCCTGGTACTGAGCCGGCTTGGGTCGAAGCGGCCGCTTATCTGACAGATCAGATGAGGGCGGCCCTGAAGCGGGAGAACCCGGCGCTCGACGAAGATGGCGATCAAGTCGGGCCCGGTCAGGCGCTTCGACTGGACCAACACCCGAAGCCGGGCGACGGCACCAGCTCCAGCCGACGTTAGTGACCTGGCCCGGTAGGACCATGAAGCCGGCCTCACAGCCGGCAGGCCGGCCACGTAAGCCGGCAAGTTGACGTAATCGCCGTTCGGGGCAACGTTCTTCATGTAAAAGTAAGAACGTTGCCAGAGCTTCACCGACTGGATCAGCGCGATAGGAGGGAAGGGGTTGTCGGCGGTGGACCTCCTTATGGCGATGAAGGCGCTGCACGGAGCCAGCACGCTCGCGACGACCGTGCCAAGCCTGGATTGGAAGGACTCCCCCAAAGCTCGATGGTGGGGAGGACGCCAAGGAAACCCTCGCACAATGAGACGAAGGCCGACAGTAGCACCACCGTGTTGGGGGTGAGGTGGTGCGGCTGAAGCTGGTAGAAATCGAGAAATGCACGGAAGAAGACGCTCGCAGGGAGGCCAACGCCGCGCAGGCAGTGTGAGTAGAAGATCACTCGCTCGCCTTCCTCCGGCGCCGGTGAAACCTCCCTCGCTAGTGCAAGACGGACTCGCACAAGATGTTTGCCCGGCAGCCGCCGCGTCTTGCGGAGGAATTCGATGTGGTCGTTGCGGACAGTGGAGCCGTCCCAAGAGCTCGACGTCGGAGCCATGACGGCAAGTGTGGCGGCGGAGAGCGCTCGGCGCGGAGGTAGCAAGCCTGCGGCACGCTGGGAAGAAGAAAAGAATGGCGGAGCGGGAGCACAGCGAAGGGCTACCGCAGCGAGGAAGAAAAGGGAGGAGGCAGGGCGAGGGCGAGTGTGCGAACGACTGCTGCTCCCCCTGCCCGCCCCTACTTATAGCCTCGCGCGGCCAAGCCGAGGAGGCGAGGCGCGGGGGGGGGGGGGGGGGGGGGGGGGTGGGATTAACTGCGCCCACTCCCCCACGACCTGCGATTATCGCGCCTTGATGGCGAGTGGGAACCGCCACCGGAAGACGTGCGGTCGGTTTCGGGCCACAGAAGATCCGCGCATGGGCCGAGGCGCGGAAGTGGTGGGTCCTGGCCTGCAGCGGCGTCCCGTCGCGCGCGTGGGCTGGCAGGCCCTTCCAGCCGAAAGGGAGCCACGCGGCGCGCGGGTGGCGGGCGGTCAGCCCGCCGCTTGGCTGGCGCGCCAGCCGTTTTCCCGCCTTTGGAATTTGGGAAGGCTTTGCCGAGAAGGCACGCGCAAGGGAAGCCGGCTCCTAGCTGCCGGCTCTTCAGGATAGGAATCTGGCCGAGCTTCTCATTTCCCCCTTCAGCCGCGAAGCCCAACTAGCTTCGGGGACTACTGTCGGAGTAAATGACCACGGGTAGCCTAACCGGCTCCCTTTGGCCCTCAGAAAAAACAATGGGCCGACAGAGCCTTGAAGCGCCCAAGACACGGGGCCACCTTCTTCCGGCCGGCTATCACCTAGGCCGACTAGCGGAAGGCGGCCCGGCCGTAAAAAATCTTTGAGGGACGCCACAATAGGGCCAACTCCAAGAAAGCTGGTCCATGAAGGACCGGCTCCAAGAAAGCCGGCCCATGGCAGGCGGCCATGGGCCGCACCCTATAGTCAATCCCCCATGCCAGTGACGAGACGGGGCGTGGCTACAGTGGACCTTGCCACCCCCGAATCTCGGAACAAGCATGGCTACAGTACGTCGCACAGGGCGGACATCTCCTGTCCGGCGAGGGACTATTGCCATGCGAATCATGACGCCATCCACGACGGGCGCTGGTACGGCCTAGATGCGGCAGGCCCCTTCGGTCAGAGAGACATCCGAAGGCGGCCTGGCCTCCCCTAGCCGGCCTAAGGCAGGCCGGCTTGCTCCCCTCCCCGGGGCGCGCGCACCATTAAGCAGACAAGATGAGGTAAGGCTACAGTGAGCGCAAAGGGTTGATCGGAGAGAGTTTTAGACACTGCCATAGGGAGAGAAGAGAGCTAGGCTTGCCCTTCTTCCTCCTCCCACCGAACAGCTCAAGGAGCCTCTTGTAGCTTCTTATCGATCTAGTGATCATGCGGGGACCCCGCAAAGCAGGAGTAGGGGTATTATCTCCATGGAGAGCCCCCAACCTGGGTAAGATCCGCCGGCGTGCATGTCTTCACCTTATCCCGTTTCTAGGCACCAGCTATGTCTTACTGGCTTCCACAATGATAAGCCATCCGTTGGCATATGTCGCACCTACCACCCGACAGATGAGAATATCAATTTTGCAAACATATGACAAGTCTGAACCGGGCTATCAAATCGTGAATCAGACATTAGTCAAGATTACAACTATCGCAGTCTGTACATGGAGACAATAAACAAAACGTTGATCCTGCAGCGTTCAAGTGGACAAATTGATCAGGGTCACATCTGACCGAAAATTTGCTGTAGTTTTTGATGGACTTCTAGATGTGTTAAGGAAAGTACTACTGAATAAAAGGGGTTGGATTACCAAAACCAAGATAGACTCGGACGGGTATAAACAGCTCAATCAGAATGAATATTACTTTGACTCAAAGATGGATCTAATGAAAAGGCAGGGAGTCAACGCCGAGCCGTGCCTGGCCTCGCCTCTAAACCGAGCTGCTGCATCATATTGTTCCAACCCCCTCCGCAAGCCCCCAGTGGAGTTGTCCTCGCCTCCCGCTGAATCCGACTGCTCCCCTGAGTCATTTTTGAGATGCCCTGCTGCTTCAGCCGCCGCACGCCCGGGTGCGCCGCTCCAACCTCATACGCATCATGGCCTCCAGCCTGTCCCTAACGCCGGGTCAATGGCCGCTTCGCACCCAACCAAGCTGTTGCACACCATCTCTGCTGCTCAAGCCTCTCACACCTCCACCGTCGCCGGTTCACGCTTGCAAACTGCCATGACTCTGCCCGGTCGCCTCAACTATGACGAACCGCCCCCGTCTTACTGCAGTGGGAGAGCCGTCACCGGCGTCGATTGCAATGGGAGAGCCACCAAGGCCATGATCCGCCGCCGGTCCACCCCTCAGCTCCGGGTTAAAGCTTCACCCTGAGCGGCCGCAAGCCGGCCTGGCCGCTTCAAGTGCTGCCTCGGACCGCCCACGCCGGACTCGGACTGCAACACCAGCCAGCTGTAAACCGCCATCGCGGATTCAACCCGCCGGACCTCCGCCCGCCACCTGCGTGCCCGCACCAAGTCGCTGCACCGGCTAGTTCCGACACGCCCTCGAATTGCCGGTTTACTGCGATCACACCTGCGGCTCGTCTTGCAGCCTCACTTTGCTAGCTCGGTTCCTCTTCGCCCACACATGCGTACATCCGCCATGGCCGCGTTTCCACCTCCGCCTCACCTTTGATGTTAAACCGCCGGGCGACGCTGTCTCTCGCCGTGTGTATCTCTACACCACCACAAGCCACTGCGGCTTCGAGCCACTCCCACGCTGGCCTTCCGCGCCGTCCCGCATGGCTCTGCTCGATGCCTCCTATGCTGTAGCTGCGTCTACTACCGCGCCTTGCTGATACGGCCCGGTCGCAACCCACCCGCGTGTGCTAGTCTTTCACGGAGAGCCGACCTCTCGCGCCCGAATCGCCGCCAAGCTCACCCCCCCCGCACATGGTGCCGCTCCCGCCAGCACCTCCCTGGCTCGCCCCTGCCTAAGGCGGCTGCGGGTAAAACGCCCCTTCTGCCTGCGTAGGTTCAGCCACCCTACAGTCTCACGCTGAGCCGGGCTCCGTTGAGCTTCCGTCACCGCGATAAACCACTGGTTTCTGCCTCCCTCACGGTCGTATTAAGCCACGACCACAGTTGCCATCCGGAAGTCGCCACTTGTACCGCGAGCCGCTGTCTCCGCCGCGGTATCAGGTCACCGGCCCCATTCTAAAATCACCGAAGGGCCTCCGCAAAAGAAGACCTCCAATCCATTCCAAGACGCCGAGCCGCCACTACAGTCGCGGGTCCATCTCTGCTGCTGTGCCCAACTACCTCACCGCAAGTCGGCCTCACCTCAGCCATTGTCGGGGGAGACTTACACCCATCGCTCTGGGTCAAGTCGGCCTCGCCCGCAAGCCACCTGCGCAGATGATCTTGGGTACTCCCTCGCATCGCCGTGCCCGCCTTTCACCATAAACCGCCGAAGCTAGATTCGCCACGCTAAACCGCCATTGCGCCTCGCCAAGTCGCCATCTCCAAATCGCCGCGACCCCTGGCCGCTTCAAATCATCACCTTCGCTCCTACCAGACTGTCATGGATCCGGAGCTAACACTGGCCATTGCGGCATCACGTTCTGAGTCGGGCCTGCCTTGTCTCGGGGCCGGTCTGTTCTTCTACCAAGGTTCGTCGCGACCTACCTCCGCCAGTGCACCGCCGCTGCCGCGGCCATGGCAATGGCCTCGCGCCCACCTACCCATCTCCGACGCCTTGTTGGTCCACCTTCACAGTCACGGCCACCTCCGCCTCTGCCGTGGCCGAGTCACCGCAGCGGTCTCTGCCTGTGTGTCGCAGCCGCCCAACAAACCGGCCGCAGATCCGCTTTGCTTTTGTTCCCGCTCGGCCTTGACCCGCCGTTGTTGATCCGCCGCGGTGGATGTACCATGATCCGCCAGTCGCTTTAGCAGGCCTCCACCTCTGCCTTCAAGTTACCATTGCTACCATAATCCGCTATTGGCTCTGCTCATGCTGGGCCCCGCTTTATATCCACACACAACTGTGCGTGAATCGCTACTACCGCATCTCACGTCGTCTTGTATTGCGTCAGGCCCTGTTACCTGGAGACGCCCCATCATGCGCCAGTCGCCTCGGCCTCTGAGCACCTCCATGCCGGGTCACTGGCTCATGTAAAAAGAAGTGGGGGCTGGTTTCAAAAAAAGTGAATTGGTCAGGATGACCCGAGGGTCCGTTTTGAGCCGCCCAGCTTTGTCTCCACTTCGTCTAGTCAGTCGCCGCCATGACTCAAACGGAGAGAGTGGTTGAAAAAGGGCTCCCCAAATGGATCATCCGTCATCCGAACAAATATGGTGATATTCATCTAAAGTTTATTTTTCTTAACACATATTGTTTTCATCAAAGAACAATTACTTGGTCTATGATATTTTTTCAGACCATTATTCCTTACAAAAAGGTGTTGCAAAAGGAGCAGAGCAAATATTATTTTTGCACTAGCGCTCATCTTCTACAGATTGCCACTTCAGCTACATCAACACATGTGATTGACTTATTGTCCGCCCCCGCGGTCGACTCTCCCACCCGCACCGGCTTACAACGCCGCGGGCGGCTCATCTGTCTGCTCTCACGGCCGACTCGGTCATGATTGGTTTTAGTGTCACCGAGGTGATCATCAACTCTGCGACGGATAATTTATGACCTTACATATCAGGTGAAATCCATCCAATATATTTTTAATTATATATTGCTTTCTTTAAAAAGAGCAATTACTCCGGCTTGCAAAGTTATGTAAATGCAGGACCCTAAACCGCCATATTGGTGCAAATTTAAAGGCCGTCAGAAGAGTTCCGGCTTAAAATGAAGATTCTGGTTTAAAATCCGGTTCAAGGGAAAGATGTCTCCCACAAAGCTTTGAAGCTCTCAAAATCCGGTTTAACATCCGGTTCAAGAAGAAATATCTCTCGCAAAGTTTGAGTTTTTAAGAAAAATCATTTGGGGGCTTGGTCGTATTCGAACCATAGCTACACCACTTGATCGGCGTAAGGCCACCAGGGAAATCATTTGGGGGCTTGGTCGTATTCGAACCATATCTACACCTTTTGATCGGCGTAAGGCCAACAGGAAATCACTTAGGGGCCAAAGAGAGTGTTGCAAAAAGCACAACTCAAACAAAGGCACCCACTGAGCACAGCTCAAAATGTTACCTGGGGGCTCTTTGTGCACAACAACAATGAGTTTTAAAGGACCCTTGTAATAGGCTATCAAGCCAGGCTTGGAAGCCAGATGTATTCACCTAAAACCCGGGGTTAACCTGCCTTCATCAAGTAAGTCACTCCGCCCAGGTAATCCTGGTAAGAGCCGCCGAATGTTTGACAAGTCAATCTTATACAGACCCTGAACCTGTAAAAGTTAAAACTATGATTGGTTAATGTGAGGTGCATCTTAAAAGGCTTTGTAAAATGGTTTAACTCAGTGGCCTGGCAGCCCATGAAAAGCCTCGAATTTGGGCCTGGCAGCCCTTGAAAAGCCTCGACTACAAGTTTTCATTTGCTTTTATTTGTCAAGTTCTCTTCTCCTTTGATAAGGTTATATGATAAATCGGCGTCTATTGACGCGGCTTGACTATAAGTCAACAATATAATCTAGTGTTTGTTAACCCGGCTTGACTTTCAACTATAAGTTCTTAGTACACAACCAACTATAAACCGGTGTTTGTTAATGTAACACCCCGGATGTAACTTTCCATATTTGTAACTCCAACTCTTGCCATTTTCGGCTATGTGCTATGATATTCCTTCCGTGGTTGGGTTTTGTTTTTTCGTTTTGCATTTTGTTCATGTCATGCATCTCATATCATGTCATCATGTGCATCTCATTTGCATACGTGTTTGTCTCATGCATCCAAGCATTTTCCCCGTTGTCCGTTTCGCAATCCGACACTCCCACATGCACCGGCGCACCCCTTTTGTCTCTTTTCGTGTGTGGGTGTTGAACTTTCTCGGAATGGACCGAGCCTTGCCAAGTGGCCCTGGTATAGCACCGGTAAACCACCTGTCAAGTTTCGGGTCATTTGGAGCTCGTTTGGTACTCCAACGGTTAACCGCACTCTCGCAAAGGCCTCTTTTGAGTTGCAGCCCAACACCCCTCCAAAACAGCCCAATAACCCATCTAAGTCACTTCCATGCTCTCCGTCGTCGGATCACGATCGTGTGGGCGAAAACCGCACCTCATTTGGAGCTTCCTAGCTCCTTCTACCTATAAAAACTCCCCCTCCCCCGAATATTCGGATCAAAACCACCCTAACCCTAGCGCCGCTCCTCTCCGCGCCGCCGGACACGTCCGGACGGAGCCGGACGCATCCGCCGCCACGCCCAGGGCCAATCGGAGCCCGCCACATGGCCGCGCCGCCGTCCCCGCGCCGCCGGCCCGCCCGGCCCGCGCGAGGCCCACCCGGCCCGCGCGCTCGCCGCCGCCGCGCGCCCGCCCGGCCCGCGCGCTCGCCGCCGCCGCGCGCCCCGCTCGCCCGCGCGCCCTGCCGCTGGCCGCGCCTCGCCGCCCGGCCCCGCGCTCCGCCCCGCCGCCGTCCGCCCCGCCGCCGGCCGCGCCTCGCCGCCCGGCCCCGCGCTCCGCCCCGCCGCCGTCCGCCCCGCCGCCGGCCGCGCCCGCCGTCCCGCGGCCGCGTCGCCCGAAGGCTCCGGCCTCCGCGCCCGAGCACTCCGGCCACCGTCGCCGCCTGCTCTGGCGACGAATCGCGCAGCCGGATCCGATCCAGATCCAGAGCACAGTTGACTTCTCCCCCCCCCCCCCCCCGTTTTTTGTCTAAGTACTTAAATCTGTGATATATTGTTGCATGTTCATCGCATCACATCTTCGCACCCGTGGCTCCGTTTTGGGCGTGTAGCATACCAAATTGTTCGTCTCGAAGGGTACATCATTTCATTCCATTGCATCATTTACATTTGAGCTCATCTTGATGCCCGAAATGCTGTTGCAAGAGGGCTATGTGATGTTAGTTTCTGTTTCTTAACAGAACTTGCACTTTTGTCATTTTTGCCATGATTAATGTGTGCACCTTATGAACTTGAGCCCTACATATGTTTTGATCTATGCCATGCCAGCTTTACAGGGGTGTATGCCATGTATTTTTGTGATCAATGTGGTGACTAGCACAAGCATGCAAACTAGGCTTCGTGTTATTGCTGATTTTAGTCCCTGTTCTGCTGTTATTGTGATGCCATGTAAACATGTTGCTACAGAGAGATCCATGCATATTTAGAGATACTTCAGTAAGGGTGTTTTGAACATATGGTTATGCTCTATCCATTCATGCCCTTGGTTGAAATTATGGAGTAGTCTAGCATGTCATTTTCGTGCTCTACTTTTGCTACAAAATGTTTCCTGGCAGATTGTTTGCATGATATTCAATTTTTACGAGGTTGTTGTAGTTGATCCGTGTATGCTATGATGTTGTTCTTGCCATGTATAGCTTCTATGCCATGTCTTCTTGATGGATGTATGCTTAGTTTATCATGAGGTGCTCTGTAGTGAGTGCATCGAGCTCACGAAGGTGCCTTCGTAAATCTGTCAATGCCATGCTCAGTTTGCTGAATCTGTTAACGAAACTTGCTATGTTTACATGCATGCCATCATTTCCTCTGGTCCTTTTTGGCTTATGGTCAGTAAGGGACTTTTGATCTATTCTTTGAGTAGAATCATGCCAAGCCTTGTTTTGCTATTATAAGTTCCTATAGCATGTTGATAACTTGCTCTGAACATTGCTTCCTGATGCTGTTTATGCCATGTCCAGCCTGATATTTTTTGCACTTTCACCATGCTTGGTTGGACCTGTTATGATGTGATTTAGCCGTAGCTCAGTGTTCCTCTTTTGTTAAGCATCTCCTGTAGATCACTGCCATATGCTTTGTTTGTATGTTGGGGTGCTGTAGCATAGTTTCTTGTTGCATGCTAAGTAGCATCATGCTGTTAATCGCAGATTTGTGCCCTTATTGTTTTGCTTGCCATTTGCAAACCATGCATCCGTTTCCGGTGATCTTCATATGGATTTCAACCGAAATCATCTCATCTTTCCAGCGGCATACTTGGTTTGCCAAGTTGATGCCTTGTTCATCATTTTCCTCCTGAAGCACGCATATGCACTGCATATCACATCTCGCATATCATGGCATGCGTTGCATCTTGTTGCTTGTGCATTGCACCGTGATTTATTGTGGTTCCTTTGCTTGTGTTCTTGCTTTGGGTAGAGCCGGGATACGAGTACGTGAACGAGGAACCTGTTGAGAACGTTTACGAGGATCAAGCCTTCGACAACTCTGAGAACTTTGCAGGCAAGATGACCATACCTTCGATATCACTTCTATCTTTGCTTTGCTAGTTGCTCGCTCTTTCGCTATGTTAGCCCTACCTGCCATTGTTTACCATGCCTCCCTATTGCCATGTAAACCCTCTAACCACCCTGTCCTAGGAAACCGTTGTTTGGCTATGTCACCGCTTTTGCTCAGCCCCTCTTATAGCGTTGCTAGTTGTAGGTGAAGATGAAGTCTGTTCCAGGTCGGAACATGGATATTTTGGGATATCACAATATCTCCTGTTTAATTAATGCACCTTATATATTTGGTAAAGGGTGGAAGGCTCGGCCTTATGCCTGGTGTTTTGTTCCACTCTTGCCGCCCTAGTTTCTGTCATACCGGTGTTATGTTCCTTGATTTTGCGTTCCTTACGCGGTTGGGTGATTTATGGGACCCCCTTGACAGTTCGCTTTGAATAAAACTCCTCCAGCAAGGCCCAACCTTGGTTTTACCATTTGCCACCTAAGCCTTTTCCCTTGGGTTTCGCGGGCCCGAGGGTCATCTTTATTTACCCCCCCCCCCCCCCCCCCCCGAGCCAGTGCTCGTCGTGAGTGTTGGTCCAACCTGTCAGCTGCCGGTGGCCACCAGGGGCAACTCTGGGATGGCCTACCGGAAGTTTGGACAATCCGGATGTGCCCTGAGAACGAGATATGTGCAGCTCCTATCGGGATTTGTCGGCACAATCGGGCGGCTTTGCTGGTCTTGTTTTACCATTGTCGAAATGTCTTGTGAACCGGGATTCCGAGACTGATCGGGTCTTCCCGGGAGAAGGTTTATCCTTCGTTGACCGTGAGAGCTTATGATGGGCTAAGTTGGGACACCCATGCAGGGTATATAATCTTTCGAAAGCCGTGCCCGCGGTTATGAGGCAGATGGGATTTGTTAATGTCCGGTTGTAGATAACATGACACTTGACTTCATTAAAATGCATCAACCGCGTGTGTAGCCGTGATGGTCTCTTCTCGGCGGAGTCCGGGAAGTGAACACGGTTTGAGTTATGCTTGACGTAAGTAGTTTCAGGATCACTTCTTGATCGCTTCTAGCTTCTCGACCGATGCGTTGCTTCGCTTCTCGCTCTCACTTACATTTGTTAGCCACCATATATGCTTAGTGCTTGCCGCAGCTCCACCATATTACCCCTTCCCTACCTTTGAGCTTAAATAGTCTTGATCTCGCGGGTGTGAGATTGCTGAGTCCCCGTGACTCACAGATTCTACCAAAACAGATGCAGGTGCCGAGGATACTAGCGCAGATGGCGCAACCGAGCTCAAGTGGGAATTTGATGAGGCCCTTGGTCGTTACTATGTTTGGTTTCCAGATGATCAGTAGAGGTGCCCAGTCGGGACGATCGGGGATCTGTGTAGCATTTGGGGTAGTCTTCTTTTATTTTGGTTCTGTAGTCGGACCTTGAGTGTAATCTGGATGATGGATGTTTATTTATGTATTGTGTGAAGTGGCGACTGTAAGCCAACTATGTATCTTTTCCCTTATGTATTACATGGGTTGTGCGAAGATTACCTCACTTGCGACATTGCTTTCAATGCGGTTATGCCTCTAAGTCGTGCTTCGACACGTGGGAGATATAGCCGCATCGAGGGCGTTACAAGTTGGTAATCAGAGCCATCCCCGACTTAGGAGCCCCCTGCTTGATTGTTTGCTGGCGATGTTGAGTCTAGAACAAAAATGTTTTGAGTCTTAGGATTATATATATATATCGGAGAGTAGGATTTCTTTTTACTCCTCAGTCCCTTCGTCGCTCTCGTGAGGTCTCCTAACGTAGATGTTTTGACTTTCCTCTCCTCAAATTTCATTAAAAAAAATTTAGGATCACGCGGGTATCTTGGAATCGTTCCGATGGTTTTGTGATGAGAACATTGTTCTTGGTGCCTCCTAACATTTAGGGGTTGTGGCAGTGTCCCGGGGAGTTGAGCTCCAAGGTGTTGTCATCACAATTTTATCATTGCAGTTCTGGAATACCTGAGTTTTGCCGACATCGAAAATCTCTTTTGTACAGTTGTTGGTGAGATAACCCCGATAACCCAGTACTGGGGCGAGCTCGGGAGTATTGCCATGACTCATATAACCGATGCTTTTTGAAGGTTGAGGTACACGATTTCCGAAGGTTTCTTGGTTATGTGTTGAAGGATGGATATAGCTGGATGTAGGGATTGTTAGTTTGGGTGAGATATATTGCTTCCCCTGTATCCCCAACACCTGATTGCATAACCGGAAAGTTTCGGGAGTTTATAGGTGGGATTCAAGTAGCTCTAGCATTTCTTCTCGCAGATATTTGGTTTGTGATTGGGTAATCCTTTCCACTTATTTGTTCCATCCGTACCTTGCCTTTTAATTTTCTTTCATAAATATCTTATCAAGTGGCTTCTCACCTTTATGGACGTGATGTTGACTTTGGAATTCATTCATTCATCCTGGTTCGAATGTTTATTGTGAATACTATATGTTGCAATTTCTATCCGTTGATTCAACTTGTCTATCTGTCTATCAAGATGCTAACGGATGTCACCCTCTTCAGGATGGCTCCGCCAACGCGTCAGAATCCGGAACGCAATGATGGCAGTTAGGTGAACCCTCCACCTCCACCTCCACCTCCAGAGGCATGGCAAGCTTTGATGGCAGCCTCTAACGCCCATGCCCAGATGATGATTCAGCTCATGCAAGAGCGCAACCAAGGACAAGGCAACCAAGGGAATCAAGGTCAGGGGCAGTTCAATCATCAGCCTCAGTTTCCTACCCTCAACAAATTCCTTGCAAATCAGCCGAAGTCTTTCAGCTACTGTGCCGAGGCCACAGACGCCGATGATTGGCTCGTGGATATCAACATGCATTTCGAATGCAGCAATGTCAGGCCTGAGGACTACGTTAAGTTCGCTTCTTTTCAGCTCAAGGATCAGGCAGCTGATTGGTTCCAGCAATACAAGGATTCCAGAGGTGGTCGAGTGATTACTTGGACTGATTTCTGTCGGGACTTTAAAGCTCACCATATTCCTACCAATGTTGTTGAGAGCAAGCATGAGGAGTTCCGCAATCTCAAGCAAGGTAACATGTCAGTGTACGAATACAACAAGCAGTTTCAGAAACTTGCTCGCTTCGCTAAACAAGACATTCCTGATGAAAAGAGTATGATCTATCAATTCAGAGGTGGCCTTAGAGAGGATCTGTAGTTAGCTCTCGTTCTTGTTGAGCCTACTCAATTCGATCAATTCTACAATATGGCCCTCAAGCAAGAAGGTGCTCAGCTCAAGTGTGAGGCATCTAAGAAGAGAATCAGGGATGCAGTTCAGTCTTCTTCTTCCTCTCAAGTGGCAGCTAAGCAGCAGAAGTTCTACCTTCCTCCTCCTCCGTTTCGTCAGCCTTACCAACAAAAGAACTTAGGTGCTCGTGGATCTTCCCACCCACCCAACCCAGGCTATCAGAACAAGTCTCAGCCTCAAGCTCCAAGGTCAAATGCTCCTTATCACCGTCCGCTCTCAGAAGTGACTTGCAACAAGTGCCAGCAGAAAGGTCACTATGCGAACAAATGCTTCAATCAAAGGCGCCTTCCTCCTCCTCCTCCGGTGAGATCTTCTAGCAATGCAGTGGGCAAGCATAATTCCAAGTTTGCAAAGGTCAATATGATGAATGCAGCTCAGGCAGAGGATTCTTCTGATGTGATAATGGGTAATCTTCCTGTTAATGATATTCCTGCAAAAGTTCTTTTTGATACTGGTGCATCGCTTAGTTTCATCTCAAGACCATTTGCATCCAAGCATGAGTTATCTTTCCAAGATTTGCCTAGACCATTAGCAGTTGTCTCTCCGGGTAAATGCATGAACGCAAGATACATGGTTCCGGATGTTTCTATCAAGATGGGCGACTATAAATTTCTGTCTAAACCAATTGTCCTTGGTGACTCGGACATTGATCTAATTCTCGGGATGGACTGGCTTTCTCAGCACAAGGCTCAGCTTGATTGTGCTGCTAGACAAATTCAATTGACACACCCTTCTGAGGATGTTATCATCTATGCCGCTCGTGATGAAACCATTCGGTTGTTCTCTCTCAATGAGAAGGGCGAGTTGGATGCTATTTCTCAAATTCCAGTCATTTGCGAGTACCAAGATGTCTTTCCAGAAGAGCTTCCAGGTATGCCTCCTCATCGGCTAGTCGAGTTCGTTATTGATCTTGAGCCTGGAACTGAACCTGTTTGCAAGCGTCCTTACAAGCTTGGACCCAAGGAGCTGAAGGAATTGAAGAAGCAGCTCGATGAACAAGAGCGTCTGGGTTTGATCAGACCGAGTTCATCTCCATGGGGTTGTGGAGTTATTTTTGTCCAGAAGAAGGATGGCACGGACCGACTTTGCGTCGATTACCGTCCATTGAACAAGAAGACAATCAAGAACAAGTATCCACTTCCCAACATCAATGAGCTTTTCGAGCAACTCAAAGGTGCTAAAGTATTCTCCAAGCTTGACCTTCATATGGGTTATCATCAGATTCGCATTCGTGAACAAGATATCCCCAAGAGAGCATTCAGAACAAGCTATGGTTCTTATGAATATACTGTCATGTCTTTCGGCCTTGTCAACGCTCCTCCAACTTTCTCTCGCATGATGAACTTTATCTTCAACCCCTACACAAATGAATTCGTCTTGGTGTATCTCGATGATATTTTGGTCTTCTCCAAGAATAAGTCGGATCATGCCAAACATTTGCGATTGGTGCTCGACAAGCTCAGAGAGCATCAATTCTATGCAAAGTTTTCCAAATGTGAGTTCTAGCTGGATGAAGTTCTTTATCTTGGTCACATCATCTCCGCCAAGGGAATTGCTGTTAATCCGGCGAAGGTTTCTGCAGTTGTGAATTGGGAACCTCCTCAGATTGTCAAGCAGCTCCGCAGTTTTCTTGCTCTTGCAAGCTATTGCCGAAGATTCGTTGAGAACTTCTCTAAGATTGCAAAGCCTCTTTCCAATCTCCTCCAGAAGCATGTCAAGTATGTCTGGACGCCTGAGTGTGACGTCGCTTTCAACACCCTCAAAGAGAAGCTAGTCACAGCTCATGTCTTAACTCCTCCTGATGAATCCAAGCCATTCGAAGTGTTCTGCGATGCTTCTCTTCAAGGTCTCGGTGCTGTGTTAATGCAAGAGAAGAAAGTTGTGGCCTATACCTCTCGCCAGTTGAAGCCCAACGAAAAGAACTACCCCACTCACGATCTTGAGTTGGCGGCAGTTGTCCATGCATTGATAACATGGAGACATCTCTTATTGGGAAGGCAAGTGGACATTTTCACCGATCACAAGAGCCTCAAGTATATCTTCACTCAACCAAACCTCAATCTCAGGCAAACTTGATGGGTCGAAATGATTCAAGAGTACAATCCAAGTATTGAATATACTCCTGGCAAGGCGAATGTGATTGCAGATGCTCTGAGCAGAAAGGCTTATTGCAACAGTCTAATTCTCAAGCCATTTCAACTGGATCTTTGTGAAGCTTTCCGCAAGCTGAATCTTCAAGTTGTTCCTCAAGGCTTTCTTGCCAACCTCATAGTCTCTCCTACTTTGGAAGATCAAATTCGTGAGGCACAACTCCTGGATACCATGGTGAAGAAGGTGAAACGTGGTATTGACAAGGGCATTCCTAAATACAAGTGCTATCGCTTGGATGACAAAGATACTCTTTTCTTCGAGGATCGAATTGTGGTTCCAAAAGGCGATCTGAGAAAAGTCATCATGAATGAGGCACACAATTCCCTCCTATCCATTCATCCTGGAAGTACGAAGATGTACCATGACCTCAAGCAGTCATATTGGTGGACTCGAATGAAGCGAGAAATTGCTCAATTCGTGAATGAATGTGATGTCTGCAGAAGGGTGAAAGCAGAACACCAAAGACCAGCTGGTCTCCTTCAACCTCTTGCTATTCCAGAATGGAAGTTTGATCACATCGAGATGGACTTCGTGACTGGTTTTCCTAAGTCCAAGCGCGGAAATGATGCTATCTTCGTCGTCATTGACAAGCTTGCCAAAGTGGCTCATTTTCTTCCTATCAAAGAATCTATCACAGCAGCTCAGCTGGCAGAGCTATACACCTCCAGAATTGTCTCCTTGCACGGCATTCCACAATTGATATCTTTAGATCGTGGAAGCATCTTCACTTCTAAGTTTTGGGACTCCTTTCAGACGGCCATGGGCACCAACATTCGTTTTAGCACAGCTTTCCATCCTCAAACAAGTGGCCAAGTCGAGCGAGTCAATCAAATCCTTGAAGATATAATCAGGGCTTGTGTCATCTCTTTCGGTATGAAGTGGGAAGATTGTCTTCCATATGCCGAGTTCTCCTACAACAACAGCTTCCAAGCGAGTTCGGGCAAGGCCCCATTCGAAATTCTCTATGGCAGAAAGTGCCGTACTCCTCTCAATTGGTCTGAGACAGGTGAACGCCAACTTCTTGGCAACGACTTGATCACAGAAGCCGAAGAAATGTGCAAAGTCATTCATGAGAATCTCAAAGCCGCGCAATCGCGCCAAAAGAGTTAGTATGATAGCAAGCACCGTGATTTGGCTTTTGAAATCGGAGACCATGTCTACCTCCGCGTGTCTCCAATGAAAGGCACTCGTCGCTTCGGTATCAAAGGGAAGCTTGCCCCTAGATACGTGGGTCCTTTCAAGATCATTGGCAAAAGAGGCGATCTCGCCTATCAACTTGAGCTTCCATCCAACTTTGCAAACGTGCACGATGTGTTTCACGTGTCACAACTCCGCAAGTGCTTCAAGACTCCTGAGCGCACTATCAACTTCGAAGAAATTGACCCCCAAGAAGATCTCTCTTATCATGAGCACCCCGTTGCTATTCTTGAAGAAACCGAGCGCAAGACTCGCAACAAGTCAATCAAATTCCTGAAAGTGAAGTGGTCACACCATTCCGACCGAGAAGCCACCTGGGAGCGCGAGGATCACCTCTGTTCCGAATATCCGGAGTTCTTTCAGTCCTAGATCTCGGGACGAGATCCTCTTGTAGTGGTGGAGTGTTGTAACACCCCGGATGTATCTTTCCATCTTTGTAACTCCAACTCTTGCCATTTTCGGCTATGTGCTATGATATTCCTTCCGTGGTTGGGTTTTGTTTTTTCGTTTTGCATTTTGTTCATGTCATGCATCTCATATCATGTCATCATGTGCATCTCATTTGCATACGTGTTTGTCTCATGCATCCGAGCATTTTCCGCGTTGTCCGTTTCGCAATCCGACACTCCCACATGCACTGGCGCATCCCTTTTGTCTCTTTTCGTGTGCGGGTGTTGAACGTTCTCGGAATGGACCGAGCCTTGCCAAGTGGCCCTGGTATAGCACCAGTAGACCACCTGTCAAGTTTCGGGTCATTTGGAGCTCGTTTGGTACTCCAACGGTTAACCGCACTCTCGCAAAGGCCTCTTTTGAGTTGCAGCCCAACACCCCTCCAAAACAGCCCAATAACCCATCTAAGTCACTTCCATGCTCTCCGTCGTTGGATCACGATCGTGCGGGCGAAAACCGCACCTCATTTGGAGCTCCCTAGCACCTTCTACCTATAAAAACACCCCCTCCCCCGAATTTTCGGATCAAAACCACCCTAACCCTAGCCCCGCTCCTCTCCGCGCCGCCGGACACGTCCGGACGGAGCCGGACGCGTCCGCCGCCGCGCCCCGGGTGAATCGGAGCCCGCCACGTGGCCGCGCCGCCGTCCCCGCGCCACCGGCCTGCCCGGCACGCGCGAGGCATGCCCGGCCCGCGCGCTCGCCGCCGCCGGCCGCACCTCGCCGCCCAGCCCCGCGCTCCGCCCCGCCGCCATCCGCCCCGCCGCCGGCCGCGCCTCGCCGCCCGGCCCCGCGCTCCGCCCCGCCGCCGTCCGCCCCGCCGCCGGCCGCGCCTCGCCGCCCGGCCCCGCGCTCCGCCCCGCCGTCCCGCGGCCGCATCGCCCGAAGGCTCCGGCCTCCGCGCCCGAGCACTCCGGCCGCTGTCGCCGCCTACTCCGGCGACGAATCGCGCAGCCGGATCCGATCCAGATCCAGAGCACGGTTGACTCCCCCCCCCCGTTTTTCGTCTAAGTACTTAAATCTGTGATATATTGTTGCATGTTCATCGCATCACATCTTCGCACCCGTGGCTCCGTTTTGGGCGTGTAGCATACCAAATTGTTCGTCTCGAAGAGTACATCATTTCATTCCATTGCATCATTTACATTTGAGCTCATCTTGATGCCCGAAATGCTGTTGGAAGAGGGCTATGTGATGTTAGTTTCTGTTTCTTAACAGAACTTGCACTTTTGTCATTTTTGCCATGATTAATGTGTGCACCTTATGAACTTGAGCCCTACATATGTTTTGATCTATGCCATGCCAGCTTTACAGGGGTGTATGCCATGTATTTTTGTGATCAATGTGGTGACTAGCACAAGCATGCAAACTAGGCTTCGTGTTATTGCTGATTTTAATCCCTGTTCTGTTGTTATTGTGATGCCATGTAAACATGTTGCTACAGAGAGATCCATGCATATTTAGAGATACTTCAGTAAGGGTGTTTTGAACATATGGTTATGCTCTATCCATTCATGCCCTTAGTTGAAATTATTGAGTAGTCTAGCATGTCATTTTCGTGCTCTACTTTTGCTACAAAATGTTTCCTAGCAGATTGTTTGCTTGATATTCAATTTTTACGAGGTTGTTGTAGTTGATCCGTGTATGCTATGATGTTGTTCTTGCCATGTATAGCTTCTATGCCATGTCTTCTTGATGGATGTATGCTTAGTTTATCATGAGGTGTTCTGTAGTGAGTGCATCGAGCTCACGAATGTGCCTTCGTAAATCTGTCAATGCCATGCTCAGTTTGCTGAATCTGTTAACGAAACTTGCTATGCTTACATGCATGCCATCATTTCTTCTGGTCCTTTTTGGCTTATGGTCAGTAAGGGACTTTTGATCTATTCTTTGAGTAGAATCATGCCATGCCTTGTTTTGATATTATAAGTTCCTGTAGCATGTTGATAACTTGCTCTGAACATTGCTTCCTGATGTTGTTTATGCCATGTCCAGCCTGATATTTTTCGCAGTTTCACCATGCTTGGTTGGACCTGTTATAATGTGATTTAGCCGTAGCTCAGTGTTCCTCTTTTGTTAAGCATCTCTTGTAGATCACTGCCA
Source organism: Triticum timopheevii (assembly GCA_963921465.1). Classification (NCBI taxonomy): domain Eukaryota; kingdom Viridiplantae; phylum Streptophyta; class Magnoliopsida; order Poales; family Poaceae; genus Triticum; species Triticum timopheevii. Next base: position 561,388,733 of record OY997268.1, on the reverse strand, counting down.
TATGCTTTGTTTGTATGTTGGGGTGCTGTAGCATAGTTTCTTGTTGCATGCTAAGTAGCATCGTGCTGTTAATCGCAGATTTGTGCCCTTATTGTTTTGCTTGCCATTTGCAAACCGTGCATCCGTTTCCGGTGATCTTCATATCGATTTCAACCGAAATCATCTCATCTTTCCAGCGGCATACTTGGTTTGCCAAGTTGATGCCTTGTTCATCATTTTCCTCCCGAAGCACACATATGCATTGCATATCACATCTCGCATATCATGGCATGCATTGCATCTTGTTGCTTGTGCATTGCATCGTGATTTATTGTGGTTCCTTTTCTTGTGTTCTTGCTTTGGGTAGAGCCGGGAGACGAGTACGTGAACGAGGAACCTGTTGAGAACGTTTACGAGGATCAAGCCTTCGACAACTCTGAGAACTTTGCAGGCAAGATGACCATACCTTCGATATCACTTCTATCTTTGCTTTGCTAGTTGCTCGCTCTTTCGCTATGTTAGCCCTACCTGCCATTGTTTACCATGCCTCCCTATTGCCATGTAAACCCTCTAACCACCCTGTCCTAGCAAACCATTGTTTGGCTATGTCACCGCTTTTGCTCAGCCCCTCTTATAGCGTTGCTAGTTGCAGGTGAAGATGAAGTCTGTTCCAGGTCGGAACATGGATATTTTGGGATATCACAATATCTCCTGTTTAATTAATGCACCTTATATATTTGGTAAAGGGTGGATGGCTCGGCCTTATGCCTGGTGTTTTGTTCCACTCTTGTCGCCCTAGTTTCCGTCATACCGGTGTTATGTTCCTTGATTTTGCGTTCCTTACGCGGTTGGGTGATTTATGGACCCCCTTGACAGTTCGCTTTGAATAAAACTCCTCCAGCAAGGCCCAACCTTGGTTTTACCATTTGCCACCTAAGCCTTTTCCCTTGGGTTTTCGCGAGCCCGAGGGTCATCTTTATTTACCCCCCCGGGCCAGTGCTTGTCGTGAGTGTTGGTCCAACATGTCAGCCGCCGGTGGCCACCAGGGGCAACTCTGGGATGGCCTACCGGAAGTTTGGACAATCCGGATGTGCCTTGAGAACGAGATATGTGCAGCTCCTATCGGGATTTGTCGGCACAATCGGGCGGCTTTGCTGGTCTTGTTTTACCATTGTCGAAATGTCTTGCGAACCGGGATTCCGAGACTGATCGGGTCTTCCCGGGAGAAGGTTTATCCTTCGTTGACCGTGAGAGATTATGATGGGCTAAGTTGGGACACCCCTGCAGGGTATATAATCTTTCGAAGCCGTGCCCGCGGTTATGAGGCAGATGGGAATTTGTTAATGTCCGGTTGTAGATAACTTGACACTTGACTTCATTAAAATGCATCAACCGCGTGTGTAGCCGTGATGGTATCTTCTCGGCGGAGTCCGGGAAGTGAACACGGTTTGAGTTATGCTTGACGTAAGTAGTTTCAGGATCACTTCTTGATCGCTTCTAGCTTCTCGACCGATGCGTTGCTTCTCTTCTCGCTCTCACTTACGTTTGTTAGCCACCATATATGCTTAGTGCTTGCCGCAGCTCCACCATATTACCCCTTCCCTACCTTTGAGCTTAAATAGTCTTGATCTCGCGGGTGTGAGATTGCTGAGTCCCCGTGACTCACAGATTCTACCAAAACAGATGCAGGTGCCGAGGATACTAGCGCAGATGGCGCAACCGAGCTCAAGTGGGAATTTGATGAGGCCCTTGGTCGTTACTATGTTTCGTTTCTAGATGATCAGTAGAGGTGCCCAGTCGGGACGATCGGGGATCTGTGTAGCATTTGGGGTAGTCTTCTTTTATTTTGGTTCCGTAGTCGGACCTTGAGTGTAATCTGGATGATGGATGTTTATTTATGTATTGTGTGAAGTGGCGACTGTAAGCCAACTATGTATCTTTTCCCTTATGTATTACATGGGTTGTGCGAAGATTACCTCACTTGCGACATTGCTTTCAATGCAGTTATGCCTCTAAGTTGTGCTTCGACACGTGGGAGATATAGCCGCATCGAGGGCGTTACAGTTAACCCGACCTGGCTTTGACTATAAATCGCCAGGATGATCATGCGGTGTTTATTATAACCCGGCATGGCTTCATTATAAACCAGCAAAGCATGGTGGGAATTACCAGCAAAGCATGGTGGGAGTTATCAGTACTCCAGATTTGGGTTATCACCCTTATTACAAGAAAGTTGGTAAACCAACAATGTGATTCAATATCACAGGTATGATATATTTCATATTTTATTATCCTTGCAGCCTTTGTCATAAACCCGGGTTATATGTTGGGCAGTATGACCCGTCCAGCGATAAACCGCCAGGACACTTTAAACTTGTTGTATGCAGAAACAGGTTGAATAAAGCATAATTATAAATCACCGACGTTTATTAACCCGACCTGACTTTGGACTATAAGTCGCCAGTATATATTTTAATTGCGCCTTTGGAATCATGCGCTCATAAATCATTGGATTATATTATTCAAATCTTCAAATAGCCAACATGGCTGGATTTTATTATGGTTATCAATAATTAGTATTATGATCAAGGTTTTCAAAGTTTCTTTAGTGCAATGGCTATCATATTATCAATGGATATGATTTATCTTACAATTGAAGGAATAGTCCCGAGTCGCTGCATGCTTACAACCCGGCACTTGGGGGCTACATTATTCAAATATGCAGGTCTCATGTCGCTGCAAGCATGCACCATGACACTTGGGGGCTAATGCAAAGTCATTTTTTGCATCACCTTATTGAAGACCCGACTCATCACATTGTCATGAGCCGGCCCTTGGGGGCTACCAATTGCTGATGTCAACAATTCAAGGTACAAAGATTTTAATCCATTATATTGAAGGGTCTACTGCTAAGTTGGTAAAGCACAAAGCTCTTAACCTTGTGGACGTGGGTTCAAGCCCCATGGTGAGGGTTACATCATATGATATTCAATGAAGTATATATAAAGTCCCAGCTCAGTATTATCTTGCTGAGCAGGCCCTTGGGGGCTACACATTGATGTTCAAGTCTACATGATCATATCTATAAAGTCCCTGCTCATTATTGCATAATGACCCGGCCCTTGGGGGCTACACATTGATGTTCAAGTCTACATGATCATATCTATAAAGTCCCTGCTCATTATTGCATAATGACCCGGCCCTTGGGGGCTACACTGGTTGAAGTCTTTATGAGCATAAGGCAATTTCAAGTCCCAGGTCGCTGCAAGCATGACAACCCGGCACTTGGGGGCTACATATGTGGAATACTCAGTTTTGACTAGAGACTGAGATGAACAAATCGGATTTCTTCTAGGTTGTGATATTTATATTGAAGCAAGTCTTAAGTTGTTGCTACGCTACCTTCTTAAGACTTGGGGGCTACAAGTGATAGGCATATAAGAGGTATATTTTCAAAGCTGATGTTAACAAACAGTTATGACCCGGTGCCATCAGTATTTATAAACCAGCAAGTTCTACATTCTTAAACCAGCTGAAGATCAGATGAGTATTTCAAAGACCAATATTTTGTTAAGCATTGGAAGCTGAGTCAAATGAATTATTCTTCATAATATTTCTCTGTGACAAAACAATGTCAGCAAATTGATTATGAAGCTGGTCTATTGACCCGGATTTTCTAGAAGAAGGAAATGACAACGACTTAAGGATGATTAGGATCAGTTTAACATGGATAAATCCAAATTAAACTAGGGGCTAATGTCGGGGATATACCCCGCGGTATAACCCGGCCGGAGTTATAACCGGCTGGGGGCTTGGTAAACCGGCAAGAGTTAAGTCAGATGATAACCCGGCAGGAGTTACGTCAGATGATAACCCGACAGGAGTTAAGTCAGATAATAACCTGGCGGGAGTTAAGTCAGATGATAACCCGATAGGTGTTAAGTCAATCATAAACCGACAGACAATCATAAACCGGCAGCCAATCATAAACCGACAGACAATCATAAAAAGGTAGACAATCATAAACCGGCACCAGTCATAACCTGGCAGACAGTGATAACTCAGTTGCCAGGGGTTATGAAGCCCGAGACGTTATGAAGCCCAAGACGTTAAGAAGCCCATAAAGAGAAATCAGAATAGTTTAAGTCTTAATACGAGTTGGACTCTACATGTAACCCGCCCCTTCAACATATATAAGGAGGGGCAGGGCACCCCAAGAGGAGAGAAGAATAATCTTAAGGGTTAGACATAACTGGGAGATCCAGAGATAACTGGGAGATCCGGTTTACGGCGACTCCCTCGTGATGATAATGAGACCAAGCCACAAACAACATGTAGGGTTGTTACCGGATGATGTTTCCCGGGGACCGAAGCTGTCTAAATCTTTGTCTTGTGTTGCGTTTCCTCGATTCCGCTCAACCTCTCTCAAGCTACCACATAGATGTGTTGGCCTCACGACTAAGTTCTCACACTAGGACATCTGCCTTGACGATTCCATGACACTATGAGTCTTGCTTCTCCCACCTGGTGGTTGATCCCATTTTCAAATGGATTTGGAAGTGTGCATGTACGCTCAAAGTCAAGGTGTTTGGATGGCTTCTCTTAATGGACCGTTTGAATAGTAGGGATATTTTGCAGCGCCGACACTGGATCATACAGGATGACACATGTGTTCTATGCCACTGTGCTTCTCATGAAGATCGTGCACATCTCTTCTTTGCTTGCAACTTCAGTCAAAGGGTTTGGAACAACCTTAGAATTTCTTCGATTGTTCAAGCAAACCAGACTACATATGAGATGGCTCTATCATCTAGGAGGGATTTTGGCCTTCCTTTTTTCACAGAGGTTGTCTTCACTACTACATGGAATATTTGGACACAAAGGAATGGGAAGATCTTCAGAAATGAGCGTCCTTCCTTTACTTCCTGGAGGAGGAATTTTATCCATGACATTTCTCTTTTGGCTCATAGAATTAAATGTAAATATAAGGATAGCTTAATCTCTTGGATAGCTACCCTTTCTTAGATCTCTTTGTAAGTATTTTCCTTTTGTTTTGCTTGTAAATTGTAATCTTGTAATTCTCTGGTTCTTTATCAATAAAGAGCTGTGAGGCTGTTGCCTTGCAGTATATAGTAAAAAAATATTATGCAAACTGAAAGAAAAAACTTTGAATGCTAGAATGCAATATGATCCTAAGTTTGCTACTCCACCTATCTTTCTTACAGATAAGGATTATGAATTCTCTGTTGACCCAGAGTTAATTACTTTGGTTGAATCTGATCCTTTCCATGGCTATGAAACTGAAACTGTTGTGGCACATCTTACTAAGTTAAATGATGTAGCCACCCTTTTTGCTCATAATGAGAAAATTCGTTACTATTATATTCTCAAGTTCTCATTAAAGGGTGATGCTAAGATATGGTACAATACTCTTGCTCCTAGTTGCATGCGTAGTCCCCAGGATATGATTTATTACTTCTCTGAAAAATATTTTCCTACTCATAAAAACAAGCTGCCTTACAAGAAATACTTAACTTTGTGCAAATTCAAGAAGAGATCTCCCACAAGCTTAGGGGAGGCTTCTCCAATTGCTTAACACTTTGCGTGATCATCCACTCAAGAAAAATGAAATACTTGATATCTTCTATAATGGACTAACCAATGCTTCTAGGGACTTCCTAGATAGTTGTGCTCGTTGTGTTTTTAGGGAACAAACTGTTGAACAAGCTGAGGAATTATTGAATAATATATTGAAAAATTATGATGATTGGACTCTTCCTGAAACACCACCTAAACCCACTCCGAAGAAGAGGGGTATCTTATATCTCAGTCCTGAATATATGCAAGAGGCAAAGAAAAGTATGAAGGAAAAAGGTATTAAAGCAGAGGATGTTAAGAATTTACCACCTATTGAAAAAATACATGGACTGAATACACCACCTCCACGGGTGGTAGAGGTAAATTCTTTATTAAAGTTTGATGAAGGTGATATCCCTTATAATAAACATCCTAGTCAGTGCTTATATGAGTTTGATAACTACATTATGAAACATGATCACTTCAATGCCATGTTATGAAATAACTGAAATATAATTCTGATATGATTGCCCGCTTGAGTGACTTGTTATTTAGAATCTCCAATGATGTTAGAGGTGTACGAGAACATGCCTCCATGGTTCAAACTCAACTAGAACAAGTTGCTAAATCTCAAAAAGAATTTCTTGATGAAATGAATAATAATATGAATGATCGTGATATTAGAGTAATAACCAGAGGAGGTAGAATGACTCGGGAACCACTTTATCCGAAAGGACACCCTAAAAGAATTGAACAAGACTCTCAAAGAAGTAATACTGATTTGCCTAGTCCTTCTAGAAAGAAGAAGAAAAAGAAAAATGTTAGGACTTTAGATACCTCTAGTGAACGTGAGATAGAAAAACCTCATGAAAATAACAATGATGTCTCTATTTCTAATGCTGGAGCTGAATCTGGTAATGAACATCCACCTAGTGATAATGAAAATGAAAATAATGATGTTCATGAAGACACTCAACCAACCAATGATAAAGAGCCAGATAATGATGTTGAAATAGAACCAGTTGTTGATCTTGATAACCCACAACCTAAAAATAAAAGATATGATAAAAGAGACTTTGTTGCTAGAAAACATGGAAGAGAAAGAGAACTATGGGTTCAAAAACCCATGCCCTTTCCACCTAAACCAACTAAGAAAAAAGACGATGAAGAATTTGAACGCTTTGCTGAAATGCTTAGGTCAGTCTTTTTGCGCACTCGCTTTACTGATATTTTTAAAGATGGCCCCTTACGCAAAATACACGAAAGACATCATCACTAATAACAGGAAAATACCTTCAGCTGGAATCTCCACCATGCTTGCTAATTAATCTTGTAAGGATGAAGTACCTAAAAAACTTGGAAATCCGGAAATGCCAACTATACCTTGCTCCATCAAACGAAATTATGTCAAAATTGCCTTTTGTGATTTAGGAGCTGGTGTTAGTGTTATGTCTTTATCCTTATATAAAAGACATGACTTGAATAAACTCACACCTACTAAAATATCTTTGCAAATGGTTGACAAATCATCTTCAATGCTTATCGGTGTTTGTGAGGAGGTGCTCGTTGTTGTTGCAAATGTTACTATCCTAACTGACTTTGTTATACTTGAGATGCCCGAGGACGACAACATGTCGATTATCCTTGGTAGACCCTTTTTGAATACTGCAGGGGCTGTTATTGATTGCAATAAAAGCAAGGTCACTTTTCATATCAATGGTAATGAGCATACCGGGCACTTTCCGAAGAAACAATTCCAAGTGAATGGTATTAATGTTATTGAAAAATCTCCGACACTCACTATTGGAAGTTTTCAACTACCTCTACCTACTGCCAAAAAGAAATATGAAATGCTTATTGTTGGGGATATGCATATTCCCGTTGAGGTAACTTAGTGTTTTACGGAAGTTTTTCGATTTCATGTTAATCGGAAGTTGTTGTTAATAAGACTTCATCAACCTTATTAATGGATCTTTTTTAGAGGTATGAAGTTGATGAATTTAGTAGGCAAAACCTTCTGTCCCTATCTTTTGTTTACTATTTTTCTTAGTTAAATAAAATAAAATGCCATGTTTTGTCTGTTTTCTAAATTCCCCTACAATAAAAATGACTCAAAAATAAAAAGTTCTCAGAATGCCCTGAAAATTTAATACGATTTTTTTTGAATATTTCTGATTTTTTTAGTGTAAGAACATCAGAGGGGGGTGCACTAGGTGGGCACAACCCACCTGGGTGCGCTAGCAACCCAAGGCGCGCCCTAGTGGATTGTGGTCCCCACGTGGGTCCTGTCACTTACTTATTTAGCCCATGTCATCTTCTACCGGCAGAAAAAATGACCATTTCTCTCTGTCTCTGTCTCTCTCTCTCTCTCTCATGTTCTTGCTCTCAAACCCATGTATTTTGATCCCTTTGCTCAAAGCTCCATTTCCGAAATTGTTTTGGGGGATTGCTACTTGGTATGTGACTCCTCCATTGCTCCAATTAGTTTTTGCTTAAGTGGATTATATTTTGAATAATTAGCTACTCTTGGTGTTGCTGTAGATGAGCTTGCATGTTGAATTCTTAGAGTTCTAAGTAGTTTTAATTCTTAATATGGCCTCTATGCATCCTTATGAGTAGTTTCTATCAATCTTGTGAAGTTTTGCTGACAAAATTTTGTGACCCAAATTTGTTTTCTTCAAAAACTTGTACGCAAATGAAATGTTCCTCTTTGGAAGGAGTTCTTTGAGGAGGGCGTCCTCAAAGCATCATCTAGTAGTGGCTCGATTCGTCGGTCTTATGTTGAACCAAGTCCAAGTTCAATACGGGATGCCGCTATCAAATCGAGTTTATGGTCGTGGGACGATTTCATGGTGAGTGCAGGTATTAAAGAAGAATTTGAGAACTATATTCACAACATCGAGCTCCGTCCCTACATTGAAGATAAGTGCATCCAGCATCTCAGCCTCACAGAAATATTTACTAAAGAATTTAAATTTCATCCTCGTGAGTCTAGAGTTTCGTTTAAACTTGATGAACGTCCATTTACCATGCCTCTAGAGTTGTTTTGTAATGCCTACGAAATTCCATGTTGGGGTTCGCTAGATGAGCCAGCAAGATCTGAATATGAGTCATTTTTGACTAGTCTTTGCTACAGTGAGGATAGATGAGTGACTCAAGGTAGAATAAAAAGAATTCATTTCCCATCAATTCAATACTTTGCACTTTTTAATGGAAAATACATAGTAGGCAAACAAGACTGTAGTACATTATGTGCTCCTCACTTGAGCCTCATACACACTGCTCTCACTGGTATTAAATGTTATAACCTTGGAGCGATTATTGCACGCAGATTGCAACACAATGCTCGTAGTGCATAATTTTATGGTGGGATTTATGCATCACGTTTACCAAAGGAGTTGGGTGTGTCACCTTGGCCTAATGACCCCATCCTACCTACTCATTATTTAGACTTTGAGGCAATGAAGCGACATAAGTTCCTTAAGAACAAGATCACTAATTATACCTATAACTTGCAGTTCAATAAAGGAACCGTTGTGCACACCTTTTCGCCTACGCCTGGTCTCTTTGATTTTCACAACAATTGAAGGTATTATTATTTTGAGAGCAAGGCCCGCGCGCACAACGTGGAGGTCACGGCTGCTCGGCGGGCTAAGGAGACTGCACCAAGAGCCTCTGTGAGCTAACACTCCGATTATTATGCAGGCCACTGATACGTCTCCAATGTATCTATAATTTATGAAGTATTCATGCTATTATTTTATCATTCTTGGGTGTTTTACAATCATTTTATAGCAACTTTATATAATTTTTTGGGACTAACCTATTGACCCAGTGCCCAGTGCCAGTTGTTGTTCTTCGCTTGTTTTTTACATCGCAGGAAATCAATATCAAACGGAGTCCAAACACCACATAACTTTTTGGAGATTTTTTCTGGACTAGCAGGAACCCAATGGGCTTGAGCTGCACCTGGGGGGTGCCCCATGGGGGGCACAACCCACCAGGGCGCGCCAGGGCCCCCTAGCGCGCCCAAGTGGGTTGTGCCCACCTCGGTGGCCTCCCGCACCCCCTCTTTGCACCATAAATTCCCAAATATTCTAAAACCCTTCGGGTTAACCTAGATCAGATGTTCCGCCGCTTCAAGGCCTCTGTATCCACGAGATCGAATCTAGACCCCGTGCTGGCACCCTGCGGAGGGGGGAATCATCACAGGTGGCCATCTTCATCATCCCGGCGGCCACCACGATGAGGAGGGAGTAGTCCACCCTCGGGGTTGAGGGTTTGTACCAGTAGCTATGTGTTTAATCTCTCTCACGCGCGATCTTGAGATGTCACAATCTTGATGTATCATGGGCTTTGTTAATATAGTTGGATCATATGGTGTTTTCCCCTCTCTATCTTGTTGTGATGAATTGAGTTTTTCCCTTTGAGATTTCGTTGTTATCGAATTGAATACTTTTATGGATTTGAGAATACTTGATATATGTCTTGCAATTGAATACTCGTGGTGACAATGGGGTATCATATTGATTCACTTGATATATGTTTTGGCACTCAACTTGCGGACTCCCGTGGTGACATTGGGGTAATCTATGCATAGGGTTGATGCACGTTCTCGTCTTTTGTTTCTCCGGTAGAAATCTTGGGGCACTCTTTAAAGTTCTTTGTGTTGGATTGAGTATTATGAATATGAATTTGCTTTGGTGTTATTTTAGTATGAACTCTAGGACAGATCGAACATAAAGAATAGTTTTGTGTTATTTTAGTATGAACTCTTGAATAGATCAAACGGAAAGAATATCTTTGAGGTGGTTTCGTACCCTACAAACAAATTATTCGTATGTTCTCCGCTAGATAGGAACTTTGGAGTGATTCTTCATCGCACTTTGAGGGATAGTTATATGGTCCAACTATGTTAGCATTGTTGAGAGATGGCACTAGTGAAAGTATGCACCCTAGGCCTCATTTTCCATCATTGCAATACCGTTTGTGCTCCGTTTTACTATTTACTACCTTGCTGTTTTTTATTGTTCCCACTACAAAAACTCATATCTACTATCCATACTACACTTTATCATCATCTCTTCGCCGAACTAGTGCACCTATACAATTTGCCATTGTATTGGGTGTGTTGGGGACACAAGAGATTTCTTGTATTTGGTTGCAGGGTCGTTTGAGAGAGACCATCTTCATCCTACACGTCTTACAGATTGATAAACCTTAGGTCATCCACTTGAGGGAAAATTGCTACTGTCCTACAAAACTCTGTGCTTGGAGGCCCAACACGTGTCTACAAGAATAAAGTTGCATAGTAGACATCAACCTCTTTTCTGGTGCCATTGCCCGGGAGGTGAGTGCTTGAAGGTATATCTTGAGATCTTGCAATCGAATCTTTTAATTTCTTGTTTTAACACTAGTTTGGTTTATAAAAGAAAACTACATATAAAATGGAATTGAGGTTGCATCTTATTATTGATCATCTTTATAATATCTTTCTTGAAAATGATGGTTCAGAAAATTGTGCTCAATTGATAGAAGAAGAATTTAGTAAAATGATTGGCATGAATGATGAGCATGATTGCAATGTTGTTAGTATGAATTCTTTGAATATCCATGATGTTAATGATATGCAAAGCTACAAGCTTGGGGATGCTATGTTTGATGAAGATGATATTTTTACTCCCCCAAGTTTTGATGAGATAAATTATTATGATGAAAGCATGCCTTCTATCTATGATGATTATGGTGATGACATATTTGTTATATTGAATAATGATAACCATGAAACTTGTCATCATGATTTTAATTTTCAATCTCATGATAGTTATTTTGTTGAGTTTGCTCCCACTACCATTTCATGAGAATAACTTTGCTTATGTGGAGAGTAAGAAAATTTATATGCTTGTGGATCATGAAAAGAATCCTTTATGTGATAGTTATATTGTTGAATTCATTCATGATGCTACTGCAAATTATTATGAGGGAGGAACTTATGCTTGTAGGAATTGCAATAATATCAAGTTATCTCTCTATGTGTCGAAAGTTTTGAAGTTATGCATGTTTTGCCTTCCTATGCTAGTTGATTCTTGTTCCCATGAATTATTTGCTCACAAAATCCCTATGCATAGGAAGTGGGTTAGACTTAAATGTGCTAGTCACATGCTTCATGATGCTCTTGTTATGTTTCAATCTTTATCTTTTATGCGAGCAACATTGAACTCATCATGCCTGGCTAAAAGGCATTAAAGAAAAGCGCTTGTTGGGAGACAATCCAACACTTCTACTTACTATTTTTGTGTGTTCACATGATTATGCTACTGTAAAGCCTTTGGGATCAGGTTGGGTGATGGTTGATTTGATCTTGCCGAAAAATAGGAACTTTTGCGCTCAAGAAAATAACTCTCGTTTTTAACAGAAGAGTGCTTTTGAGTTGATTCTTTTTGCAGAAGATTAATATACAAATTTCTCATGGGGTCCAATTTTTTCATAATTTTTGGAGTAGCATAAGTATGGTTTGAGTACAGATTACTACAGACTGTTCTGTTTTTTTGGTAGATTCTATTTTCAATGCATAGTTTGCTTGTTTCCTTGTTTCTATGGCTTATATTGCTCAATATAAATAGTGGAAATGATATGCTACAGTAGGCATTGTGTGGAAACAATTATGAATATTGTATTTTATAGTACCAAAAGTGAAATGGTTTGCTCTTTATCATTCTAACCTATCTCATAAGGTTCCGTTAAGTTTTGTGTGATTGAAGTTTTCAAGTTTTGGGTGAGATGTCGATATGATGAGAATAAGGAGTGAAAATACCCTAAGCTTGGGGATGCCAAATTCACCCCCAGGTAATATTCAAGGAAGATCCAAGCAACTAAGCTTGGGGATGCCCCGGATGGCATCCCCTCTTTCGTCTCCAACATTACCTGTAACCTCACTTGGAGCTATGGTTTCATTCGTCACATGATATGTGTTTTGCTTGGAGCGTAAATTTATTTTGCTAGGATTTGCTTGATTTTATTTAGAATAATGTTTTGCATCTTTTATTTCAATAAAAATGTCAAGGGTAGCCTTTGCCATGCTTATTTTGCAAGTTTACTTGTTTCTTTTTTAAAACAGAAAAGTTTATCGGTGTTGCAAAAATTCCCTAGAAAAGTTAGAATATGATAAATTGTTGAAACTTTTTGCAAAATAACATATGATAAATTTCCCACGGTGTGGTATTTTTCTCATAATTTTTGGAGTTGAATAAGTATTGATACTCTTGCATTCTTTACAGACTATACTGTTTTGGCAGATTGCTGTTATGTTTGCATTGTTTGCATATGTTTGCTTGTTTAATGATTCTATTTGAGGATAGGAGTATTAATATGCAGAGGCATTTAGTATGCAATGTTGAATAATAATTTTTGTGGTTTGCTACAGTAAATATTGATAAGGTTATTGCATTGGTTTATACTAACTTATCTCACGAGTTCTTGTTGAGTTTTGTGTGGATGAAGTGTTTGATATTTAGGGAAACCGTGATATGAGAAGAATTAAGGAGACAAAAAAACTCAAGCTTGGGGATGCCCAAGGCATCCCAAGTTAATATTCAAAGAAGTCTCAAGCATCTAAGCTTGGGCATGCCCTGGTAGGCATCCCACCTTTTTTCTTCAACAACTATCAGTTAGTATCGGTTGAGCCTAAGTTTTTGCTTCCTCACATGATGTGTGATATTCTTGGAATGTCATTTTGTTTCATTTTGCTTGTTGTTTTAATAAAATACTTTGACTTGAAAGTTTCTAACTAAAATAGAGTCCCCCTTTAGTTGCCAGGGAGGCTAGGTAAGCGGCATTCACATCCCGTCAATGAAGCTCTTTTCTATGGAATTGCTCTAGTGCTTCACTTATATCCTATGAGTAAATTGTTGAATAAATTGAATGTCATGAAGTTGAAATCATATCATGCCTAGTGGTAGCTTCAAATTGGGTTTAGAAAGTGAAACCTTTTGAAGCTTGACAATCACAATATGGGTCATACAAGCAATTCACGAATAATTAGTATAAGGAAGAGAACTTTCACATATAAATACACTATCCTAAAAATATTTTGTGATTGTGAGCCCCCATCAAAATATTATATGCCAAAATTGTTGATGTTGGACAAGGAAGAAAACGTAATGGTTTATATTTGTTCATATTCACATAGAAGTTATATTGTCATAGATCCTTCAACATGTGGTGCTTGCCCGCCATATTTGCTAGCCAAAAATTCCGCACGAAGTAGAGATACTACTTGTGCATCCAAAAACCCTTAAACCCAAATCTTATTTTCAAGAGTCCATTACACCTACATATGGATTGAGCAAGATCCTTCAAGTAAGTTGTCATCGATGCAATAAGGCAATAAAAATTGCTTCTAAAAGTGTTAGACCATTTAGTGTAAGAGAAAGTTGAGCATTTTACGAACTTGTGATCGCACAGAATAAAAGCGACAGACTGCATAATAGAGGTTGCTATCATAAGGGAAATATAACGTGACATTCTTTTTCACTAAGGGTTGAGCATACAAACAAATAAGCGCATGGCAACCTCTGCTTCCCTCTGCGAAGGGCATATCTTTTACTTTTTCAGTATTTACTTTTATGCAAAGAGTCAAAGTTTTTCTTTCTATTCCTTTTTATTTTTCTCTTTTGGCAAGCATCATGTGGTGAGGAAAGATCTAGGCACATATGTCCAGTTGAATATGGGTAGAATGAGTTATTATTGTTGACATCACCCTTGAGGTGAATATGTTGGGAGGCAAAACAATAAGCCCCTATCTTTCTATGTGTCCGATTGAAATCTTTTGCTCATGTGTACGCGGTGAGTGTTAGAAATCATAGCAGACTATATGATGGTTGAGTATGTGGAGCTATTACTTAAACTCTGTTGAATAAGTTGAATTGAAATTTCTTGGTGACTGAGAACATAGGTTGTTGAGTTTCAAGAGAATTCATTGTTTGAACCTTAACATGTGAATTGGTTGCCACTATAACATGAGAAATATTATGAGAAAGAATTGTTGTTATGATTCTAGGAAGAGTGATTGAAATTGTCATTGATCAAACTTGTGCACTTTGCTAGCATTCACACTTCATAAATTATTTCTTTTATCATTTACCTACTCGAGGATGAGTAGGAATTAAGCTTGGGGATGTTGATACGTCTCCAACGTATCTATAATTTATGAAGTATTCATGCTGTTATTTTATCATTCTTGGGTTTTTTACAATCATTTTATAGCAACTCTATATCATTTTTTTGGGACTAACCTATTGACCTAGTGCCCAGTGCCAGTTGTTGTTTTTTGCTTGTTTTTTACATTGCAGGAAATCAATATCAAACGGAGTCCAAACACTGCATAACTTTTTGCAGATTTTTTCTGGACCAGCAGGAACCCAATGGGCCTGAGCTGCACCTGGGGGTGCCCCGAGGGGGGCACAACCCACCAGGGCACGCCAGGGACCCCTGGTGCTCCCAGGTAGGTTGTGTCCACCTCAGTGGCCTCCCGCACCCCCTCTTTGCACTATAAATTCCCAAATATTCCTAAACCCTTCGGGGTTAACCTAGATCAGAAGTTTTGCCGCTGCAAGGCCTATGTATTCATGAGATCCAATCTAGACCCCGTTCCGGCACCCTGCCGGAGGGGGGAATCATCACCGGTGGCCATCTGCATCATCCCAGCGGCCGCCACGATGAGGAGGGAGTAGTGCACCCTCGGGGCTGAGGGTTTGTACAAGTAGCTATGTGTTTAGTATCTGTCTTGCGCAATCTTGAGATGTCACAATCTTGATGTATCATGGACTTTGTTAATATAGTCAGATCACATGGTGTTTTCCCCTCTCTATCTTGTTGTGATGAATTGAGTTTTTCCCTTTGAGATTTCGTTGTTATCGGATTGAATACTTTTATGCATTTGAGAACACTTGATATATGTCTTGCAATTGAATACTCGTGGTGACAATGGGGTATCATATTGATTCACTTGATATATGTTTTGGCACTCAACTCGCGGATTCCCGCGGTGACATTGGGGTATTCTATGCATAGGGGTTGATGCATGTTCTCGTCTTTTGTTTCTCCGGTAGAAATCTTGGGGCACTCTTTGAAGTTCTTTGTGTTGGATTGAGTATTATGAATATGAATTCGCTTTGGTGTTATTTTAGTACGAACTCTAGGATAGATCGAACGGAAATAATAGCTTTGTGTTATTTTAGTACGAACTCTTGAATAGATCGAACGGAAAGAATATCTTTCAGGTGGTTTCGTACGGTACAAACAAATTATTCTTATGTTCTCCACTAGATAGGAACTTTGGAGTGATTCTTCATCGCACTTTGAGGGATAGTTATATGATCCAACTATGTTAGCATTGGAGAGAGATTGCACTAGTGAAAGTATGCACCCTAGGCCTCATTTTCCATCATTGCAATACCGTTTGTGCTCTGTTTTACTATTTACTACCTTGCTGTTTTTATTGTTCGCACTACAAAAACTCATATCTACTATCCATACTACACTTTTATCATCATCTCTTTGCCGAACTAGTGCACCTATACAATTTTCCATTGTATTGGGTGTGTTGGGGACACAAGAGATTTCTTGTATTTGGTTGTAGGGTCGTTTGAGAGAGACCATATTCATCCTACACCTCTCATGGATTGATAAACCTTAGGTCATCCACTTAAGGGAAAATTGCTACTGTCCTACAGAACTCTGCGCTTGGAGGCCCAACACGTGTCTACAAGAATAAAGTTGCATAGTAGACATCAGCCGCGGATGGTGATCACCAAGCTAGGCCAAAAGCCTAAGCTTGGCGGAGTATGTATTCCCACTGACATTACATTCATATTCACACATTTTATTCCAGTTGTTGGTGTTCACACTTTTTCATTGTATTATCCATGCTAGATTTATTTTTCTCGCTTTTTTCTTGTGTGTACGAAAAAACTTTGAGAAAACCCAAAAAATATTTCTTGCTTCTTTTCAGTTTTTCTTTCTAGCTTAGTTAGCTGTAGTATTAAAAAGAAAACGCCAAAATATTTTCGTGTCCTTCTTTTTATTTGTTGGGAGCTCTCCCATTTAAATAGTTTTTCTCCTTTTTGTTTTTCCTTTTTCTTTAGTTTGCTTTCCTCAAGAAAAACTAAAAACTCTGGAAATATTTTAGTGTGTTTCTCTGAATTTCTTTTCTTTTTGTTGAGTCTTACCTAGGAGAATACCACGAGGAAAATGTGAGTGGCTCTCATTTGTACTATTGTTGATCTAACAAAGGGCCCATATTACCTTGTCTTCTCCTTTTGAATAAAATGTTTGTAGATTCTAGCTTAGTCCACGACACTCTTGCACTATTATCATTTTCACATCATTCAGTCGTGCAAGTGAAAGTCAATAATGACGATACTTGATGAAGTGACTGTGGCAGAGAGAAACAGGTATGAACTCAACTTGTTCTGTTTTTTGTAAATATGTTTAACCTAGTATCCATGATTCAGCATATTATGATCGAACATGTTTGCAATGACAATTAAAGATTGTAGTTTCTCATGCCATGCTTATGTAGCTAGGAGTGGATAATGATTTATCCTGGATGTCAACATGCATTAAAATGATTGTGATGTAGTATGATGATATGGTATCCTCCTATGAATGTTTCAAGTGGCTTGACTTGGCGCATGTTCATGCATGCAGTTAAATCAAAACCAACATAGCCTCGATGATATTTATGTTCATTGTGTTCATATCCTACTCATGCTAGTATTCAATGTTTATTATGCATAATGCATGTTCATGACCATTTTCACTCTCTAGATGGCCGCTGCCGGTGTCAAAACCGGCGGATCTCGGGTAGGGGGTCCCGATCTGTGCGTCTTAGGCTGATGGTAACAGGAAGCAAGGGACACAATGTTTACCCAGGTTCGGGCCCTCTTGATGGAGGTAAAACCCTACTTCCTGCTTGATTAATATTGAAGATATGAGTAATACAAGAGTAGATCTACCACAAGATCGTAGAGGCTAAACCCTAAGCGCTAGACTATGATGGTATGATTATAACTGTGATCGGCCTTCTAAGGACCATCCTCTCCGGTTTATATAGACATCAGAGAGGGCTAGGGATTACATGGAGTCGGTTACAAGGAAGGAAATATAGTATCCGGGTCGCGAAGCTTGTCCTCCACGCAAAGGAGAGTCCCATCCGGACACGGGCCGAAGTCTTGAGTCTTGTATCTTCACGCTTCAATAGTCCGGACGATGTATAAAGTCTGGCTGTCCGGATACCCCCTTATCCAGGACTCCCTCAGTAGCCCCTGAACCAGGCTTCAATGAAGATGAGTCCAGCGCGCAGTCTTGTCTTCGGCATTGCAAGGTGGGTTCCTTCTCCGAATACTCCAACGTTATTATCGAACACGTAGACCGTGTCGGGATCTGCAAGATGATCTTCTCATACCACTGTAGAGAGAACGGTACTTCAGCTGACAACTTTTAGACGACGTGATATGTTATTACAGCCAGGTCATTATTCGAACTGTCTTTCCCACAGCCAGGCACTACACATATTGTGGGGCGATTTCCTTGACACGTCTTGTCAACGCAGAGATCATGTCCCCTTATCACGGGATTCTCATCAAAACGGGTATGGGTAATCCAACCACACCGCTAATCGCGGAGAGTGGGAGGTGAGCGGGTTCCACCAGGCAAGTGGGGAGGCACAAAAAGCTTGTACTACCTCTTATAAAGAGATAAAGTCTCTTCCTCTTTACCCACGCCTTCTCCTTCCGCTAACTCATTCCCCTCTGCTCGAGCCCTAACGCCCAAGCATTCTTTTTTTTCGTTGAAGAGAGATTTTCCAAAGATGTTCGGATCCGGAGCAGGAGGCAGATGGATGGCCTCTACCGTCCAGGAGAAGGATATCAAGAAGCTTAGGGAAGCCGGGTATCTAGCCAAGAAGATCGACCACCGTCTCCCACCGACGGGACAGGTCGTCCCTACTCCGGAGCCCCACGAGAGAGTCGTGTTCCTTCCCCATTTTGTCTGCGGGCTCGGGTTTCCCCTCCACCCATTTGTCCGGGGGGTTATGTATTATTACGGGATTGATTTTCATGATCTTTCCCCCAACTCTTTTCTCAATATCTTGATGTTCATCGTCGTGTGCGAGGCCTTTCTCCGGATTCCGCCTCACTTTGGCTTGTGGCTGAAGATTTTCAATGTGAAGCCCAAGATGGTAAGTGGCGAACACGCCGAGTGCGGCGGTGCCATGGTGAGCAAGATGCCCAAGGTCATTTGGCCGAAGGGCACTTTCAACGACTCTGTTAAGGAATGGCAGCAGCAGTGGTTTTATATCACCGAACCGCGTGGCAAAAAGTGGGCTGCAGCTCCTGAGTTCAGATCCGGAGCTCTATCGCGGCTCATGTCCTGGCCCAAGAAGGGCCCGAACTGGTCCTCGCCCGATGAGCTGTCATTGCTCCATACGCGCGTTTGGAGTGCGGTCGACAAGGACGTCAAACTCGTCGACGTAGTCCAGGTGATGCTATTTCGCCTAGTTCTACCTTGTCAGCGTCGAGCCTGCACTTTGTGGGAGTTTGACCCGACCGAGCACCAGACCCTTCAGGAGCTCTATGACTCCTCCCACGAGGATATCTGGAAGGTGCTTTTCAAGTCCGGAAAATCATGGCCGGACTCCGCCAAAGATCGGGGGTATCAATTATCCCATTCTCCAAGCCCAGTAAGTTACAGTCACGCCCCATCCGTCCATGCTTCAATTAGTAAGTCATGAAGGAGACATTTTAATCGTGTGTCATTGTGACCTCAGGGATGGATTAAGAAGGTGGAGCGGATGCATTGTCCGGGCCCACTACCAGAAGAACCGGTAGGACCTCTTCTAACAAAGATGCTGGTCCCCGCGCCTTACGAGGCGCCAAAGAAGGAGGACTCCAAGAAGGTCAAGAAGACCCGGAGTGGCCTCCGACGCTGCGAGACTTCAGATGCCAAATCCGAAGACTCCGGCGACGCTCCTTCTTCTGAAGCCGAAGAGGAGGAAGCAGAGGAGGACGAGCCTCACTCTGTAGGTGGAAAGAAGAGCGCGGCTTCCCCGTCCCTGGAGGCCGAATCGTCCAAGAGGGGGAGAGGTTCCTGTCTAGAGGCGTCCCCCCGTCTGCCGACAGCATCACGGAGTGGGATCCTAGAGCCCAGCCGTTGAAAAAATCGTAAGTGACCGAATCCCTAATGCGCCTATGCATTTAGGGTCGTCTGAGTATAGCAGTTTTAACTATCATCATATTGCGTACAGCCTGGCGAGACCTCCTGTCGGACAGTCATCATCGGAGGATTCGTTGAGTTCGGATGCGGTGGCGAGCGAGACGCCTCCGGAGGCTCTTTTTCCGGAGTCCAGGCGTGACACGGAGGTGTCGTCTCGAGGAGACCCCGAGCCGGATAAGGTCCTGGAGACTTCTATGGTTCCAGGATCGGGTGAGCGGCCACCCTTCAAGGAGGGAGGTTTGCCTACTCCACCGGCAACCTCCGTGTATGCAGAGCTGTCAGGCAGTCTATCGACAATGTTGAAGAATGCGTCTATCGTCGATGAACATCGGACCCTCATGGGTGCGGTGGTTGGAAAGATTCAGTCTGCCGAAAGTGGGCTGAATGAGTCCTGCCTTGGCCTTATAAAGGCTTTTGAGGTATGGTTTCCAAGGAAACTTTGAGGAATCATCATAATATGAGTAGTAGCCCCTGATACACTGTCCGGTGAAAGAGAGCCGGGTAGGGGATCAAACCCACTGTTGTGATGGGAACCTTTGGTTAATAATGTATACCATTTGTTTGAAAACAGACGTCTGCGAAGAGGACGGCCGCTCATGATGCGGAAGTGTCCGAACTAAAGCAGAGCCTAGAACGAGCCAAAGAAGAACTCGGCCGTGTGAAGAAGCAATTAGAGGAGAAGCAAGGTCTGTTTAAACATTGTCTTGCATTGGGCACAAACGAATAAGTGTGCCTATCGAAGAGTAATTTATGTTATACGCCCTACTAGCGAGTGCCAAATATGAGGCACTGAAGAAGGCAGCGGCTGATGCCCACGAGAAGGCTGCCGCCGAATAGGCGCTCCGTGAAGAACACGAGGCCAGGGTCGTCGCAGCTGAGCGGAAGTACCAGGAAGCTGTGACGAAAAGCGAGAGCTTGGAACAGAGTCTAGTAGGTATAGAATCCGAACTCGCCCAAGCTCTCCAAGGCGCAGAAGATGCTCGAGAAGAAGCCCGAGGTGCTGTACAGGACATTCATGAGGCCCGAAAGGTTGCGGCTGGTAAGGCCATTTGTATCTATGGCCATTATTACGTGATAATGGGGAGAACTCTAAGTGGCAAACTGAATTCTTGATTTTATAGGGGCATTTGCAGATCTACCTCGCTGCATATCAGATGCTGCCCAATTTTATCAGACCGAGGAAAGGGAGTCTGCGGGGAGGAACTTCTGGTCATAGTATTTGGCGCCGAACTATCTGGTGCCTTTTATCAATCAGCTGAAGCAGCTGGTCGAACTGCACCAGGCGGCCGAACTAGGCATGAAGGACTTGGTTATCCGGCTGTGGCCTGCAGAGCCAATTCTAAGCAGTTACTTCGGACTCGTAAAGCGGATGGTGCTTGCCCATGTGAAAGTGCATTGGGGGAAGTTTGATGTGGAGAAGCAGATAACTGAGGGGCCACCGGAGGGTAAGGAGCATCGCAAGCCCGAACTGTACTATGAAGGTGTACTGAAGGGGGCCCGCCTGGCGGCGGATAAGTGCTCCAAAGACATTATATTTCCCTGAGGGCATTCTTGCCAATATTTGTAATATGGGATAATGGCATGCTTATTATGTATTGCCTATTTTGTGTGAACATATGTTCTTCCCGTGCGGCTGTTTATTGTATGTAAATTCTGAGAGTTGGCCAGTCATCGGCTTTAGCCCCCACGTGAGAAGTACGTGGGTATTCGGGGTATTTCTGAACACTCTTTATCCCATGGCTGGGTCCTTTTAAGGAGGTGTTTCTCACCACGAACTAGGCAATCAGACTATATATGGCTTTACTACCCTCACTTAGCCATAGGAATTCGAGTATGGTCGGCGCAGCCCCTAGTGTTCGGAAGGCCGAACTAGGGGCTCTATTGGCGCCTGATCGGAAGACCGATCCGTCGCAATCTGCATTTTATAGTGGCGTTATGCGAAATAAATCTTTAAGGATTTTAAAACCTCTCGAACAGCTGACCAGCTCTCGCTGCATCATGACAGTCGGTTTTCGGCTTTCTCTACTGAGGTGCTCATCCGACAGAACCGGGACACAATCGCAGTAGTTCTCCCAGCGCTACCTTAGCCGACGGAATGGAACGTAAGGTACCAAAGCATGGGAGCCGGGCAAACCCAACCAATGACCCAAGACATGATTCGGAGCTGATGCATATAGTGCTATAAGTTCGGGGTGCCGAGCGACCGAAAAGGTGGTCGGACTTTAGTGTCGTACTGTGAAGCCCCTGGCATAGCCGGGCGTAACACGAAGCATGGCTTCTGGTTTGCGGCTAGGAGGCGTCGATGATAGACGACGGCCGGTAAGTGTTATTTAAGTCTATGCATTGCAGTAGGATGATATGTCTATGCATGTGAGTGTGATTTATGATGATAAAAAGGGAATGGTTTTTGGCGGAACCTGTGATGGCCCGACTGGAGGGGGCTGTGAAAGGATCGAAAACGAATCCGAACTGCCTTCTACCTGTATAGTCCTTTCCTTATGTGTCCGGGCCGATTCCACGCCGCCAATCCTGTTCTGCATAAAAGTTAGTTTGTGAAGGTAAATGTTCGGAGGCAGCCGAGCGTCCTCCCGTGGTTGGTCTAAAGGTTCCTGATCGGACCCTGGTGACCCCAGCTGCTATACCGGGAAGCAGCCCGGACTCCTCCATGGGTGTCCGGATAGATGGCTGTCCTATCAAAATATTGGTAGGCATGCACGACTTGCTACTCGGGCGGTTGTATGATTTCCCCTCTAAGGGCAGGGTTTCTGCCTTGTATGTAGGCGTGAGTATATCACTGGCGTTGGCCTAATGGTTTACCACGTGGAATCTAGTCAACGTAGTTCATCCTGTTAGCATACGGGGGGTTACCGTATGAAGGGAGTGTGGCCTTTTTTTTGGTTCTCTGAGAACAACCGTTAGAGCGGTGGGCCAATGAAGTTGGCCTTTGCACCGGACACCTTATAGAAGGTGTTTATTTGCAGGTTTATACCTGCGGGGGCTTTATGTGTTATGGAGCCCCTAGACTACTAGGTCTAGGGGTACGACAATTAGGTTGTTGTGCTTTGTATGATAGGGGACGATCGGCCGTACTGTTGTGCCCTGGGGGGTCTCTTGACTAGATGCCGCCCTTCATTGTTTCCGGCACGCGACCAGTCGCTTTTTTTTTGGAGATCCGACATTCTCTATTGGTATGTTTTGCCGTCCTTTTTGGAGTACCGTGAATTTCACATGGTTGATCGAGTCTATGACTCAACCCAAATAGGCTTGAGCTGTTCTTTTTCCGTTGACCGGACTGGGAATTGCTGAACTTGGCACCAGCTTTCCCGACTTGACGTTTGTGGCCATTGCGCCAAGGCTTGAGGATGCCTCTTCGTGTATCCTTCTTGCTGTCTTGAACTGTGGTGGTGTGCAGACGTTGCGTTCTGTGCCTTTGGATCGCCTGCTTGGGTTGGGGTAGCCTGTTGTGCCGCGTATACCCTTTTTTAGGGCGGTCGAATCCGTACTCTTCGGTGGCCAGGATCTTGGTCCACCTATCCATTAGCAAATCCTGGTTGATTTTAAGATGCTCTTGCTTCCTTTGCAGGCTCCTTTCCGTGGCCGTGAGTCGTCGCTTGAAGCGAACTTGTTCCACTGGATCTTCTGGCACTCTGAATTCATCATTGCCGAGGCTTACCTCGTCTTCGGGGGAGGGTGTATAGTTGTCCCTCTCCAAGTATCCCACTGTGGCCTGTCCGGGCTGCTTAAATGTAGGTTGATTAAGGCGGTATTCCCCTTCGGCACCCTCCGGATTGTTTTCATCTCCGAGGCCGGCATTGATGTGGCGGGGCTTGGAGTGGCGCCAAAGACACCCATACTTTGACTTTCCCTCTGAGGGGTTGTCCTCCGTTGCCTCGTTGCCATTGGTTTCCTTCGGAGAATCCACCATATATATATATCGTATAAAGAGGTGGCTGTCCACCGCCCTATGAGTGGTGGCTCTTGTAAGTGTTCTGCATCGTCGTCCATACTGTCGATGTCTTCGTAGTCGAAGTTAAGCACATCGGTTAAATCATCGACCGTGGCAATGCAGTGGGTGGTGGGTGGGCAACGAATTCCTTCGTCACCTGCTTCCCAGTCAGGCCGGACATAATTCGGCCCGGAGTCTCCTGACAAAGAGAGAGACTTTAAAGTGTTCAGCATGTCGCCAAAGGGCAAGTGCTGAAAGATGTCCGCGGCGGTAAACTCCATTACCGGGGCCCAACCTGGCTCGGCTGGCTCGAGGGTGAGCGGACCAGAACCGACGACCGGATACGAGTTCGGGGGTCCAGGGTTACAGGTCTCCACAGAGGTGAGACCTGTGTTCGGCTCCAACGCCGATGAGTATGCGGCCTGAAGGGCGGGGTCTAGCCGTCCGCTCTTGGGCAACGCGAACCGTTCCGAATTTAGATCCGGGGCTATTGCTGGGATGACGTTCCGAGCATTGTTCGATGGCAGGTCTAGGCCGTGCCCGTCGTGACTGTCCAGCGCTCCCGGCTCTGGGCCAAATCCGTTGAAGATCAAGTCTCCGCGAATATCTGCCGTGTAGTTCAAGTTTCTGAACCTTATCTGGTGGCCAGGGGCATAGCAGTCGATCTGCTCCAGATGGCCAAGCGAATTGGCCCGCAGTGCGAAGCCGCCGAACACAAAGATCTATCCGGGGAGAAAAGTCTCACCCTGGACCGTGTTGTTGGCGATTGAAGACGCCATCAAGCCTTGAAGCGACGGCACAGAGGAACTCTCAATGAAAGCACCAATGTCGGTGTCAAAACCGGCAGATCTCGGGTAGGGGATCCCGATCTGTGCGTCTTAGGCTGATGGTAACAGGAAGCAAGGGACACAATGTTTACCCAGGTTCGGGCCCTCTTGATGGAGGTAAAACCCTACTTCCTGCTTGATTAATATTGAAGATATGAGTATTACAAGAGTAGATCTACCACGAGATTGTAGAGGCTAAACCCTAGGAGCTAGCCTATGATGGTATGATTGTAACTGTGATCGGCCTTCTAAGGACCATCCTCTCCGGTTTATATAGACACCAAAGAGGGCTACGGTTTACATGGAGTCGATTACAAGGAAGGAAATATAATATCCGGGTCGCCAAGATTGTCCACCATGCAAAGGAGAGTCCCATCCGGACACGGGCCGAAGTCTTGAGTCTTGTATCTTCACGCTTCAATAGTTCGGACGATGTATATAGTCCGGCTGTCGAGATACCCCCTTATCCAGGACTCCCTTAGCCGCTTCTCAACCTATTTGCTAGCCTTCATCGGTACTAAGCGAAAATATTGCTTGTGCATCAAAATCCTAAAACCCAAAGTTATTCCAGATGAGTCCACATATCTACCTATATGCGGTATTACCCCTTCGTTCTAAGTAAATTTGCATGTGCCACCTCTAAATTTCAAATAAACATTAGTTTTTGTGTGTCTAGATTGTTCATAGATCGATAGGGGGTAGTCGGTATCTTCCATGCTAAGCGGGTTATTCTCATGATGAGTGTTTGTTCACTAGCTCGTCCTTGCATGAGAGGGGCGGTAATAGGGATCCCAGTCGAGAAATCAAAAATTGCAAATAATTAAACAAAACTCTCCCAGGATTATTGTTGGTATGGACGGTACCTGTGGATTCGGCTAGCCTTGGAGTGTGTTTGTTGGTGGAGGGGGAGTGAACCTTTACTTTTATTGCTTGGGAACTGCCACTACTGTGTTTAGCATGGAAGATATTGATAACCTTTGGTCGTCTAGTAAACAGGAAGGGTGCATTTTCCCAAAATTTCATTTATCTCTATTTTTAAAACTTTGAGCTCTGACACCTCTGCAAATCCCTGCTTCCCTCTGCAAAGGGACTATCTATTTAATTTTATGTTGTGTCATCACCTTCTCAAACAAGCGCTAGATCTGAGAGCACTATTGTCAGCCTCATGCATTGTGTGTAGTTAATGTTGAATGCATCATGACTTGATATTTTCTACCATGAATTACAATGTTTAGTCACTACTTGAACTTTGGAGGTGCTCTGCATTTATGTTTTGCTGTCTCAAAAAGGGCTAGCGAGATACCACTGTTATCATATTATATCATGGTTGTTTTGATGAAGTGTTGTCATTTGAGATATCTATTATTGCTCTCTAGTTGCTTATGCTATTGATATGAGTTAATATAATTTTTAGGAGTTATTGTTGACATGGTTAGTCATGATCTTTGCTAAAGACCTGGGTGCTACTTAAGCTTATTTATGTAAACAAGAGCAAAAGAGTTCATAGAAGTTTTTCTTTTTCTACTTCAGTTTATCAACTGAATTGCTTGAGGACAAGCAGAGGTTTAAGCTTGGGGGAGTTGATACGTCTCCGTCGTATCTACTTTTCCTAACGCGTTTGCTCTTATTTTGGACTCTAATTTGCATGATTTAAATAAAACTAACCCGGACTGATGCTGCTTTCAGCAGAACTACCATGGTGTTGTTTTTTTGTGCAGAAATAAAAGTTCTTGGAATGGAACGAAACTTTTTGGAGAATTATTTTACAATAAAAGAAAAATACTGGAGCCAAGAACCGCCGGAGGGGGGGGGGGCTGGTTGAGCACAACCCACCAAGGTGCGCCACCCCCTCCAGGCGCGCCGAGGTGGGTTGTGCCCACATGGTGGCCCAGCAGACCCTAACTCTGACACTATAAAATCCTATTTTCGGAGAAAAAAATCAAGGAGGAAGAATTGTCACATTTCACGAGATGGAGCCGTCGTCACCTCCTGTTCTTCATCGGAGGCCAGATCTGGACTCTGTTTGTGGCTTCAGAGAGGGGAATCTTCGATCTTCGTCATCACCAACCCTCCTTCATCGCCAATTCCATGGTGTTCCCCACCAGGAGTGAGTAATTCCTTCGTAGGCTCGCTGGTCGGTGTGAAGTTGGATGAGATTCATCATGTAATCGAGTTAGTTTTGTTAGGGCTTGATCCCTCGAATCCACTATGTTCTGAGATTGATGTTGCTATGACTTTGCTATGCTTAATGCTTGTCACTAGGGTCCAAGTGCCATGAATGCAGATCTGAACCGTTTATGTTTTCACCATTGTATCCATGTTCTAGATCCGATCTTGCAATTTATATATATGCACCTGCTATGTGTTATGATCCATAAATCCCGGAGTGACAATTGTCGCGATACTTTCTGGCGATGACCGTAGTTGAAGGAGTTGATGTATTCACTATATGATAATGCTTTGTTCCGGTTCTCTATTAAAAGGAGGCCTTAATATCCCTTAGTTTCCTTATGGACCCCGCTACCACGGGAGGGTTGGAAAAAGATGCCATGCAAGTTCTTTTGATAAGCACGTATGACTATTTACGGAATACATGCCTACATTATATTTATGAACTGGAGCTAGTTTTGTATCACCCTAGGTTATGACTGTTATATGATGAAAATCATCCAATGAATTCAGAGATCAAATGCCTACAAGTTTTTCGCATATTGTTCTTGCTAAGTTACTATTGTTGTTGCTACTGTTACGCTTGCTACAAAATCATTGCTATCACCGTTACTGTTATTGCCACTGTTACCATTGCTATCAAAATTATCATATTACTATGCTAGTGATCATCTTGCTGCAGATATTTGATGACCCACAAGTGTAGGGGATCTGTCGTAGTCCTTTCGATAAGTAAGAGTGTCAAACCCAATGAGGAGCAGAAGGAAATGATAAGCGGTTTTCAGTAAGGTTTTCTCTACAAGCACTGAAATTGTAGGTAACAGATAGTTTTGTGATAAGATAAATTGTAGCGAGTAACATGCAATGAAAGTAAATAAAGTGTAGCAAGGTGGCCCAATCCTTTTTGTAGCGAAGGATAAGCCTGGACAATTTCTTATAATGAGAAAAGAGCTCCCGAGGACACATGGCAATTATCGTCAAACTAGTTTTCATCACGCTCATATGATTCACGTTCGGTACTTTGATAATTTGATATGTGGGTGGACCGGTTCTTGGGTACTGTCCTTACTTGGACAAGCATCCCACTTATGATTAACCCCTATTGCAAGCATCCGCAACTACAAAAGAAGCATTAAGGTAAACCTAACGACATCACTAGACATATGGATCCAAATCAGCCCCTAATGAAGCAACACATAAACTAGGGTTTAAGCTTCTGTCACTCTAGCAACCCATCATCTACTTATTACTTCCCGATGCCTTCCTCTAGGCCCAAATCATGGTGAAGTGTTATGTAGTCGATGTTCACATAACACCACTAGAGGAAAGACAACATACATCTCATCAAAATATCGAATGAATACTAAATTCACATGACTACTAATAGCAAGACTTCACCCATGTCCTCAGGAACAAACGTAACTACTCACAAAGCATATTCATGTTCATAATCATAGGAGTAATAATATGCATTAAGGATCTGAACATATGATCTTCCACCAAGTAAACCAATTAGCATCAACTACATGGAGTAATCAACACTACTAGCAACCCACAGGTACCAATTTGTGGTTTTGGATACAAGATTGGATACAAGAGATGAACTAGGATTTTGAGAGGATATGGTGCTGGTGAAGATGTTGATGGAGATTGACCCCCTCCCGATGAGAGGATCATTGGTGATGACGATGGTGATGATTTCCCCCTCCCGAAGGGAAGAGGATTGACCCCCTCCCGATGAGAGGATCATTGGTGATGACGATGGTGATGATTTCCCCCTCCCGAAGGGAAGTTTCCCGGCAGAACAGCTCCGCCGGAGCTCTAGATTGGTTCCACCAAGGTTCCGCCTCGTGGCGGCGGAGTTTCATCCCGTAAGCTTTCCCACGATTTTTTCCAGGGTAAAAGCCTTCATATAGCAGAAGATGGACACCGAAGGGCCACCAGGGGGCCCAAGAGACAGGGGGCGCGCCCCCCACCCTCCTGGCCAAGGTGTGGGCCCCCTGAGGTTTCTTCCGCTCAATAATTCTTATTAATTCCAAAATAAGTTTCGTGGAGTTTCAGGACTTTTGGAGTAGTGCAGAATAGGTTTCCAATGTTTGCTCCTTTTCCAGCCAGAATTACAGCTGCCGGTATTCCCCCTCTTCATGGTAAACCTTGTAAAATAAGAGAGAATAGCCATAAGTATTGAGATATAATGTGTAATAACAGCCCATAATGCAATAAATATTGATATAAAAGCATGATGCAAAATGGACGTATCAACTCCCCCAAGCTTAGACCAAGCTTGTCCTCAAGCGGAAGCTGAAATTGAAAAATATGTCCACATGTTTAGATATAGAGGTGTCGATAAAAATAAAATACAGACATGAGGGCATCATGGTAATTCTTATAACAGCAACATATAAAGATTTTGTCATATGATTTCTTATGCTCAAGTAAAGATCAATTCACAATGTCAAGCATGGTTAAGAAACTTCATTGGGAGCTAGCAAACTATAATCTCAGTCACTGAAGCAATTGCAATTTATCATAACATCAGAAAGAGTCAAGAATAGAGCTTTTCAGCAAGTCCACATACTCAACTACCATGTAGTCTTCTACAATTGCTAACACTCATGCAATACTTGTGGTTATGGAGTTTCAGCCGGACACTAAGTAAGATAGGGGCTTATTGTGTTGCCTCCCAACGTATTCACCTTTAGGTGATGTCAACAATAATAGTCCATGCTAACTTACACTCAATTGGATATATATATCATGATCTTTCAAACACGAGGAGCTTGCCAAAGGATAATATGAAAAAGGGAAAGGTGATGATCACCTTGACTCAAGCATAAAGTAAAAACATAAAGTAAAAGATAGGCCCTTCGCAGAGGGAAGCAGAGGTTGTCATGTGCTTTTAGGGTTGGATGCATAAAATCTTGATGCAAAAGAACGTCACATTATATTGCCACTTGCATGTGGACCTTTATTATGCAGTCCGTCGCTTTTATTGCTTCCACAACAAGATCGTATAAAGCTTATTTTCTATGCACTAATAAGTCACACATATTTAGACAGCAATTTTTATTGCCTGCAACATGACAACTTACTTGAAGGATCTTACTCAATCCATAGGTAGGTATGGTGGAATCTCATGACAAAACTGGGTTTAAGGATAATTGGAAGCACAAGTAGTATCTCTACTTGGTGCAAGGCAGTTGGCTAGCATGAGGGGGAAAGGCAAGCTCAACATGTTTGGAAGGTCAATAACAATATACTTTAACTGAGATGTGGGAAAACATAAACCATTACATTGTCTTCCTTGTCCAACATCAACTCTTTTAGCATGTCATACTTAATGAGTGCTTCACAATCATAAAAGATGTCCAAGATAATATATTTGTATGTGAAACTTCTCTTTCCTTATTACTTCCTATTAATTGCAACGATCACCAAAACTATGTTTATCAGCTCTCAACAACTTTTATGCCTCATACTTTCTATGTGTGAAGTCATTACTATCCATAAGATCAATATGAACTCTTTTATTCTTTCTACTTTCTCAAGATCATAGCAACATAGCAAAGCCCTTGACTCAACACTAATCTTTATTATAGATAGCTCATGGACTCAATTACATAAAGAGATCACAAAGCAAAACTGAAAACTACTTGATACCGAAACTTCAATCTACTAGATCAAGATACTACTAAAAGGATCGAACTAAATAAAACGGTAAAGATAGGAGTGTGATGGTGATACGATACCGAGGCACCTCCCCCAAGCTTGGCAATTGCCAAGGGGAGTGCCCATACCCATGTGATTATGTCCTCGGAGGTGATGGAGGTGGTGATGATGATGGTGGATAATCGCACATCGAGCGTAAAAGCTCCTCCAACTTGTGTGAGATACTTATTCTGTATGCGAGCTAACTCAATCATCTTGAAAGCTTCAATCTCAGTTGGAGTAGAGAGTTTAGGTAAGGGTTGAGGGATGTCTTCTTCTTTCATTGTCGGAGCTTGAACCTCCATGGCCTTCTTGATCCCTTCATCCTTGTTGATCTCTTCCGGTTCTTCTCTTTACAGCTCTATCTTCAATAGCCAAGCATCCATGTCTTCATTGTTGAAGGAGGGTGACGCCATGGTGCTCTAGATCTGTCAGAAAAACAGCTCGAAATGAAAACAGAGGATATTTGCATGATACAGTGGTAAAAACCTTCGGGAGTTTATATAATGAATTTTTACCAACCAAAATACATAACGTGCAAGAAAACGGAGTCCGGGAGGCACACGAGGTGTCCACGAGATAGGGGGCACGCCCAGTAATGGTGGGCGCGCCCTCCACCCTCGTGGGGGGCTCGTGTCCTTCTCGGACTACTTCTTTCTTCCTAAAATTCTTAAATATTCCAAAACTGATAAAAATTGCCATTAGAATTGTTTTGGAGTCGGTTTACTTACCGTACCACATACCTATTCCTTTTCGGGGTCTGGAACGTTCTGGAAAGTGTCCCTTATGTATTCCTCCGGGGTTACAGTCTCAATAATATTAGTTTCACCATTGATAGGATTACCTGAGATATAATGTTTGATTCTTTGACCGTTCACCACCCTCGGACTTGTGCCTTCGAAGTTATTGATTTTTATGGCACCAGAACGATAGACCTCCTCGATAACGTAAGGACCTTCCCATTTAGAGAGAAGTTTTCTTGCAAAAAAATCTTAAACGGGAGTTGAATAATAACACGTAATCACCTACGTTAAACTCACGCTTTGGTATTCTTTTGTCATGCCAGCGTATGACTTTTTCTTTGAATAGCTTGGCATTCTCATAGGCTTGGGTTCTCCATTCATCAAGTGAGCTAATATCAAACAACCTCTTCTCACCGACCAGTTTGAAGTCATAGTTGATCTCTTTGATAGCCCAATATGCTTTATGTTCAAGTTCTAGAGGTAAATGACATGCCTTTCCATAAACCATCTTATACGGAGACATACCCATAGTATTTTTGTATGCAGTTCTATAGGCCCATAATGCATCATCAAGTTTTTTGGACCAGTTTTTTCTAGATCTATTCACAGTCTTTTGCAAAATTAATTTGAGCTCTCTATTGCTCAACTCTACTTGACCACTAGACTGCGGGTGATAAGGAGATGCGATTCTATGATTAACATCATACTTAGCAAGCATCTTACGGAAAGCACCATGAATAAAATGTGAACCACCATTAGTCATAAGATATCTAGGGACTCCAAACCTCGGAAAAATAACTTCCTTAAGCATTTTAATAGAAGTGTTATGATCAACACTACTAGTTTGGATAGCTTCTACCCACTTAGTAACGTAATCAACACCAACTAAAATATGTGTGTAACCATTAGAGGCAGGAAAAGGTCCCATATAATTAAAGCCCCAAACATCAAATGGTTCAATAACAAGAGAATAAATCATAGGCATTTCTTGACGTCTACTAATATTACCAATTGTTTGACATTCATCACAAGATAAGACAAACTTACGAGCATCTTTGAAGAGAGTAGGACAATAAAAACCAGATTGCAGTACCTTATGTGCAGTTCTATCTCGAGCGTGGTGTCCTCCATAGGATTCAGAGTGACACTTGTATAGGATCTGTTCTTGTTCATGCTCATGTACACAACGTCTAATAACACCATCTACTCCTTCTTTATAAAGGTGTGGGTCATCCCAGAGGTAATGTCTTAAATCATAAAAGAACTTTTTCTTTTGCTGGTATGTGAAACTAGGTGGTATAAATTTAGCAACAATGTAATTAGCATAATCAGCATACCAAGGAGCAGTACGAGAAGCATTAATGACCGCTAATTGTTCATCAGGAAAGCTATCATCAATATGCAGTGGGTGTCAGGACCCCGACTCCATGTCACATCGATCTAGCCTGTAACACCTCATATCACTTTGCGGCCTCACGCACGGTATTCCCACGGGTGTCGCCTTACCTTTTGCCCGGGACCGTTTGCGCCTTTTGGCTCACATATATGATAGTGTCGCTAGCATCCATATGATAAGAAGCCCGGGCTGACATGACTAGTCGTAAACCCAAAGTGGCACAGACTTACAGGGACAGGCATCCATGACCCAGCATCGAACGTGTCGGTCATCAGCAAATGAATCCGGGCTGTAGCACTGGGCTAGCAGGACTCCGGTAAACCAGGCTGTAGCGGGCTAACAGGACTCCGGTACCCACCGCGTGACATTTCCCCGAAGGGACAGACACAGGAACGAAGAAGGACATATGCCGGCCAACCTAAGTGTTCCGGAGCAGTAGCAAGCTACCAAGGCTCAGTGGAGACACTAGGAGACATTTCCCGGTAAGAGAGGCTACTATGAATAAACAACTAGATAGTCAGATCCCACACATACCAAGCATTTCAATCATACACACAATATGCTCGATATGGGCAAATACAACAAGGCATCACAACATGACTCTACAACACAAGTAATTTATTTAAGGCTCAGAGAGCCATACATAACATACACACAAGTACGGGTCACACGACCCAGCATTCAAGTCATACAGTCATACAAACCAGCAGCGGAAGTAACATGTCTGAGTACAGACAACGAGTAAAATAAAAGAGGCTTGGGAAGCCTAGCTATACTACGTGGTCCTTCACAAGCTCAGGATCACCACCTGGGCCTCAGCCTACTCATCGATGTCCATGTCTACGAAGAACCCATCAGAAGGGGTTGCAGCGTCTTCTGTAAAATGTAAATTATAGCAACATGAGTACAAAGGTACTCAGCAAGACTTACATCAGACCCTACATACATGCTCGTTATCAAGAAGGGTTGGTGGAGTTATTGCAGCAAGCCAGCTTTGACTCTTGGCTAAGCTATCCTACGAGACTTCAACTTGAAATGGTTTTGCGCACACGAGTCCACTACTCACCACTCAATACACTACCGAGGATCCACCTCCGTCTTCCTACGGAAGAGCCATCCTCGGCACTCACGCTTACCTTGAGGCTTTTAGTAGTTTCCATTTACTTGTCTATGAACTGTATAGGCAACCAAGTAGTCCTTTATCGCGGATGCGGCTATTCGAATAGATTAGGTTAACCCCGCAGGGGTGTACTTCTTCATACACGCTCTCACCACTTACCGCCGTTTACACGACATGTACTCGGCAACCTTCAAGCAGAAGCCCAACGTGGGTGTCGGCCACGACCTACCTAGACACCTAAGTCTCTAGTCCAGGTTTATCGCCTATTTGGGTTCCTTCCATGAGGAGATCCGGCCGAAGTTTCGCTCACAGCCCCAAACGATGTGAACAGGGTTCCCGAGATACCAAACGAGCATCCGGTACACCCGGCCACGTACCTACCGCATCACAGCCCACCCCTATGGTCAGCGCTGTCCACGGCCTCCAGTAGGCTACAAACACCAGAAACTACTTGCAACTCCGGGACAGAAGACTAGGGTGAATAAGAAGCCGAGAGGGTCCATTGGTTTCGGGCCCAATGCATGGTAGTAGCTGAATCTTAAATCACACATACAGATCTCAGTGCTTAAGGACGGCCTCAATGAAACAACCCACCATGTCCTGCTACATGGCCTCTCATCGATACCTTTACCAAATCGTGCTCAACACACCACTCTCAAACTGACATGATCATTTCACTCTAGCCCATCACCCAGATGAACCAGACCTGACACGACTCTAAGCTTAGCAGGCATAGCAAGGTAGGAACAACACATACACATGGCTCAATCAACTCTACACATGCTAGTGGGTTTCATCTAGTTACTGTGGCAATGACAGGTCATGCAGAGGAAATGGGTTCAACTACCGCAGCACACAGCAGTTTGAATCGCGTTGTCTTAATGCAGTATAAAAGAGCAGGAGCGAGAACATAGGATTGTATCGATATGATCAAATAGTTGGTTGCTTGCCTGATGGGTCGGTGCACTGATAATGCTCTTCGCTAGGGTAATCACGGTACTCCTCGGGGGCAGAACCTGCCGCAGAGAACATCGATACACAACATTACCAAACAATATGCAACAATATGATGCATGCATGAGACATGGCATATATGAGTGTGTTGGGCTAATGCAACTAAGACCAGATGGATTTGAAGCATTTTGAACCAAAGATGCAATTTCCAAACTCATATATGATCATTTAGGGTGCTTTAACTTGTTCTGCAATAAACAATAGGTTAGCTTTCTTAAACATGCATGAAAACAGTACAGATGGATAGATTGGATTTTTCTGATCATTTTTCATATATAATTTGTTTGATTTGGAGCTATGATTGAATTTATATGAATTTTTGAAATTTGGGTTATTTTCTGGAATTTATAAATCGTTTTGGATTTAATTAAATTCCAGAAAAATGTTTACTGCGTCAGCATGAGGTCATGCTGACCTCAGTAAGTCAACAGCCGGTCCAGGTCAAACTGACCAGTGGGTCCAGGGTGTCAGTGGATAATTA
Organism: Triticum timopheevii; assembly: GCA_963921465.1. Lineage (NCBI taxonomy): Eukaryota > Viridiplantae > Streptophyta > Magnoliopsida > Poales > Poaceae > Triticum > Triticum timopheevii. The sequence goes on along the minus strand of OY997268.1, from coordinate 561,353,499 downwards.
AACTAGCTTAATTAGTTTAAACTAATCTAGGTAATTAGCAGAAGGGGGCCCCACCTGTCATTGACTCAACAGAGTCAACCAGGGCCCACCCGTGGTCAAAAACAGGTCGGCTGCACCGGCGTTTAGCCGCCGGCGAGCCCGACGCGGCGGCGGAAGTGGTTTTGGCCGTTCCGGCCACCAAAAGGGTCACGGAGGGCACCGGGGTGGAGCTGAGGACGAGCCGCGGCTCTTGGTGGAGTCCGTTGCGGTCGGGGTGGCCGGAGTTGGCGCCGGCGATGATCTAGGCGGCCACCGGAGTTCGGTTGAAGACGAACTCGGGCTAGGGGGTGCAGTGAGGTGCGGGGAGTGCACGGTTGGACTCAACGCAGCGTGGTGAGTGCGTTGGACACCGTGAGGTGGCCGGAGGATGGCCGGGAGCACGTCGGCGACGATATCCGCGGCGGTGCGTGCGGTTGATCTTCGTGCGGTGGCTACACGGCTCGGGGGCGAGAGAGGAAGGGTAGGAGGGGTAGCTATGCTCACAGAGCACTCGTAGAGGCCACCGGCGGGGTCGGGGACGAGCTGAGGCGGCGATGGCATTGAAGGGGATCTCCGGCGACGGCGGACTCGGGCGAGGTCGGTGCGGTGGACTCGGGTCTCGCGAGCACACGGGGCTTGGTTAGCTCGATGAAGTGGACGGCGGCGGAGCTCCTGGACACAACGAGACGGAGCACGGGTGGCGGGGAGCGCGGCTACGACGATGGAGCAGCGGCGGTGGCATCGGCCATGGCTAGGGAGCGCGAGGAGGAGAGCTGGAGAGGAGAGGGGGTGTCTGGGGGGGTTCGGAGGAGAGAGGGGGAGTGATCCCTGACGTGGCGTGAAGAGGGTAGCGGCGAGGCGGCGAGCAGGTGCGTGGCACCCATGCGGTGCTCGCCGTCGAGCACCTTGCCTGCCTGCCTGGCCGGGCAAGCAGCTCGCTGGCGCGGCGCTAGGCTGGGCCGGCAGGTGGGCCGGGTTGCAGGCGCCAGGTAAGTTTTCCTTTTCTATTTTTCTGCAACTTTGTGGAGTTTTTAAAAATACTTAAACGGCTCCAAAATTCACCAAACTGCTCCTGGTCCATAGTTGGAATATTTCCAACATGAAACATTTTAGATTGGGAATATTTGGGCATTTGAAATATTTTATATAATTTTAAATGCCCAAATTCAAATATTTATGATTTAATTCAAAGACCCTAAGATGACCTAGGAAATTGTGCATCACTTTTGGCAGAGGTTCTGAACAAGACAAAAATGATGGACATTTTAGAAGGGCATTTCAGGTTCATTGAAAAAGTTTTTAGTAAACCCTAGTTGGTTTCAGAGGGGGCTGGGGGTTCTGTCATCCCCATTTCAGGTTTCTGTTGAAAGATATAACATGATGCAACACTCTAATGCATGAACTAGCTAGGGTGTGACAACTCACCCCCACTCAAAAGAATCTCGTCCCGAGATTTAGGTTCTTCCGGGAAGAAGGCGGGATACTCAAGTCGAAGACGATCCTCCCTTTCCCAGGTTGCTTCCTTCTCAGAATGGTGAGACCATTGAACCTTGAGAAACTTGATATTATGACGTCGAGTGATACGCTCGGCCTAATCGAGAATACGAACGGGGTACTCTCGATACATGAGATTATCTTGGAGATCAAGCGTTTCGTGGTCCACTCCACGGATAGGATCCGAGAAGCAACGCCTAAGTTGAGAAACGTGGAAGACATCGTGGACTCTGGAGAGATGCGGAGGTAGTTCCAATTGGTAGGCAACTTCTCCTCGTTTAGCGAGAATGCGAAAAGGTCCAATGTAACGAGGAGCCAATTTGCCTTTGATACCGAAACGATGGGTTCCCTTCAGAGGAGTAACCCGAAGGTAAGCCTTCTCGTCAACCTCAAACGTCATAGCCCTATGTTTTCGGTCATATTGACTCTTTTGACGAGATTGGGCTGTTTTCAACTTTTCACGAACGATGCGAACTTGCTCTTCTGCTTCCTGGATCATATCCGGGCCAAAGAATTGTCTTTCCCCATGTTTCTGACCAATTAAGGGGTGTTCGACACCGTCGTCCATAGAGAACTTCAAAAGGGGCTTTACCCAAGCTAGACTGATAGCTGTTGTTATAAGCGAATTCGGCAAATGGAAGGCATTTCTCCCAATCCATTCCGAATGAGATAACAGAAGCTCGAAGCATGTCTTCTAGAATCTGGTTGACGCGTTCTACATGACCACTTGATTGAGGGTGAAAAGCGGTGCTAAAGGAAAGGCGGGTTCCCATAGCATTTTGGAAACTTTCCCAAAATCGAGAGGTGAAAAGACTTCCTCGATCCGAGTTAATTTCCAATGGAACACCATGGACAGACACTATTCGGGAGATGTACAAGTCTGCTAACTGACTAGCTGTTATACTCTCACGAACAGGTAGGAAATGGGACACTTTGGAAAGACGATCGATAACGACGAAGATAGCATTATTCCCTCTCTTGGTCCTGGGAAAACCAGTGATGAAGTCCATACCAATTTTATCCCATTTCCATTCAGGAATGGCTAGGGGTTGGAGGGTGCCAGCAGGCCGTTGATGCTCTGCTTTTACACGACGGCAGACGTCGCAATTAGCAATATACTGAGCAATTTCTCTCTTCATCCTAGTCCACCAGAACCTCTGGCGTAGGTCCTGATACATCTTAGTGCTACCGGGATGAATAGTGAGAGGAGATTCATGAGCTTCCTTAAGGATCAATCGCCTCAGGTTTCGCACCTTGGGGACCACTAGGCGATTTCCAAAGTATACGACTCCTTGTTCATTAATGGAGAAACAATTTGCAACTCCTTTCTTGATGTTTCTCTTGATGCGAGAGATTCCCGGATCTACCTTCTGTGCTTTGATGATCTGATCCGTAAGATTAGGTTTTGCCACCAAGGTGGAAAGGAATCCTTGAGGAATGATGTGAAGGTTAAGTTTCCGAAATTCCTCATGGAGAAGTGGTTGACTTTGTTGCAACATCAGATTATTGCAATAAGATTTACGACTTAGCGCATCAGCCATGACATTGGCTTTTCCTGGGGTGTAAGTTATACCTAAGTCGAAATCTGTGATCAACTCAACCCAACGTCTTTGCCTGAGATTTAAATCCGGTTGGGTGAATATGTACTTCAGACTTTGGTGATCAGTGTAAATTTCGCAACGATTACCGAGGAGGTAATGTCGCCTTGTTTTGAGTGCATGGACTACAGCTGCAAGCTCTAGATCATGAGTAGGGTAGTTTTCCTCATGCGGGTGTAATTGCCGTGAAGCGTAAGCAATTACGTGTCGATCTTGCATGAGAATACAGCCTAGTCCTTGTCGCGAGGCGTCGCAGTAGATAACAAAGTCCTTGGAAAAATCTGGTGGTACCAGTACGGGAGCAGAAGTTAGACGTCTTTTCAGTTCTTGAAAACTGTGCTCACATTGTGGAGCCCACTCGAACTTTTTATCTTTCTTGAGGAGTTCAGTTAGGGGTTTGGCAACTTTGGAGAAATTCTCGACAAAGCGACGGCAATAGCTCGCCAAGCCCAGAAAACTCCGAACTTGCTTGATCGATTCAGGTGGAGTCCAATTAAGGACGGCTTGAACTCGCTCAGGATTAACAGCAATACCTTTACCAGAAATTACATGTCCTAGATAGGTCACTTGTGACAACCAAAATTCACATTTAGAAAATTTGGCATAAAGGTGATGCTCTCGAAGTTTCTTCAACACTAGCCTTAGATGTTCGGCATGTTCTTCCTCGTTCTTGGAGTAGATGAGTATATCATCGAGGTAAACCACGACGAATTTATCCAAATACTCCATGAAGATTGAGTTCATCAACCGAGAGAAGGTGGCTGGAGCGTTGGTTAAACCGAAGGACATGACGGTGTACTCGTATTGGCCATAACGAGTAACAAAGGCCGTTTTCGGAATGTCCCCGTTCCTGATTTTGATTTGATGGTAGCCCAACCTCAAATCCATTTTAGAGAAGACTGAGGATCCTGCGAGCTGATCATACAGGTTGTTGATCCTGGGGAGCGGATACTTGTTCTTAATTGTGACCAAGTTAACCGGTCGATAATCTACAACCATCCGGTCCGCACCATCCTTCTTCTTGACGAAGAGGACGGGGCAATCCCAAGGAGATGAACTAGGTCGGATGAAACCCTTTTTCAAGGACTCATCAAGTTGTTTCTTAAGTTCGGCTAGTTCAAATGGTGCCATCTTATAGGGTCTTCTGGAAATTGGGACAGTTCCTGGTATGAGATCTATCACAAATTCGACATCTCTGTCAGGTGGAATACCTGGCAGTTCTTCTGGAAAAACATCTGGGAAATCACGGACTACCGGAACGTCTTCGAGGTCTGGCAAGGGGCTGGCGTTAAGAGAAAATAGTCGTCGTTTAGCTACTCGGGTCAAGACATTGACTATCTTTCCCGATGGGTGTGTGAGTTGAACAGTCCTAGAGAAGCAATCGATCTTGGCATGATGGGCTGGCATCCAATCCATACCCAAGATGATGTTAATATCTGAAGATTTGAGAGCTATCAAAGATACAAGAAAAACAAGTCTGTCGACTTGAATTTCATTTCCATGGCTTACACTAGAGGTTTGCCATCTAGAACCCGGAGTGGAAATTTCCATGGTGGAAGGCATGTAACAGAATGCGGTGTTATGCAAGCGAGCATAGTTTTTGGATATGAATGAATGAGATGCTCTAGTATCAAAAAGAACGGATGCCGGGTGGCAATTTACAAGAAGTGTACCGAGAACGACGTTGGGATCTTCTTGAGCCTCTTCCGCAGAGACACAATTAACATGGCCACGTGCAGTGGTGGCTGGCTTGGCGTAGAACACTTCCCTGTCGGCTTGCCACGGCCAACAGTTTTTGCTGTCTGGTTGGGGTTGGTTTGGGGGCACTCGCGCATATAGTGGCCTGATTCCCCACACTTGAAGCACGTCACGGAACTAGTGCGTGGAGGAGCATTGTTGGTTGGACCACCATAGGGCTTGGCTGGTGCATATTGCTGAGCTGGGCGAGGCGCCTGAAAGGATGGCCTCGGTGTATATCTGGGTGGCAGGGCAGTGTTAGGCACCCATACACGGCGCTTCTGGGGTCCAGCACCGGATGAAGAACCCAAATCACGGCCATGCTTGCATGATGCATCGAAATCAGTCTGTCCCGTCTCAGCACTGATGGCTTTATTCACAAGCTTCTGAAAAGAGGTGCACTCATGCAGACGGAGGTCACGACGGAGCTCAGGACTAAGTCCCTTACGGAACCTTGCCTGCTTCTTGGCGTCGGTAGAAACTTCCTCAGTTGCATAACGTGCAAGGTTACCGAACTCCCTGCTGTAAGCGTCAACAGAGAGTCGACCTTGAGTGAAACTACAGAACTCCTCACGTTTACGATCCATGAGACCCTCCGGAATGTGATGTTCATGGAAAGCCTCGCTGAATTCAGCCCAAGTAGTGACGTGGCCCGCTGGGCGCATAGCTTCATAATTCTCCCACCAGAGACTGGCGGGGCCTTCGAGATGATATGCAGCAAAGGTGACCCTATCAGCGTCAGCTACAAGTGCAGAACGCATTTTGTTAGTGGTACTGCGAAGCCAGTCGTCGGCGTCGAGAGGCTCGACGGAGTGGTGGAAGGTAGGTGGATGTAACTTGATGAAATCATTGAGTGACACCAAGTTATTCCTCTGATGGTGTGCTGTGTTCTGTTCGATACGCTCCAACAAACGATTGGTCTCCCGCTTGTTTCTCTCGGCTTCCAGCATAACTTCGGCCAGAGAAGGAGGGTGAGGCAGATTTGCATTCCTGACTTCACTGCCTTCGGCCTGCTCTTGGGGAGCAGGGTTTTTGCGCGTGTTAACCATCCTAGGAAAAACAGGACAATGGTTAAGTCCAAAATGCTAAGATTCCGACATAGAATGTAGAATGTAATGGACAACTCAGAATGCAAGATGAGCATCCGTATGACATGGTAGATACAGAAACTACTTCTTTTATTCCATCGTCATACACACCATACGAGGTTTAGTACAAGACCAACAAGTACTACTGCGGTGAGAGGAGGATTACATCTCATCGGAGGCATCCCAAGCTCCTATACATTATTTTCCTACACCCCCGGAATTACTACACACTAAGTCATATTCCACAAGTCACGCAGGACAGTGGAAATACAACTATTACATTACTAGTGGAACTATTACTACCTCAGTCATCTCCATAGTAGTTCTCATAAAAGTCTCCTCCATAACCTTGAAGTTCAACGTGAGCATCCGGAAACAGACGGTCCTGAGGAGCCCGTGGACCAAAAGGGCTAGGGTGAGGTCTTGGACCAACAAACGGTGGCCTGCGGGGACCACGAGGTGGGGTGATGCCTCCCACATCACGCCAATCCATCATGTCCAGCAGAGCAGACCTAACATGATACAGATCTCTCATATCCATGTATCCAGCTTGCACAGCCGCTGCAAACCAAGTCAAGGTGGCCCAATGATCAGCGCGGGTGTTGAAAAGCTCCATTCTCAAGGCCCGATTCTCTCGGTCCTTATCCTCGAGCAACTCAACAGTGGTGCGAGTTAGTGAGTCGTCCTGGCTGGAGTCAGCATAGATAGCCTGGAGATACCCGTGCGCTCCAGGAAGTGAAGCTGGCATATACCGGAAGTCGGTGTTGCGAAGCAGGCCAGTCCTGACTCGCATGATGGTCATCATAGAATAAGCCGCATCTTGCACGGCCATCTCAATAGTAACACCGAGCCCGTAGGAATAGTGAAGAGCCTCGGTAGAACCAGGATAAGAGGGAAACATCCGGACGGTGCAAAGATACTGGCTTTGATTAAAATCTCGAAACTGCTCTTCGACCGTGTATTCTGGATACCAACGGTAACCCGTCTCGATCATCACTCGGACTAACATAGCCGTATGACCGGTCACACCAATGCATCGGGTCAGGCGAACCACTTGATTTTGGTCGCAAGTGGCCATCTGGAAGTACAACCATAATGCAAAGGCATTAGAATTTCTAGCAAAATTTCGGCAGCATAACGACTGTAAATGCTCAAAAAGAGTTTGAGACATTTATCAAAGAGTTGCATAGACACTCAAACAACATCATATTAAGGTTCTGGGTCCAACTTATCAGGATAACAGGGTGATAGAACTGAACTAGGCTTGTAAACATCAATCTTATAAGGTACTACTGATTAGTAACATGTGAACCTGGTAGAGAGAAGAGATCCTAGTCCTTAACCCCCGGTAGAAGAATGGACTGACTCAGATCAGAATGCCATGAGGTAAAGAAGTAAAAAGAGCCTTACGTACCATCCCACAATCAATTCCCTTATATAACTAAAGCATTTCTAGACTCAACATCGACCAGTTTGGCTTGGAGAACCTACAGGCAGTCCGGCTCTGATGCCAATGCTGTCAGGACCCCGACTCCATGTCACATCGATCTAGCCTGTAACACCTCATATCACTTTGCGGTCTCACGCACGGTATTCCCACGGGTGTCGCCTTACCTTTTGCCCGGGACCGTTTGCGCCTTTTGGCTCACATATATGATAGTGTCGCTAGCATCCATATGATAAGAAGCCCGGGCTGACATGACTAGTCGTAAACCCAAAGTGGCACAGACTTACAGGGACAGGCATCCATGACCCAGCATCGAACGTGTCGGTCATCAGCAAATGAATCCGGGCTGTAGCACTGGGCTAGCAGGACTCCGGTAAACCGGGCTGTAGCGGGCTAACAGGACTCCGGTACCCACCGCGTGACATTTCCCCGAAGGGACAGACACAGGAACGAAGAAGGACATATGCCTGCCAGCCTAAGTGTTCCGGAGCAGTAGCAAGCTACCAAGGCTCAGTGGAGACACTAGGAGACATTTCCCGGTAAGAGAGGCTACTATGAATAAACAACTAGATAGTCAGATCCCACACATACCAAGCATTTCAATCATACACACAATATGCTCGATATGGGCAAATACAACAAGGCATCACAACATGACTCTACAACACAAGTACTTTATTTAAGGCTCAGAGAGCCATACATAACATACACACAAGTACGGGTCACACGACCCAGCATTCAAGTCATACAGTCATACAAACCAGCAGCGGAAGTAACATGTCTGAGTACAGACAACGAGTAAAATAAAAGAGGCTTGGGAAGCCTAGCTATACTACGTGGTCCTTCACAAGCTCAGGATCACCACCTGGGCCTCAGCCTACTCATCGATGTCCACGTCTACGAAGAACCCATCAGAAGGGGTTGCAGCGTCTTCTGTAAAATGTAAATTATAGCAACATGAGTACAAAGGTACTCAGCAAGACTTACATCAGACCCTACATACATGCTCGTTATCAAGAAGGGTTGGTGGAGTTATTGCAGCAAGCCAGCTTTGACTCTTGGCTAAGCTATCCTACGAGACTTCAACTTGAAATGGTTTTGCGCACACGAGTCCACCACACACCACTCAATACACTACCGAGGATCCACCTCCGTCTTCCTACGGAAGAGCCATCCTCGGCACTCACGCTTACCTTGAGGCTTTTAGTAGTTTCCATTTACTTGTCTATGAACTGTATAGGCAACCAAGTAGTCCTTTACCGCGGACGCGGCTATTCGAATAGATTAGGTTAACCCTGCAGGGGTGTACTTCTTCATACACGCTCTCACCACTTACCGCCGTTTACACGACATGTACTCGGCAACCTTCAAGCGGAAGCCCAACGTGGGTGTCGGCCACGACCTACCTAGACACCTAAGTCTCTAGTCCAGGTTTATCGCCTATTTGGGTTCCATCCATGAGGAGATCTGGCCGAAGTTTCGCTCACAGCCCCAAACGATGTGAACAGGGTTCCCGAGATACCAAACGGGCATCCGGTACACCCGGCCACGTACCTACCGCATCACAGCCCACCCCTACGGTCAGCGCTGTCCACGACCTCCAGTAGGCTACAAACACCAGAAACTACTTGCAACTCCTGGACAGAAGACTAGGGTGAATAAGAAGCCGAGAGGGTCCATTGGTTTCGGGCCCAATGCATGGTAGTAGCTGAATCTTAAATCACACATACAGATCTCAGTGCTTAAGGACGGTCTCAATGAAACAACCCACCATGTACTCCTACATGGCCTCTCATCGATACCTTTACCAAATCGTGTTCAACACACCACTCTCAAACTGACATGATCATTTCACTCTAGCCCATCACCCAGATGAACCAGACCTGACACGACTCTAAGCTTAGCAGGCATAGCAAGGTAGGAACAACACATACACATGGCTCTATCAACTCCTACACATGCTAGTGGGTTTCATCTAGTTACTGTGGCAATGACAGGTCATGCAGAGGAAATGGGTTCAACTACCGCAGCACACAGCAGTTTGAATCGCGTTGTCTTAATGCAGTATAAAAGAGCAGGAGCGAGAACATAGGATTGTATCGATATGATCAAATAGTTGGTTGCTTGCCTGATGGGTCGGTGCACTGATAATGCTCTTCGCTAGGGTAATCACCGTAGTCCTCGGGGGCAGAACCTGCCGCAGAGAACACCGATACACAACATTACCAAACAATATGCAACAATATGATGCATGCATGAGACATGGCATATATGAGTGTGTTGGGCTAATGCAACTAAGACCAGATGGGTTTGAAGCATTTTGAACCAAAGATGCAATTTCCAAACTCATATATGATCATTTATGGTGCTTTAACTTGTTCTGCAATAAACAATAGGTTAGCTTGCTTAAACATGCATGAAAACAGTACAGATGGATAGATTGGATTTTTCTGATCATTTTTCATACATAATTTGTTTGATTTGGAGCTATGATTGAATTTACATGAATTTTTGAAATTTGGGTTATTTTCTGGAATTTATAAATCGTTTTGGATTTAATTAAATTCCAGAAAAATGTTTACTGCGTCAGCATGAGGTCATGCTGACCTCAGTAAGTCAACAGCCGGTCCAGGTCAAACTGACCAGTGGGTCCAGGGTGTCAGTGGATAATTAAACTAGCTTAATTAGTTTAAACTAATCTAGGTAATTAGCAGAAGGGGCCCCACCTGTCATTGACTCAACAAAGTCAACCAGGGCCCACCCGTGGTCAAAAACAGGTCGGCTGCACCGGCGTTTAGCCGTCAGCGAGCCCGACGCGGCGGCGGAAGTGGTTTTGGCCGTTCCGGCCACCAAAAGGGTCGCGGAGGGCACCGGGGTGGAGCTGAGGACGAGCCGCGGCTCTTGGTGGAGTCCGTTGGGGTCGGGGTGGCCGGAGTTGGCGCCGGCGATGATCTAGGCGGCCACCGGAGTTCGATTGAAGACGAACTCGGGCTAGGGGGTGCAGTGAGGTGCGGGGAGTGCACGGTTGGACTCAACGCAGCGTGGTGAGTGCGTTGGACACCGTGAGGTGGCCGGAGGATGGCCGGGAGCACGTCGGCGACGATATCCGCGGCGGTGCGTGCGGTTGATCTTCGTGCGGTGGCTACACGGCTCGGGGGCGAGAGAGGAAGGGTAGGAGGGGTAGCTATGCTCATAGAGCACTCGTAGAGGCCACCGGCGGGGTCGGGGACGAGCTGAGGCGGCGACGGCGTTGAAGGGGATCTCCGGCGACGGCGGACTCAGGCGAGGTCGGTGCGGTGGACTTGGGTCTCGCGAGCACATGGGGCTTGGTTAGCTCGATGAAGTGGACGGCGGCGGAGCTCCTGGACACAACGAGACGGAGCACGGGTGGCGGGGAGCGCGGCTACGACGATGGAGCAGCGGCGGTGGCGTCGGCCATGGCTAGGGAGCGCGAGGGGGAGAGCTGGAGAGGAGAGGGGGTGTCTGGGGGGTTCGGAGGAGAGAGGGGGAGTGATCCCCGACGTGGCGTGAAGAGGGGAGCGGCGAGGCGGCGAGCAGGTGCGTGGCACCCATGCGGTGCTCGCCGTCGAGCACCTTGCCTGCCTGCCTGGCCGGGCAAGCAGCTCGCTGGCGCGGCGCTGGGCTGGGCCGGCAGGTGGGCCGGGTTGCAGGCGCCAGGTAAGTTTTCCTTTTCTATTTTTCTGCAACTTTGTGGAGTTTTTAAAAATACTTAAACGGCTCCAAAATTCACCAAACTGCTCCTGGTCCATAGTTGGAATATTTCCAACATGAAACATTTTAGATTGGGAATATTTGGGCATTTGAAATATTTTATATAATTTTAAATGCCCAAATTCAAATATTTATGATTTAATTCAAAGACCCTAAGATGACCTAGGAAATTGTGCATCACTTTTGGCAGAGGTTCTGAACCAAGACAAAAATGATGGACATTTTAGAAGGGCATTTCAGGTTCATTGAAAAAGTTTTTAGTAAACCCTAGTTGGTTTCAGAGGGGGCTGGGGGTTCTGTCATCCCCATTTCAGGTTTCTGTTGAAAGATATAACATGATGCAACACTCTAATGCATGAACTAGCTAGGGTGTGACAGTGGGTCATCAAGAACATTCTTTAACCTAGACAAGTTGTCTGCAACGGGGTTCTCAGCTCCCTTTCTATCAATAATATGCAAATCAAATTCTTGGGGCAAGAGAACCCATCTAATGAGTCTAGGCTTAGCATCTTTCTTTTCCATAAGATATTTAATAGCAGCATGATCAGTGTGAATAGTAACTTTGGAATCAACAATATAAGGTCTAAACTTGTCTCATGCAAACACAACTGCTAAGAATTCTTTTTTAGTAGTAGCATAATTTCTTTGGGCAGTGTCAAGAGTCTTACTAGCATACTGGATAACATTCAGTTTCTTATCAACTCTTTGCCCTAGAACAGCACCTACAGCATAATCACTAGCATCACACATAATTTTAAAGGGAAAATTCCAATCAGGTGGCTGAACAATAGGTGCAGTGATCAAAGCTTTCTTAAGTATTTCAAATGCTTCTACACAATCATCATCAAAGACAAAAGGAATCACTACAAAAAAAGACACATCCGTGACATTTTGGGCCGAACGAAAAAAAATTATGTCATACATATGACACTTCTATGACGATAATTGTGACAAAAACCGGTATCATCATAGATGTGGTGGGCTCCTACTTCTATGACAAAATATCATGACAGAAAATGGGCTTTTCGTCCTGGGCGGGCCGGAGACGCAGCTGCATGACATTCTTTGGGCCGTCATACAGTCATACAAACCAGCAGCGGAAGTAACATGTCTGAGTACAGACAACGAGTAAAATAAAAGAGGCTTGGGAAGCCTAGCTATACTACGTGGTCCTTCACAAGCTCAGGATCACCACCTGGGCCTCAGCCTACTCATCGATGTCCACGTCTACGAAGAACCCATCAGAAGGGGTTGCAGCGTCTTCTGTAAAATGTAAATTATAGCAACATGAGTACAAAGGTACTCAGCAAGACTTACATCAGACCCTACATACATGCTCGTTATCAAGAAGGGTTGGTGGAGTTATTGCAGCAAGCCAGCTTTGACTCTTGGCTAAGCTATCCTACGAGACTTCAACTTGAAATGGTTTTGCGCACACGAGTCCACCACACACCACTCAATACACTACCGAGGATCCACCTCCGTCTTCCTACGGAAGAGCCATCCTCGGCACTCACGCTTACCTTGAGGCTTTTAGTAGTTTCCATTTACTTGTCTATGAACTGTATAGGCAACCAAGTAGTCCTTTACCGCGGACGCGGCTATTCGAATAGATTAGGTTAACCCTGCAGGGGTGTACTTCTTCATACACGCTCTCACCACTTACCGCCGTTTACACGACATGTACTCGGCAACCTTCAAGCGGAAGCCCAACGTGGGTGTCGGCCACGACCTACCTAGACACCTAAGTCTCTAGTCCAGGTTTATCGCCTATTTGGGTTCCATCCATGAGGAGATCTGGCCGAAGTTTCGCTCACAGCCCCAAACGATGTGAACAGGGTTCCCGAGATACCAAACGGGCATCCGGTACACCCGGCCACGTACCTACCGCATCACAGCCCACCCCTACGGTCAGCGCTGTCCACGACCTCCAGTAGGCTACAAACACCAGAAACTACTTGCAACTCCTGGACAGAAGACTAGGGTGAATAAGAAGCCGAGAGGGTCCATTGGTTTCGGGCCCAATGCATGGTAGTAGCTGAATCTTAAATCACACATACAGATCTCAGTGCTTAAGGACGGTCTCAATGAAACAACCCACCATGTACTCCTACATGGCCTCTCATCGATACCTTTACCAAATCGTGTTCAACACACCACTCTCAAACTGACATGATCATTTCACTCTAGCCCATCACCCAGATGAACCAGACCTGACACGACTCTAAGCTTAGCAGGCATAGCAAGGTAGGAACAACATATACACATGGCTCAATCAACTCCTACACATGCTAGTGGGTTTCATCTAGTTACTGTGGCAATGACAGGTCATGCAGAGGAAATGGGTTCAACTACCGCAGCACACAGCAGTTTGAATCGCGTTGTCTTAATGCAGTATAAAAGAGCAGGAGCGAGAACATAGGATTGTATCGATATGATCAAATAGTTGGTTGCTTGCCTGATGGGTCGGTGCACTGATAATGCTCTTCGCTAGGGTAATCACCGTAGTCCTCGGGGGCAGAACCTGCCGCAGAGAACACCGATACACAACATTACCAAACAATATGCAACAATATGATGCATGCATGAGACATGGCATATATGAGTGTGTTGGGCTAATGCAACTAAGACCAGATGGGTTTGAAGCATTTTGAACCAAAGATGCAATTTCCAAACTCATATATGATAATTTATGGTGCTTTAACTTGTTCTGCAATAAACAATAGGTTAGCTTGCTTAAACATGCATGAAAACAGTACAGATGGATAGATTGGATTTTTCTGATCATTTTTCATACATAATTTGTTTGATTTGGAGCTATGATTGAATTTACATGAATTTTTGAAATTTGGGTTATTTTCTGGAATTTATAAATCGTTTTGGATTTAATTAAATTCCAGAAAAATGTTTACTGCGTCAGCATGAGGTCATGCTGACCTCAGTAAGTCAACAGCCGGTCCAGGTCAAACTGACCAGTGGGTCCAGGGTGTCAGTGGATAATTAAACTAGCTTAATTAGTTTAAACTAATCTAGGTAATTAGCAGAAGGGGCCCCACCTGTCATTGACTCAACAAAGTCAACCAGGGCCCACCCGTGGTCAAAAACAGGTCGGCTGCACCGGCGTTTAGCCGTCAGCGAGCCCGACGCGGCGGCGGAAGTGGTTTTGGCCGTTCCGGCCACCAAAAGGGTCGCGGAGGGCACCGGGGTGGAGCTGAGGACGAGCCGCGGCTCTTGGTGGAGTCCGTTGGGGTCGGGGTGGCCGGAGTTGGCGCCGGCGATGATCTAGGCGGCCACCGGAGTTCGATTGAAGACGAACTCGGGCTAGGGGGTGCAGTGAGGTGCGGGGAGTGCACGGTTGGACTCAACGCAGCGTGGTGAGTGCGTTGGACACCGTGAGGTGGCCGGAGGATGGCCGGGAGCACGTCGGCGACGATATCCGCGGCGGTGCGTGCGGTTGATCTTCGTGCGGTGGCTACACGGCTCGGGGGCGAGAGAGGAAGGGTAGGAGGGGTAGCTATGCTCATAGAGCACTCGTAGAGGCCACCGGCGGGGTCGGGGACGAGCTGAGGCGGCGACGGCGTTGAAGGGGATCTCCGGCGACGGCGGACTCAGGCGAGGTCGGTGCGGTGGACTTGGGTCTCGCGAGCACATGGGGCTTGGTTAGCTCGATGAAGTGGACGGCGGCGGAGCTCCTGGACACAACGAGACGGAGCACGGGTGGCGGGGAGCGCGGCTACGACGATGGAGCAGCGGCGGTGGCGTCGGCCATGGCTAGGGAGCGCGAGGGGGAGAGCTGGAGAGGAGAGGGGGTGTCTGGGGGGTTCGGAGGAGAGAGGGGGAGTGATCCCCGACGTGGCGTGAAGAGGGGAGCGGCGAGGCGGCGAGCAGGTGCGTGGCACCCATGCGGTGCTCGCCGTCGAGCACCTTGCCTGCCTGCCTGGCCGGGCAAGCAGCTCGCTGGCGCGGCGCTGGGCTGGGCCGGCAGGTGGGCCGGGTTGCAGGCGCCAGGTAAGTTTTCCTTTTCTATTTTTCTGCAACTTTGTGGAGTTTTTAAAAATACTTAAACGGCTCCAAAATTCACCAAACTGCTCCTGGTCCATAGTTGGAATATTTCCAACATGAAACATTTTAGATTGGGAATATTTGGGCATTTGAAATATTTTATATAATTTTAAATGCCCAAATTCAAATATTTATGATTTAATTCAAAGACCCTAAGATGACCTAGGAAATTGTGCATCACTTTTGGCAGAGGTTCTGAACCAAGACAAAAATGATGGACATTTTAGAAGGGCATTTCAGGTTCATTGAAAAAGTTTTTAGTAAACCCTAGTTGGTTTCAGAGGGGGCTGGGGGTTCTGTCATCCCCATTTCAGGTTTCTGTTGAAAGATATAACATGATGCAACACTCTAATGCATGAACTAGCTAGGGTGTGACAGTGGGTCATCAAGAACATTCTTTAACCTAGACAAGTTGTCTGCAACGGGGTTCTCAGCTCCCTTTCTATCAATAATATGCAAATCAAATTCTTGGGGCAAGAGAACCCATCTAATGAGTCTAGGCTTAGCATCTTTCTTTTCCATAAGATATTTAATAGCAGCATGATCAGTGTGAATAGTAACTTTGGAATCAACAATATAAGGTCTAAACTTGTCTCATGCAAACACAACTGCTAAGAATTCTTTTTTAGTAGTAGCATAATTTCTTTGGGCAGTGTCAAGAGTCTTACTAGCATACTGGATAACATTCAGTTTCTTATCAACTCTTTGCCCTAGAACAGCACCTACAGCATAATCACTAGCATCACACATAATTTTAAAGGGAAAATTCCAATCAGGTGGCTGAACAATAGGTGCAGTGATCAAAGCTTTCTTAAGTATTTCAAATGCTTCTACACAATCATCATCAAAGACAAAAGGAATCACTACAAAAAAAGACACATCCGTGACATTTTGGGCCGAACGAAAAAAAATTATGTCATACATATGACACTTCTATGACGATAATTGTGACAAAAACCGGTATCATCATAGATGTGGTGGGCTCCTACTTCTATGACAAAATATCATGACAGAAAATGGGCTTTTCGTCCTGGGCGGGCCGGAGACACAGCTGCATGACATTCTTTGGGCCGTCCATGACGGAAAAAACCATGGTAGAAGCAAGGGCGAGGAAAATTTCGGGGAGTTCCCGGTTACGGTGGGAGGTCAGGGGCCGAGCGATGCGCGTTTCTCTCGTACACGTATGCGCGTGTGTGCGAGGTGTTGGCTCTAACTAAACCCGAGTGAGGCGTTGGGCTCTAACTGAACCCGAGCGATTGCACTGCAGGCTACGTGTTACTGAACCCGAGCGATCGATCGATGGCTGTTAACTGAACCCGATCGAGCGATTACTTTGCTACTGCTGCTAACTGAAGCCGATCGATGCTGCCTCTGGGATGAACAGTGAGCATTGCGGGGGGGTTTGGATGAACAGTGAGTGGTGGCGTTGCCTCTGGATGAACAGGACCCCGTGGTGTGGAGGGCTGGATGAATAGTAGACGGTGGAGGGGTGCCCGTGGAGGGGTGGTTGAACAGGACCCCGTGGTGTGGAGGGCTGGATGAACAGTAGACGATGGAGGGGTGCCCGTGGAGGGGTGGTTGAACAGTAGCCGGTGGAGTAGCATGCGGTGGAGGCTGGATGAACAGGAGCCCGTGGAGGCTGGAGGAGGTCGACGGTAGCTCGTGGAGGCTGGAGGAGGTCGACGGTGGAGGTAAACAGTATCCCGTGGAGTCCTATTTTGCGGTACGCCACACCTCTCCCGATGAACATGACCCGCGTTTCGACCGTAGCGCTCCAATACAAGTCCGTTTCATCCGTTTTGTAGTACGCCACACCCCTCCCGATCAACAGGACCCCCGTTTCGACCGTAGGAGGTCCGTTTCCTCCGTTTTTCTGTATGCCACACCCCTCCCGATCAACAAGACCCCCATTTCGACTGTAGGAGGTCCATTTCCTCTGTTTTGTGGTATGCCAGACCCCTCCCGATGAACATGATCCCGTTCCGAACGTGTCCGGTCGAACACAAGGCCATTTCCTCCATTCTGCGGTACGCCAGGCCTCGTTTCCATCGCCTGTTCCGTCCAAGCCCTCCCCATGAACATGACCACGCATTCCGTTCCGACCTGTCCGGTTGGCTCCCACGCGTTCCATTGCCTCCCGATGAACACGACGTATTCCGTTGCCTCCCCATGAACACGATGTATTCCGTTGCCTCCCCATGAACACGACGCATTCTGTTGCCTCCCCATGAACACGACGACGATGCTGTTTCTCCGTTCCGACCTAGCCATGTACACGAGCCCTGGCCGTACGTATGCACGAGTAGGCGTTTGAGACTCTGCCCGTATGTACGTACGTGGCCTTATTTTCTTTTTTGCACCTTGGCCGCTGTACGTACGTGTACATGCTACGTGCGCGCCTCTACTACGACACGTGCGTGCCTCTACATCGACCAGTATGTATGTACATGTCGGTGTCAAAACCGGCGGATCTCGGGTAGGGGGTCCCGAAGGCGGATGGTAATAGGAGACAAGGGACACGATGTTTTACCCAGGTTCGGGCCCTCTTGATGGAGGTAAAACCCTACGTCCTTCTTGATTGATATTGATATTGTGGGTATTACAAGAGTAGATCTACCACGAGATCAAGGAGGCTAAACCCTAGAAGCTAGCCTATGGTATGATTGTAATGGTTGTTGTTGTTGTGTCCTACGGACTAAAGCCATCCGGTTTATATAGACACCGGAGAGGGCTAGGGTTACATGGAGTCGGTTACAATGGTAGGAGATCTACATATCCGTATCGCCAAGCTTGCCTTCCACGCCAAGGAAAGTCCCATCCGGACACGGGACGAAGTCTTCAATCTTGTATCTTCATAGTCTTGGAGTCCGGCCGATGATGATAGTCCGGCCGATGATAGCTCGGCCGATGATGATAGTCCGGCTATCTGGACACCCCCTAGTCCAGGACTCCCTCAGTAGCCCCTGAACCAGGCTTCAATGACGATGAGTCCGGCGCGCATATTGTTCGGCATTGCAAGGCGGGTTCCTCCTCCGAATAATTCATAGAAGATTGTAAACACCAGGATAGTGTCCGGCTCTGCAAAATAAATTCCACATTCTACCGTAGAGAGAATAATATATACACAAGTTCAATCTGCTGACGTATTTTGCGGCATGACGTCACACCACTACCAAGCCCTTACTTGAATCCTATTTTACTTTACCGCCTCAGTGCATTTAGCGAAGCTGTTTCCTTGGCACGTCTTGTCGAAGCAGAGATCGTGTTCCCCCTTAATCCGGGATTCTCATCAATACGGATGTGGGTAACCCAACCGCGCCATTGATGGTGGCGCTTGGGAGATAAGCGAGTTTTACCAGGCTGGTGGGGGACGCATAGACTTCGTCCGCCCATATATAAGGGGATTAGGATCCACCATTTCACCTACGCCTTCTTCCTCTGCTTATCCATCTCCGCGCACTCGAGCTCCAGCGCCCAAGCCCGCTCATCTCGTCTCAACCTTCCCCAGTCATGTCTGGAGTGGGAGGCAAGTGGATGACCTCCTCTGTTAAGGAGGGGCACATCGAAAGACTGCGCAGCGCCGGATATCTATCCGGCAACATCGCACACCGGCTGCCCGACGAGGGGCAGCTCATCCCCACCCCTAGGCCCCATGAGAGGCTCGTATTCCTTCCCCACTTCCTCCACGGACTTGGCTTCCCACTGCATCCCTTTGTCCGGGGGCTCATGTATTATTACGGCCTGGATTTCCACGATCTGGCGCCAAACTTCATCCTCAACATCTCGGCGTTTATCGTCGTGTGCGAGGCCTTCCTCTACATCCAGCCTCACTTCGGCTTGTGGCTCAAGACCTTCAATGTCAAGCCGAAGGTGGTGAAGGGCACTCAGGCGGAGTGCGGAGGCGCCATGTTGGGTAAGATACCCAACGTCGTCTGGCTCGAGGGTGCCTTCGTGGAAACCATCAAGGGATGGCAATCGGGGTGGTTCTACATCACCGAGCCGCGCGACCCTAGATGGGTAGCGGCCCCCGAATTTAGATCTGGGATCCCCAGTCGGCTCTCCTCTTGGAAGGAGAGCGGCCTAACCTGGGGTAATTCAGAGGAGCTGACCGGACTCCAAGCCTGTATACAGAGGCTGGTGAACAAGAAGCTCAAGCTTGTCAACGTGGTCCAAGTCATGCTCATCCGCCGGATCCTCCCGTGCCAAGAACGGGCATTTAAATTGTGGGAGTTCAATCCGGCACAACACCAGACCTTGAGCAGGCTCTTCAACACTAGGTACAAAGATGCCTGGAAAGTGCTCTTTAAGGGCGCCGAAGCCCCCGCATCCGCCACCGAAGATCGCGGATTTCGCTCGCAGCGCCAAGCTGACGAGGTAAGTGATTCTACCCCTTTACGGGACACTTGCTATTCATAGTTTGACTCTATGCGGGTTTCAATTTCCCCTTTTCCTTTGACAGGACTGGATGAGGAAGGCAGAATAGATCATCTGTCCGGCTCCTATGCCAGAAAGCCCAGTAGACGCCCGCCTAGCGGGTCTGCTGGTTCCGGCACCGCACGTTGTGCCGGAGAAGAAGGCAAAGAAGGAGGCCACGGGTACTCAAAAGAGTTCCCGTTTTCAGGTGTCCGACAACTCCGAGGCGGACTCCTCCCCTGAAAACGAGGAGGAGAAAGAGGACTCTCTCCCAGAGGAGGGAGAGAGGAAGAGGAAGGCTTCCCCAACAGGGGAGGCCGAAGGGTCCAAGAGGGGAAGGACTATTCCCCCGGACAGCTCTGCCAACGTCAATGTTGGCAATGAAGAATGGCCCTCAAGGGCCAGGCCTCCGGCGAGATCGTAAGTATCCGGATTCCTGAATGATTTACAATTTCTCTTTTGTGTCACATAGTGTCATTCTAATGCCGCATGCTGCCTGTAGTCCGGCCAATGACGATCTCCCCACTTCATCGAGCGGGTCGTTGGCTCCGTCGGATGTAGACTCCATCCCGACTGCCTCCACCCCTCGCGAAGCCGAGGACGCCGAGGTGGAATCCCAAGAAGGGGCCCATCAGGGGGAGGCTCCGAAGGCGCCTCAGACTTTGCGCCGGACTCCACGTCGGAACCCGCAGTGGTTCCGGAGTCCGGCCGGCGGCCCCTTCGCAAGAAGGGCAAGACCGTGACGCCGGCGGCCTTCGTCCAACCGGAGGCGCCGGACAATTTGTTGGAGGCGCTCCAAGGCGCTTCCATCGAGGAGGAACACCGCACTATTATGAGTGCGGTGATTAAGAAGGTACAGCTCGCCAATAGCGGGCTGACCGAAGCCTGCAGTAGCCTTCTATCAGCCTTTGAGGTAGGAAGTTAAAAATATGCAATGTAATACTGCATAGACAGTAGCCCCTGATGCTCAGTTCGGTGTTCGGAAAGAAAAGCCGGACTGAGGATCTAAAAAAGATATACGCAGGGTTGCTAAAAAATTATGTCAATATGGGTTGCAGGCTGCGCTGCTAACCTCTGCCGCACTGACTGCGGAGGTCGGTGCTTTGAAGCAGGAGCTTGAGCGGTCCGAGCAAGAGCTCGGCCGTGCTAAGAAGCAGCTCGAGGACAAAGAAGGTGAGTAACACCACTTTGAATTTGTACCTTACAGAAAAGGATTTAGGTTGCAACAAAAATAATAGGGATAATGTGGGTACTGCAGGGGCCACAAACGAGGTGGCAGCCCTGAAGGAGGCCGTATCCGTGGCCGAATGCAATGCAGCCGCGGAACGGGTAGAGCGAGAAAAGCAGGAGGCACAGGTGGTGGCGGTTCGGCAAGAGCTCCAGGCTCTCATGGAAAAGCATGAGAGTTTGGAGCGTGACTCAAAGACTCGAGAGTCCGAGCTTGCCTCGGCTCTCGAAAGTGCCAAAGCCGCCAAGGCCGAGGCCCATAAGGCCCTTCAGGAGATTGAGTCGGTGAAGAAGATAGCGGCGGGTAAGGCATTTTTCATGCAAAGCAAGCATGTGAATGTAAATTATGTGTTACTTACCCGAATTCGGAGCTCTCCAGGGGCGTTTGCAGATCTGCCTTGCAGCGTGTCTGATGCCGCCGCATTCTACCGAGCCGAGGAGGGGAGCTCAACGGAGAAGGTCTTCTGGTCTCAGTACGCTGAGGCCGGCCATCTGGTGCCCCCTAGCAACCAGCTGAAGCAGCTGGTCGAGCTCCACAAGGCAGCCGAGCAGGCCATGAAGGGCCTCGTAGTCTGGCTGTGGCCTGGAGAGGCCATTCCTAGGAGCTACTTCGGCCTCGTGCGGCGGTTGGTGGATGCGTCCCCCTGGGTGGAGGTTATCAAGCGCTCCGCCTATATTGAAGGTGCTCGTCGGGCCCTTGCCCGCGCAAAGGTGCATTGGGGCAGGCTAGATGCGGAGAAGCTTATCACTGACGCGCCACCAACGGGCAAGGAGTATCGTACGCCCGAGATGTACTATAAGACTGTCCTGAAGGGTGCCCGCAAGATTGCGGATGAGTGCCCCAGGGATGTAATTATTGAGTAAATTCGCAATGTGTTATCCTGTGCGCTGAAAACTTTGTTCATATGCGCTAAGCAACGCTTATTAATTTAAAATATTACCTTCTGTGCGGCCGTTTATCAAATCTGAGAGATGGCAAGTCGTCGGCTTCAGCCCCCATGCCACGAGTGCTAGGGTGTTCGGGATAAACTTGAGCACTCTTGTTCCCATTTTTGGGTCCATCTAGGGAGGCGCTCAACACAACGAACAAGGCAACCAGACTTATAGTGCTTGAACACTCTCACTTAGCCATAGAATTCTATAATTTTAAATTTCGACGAAGCCCCTAGTATTCGGAAGACCGAGTTCGGGGCGCTATCCACGCCTTGGCCGGACATTATCCGGTTATTCGCTCGAAGCAGCATAAGTCTTTAGGGACTCGAAAGGACCTCTCGAACAGCGACCAGTCTCTCGCCTTATCATGACAGTCAGTTTTAGCTTTCTCCACTGAGGCGTTAACCCGGCTTAACCGGGGCGCAATCGCAGTGGTTCTCCCAGTGCTACCTTAGCCGATAGAACGGAACGTAAGGTGCCAAACATGGGAGCCGGGCAAACCCAACTATTGACCCAAGATATGATTCGGAGCCGATTCATATAATGCTATAAGTTCAGGGTGCCGCACTTGTGAAAGTGTTCGGACTTATCACACCATAATGCGGGAAACATAAGCCCCTGGTGTATTCGGCCGTAGCAAAATATACGGATGCAACATGTCGTAAATGAACATATATATATAAAGTAATGCAATTATGGGCAAAAAGTGCTGCATTATTTATTCAAGAAGATCTGCTATGAGTGCGGAATGATACAAATAGTGCGGAAAGCAAGGGATTGGACCAATTAAAGGTGTCTCCCTCCAGCGGTAGGCTGCGGAATGGTGTATTTAACAAATTTAATGCTCGTAATGGAGACCACCTGAGTGTTCGTCGCCGCCTTTGTCCCTCCCTGGCTGTTGCATCATGCGTTCGGCAGGTTCGCCGCCGGACAGAGTCCTGTAAAAAAAGAAGAAAAATAAAAGATAAAAAGAGCGACACACTTGGGAGCCCCTGGTGCGGTCGAACCGCACTCTAGGTCTGTTGTGGTCGTGCCCCTCCCCCTATGCCCATGGTATCTCCAGAGCGTAATTATGTACGCGGAGAGTTTGTCTTGCAATTGTGCGAGGGCTGGGGTTGGGGCCGCATTGCTATGCGTGCTCGGAACGTGCCAGGTGGTCTTTGTTGATGTTGCTCCGGGCGCGTTTGGCCGTGTCCGGTCGTTTAACGGCCGGACTCGAAAATTGCCTTAAAAGGCTGCTCTGTACTTCTGCCGTGAGAGCCGCTGTATGTTCCTCCGTTCGGAGGGAGTGTTCCGTGTTTCCATTGACCGTGATGACTCCACGAGGGCCTGGCATCTTGAGCTTGAGGTATGCATAATGCGGCACCGCATTGAATTTTGCGAACGCGGTCCATCCGAGTAGAGCGTGATAGCCACTGCGGAACGGGACTATGTCGAAGATTAACTCCTCGCTTCGGAAATTATCCGGGGATCCGAAGACCACTTCCAGTGTGACTGAGCCTGTACAATTGGCCTCCACACGTGGTATGACGCCTTTGAAGGTCGTCTTTGTAGGTTTAATTCTTGAAGGGTCTATGCCCATCTTGCGCACTGTATCCTGATAAAGCAGGTTCAGGCTACTGCCGCTGTCCATCAGGACTCTCGTGAGGTGAAATCCATCGACGATTGGGTCTAAAACCAATGCGGCGAATCCGCCATGGCGGATACTGGTCGGGTGGTCTCTTCGATCAAAAGTGATCGGGCAAGAGGACCATGGGTTGAACTTTGGGGCGACTGGCTCCATCGCGTATATGTCCCTTAGTGCACGCTTCCGCTCCCTCTTGGGTATATGCATTGCGTATATCATGTTTACCGTCCGAACTTGTGGGGGGAAGCGCTTCTGTCCTCTATTGTTCGGTGGCCGGGTCTCTTCCTCGTCATCACTGTGTAGCCCCTTGTCATTGTTTTCGGCAATTAATTTGCCTGCCAGCTTGAATACCCAACAATCTCTGTTGGTGTGGTTAGCTCGCTTTTCGGGGGTGCCATGTATTTGGCAAGAGCGGTCGAGTATTTGGTCCAAATTGGACGGGCTCGGAGTGGTTCTTTTAAATGGCTTCTTCCGTTGACCGGGTTTGGAGCCTCGGAATCTGGCGTTGACTGCCGTATCCTCATTGCTGTCGCTGTTAATGCGGCGTTTGTTTTTGTTTCGACGCGACCTGCCATTGCGGTCCTTGATATCCGGACTGCCAGCATTTTTACTGAGGTTGTTGCTGCGAGCTAGCCAGCTATCCTCTCCCGCACAGAAGCAGGTCATGAGTGATGTGAGGGCTGCCATGGATTTCGGCTTTTCCTATCCTAGGTGCCGGGCCAGCCACTCGTCGCGGATGTTATGTTTGAAGGCAGCGAGGGCCTCCGCATCTGGACAGTCGATGATTTTATTTTTCTTTGTTAAGAACCGTGTCCAGAATTGTCTGGCCGATTCGTCTGGCTGCTGGATTATGTGGCTTAGGTCATCTGCGTCCGGTGGTCGCACATATGTGCCCTGGAAGTTGTCAAGGAACGCGGCTTCCAGGTCCTCCCAACACCCAATTGATTCTGCGAGCAGTCTGTTGAGCCAATGCCGAGCCGGTCCTTTAAGCTTGAGCGGGAGATATTTGATGGCGTGAAGATCATCGCCGCGGGCCATATGGATATGAAGGAGATAGTCCTCGATCCAAACCGCGGGGTCTGTTGTGCCATCATAGGATTCGATGTTAACGGGTTTAAACCCTTCAGGGATTTGATAATCCATTACTTCGTCAGTGAAGCATAGTGGGTGTGCGGCGCCTCTATATTGAGCAATATCACGACGTAGCTCAAGAGAGCGTTGTCTGCTGTGTTCGGCCCGGCCGGAGTAGTTGTATCCGGTGCGACGGTATTCGTCGTGGGTCTTGGGGCGCCCACGTGATCCATAGATAGATCTGGATTGTCTTGCCTTGTCCTCCAATATATCCCGCAAGTCCGGCACGTTCCTCCGTGGCTTCGTACTTTTTGAGCGGTGCCGGGGTACGGTTTTGGTGGAGGGCTTACATGCCTCTCTGTCGCGGCCACGAGGTGGTCGGTCTGCCGTATTGTGCACTAGTGATGAAGGTTTGTATGCTTCCTCCTCCAGTCGGGGGAGCAACTTGCGTTTTGGGTAGCTTTTGGAGGGGCGTTCGAGTTCATACTCTTCGGCCACGAGGACCTCGGTCCATCTGTCGGCCAGCAGGTCTTGATCAGCTTGAAGCTGTTGCTGCTTTTTCTTTAGACTATTTGCTGTGGCCATTAGCCTGTGTCTAAAATGCTCTTGATCGACGGGATCCTCAGGCACGACGAATTCGTCGTCGTCGAGGCTTGCCTCGTCTCCGGAGGGAGGTATGTAATTATCATCCTCGACCTCTTCATCTGCCGCTCTCTCGTGAGGGCTTGCTTCTGCATCCTCCTGCGCTGAATCTTGCTAGAGGGGGTTGTCTTCGGCACTTTCTGGGGTGTTGTTATCTCCTGTGCCGGAATCTCCATTCTTGCTGTGGCGGGATTTGGAGCGGCGCTGCTGACGTCGGCACTTGGGCTATTTCTTTAAGGAATCTGCCTCCGCTGCTTCTTCGCCGTCCCCATCTTTTGGGGTGTCCACCATGTATATGTCGTATGACGAGGTGGTTTTCTAGTGCCCTGTAGGCGCTGGTTCTTGATCGTCTCCGGCATCGTCGTCCATACCGTCGATGTCTTCGGAGTCGTAGTCTAGTACGTCGGTTAGATTGTCGATAGTGGCTACAAAGTGGGTGGTGGGTGGGCTTTGAATTTCTTCATCGTCCGTATCCCAACCATCCTGGCCGTAGTTCGGCCAGGGCTCTCCGGATAGCGAGAGATGCTTCAGCGATTTTAAGATGTCGCCGAAGGGTGAGTGCTGAAAGATGTCCGCAGCGGTGAACTCCATGATCAGCGCCCAATCAGATTCGATTGGTAGGGGCGCAGGAGGCTTGGAGTCCGGCAGGGAGTCCGACACCTCAGTGTTCGGCTCCATCGCTGTGGAAGTTGCAGCTCCCGAGGCGGTGTCCAGCCACCCGTCCTCGATCTACGCGATTGGCTCTGGACTACGGGTCGGAGCGGATTCGTGTGCGGCCTCCAAGGTACTGTCCGGCGATAGAGTTAGATCATGCCCATCGTGACAGTGCGGCACGCTTGGCTGCGGCTCGGATCCATCGAAGATCAAGTCTCCGCGGATATCCGCTGTGAAGTTTAGGCTTCCAAACCTGACCTGACGGCCAGGGGTGTAGCTTTCGATCTGCTCCAGATGGCCAAGCGAATTGGCCCGCAGTGCGAAGCCGCCGAATACGAAAATCTGTCCGGGAGAAAAGTCTCGCCCAGGACTGCGTCGTTGTCGATTGAAGGAGCCATCAAGCCTATCAGTGACGACACAGAGGAACTCTCAATGAAAGCACCAATGTCGGTGTCAAAACCGGCGGATCTCAGGTAGGGGGTCCCGAACTGTGCGTCTAGGCGGATGGTAGCAGGAGACAAGGGACACAATGTTTTAACCAGGTTCGGGCCCTCTTGATGGAGGTAAAACCCTACGTCCTGCTTGATTGATATTGATATTGTGGGTATTACAAGAGTAGATCTACCACGAGATCTAGGAGGCTAAACCCTAGAAGCTAGCCTATGGTATGATTGTAATGGTTGTTGTTGTTGTGTCCTATGGACTAAAGCCATTCGGTTTATATAGACACTGGAGAGGGCTAGGGTTACATGGAGTCGGTTACAATGGTAGGAGATCTACATATCCGTATCGCCAAGCTTGCCTTCCACACCAAGGAAAGTCCCATCCGGACACGGGACGAAGTCTTCAATCTTGTATCTTCATAGTCTTGGAGTCCGGCCGATGATGATAGTCCGGCCGATGATAGTTCGGCCGATGATGATAGTCCGGCTATCCGGACACCCCCTAGTCCAGGACTCCCTCAGTACACGTTCGCGACCAGAATGACAATGCTACGTACGCTTCGACCAGGTGGGTCCCGACTGTCAGGCACTTCCTTGCCTGTGAAGATGTAGCTGGTGGGTCCCAGCAGTCAGGGGGGCGAATCGTTTTTTTCCGGACGCACTTCCTTGCGTGCGAAGGTGTAGCTGCTGGGTCCCAGCAATCAGGGGGGCGAATCGTTTATTTATTTTTTGCCCGGGCGCACTTCCTGGCATGTGAAGGTGTAGCTGGTGGGTCCCAGCAGTCGGGGGCGAATCGTTTTTTTCGGACGCACTTCCTTGCGTACGAAGATGTAGCTGGTGGGTCCCAGCAGTCAGGGGGCGAATCGTTTTTTTCGGACGCACTTCCTTGCATGCGAAGATGTAGCTCGTGGGTCCCAGCAGTCAGGGGGCAAATCATTTTTTCGCGAAATATGGTGGCCCGTCTGGCGGGTCCCCGCTCTCAGGTGTAGGAATAATTATTTTGCGCGTAATGAGGAGGCACTTCCTTGCAGCTGTCGTGGACCCAGCTGTCAGCCTCTCCACGTACAGTCCACGTCCGATGGAAGTCGTTCCTTGACCACGTTGACCACGCCGTGCCGAGAGCACCACGGCGGTGGACGACGGCAAGGCCTAGGAAGGGGACGACGCAGAGCCGGGGAAGACGCGACAGTGGATGCACACGTGGAGAGGAGTATGAGGGTTCACTAGTTCGGCTGCGCTGCCGTCGCCGCAGAATAACAGGGGGTGTGGGTGAGTGGAGGGATGGCCTGGTCAGCGGTGGGAGTAGTAGGGGGCGGTGAGGCCTCCGCGGCAGCACAGCCGGCCACGGGAGGCAGGAGCAGGTGGCACGACCAGTGCTGCTTTGGGCGGCTGGAGCAAGAAGACGAGATGTTGAAGAAGCAGACGGCCGTTGGATGGACATCGTACGGTCACTGCAGCTAGAATCGTTTATATTGACTAAGTTGACAAAGCCCTTGGTACGTCAACTTAGTAGGCCCACAGGACAGCTTCCGAAACGGTGCGCCCCAGATGTCAGGGGGGGCGGGTGAAGCTAGAATATCCGAGATTGAAGTAGAAGCACGGCATCCGTTGGATGGACATCCAACGGCCACTGCTGCTAGAACCGTGTGTTGACTATAAGTTGACAAAGCCTTGCATACACGTCAATTTAGTAAGGCCAGAAGTGTGTGGCAGAGAACTTATAGCCCATTTGAGATTTGTAAGAATGTGTAGCCCATTTTTAAATTCTAATGGAATTTACTACATCCCATTTACAGTTTGTTAAAAGTATAGCCCATTTCAACCAACCGTTCAAAACAGAATTCAATAAAATTTCCCACATTTTGATGGGATCCGAAATATTTTTATCCCAAAATTTCTAGTCAGATTAAATACAATTTCAATATAAATTTATATTACCTAAAAATCCAACGAAACATTTGCACTTGCAACAATTAATGAAATTAAAATTTTCAATATCCAAAAATAATATTTTATAAAGTAATCACGTGTTTGGTGCATTTTTTTATAGTTGCTGCCCAGTTTTTATAATTACATCCCATTTATTATTTCTTAAAGCCCATTTTCTTGTTAAGCCTAATGCATCCCTCCTAGGAAAGATTTGCATCCCCGCGGAGAATAACAACTTGACCTTGCCTGGGTATTCCTAAAAAAAGTATAGCTGGTGTCGTGGAAATATCACGTCAGATGTCCTATCGAAAGGACTTAGTCGTGGAGCCATAGCAACGAGATTATCTTGAAGGGGTTAAACCGGACAAGGGACACAAGAGTTTTATACTAGTTCGGCCCCTTACGATGAATGTAAAAGCCTACGTCTAGTTGTGATGGAATTACTTGGGTTTTGGTGACAAGGGAGCGAATACGCTTTGCCTGAGTCTCGAGTTGTTGTTTCTTGTCCTTGAACCGCCGCCGGGTCGTCTCTTTCTATACACAGGTTGACGCTCAGCCGGTTTAAAGAGTCCCGATGCCGACTCATACAAGTGTCCGGCTCGGTCTCTCCTTTTCCTAACTTACAATACAAGTTATACAACTATGGCGGTTTACAATTATGGGCCCTAATCCGCTTTTGGGATCTGGGCCTCTAAGCTTTATCAATAAAGCGCCATCTTCTTTGCCTTCATGGGCTTCAATATAGATAAGCGTGAACCGGCCCCTCCTGGGCGGTTTACACTCAGTAGTTATATCCTCAACATTAGGCCCCAGATTGATTTGAACCTGTTCATGTTAATCTTCAATACTTAGAAAAATTCCATGTCCTTACAATCCTCGTAAACCACCATGATGTCTTCTCCCTATAATACTTTGATAAACCACCATGATGTCATCTTCTGAAATTGCAGTAAATCATCATGACGTCATCTCTATATACAAAGGTTATAAAGATTCCCTTCATTAATTATCTTCCGAAGATCGAGGCGACAACTGCGCCCCATTTTACCGCTTCGGCTCCTTGATTCTCGCGCTCGCCTACTTTATCCATTCACCTTATAAATAGGCTCTGGGGTCCTTTACTTTCCCCTTCCGCACTTCTTCTTCTTCCTCTCACTGCTCAAGCCCGACAGCTCCGCGCCGCCGTCGACCTTGAAGCTCTGCCTCATCCCTGGCCGCTGCATCAACCTGAACGCACCAGAGATCCACGGCTCTCCTCTGCTGCTCCTGTGAATCCGGTAAGCCCTTCTCCCTCAACCCTAGATCTGCATTAGGGTTTCGGCACTCGGCTGTGTTCATCAGTGTTCGTCCGTGCTTATTACTTTGCCCTTGCTATCTTATTGAATCTAGATCAATCTTGATCTGTTCCTTCTGCGGCCAAAGCTTTTAGTTTATTTTGCCTCTCCACAATATCTTTAAGATCACGAACAAATCTCATCTGGCTCCTTGCTGTTCTGCTGTCGCCATTGTTAGGGCTCAGAAAATCTTATTTACTAGGCCGTGGTAGATCCAAAATTATAATCCCATCTTGTGAAACCTGTTTCTTCAACACTTAGCATATTTCGGATTTGTTTTTCCACTATGAGCGGTTTAACCTTTAGTAGTTGATAATCCGCCGGATATCATTAGCCCTCACTTAAACCGCCATCTTGACTTGAGCAACAATATCCGGCTTAACTTTCATATATGCTCTGATTAAATCCCCCGGTTTAACACCGGTTTATGCATATCAATCTTGAACCATGAACCGGCATTTGAACTTTCTTTACAGCTTGTCATAAAAAATGGCCAAACAATTTGCTTCTTGCAATTGGGTTCCTTCCCGGATCAAAGAAGAGCAGCTTAATGGGTATGTTCTGACCGGTGCTTTAGGCAAGAAGGAGGTCATTCATTGGCGAGTCCCTGGCCCTGAGTGCCCTCCTGAACCTCAAGATGGAGAAGTGGTTGTATTTATGCAGCATCTAGACTGGGGATTTATCCCTCCCGGATCAAAGTTTTTCCGGGATGTGCTTGCCAACTTCCAGCTCCACCCTCAAGACATTGGACCAAGTTTTGTGTCCAATCTTTGCAATTTCCAAGTGTTCTGCGAAGTTTATCTTCAAGAAGAACCAACTGTTGAACTCTTCAGGGACTTCTTCCACTTGAACCGCCGCACTAAATTTTCTGATGGCCCCAATACTGAACTTGGTGGAGTGTCAATTCAGAAAAGGAAATAAGTTGATTTTCCTCATGCCAAACATCACAGCCACCCCAAATATTGGAATCAAACATGGTACTACTGTCAGAACACTGCTCCTGCTGATGAAAACCCTCTGCCGGGTTACCGTGCTCACCGACTCAGCAATGGTCATCCACTGCCTCAGCGGCTCACTGCCAAAGAACGACAAACATATGCACCGCAACTTGCTAAACTCCGGGTTTTCCTTGCAAACAGTTTAACTGGCATTGATCTTGTCCGCTGCTGGGTTTCATGGGGTATCCTGCCCTTAAGCCGCCGCCCCGGATTAATGCATGAATACACCGGGGATGTCAAAGATCCTCAACGGCATACTGAAATACCAATAACTGACGATGAGGCCACTGAGTCCGTGAAGAAGATGCTGGATGAACCGATCGCTGAGTGCAGCAAAACCGGTCTATGTCCCTTTTATGCCAAGAACAAATCGCCCGCCGTAAGAATCTTATCCTTCTGTTTTTACTCCGTCTTCACTTTAACATTTTTCTGATAGCCTTTTGTTTATTCTTATAGGCCAAAGATCCTTTCTGGAAGAAAAAAACTCAAGACAAACCGTCAAAGGCTCAAGACAAACCGGCGAGGGCTCTTCGTGCCAAGAGCAAGGCCACAAAGAGGCCAGCCAAGAAGAAAACCGCCGAGTCCTCTGATCCGCCCGAAGATGTCGATGATTCAGAACAAGAGGTAGAACTTGACTCCCTTGGTTCATTTTTCATACACCTTATTGACAATGACTATTATCAGGATGATGCGGAAGCCAGCCGTGCTGACCATGTAGAGGTAATCCCCCTTTCCTCCGATTCAGATCATGTGTTGGTTCAAAAACTTCGTCGTGTAGTTCGGAAAGTAAAACACTCACATCCTCTTGCTCATTTGGATCCACAATTTTCTTTGAAGACACAGCAACATGAAGGTCCTCGCACAACCCGACACAGTGGCCAACAAGTCACTTCCTCCGGTTTACCAGACACCCCAAACCAGAAGCGTTCTCCAGAGGTCTCTTACTCTTCTAATAAATCTTATCCCTTGGCGGGTTGCTTCCGATACCCACTTAATCCATCTGATTCAAATTATCAGGTGACTTCCAATTCTTCGTCTGGCGACTCATCAACTACCCAAATGCCTACCCTCAAGGCCGTCCCTGGGTAAGTACACTGTCTTTTAGCTTTGCCTTCTTGCGCCGGTTTACCATATTAACCTCTGTTTGATATTGCAGCGCCAAAGCCCGACTGAGCAAGAAAGCAAAGACCAATGCCCCCACTGATGAGGTTGAACCAGAGAGGACTTTAGAAGGTGCTAGTGGAGATGCTGACATTGCTATGGATGACCCTGTCCCGCAACGTCAGAACACTGATGTTGATCCGCCGGAAGCTGACCCGGCTAATCCTCATGTTGATCCATCAAGCTCGCATGCCAATCCTCCCAGTCCAACTGCTGATCCGCCTAGCCCAGCCAGAGCCTCAGATAAACCGGCGAGCCCAAATACAGCAACTGATGATGTTGTGATTACTGGGTTTGGCCACACTTCTCCTGGCAACCCTGTCGCTTTGTCCAAGCATAGTGCCAAGGTGGAAGCTGCTGCTGTGGAGAAAGGCAAATGGAAGACTGATTTGACAAGCTATGCTCATCTCAGTGCTCAAGAACTCCATTCCGGATTTCTAAACCGCCTATACACAAGTCGTGACTATGAGGCCGGTTTAGTCAACATGATGAAGGAGCGCTATGAGGTAACTTCCAAACACTAAATTTTCTTGTATTGTATATTAACTCCATTGTAGCCCCCAAGGACCGGTTTGTCTCTTCAAGTGAACCGGGACTTTGAGATAAAAAAGACTTCAACTGTGTAGCTCCCAAGGGCCGGTTTATCTTGTCAAGATGAACCAGGACTTTATGTTCAAAACTTTGTCCTTGTTGAATTCCTTTGCTTTTGATTTTCTGATCAAATACACATTAGCCCCCAAGTGCCAAGATTAATACTTGTATTGAGCCTTGGGACTTTAAATAATAGCCAGAAAAGAAGTAATCCGCATTAGCCCCCAAGTGCCAAGTGTATAACTGGTTATATGCTTGGGACTTTGAGAAAAAATATTAACATCCTCATCATCTGTCTTTTGCAGGCTGACATAAGCAACAAAGATTCCCAAATTGCCGATCTTCAAGAGAATATCAAGTCCCAGCAAGCAGAAACCTCCAAGGCCACAAATGAACTGAAGGGCGCTTTAACTGCCATGGAGCAATTAAAGGGCGATTTCAAAAACGAGCGGGCGGTCTGGGAAAATGAGAAGGCTGCTCTATTAAAGTGGGCTGAAGATGCCAAATCATCTCTTAAACCGATGGCGGAAGAATTATCTGTGTTAAAGCATCAAGTCAATGCTATGACTTCTACAATATTTGGTAAGTGCACTTTGCAAGAACCTTGCTGAAACATCTTTGAAATTGCCGGTTTGACAACAAATTCTTGAACCGTTGTAGGTGGTCGTGTTGCTCATCTGGGCTCAGATATGCGGATGAAGTTGAAAGCTACTTACACGTTGATAGAACAACTATATACGGGCGCTCAGCGAGTCATCTGTGCGTCCTCATACAACAAACCGGCACCCATCTTGATCAAGGATACGTTGGCCAAATTATCTATGACCCCGGCCCAGATGGAAGAGGTAAAGCGGTCTGCCGAAAGAGCTAGCGCTTTAACATCCGTAACTCGGGCCAAAGCGTGGATTGCTGATCTTGATCCGATAGATATAGCAAAGGGCTATCCTGGTCAACAAGAGGACAGATCAGACTTTGATAATGAAGCCCTCAAAGCTTTGACAAAAGAGATGCGTCCACTGGCAAGCCAATTGGCTGAGGAGGTTGACTTATCTGTCTATCGGTCCAGCCACGACGCAGACAACAAACGGGTTGACGCAGCTGTGAAAGAATCACAGAATCTAATCCATCCAATCCGTAAGCACACCTATGCCCCTGCTGTTGAACCGTCCAACCTTATAAGCAACGAAGCTGTCTTTAAAGCCTTAACCAGGATTGATTGGACCACCCTTGACTTCCAGCCACTTGGTGAGGAGGAGGAGGTTGAACCGACACCAGAAGATCCATCAACCTCACGTCAACCGGGTGACAAGGCGTAATCCGGCAACCGACTTAATTCCCACAGACTGTGTTCTGTGCAACAAACAATCAGTATTTTGAGCATCCAAACGCCTTGTAATAGGCTAGTTGAAATACTGTATTCTGCTGCCATCATGCACTGCTACATGATGTTGTTGATCCGCCATGATTATTGCTATGCTTGCTTATATACTTTGAGGATTCTATGCAATCCTTATGTCTGCATAAGAAAAGTTGTCATGCGATGTTAAATCACATTGTTGGCTCACCAACTTGATTGTAGTAAGGGTGAAAACCCAAATCTTGAGTGTTGATAACTTCCACCATGCAGTGCTGGTGTATAATAAGTCATACCGGGTTGTGATGAACACCATATGATCAAACTGGCGACCTGTAGTCAAAGCCAGACCGAGTTATGAAACACCGGTTTAATAATGAATATGGTCTGACAACTTGTAGCTGAAAGCCAAGCCAGGTTAACAAACACCGGGGTATTCTAATGACTGATAGCCATATCAGGTCAATAGACACCGGTTCAACATAAAATTTCATCAAAGAAAAATCTTGACAAAGGCAAATAAAAATAGTGTAGTCGAGGCTTTTCAAGGGCTGCCAGGCCCAAATTCGAAGCTTTTCATGGGCTGCCAGGCCGCTGAGTTAAACCATTTGGCAAAGCCTTTCAAGATGGGCCTCCAACTAACCAATCGTCGTTTTAACTTTGACAAGTTCAGGGTCTGTATAAGATTGATTTGTCAAACGTTCGACAGGTCATGCCAGGATTACCTGGATAGGAGTGGCTTACTTGATGCAGGCAGGTTAACCCGGGGTTTTAGGTGAATACACCAGGCTTCCAAGTCGTGCTTGATAGCATATTACAAGGGTCCTTTCAAACTCTTTGTTGCATCGCACAAAGAGCCCCCAAGTAACTTTGTGAGCTGTGCTCAATGGGTGCCTATGTTTGAGATGTGCATAGCAAACAGACTCTCTTTGGCCCTTTGGGTGTGAAGCTCCCAAGTTGTATTGTGGCGTGATAGCTGGTTTAACAGGTAGAACTCCACTTTATCAGCTGAAGCCCCCATGTAATCAGAAGATAATGGAAAAAACAGCAGAGACCCTACTTATAGCAAGGATGTCGGTTTATTATATTGATCATAATATATACATTGTCAAAATATGTACATAAGAAGAGCCTATGGCTCAAGTGTAGTAAGGCCGAAGGAGAGCTATGTTCCATGGCCGCCGGGTCTCCTCCTCAGATTTGCATGAGTCTGTGTGCTCTCGAACATCAATGAGGTAGTATGATCCATTGTGCAGATTCTTGCTGACCACAAAGGGCCCTTCCCAAGGTGGGGATAACTTGTGCATATCGGTCTGATCCTGGATGAGCCGGAGCACTAAATCGCCTTCTTGAAAGGTTCTTCTTTTAACTCGGCGGCTGTGATAATGCCACAGGTCTTGCTGATAAACCGCCGAATGAGCCAGCACCATGTCCCGTTTTTCATCTAACAGGTCCAGTGTTTCTTGCCGTGCTTGCTCATTGTCCGCTTCAACATAATTGGCAACCCGAGGCGAGTCATGACGAATATCACTTGGAAGGACTGCCTCTACCCCGTAAACCATGAAGAAAGGGGTATAGCCCATAGACCAATTTGGGGTGGTGCTTATGCACAATAACACAGATGGTAATTCTTCCCACCCAACAACCCGGCTTCCTTTTTAAAGGAACCATAAGCCGGCTTGATACCCTTTAAGATTTTGCTCTCTCAGCTTGTCCATTAGACTGAGGGTGTGCCACTGATGACACATCAAGCTGGATATGCTCTCTTTGACAGAAGTCCTCCATCTCTCCTTTAGACAGGTTCGTGCCATTATCCGTGATGATGTTGTGTGGAAAACCAAAGCAGAAGATTACCTTCTTGAGGAATTGAACCACTGTGGCTGCATCACATTTGCTTACTGGCTCCGCTTCAACCCACTTAGTAAATTTGTCAACCGCCACCAACAGGTGGGTCTTCTTATCCTTGGACCGCTTAAAAGGACCCACCATATCAAGGCCCCAAGTAGCAAACTGCCAAGTGATTGGAATCATCCGTAGCTCTTGAGCCGAAACATGAGCTCGACGTGAAAACTTCTGACAAGCGTTGCACCGCTTTACCAGGTCCTCAGCATCAGCATGAGCCGTCAACCAATAGAAACCATCACGAAAAGCTTTAGCAACCAGGGATTTTGAACCGGCATGGTAACCACAATCTCCTTCGTGGATCTCACGCAAAATCTCTTGGCCCTCTTCAGGAGAAACACAACGCTGGAACACGCCTGAAACACTACAGCGATGTAACTTGCCATTGTGAATAACCATGGACTTTGACTGCCGTACTATCTGCCTGGCCAGAACTTCATCTTATGGTAACTCGCCTCGGTTCATATATGCCAAATATGGAATCGTCCAATCCGGAATTACATGTAAAGCGGCAACCAGCTGTGCCTCTGGATCAGGAATAGCCAAATCCTCCTCTGTAGGCAACTTTACAGACGGGTTATGCAGGATATCCAGAAAGGTATGGGTGGCACCGGTTTACGCTGAGACCCCAGCCGGCTTAAAGCATCTGTTGCTTCATTTTTACGCCGATCAATGTGCTCAACCTAATAACCCTTAAAGTGACTAGCTACAGCATCCACCTCTCGTCTGTAAGCCACCATGAGGGGATCCTTAGAGTCCCAAGTGCCAGAAACTTGCTGAGCCACCAAATCAGAATCTCCAAAGCATCAAACCCGGCTTAAGTTAATTTCCTTGGCCACACAGAGACCATGGAGTAAGGCCTCATACTCAGCTGCATTGTTAGTACAAGGAAACATTAAGCGGAGAACATAACAAATTTTATCACCTCGAGGGGAAGTAAGGACAACTCCAGCCCCCGAGCCCTCCAATTGTCGGGACCCGTCAAAGTGGATAGTCCAGTATGTGTTGTACGGTTTGTCTTCCGGTGCTTGCAACTCTGTCCAATCATTGATGAAATCCACAAGAGCCTGAGACTTGATGGCTGTGCGAGGCATGTATTTCAAACCGTGTGGTCCAAGCTCAGTAGCCCACTTAGCAACCCAGCTAGTTGCCTTCCTGTTCTGGATTATATCCCCCAAAGGAGCGGAACTGACCACTGTGATGGGATGGCCCTGAAAATACTGTTTAAGCTTCCGACTTGCCATGAAAACCCCATACACTAGCTTCTGCCAATGTTGATATCTTTGCTTTGACTCAATTAGCACATCACTGATATAATAAACCGGCCTTTGAATCGGATATTCCTTCCCAGCCTCCTTGCATTCCACCACAATGGCTACACTGACAGCCCGAGCATTAGCAGCCACGTATAATAACAGCGGCTCCTTATCAACCAGAGCAGCAAGAACTGGCGGTTCAACCAACTGTCTCTTCAAGTCCTCAAACGCTGCATTAGCTACGTCACTCCAGACAAAAGTGTCTGTTTTCTTCAACATCTGATACAGAGGGATCGCCTTCTCTCCCAAGAGGCTGATAAACCGGCTTAGGGCTGCAATTCAACCCGCCAGTCGTTGGACATCATTGATACATGCCGGTTTAGCCAAAGATGTAATCACTTTGATCTTTTCCGGATTAGCCTCAATGCCCCTGTTAGACACCAGAAATCCTAAGAGCTTTCCTGCCGGAACACGAAAAATGCACTTGTCCGGATTGAGCATCATTTTATAAACCCAAAGATTATCAAAGGTCTCCTTGAGGTCATCTATCAATGTCTCCTTCTTCCTGGATTTTACCACAATGTCATCCACATAGGCATGAACGTTGCGCCCAATCTGAGTATGAAGACAATTCTGCACACAGCGCTGATAAGTCGCCTAGGCACTCTTGAGCCCAAAGGGCATAGACACATAGCAGAAGGCTCCAAAGGGAGTGATGAAGGCTGTCTTCTCCTGGTCCTTAACTGCCATTTTGATCTGATGATAGCCAGAATAAGCATCCAAGAAACTCAAACGCTCACAACCCGGCGTAGCATCGATGATCTGATCAATACGCGGGAGAGAAAAAGGATCTGCCGGACAAGCTTTGTTCAAGTCTGTGTAGTCCACACACATACGCCAAGTGCCATTATTCTTAAGCACTAGCACCGGATTGGCCAGCCACTCCAGATGAAAAACTTCGACGATAAACCCAGCAGCCAACAGTCGGGCTACCTCCTCTCCAATGGCCTTGCGTCTTTCCTTGTTGAAGCGGCGAAGAAACTGCTTGACCGGTTTAAACTTGGGATCAATATTGAGAGTGTGCTCAGCGAGTTCCCTCGTACACCTGACATGTCAGAAGGCTTCCATGCAAAAATGTCCTGGTTCTCATGGATGAACTCGATGAGCGCGCTTTCCTATTTCGGATCCAGATTTGTGCTGATACTAAACTGTTTGGATGAATCGCCAGGAACGAAATCAACAAGTTTAGTCTCACCAGCTGGTTTGAACTTCAGGGTCGGGTCATGCTCTGTGGTGGGCTTCTTCAGAGGAGTCATATCTGTCGGATCAACATTGTCCTTGTAGAACTTCAACTCTTCTGTTGCACAAACTGACTCAGCATAGGCCGCATCACCCTCTTCATAGTCCAAAGTGATCTTACGACTCCCGTGCATCGTGATGGTCCCTTTATGACCTGCATCTTGAGCTGCAAGTAAATATAACAGGGCCTTGCCATGAACTTTGCGTAAGCCGGTCATCCAAACAGGGCATGATATGGGCTCTAGATTTTCACCACTTCGAAGGTCAATGCTTTTGACCTGGAATCATGCTCATCCCCAAACACAACTTCCAAAGCTATCTTGCCAACTGGATATGCCGATTTACCTAGTACTACACCGTGAAAAACAGTGTTTGACGGTTTAAGATTCTTATCTATCAATCCCGTGCGACAAAAGGTTTCATAATACAGGATGTTGATGCTGCTCCCTCCATCCATGAGTATCTTGGTGAACTTATAACCCCCGACCTGAGGTGCCACCACTAAAGCCAGATGACCCGGATTATCAATCCGGGGCGGATGATCCTCTCTGCTCCACACAATGGGCTGCTCGGACCAACGCAAGTAACGAGGTAATCCCGGTTCAACAGCGTTAACTGCCCTCTTGGGAAGCTTCTGATCTTGCTTGCATAATCTAGTGGTAAAAACATGATACTACCCACTATTCAACTACTTCGGGTTACTCTGATAACCTGATTGCTGCTGATTCCTCTAATTGTTTTGCTGGTTTTGACCACCTTGGTTGTTCTGGTGGCCCTGATTATTTTGAAATCTGGAGTTTGAACCGCCACTACCGTAACCCGGCCCGTGAAATCCTGGACCTAAACCACCAGACGGACCCTGGTCATACCGGAAGAGATCAGAGTTTTTGAAGTCCTTCATAATGACGCAATCCTTCGAGAGGTGCGTGGCCGGAACCTCCTTCATTCCATGCTTTGGGCAGGGCTGGTTTAACAGGCGCTCCAGATTCATGCCTCCACCGCGCTGGGGCGGTTTACCCTTACGATGCTGTGTATTGCCATGTACATTGGTGTTAGCCACAAAATCTGAATTATCTGCTTTGCGCTTACCATTGTTCCCATGGCTCCCTTGGTTATGCCGCTGACCTTTTGCACCGCCGTTCTTCTTTCCCTTCTCCGGCTTCTCCTCGTCAAAATCGGGATCCTTGGTATTATCAGAATCGACATATTTAACCAAGGCTGCCATAAGTGTTCCCATGTCATTGCAGTGGCGTTTGAGCCGTCCCAACTTCATCTTCAGCGACTTAAACCGGCAAGTACACTCCAATGTGACAATCGATGTGTCAGCATTGATGCGGTCCGACGAATGCAGGGTTTATGAAACCCGGCGCACCCAATGAGTTGTTGACTCGTTCTCTCCTTGAACACATGCATCTAGATCCACAATGGACATAGGTTGTTTGCACATATCCTTGAAATTTGCTATAAATCGGGCCTGCAATTGGTCCCATGACCCGATGTAGTTAGCAGGCAGGCTCTTTAACCAAGTGCGAGTTGTTCCTTCCAACATCATGGTAAAGTATTTTGCACATGCCGCTTCGTCCACATCCAGCATCTCCATATCCATCTCATAGCTCTCCAGCCATGACTCGGGGGGGTTGATCAGCGGTGTAGTTAGGCACTTTATGCGGGCCCTTGAAATCCTTGGGCAACCGCACATTGCGGAGCGCCGGGATGAGACACGGCACTCCCCAGGAACTGAAGGCTAGTCCTCTTTCCACTGACGCCGCTGGTTGAACCGGGGCGGGTTGATGATGACCCGTGTGCTGTGCTTCTAATGCGGCCTCGCTTCACGCTCTGTCATTATCCACTACGTCCTGAACATTCGTACCCCCACGCGCCGGATTAGGCCCTCGAGGGGCATTTGGCGCCGCGCGCTGCTCGACACCTCCAGTTCATCCATGTGCCTGCTATAACTTCTGCTCGGACGGGGGGTTGAATGGATTCTGTCTCGGCTATAGGAATAAGCCTGCTGCTGCACAACATCGGTTTGAAGAAGATCCCTGGCCCGTCGCATTTCAACCGCCACCAGCGAATCACCTTCCATCGGAATAGCTGCCAGGCGAGATGCCGCAACAATCACGTTATCCAAAGGGCTAGAAAATTGACCCGTCAGCGTCGAGACGTATTGCGGCGGGTTATCCGTTCGTCTAGGCGGGTCCATTATCCGTGGTTGATCCGACGCTGCCCCAGGTGCCTCGGTCCGGTTTACTGCTGCCGGATTACTTGGCCCGGTTCCCGGCGTATTGAAGAGATTCAGTCCTTTATAGACCGGCGGGAGACGAGACCGGTACTTCCTTTGCAGCACTTCGTTTGACGCGTTCTGATCAAACATAAGCCGGTAATTCTGTGCCTGGATCTGCTGTGACTGGGCATCTAAAGCGGCCCGTTCCTTAGCCATCCTAACTTCCTCAGCTGCCAAGTCCTCCTTGGCCTGTGTTATCTGGTCCTTTAGCTTGGTAACCTTCGCATTATGCCGATCCTGCATTTTCGGGGTGACTGTCATGGATAACAAGGTCGCCCAGGCATCCAACAAACCGGAAAGAACTTGAGCCGGTCGGCACGCAGGGCCTCCTGCCGCGGCTGGTGACCCGGACATCATTGCTGCCATGGATGAAGACTGCAAGGTGGGCTGTGTTCCGGCCATGAAGACTGCAACCCGCTTCGGTGGTTCAAAGGGGTCCGGAATACTATTGCCATCGGAATAGCCCCCAATCCAGCCATCTTGCAATTGGTACAGCGACTCGGTTTCACCAGTGGATGACTCGCCATCTGAGTAGATGGCCGTCTCACCATCAGACATCGGTTCAGATCCCGCACCATGGATGAATCCTACGAACGCACGCTTCATGGCAGGCTGAACCCGGACAGGACTTGCATGCTGAGCCGTCTCGACGAGGTCGGTGGAGATGTCCGGCTCAGGGCCCGGTTCGCCGATCTTGCCGATGAAGACATGAATTCCACGAAAGGGGACCCGATACCCGTACTCAATTAAGCCGGCCTCGGGCCCCATCCTGTCATTGATGTAGAGCTTGCCGCGACGACTCTTGGTCATCCAGTCAACCGCATATCCCTTGAGTCCTTCAAAGTTGCCCTTCAAAGTTGCCCTTCAAAAACCATCGTGCGAAACCATCATGGAAATATCACGTCAGATGTCCTATCGGAAGGACTTAGTCGTGGAGCCATCGCAACGAGATTATCTTGAAGGGGTTAAACTGGACAAGGGACATGAGAGTTTTATACTAGTTCGGCCCCTTACAATGAAGGTAAAAGCCTACATCTAGTTGTGATGGAATTACTTTTGTTTCGATGATCAGGGAGCAAATACGCTTTGCCTAATCTCGAATTGTTGTTTCTTGTCCTTGGACCGCCGCCGGGTCGTCCCTTTCTATACACAGGTTGATGCTCGGCCGGTTTACAGAGTCCCGTGGCCGGCTCATACAAGTGTCCGGCTCGGTCTCTCCCTTTTCCTAACTTACAATACAAGTTATACAACTATGGCGGTTTACAATTATGGGCTGTGGGCTCTGGGCCTCTAAGATTTATCAGTAAAGCGCCATCTTCTTTGCCTTCATGGGATTCAATATATATGAGCATGAACCGGCCCCTCCTGGGCGGTTTACACTCAATAGTTATATCCTCAACAGCTGGGCTAGCCATTTTCATCTTGAAAAAAATTAATATCTGGGTTGGATATCTGGCCTGGGCTAGATGGGCCACAGCCCGCCTAGTTAA
This sequence comes from Triticum timopheevii, assembly GCA_963921465.1. Classification (NCBI taxonomy): domain Eukaryota; kingdom Viridiplantae; phylum Streptophyta; class Magnoliopsida; order Poales; family Poaceae; genus Triticum; species Triticum timopheevii. The sequence continues at coordinate 561,311,715 of OY997268.1, read as the reverse complement.
TACCTCCAGTGACGTTTTCTTTGTTGTTCAGAGGAGAAATATTAATATCTGGGTTAAACATCAAAAAACTCTGCAGTGCTCACACCTAAAAAACACAAATACTGCTCGAGCTGCTTGGTCCCAGCTGTCGGCCGATTCTTGTGCAATTCTCTCGTTTATTGACTACTCCCTCCTTTCCACTTTATAGTGCTCAATTCAAAAATCTCACCAATCAAGGTAGATGGCGAGTGGTGGAATACTTTTTGTAGTTTTGCAAAAGCACCTAATTAATGCTCTTGTTATCCTCAAAAAATTATGTTTATCAATGCATTAATTGCAATGCATGCATGCATAAAGTACATGCATTGGTCAATTTTATCTTAATACTTGCATGCAATGATTTAATGCACCTTGGAATCTGAACATGTGATGGAAAACAACCAAATTGAGCCTTATAAAATGGAAAAACTAAAATTTTGAGATAAGCCCTATAAACCGGAAAGGAGGGAGTACATAGGTTGACAATGGTGTGGGACCGTGACGTCAGGAAACCAGGAGGAAGCAAAATAAATTATAGTTATATATATATATATATATATATATATATATATATATATATATATATATATAATAAGGAGGCACTTGCGTATGTGAGGCTATGGACCTGGTGGGTCCCCATTGTCATCCTCTCCAAGTAAAGTCATCTCCTCGCCCGCGCGCGCTTTCCGCCTGAAACAGTCGGTGCCGCCCGCCCCGCTTCCTGGTGCAGGCGATTGCTCCGCCTTCAAACGACACAAGTGCCATCCGTCTTTCCATCTGCCGCCCACATTAATGATACGCGGTTGCCGAGGTGGCTACTCCAGCACCACACGTCCGTCCCTCCGCCCGCCCACCATTGCTATATAAACTGCTGTGCCGTCCATAGCCGCAGTCATCTGCATCTGTTCCCTTTCTCCTGTCCACACCACTACTGCCCACCATGGCTTCCTCGCGCTCCAGTGCTCTTCGGGACGGGAGGACGATGGACCACAAGGAGATGGCAGCCATTGCCGCCGACCGGCTGGCCGGCAGGTAGCTGAAGGACAACGACATCCCAATAGAGAATATGGTAGTCGACGATCCAGCGGCAACCCCCTCCTCCGCGCCATCCTCGCTGGTGCATTGCACCATGACCATTGGCGAGGCCCGTGCCCAATATATGGACAGGGTGAGGCAGATGCGTGAGGAGTAGTTTCGGGAGGCGTAGGCCGACGCTGCCTACAACCACCATCTCCTCCAGGAGCACCTGCAGGCGGAGGAGCAGATCTCCATGGAGCAGGCGGAGCAGGAGGCGCTGGTCGACTCGTACCACTCCGCCCGCAAGGGCCGCGTTGAGTGCTGGCGGTACCGCATGCGGGTGGCGAAGGCTGTGGCCGCCTACAAAGAGGCTAGCAAAGAGGGCGATGAAGCGGGCGAGGCGCTGTTTGGCGAGACCGAGGACGAGGCAGAGGACAATGTCGGCTCCGATGAGTCCCTGCTCCGCTGGCGTCGATGAGGCCCTGCTCCGCCGAGGCCCCACGGCGCCAACAACGAGGCAGAGGACACCGCCGGCTCCGCCGAGGCCCCGCCCCGCCAACAATGAGGCAGAGGACATCGCCGGCTTAGCTGAGGCCCCACCCTGCCAGCAACGTGGGGGAGGGTTTCCACTGCTCCGCTGAGGCGCCGCCCGCTAGCAACGAGACAGAGGACATCGCCGGCTCCGCCGAGGCCCCGCCCCACTTCCAACGAGGCCGCGCCACACAGAAAATGAGGAAGAGTAGAACACGGTAGGTCGCCGCCGCTCGGGTTGAAGTAAGGCCACCGCAGCTACCCTCTGGTTGAAGCCAAGCTAGGCGGGTTGACCATTGACGGCCGGTTAGCTTCTTGGCGGCGACGTGGAGTCGGAGAGCTGCGCTGGAGAAGAACGCTGCTTCTACTTAACTGCTGGTGTAGTTGGCTGACTGACACATGGGCCCAACAGGCCACATGTCAGTTACGCAACTGCACCTACAGTTAAGTCACTGAAGCTTTTGTTCGGCTCAGCGGGACACAGGTGGGTAGCTTCGGTTAATTAATTATACCTCCAGCGCACCCCTTTTTAGTTGAAGAATGTATGAAATGTAATGAAATCCGGCATGTTTATATGAAATCCGACCATGTATGAATGAATTTATTTCAATTAGTTTGAATTCCTGTATCACTGGCATTGGATGAACATGCAAAACAATACATACTAGCATTATTCCCTGGGTGATCACCTCGTTTGCAGCAGTTTCACATGTACTCCCTCCGGTCCTTTCTAGTCTACATACAAGTTTTGTCTGCAGTCAAAGTATCTCTACTTCGACCAATCTTACACAAAAAAGTATGCACTTTCACAATGTGCGAAGTAAAAAGGAACATAAGGAGTACAAAGAGTTTGAGCAGCTTTTTAGCGTTTCTGTACATTGCAATCAAACACACAGGCCTGGCAATTCATAGAGAACATTCAAAACAATCGATGATTATGCATCTCAGCGACTCACATGTCAGAGGCAATATTTACTTCACAACTAAAGAATAAAGAAAAAATTGATCGACGCTGCTGACAGCAAAGGGCGTCCCATTCGAAAATAGCAAACGCATGTCTTGCTAAAATCAATGAGCAAAATTTGACAAGGTTTTCCCATTCCAAAATATCAAATACCTACGATTGTGGAATGGGCAAGGTTTGCCATCAGTTCGAACATTGACATGGCACCTCGTGCTAAATAAACCAGCTGTTCTTTCTGTGCAGTTCCACCAAAATCAACCAAATTCGCGCGTAGCTTGTATGATTTCGCCCTTATATGTTGCAACGACTTGAACTTATCGGCACCTCCTTTCTTGTGGTGGAAATGAATGATTCGATGTATTCATGAACATTTTGTGCAGTTCCCATTGAAATCAAGCTGAGCACCCCTGTTTGCACAAATACAAAAAAGTGATTAGTATAAAGCAAACTGTACTATGAATTGACAGTTTCAATAGGCACATACATGGTCCATGTAGAGCACACTTTTAGAAAAATGGTTCTCACCAGAAAGAATCCTAGAACATTGTACTCGGGCATCACAGCAAAAAAATGGAGATTTGTCAGTCCTTCTAAGCTGAAGTTAGTTTGGTCTTGTGGGGAGTAATGTAACCATCCTTCAACTGCTCCTTCTGATGAGAAGATAGACAGGGCTTCTTCATCCTGGCATAATCGGAACTAGTCACTTCACGTACTCCATATTCTTCTTCAGAGGAAGATGATCCTGTTGTGCAAAGACAAGAGGACTACTAAATGCTAGCATCCATGTTAGCTCGAATAAAAGGAAAGGAAATATTTAAAACAGCACAGATGAAGCACTTCTCAAGGACAATACCACTTTTTCATGATAGTATCTAAACAGTAGCACAACACCAATAGAGATGACAAAGCTCAATCATATGGATGAAATCAGTGGGCGAGTACCAACCTTTGTCATTAGGCTTATAGTGTAGAGCATACAGATGAAGCACTTCTCCGGAACCATCTGTTGCTATCTACGGTGGTGGCCATGCTTACTATATACTCCTCGATTAGTTTAATGTTTCCAACATCTTCTTGTGCAGTTCCACTAAAATATATGGTATCTTCAAAGAAGATCCCTGTTTGCACAAGTAGAGATAATTACGTATTACATTAAGAGTGGCATCAAATCAGTGGCAAAACAATTGCTCGTTCCAGCCATAGCAATAAATTAAGATGCAAAACTATATCATTACTTGTGTCATCACAGTTCCAGTGCTTCATTACAGCACCGGGAGTTGATTTTTGTTTTTCTTCCGCTTGTTCTTCCCCTTCATCACTTGGTTCAATAACAGACAAGCTTCGCCTTCAATGTAAGATTTGGCATGTCAATTAGGGAGCACAAGTATAGTACTAAACTTATTTTTCTGATGAAAGTGGCAAAATACAGGCCAGCAGTTGTGAAATATCCTTATCTTACCTCAATGGGATATTATGGTGCACATACAGATTGGAAGTCTTCTCTCCATTTGTGTAGTTCACTAAAATCAAGCAACATTATCGTACAAGTAGCACAACATATGAAAGCACACTGCAGAATCATGTGAAAGAAGGCTAGTACTGACCTCTCATGATGCGGAATTCAAACAACTCACAACAAGAAGATCTGAACCAAATTTGCCTTAACGGATAGGAAGTAAGATCTCCTCGTCGGTGTGACATTTTGGTTGAACTGCACAAAACACTCTTAAAACAAAAGTGTTTTGTGCAGTGCAACAAAAGGTCACAATGCAATGAGGTGAACTAGATAACCCTGTTTACACAGAGGTGCAGAGGAAACAATTAGTGGTCAATAACGGTGGATGACACAGAAGCCAACAAAAAGAAGCATCTACCTTATCTAAATGGGAAATAAAGCAAGACAGTAGCATTTCTCAAACGGTGGCACTGATTAATATTAACATAGAGATTATATTAACAATAAAATTTGTTAAACATGTAATTTGCTTTTAACTGTGGCATTGCATCAATTTTCCAGCGGCATTATTAGAGGGTGTTTGTTTACATGGAAATTTTGGTGTAGGGACTAAAAAACTCCGTGTCAGTCCCATCTAAACCAAACAGGAGGGACTTTTAGGGACTAAAAGTGGGAATTTTGGACTAAAGAAAGAAGACCCCGAGGGAGTCTTTTTGGGACTTTTTCCAACAGTTGCCCCTGCCATGCATTGCACCTTGTCTCTATTAGTTCATTACTAGGGGTAACATGGTCTTTTAGCATGTCATTTAATAACCTCTAGTCCATGTTTAGTCCCTGGAACCAAGCAGGTAGGGACTAGGGAGTTTTTAACCAAACAGGGCCTTGGATCAACAACAGCTAATGAGTTGCACGGGATAGTGGACGCACCAGCACCATGTGCATCTACCGATGTACTATGGTCATGCACAGCCTGTTGCAACAAAGAACAAACAACCAAGGAGCATATTTGTGTTGGTCCCAGTTTTGTTATCTCTAGACACCTTTTCCTATGTGAGCACAACAAAACTAGTCCTGCTCAAACTCTACAGCCTTGTCCCTTCCTTTCCTTTTTGAACTAGTACTATTGCCCCTTCCTTTCCTCTTTGAACCACGTCCTAGATTTATGCGATACAACTTTCCCCACTACTTTCCCCCATTCCTTTCCTCTTTGAACCACATCCTAGATTCATGCTATACAACTTTCCCCCTTCATTTCCTCTTTGAACCACGTCCTTGATTCATGCTATATACAACTTTTCCCACTCCTTTCCTCTTTGAACCACGTCCTAGATTCATGGTATACATGCAGCTAGAGCAATGCATGTGGAGTAAGTAAATTATAACTTAAGGTTCTTGGGGCGTGGTTTGGTGGGCGACGGGACGGCGGCAAAGAAGAAGGGGTCGGAGGCCCTCCCGTGCTGCCGCTGGGTGGAAAGTGAACATCTGCACCGGTAGTGGATTCCCTCCCTCGCCGATGGCGACAGCGTTAAGCCTCCTTCCCTTCCCGATGGACGGATCTTGCCGGCTCTTTGAGCAGCAGTGAGGGGAGAGAGAGGCCAGCGAAGTCTTGTTTAGATCTGGAGAGGGCGAGACAGTGTGAAGAGAGCAACTACAAGCGCTGAGGATCCAGCGGGAGAGGGCGAGAGAGTGTGAAGAGAGCAACTACAGGCGCTAAGGCTCCGGCATGTATATATATACTGGAGAGAGACTGTGAAGCGTGCAAACCCTAGAAAATATTTTGACCAGTCAAAGAATCCTCCTAGCACAAATTATGCTCAAGTGTAGTTATCGAACCCGAGACCTCAATTTTGATGAGCGAACAGGCTAAACACCTACACAACCCTGCCGTTATGTTCAACGAGAGGAAAATAACCTTTTATACATTCCTGCATTCGTGTGACAAGCATGCCGTGTTTTTTGTGTGTGTATGTGTGGGAGTCACTTGGATTTCAATCATAATCGTGTCATGTGGCTTTTGTGGTAAGACTATCCACAGTGGTGCAGAAATAATGCAGCCTTAGTCACCTTACCTCTCTCCATGTAGTACGTTGGGTCCCACCAGTCAGAGGGTGAAACAAACAAATTAATAAGAAAAATTAAAAGCGCCAGCGATGTATCTTACCTCACACATCTCGCTACTGCTCGAGAACACTATCCAATTGATCCCTCTGTTCGCTCACGTACTATTTTAAGTGAATCCTTATTATAACATGCACACAAATTTTGGGCACTTGTATTCGACTTAAGTCAGTGTGCCACCGTATCTAGTATAATTACTACTCCCTCCGTCTAGGTGTAATAAGTCACGTTAGAAGGTGCAACGGGACCAAAGTGCGTGCGTGTGCGTGCATGTGTGTGTGTGTGTGTTTAACAGCATGTGTGTGTTAGAGAGAGCGACAGATCGACCTACTCCTACAGAGAGATGGTGTGTATGTTATGATTTTAGCCGCGAGAGTTGGTGCATCCTCTCGTTTCCGGGCGTGTCCGGTAGTTATATGCGGACAGCTACCACGCCCGCTCCTGACCAACCTGGCCCACCCAAATCCCCTCCATCGCCCGCGCGCGGTTCCCGCCTGAAATGGTCAGCGCCGCTCCAAAGAATCGGTGTCGCATTCATGCCCGGGCAGAGCGGACGCGACCTCTCACTGGCGCAAGAGTGATGGTTGCTTCGTCCGTCCAACTTACTGTTGGGTCTATGTGATTTGACGACTCATTGGTCTTAATTACTGAGGTGGTAGGACTGTTGGATGTCCCACGCTTTCGGCGAAAGGAGGTACTACTACTACTAGATTACAATTTTCTCCATTCTTATAGTGGAGGCGTGCAAGAGCAGTGAAAACACGCAGGCTTAGTGATTACATGGCCCACCTCACACTATCACCGTGCGACACCTAACTCTTTACATAGTACTCCCCCCATTCCTAAATATTACTAGAAGTCCCCGCGCGTTGCCGCGGAATAGCGGTATATCTCTCTGCGCAAAATTATCGATTTCATAGGACTAAAAAAACTCTATAACTGCATGACAAATGTGGTAGCCAAACTAAATAAACTCCCATCATCATTTAGATCATCCCATGTAAGGAAAAAAGATCAGCCAACTCCTACTGCATAATGGGATTATATTTTTCTTTTTGACATGTTAATGGGACTTAAAACCTCACTTACAAGCATGCTACCAGTGCATGCTTGCATGCAGACATGTTGATGTGATTTAAAACCCACTCACATGCATGTGCCACGGTATTTCTGCATGCTTGCATGTGGCTTAGTGCGGAGCCTCTCAACATCTAGATCAGACGGCTATTATGGACTGATTTACTTCATTTAACGGCTACATCAATTTTGATGATGTGGCTCAAGGAGAGGATAGAGAATTCCTAGTAGTGGGGGCTAGCTATTACTAGTAGATAAGTCTTTGTAGAGATTCCACTAGGTGAACTACATATGGAACAAAATGAATGAATCTACACTTAAAATGCATCTAGATACATCTGCATGTGGTTCATGGTGAAATCTCTACAAAGACTTATATTTAGGAATGGAGGAAGTACTAGTATAGTACGTACTGTAATTTATCAGCAAGATAAATTTGTACAATGCTATGAAGCTTCCAGCTTCTGTTACATGTATCTTGCGTCCAAGGTTGCCCGTTGCAACATTTCATTAAATACAAAGGAGACTAACATGCATGCTATTGCATCTCAATGATTGACAGATCATAGCAAATATGTACTCCCTCCGTTCCAAAATAAGTGTCTCAACTTTGTGCAAACTTTAGTACAAAGTTGTACTACAACTAAAGTTGACACTTATTTTGGAACAGAGGCAGCTAAAGAAAAAATGATCCGTGCAGTCCCTAGCCCTTGAACCGTGAACCCTGACCAGGCTTCAATTTGCTGGCAACATTCGAGCTTCCTAATAAATGAAGTTTGCAACCTTTTGACCATCGGATCATTTTGTGCAGTTTCACCAAAATCGAGATGAGCATCCCTGTGGCAAAGAAATTGAAGAAGCGTGATTAGAATAAGATTACTGGGACTAGTTGATGAGGCATAAACTCATCACAAATACATTACGTAGAAGCCAGTAGAGGTATGTGTGGGGAAAAGAAGTAGATAAATATCCATAGGGAGTGATGTGGGCAGCTGGAGTAGTGGTGCAAGCCGGCTGTAAAGGGAGTTGTACCTGAGGGACGTAGCTCAACCTTGAGGAGGGCGGCGGGAGGCGGCAACTTCCCACGTCGCGATAGTGATCAAGGGACGAAGGCAACCTCACCGGCTTTGTGAGAGAGAATGGCAGGGACCCCTGATCTGGACGTGCCGACAGTGGGTTTTCACCGTCGGCGACGGCTACCGCATCTACACTAAGCATCCACCCATCCCCAAGTGGACGTGATCCACCGGGATGTTAGAGATGTGGCCACAGTCGTTTTGTGCGAGAGAGTGTGAAGAGAGCAACCCCAGCAAGCAACCGTGTAGGCTGGCCCGTCCTGACTATGTATATAGTGGAGCGGTTTCCTTTTCTCTCCATATGAACCTATCATATTGCGTACATGCCACTAAAAAAAACTTTATTTATAAATGACGCGGCACCTACTACTCGCTCTCCTATAACCTTGCGCTTGGCATCTCTAAAATATTAACCTTTTGCGATTGGCTCTTCGCCTCTTCAAGAAGTCGAGCAATAATGGTAGTGCAGTATATATCGTTCTGGCTATATGAGACCGAATGAATTGCTTCACGTCCACCACGTGGGCGAGGGTCGAGGGGCGAGGGAGAGTGCTACATACAGAGCAAAATGAGTGAATCTACACTCTAAAATACGTCTATATACATCAGTGTTTGGAGTATGTACTAGTAGTTCATATTCAAATCTACTAAAGGACACATATATTCCAAACAATATGATATAATCTCTATAACCAAGGTAGTAGGGACGAGGAGTAAATGGAGGGAGTAGTAAATTTTTCTCCTCGTCCTGTGAGCCACCGCGCGCATGGGCGAGGGAGCGGGCGTAAGGCGGAGCAAGCTTCACCTCATCCTGCGAGCCACCGCGCCCGTGGGCGGGGGAGACGGCATACTAAGCAAGCTTCTCCTCGTTCTGCGAGTTGACGGGACACATCAAAAGTACTCCAATGTATAGAGCCTTGCCTCTAAGGTAGGTCCCGCATGGTTTGCCTCTTTTATTAACATAACACGTCAAGTCGCAATTTGTTTGTTCACCTGTGGTAGACGATCCTCCCTCCACCAAGTGGACAACTAGTACACGTGCCAAATTACCACGTGGGCTGTCTTCTTCGTATAGAAATGAGCTCCACCATGTACCCGCGCGGGTGTGGTTGGGAAAAAGACGGGAGTACGTGCGCCGTGCATGCACCTCTTCTCTTCATGCACGTCCCCCACCTACGTGGGTGTGTGTGAGATATACAAACCGCGTTCATGAGTGTTTTTTGTTTTGGGGTGGGGGTGGGGGTGGGGTGGGGGTTGATTTCGTGAGTTATTTGTGGGAATATGTGTTGATGACATCTCAAACAAAATTTTGCATGCAATGTGTGTGAAATGGAGGCCTATCCATATCATACATAGAGGGTCGGGCAATCCACAAGAAGAGAGGGAGGGGTCATAGCTGTCAATAGAGTCGAAGAGAGGATCAAGTGGGTGGGTGCGAGATCAATGAAGAGAGCCATCAAAATTGTGTGTGTGTGCAAGTCAAAGATATAGGGCGACTGGCCTACCGGAACGTTAGAGGGCACATGTCAAGTTTGTGTGTGGCATGGAGACATGACTAGAGCGCTCGATGTATCGGTGTGTGTTGGGGGGAGGGGTGGGGGAGGGGTAGGTAGAGGCCTAACTATAGAGGTAGAACAACTCGTATATGTGTTGAGAAGGAGAGACCCAGCTATGTCTTGAGGGAGATCGGTCGACATCCATACATAACTGAAGGACGGGAAATATCATGGGAAGAGAGAGAGAGAGAGGAGAGAGAGAGGGAGGGAGAAGGTTACAGTGCTGGATGGGTGATGGAGTTGCTTCTCGGAGATGGTGGGAGAGGCCTACTAGACAAACTGAGGGTGGAACTGCAATGTTATCAATAAGAGTGGGGATGTGTTTCTGTGTGTGCCTGTGCATGATAGATCTGTCGGGACGCATCCATGGATGATGAAGGGGAACCATGTGTTTGGTAAGCAAACCTAACTAGATCGGTAGATCAATTGTTGTTTGTCGGAGGAAGGGAGAGACACAACTAGTGAGGTAGATCGATCAACATGTGGGTAAAAACGAGTTATAAGGACCTAGCTAGCTATATGTATAGCGAGAGATCGGTCGGTGTACGTCCATTTGTTAGAGGCAAATAAGGCCCAGCGAGATGGATAGACAGAGAGAATGGAGCTAGGAGGTGGTGCGAGAGGCCCAACTACTACCTAGATAGGGGGAGGAGTGTGCGGTTGTGAGATCGATGAAAAGAGGGGCGAGAGTTTACACTTGTGTCAGGCCGTATGAGAGACACGAGGCAAGGACACATAAAGGAGGAGATTGAAGGTGTGTGTGTATGTTGTAGGCAGGCATCGCTGGAGAGCTTTAGCGATCGGTGTGTGTCGGAAAGGAGTTGTGGAGACTCTGGAGAATGACCTAAAGAAAAAATGAATGTGCCCGGTGGATAGAATGCCGAGGGAGGGGGAGGGCGAGGAGGGCGTGTGCATGCACGAGAGAAAGTTAGTGGTAGCTACAAAGGTTAGAGGATTGTGTTGGTGTAAGAGACTAACAAAGATCTTAATTTGATATGAAAGCACATTCATATATTTGAATAGGAGATCATAGTGTTTTAAACATTCCATGCATGAATATAGCGGTGATACACGTGCTGTGCACATGTTATACCATAATGTGATAATGCATGGCGTTTGCAACTCACAGCTAAATGGCGAACAATCTAAACCATACTATACATCAAACAATTTCACATTTTATTTGAATTTGTGATAATGTGTGGCGTTTGTAGCTTACAACTAAATATCGAACAATCTAAACAATACTATATATCGAACATTCTCACATTTTATTTGAATTTGTGGTAATGTGTGGTGTTTGCAACTCACATCTAAATACTTGTAGGCGTAGGGGGCGGGGCACCATACATAATGTGATAAACACAATATACATATGAGACATGGTTTAGATTATGAAGATCTAGCTAGAGCTAGAAATGTAATGTGATTTGAAATCAAAATAAAGTGGATTCAAAAAATCTAGTTCGAGTTCATATAGTACACATAGTTCATATGTAACTCGAGACTAATCATGTGGTGTGCTGTGAAGATAATACACAAACGATGGTTTAACTTGACAATAATGATGATTGTATATCTTATTAAAAGAAAGAAATATATTCAAATGCTTTGACTTCACAACAATCATTACTGTAGATCTTATTCAAATAGAGAAAGAAATTCAAATTTAGTTCATATTGAAGCGGTAGTATATACGTTTGGAATGCACTAAAACGTTCATTTGACTAGTAGGTTGCATGCATTATACACGTAGCGAAATATTTTAATTGAACATAACATGAATTCAAAGTTTTGAATGACATTTGTAGTGTGCATTGATTCGGTATAGTACACGTTAGGCTTGTCCGGAAATTTCAACCCACGCCTTGTTAGCCCAAAATATTTAAGATATATCTTTGTCTCGTTGTGCTCCGACAGCTCCCTCCATCTCAACCCGCGCCTTGCTATTCCGAAATTACAACGCGCGTGAAAACTCCCACCTCCTATGAAATCCCGACACGTGAAATTCTCGTGGTACCCCTGAACCAAAAGAACCGCCTCAAATCGGTGGGGGTACTTTCGTAACTTACCCCACATTTCAGACAAGCGCATCTCTAAGCCATGGTTCCCCACTGCCATCCCATCCACCCACCCATTCGTACACCGAGGCCGCGAAAACCTGCGACGAAACCCCACACCCTGCTTCGTCCGCCACCCAGCCGGAGCCTCTTCCCTGACGATGTCGTCCACAGCAACACTTCGACGTCCCTCATCCATCGTACCCAATGAGGATCCGTCATCGATCTCATCGTCCCACCGGTTCAGCCACCCCGTCCTCCACCTCCAAGGAGCTGCCCCGACGTTCCCCTCGTCTTTCACGCCACCTCCATTCCCACACCACTGTCTTCACCTGCACCACCGGAAGACCATCATCATCACCGTTTCCTCGGATGAAGTTGCGGCCTAATCAGCGCCACCAAAGAGGTTGTACACTAATCGCCGCATTTTCTTCTTTATTTGATCTCACGGTGCTCCCGGCGCTCGGTCCCGAGCCGACACAGCACGGCTCCATCCACGGCGGCGTCGCCAGCCACTTCCTCCACGGCGTCGCTCCCTCGGCGGCGACGTCCACATCAGTAGGAGTTGTTGCTGCTTTAGCTCTCGCTCGCGCTGCTGCTCTGCTCTTACTCTCGGTCCCCTGCCTGTTCTTCTCTTGCTATTGCTCTTGCTCTTGCTGCTGCTCTTGCTCTTGCTCTTGCTTGCGATGGTGCTCCGATTATGCTACACTTCAGTCGACTGAATCAACTTTTTGGTCAGTCGATTTTCAGGGGGGCTCGCCGGGGTGAAGGAAGAACCAGCCGCAGCAGGGAGGGAGGCTCGCCGAAGAGGTACCCCACTATCTATTTTAGGGTTCATGATGGGGGCGGTGGTCGCCGGTGGTGGCGGGACGGTGGCGTGGGGATCGCCGGAGAAAAAGCTAGGCACGGGGGGGGGGGGGCTAGAGGGATGGCCGGGGCGGCGACGGACCGGCGGTGGGGAGTGTTTTCGGGGCGGGCGGGGCGGCGCACTGCCGGCCACGGGCGGTCGGGGGCTGGTGTTTGGCCGGTGGTGGCTGGCGGCTCATGGGGGTGGAGGTTGAAGATTAACTGCAGGCCCTTGATTTTCTATCCAACGGCTGCAAAATCGACTGACCAGAGATGAAAAAGTCAGTCGACCGACATGTAGCCTCACCTTGCTAGTGCATTCAGTTTTGAAAGCAAAATTCAGTTTCGACAGCAAAAATTTAGTTTCGACAGTTAAGTTCAGAGATGAGCGACTTATGTATTTTACATCTAGCACTTTGTGGTTATGTATTTTACGTCATGTATTGGAGATGCTATTAGAATTCCACTCAGGTTAACGTTGTTCATTGTCTCTCTTGTCCTACTTCAGCCTCGGCGTCGTACAACTCACCGGAGCTGCTCCAACGACGAAACCCTCCATCATAGCGGAGTAGTACCTCGGGCTCCATCTCTAGACGCCTAAGATCTTCTTCCCCTCCTCCGACAGCAAAGTCAGCCGGAGCATCCTCACTGGCCAATCCAATCACGCTGAGATCGACATGGCTTCGCCAAAGAGGTTGTACACTTGTTGCATCTCTTTTTTACTCTACATGTTATATATATTGTCCACTGAGCACACAGATTTTGTCCTTTATTGTCTCCTTGAAAGAAAAAACATAGGAATTTTAATTTTCACTTGTCCTCCTTTTCAAATTCCTATTCATGAAGCACAAGACTAAGAGATAGTAGCATAATAGCATTATAACCGTACATTTTCTTGTGGTTTGACTTAATCTCACCATGCTTCTTTCATCCTGTGATCTTCCAATTGTTGTGAATCAAACACCCAGATTGGCAGAAATCCTGTGTGTTTAAATTCTCTGTTTTGCACGTGCATTCCTATCCTATTCCTGTTTATTTCCTATCCCTACATTGTTGGAATCCTCCAATTCAAACGAGCCCTTACAGAATTACTTCTCTTATAGATAGTTGTCAAAGAAAACCTTGCACCGTTGTCCACCCCAGCTCAGCTGCTCCAACGACAGAAGGGTCCAGCACAGCAGGGATCCGGCCTCCAGACTGTCTTTCGCTGCCTCAGATCTTCTTCCCCGCTGCTGGCAGCCATGAAAACTGCATTACCATCATCAACTGAGTAGATGACCTTGAGGACTACACGGGTCCGCAAGAGAGGTCGCACTCTTTTGTGTCTGCTTACGTTATGCATTGCTTAATGTTACATGCTACTTTATCATCATGTTCACCGATTAGACTCTGAGTCATCTCCAAACTAATGGTCAAACTTGAGTTTTTAAATGGTTGTGGGGTACATATCGGGGCCGCTATCAATAGTATCTATATACTATCTGGTTAATCTCCGATGTCTACTATGAGTTTCATGTTGGGTGGGAAACAAACAGTAAAGAAGCCATTATCTGTATTTTTAAATGAAGCCATTATATGCCTGCTATTATTGGTTTTGGGTCTATCCACAAGTTGCTACCATCACTCTAGATTTCTGCATGCACTCCTTACATAATCTCACTATGTTTTATTCCTATGCATGACGGTTATTGTAAACAATGGAACTGAACATGTAGAGCAAAAGAGACGAGCCTTGTGTGGCAATAAAATTTCATGCAGACGTCGCTCCATGGTAGGCGCAAAGGCAGCCCCCCTCCATGCATTTCGGATTGTAATCGAGAGGAAGATATCTGTTCTGAGGGGGATTCAGAAGGAGAAGACAACTCCTATTTACCCCCTGAGGTCTTCTCTGTAACTTGGCATGCTGATGTTGGTTATATCATGCATATGGTGTCTTGCATTGCTTACTTTATACATCAAATATGTCATCTGCTTAGTTTAGACATCCTTTGTGCGAATGCCATCTGTTTAGTTTATTCATCGTTTATGTGAATTATGCAACACCATCTTGTTTAGCCAGGCATCATATATGTGAATTTTGCAATGCCATCCTGCTTAGCCAGTCATCTTATATGTAAATTATATCAGGCAATCCTTTTTTTCGTTACATATTACATGCGTCAACAATGTTAGTACATTCAACTTCTCTTCGTGTGCATCGGCCATTTGACACGGTGATGGCAAATTCTGGAGTGAAAACAAGGTCTTCAGAGTAGACTATGCTATCTGACGAAACGCATATCTCGCTGGTTACTGATAGCTCCTCAGAGGAGGATTCAGAGACAGATGACCAGTCCTATTCCCCCCCCCCCCGAGGTGTATGCTCTAACTTGGCAGGGTTATGTTGCTCATATCGTGCGTATGGTGTCTGGCATTGCTATGTCATTTCATTAGTTTAGACATGCTTTGTGTGAATGCCACCTATTTAGTGTCTAATTACCATATATGTGAATTATGCATTGCCATCTTGTTGCAAGACATTATATATGTGAATTATACAATGCTATCTTGTTGCAAAGGCATTATATATGTGAATTATGCAATGCCATGCTGTTTATCCAATCATCATGTATGTGAATTATATCATGCTATCATTTTTTTGTATTACGTGTTCCATTTGTTGACAACGTTTGTATATTCAACTACTCTTCCTGTGCATCAGCCATTTGAAGCGGTGATGGAAGTATCTGGAGTGAAAACAAGGTATTCAGAGCAGACAATGCTACCTGCTGAAGCAGACATCTTGCTGGTTACAGAGAGCTCCTCAGAGGAGGATTCAGAGACTGATGACCAGTCCTATTTCCCCCCTGAGGTCTATGCTCAAACTTGGCAGGGTTATATTACCCATGTCATGCATGTTGTCTTGCATTGCTTAGTTTTTACATCATATATGGATTGCCATCTTCTTACTTGCTTACTATATAAATCTTATATTTGAATTATATCATGCCATCATGTTTACATAGTACATACACATCATCTATCTGAATTATGGCATGGCAACCCATTTAATAAAGACATCATATAGTTATATAATCTCAACATGTTTAGTGTTTACAGTCATCATATTTTGAATTATGGCAGTCTATCCGTGAATGTATGTGAATTATGGCATGCCAACCTATTTAATAAACACATTATATAGTTATGGCATGTCATCCTGTTTACATAATCTCATATTTTGAACTATGTCTTTCCATCTTTTTTAGTTAGCCATCCTAATGTGAAATTGTGTCATGCTATCCTGTTTAGTTAGCCATCATATATGTGAAATTGTGTCATGCTATCCTGTTTGGTTAGACAACATAAATATGAATTATTTCATGCCCTCTTTTATTCCCCACTATCCATTGCACCTGTCTATCATACAATGTCTATACTTTCAATTACTTTTCTTGTTTATCAGCCATTTGAATTGGAGAGCGTGATGGCAGTATCTAAGGGAGTAACAACAGGTCTTCAGAAAAGATAGTGCTACCGGTTGATGCAGATAGAACCGCGGTTGTACTTGCCCAAGGACCAGATCCACCACACATAACCCAGACTCTCGCAGATTGTACCCCTACCCAGTTGGACAGAGAACCAGCTACACCCCTTCTAACCCCAACCCCGGCAGATAGTAAACCAGTTCCAGTTAACACAACACCATCTCCACCACAGAGCACCCAAACATGAGCAGTTAGTAAGGGAACTGCAGTGCCCAAAGCACGAGGACCACCACTCAGAATCCCAACTCAACGCTTAAAGGAGAAGAAGATTTGTTCTCAGGTCAGGTTCTGTAGCTATGGTTCGTACTCCTTTGCTCTTGCATTACTGTATTTACTCATACCAACTATTTTCAAATTTGAAGGATGGAATTGAAACTCCAATGGTGCAACAGGTATGTTTTAAACCTGTTTCTTTAACTGGTTTGCTGTTGTAACCTGCTCGATGTTGATTTCAGTTTCAATTGAATAAACAATTATGTTCTCATGTCATGCACATTACAAGTGTTGTTATTGCTCTATAGTTACCCACACTTATATTCTGTCTATTCTGCTTTGTATTGAACAAATATTATTTGAACTGTGTCTCTATCTTGATTTGGCAACAAAAACTAGAATGATATAGACCATAAAGTGACCATGGTACATACATATATGTTTGTTTCATGCTGTTATCCTGTCCACTTTACTACTGAACTCATTTACCAAAATGAGTTTCATATACAACATGGTAAACATGTGATGTGTCTGCTTGTTTCTCTTTTAGAATGCAGACGAATTATTGGAGAACAGTACCGCGTTATCCAATGGTAAAGGAAGTAATGCAAATAAGGTTCAAGATAGTGAGACATCCCTGTTGGTCTCCAAGAAAGCTGATAAAAACTATCTTGACGATAGTGAGGGAACCCAAAAGTCATGTCTTGATGTAGTGTTCGAGTTACTGGCCACTACTGCTGGCACAAGCTCTTCGAACTCGTTGCCTGAATCAGTTCGTCTTCTTGAGTCTCAACTTAAAGTTGAAAGACATCGATCAGATGTGTTGCGACAGGAAGCTGAAGGACTGAGGAAGTCCCTGCAGAATTCAGATGCATATTTTTTGGTGCAACAGCAAGCGCTGTAGGATTTAAGCGCCAAACAAGAGAAAGTTAATAAGCTTGCTAAGAATCTTGCCAGCATTATGGGTACCCATGATATTGTTTCTTGAGATCTTCTGAAGTGGTTTCACTTCTGGATTTGTTTTGCTGCGGCGTTTATTTGCGTTGGTCGCCAACTTTGACAACTAGTGTATATGATATGCTGCTTTGTTCCCTATATTTGCACTGGTGGCAAACTTTGATGCCCAGTGGATGTAATATGTGTAATAGCCGTGATAGCCTAGCATTAGTTGCTTGCTTATTTATTTCCTTGTTGTCTTGTTTATTTGTTTGCTTGTAGTCATTGCATTTCTTTTTCCGCGGTTAGCTAGTGGCTGCAATAACCTATTTTTTAAAACTAGGCCACAATAACCATGGGCTAATATTTACTGTAGTGACACTGGGCCTCCTACTGGCCGTAGAAACAGTGGGCCTTCTACGGGCCGTAGAAACAATGAGCCTTCTACGGGCCATAGAAACAATGGGCCTTCTGCGGGCCGTATCATAAATGGGCCTTATACGGGTCGTATGATCGATTGGCCAAACATGGTCCAAACAGACCGCATTATGGCCGTAAACGGGCTAGAGTTCGAATTGTCCGTTCATGGGCCGACCATAACGGGCCATCGTTAATAGGCCGTATTTGATGATGCTATGAAAATGGCCCAACGTATTAACGGACCACAAACGGGCCGACTGTAACCACGGGCTGAATTTGGCCCACAAGTAGAAAATGACAGTAACGGGTCGTAAGTAAACGAATGCTGGAAATGAGCCCAAGAATAAATGGGCTCTGAGAAGGCCGAAAGATAACATGGGCTGGACACGGCTGAGGGAGTCCTGGATTTGGGGGTATCCGGACAGCCGGACTATATACATCGTCCGGACTATCAAAGCGTGAAGATACAAGACTCAAGACTTTGGCCCGTGTCCGGATAGGACTCTCCTTTGCGTGGAAGACAAGCTTGGCAATCTGGATGTCATATTTCCTTCCTTGTAACCGACTCCATGTAAACCCTAGCCCTCTCCAGTGTCTATATAAACCGGAGAGGATGGTCCTTAAAAGGTCGATCACAATTACAATCATACCATCATAGGCTAGCTCTTAGGGTTTAGCCTCTACGATCTCGTGTTAGATCTAGTCTTGTACTACTCATATCTTCAAGATTAATCAAGCAGGAAGTATGGTTTTACCTCCATCGAGAGGGCCCAAACCTGGGTAAACATTGTTTCCCTTGCTTCCTGTTATAATCAGCCTAAGACGCATAGATCGGGACCCCCTACCCGAGATCCGCCGGTTTTGGCAGCGACATTGGTGCTTTCATTGAGAGTTCCTCTGTGTCATTGCTTCAAGGCTTGATGGCGTATTCAATCGTCACCAACACGGTCCAGGGTGAGACTTTGATCCCCTGACAGATCTTTGTGTTCGGCGTCTTCACACTGCGGGCCAATTCGCTTGGCCATCTGGAGCAGATCGATAGCTACGCCCCTGGCCACCAGATCAGGTTTGGAAACTTGAACTACACGGCAGATATTCGCGGAGACTTGATCTTTGATGGATTCGGCCCTGTGCCGGGAGCACCGGACAGTCACGACGGGCACGGCCTGGACCTGCCGTCGGACAATGCTCCGAACGTCATCCCTGCAATAGCCCCGGATCTAAATCCGGAACAAGTTATGTTGCGCAAGGACGGAGGGGTAGACCCCGCCCCGCAGGCCGCATACTCATCGGCGTTGGAGCCAAACACAGGTCTCACCTCTGTGGAGACCTGTAACCTCGGACCCCCAGACTCGTATCCGGTCGTTGGTTCTAGTCCGCACACCCTCGAGCCAGTCGAGCCAGGTTGGGCTCCGGTGATGGAGTTTACCACTACGGACATCTTTCAACACTCGCCCTTTGGCGACATGCTGAATTCATTAATGTCTCTCTCTCTGTTAGGAGACTCTGGGCCAAACTATGTCCGGCTTGAGTGGGAGGCAGGCGACGAAGGAATTCGCTGCCCACCCACCACCCACTTGATTGCCACGATCGATGATTTAACCGACGTGCTGGACTTCGACTTTGAAGACATCGACGGCATGGACGATGATGCCGGAGACGTACAGGAGCCACCGCTCACAGGGCGGTGGACAACCACCTCTTCCTACGATATATACATGGTGGACACTCCACAAGAAACCAATGGCGATGAGGCAACGGAGGATAACCCCTCCAAGAAGAAAGCAAATCATGGGCGTCGCCCGCGCCGCTCCAAGCCCCGCCAAGGTAATACCGGCACCGGAGACGAAAAGAATTCGGACGGTGCCGACGATGAATACAACCCCAAACAGCCCGCCTTTGAGCAAGCCGAACAGGAAGACGGGCATGAAAGCCCAGATGAATAGGCGACTGATGGGTATCCGGAGGAGGACAACTACATGCCCCCCTTCGAAGACGAGATTAGCCTCGGCGACGACGAGTTCGGTGTGCCCGAGGACCCCGCGGAGCAGGAGCGCTTCAAGCGCCGGCTTATTGCCACTGCGAGAAGCCTAAAGAAGAAGAAGCAGCAGCTCGAAGCTGATCAAGACCAGCTCACAAATAGATGGACAGAAGTCCTGGCAGCCGAGGAATATGGACACGAGCGCCACACGGCTGACCGGCCGCCTCAAGGCCGGGATAAAACGGCATATCAGCCCGAATACTAGCCCGCACCCCCGCGCTAGTTTACTACGGCACGGGGCAATACTCAGGACCTGTGTGATAAACTGGATAACGCCGCAGGACAACCAAGATCGATCTACAGATCACGAGGGCGCGCCGCAACACATGACAATGACCGTCATACCGGATACACTAGCAAATCCGGCTGGGCTGAATATATCCAGTCAGACGCAGCCGGACTGCGTCGCGACATAGCCCGGCACAGAGGCACCGCACACCCCCTCTGCTTCACCAATGAAGTAATGGATCATGAATTCCTAGAAGGGTTCAAACCAGTAAACATCGAATCATACGATGGCACAACAGACCCTGCAGTATGATTTGAAGATTTCCTTCTCCACATTCACATGGCCCGCGAAGATGATCTACATGCCATCAAGTATCTTCCCCTTAAGCTCAAAGGACCCGCTAGGCATTGGCGTAACAACCTGCCCGCAGATTCCATTGGCAGTTTGGAAAACCTAGAAGACGCATTTCTTGACAACTTCCAAGGAACTTATGTGCGACCTCCGGATGCCGATGACTTGAGCCACATTACTCAACAGCCCGGAGAATCAGCCAGGAAATTCTGGACTCGGTTCCTAACTAAAAAGAACCAAATAGTCGATTGTCCAGACGCCGAAGCCCTGGCGGCCTTCAAGCATAATATCCGTGACGAGTGGCTCGCCCGACACCTCGGCCAGGAGAAACCCAAGTCTATGGCAGCTCTCACGACACTAATGACCCGCTTTTACGCGGGCGAGGACAGTTGGTTGGCTCGCAGCAGCACTATGCCACATTCTGGCACGTCAGATGTCCGTGACAATAACGGCAAGCTACGGGGCAACAAACACAAGCGACAGAACAACGGCGACAACACCGAAGACATGGCGGTCAATGCCAGATTCAGCGGATCCAAATCCGGTCAGCGAAAGAAGCTATTCAAGAGAAATAATCGGGGACCGTCCAGTCTTGACCGTATACTGGAGCGCTTGTGCCAAATTCATGGCACCCCGGACAAGCCAGCCAACCACACCAATAGAGACTACTGGGTATTTAAATAGGCCGGCAAGATAAACGCTGAAAACAAGGACAAGGGGCTACATAGCAACGATGACGAGGAGCCCCGGCGTCCGAACATGGGGGGACAGAGAAATCCCCCCCCCCCCCCAGGTGAAAACAATCAACATGATCTATGCCACCCACATCCCCAAGTGGGAAAGGAAGCGAGCACTACGGGACGTCTATGCGATGGAGCCAGTCGTCCCCAAATTCAACCCATGGTCAGCTTGTCCGATCACCTTTGATCGTAGGGATCATCCTACTAGCATCCATCATGGCGGCTCGGCCGCATTGGTCTTAGACCCAATCATCGACGGATTCCACCTCACGCGAGTCCTTATGGACGGCGGCAGCAGCCTGAACCTGCGTTACTAGGACACAGTGCACAAAATGGGCATCGATCCTTCAAGGATTAAGCCCACCAAAACCACCTTTAAAGGTGTAATTCCTGGAGTAGAGGCCCGTTGTACAGGCTCTATAACATTGGAAGTGGTCTTCGGATCTCTAGATAACTTCCGAATCGAAGAGCTAGTCTTCGATATCGTCCCTTTTTGCAGTGGTTACCACGCACTGCTCGGACGAACCGCATCCGCTAGATTCAATGCGGTACCACACTATGCATACCTCAAGCTCAAGATGCTAGGCCCACGCGGGGTCATAATAGTCAACGGAAATATGGACCGCTCTCTTCGTACAGAAGAGCACACTGTAGCCCTTGCGGCAGAAGTACAATGCGGCCTCCTCCAGTAAACCACCAATCCGGCGATGACAACCTCAAGCTCCGTCAAGCGAGGGCGGAACACCCCGCAAAAGGATCAGCAGGCACGCCAAAAGCATGACTAGCAGTCCGGCCTCCGCTCAAATCCCATCAAAGCAGCATTCATGCCACACGTACACAATTACGCACTCAAAATACCATGGGCACAGGCGGAGGTGTAGCAGTCGCTCAGTCAGCAGTACGGTATTGCTTCGTAACCTTTCCATTTACCTTTAAGGACATTGCTTTAGTGCAGCTTCTCCAGAAGAGCCGGATTGTCGGACTTACATAGGAGAAAGAACCAAGGAGGCAACAGGTTGTGCGCACAGAAGGAAATACCCAGGTGGAATCTATTTTCAATCGTTATACCTGCTTTATCTATCTGTACGTAGCCTGCCTCTGGATATGATATGTCAAATTAACCTCTTTATCTCCGCTTAATGCATTCATTGTAAACATATGCCTAAACGTATTATTCATCAATGGGAGATCATATACAACGTCAGCTTATTATTTTTCTTTGAGCATTTTTTACAAATGTCTATTTAATATTGCATCCATACACTTTGGTACGTGGAGTTTCCCAGGGGCTTCTTATGGCGCCCCATAATACGGCACGACAAGTCTGAACACTTTCAACAGTGCGGCACCCCGAACTTATAGCATTATATGCATCAGATCCGAATCATGTCTTGGGTCTATAGTTTGGGATAGCCCGGCTCCCTTTTTTTGGTGCCTTACGTTCCGTTATATCGGCTAAGGTAGCACAGGGAGAACTACTGCGATTGTGCCCTGGTTCTGCCGAACGAGCACCTCAGTAGAGAAAGCCGAAAACTGACCAGCATGATGTGGCGAGAGCTGGTCGCTGTTCGAGAGGTCTTAAAATCCTTAAGATTTTCCTGCTTTAGGCAATAAATCAGATTCGTCCGATCTAGGCGTGTGTAGCGCCCCAATTTGGTCTTCCGGATTCTAGGGGCTTCGCCGAAATTTAAAATTGTAGACTTATATGGCTAAGTGAAGGTTATAAAGCCGCATAGTCCGATTGCCTTGTTCGTTGCGCCGGACACCTCCTTAAGGGACCAAACATTTGGATAAAGAGTGTCCGGGTTATCCACGAACACCCCAGTACTAGTTGCATGGGGGCGGAAGCCGACGACTGGCCTACTTTCAGAATTTGATAAACAGCCGCACAGAAGGTAATATTTTAAATAACAAAAGCGCTACTTAGCGCAAGTAACTTCTTCTTTAAATTACAAACATGACAGAAGTGAATTCATTCAAAAATTATATCCTTGGTACATTCGTCGGCCACGAGACGAGCACCCTTCATAACGCCATCATAATACTTCTCGGGAACGCGATCCGGCTTGCCCTCTAGCGGCCCGTCCTTCACCAGCTTCTCCACATCCAGCTTGACCCAGTGCACCTTTCCACGGGCAAGGGCCCGGCGAGCACCTTCAATGCAAACGGATCGCTTGATGACTTCCAGGCGCGGACAGGCATTCACCATCCGCTTGATCAAGCCGAAGTAGTTGGTGGGCAGGGGCTCACCAAGCCATATTCGGACTATGAAATCCTTCATAGCCACTTTGACCGCCCTGTGGAGTTCGACCAATTGCTTGAGTTGGTCACTCAGAGACGTTGGATGTTCGGCCCCAGCATACTGGGACCAGAACAGCTTCTCCGTTGAGCTCCCCTCCTGAGCACGGTAGAACTCCGCGGCGTCTGATACGCTGCGTGGCAGATCTACGAATGCCCCTGGAGAGCTCCGGACTCGTGTACGTAAAAGAAACGCCTCCTCCACATGTTTGCTTTGCATAAAGAATTTCTTACCCGCCGCTATCTTTTTGGCCTCCTGGATTTCCTGTTGTGCCCTCTCGGCTTCGGCCTTGGCATCTTTTATACTTGTAAGGGCCTTCACAAGCTCGGCCTCTTTTGCTTTAAGCTCATGCTCCACGGACTCGAACCTTTTGCCGAGCTCCTGGAGCTCTTCTTGTACTTCGCCCACTCGGGCCTCCTGCTTTTTGCGCTCCTCGCATTCCAAGGCCACCTTGTATTCGGCCTCGAACAGCGCTTTCTTAAGAGACGCCGCTTCGGTGGTGGCCTGTAACCAAATCACGACGCCTCATCGTTAGAATAATTAATTTTATTTGTACTTTACTATATGAGAGAGGGGAATTATTCACCTTTGCTCTCCTCGAGCTGCCTCCTCGAGAGGCCGAGCTCTCCCTGTGCCCGCTCCAAGTCTTGCTTCAGGGCAGCGATTTTGGCCGTACGGACAGTAGCGGCCAGCAACACCACCTGTTTATTCACATTCAAACTTAATGTTAGACTCCTGCGGAATATTATTGACCCTCCGTTTAGTTTTTCCTTCCGAACACCAAACAGAGTATCAGGGGCTACTACCTATCGGGTGGTAATTTCATATATTTTTATTTACCTCAAAGCCTGTCAGGAGGCTGGTGCAGGCTTCGGTCAGTCCGCTCTTGGCGGATGAAACCTTCTGAATCACCGCACTCATAAAAGTTCGGTGCTCTTCATCTAGGGAAGCGCCACGAAGCACCTCCAGCAGACCATCCGGTGCCTCGGGCACAACGGAAGTCCTCAATACAGATGGCCCTCCCTCCCTAATGAGGGGCTGCCCGCCTGAGTCCGGAACCACTGAATGCTCCGGAACAGTGTTCGGCCGAGAGCCCGGCTTGCCGTGGCTCTTATCAACACGATCCGCAGGGATCTTGAACCCCGCGAGTTCAACGTCTGGAATGCCGCCTTGAGGCGCCTAAAGGGCCACCTCCCCCATCTCTGGGAGCCTTTGGGACAACACCTCTGTGTCATCCGCAGGCCGAGGAGAATTGGCTGTCGGGCTCAAGGACTCGTCCGAAGACGATACCCCAGGATGGGCCGTGGCTGGACTGCATACAAGCTCGGCATTATAACAAAATCGTGAGGCAAAATTACGATGGAGTGCGGATACTCACGATCGCACTGAAGGCTTCTTCCTGGGCAGCCACCCTTCCTCGGTATCCGCGGCGATGGCGGAGTAGTCCGGAAGGGACACTTTTCCCTTCTTGGACGTCCCAGTCTCCCCACTAGGGCGGCCTTCCTCTTTCTCTCCCCCCTGTATGGGGAGGTGGAGTTTCTTCTTGTTTTCCCCTGCTTCCGCGGGAGGAATCTGCCCCGTCGTCATCGGACGACAAAGGTATGACAGCCTTGCGCTGGGGGTCTCTCCTGGTCCCGTGGTCCGCCCTCTCAGGCCCCTCGTCCTCTCCGGATGGGGCAGCCTCCTCTTCTTCTTCTTCCTCCCCTTCTATAGGAGTGCGCCTCGTCGTCTTCGGACGAGGCTTGCGCAACCTTACGCAGGAGACCCTTTTGGGTCCCCGGGCTCTTCTTATCGGCCTTCTTCTCCGGCCCATTATAGGGCGCCGGGACCAACATTTTTGTCAGAAGATCATTAGCTGGGCTTTCTGGCAGCAGAGCCGGACAGTCAATCCACTCTGCTATCTCCACATAATCCTTCGCAAATATACGCAATTACTTAAGGCTCCCCCATGAATGTATTGGGAAAAACTGAATCCGGTGGCGACCTCAGAACTCACCTGAGTAGGACGCCGTGCAGCGTGGAGCCCGCGGTCCTCGGATATGGGGGGAGGTACTTCAGAGGCCTTGAACAACGCCTTCCACGCGTTTTTGTGCTTCATGTCGTAGAGCCTCTGAAGCGTCTGGTGTTCGGCCGGGACGAACTCCCACAGATTGAATGCCCGCCTTTGGCACGGCAGAATCCGGCGAACGAGCATGACCTGGATTACGTTGACAAGCTTGATTTTCTTATCCATCATGCCCTTGATGCAGGTGGTGAGTCCGGTCAACTCTGCAGATTGACCCCATAACAGGCCCTTCAGTTCCCAGGAGGCGAGCCGTATAGGGGTTCCATATCGGAACTCGGGGGGCCCCCACACAGTTGGCGTCGCGCGGCTCGGTGATGTAGAACCACCCCGATTGCCACCCCTTCACGGTTTCCTCAAAGGAGCCGTCAAGCTAGGTGATGTTAGGCATTTTGCCCACCATGGCTCCTCCGCACTCTGCTTGCTGGCCGCTCACGATCTTCGGCTTCATGCAGAAGGTTTGCAGCCACAAGCCAAAATGAGGCTTGATGCAGAGGAAAGCCTCGCATACGGCGATGGATGCCGAGATGTTGAGGACGAAGTTCGGGGCTAGATCATGGAAATCTAGCCCGTAGTAGAACATGAGCCCGCGTACGAAGGGGTGGAGTGGAAACCCCACTCCACGGACGAAGTGGGCAAGAAACACGACCCTCTCATGGGGTCCTGGGGTTGGAATGACCTGCCCGCCGTCTGGTAGCCGGTGCGCTATGTCTACGGCCAAGTATCTAGTCGCCCGAAGACTTGCGATGTTCTCCTCCTTCACGGTGGAAGCCACCCATTTGCCTCCTGCTCCGGACATGCTTAGCTGTGCGAAGAAGACTTGGACTAGGGCGCTGGAGCTCGGGGAGGCAAGAGTGGGCAGAGGAGGAAGAAGGCGTGGGTAAGAATGGGGAACTCTTATCCCTTTATAGAGGCGACGAAAGCGGTGCGCCTCCCCACTAGCCAGTTGAGAATCGCTTACTTCCCAAGCGCCACGATTGATGGCACGGGGGGATTACCCATACCCGTATTGATGAGAATCCCGTGATAAGGGGGACATGATCTCTGCTTTGACAAGACGTGTCAAGGAACCGCCTCGCAATACGCGCTATGGCTGGTTGTGGAAAAACAATTCGAATAATGACCTGGCTATAATGGCATATCACGTCGTCTAAATAGTTGTCAGCTGAAGTATCATTCTCTCTACGGTGGTATGTGAAGATCATTTTGCAGATCCGGACACGGTCTACGTGTTCGATAATAACCTTGGAGTATTCGGAGAAGGAACCCGCCTTGCAATGCCGAAGACAAGACTGCACGCCGGAATCATCGTCATTGAAGCTTGGTTTAGGGGCTACTGAGGGAGTCCTGGATTAGGGGGTATCCGGACAGCCGGACTATATTCATCGTCCGGACTATCAAAGCATGAAGATACAAGACTCAAAACTTTGGCCCGTTTCTGGATAGGACTCTTCTTTGCGTGGAAGACAAGCTTGGCGATCCGGATATCATATTTTCTTCCTTGTAACTGACTCCATGTAAACCCTAGCCCTCTCCGGTGTCTATATAAACCGGAGAGGATGGTCCTTAGAAGGTCGATCACAATTACAATCATACCATCATAGGCTAGATCTTACGGTTTAGCCTCTACAGTCTCGTGGTAGATCTACTCTTGTACTACCCATATCTTCAATATTAATCAAGCAGGAAGTAGGGTTTTACCTCCATCGAGAGGGCCCGAACCTGGGTAAACATTGTGTCCCTTGCTTCCGGTTACCATCAGCCTAAGACGCACAGATTGGGACCCCCTACCCGAGATCCGCCGGTTTTGACACCGACAACGTCCCAACGGAATAACGGGCCATTAATGGGTATAAAGTGATACACTATTCATTACGGGCCAGTTTCACCATGGGCCGTTAATGGGTGTAAAGTGATACATTGTTCATTACAGGCCAGTTTCACCACGGGACGTTAATAGGCCAAGAGTTACATAGGGCCTCACATGGGCGGAAAGACGTCATGGGCCATACATGCACCAAGTGAAAACAGGCTGGAATCATATTGGATGGCCCAGATGATGCTACTGGGCCTAATTTGGATAGGGCATAACGGGCCTTGGGTTACCGGGCTGTAATTGGGCTATATGCGAACAGGCCGTTAACAGGCTTTCCATGGGCTGGCCCGCCACCTTTTGACCAAGTCAAACGGGCCAGCCTTTTCACAGGAATGGGTCTCTGTTGGGCCGTGCCACATGTCAACGTATCATAGGCGCCTTCCATCCAATGAGTGGATGACATCTTTCCCAACGATGAGCCGACACGTGTTTCCTCCAGCCAATGATGATTTTACATGTGGAAAATCCCCATTGGTCGGGGCTGTTAACGGGTTATTAGATCCAAAACCCGACCTAATAGCTTAACGGCGTTCCGTTATGGTGGATACCACATGTCGGTCACCCTTGACGAAAGCACTTCTGTGACGCGCGATTTATCGTCATGGAAGTGGACACTTCCGTGATGATAATTTTGGTAATGTCATGGAACACTACTACGACAGCACATTTATGACTATCTTGATTCTGTCATAAAATCTTCATGGATATACATGCATGACAAAAAACGTGACCTACTGTAACAAACACGTATCATCACGGAAGTGTATTTTTTTGTAGTGAATATCTTTTTGCAATAAATTAGTCAGAGGCCTAGAGATTTTAGAAAAGTCCTTAATGAACCTCCTAGAAAAACCGGCATGACCGAGGAAACTTCTTATACCTTTTATGTCCTTGGGACATGGCATATTTCCAATAGCATCAACTTTAGCTTTATCAACTTCAATACCTCTCTCGGAAATCTTATGCCACAAGACAATGCCTTCATTAACCATAAAGTGGCACTTTTCCCAATTCAAGACGAGACTAGTGTCTTAACATCTCTGCAAACTCGATCAAGGTTGCTCAAGCAATCATCAAAAGAGGATCCATAAACGGAGAAATCATCCATGAATACCTCACAAATCCTTTCACAAAAGTCAGAGAATATAGCCATCATGCATCTTTGAAAGGTAGCAGGTGCATTACATAAACCAAAAGGCATACGTCTATAAGAAAAAGTACCAAAAGGGAAAAGTAGTTTTTGATTGATCCCCCACTAACACAGGTATTTGAGAGAAACCAGAATAACCATCTAGAAAGCAGAAATGTGTGTGTTTCGATAGTCTTTCTAGCATTTGATCAATAAAAGGTAAAGGTTAATGATCTTTCTTAGTAGCTTTATTTAATTTATGGAAATCAATTACCATCCTATAACCTGTAATAATTCTTTGCGGGGTCAATTCATCTTTATCATTAGGAACGACAGTAATACCTCCCTTTTTAGGAACACAATGGACAAGACTTACCCAATCACTATCAGCAACAGGATAAATTATACCTGCCTCAAGGAACTTTAATATCTCCTTTCTTACCAATTCTTTCATCTTAGGATTCAATCGTCGTTGAGGATCTCTAGCTGGTTTGGCATCTTTCTCCACATTTATTTTGTGTTGGCATAGAGTGGGACTAATGCCCTTAAGATCACCCAGAGTATATTCAATAGCAGCACAGTGCTTCTTCAGAGTTTTCAATAATCTTTCTTCTTCTTGCTCTGAAAGGTTAGCACTAATAATAACAAGATATATTTTCTTTTCATCAAGATCGGCATACTTAAGATTATCAGGTAATGGTTTGAGTTCAAACACGGGATCACCCTTGGGTGGAGGGGGATCCCCTAGAATTTCAACGGGAAGGTTATGTTTCAGCATAGGTTCCTGTTTAAGGAACACTTCATCTATTTCCCTTCTTTCCTTCATAAACATATCATTTTCATGGTCTAGCAAATATTGTTCTAACGGATCAGTAGGAGGTACGGCTGCAGAAGCAAGACCAATAATCTCATCCTTACTAGGTGATTCTCTATCACGAGGTTGTCTACGAAACTTAGCAAAATTAAACTCATGACACATACCCTCTAAGCCAATTATGACAGTATCATTTTCACAATCAATCCTAGCATTAACAATGTTCAAGAAGGGTCTACCAAAAATAATGGGACAAAAATCATCTTGTGGGGAACCAAGAACAAGAAAATCAGCAGGATATTTGACCTTCCCACACA
Organism: Triticum timopheevii; assembly: GCA_963921465.1. Taxonomy (NCBI): domain Eukaryota; kingdom Viridiplantae; phylum Streptophyta; class Magnoliopsida; order Poales; family Poaceae; genus Triticum; species Triticum timopheevii. Next base: position 561,282,042 of record OY997268.1, on the reverse strand, counting down.
AGACTTCGACATCTCTAACAATCCCAATCGGTTTAATAGTATCTCTATTGGCAAGCTTGATAGTAACATCAATACCTTCCAATTCAACGGGTGCAATGTAATGCATAATTTCTTTATATAAGTCATAGGGTATTGCACTAGCACTAGCACCCATATCACATAAGCCATGTAACAATGATCTCCTATTTTAATAGAAATAACAGGCATGCCTACAACAAGTCTATGTATCTTAGTATCGGGTCTAGCAATATTAGCAGTCTCACCACAGAAGTAAATAACATGCCCATCTAAATCATCATCCAAGAGATCTTTAACCATAGCAATACTAGGTTGAACTTTGATTTGCTTAGGAGGTGTATAAGTCCTAGTACTACTCTTACGAACAACAGTTGAAGTTTTAGCATGATCCTTTATCCTAACATGAAAAGGAGGTTTCTCAACATAAGTAGTTGGAACAATAGGATCACTATAAGTGACAGTATTTTCTTCAACTGTAATAGGTGTAACTACTCTTACTTCAATGGGAGGATTATATTTAAACCACTTCTCCTTAGGGAGATCAACGTGAGTAGCAAAAGATTCACAGAAAGAAGCTACTATCTGAGAGTCAAGTCCATATTTAGCGCTAAATCCACGAAAAGCATCGGTATCCATAAAAGATTTAACACAATCAAACTTAGGTGTCATACCTAACTCCTTACCATTGTCGGAACCCCAATCTTTAGAGTTGCGTTTAATTCTTTCCAATAAGTCCCATTTGAATTCAATAGTCTTCAGCATATAAGAACCAGCACACGAAGTATCGAGCATGTTGCGATCATTGAGAGAAAGCCGAGCATAAAATTTTTGAATAATCATTTCTCTGGAGAGCTCATGCTTGGGGCAGGAATATAACATTGACTTAAGCCTCCCCCAAGCTTGAGCGATGCTTTCTCCTTTGCGAGGCCAGAAATTATATATGTAATTATGATCACGATGAACAAGATGCATAGGATAGAACTTCTGGTGAAATTCCAACTTCAATTGTTTATAATTCCAAGATCCCGTATCATCACATAGCCTATACCATGTCAATGCATCTCCCTTCAAAGATAAAGGGAAGACCTTCTGAGGAAGTCCCGGATTAGGGGGTGTCCAGATAGTCGGACTACCGTCGTCGGCCGAACTATCATCGGCCGGACTATCATCATCGACCGGACTCCAAGACTATGAAGATACAAGATTGAAGACTTCGTCCCGTGTCCGGATGGGACTTTCCTTGGCGTGGAAGGCAAGCTTGGCGATACGGATATGTAGATCTCCTACCATTGTAACCGACTCTATGTAACCCTAGCCCTCTCCGGTGTCTATATAAACCGGATGGCTTTAGTCCGTAGGACACAACAACCCTTACAATCATACCATAGGCTAGCTTCTAGGGTTTAGCCTCCTTGATCTCGTGGTAGATCCACTCTTGTAAACATCCACAATATCAATATCAATCGAGCAGGACGTAGGGTTTTACCTCCATCAAGAGGGCCCGAACCTGGGTAAAACATCGTGTCCCTTGTCTCCTGTTACCATCCGCCTAGATGCACAGTTCGGGACCCCCTACCCGAGATCCGCCGGTTTTGACACCGACACCTTCCTTTTGAAAACATCATCGGGAATACCTGCAAGCTTAAATAATCCACAAACTTCATCCACAATGATAAGGTGTAAATCGGGATGCAATGTTCCATCTCCTGCAAATGGATTAGCTAGCAGTTTCTCTATCATACCCGAAGGAATCTCAAAGTAAATATTTTCAATAGGTTCAATAGGTTGAGGAGCAACTCTTTGCTCTTTTAGTCAGGGTGAAGATACTCCGAACAAGCCCCTCAAATGATTAGTTTCCATACTGACAAGTAACAGTAAATTTCAGCACACTATATAAATGTTTCCTTACCAAGTTCCAGTCACCAAAAGCGCTACACTCCCCGGCAACGGCGCCGGAAAAGAGTCTTGATGACCCACAAGTGTAGGGGATCTAGCATAGTCCTTTCGATAAGTAAGAGTGTCGAACCCAACGAGGAGCAGAAGGAAATGATAAGCGGTTTTCAGTAAGGTTTTCTCTGAAAGCACTGAAATTGTAGGTAACAGATAGTTTTGTGATAAGATAAATTGTAATGAGTAACAAGCAATGAAAGTAAATAAAGTGCAGCAAGGTGGACCAATTCTTTTTGTAGCAAAGGATAAGCTTGGACAATTTCTTATAATGACAAAAGAGCTCCCGAGGACACATGGGAATTATCGTCAAGCTAGTTTTCATCACGCTCATATGATTCGCGTTCGGTACTTTGATAATTTGGTATGTGGGTGGACCGGTGCTTGGATACTGCCCTTACTTGTACAAGCATCTCACTTATGATTAACCCCTGTTGCAAGCATCCGCAACTACAAAATAAGTATTAAGGTAAACCTAACCACAACATTAGACATATGGATCCAAATCAGCCCCTAACGAAGCAACACATAAAACTGGGGTTTAAGCTTCTATCACTCTAGCAACCCATCATCTACTTATTACATCCCAATGACTTCCTCTAGGCCCAAATAATGGTGAAGTGTCATGTAGTCGATGTTCACATAACACCACTAGAGGAAATACAACATACATCTCATCAAAATATTGAACGAATACCAAATTCACATGACTACTAATAGCAAGACTTCACCCATGTCCTCAGGAACAAACATAACTACTCACAAAGCATATTCATGTTCATAATCAGAGGAGTAATAATATGCATTAAGGATCTGAACATATGATCTTCCACCAAGTAAACCAATTAGCATCAACTACAGGGAGTAATCAACACTACTAGCAACCCACAGGTACCAATTTGTGGTTTTGGAGACAAGATTGGATACAAGAGATGAACTAGGGTTTTGAGAGGAGATGGTGCTACTGAAGATGTTGATGGAGATTGACCCCCTCCCGATGAGAGGATTGTTGGTGATGACGATGGTGATGATTTCCCCCTCCCGGAGGGAAGTTTTCCCGACAGAACAGCTCTGCCGGAGCTCTAGATTGGTTCCGCCAAGGTTCCGCCTCGTGGCGGCGGAGTTTCATCCCGTAAGCTTGCCCACGATTTTTTTCCAGGGTAAAAGCCTTCAAATAGCAGAAGATGGACACCGGAGGGCCACCAAGGGGCCCAGGAGACAGGGGGCGCGCCTAGTAGGGGTGGGCGCGCCCCCACCCTCCTGGCCAGGTTGTGGGCCCCCTGAGGTGTTTCTTCCGCTCAATAATTCTTATTGATTCCAAAAGTAAGTTTCATGGAGTTTCGGGACTTTTGGAGCAGTGCAGAATAGGTTTCCAATGTTTGCTCCTTTTCCAGCCAGAATTCCAGCTGCCAGTGTTCCCCCTCTTCATGGTAAACCTTGTAAAATAAGAGAGAATAGCCAGAAGTATTGAGATATAATGTGTAATAACAGCCCATAATGCAATAAATATTGATATAAAAGCATGATGCAAAATGGACGTATCAATATTGATCTCCAGGTGTGGCTGAATTGACAACTCAGCTGCTAATACATTCCAACTAGTAGTGCTGATCACAACACCTCTATTAAAATGCTTAAGGAAGTTATTTTCCCAAGGTTTGGAGTCCCTAGATATTTAATGGCTGATGGTGGTTCACACTTTATTCATGGTGCTTTCCGTAAAATGTTTGCTAAGTATGATGTTAACCATAGAATCACGACACCTTATCATCCTCAGTCTAGTTGTCAAGTTGAACTTAGCAATAGAGAAATAGAACTAATCTTACAAAAGACTGTTAATAAGTCCCGGAAGAATTGGTCTAAGAAATTAGATGATGCACTTTGGGCTTATAGAACAGCTTACAAAAATCCTATGGGTATGTCTCCATATAAAATGGTTTATGGAAAAGCTTGTCATTTACCTCTTGAGTTAGAACACAAAGCATTTTGGGCAATAAAAGAACTCAATTTTGATTTCAAACTTGCTAGAGAAAAGAGGTTATTCGATATTAGCTCATTAGATGAATAGAGAACCCAGGCTATGAAAATGCTAAGTTATTCAAAGAAAAAAGTTAAAAGATGGCATGACAAAAGAATCCAAAAGCGTGAGTTCAAAGTATGAGAATATGTTGTTTTGTACAACTCTCATTTCAGATTCTTTGCAGGAAAACTCCTCTCCAAGTGGGAAGGACCCTATGTCACTGAGGTGGTCTATCGATCCGGAGCTATCAAAATAAATAATGTCAAAGGGACTAACACGAAGGTTGTCAATGGGCAACGAATAAAACACTATATCTCAGGTATGCCCATTAATGTTGAAAGCAATATTATCCAAACGTTGACACCAGAAGAACACTCCAGAATCGTGAAAATAAGCAGGTACGTGATACGATAAGTAAACAGACTCTGAAAAATCCGCAAAAATATTTGTTGTCAGTTCTGGAATATTTAGAAAAATAGGAAAATAAGAAACTTCCAGGAAAGTGACCATTGTGGGCATGATACACCAGGGGGCGCCAGGCTTGCCTGGCACGCCCAGGTGGGTTATGCCCACCTCGGGTGCTTTCTGGTCTCTGTTTTTCTTCCGTTCTGCTTGTTCCCCAAGATTATATATATATATATATATATATATATATATATATATATATATATATATATATATATATATATATATATATATACCACCCGAACCTATTAACCTCTGTATCATAGAGAAATCTCATGTTTTCTTTTCTTGTTGTTTTCTGTCAGATCCAGTCCACCATGGCGTCTTCAAGCTCCTCCAAGGTCAAGTCCTTCGACAACGTCATCAACCCATATCTACGGGAGGTGATGCACCACCCCCAAGCTATCCAGATGCGCGATGGGATGTTGCACATCCGCGATGTGCAAGGACCCAGGGGGACTGGATCCGTGGAGGCCAGGCTTGGAGCCATGGAGTAGGACATCTTCAAGTGCAAGGGGATGGTGGAGCGTGGACTTAATGCCAATCACCTCATGATCGCGGACTATACCTGTCGTGGTGGGTGCATGGCAGATGCCAAGGGATGGCTAAAGAGAGGAGGAGGCTCGAGGGCGCTGGTGGGCTCCAGAGGCGAGGTTGGCATGCGCGGGCGCAGGACACCGGACATACCCAGGTTTGGGGCTCTCCGGAGAGATAACACCCCTAGTCCTGTCGAGTTTGGTTGGATGATTGATAGTACAATGTTGCTCCTGGAGTTGTATGGAGGAGGAAGGAAGCTGGCCAAGCCTTGGGCTGCTCCTTCTCTCCGGCACTGCTGTTGGGTGGCTAGTCCTATGCTTACTCGTGCTTCTGTTTCTTACTTTCCATCTCTGCATGCGTGTGCCTCAGTAGGCATGGGTTCCTTGGGGGGTTTTATAGATCAACCCACCCAGGGTTACAATGGTAATATGCCGATTCGGTTGGTCCGTATTGTCGGTGTCCGGGACACCAAGATGGGTCCTGCTTGTGGGATTGTGGTTCGCCGGGTTCCCCTAGGCGCGGGCCCCGCGTGCCTAGGGGGACTGTGCGCCGTCTTGTCGATGGTCAGGGCGTGGCCGAGTTGAGTCATGTACAGTGCTCTCCGTCAGGCTGCCGCTTGCTGTCGTCAGCGGTGAGGGCGGGAGAACTGTTGCCATGCCAGCCTTGGTCAGCGGGGAGGTGAGGGGCACTATTGCCACGTCCCGGCTGACCACAGGCATGGGTGGAAACACTGTTGTCTTGGTCATCGGTGGTTTAGGTCTCGTCCCATCGTACGGCCTGGATGGGACGGGAGCTGACCCGTGGATGAGTTGTCATGGACGCCACGGGTGGGGCTGGCTTGCTGTGGAAGCCTTGGTTGCGCCGGGTTGAGTCGTCTTGTGCTACTTGCTGTGGCCGAGTTGACGTACCTTGTCGTGTCTTAGAGTTTGGCCAGGTTGCGGGCCTTGCCGGGTCGAGCGACCCAGCCAAGCGCATGCCAGCTCGCGGGGTGATGCAGGCCCCGCAATTTTTGAAAAGGATCCGGTTTCCGTTGCCTGCCCGGGGTTCATCCCCCCGACAGTAGTCCCCAAAGCTGTGAAGGTCCGCCGTCTTCTGATGAGTGGGCCTTCGCAGTTTCCCCCTTGAGCAAGGCGGATTCTGCGAGCGCCGGGTCCGGCAACACCCATTGTGTGCCAGTTTTCTCGGAAACCGGATCACGGCATCTCGGTCGTGGCGGGAACCGAGGAGTCCGTCGAATATTGAGGCGATCCCTTGGGCTTCGTGCAGGCGCCACATGGCGCCCGGAAGTCGGAGGGGCCTGACAGGCCACGCGCGTGACGGGACCGGGAGACGGGCCGGGGGCCCCCTGCCGTGCGCCCTTGGGCCATACACGCGGATTTATTGTGGCGTTTGGGGGCCGGTTGCACTTCCTCGAGCAGTTAGTGCACGCGTACTTGCGCACTTATTGCGGGGTAGTGGAATGGGCGCGTGCAGACGATCCCACTTCCCCACGTTTGAACCGGGGCCTATAAATTAAGGGGGGCAAGGGGGCGGCGGACACCATTCTCGCTTGCGCCCTCCTGTCCCCTGCTCCTGCTCTGCTCTTTGCCACTGACGCACAGCTGCGCCTGCAGCCCCGAGCAGAGCTTCCTCCGTCGCTCATCTTCTTCTTCCCGCTTCTGTCCATGGTGCTGCCGTCGGGCTCCTGGATGGGCTCCAACGTCACCAGCGAGGACATCATGCAGCTTCGAGCTTCGCGGCGCTTGCCGCGGGAGACGGACGTCGGTGTCCGCCTGCCGCGCGGCGAGCAAAGGCCAAGGCCCAAGGGGCAGGAGCGCGTTGTCTTCCTCACTCATTTTGAACACGGGTTCGGGCTACCGGTGAGCACCTTCTTCCGCGCATTCTTGGAGTTCTTAGGGCTTTAACCGCACCATCTTGGCTCCGGCGCCAACATTCGGCTCTCCGGCTTCGTGACCCTGTGCGAGGGGTACCTGGGGGTCGAGCTGACGATCGACCTCTGGGCGCGCTTCTTCTCCTTGAAGCAGCAGGGCCCGTCGTCCGGGGAGTTCGCTGACTGCGGCGCCGCCGTCATCTCGAAGCGGTCGGGGGTGGATTTCCCCAAGATCCCGCTCGAGGATTCTGCCAAGAAGTGGCAGGATTCTTTCTTCTACATCCGCAACCATGGCGCGGACCATATCAATCTTTCACCCTTCATCATCACGTCGCCGCGGGCGAAGATGAACTGGGGCTACTCGATCCGGCGCCCGTCGCAGGAGATCGTCAACCTCTGCTAGCGGGTGACGGTGATGAGGACGCAGGAGGGGCTCACCGGCATGGACCTCCTCGTCGCGTTCATCACCCGCCGGGTCCTTCCGCTTTAGAGGCGCTCCTGCCTCATCGGCGAGATAATGGGCCTGCAGGACCCCAACGGAATGGGGTCGACGTGGCTATCTGCGGAGCAGGTCGCGCGCGGCGTCAACGACATCTCCAAGGCCAACCTTGGATAGGATTGGCGATTCGGCAAGGCGCCATATAGCCAGTCGAACCCGGCGCCGCAGGTGAGCATCTGGTCTTCTTACTTTGCTACCGCGCATCTTCTTGTTCGTCCCGACGTGACGCGGGAGATTCTGTTGAACGCAATCCGACATCCTTATGCCCGGGCTCCGTCGCAGGTTGCACCGGTGGCACCAGAGGAGCCCGCGGCCCAAGGCGGCGAGGGGGTGGCCGAGTCCGACACTGGCGCTGGGTGTCGCGCCGGTAAGTCTTGCATGTTTCATTCTTCATTTTGTCTTGAAATGTTGATCATGTCGCGGTGAAGGCGACGCTGATGCCGATTGTCGGTGCAGCGGTGTTGGGCAGGGGAGGCGGCGACGCGGGTGGAGCCGGGTCCTTGCAGGGGGCGGCGCCGAGCCGCCCGCATGGAAAGGACAGCGTCGCACCGCGACCCCGCAGATCGAAGCGGGCGGCGGACCCTGCCGAGCCTGGGAGGCCGGCCAAGAAGAAGCGCGGGAGGCCGACCCCGGTCCCGGTCTTGACGGGGTAAGTTTCATTTCCTGCTTGCGCCTGGATTTCTTGAGCTAGTCTTGTCTCTTTTTGCTTATTCTGCCTTCTTCTTCAGGTCGTCCATCGCGCTGGCGAGGGCAGTGGTGGAGGTTGCGGCCGCCGAAGGGGCCCCATTCCGCAGGAGCCGGTCCGACCTTGTCGGCCTGGACGGGGAGGAGGGACGGGGCGACTCGGACCTCGTCCTAGACCCGGACGACGCCGAGGCCTTAGCCTGGCGGGACAGGAACCGGGCCGAGGCGGAGCTGGAGGCAGCATCGGTCCAGGCTTGGACCGACGCGGCGGCGGCATGGGCGCGATCCAGCATGGAGCCGGCCTGGTGCGAGATGCCGGAGGGCATGGTGGTGGCGGCGACGGTTTTTGAGCCATCGTTGGTGAGGGAGTGCGGTCGTGCGGGCCGGGATGAGGTGGTGATCCTCGACCGGGAGGTCGTGGAGGTGGGGGCGACACTCCGTCGCGAGCCAACGTGGTCGAGCGCGCGGGGGCTGATGGTGGTGGAGGCAGCGGCGTCCTGGAGGAGATGCCGCAGGCGGCGGCGCCGGAGGCGCCGGAGGCGCCGGAGGAGGCACTGCGGGTGGCGGTGCCTGAGGTGGCGACGCAGGGCGTCCCAGCATCCTGGTCGCCGTCGGCGCCGGGAGGGGCGTCGGAGGAGGTGCTGGCCGCGTCGCAAGCGGCTAGCGGGGGGTACGCCTTGGTGCCGCGGCAGGGCGGGCGCCGAGCTGCCGTGCCGCAGCCCGCGGAGCGAGGGCGCGGTCGTCTTCGGGCCTATGACCCAGGAGGAGGCGGCGCTGGATGCCGTCAGCCGCCGCCTGCGAGGCCGGACAGAGCGGCTGGAGGCCTTCGCCTAGGCCGAGATGGAGCGGACACGCGATCTGGAGCGTGTCGTCCTGGTAAGTCTTTCTTCTTTTGTTTCCTTGTAAGTTCTTCTTTGTGGGGGCACGCCAGCGCATCCAATGGGTGTAGCCCCCGAGGTTCGGGCCAACTACGTAGTAGTTGGGTCGAATCTTTAGATCGTCGGGCCTTGTTCTCACTTCTATCTTTTTTCAGCATCTTGATGCCTTCCGGGTTGCTGCCTTCAACCGTCTCCTGGGCAAGCATCGGGAGCTCAAGGAGCAGCTTGCTGCCAAGGTGGAGGAGCTTCGCGTCGCCGCAGGTACGTTCGTGCTCTTTTCTAGTGGGGGTGCGCTAGTGCACCCACTGGGTGTAGCCCCCGAGATTCGGGCCAACTACGTAGTAGTTGGGCCAAATCTTAAGTCTTGCCTTTTTTCTTCTGCAGAACTTTTCTTTCTGCAGTCGAGGTGCTGTCTTGGCGGACCCGGCTGCTCCGGGCCGGTCATCATTACGACCGGCTTGTTGCTGATGCCGGCTGCCTTGGCATCAAGGCGGCGCAAGCGAGGCCGGAGGCGGCCGCGACCCAACGGTCTCTTGACGAGGCCAACCGGCTGCACGAGCAGCTGGCGGGTCACAAGAGCCACCTCGAGGTCGAGATGGAGCTCCTTAAGGTCGAGGCCGCCAAGGTGATGGGGACATAATGGGCCCTGGCCGAGGCGGACCAGCAGCGCGGCCAGCTTGCCGACGATAAGGGCCGGCTCCAGGCCGAGGTGGATCGCCTGCGGGAGCAGGCCGCCGCGGCCGAGGAGGCTCGTTAAGACGAGACTCGTCCCGTGAGGCGGTTGAGAAGGTGGCCGAAGACAAGGACGCCGAGCTGAAAGTGGCCCTTGCTAAGGCGGCCGATCTGGAGAAGGCACTCAGGGAGCGCGACCGCGTCGTGGAGCGGGAGCGGCGTGGTACGTTGCTCAAGGTGCAGCACCTGGAAGAGTCCTTATCCAGTAAGTGTTGCTTCTTGTAATTTGCTGGGTCGGGACCCGGCTTTTCTTCCTTGTTGTTCTTCTAATCTTGCTTCTTCTTTTGCGGCAGGGGCCTCCCCGGAGACGCAGCGGCTGGCGGAGGAAGCCGTCCGCTACCTGCGCGACCCAACCGGCGTTGTCGGGTCTGGGACGGATCCACGGGTGGCCTGTACCTTCCCGGAGATCATCGCCGCTGCAGAGGCCCGCCTGCAGGTCCTGGGGACGCAGATGGAGCGGTTGTCCCAGGCTGGCACCGCGATGATAGCGGCCCTGTGGCCAGACTCCGTTCATCCGCACAGCTTCTCGCGCCTGGCGCGTTGGTTGGAGATGGGCCCAGACCGCCTTAGCGAGTGGCGTGTTTCCGCTGCCCGTGTCGGTACCGAGATGGCGCTTCGGTTCGTGTTGTCTTGGCATCCAGATCTTAAGCTGGATGCGCTGATGGGCCGACTGGACTTGGGTCCTTAGAAGCGTTGAGCGAGAGTGAAACACCCACTGGCCGGCTGGCGGCAATCCGGCTTGGCCGGTTGGCGAGCAGCCGGTCGTGCGGCTACTTACTTGATGAGTGACGGGCCGGGTTGGTCGACACGGTGGCTGAGGGAGTCCTGGACTAGGGGGTGTCCGGATAGCCGAACTATCATCATCGGCCGGACTCCAAGACTATGAAGTACAAGATTGAAGACTTCGTCTCGTGTCCATATGGGACTTTCCTTGGCGTGGAAGGCAAGCTTGGCGATACGGATATGTAGATCTCCTACCATTGTAACCGACTCTGTGTAACCCTAGCCCTCTCCGGTGTCTATATAAACCGGATGGCTTTAGTCCATAGGACGAACAACAATCATACCATAGGCTAGCTTCTAGGGTTTAGCCTCCTTGATATCGTGGTAGATCTACTCTTGTAATACCCACATCATCAATATCAATCAAGCAGGACATAGGGTTTTACCTCCATCAAGAGGGCCCGAACCTGGGTAAAACATCATGTCCCTTGTCTCCTGTTACCATCCGCCTAGACGCACAGTTCGGGACCCCCTACCCGAGATCCGCCGGTTTTGACACCGACATTGGTGCTTTCATTGAGAGCTCCTCTGTGTCGTCACTGATAGGCTCGATGGCTTCTTCGATCATCATCAACGACGCAGTCCAGGGTGGGACCTTTCTCCCCGGACAGATCTTCGTATTCGGCGGCTTTGCACTGTGGGTCAATTCGCTTGGCCATCTGGAGCAGATCGAAAGCTACGCCCCTGGCCGTCAGGTCAGATTTGGAAGTCTTAACTTCACGGCTGACATCCGCGGAGGCTTGATCTTCGACGGATTCGAGCCACAACCGAGCGCGCCGCACTATCACGATGGGCATGATTTAGCTCTGCTACCGAACAGTGCCCTGGAGGCCGCATAAGAACCCGCTCCGACCCTCGATTCGGAGCTAGATGCGCAGATCGAGGACAGGTGGTTAGACACCGCCTCGGGGGCTGCAACCTCTGCGGCGATAGAGCCGAATACTGACTTTGTCCCTTCTGAAGCTCGTGACTCCAAGGTGCCGGACTCCTTGCCGGACTCCAAACCTCTTGTGCCTCCTCCAATCGAATCCGATTGGGCGCCGATCATGGAGTTCGCGCCCGCGGACATCTTTCAACACTCACCTTTTGGTGACATTCCGAGTTCACTAAAATATCTCTCATTATCAGGAGAACCTTGGCCGGACTGCGGTCAGGACGGTTGGGATGCGGACGACGAAGAAATTCAAGACCCACCCACCACCCACTTAGTAGTCGCTGTCGACGATCTAACCGACACGCTAGATTTCGACTCCTAAGACATCAATGGTATGGACGACGATGCCGGAGACGACCAAGAACCAGCGCCTACCGGGCGCTAGAAAGCCACCTCATCATATGACATATACATGGTGGATATCCCAAAGGATGGGAATGGTGAAGGAGCAGCGGAGGATGACCCCTCCAAGAAACAGCCCAAGCGCCGGCGTCAGCGGCGCCGCTCTGAATCCCGCCACAGCAAGAATGGCGATTCCGGCACCGGAGATAATAATACCCCGGACAATGCCGAAGACAACCCCCTCCAGCAAGATTTAGCGCAGGAGGACAGAGACGCCAGCCCTCACGAGAGAATGGCAAAAGAAGAGGTAGAGGATTATATGCCTCCCTTCGGAGACGAGGCGAGCCTCGATGACGACGAATTCGTCATGCCTGAGGATCCCGTCAAACAAGAGCGTTTTAAACGCAGGCTTATGGCCACGGCAAACAGCCTCAAGAAAAAGCAGCAACAGCTTAGAGCTGATCAAGATCTGCTAGCCGACAGATGGACTGAAGTCCTCGCGGCCGAAGAGCATGAGCTCGAACGCCCCTCCAAAAGCTACCCTACACACAAGCTGCTCCCCCGATTAGAGGAGGAGGCATATGAACCCGCATCACCACCAGACAATACGGCTGACCGACCACCCCGTGGTCGCGACAGAGAGGCCTCTAGGCCCTTCACTAGAACCGTACCCCGGCATCACTCGAAAAGCACAAGGCCACAGGGGAACGCTCCGGACTTGCGAGATATACTGGAGGATAAGGCAAGACAATCAAGATCGATCTATGGATCGCGTGGGCGCCCCACGATACGTGACGACAACCGTCGCGCCGGACACAGTAAGTCCGGCCGGGCCGAACAAAATAGACAAAGCTCTTTTGAGCTCCGTGATATCGCCCAGTACAAAGGCGCCGCACACCCACTATGCTTCACAGATGAAGTAATGGATCATCAAATCCCTGAAGGGTTTAAACCCGTGAATATTGAATCTTACGATGGCACAACAGACCCCGCGGTTTGGATCGAAGACTATCTCCTTCACATCCACATGGCCCGCGGTGACGATCTTCACGCCATCAAATATCTCCCCCTCAAGCTTAAAGGACCAGCCCGACATTAGCTTAACAGCTTGCCAGCATAGTCAATTGGGAGTTGGGAAGACCTGGAAGCCACATTCCTCGATAACTTCCAAGGCACGTATGTGCGACCACCAGACGCTGATGACCTAAGCCACATAATTCAGCAGCCAGACGAATCGGCCAGACAATTCTGGACACAGTTCTTAACAAAGAAAAATCAAATCGTCGACTGTCCGGATGTGGAGGCCCTCGCAGCCTTCAAGCATAACATCCGCGACGAGTGGCTCGCCCGGCACCTGGGACAGGAAAAGCCGAAATCCATGGCAGCCCACACATCACTCATGACCCGCTTCTGCGCAGGTGAGGACAGCTGGCTAGCACGCAGCAACAACCTCAGCAAAAATTCTGGCAGTCCGGATTTCAAGGACCGAAATGGCAGGTCGCGTCGTAACAAAAACAAACGCTACACTAACAGCGACAATAGTGAGGATACGGCAGTCAATGCCGGATTCAGAGGCTCTAAACCCGGTCAGCGGAAAAAGCCATTCAAAAGAACTACTCCGGGTCCGTCCAATTTGGACCGAATACTCGACCGCTCGTGCCAGATACACGGCACCCCCGAAAAACCAGCCAACCACACCAACAGGGACTGTTGGGTATTCAAGCAGGCAGGCAAGTTAATTGCCGAAAACAATGACAAGGGGCTGCATAGTGACGACGAGGAAGAGACCCGACCGCCGAACAATAGAGGACAGAAGGGTTTCCCCCCACAAGTGCGGAGGGTGAATATGATATACGCAACCCACATACCCAAGAGGGAGCGGAAGCGTGCACTTAGGGACGTATACGCGATGGAGCCAGTCGCCCCGAAGTTCAACCCATGGTCCTCCTGCCCGATCACTTTCGATCGAAGGGACCACCCCACCAGCATCCACCACGGCGGACTCACCGCATTGATTTTAGACCCAATCGTTGATGGGTTCCACCTCACCAGAGTCCTAATGGACGGCGGCAGCAGCCTGAACCTGCTTTATCAGGACACAGTGCGCAAAATTGGCATAGACCCCTCAAGGATTAAACCCACAAAGACGACCTTCAAAGGTGTCATACCAGGTGTGGAGGCCAATTGTACAGGCTCGGTTACACTGGAAGTGGTCTTCGGATCCCCGGATAACTTCCGAAGCGAGGAGTTAATCTTCGACATAGTTCCGTTCCGCAGCGGCTATCATGCTCTACTCGGACGTACCGCGTTTGCAAAGTTCAACACGGTGCCGCACTACCCATACCTCAAGCTCAAGATGCCAGGCCCTCGAGGAGTCATCATGGTCAACGGAAACACTGAACGTTCTCTCCGAACGGAGGAACATACAGCGGCTCTCGCGGCAGAAGTACAGTGCAGCCTCTTAAGGCAGTTCTCGAGTACGGCCATTAAGTGACCAGACACGGCTAAGTGCGCCCAGAGTAACCTACAACAAGACCACCTGGCACGTTCCGAGCACGCGTAGCAGTGCGGCCCCAACCCCAGCCCCTACAAAACGTCAAGACAGGTCCTTCGCGTACACCATTACGCTTTGGAGATACCATGGGCATGGGGAGAGGGGCATGACCACGATAGGCCCAGAATGCGGCTCAACCACACCAGGGGCTCTCAAGTGTGTCGTTCTTTTTTCTCTTTTTATTTATTTTTTACTCACAGGACTCCGTTCGTCAGAGGCCCTGTCCGGCAGCAGACCTGCCGAACTCACGATGCAACAGCCAGGGAAGGATAAAGGCTACAACGAATATCCAGGTGGTCTCCATTACGAGCATTAAATCTGTTTTATACACCACTCCGCAGCCTACCCCTGGAGGGGGACATGTTTAACAGTCTCGTCCCTTGCTTATCGCACTATTTGTATCATTCTGCATTCATAGCAGCACTTCTTGAATAAAACAATGCAGTACCTTTTTGCTTATAATTGCATTTCTTTTTTATACATATGTTCATTTACGGCATGTTGCATCCGTACACTTTGGTACGGTTAAAATACACCAGGGGCTTATGTTTCCCGCATCATGGTGTGATAAGTCCGAAAACTTTCACAAGTGCGGCACCCCGAACTTATAGCATTATATGCATCAGCTCCGAATCATGTCTTGGGTCAATAGTTGGGTTTGCCCGGCTCCCATGTTTTGGTACCTTATGTTCCGTTGTATCGGCTAATGTAGCACTAGGAGAACCACTGCGATTGCGCCCCAGTTGAGCTGGGTTAACGCCTCAGTGGAGAAAGCTAAAACTGACTGTCATGATGAGGCGAGAGCCGGTCGCTGTTCGAGAGGTTTTTTGCGAGTCCTTAAAGACTTATGCCGCTTAGAGCGAGGAGCCGGTTTTTGTCCGGCCCAGGCGTGGATAGCGCCCCAAATTCGGCCTTCCGAAGACTAGGGGCTTCGCCGAAATTTAAAATTATAGAATTCTATGGCTAAGTGAGAGTGTTCAAGCATTATAAGTCCGGTTGCCTTGTTCGTCGTGTTGAGCGCCTCCCTAGATGGACCCAAAAATGGGAACAAGAGTGCTCAAGTTTATCCCGAACACACCAGCACTCGTGGCATGGGGGCCGAAGCCGACGACTTGCCATCTCTCAGATTTGATAAACAGCCGCACAGAAGGTAATATTTTAAATTAACAAGCATTGCTTAGCGCATATGAACTAAGTTTTCAGCGCACAGGATAACAAAATGCGAATCTACTCAAATATTACATATTTGGAGCACTCACCCGCAATAGTGCGGGCACCCTTCAGGACACTCTTATAATACATCTCGGGCGTGCGGTGTTCCTTGCCCTGTGGTGGCGGGTCCGTCACAAGCTTCTGGGCATCCATCTTGCCCCAGTGCACCTTTGCGCGGGCAAGGGCCCGACGGGCACCCTCAATAGAGGCGGAGTGCTTGATGACTTCAACCCAACGGCACGCATCCACCAGCCGCCGCACCAGGCCGAAGTAGCTCCCAGGCATGGCCTCCTTAGGCCACAGCCAAACTATGAGGCCCTTCATGGCCTATTCGGCCACCTTGTGGAGCTCGACCAGCTGCTTCAGCTGGTCGCTAAGGGGCACCGGATGTCCGGCCTCAGCATACTGAGACCAGAAGACCTTCTCCATCGAGCTCCCCTCCTCGGCCCGGTAGAATGCGGCGGCATCGGATACGCTGCGAGGAAGATCTGCAAACGTTCCTGGAGAGCTCCGAATTCGGGTAAGTGACAGGTAATTAACACTCACATGCTTACTTTGCATGAAAAATGCCTTACCCGCTACTATTTTCTTCAACTCCTCGATTTCTTGGAGGGATTTGTAGGCTTCGGCCTTAGCAGCTTTGGCACTCTCGAGAGCCGATGCAAGCTCAGATTCTCGAGTCTTCGAGTCACGCTCCAAACTCTCATGTTTTTCCATGAGAGCCTGGAGCTCTTGCTGTACCTCCGCCAACCGCGCCTCATGCTTCTCTCGCTCGGTGTGTTCCGCGGCCGCATTACGTTCAGCCGCGGACACTGCCTCCTTCAGGGTCGCCACCTCATTTGTGGCGCCTGCTATATCCACGTTATCCTTGTCATTTTTCTTGCAACCAAATCCTTTTCTGTACGGTACAATTTTAATAAGGTATTACTCACCTTCTTTTTCCTCGAGCTGCTTCTTGGCACGGCCGAGCTCGTTCTCGGACCGCTCGAGGCTTTCCTTCAAAGTATTGACCTCTGCAGTCAGTGCGGCGGAGGTCAGCAGCACAGCCTGCAATCCCATATTGACATATTTTTTATGACTCATGCGTATATCTTTTAAGATCCTCAGTCCGGCTTTTCTTTCCGAACACCGAACCGAGCATCAGGGGTACTGTCTATGTGGTACCATTTTATATATATCAAAATTCTTACCTCAAAGCCTGTTAGAAGGCTGCTGCAGGCTTCGGTCAGCCCACTCTTGGCAAGCTGAACCTTTTGAATCACCGCACTCATAACAGTGCGGTGTTCCTCTTTGATGGAGGCGCCATTGAGCACCTCCAGCAAGCTGTCTGGCGCCTCCGGTTGGACGGAGGCTGTCGGCATCACGGTCTTGCCCTTCTTACGAAGGGGTCACCCGCCGGACTCCGGAGCCACTGTGGGTTCCGGGGTCGAGTCCGCTGCAAAGTCCGGGAGGTTGTCCTGCAACACCTCCGGGGCCTCCTCCTCCTGGTGGGTCCCTTCCCGGGATCCCACCTCGGCATCGTCCGCATCACGGGGGGTGGAGGCAGTCGGAAGGGAATCCATATCCGACGCACCTAAGGACCCGCTCGACGAAGCGGGAAGATCATCCTTGGGCGGACTGCAGGGTTCTATGCGGCATTAGAAAGACATTATGTGGCGAAAAGAAAAACCATGAAGTTATTCGGGAGTCCGGATACTTACGATCTCACCAGGGGCTTGACCCTTGGGGGCCAGTCCTCGTCGTCGTCACTGGCGTTGGCAGAGCAGTACGGGGAAAGAGTTTTTCCCTTCTTGGACCCTTTGGCCTCCCTTGTTGGGGAGGCCTTCCTTTTCCTCCTTCCCCCCGCTGGGGGAGAGGCTTTCTTCTTATCCTCCTCGCCTTTTGGGAGGAGTCGGCTTCGGAGTCATCATCCGAGAACACTTGAAAACGGGAACTCTTTCGAGTACCCGTGGCCTTCTTCTTCGGCACCACGTGGGGTGCCGGAGCCAGCGGCCCCGTTAGGCGGGCGTCCGCTGGGTCCTCTGGCAATGGGGCCAGACAGATAGTCTGTTCGGCCTTCGCCAGCCAGTCCTGTCAAAGGTAAAGGGAGTTTAGATCCCGCATAGAGTCAAACTATGGAAAACAAGCGACAAAATCAGTTACCTCGTCAGCTGGACGCTGCGATCTGAATTCGCGATCTTCGGTAGCGGATGCGGGAGCCTCAGCGCCCTTGAACAGCACCTTCCAGACATCTTCGTACATAGTGTTGAAGAGCCCGCTCAGAGTCTAGTGCTGCGCCGGATCGAACTCCCACATGTTGAAGCCCCGTCGTTGGCACGGGAGAATCCGGCGGACGAGCATGACCTGGACTACGTTGACAAGCTTGAGCTTCTTGTCCACCAGCTTTTGGATACAGGCTTGGAGTACGGTTAGCTCCTCAGAATCACCCCAGATCCGGCCACTCTCTTTCCAGGAGGTAAGCCGTGTAGGGATGCCAGATCTGAATTCGGGGGCCGCTGCCCATTCAGGGTCACGCGGCACGGTGATGTAGAACCACCCCGATTGCCACCCCTTATTAGTTTCCATGAAAGTGCCCTCTAGCCAAGTAACGTGGGACATCCTGCCCACCATGGCGCCTCCGCACTCCGCTTGGCTGCCCTTCACAACCTTCGGCTTGACACTGAAGGTCTTGAGCCACAAGCCGAAGTGGGGCTCGATGCAGAGGAAGGCCTCACACACAACGATAAACGCCGAGATGTTGAGGATGAAATTCGGGGCCAGATCATGGAAATCCAGGCCGCAGTAGAACATGAGCCCCCGGAAAAAGGGATGAAGTGGGAAGCCCCGTCCGCGAAGGAAAGGGGGAAGAAATACTACCCTCTCATGGGGCTTGGGGGTGGGAATGAGCTCTCCCTCGTCGGGGAGCCGGTGCCCGATGTTGCTGGACAAATATCCGGCATTGCGCAACTTCTGGATCTGCCCCTCCGTGACGGAGGAGGCCATCCACTTGCCTCCCGCTCCGGACATAGTTGGAGAAGGTTGAGGTGAGAAGTGCGGACTTGGGTGCTGGAGCTCGAGTTCGCGGAGATGGATAAGCCAAGGAGGAAGAAGGCGGAGGTAAAAGGGTTGGATCTTTATCCCCTTATATGGGCGGACAAAAACATGTGTCCCCACCGGCCTGGTAAAACTCCCTTATCTCCCAAGCGCCGCAATCAATGGCGCGGTTGGGTTACCCACGTCCTTATTGATGGGAATCCCGGAATCAGGGGAACACGATCCCTGCTTCGACAACACGTGCCAAGGAAACCGCTTCGCTAAAACGCGCTGAGGTGGTACAATAAAAACAATTCGAGTAAAGAATTGGTAGTGGTGTGACGTCACGCCACAAAATACGTCAGCAGATTGAACTTGTGTAGTATTATTCTCTCTACGGTGGTACGTGGAATTTATTTTTGCAGAGCCGGACACTATCCTGGTGTTCACAATCTTTTATAGATTATTTGGAGGAAGAACCCGCCTTGCAATGCCGAAGAAAACATGCGCGCCGGACTCATCGTCATTGAAGCCTGGTTCAGGGGCAACTAAGGGAGTCCTGGACTAGGGGGTGTCCGGATAGCCGAACTATCATCATCGGCCGGACTCCAAGACTGTGAAGATACAAGATTGAAGACTTCGTCCCGTGTCCGGATGGGACTTTCCTTGGCGTGGAAGGCAAGCTTGGTGATACGGATATGTAGATCTCCTACCATTGTAACCAACTCTGTGTAACCCTAGCCCTCTCTGGTGTCTATATAAACCGGATGGCTTTAGTCCATAGGACGAACAACAATCATACCATAGGCTAGCTTCTAGGGTTTAGCCTCCTTGATCTCGTGGTAGATCTACTCTTGTAATACCCACATCATCAATATCAATCAAGCAGGACGTAGGGTTTTACCTCCATCAAGAGGGCCCGAACCTGGGTAAAACATCGTGTCCCTTGTCTCCTGTTACCATCCACCTAGACACACAGTTCAGGACCCCCTACCCGAGATCTGCCGGTTTTGACACCGACAGTGGCCTTTGACTTAGTGTACGAATCGTAAAGGAGCTTTGGTCCGTTGTGCTTGCCCGCCGACAGCCAAAGCTGGATCTGCGATTTTAGGGTGAAGTGGGGGACCGCGGCGTCCCAACTTTATGAGGAATCACCGAGTAAGGCGGCGGGGTGGCGACCGAGCCAGCCAGCCCCCGAGCCCCCGGGTCGAGCTAGTCTAGCCGGTGGCCGGGTTCAGTGGTAAAGTGATGCAGAAAAATAGGGACACAATAAATTGTTTGGCAAAAGGTAGCCCCCGAGTTCCATTCAGGGACCCCATAGTTTCATGCGTTTACAAAAGGCGAAGATACATACACTCATGCGGCTAACTGTAAAACGGGCGGAGGAGTTCCGCGTTCCAGGGCCGGGTCGTTTCTTTGCCAGCGGTATCCTTCTTGCGCTTCTTTGACTTGCGCGCGTCAATGAGGTAGTAGGCGTTGCGATCGCGCAAGGCCCTGCTCATGATGAACGGGCCCTCCCATGGAGGGGACAGCTTGTGCTGGCCTGCCTGCTCTTGGACGAGTCGGAGGACGAGGTTGCCCTCACGGAATGCAAGGGGCTTGATCTTCTTGTTGTGGTAGTGCCTCAGGCCTTGCTGGTAGATAGCCGAACGGCTAAGTGCCAGAAGGCGCTTCTTCGAGCAGGTCGATGCCCTCTTCACATGCCTCTCTAGCTTCGGCTTTGGTGTACATCGCGACGCGCGGCGAGTCAAACTTCACGTCGGTCGGGATGACGGCTTCAGCTCCATAAACAAGGAAGAACTGGGTGAACTCGGTCGACCGATTCGGCATGGTGCGCAGACTCTAGAGTATCGCTGGCAACTCGTCGAGCCAGCTGCGGGTGAGCGGATAAGTGGCTCGACGAGTCGTGGCTTGATGCTGGACAGGATGAGTCCGTTGGCCCGCTCGACCTGCCCGTTGGACTGCGGATGTGCCACGGAGGCTAGGTCGAGGCGGATGCCAGAGACGGAGCAGTATTGCTCGAGCGCGCCCTTGGCGAAGTTGGTGCCGTTGTCGGTGATGATATTGTTCGGCATGCCGTAGCGCACCGCTATGTCCTTGATGAACCGGACGGCTGTTGGCCCGTCCAATTTCTTGATAGGTCTTGCCTTCATCCACTTGGTAAATTTTTCCACTTCCACTAGTAAGTGCGTCATGCCGCCTCAAGCGGTTTTGAATGGTCCCACCATGTCGAGTCCCCAGACCGCGAAGGTCCAGGCGATCGATATGGTGCGGAGTGCTGACACCGGCTGGTGGCTGCGTTTGCTGAAGCGTTGGCACCCTTCACATTTGAGAACGAGCGACTCAGCGTATTCGAGGGCCGTGGGACAATAGAAACCATGGCGGAACGCCTTAGCCACCAAGGATTGTTATGCGGCATGGTGCCCGCACACGCCCTGGTGAATGTCGAGGACGATGTCGATGTTGCGATCCTGCTCGATGCAGCGCTGGAACATGCCGGTAGAGCTGCGTTTGACGAGCTCGTTGTTGATGATGTTGTAGGCAGATGCCCGGCGCTGAATTTGCCGAGCTTCGGTCTCGTTTGAGAACCCCTTCTCCAGAAACTCTGGTATTGGGAGAGCCCAAGATGGAGCTGCAACCACTTCGAAGACGGCAACCAGGGTGGGTTCCGGGTCGGCAGCCCCCGAGCCGGGTTGAGCAGCCCCCGGGCCGGGGATGGCGACGCCTGGGTCCGGGATGATGGTGGCGGGTCGAGATGAGCAGCCCCCGGGCCTGGTTCAGCAGTCCCCAGGCCGACTTGGGGTGCGGACAGGTCGGCTGGAACATGAATGGACTCGAAGTCCAGCGATGGCTTCATGGACGGCTTGCGCAGGTGCTCGAGGGAGACGCCGGATGCGATGGCTTGTCGTGACGAGGCGATCTTGGCGAGTGTGTCGGCTTATTCATTCTCCGCGCGTGGGACGTGGAGGAACTCGCAGCCCTCGAAGGATCCGGATAGCTTCTAGACGAGGAAGCAGTAGCTTGGCATGTTGGAGTCGCGGGCGTCCCATTCACCGGAGCACTGCTGCACCACCAGGACCGAGTCGTCGTAGCACAGGATGTGTCGGATGCCGAGTTCCTTGGGAAGCTGGAGGCCGTGCACAAGGGCTTATACTCAGCGACGTTGTTCGAGGCGGTGAAGTCGATCTGGAGCACGTAGCGGAGCCGGTCGCCCTTCAGAGATGACAGTACGATGTCGGCCCCGAAGCTGAGTCGCATCTTGGACCCGTCGAAGTGCATGCGCCAGTGGGTCGAGTTGGGAGGCGGCGGCAAGTACTGGGTCTCGGTCCAGTCGACGAGGAAATCGGCTAGGGCCTGAAACTTGATCATGGTGCGGGGCTCGTAGAGGATGGTGTGGCCGGCTAGCTGGATCACCCACTTGGCGACCCGGCCAGAGGCATCCCGGCACCCGATGATTTCTCCGATAGGCGCTGTGCTAACGACGGTGACGACTTGCTCTTGGAAGTACTGCTTCAGCTTCTTGGCGGTTAGGTACACGCCGTAACACATCTTCTGGTAATGCGGGTAGTTCTGCTTGGAAATGGAGAGCACCTCACTCAGGTAGTAGACTGGTCGCTGGACGGCTTGGATCTTGCCCTTCTCCGGTCGCTCGACTACCAGCACCATGCTGACCGCCCGCGAGGTCGCATCTATGTAGAGCAACAGCGGCTCCTTGTCGGTCGGCGTGGCCAGGACTGGTGCGGTGGAGAGCATGCGCTTGAGGTCTTGGAAAGCCTCGTCTGCCTTGCCGTTCCACTCGAACGGGCTTGTCTTCTTCATCAGCTGGTATAGGGGGAGCGCCCTCTCGCACAGCCGGCTTAGGAACCGGCTGACCAAGGCCAAGCACCCGGTGAACTTCTGGATGTCGCGCAGCCGAGCCGGCTTGCGCATGCGCTCGATGGCCTTGATCTTCTCCGGGTTTGCCTCCATGCCGCGTTCCGAGACGAGGAAGCCAAGTAGCTTTCCGGCCGGGACGCCGAAGACGCATTTTTTTGGGTTGAGCTTGACCTTGTATTCGCGGAGGTTGGCCAATGTTTCCTTTAAATTGTCAAGGAGCGTGAGGTGCTGCTTGGTCTTCACCATAATGTCGTCCACGTACACGTGGATGTTGCGGCCGACTTGCGGCAGCATGCATTTCTGCATGCAGCATTGGAAGGTGGCGCTGGCATTCTTCAATCCGAATGACATGGTGATGTAGCAGTACGCCCTGAAGGGCGTGATGAAGGACATCTTCAGGGCATTAGCCGGGTCCAGCTTGATCTGGTGATAGCCGGAGTAAGCGTCAAGGAAGGACAGGAGCTCGCACCCGACGGTCGAGTCGATGACTTGGTCAATCTGCGGGGGAGCGAACAGATCCTTGGGACAGGCCTTGTTGAGGCTAGTGTAGTCGATACACATGCGTCAGGTCTTGTTCTTCTTCAGGACAAGGACTGGATTGGCCAGCCACTCGGGGTGAAACACTTCCATTATGAAGTCGGCCGCCAAAAGCTTAGCGACCTCTTCACCAATGGTTCTTCTCTTCTCTTCAGAAAATCGTCGGAGGGGTTGACGGACAGGCTTGGCGTCCTTGCGGACGTGAAGTTTGTGCTCGGCGTACTTCCTCGGGATACCCGGCATGTCCTTGGGGGTCCATGCGAAGATATCCCGATTCTCACAGAGGAAGTCGACGTGCTCGCCTTCCTATTTGCAGTTGAGGCGGGCGCCTACGACAACGTACTTGCTGCAGCTAGGGTCTTCAGGGTTGAGCTTCACTTTCTTGGTCTCCTTGGAGGGTTTGAAGGCAGCCTCGTCGTCCGGGTCCGAGGTCGGGATCGACGCATCGGAGGCCTCTCCTACCAGGGCGATGATCCGGTCGAGCTGGCGCCGCTCCTCGGCAATGACCAGCGACTCGTCCAGCTTGGCGCCGTCTCGGGCGCACTCCAAAGACTTGCGATAGTCGCCGGTGACGGTAATGAGGCCCTTGGGACGTGGCATCTTCATCTCGGGTAGGGGGTCCCGAACTGTGCGCCTAGGCGGATGGTAACAGGAGACAAGGGACACGATGTTTTACCCAGGTTCGGGCCCTCTTGATGGAGGTAAAACCCTACGTCCTGCTTGATTGATATTGATGATGTGTGTTACAAGAGTGGATCTACCACGAGATCAAGGAGGCTAAACCCTAGAAGCTAGCCTATGGTATGATTGTTGTTCGTCCTATGGACTAAAGCCATCCGGTTTATATAGACACCGGAGAGGGCTAGGGTTACACAAAGTCAGTTACAATGGTAGGTGATCTACATATCCGTATCGCCAAGCTTGCCTTCCACGCCAAGGAAAGTCCCATCCGGACACAGGACAAAGTCTTCAATCTTGTATCTTCATAGTCTTGGAGTCCGGTCGATGATGATAGTCCGGCTATCCGGACACCCCCTAGTCCGGGACTCCCTCAGTAGCCCCCGAACCAGGCTTTAGCAACGACGAGTCCGGCGCGTACATTCTCTTCGGTGTTGCAAGGCGGGTTCTCCTTCAAACTTCATGTTCCTGCCGAATAGTGTCCGGCTTCCTTATAAATGTTGCGCTCCTTGGCTTCTACGCCCAGTAATGGCCTTCTTCCACGTGTCGTATGAATGTGAAAAGTCAGGGTATGTTTACATTTTACCCCCTAGCTGTGCGAACGAGTCGCCTATAAGAGCGGCGAGGATCTAGATCCAACTCACACCATCCTCCTTCCGCGAGTACTCATCAAAGCGCTTCTGACAAAAACCCATTCTATCATGGACAGTCGTCGCGGCTGCTCCTCTCGCACTCCCAGCCCTAAGCCAGGAGATTGGGGAAAATGCTCAGTTCCACACGGCGAGCTAGTGACGCTCCAAACCGAGGGATATCTTCCCCCAGCCTTCATGGTTCCGGCTCGAGCCGGATTGGCCACCTTCAGGGGCGGAAAGCAGGCGGAGAGCGTCCCCAACCCTTCCAAAGGAGAGCGGGTATTCTTCGTCCCTTATCTAATAAGGGGACTCAGATTTCCTATAAATCCGTTTCTCCGGGGGCTCCTGGAGTTCTACGTGCTCCAGCTTCACCACCTCACGCCAGCCTCCATTTTGCACATCGCGGGCTTCGTAGCTCTTTGCGAGCTGTTCTCGGTCATCGAGCCCCATTTTGCGCTGTGGAAGAGATTGTTTTGCCTCGTCCCCCGTTCTCACGAGGGGTCGATATATCAAGTGGGTGGAGCCGAAATATGGCGCATCGCCGGGACCGGATATTTATCCGGCACCCCGAAGAAGGCATCCGAAGACTGGCCTTCGGAATGGTTCTACATCGAGGACGCCCCTCTGCCGGATCCAGTTCGGATCGGCCTCCCGGAGTTCAGCAATGCTCCCTTGAAGAAACGCCTGAGTTGGCGCCCGTGGAGCCCTCAACGGGAGGATGATAGGAGCGTCCATTATCTGATGGGCCGGATTAGGTTACTGGCCCACTCCAGATTGACCATGATTGTGATCATGGCCACATGCATTATGTGAGGGGTGCAGCCACTCCAATACAGGGGCCACCCCATGTGGGATTTCACCAGGGAAGATGATGCCACCCGTCACGGCCGCAAAGGGCCCGGCTCGGCAGCCGATCTGGCAAAGATCCTGTCCGGCTTGTACAAGGGGGAGGAGGAGGACTTCCTCCGTACGAATCCATTGAATGGATTCTCCATGAATAACCCTCGGAGCTGGGTAAGCGGACGTTTATCTACCCGATCCCTACTTTCAAAGTCAAGTATTTTACTTTATGATTTCGACACAGGAGCTGCGCCGGGACGTGGAGGGCATACGAAGCCTAGCTCCACAACCCGAAGATCCGGAACGATCCCTTGATCCGACCTCCAAAGAGGATCCGGACATAAAGGTGGAGCTGATTGACGGGGTGTTCCACCAACTCAGTATGGACAATACCCTAGTCGCCATTACGGCCGACTACCCCGGTTTGTTTCCGGCCTCCCAGGTGACTACGACCGAGGTCCTGACACCATTATTTGATCCATGCTCAATTCTGACCACCCAATACTGACGGTGCATCGTAGGAGGTGCCTTTAAGGCGGGAGGCCGAACCCACGGCGGCTGACCAGCAAGGGGCAGTTCGGCCCAGCAGGCAGAAGAGGAGTGCAACGCGAATCAAGACGTCGCCGCAACGGTACAGCGTACCACTGTTTTTAAAGGAAGGACCCCTAGGAGGTATATTAATGCTCATAACTTTTTCAGGAGAAAGAGCGCTTGCCGGACAGAGTCCGGAGAGGTTGCCAATCAAGCCTCCGCCAGCCATGCTCCATCGCGTGGTCCGGAAGGGGAGGCGAACACAAGGCATGAGCCGAACGCTCCTCCGACGGAGGACGCCGACAGGCTGTCCGCCACCCGGTATGAGGTGGAGAGCCATGAATCACAGGCGTCGCCGGACAGTTCTTCGTGGCGCGTGTTTCTCCCCGGAGGCGTTAAATGCCTTTGATGCGGGAAACGCGCACCTCCGTGCCGCTCAAAATGGCTTAACCAGAGCCGCGGAGCAGTATGGAAAAGACATACGGGTAAGTAATTTTTAATAGTTATATATGCCAGTAGCCCCCGAGACTTAAAATAGTTAAAATAACTGATTTAAGGATCATTTATTATGCACGATCTTACGGAGAAGAATTCCCACCTGTCCCAGGAGCTCTAAGAGTGCAAGGCCCAACTTGAGGCCGCACTAGCCACCACAGGGGAAGCTACAGAGACCCCCACTGGTAAGACGTGCTTTGAAAAGATAAGTAGTTACCAAAGTGTGGCTTGTGTTAATCTGACAGGAATATTGCAGAGGGTGCCGGACTAGATCCGGACAAGCAACAACTGCTACGTCAGCTAAAGGCCGGCGAGAGGGTGCTTATGAAGGTGCAGCAGGAGAGGAACAAGCTCCAAGATGCCCACATCCAGCTAGGAGAAGAGCTGAAAGATGTTCGGGCCCAGCTGTCTGGCTCCGTTAAGGAGAATCAGCGGCTTCGTCGCGGCATTTATAGTAAGTGCTTGAGCAAATTCCTTTGAAAAGAAGAATTCGGCAAGGAAGTCGATTGACAGAAATGTGTCTTTAGGTGTGCTCACAGGTCGCCCTGCGGAGGAAATGCCCGGTTCAACGGGGGATCAACTTCCCGAGCTGGTTCAACTGCTCGAGTGTGTTCGGCAGGCGATGAGTGGCGTCGTGCAGGCCTTATGGCCTTCCATCTCCCTACCCGAGGGCCTTGGAGGCCTTGCTGAGAAGCTTCAGGGAGTACGGCGACGTCTCCGTCTGTGGAAGATATCGGCCTGCCGTCAAGGCACCAGGGAGGCCTGGGCCATGGTGAAGACGCGGTACCCGAAGGCTGACCCAAACCACATGGCCGAGGTCAGACCGGTGGGGCCTAATGGGAAGGAAATCCCTGTGAGCTTGATGTACGGCCAAGTAGAGCTGGCCGCAAAATTTTCCCAACGGGACTGTAAATTAGACAGCCTGTTAGATGGGATTGAAGAGGAGTACAATCAGTCGGTTTGACGAGGTAATTTAAAATGACATGTGAAAATGCCTTCTAGCCGGATTGTAGATCGTTTGTCTTTGCGGACCTTTTCGCTTCAACCTCGGGACCCAACAGTCCGGAGTGTGTCCGAATACCCTTACGATTATAAAAGAACCGGGGCATGCGTGGAGACAAGGCGTCGGGGTCATAATTGCTTTATCAGACAAGTGCCCAACTAGCTATGTTATATTACATGGTTAGTAAGAAACATCTTCCAGGGAGAATAGTTCCGTTAAGGGTTCCTTTCCCTGGGAGACATGCCCTAAAGTGCATGTCCGTACTGCGAAAATAGCAGAAAAAGCATCTGGGGGCAGATAAATAAGTAAGTAATAAATCATCTTCCAAATCACCAACCGAATATTCTCTTAAGAATCCTAGCTTTCGGCTTCACCCAGTCTGAGGTACACATCCGGCTGACCCGGCAGTAACAATCGCAGAGGTGCTCCCTTTACCTCCTAGCCGAACAATCGAGAACGTAGGGGTAAGCACAGGAGCCAGGCAACCTAGCTTGGCCAAAACTTAAGTCATATCGATGCATACAATGGTGAATAAAAGGTACATGCGGAAGTTTAACACATGTGTTGGGCGTAAAGCCCGTATAAATAAGCTTCTGTGAAAGAAGCCCCCAGGTATAATGAGTGCTAGAAGCACATCAAGTGTGTGCGAACAATGCGCACGTCAGCTTATTGAAGGAAATAAAAAAAGAAAATGGGAAGGAGGGGGACAAGAGACAGTGAAAATGTAAAAAGGTGGACGGAGGAGTGAGACGAACTCTGAGTCCGGTGTTAGGCGTAGAATCTTCGGAGACGGGCTGTGTTCCATGGGTTCGGCTCGAGTCGGTTGTCAGATTCGTTACATAGACGGTATGCTCCGCCGGTCAGAACTTGGTCGATGATGAAGGGACCTTCCCACTTGGGCTTAAGTTTGTCCTTTTTCTTGTCCGGCAAGCGTAGAACAAGTTCGCCAACATTGTAAGTTTTGGCCCGTACTTCTCTGCTTTGATATCTTCAAGCCTGCTGCTGATAAAATGTGGAACGAGCTTTTGCCACGTCCCGCTCCTCCTCTAGGGCGTCCAAACTGTCCTGCCGATCCAACTCGGCTTCTCTTTCTTCGTACATGCGCACGCCAGGTGAGTCATGAATTATATCACAGGGCAGAACTGCCTCTGCGCCGTACACCATAAAAAATGGTGTGAATCCGGTAGTTCGGTTTGGCATGGTCCGTAGCCCCCAGAGTACGGAGTCGAGCTCCTCTACCCAGTGCGTGTTAGATTCCTTGAGGGACCGCACTAGTCTGGGTTTTATGCCGCTCATCATGAGACCATTTGCTCGCTCGACTTGACCGTTAGTTTGGGGGTGATAGACTGAAGCATAGTCGACCTTGATGCCCATGTTTTTGCACCAGAGTTTAACCTCGTCGGCCGTGAAATTCGTGCCGTTATCAGTGATGATGCTGTGGGGGACGCCAAAACGGTGTACTACCCTAGATATGAAGTCTATCACCGGTCCGGATTCTGCCGTTTTAACCGGCTTGGCCTCTATCCATTTGGTGAATTTATCCACCATGACCAATAAGTACTTGTGCTTGTGGGTTCCCCTTTAAGGGGTCCAACCATGTCAAGTCCCCAGACCGCAAACGGCCAGGTAATGGGTATGGTTTTGAGGGCGGTGGGTGGCATGTGGCTCTGATTAGCAAAGAGCTGGCAACCGACGCATCGTTGGACTAAGTCCTGAGCATCTGCCCGGGCTGTCGGCCAATAAAATCCTGTACGGAAGGCCTTGCCTACAAGGGCCCGGGCTGCAGCGTGGTGCCCGCCGAGTCCGGCGTGAATTTCAGCCAGGAGATTTCGCCCTTCCTCTTCGGAGATACACCTTTGAAGGACTCCGGTTGTGCTTTTCTTATAAAGTTCTCCCTCATGGACCTTGTAGGCCTTAGATCGCCGAACTATGCAGCGGGCCTCATTTTGGTCTTCGGGAAGTTCCTGCCTGATTAAGTAGGCTAGGAATGGTTCCATCTACGGGGCGATTACTGCCATTATTTCGTGGGCTGAAGGTGTTATTTCGTTGGCTGAGCCGCCGATTGTGTCAGAATGGTCTGAGTTAGGTGACGCAGCTGGCTCCGGATTGTTATGTCCGGACTCCTCTTCCCATAGTACGGATGGCTTAAAGAGCCATTCCAGGAAGATGTTTGGAGGTACGGCGTCTCGTTTTGCGCTGATGCGTGCTAGCACGTCTGCTGCCTGGTTATTATGCCGGGCTATATGGTGGAATTCGAGTCCTTCGAACTGAGCTGACATTTTTACGACGGTGTTGCGGTAAGCTGCCATTTTTGGATCTTTGGCGTCAAAGTCTCCATTTACTTGGGATATTGCGAGGTTTGAATCCCCGCGCACCTCTAGGCGTTGAATGCCCATGGAGATTGCCATCCGGAGGCCATGTAGAAGGGCCTCGTATTCGGCTGCATTGTTGGAGTCAGTGTACATTATTTGTAGTACATATTGGATTGTGTCTCCAGTTGGGGACGTCAAGAAGACGCCAGCCCCCAAGCCAGCCAACATTTTGGATCTGTCGAAATGCATGATCCAATTGGAGTACACGCCGTACTCTTTAGGGAGTTCGGCTTTGGTCCATTCGGCGACGAAGTCAGCCAGGACTTGCGATTTTATAGCTCGCCGTGGTTTGTAGGTGATGTCAAATGGTAAGAGCTCAATGGCCCATTTTGCAATCCTGCCCGTTGCGTCGCGATTGTTTATAATATCGTTGAGAGGTACTTCGGAGGCCACCATTATGGAACACTCTTGAAATTAGTGTCGCAGCTTCCGGGATGCCATGAACACCGCGTACGCTATCTTTTGATAATGTGGGTACCAGGACTTGCATGGAGTTAAGACAGTGGATACGTAGTACACTGGTTTTTGAAGAGGGAATCTGTGCCCTTCTGTTTCTCGTTCGACGATGAGTACTGCGCTGACAACTTGATGTGTTGCTGCGATATATAACAACATAGGTTCGCCCAGGTTGGGCGCGGCCAGGACCGGATTTGTTGCCAGAATGGCCTTGATTTCTTCGAGTCCGGCTGCGGCAGCATCCGTCCATTCGAAGTGTTCGGTGCGCCGGAGGAGGCGATAGAGGGGCAGAGACTTTTCTCCCAAGCGGGAGATGAAGCGGCTTAGAGCTGCTATGCATCCAGTGAGTTTTTGTATTTGCTTGAGGTCTTTTGGAATATCCAATTGTTACAGAGCTCGGATCTTGGCTGGGTTTGCTTCAATTCCTCTACCGGATACAATGAAGCCCAAAAGCTTTCCGGCTGGTACTCCGAAGACACATTTTTCCGGGTTGAGCTTAATGTCATATGCTCGGAGGTTGTCGAATGTCACCCTCAAGTCGTCTACTAGAGTTTCAACGTGTTTGTTCTTGACGACCACATCGTCTACGTATGCCTCTACAGTTTTGCCTATCTGGGTAGCCAGGCATGTCTGAATCATGCGCTAATATGTTGCGCCGGCGTTTTTGAGTCCGAAGGGCATTGTGTTGAAGCAGAATGGCCCGTATGGAGTAATGAATGCCGTTGCGGCCTGGTCTTTTTCCGCCATCTTGATTTGATGGTATCCGGAGTATGCGTCGAGGAAGCACAATGAATCGTGCCCTGCGGTAGCATCGATGATTTGGTCGATGCGGGGGAGAGGCAAAGGGTCCTTTAGACAGGCCTTGTTAAGGTCTTTGAAATCAATGCAGAGGCGCCAGGATTTGTCCTTTTTTGGTACCATTACTAGGTTGGCTAGCCAGTCCGGATGTTTTATATCTCTGATGAATCCGGCTTCTAGGAGTTTGGCTAGCTCCTCTCCCATTGCCTGTCTCTTGGGTTCGGAAAATCGCCGAAGAGCTTGTTTGACTGGCTTGAATCCTTTTAGGATATTTAGGCTGTGCTCTGCCAGCCTGCGTGGGATTCCTGGCATGTCTGAAGGGTGCTAGGCAAAAATGTCCTAATTGTTCCGAAGGAATTCTTGTAGTGCGGCTTCTACATCAGGATTTAATTGTGCCCCAATGGAGGCCGTTTTTGTGGGGTCCGTTGGATGGACCTGAAATTTGACTATTTCATCTGCTGGTTTAAAAGAGGTGGACTTGGACCTCTTATCGAGTATCACATCGTCCCTATCCACCGTGGAGCGTAGTGCAGTTAGTTCCTCTGCCGCTAGGGCTTCGGATAATGCCTCTAGGGCTAGTGCGGCTGTCTTGTTTTCAGCGGGAGTGCTGTATCTGGATCACTGGCGAGAGTGATTATTCCATTGGGTCCGGGCATTTTGAGCTTCATGTACCCGTAATGGGGTATGGCTTGGAAGATTGTGAATGCCTCTCGCCCTAACAAGGCGTGATATCCGCTGCTAAATGGGGCCACTTGGAACGTGACCTCTTCGGACCTGTAATTGGCCGGCGAGCCGAACACTACATCTAGTGTGATTTTTCCTGTGCAGCGTACCTCTCGACTAGGGATTATTCCCCCTGAAGGTTGTGCTGCTTCGCTCAATGCGGCTCCAGTCAATTTCCATTTTTTGAAGGGTTTCCTCGTAAATGAGGTTTAATCCGCTGCCGCCATCCATGAGTACCTTGGTAAGACGAAAGCCGTCCACTATCGGACTGAGGACCAATGCGGCTGGTGCTCTAGCTGTTCGGAATTTAGGTTCGTCACTGGCATTGAAGGTGATAGCCGTGTCGCTCCGTGGATTTGTTGTTGCTACTTGGTAGACTTCGGCAAGGCTGCGGATTGTTCGTTTCCGCATGTTATTTGATGCGAAAGTCTCAAAGACTATTAATACCGTACTGGTACTGCTGGGCTGGCTGCCCGGGGCTAAAAAGCCTTCGCCACTTTTGGCCACCTGCCGTAGTATCCAACATGCTCGAAGGCTATGTGTTGGAGTGGCGCCCTCCATAGTGTGGATTTTGCAGGGTCCATTGAGCCATCCCTCCAGTACGGTTCCGTACCCTTTAGGGGGTTTTTGCTTTTTGGTTTTTAACCCAGGTGCTTGGGTATGACGCACCCTTTTATTTCGGACTGGGGTTGTATTCAAGGCCAGATTATCCCAAAACCTGGTTTCGGTTTTCCAGGCACTCTCCATCGTGCAATATTTTTGCACAATGGTCGCTAGTTCGGCGAAGCATGTAACCTCGCGACAACTGATGGCGTTTATGATTCCCTTGTCCGTGCAATTGTTGCAGAAGATTGAAATCGCGCTTTCTTCACGGCAGTCCTTTATCCTATTCATAACCAGGAGGAATCTGGCCCAGTAATGATGTACTGTTTCATCGGGCTCTTGCCGTATTTGAGATAGATCGCTTATGTTAGGGTGGGCGGGTGGAATTAAGTTCGGAACCCCGCCCGATCTGAGGCTCAAAGGCCAAGAAGCTTCCGGATTCGGAAGTTTGATTTGTTGGATGCTTTCCAACAAATCTGGTCCGATGCCTGACTTTAGGTTCAGTACTTGATTAGCATCCGACCCTCCGCGGGAATCCGGCATGGAGGGATCGGGAATCCGGACATAGTTAGTTTTTAACATAGAAGAAGAGTCGCCGCATTGTTCTTCTACCACAACAACGTGGTGGGTAACCTGGGGAGATTTAATTTCTCTCAGATCGGTTTTAAGCCCGATCTGATCGTAGTCGGTAGCGACTCCCAGGGCGGCCATGCGATCCAAGAGCTCATGTACGGAGGAGAGCTCAATCGGATCTAGCTGCTCGACGAATTCCGAGCTGACGTGAAGATCGCTTTTAATGACCTGAGAGGCCTTTGTTGGAGCGGTGGCCGAACAGGCGGTCATAAGGAAACCGCCTAGCCGGATAGTCTGGCCGGCAGCCAAAGCTCCCTTGACGACGGTGCCGCCTTTAAAGACGGGAAAAGGCATCCTCCCTAATGGCGACGGCACAGAGGAACTCCCAATGAAAGCACCAATGTCGGTGTCAAAACCGGCGGATCTCGGGTAGGGGGTCCCGAACTGTGCGTCTACGCGGATGGTAACAGGAGACAAGACACGATGTTTTAACCAGGTTCGGGCCCTCTTGATGGAGGTAAAACCCTACGTCCTGCTTGATTGATATTGATGATGTGTGTTACAAGAGTGGATCTACCACGAGATCAAGGAGGCTAAACCCTAGAAGCTAGCCTATGGTATGATTGTTGTTCGTCCTATGGACTAAAGCCATCCGGTTTATATAGACACCGGAGAGGGCTAGGGTTACACAAAGTCGGTTACAATGGTAGGAGATCTACATATCCGTATCGCCAAGCTTGCCTTCCACGCCAAGGAAAGTCCCATCCGGACACGGGACGAAGTCTTCAATCTTGTATCTTCATAGTCTTGGAGTCCGGCCGATGATGATAGTCCGGCTATCTAGACAGCCCCTAGTCCGGGACTCCCTCATATGCGTAGTGAGGAACTGCCATGAACTTGGCGAGCGCGGGCCGGCCCAGCAATGCATGATATGCGCTGGACAGATCCACCACCTCAAACCAGATTGGTTTGCGTCGGAAGTGGCTGCTATCGCCGAACAGGACATCGAGCCGGACCCGGCCAATGGTCGAGCAGGAAAGGCTGGGCACGATGCCGTGCAAGCCTGTCCGGGTTGGCTCCAAGTCCTTGGCCTTGGGGCCGAGCTTGGTCATCGTGTCACGGTAGAGGATGTTGATGCTACTCCCGCCGTCGATGAGGACTCGAGAGAACTTGCATGTGCGTTGCGCGACGATGGTGGGGTTGAGGACGAGGCCGTACCCACTTGGACTCGGCATGACCGCCGGGTGATTCTCACGGGTCCAGGTGATCGGGCGATCCGACTAGTGCATGAAATCCGGCTTGGCCGGGACGACGATGTTCACCTCCTGCTGAAGGAGGCGCTCGCTGCGTTTGTCGTCGCCGAGGCTGGTGAAGACAACGTAGGCCGCATTCTGGTCTAGGTAGGTGTCTTTCCGCATCATGCTGCCGGCGGGAGGCGGCGGTGGAGGCGGAGGCAGCTGCCCTGCACCTAGAGCTGGAGCCGGAGCCGGAGGAGGCGGAACGTCTCCCCTCATGATGTGTTTGGTGATGGCGCACTATCGAAGCGTGTGCGTGGAGGGTCTTGCGCCGCTGTGGTACTTGCATGGGGCGTCGAGCATCTCTTCGAAACTCATGGCGGGCTGCCATGCCATCTTGCCGGTTTGCCGGCGCTTCGCTGCCGGGTCCGCCGCGGGCTCGGCGGCCGCGACGAGCCAGTTGTCGTGACGCTGCGCCGGCTGGTCGGCCTTGAGCTTGTTGTTCTGATGATGCTATTGCCGGCTGCTTTCGCCAGCCGGCTTCGGAGGAGGAACCGGCTTTGCTTTGCCGGCTTCGTCCAGCGCCACCTGGATCTTCATGGCGGAGTCGGCATTGGCGTACTTGTCCGCGGTCACCATGAGCGCGGCCATGGTGGCCGGCTTGGAGCGTAAGAGTTTGTGCTTGAGGAGGGTGCCGTCTCGGCACCCGCTGACAAAGTACTGGATCTAGGGATGGCAATTTTATCCATGGATCTGGATACCCATGGATACCCGACCCAGTTGGGCAAGGGTATGGAGCGCATTTCTGCCCATGGGTCCATGGATATGGATACCCATGAACAGCTGGGTTGGGCACGGTTGTAGTTTGTGCTCCATGGATATCCGATGGATACCCGTATGACATGTGGGGCCATATGCAAGTGACAGTAGAAAGAACAAATCAATGGGAAATGGCAGGCAATTTACAACTGGTGGTGCCATAAGCTATATGTTGCAGAATCAACCTCTGGTATGTCACACTTAAGGACTCATCGTGTTACTTGTTGCCTACTTTTGAATGTAGCTTATGTTGACATTTTTGAGTGAATGATGATGAGTTAATTTGATCTTTGGGAAGGCTTCATGCTGACTTTTCTATGCCCATGGAGCTCCATGGGTATGTGGGTATCCAGAGGGTTTGGGCATGGGCACAAGTTGTGCCCATGGATAATTTGGTGGATGGGCGGAGGGTAGGAAGATGGGTCATGGGTTGGATTTGGACTAGCTCCACCCGCCCCAAACCCGACCCATTGCCATCCCTCTGGATCGCCTAGACTTCATGGACACCCTCGCAGCTGTTTCGGAGCTCGGTCCAGCGTGCGAGGTACTCGCGACCCGTCTCCATCGGCCCCTGCACGCACATGGCGAGCTGGCTAGGGCGACCGGGTCGCTTGTAGGTCCCCGTGAAGTTGTGGACAAAGGCCTCCTCGAAGTCGACCCACGCATTGATGTTGCCCATCGGTAGACTGTTCAACCACGTGCAGGCCGACCCCTGGAGCATGAGCGGTGCATAGCGCACGGCTAGATGACTATTGGCACCGGTGATGCCAATGTCCTTGGTGTAGTCGGTGAGCCAGTCTTCTAGCTTCATGGTCCCATTGTACTTGGGGGTGTTGCGGGGGAGCACGAACCCTTTCGGAATGGGCTCCTCCCAGATGCGTGGGCCGAAGCACGCCGGCCCGATAGCGTCGCTCTCCTCCACCTCCAGGGAGCGAGCGAGCTGATCGAGGCGGTGGCACGCGTCAGCGTTGTCGATGGCGCGTGGGCTGAGTCGACTGGTGGCCAGGCCCCAAGGGGCCGGGTCGATTGGAGCCGGACGCCGGCCAAGCTAGCTGGGTCCGCACTGGGTCTCCGGGGCGGGCTCGTTGCCCAGAGTGTCGGCGGCGGTGGCGGCTGGGTTGCGTCGAGTCCGAGCTTGGCGGGAGTGCCCCTCGTCGGGTGGTGAGGAAGCCGTCTGCAGAAGTTCGTCGGGTCTGCCAAGACGGGCGGAGCCGGATCCCGCCGGCTTGGCGAGCTGGTTGAGGCGATCCTGCTGGGTGTTGGCGGCTTGGAGGAGCTCACGCATCCGCCCGATGCGCTCCTTGAGCTCCTTGCCCGTGAGTTGGTCGAGGCTGACCGTGCTGCCTCCGCAGCGCACATGTTCTTCACTAGGGTTTCGTAGACGGTCCGGACGGCGCCAAAGGCTCGGCCGATCGCTCCTCCCCGGGCGCGCGCGTCGGCGACCCAGCTTGGCTCGGCCGTGGCAGGTGTAACTCCGTGAGCGGCATCGTGCTCCATCTGAGCGGCCTCCAGGTGGCGCCTGGTGGCGGCCAGCATCTCGGACAGGTCCACCATCTGCTGGCGCCTACCCTCGAGCTGGGTTCGGGCTTCGGCGACGTTGGTGGCGTCGATGTCGATGCCGATGGGGATGCGGAGGCTCTGCATCACAGCGCGCAGTGGATTGGACGGCTCGGTCCGTTCCGCGGTGGCCCTGGCCTCCGCGGCATTCCTCGTTTTGCTTGACGAGGAAGAGGCGCCATCGCCTGTGACGTAAACCTCCACATGGACGTCCATCCCCCTGGCAGCTTTTCCACCGCCGAGGGTAAGGGGAGAGTCGGAGTAGCTGAGCACCTCGCTGGCGTACTCGTCGGCCGCGAGCGCATCTGAGATGTGGAGCGCGGCGAAGGAGGCGGCGAGCGCACCGACGACATCGTCCGCCAGCGCGACGGACTCGTCGGTGTAGGAGAAGGGCCCCGTCTGAAGCATGCTCCCGGCCAGCTCCTCGAGCTGCCGCACGGTGGGCGCCAACTGTCGTGGTGGGCGCACGGCAGATGCAAGGGATGGCTAAAGAGAGGAGGAGGCTCGAGGGCGCTGGTGGGCTCCAGAGGAAATGTTGGCATGCGCGGGCGCGGGATGTCGGACATACCTAGGTTCGGGGCTCTCCGGAGAGATAACACCCCTAGTCTTGCCGAGTTTGGTTGGATGATTGATAGTACAATGTTGCTCCTGGAGCTGTATGGAGGAAGGAAGCTGGCCAAGGCTTGGGCTGCTCCTTCTCTCCGGTACTGCTATTGGGTGGCTAGTCCTATGCTTACTCGTGCTTCTGTTTCTTACTTTCCGTCTCTGCGTGCGTGTGCCTCTGTAGGCGTGGGTTCCTGAGGGGTTTTATAGATCAACCCACCCAGGGTTACAATGGTAATATGCTGAGTCGGTGGGTCCGTATTGTCGGTGTCCGGGACACCGAGCTGGGTCCCGCTTGTGGGCTTGTGGTTCACCGGGTTCCCCTAGGCGCGGGCCCCGCGTGCCTAGGGGGACTGTGCGCCGTCTTGTCGATCGTCGGGGCGTGGCCTAGTCGAGTCGTGTACAGTGCTCTCCATCAGGCTGCCGCTCGCTGTTGTCAGCGGTGAGGGCGGGAGCACTGTTGCCACGCCAGCCTTGGTCAGCGGGTAGGTGAGGGGCACTGTTGCCACGCCCCGGCTGACCACAGGCATGGATGGAAACACTGTTGTCATGGTCATCGGTGTTTTACGTCTCGTCCCATCGTACGGCCTGGATGGGACGGGAGATGACCCATGGATGAGTTGCTGTGGACGCCACGGGTGGGGCTGGCTTGCTGTGGAAGCCTTGGTTGCGCCGGCTTGAGTCATCTTGCGCCAGTTGTTGTGGCCGGGTTGACGTACCTTGCCGTGTTGGAGAGTTTGGCCGGGTTGTGGGCCCTGCCGGGTCAAGCGACCCGGCTAGGCACGTGCCAGCTTGCGGGGCGATGCGGGCCCTGCAATTTTTGAAAAGGATCCGGGTTCCGTTACCTGCCCGGGGTTCATCCCCCGACAATACCTGTGATCTCATGGTGGATGGCAAGCCCATAAAGGACATCATCTTCTCCCTCAACGAGCAAATCAACTTCCTCCATAGCCAAATCCACAATCTTCAAATACAGGTCTTTGAATATGAGGCCAGGTTTAAAGGTATTAGTTTGGCTGCCAGTTGCAGGATCCAGGAGACTCACTCCTCCTCTTATGATGGTGAGCCTTTGTCGTGGAAACTCGAGGACAAGAAACCATTTTCTTCATCACCACCAAAAGAAAACTGAGTATTGGGTATGGGCACTCCCCTTGGCTTTTGCCAAGCTTGGGGGAGGTGCCTCGGTATCGTATCAATCTCCACTATCTTTTGCCTTTACTTTCTTAGTTCGATCATGGTTATCTTTTGCTATTAGATGAATAAAAGTTTAGTTCGATCCTTTCTTTTTGTGAGTTTGCTTAGTGATCAATCCTTGTAATCGTGTGCGAGATATAATAAAGTTTAGTTTGAATTTTGCCTTCTTTACTTTCTTGCTGCAATAAAAAGAAAGGAAATGAAAAGAAAAGATCATATGCTAATCTTATGGTAAGTGATAACATTACACAAGGAAAAGTATAAGTAGAAAATTTTATTGTAGATTGACAAACATAGCATTGGTAAATGATGCACCACATGAAAGAATTAATAAGGGAAGAGAAGATTCACATATAAATACACTATCATGGAAATCTTTTGTGATTATGAGGACCCATCAAAATATTATATGCCAAAATTGTTGACATTGGACAAGGAAGACAACTTAATGATTTATGTTTTTTCATATTCACATAGAAGTCATATTGTCATAGATCCTTCAACATGTGGTGCTTGCCCCTATCTGTTCTAGCCAAAACTTCCGCACTAAGTAGAGATACTACTTGTGCATCCAAAACCCTTTAACCCAATCTTGTTTGAGAGTCCACCATACCTACCTATGGATTGAGTAAGATCCTTCAAGTAAGTTGTCATTGGTGCAAAAAGGGCAATAAAAATTGCTTATAAAAATGTGAGATCATTTAGTGTAAGGGAAAATTGAGCGTTGTGCGAACTTGTGATGGTGAAGAATAAAAGCGATAGAGTGCATAATAAAGGATGCCATCACAAGGGGCAATATAACCTGACGTTCCCTTGAACTAAGGGGTTGAGCATACAAACAAAAAGCGCATGGCAACCTCTGCTTCCCTATGCGAAGGGCCTATATTTTACTTTAATGTATTTACTTTTATGCAAGAGTCAAAGTTTTTCATTCTATTCCTTTTATTTTTCTCCTTTGGCAAGCATCATGTGGTGAGGAAAGATCTAGGCACATATGTCCAGTTGAATATGGGTGGCATAAGTTATTATTGTTGACATCACCCTTGAGGTGAGTGTGTCGGTGAGTGTTAATAATCCTAGAAGACTAAATGATGGTTGAGTATGTGGACTTGCCTAAAGGCTTCGATACATGACCCTTCCTGAAAAGATGATGAATTGTAGTTGCAAAGTTGACTAACAACATAGTTTGTCGGTTTCCAATAGAGTTTATGCTTTATACTTCGATGTTGTGATGAATTGTCACTTGTTCATGAGAAGTCTATGATAAAAGTTCTATAATAAAAATTTTATATTAAAGTTTGTTGCTGTTATAATAAGTCACATGATGCTGCTATGTCCGCAATTTTGTTTTTATCAACACATCTCTCTCTCTAAGCATGTGGGCATGTTTTTCGATTTCGGTTTTCGCTTGAGGACAAGCGAGGTCTAAGCTTGGGGAAGTTGACACGTCCATTTTGCATCATGTTTTCTTACTGTTATTTATATTGTTTTATTGTACAATAATGCTTGTTGGAGTAATTCTAATGCCTTTTCTCTCATAATATGCAAGGTATGCACCAAGGGGGAGAATTCTGGCAGCTGGAAATCTGGACCTGGAAAAGCTACGTCAAGCTACCTATTCTGCACAACTCCAAATGAGCTGAAACTCCCTGAGGATTTTTTATGGAATATTTAATGAATATTGGAGCAAATAAGTACGAGAGGAGGGCCACCAGGTAGGCACAACCCACTTGGGCGCGCTAGGCAGCCCAGGCGCGCCCTGGTGGGTGCTGCCCTCCTCGGCCCACCTCCGGTGCCCATCTTCTGGTATATAAGCCATTCTGACCTAGAAAAATAAGGGGAGGACATTCGGGACGAAGCGCTGCCGCCTCGAGGCGGAACTTGGGCAGGAGTACTTTTGCCCTCCGGTGGAGCGATTTCGTCGGGGGAACTTCCCTCCCGGAGGGGGAAATCATCGCCATCATCATCACCAACAACTCTCCCATCTTGGGGAGGGCTATCTTCATCAACATCTTCACAGCACCAACTCCTCTCAAACCCTAGTTCATCCCTTGTGTTCAATCTTTGTATCAAAACTATAGATTGGTGCTCGTGGCTGACTAGTAGTGTTGATTACATCTTGTAGTTGATTACTATATGGTTTATTTGGTGGAAGATTATATGTTCAGATCCATTATGCTACTCAATAACCCACTGATCTTGAGCATGTTTATCATTTGTGAGTAGTTACTTTCGTTCTTGAGGTCACGAGAGAAATCATGTTGCAAGTAATCATGTGAACTTGATATGTGTTCGATATTTTGATGGTATGTGTGTTGCCATTCTCTTAGTGGTGTCATGTGAACGTCGACTTGTAAGTGCATCTAGTGCCCCTTAGTGATTTTGGTGTATTGAAGACTTATAGGTTAAGGGACTGATGCGTTTGTGAGTGTACACGGGTATATAAGTCTATGAGGAGTTTGATATTTATAGAGAATGTTGACCCCTAAAAATGAAGTTCTTCATCTGAAGACTTTGGATTTCTGAAGACTCACTGAATACTTTCAAAGTGAAGAAATTGGAGTGACCTTGAAGACTTGGTATTCATTCGAGGAACATGAAGCGTGAAGACTTTTGTTTTTATAGTTTCATTTTCTCTTTCTTGAGTCATAGGAAACACCGTACTGTTAAAGGGGGTCGAGGAAATACTAAGGAAAAAATTTCATGTGGTGCTCAACTCAAAATCCTACACCTACCAATCCCTTCGAGTGAAGCCATTGAAAATCTCATACAGTTCAGTCATATTCTTCAGTGACAGAGACGAAGTTCTTCTGGTCTCTGAGGAATTTATTCTAACTGAGGAGTTAAGAATTCACCAGTGTTAATTGCCTACACAGTGAGGAACATGATAGCCCTGACGATTTTGATAGTCAAAATTCCGAGCGTTGCTATGCTACGCGCCAGCTGTCCCAAAATATCCACCCACCTAACGGTCATATCAGACAAGGGCATTTATGTCTTATCATGTCGGGCTGCTCCCTAGGATATAAATAGCCGCCCCCTTCAACCACTAGCTGGTTGGCTGTGTTGGAAATATGCCCTAGAGGCAATAATAAGTTGGTTATTGTTATATTTCTTTGTTCATGATAATAGTCTTTTATTCATGCTATAACTGTATTATCCGGAAATCGTAATACACGTGTGAATACATAGACCACAATATGTCCCTAGTAAGCCTCTAGTTGACTAGCTCGTTGATCAATAGATGGTTACGGTTTCCTGACCATGGACATTGGATGTCATTGATAACGGGATCACATCATTAGGAGAATGATGTGATGGACAAGACCCAATCCTAAGCCTAGCACAAGATCATGTAGTTCGTATGCTAAAGCTTTTCTAATGTCAAGTATCTTCTCCTTAGACCATGAGATTGTGCAACTCCCGGATACCGTAGAAATGCTTTGGGTGTACCAAACGTCACAACGTAACTGGGTGGCTATAAAGGTGCATTACAGGTATCTCCGAAAGTGTCTGTTGGGTTGGCACGAATCGAGATTGGGATTTCTCACTCCGTGTAAACGGAGAGGTATCTCGGGGCCCACTCGGTAGGACATCATCATAATGTGCACAATGTGATCAAGGAGTTGATCATGGGATGATGTGTTACGGAACGAGTAAAGAGACTTGCCGGTAACGAGATTGAACAAGGTATCGGGATACCGACGATCGAATCTCTGGCAAGTATCGTACCGATAGACAAAGGGAATTGTATACGGGATTGATTAAGTCCTTGACATCGTGGTTCATCCGATGAGATCATCGTGGAACATGTGGGAGCCAACATGGGTATCCAGATCCCGCTGTTGGTTATTGACCGGAGAGTCATCTCGGTCATGTCTGCATGTCTCCCGAACCCGTAGGGTCTACACACTTAAGGTTCGGTGACGCTAGGGTTATAGAGATATTAGTATGCGGTAACCCGAAAGTTTTTCGGAGTCCCGGATGAGATCCCAGACGTCACGAGGAGTTCCGAAATGGTGCGGAGGTAAAGAATTATATATAGGAAGTGCTATTTCGGCCATCGGGACAAGTTTCGGGGTCATCGGTATTGTACCGAGACCACCGGAAGGGTCCCGGGGGTCCACCGGGTGGGGCCACCTGCCCCGGGGGGCACATGGGCTGTAGGGGGTGCGCCTTGGCCTACATGGGCCAAGGGCACCAGCCCCAAGAGGCCCATGCGCCAATAGAAGAGAAAAAGGGGAGAGTCCTAAAGGGGGAAGGCACCTCCGAGGTGCCTTGGGGAGGATGGACTCCTCCCCCCCTTGGCCGCACCCTTTCCTTGGAGGAAGGGGCAAGGGCTGCGCCTCCCCCCTCTCCCTTGGCCCTATATATAGTGGGTAAAAGGAGGAGCAACTATACCTAAGGCCTAGCGCCTCCCTCTCCCTCCCGTGACACATCTCCCTCCTCCCGCAGCGCTTAGCGAAGCCCTGTTGGAATCCCGCTACTTCCACCACGCCGTCGTGCTGCTGGATCTCCATCAACCTCTCCCTCCTCCTTGCTGGATCAAGGCATGGGAGACGTCTCCGTTCCGTACGTGTGTTGAACGCGGAGGTGCCGTCCGTTCGGCGCTAGGATCATCGGTGATTTGAATCACGACGAGTACGACTCCTTCAACCCCGTTCTCTTGAACGCTTCCGCTTAGCGATCTACAAGGGTATGTAGATGCACTCTCCTTCCCCTCGTTGCTGGTTTCTCCATAGATAGATCTTGGTGACACATAGGAAAATTTTGAATTTCTGCTACGTTCCCCAACAGTGGCATCATGAGCTAGGTTTATGCGTAGTTACTATGCACGAGTAGAACACAAAGTAGTTGTGGGCGTCGATGTTGTTCAATATGCTTGCCGTTACTAGTCTTATCTTGATTCGGCGGCATCGTGGGATGAAGCGGCCCGGACCAACCTTACACGTACGCTTACGTGAGACCGGTTCCACCGACAAACATGCACTAGTTGCATAAGGTGGCTGGCGGGTGTCTGTCTCTCCCACTTTAGTCGGATCGGA
This sequence comes from Triticum timopheevii, assembly GCA_963921465.1. Taxonomy (NCBI): domain Eukaryota; kingdom Viridiplantae; phylum Streptophyta; class Magnoliopsida; order Poales; family Poaceae; genus Triticum; species Triticum timopheevii. The sequence continues at coordinate 561,238,985 of OY997268.1, read as the reverse complement.
TTCGATGAAAAGGGTCCTTATGAAGGGTAAATATCAATTGGCATATCACGTTGTGGTTCTTGCGTAGGTAAGAAACGTTCTTGCTAGAAACCCATAGCAGCCACGTAAAACATGCAAACAACAATTAGAGGACGTCTAACTTGTTTTTGCAGGGTATGCTATGTGATGTGATATGGCCAAAAAGGATGTGATGAATGAAATATGTGATGTATGAGATTGATCATGTTCTTGTAATAGGAATCACGACTTGCATGTCGATGAGTATGACAACCGGCAGGAGCCATAGGAGTTGTCTTAATTTATTTATGACCTGCGTGTCAACATAAACGTCATGTAATTACTTTACTTTATTGCTAACCGTTAGCTATAGTAGTAGAAGTAATAGATGACGTGACAACTTCATGGAGACACGATGATGGAGATCATGATGATGGAGATCATGGTGTCATGCTGGTGACGGTGATGATCATGGAGCCCCGAAGATGGAGATCAAAAGGAGCAAAATGATATTGGCCATATCATGTCACTATTTGATTGCATGTGATGTTTATCATGTTTATGCATCTTATTTGCTTAGAACGACGGTAGTAAATAAGATGATCCCTAATTAAAATTTCAAGAAGTGTTCTCCCCTAACTGTGCACCGTTGCTACAGTTCGTCGCTTCTAAGCACCACGTGATGATCGGGTGTGATGGATTCTTACGTTCACATACAACGGGTGTTGACGAGCCTAGCATGTACAGACATGGCCTCGGAACACATGCAATACACTTAGGGTTAACTTGACGAGCCTAGCATGTACAGACATGGCCTCGGAACACGGAGACCGAAAGGTCGAGCATGAGTCGTATAGAAGATACGATCAACATGAAGATGTTCACCGACGTTGGCTAGTCCGTCTCACGTGATGATCGGACACGGCCTAGTTAACTCGGATCATGTAATCACTTAGATGACTAGAGGGATGTCTATCTGAGTGGGAGTTCATAAGATGAACTTAATTATCCTGAATATAGTCAAAAGGATTTTGCAAATTATGTCGTAGCTCACGCTATAGTTCTACTGTTTAGATATGTTCCTAGAGAAAAATTAGTTGAAAGTTGATAGTAGCAATTATGCGGACTAGGTCCGTAAACTGAGGATTGTCCTCATTGCTTCATAGAAGGCTTATGTCCTTAATGCACCGCTCAGTGTGCTGAACCTCGAACGTTGTATGTGGATGTTGCGAACATCTGACATACACATTTTGATAACTACGTGATAGTTCAGTTAAACGGTTTGGAATTGAGGCACCAAAGACGTTTTTGAAACGTCGCGAAACATATGAGATGTTTTGAGGGCTGAAATTGGGATTTCTGGCTCGTGCCCACGTCAACAGGTATAAGACCTCCGACGATTTTCTTAACCTACAAACTAAGGGAGAAAAGCTCAATTGTTGAGCCTGTGCTCAGATTGTCTGAGTACAACAATCATTTGAATCGAGTGGGAGTTGATCTTCCAGATGAGATAGTGATGTTTCTCCGAAAGTCATTGCCACCAAGCTGCTAGAGCTTCGTGATGAACTATAATATATCAGGGACATATATGATGATCCTTGAGATATTCGCGATGTTTGACACCACAAAAGTAGAAATCAAGAAGGAGCATCAATTGTTGATGGTTGGTGAAACCACTAGTTTCAAGAAGGGCAAGGGCAAGAAGGGATACTTCATGAAACGGCAAATCAGCTGCTGCTCTAGTGAAGAAACCCAAGGTTAAACCCAAACCCGAGACTAAGTGCTTCTGTAATAAGGGGAACAACCACTGGAGCAGAATTACCCTAGATACTTGGTAGATGAGAAGGCTGGCAAGGTCGATAGAAGTATATTGGATATACATTGTGTTAATGTGTACTTTACTAGTACTCCTAGTAGCACCAGGGTATTAGATACCGGTTCGGTTGCTAAGTGTTAGTAACTTGAAACAAAAGGCTACGGAATAAACAGAGACTAGCTAAAGGTGAGCTGACGATATGTGTTGGAAGTTTTTCCAAGCTTGATATGATCAAGCATCACACGCTCCCTCTACCAAAGAGATTGGTGTTAAACCTAAATAATTGTTATTTGGTGTTTGCGTTGAACATAGACATGATTGGATTATGTCTATCGCAATACAGTTATTCATTTAAGGAGAATAACGGTTACTCTATTTATTTGAATAATACCTTCAATGGTCTTGCACCTAAATTGAATGGTTTATTGAATCTCGATCGTAGTGATACACATGTTCATGCCAAAAGATAGTAATGATAGTACCACCTACTTGTGGCACTGCCACGTAAGTCATATTGGTATAAAACGCATGAAGAAGCTCCATGTTGATGGATCTTTGGGCTCACTCGTTTTTGAAAGGTTTGAGACATGCGAACCATGTCTATTGGTGTATATGCATGAAGAAACTCCATGCAGATGGACCGTTTGAACTCACTTGATTTTGAATCACTTGAGACATGCAAATCATACCACATGGGCAAGATGACTGAAAGCCTCGGTTTCAGTAAAATGGAACCAGAAAGCAACTTGTTGGAAGTAATACATTTTGATGTGTGCAGTCCAATGAGTGCTGAGGCATGTAGTGGATATCGTTATGTTCTTACTTCACAGATGATTTGAGTAGATGTTGAGTACATTTACTTGATAAATCACGAGTCTGAATTATTGAAAGGTTCAAGTAATTTTAGGGTGAAGTTGAAAGATCGTCGTGACAAGAGGATAAAAGATCTATGATATGATCATAGAGATGAATATCTGAATTACGAGTTTGGCACAGAATTAAGACATTGTGGAAATTGTTTCACAACTAATACAGCCTGGAACACCATAGTGGGATGGTGTGTCCGAACATCATAGTTGCACCCTATTGGATATGGTGCATACCTTGATGTCTCTTATCAAATTACCACTATCGTTCATGGGTTAGGCATTAGAGACAACCGCACTCACTTTAATAGGGCACCATGAAACTCCGTTGAGACGACACCGTATGAACTATGGTTTGGAGAAACCTAAGCTGTCGTTCCTTAAAAGTTTGGGACTGCGACGCTTATGTGAAAAAGTTTCAGGCTAATAAGCTCAAACCCAAAGCGGATAAATGCATCTTCATAGGACACCCAAAACAGTTGGGTATACCTCCTGTCTCAGATCCGAAAGCAATAAGGGATTGTTTCTAGAATCGGGTCCTTTCTCGAGGAAAAGTTTCTCTCGAAAGAATTGAGTGGGAGGATGGTGGAGGCTTGATGAGGTTATCGAACCGTCTCTTCAACTAGTGTATGGCAGGGCACAGGGAGTTGTTCCTGTGGCACCTACACCAATTGAAGTGGAAGCTTATGATATTGATCATGAGACTTCGGATCAAGTCACTACCAAACCTCGTGGGATGACAAGGATGCATACTACTTCAAAGTGGTATCTGATCCTGTCTTGGAAGTCATGTTGCTAGACAACAATGAACCTACGAGCTATGGAGAAGCGATGGTGGGCCCGGATTCCGACGAATGGCTCAAAGCCATATAATCCGAGAAAGGATCCATATATGAAAACAAAGTGTAGACTTTGGCAGAACAGCTCGATGGTCGTAAGGCTGTTGAGTGCAGATGGATTTTAAAAGGAAGACGGACAATGATGGTAAGTATCACCATTAAGAAAGCTCGACTTGTCGTTAAGATGTTTTTCGACAAGTTCAAGGAGTTGACTACGATGAGACTTTCTCACTCGTAGCGATGCTAAGAGTCTGTTGGAATTATATTAGCAATTACTGCATCATTTATGAAATCTTGCAGATAGGATGTCAAAACATTGTTTCCTCGACGACTTTTCTTGAGGAAAGGTTGTATGTGATACAACCGGAAGGTTTTGTCAATCCTGAAAGATGCTAATAAGTATGCAAAGCTCTAGCAATCCTTCTAAGGACTGGAGTAAGCATCTCGGAGTTGGAACGTATGCTTTGATGATGATCAAAGATTTTGGGTTTATACAAAGTTTATGAGAAACTTGTATTTCCAAAGAAGTGAGTGGGAGCACTATAGAATTTCTGATGAGTATATGTTGTTGACATATTAATGATCATAAATGATGTAGAATTTCTAGAAAGCATATAGGGTTATTTGAAAGGTGTTTTTCAATAGAAAGCCTGGATTAAGCTACTTGAGCATTGAGCATCAAGATCTATAAGGATAGATCAAAATGCTTAATAGTACTTTCAAATGAGCACATACCTTGACATGATCTTGAAGGTGTTCAAGATGGATCAGTCAAAGAAGGAGTTCTTGCCTGAGTTGTAAGGTATGAAGTTAAGACTTAAAGCTCGACCATGGCAGAATAGAGAGAAAGTACTAAGGTCGTCCCCTATGCATAAGACGTAGGCTCTACAGTATGCTATGCTGTGTACCGCACCTGAAGTGTGCCTTGCCATGAGTCAGTCAAGGGGTACAAGAGTGATCCAAGAATGGATCACGGGACAGCGGTCAAAGTTATCCTTAGTAACTAGTGGACTAAGGAATTTTCTCGATTATGGAGGTGGTAAAGGGGTTCGTCGTAAAGGGGTTCGTCGTAAAGGGTTACGTCGATGCAAGCTTAACACCTATCCGGATAGCTCTGAGTAGAGATACCGGATACGTATAATGGAGCAACAATTTAGAATAGCTCCAAGTAGAATAGTTATTTGGAATAGCTCCAAATAGAACGTGGTAGCTGCATCTAGGAGATGACATAGAGATTTGTAAAGCACACACGGATCTGAAAGATTCAGACCCGTTGAGTATAACATCTCTCACAAGCATAACATGATCAAACCCAGAACTCATCGAGTGTTAATCACATGGTAATGTGAACTAGATTATTGACTCTAGTAAACTCTTTGGGTGTTAGTCACATGGGGATGTGACCTTGAGTGTTAGTCACATAGCGATGTGAACTGGATTATTGACTCTAGTGCAAGTGGGAGACTATTGGAAATATGCCCTAGAGGCAATAATAAATTGGTTATTATTATATTTCTTTGTTCATGATAATAGTCTTTTATTCATGCTATAACTGTATTATCCGGAAATCGTAATACACGTGTGAATACATAGACCACAATATGTCCCTAGTAAGCCTCTAGTTGACTAGCTCGTTGATCAATAGATGGTTACGGTTTCCTGACCATGGACATTGGATGTCATTGATAACGGGATCACATCATTAGGAGAATGATGTGATGGACAAGACCCAATCCTAAGCCTAGCACAAGATCATGTAGTTCGTATGCTAAAGCTTTTCTAATGTCAAGTATATTTTCCTTAGACCATGAGATTGTGCAACTTCCGGATACCGTAGGAATGCTTTGGGTGTACCAAACGTCACAACGTAACTGGGTGGCTATAAAGGTGCATTACAGGTATCTCCGAAAGTGTCTGTTGGGTTGGCACGAATCGAGACTGGGATTTGTCACTCCGTGTAAACGGAGAGGTATCTCTGGGCCCACTCGGTAGGACATCATCATAATGTGCACAATGTGATCAAGGAGTTGATCACGGGATGATGTGTTACGGAACGAGTAAAGAGACTTGTCGGTAACGAGATTGAACAAGGTATCGGGATACCGACGATCGAATCTCGGGCAAGTATCGTACCGATAGACAAAGGGAATTGTATACGGGGTTGATTAAGTCCTTGACATCGTGGTTCATCCGATGAGATCATCGTGGAACATGTGGGAGCCAACATGGGTATCCAGATCCCGCTGTTGGTTATTGACCGGAGAGTCATCTCGGTCATGTCTGCATGTCTCCCGAACCCGTAGGGTCTACACACTTAAGGTTCGGTGACGCTAGGGTTATAGAGATATTAGTATGCGGTAACCCGAAAGTTGTTCGGAGTCCCGGATGAGATCCCGAACGTCACGAGGAGTTCCGGAATGGTCCGGAGGTAAAGAATTATATATAGGAAGTGCTATCTCGGCCATCGGGACAAGTTTCGGGGTCATCGGTATTGTACCGGGACCACCGGAAGGGTCCCGGGGGTCCACAGGGTGGGGCCACCTGCCCCGGGGGGCCACATGGGCTGTAGGGGGTGCGCCTTGGCCTACATGGGCCAAGAGCACCAGCCCCAAGAGGCCCATGCGCCAAGAGAAGAGAAAAAGGGGAGAGTCCTAAAGGGGGAAGGCACCTCCGAGGTGCCTTGGGGAGGATGGACTCCTCCCCCCCTTGGCCGCACCCTTTCCTTGGAGGAAGGGGCAAGGGCTGCGCCTCCCCACTCTCCCTTGGCCCTATGTATAGTGGGGAAAAGGAGGAGCAACTATACCTAAGGCCTGGCGCCTCCCTCTCCCTCCCGTGACACATCTCCCTCCTCCCGAAGCGCTTAGGGAAGCCCTGTTGGAATCCCGCTACTTCCACCACGCCGTCGTGCTGCTGGATCTCCATCAACCTCTCCCTCCTCCTTGCTGGATCAAGGCATGGGAGACGTCTCCATTCCGTACGTTGTTGAACGCGGAGGTGCCGTCCATTCGGCGCTAGGATCATCGGTGATTTGAATCACGACGAGTACGACTCCTTCAACCCCGTTCTCTTGAACGCTTCCGCTTAGCGATCTACAAGGGTATGTAGATGCACTCTCCTTCCCGTCGTTGCTGGTTTCTACATAGATAGATCTTGGTGACACGTAGGAAAATTTTGAATTTCTGCTACGTTCCCCAACAGGCTGCTCCAAGAGAAACTGACACTTGTCATTTGAGAGCAACCCATCCTCCGAGGACTTTGAACGAAAATCATCAAGTGAGGAAAACCCAAACCCAAACCTACAAAACCCCAAGTGATTGAGCATCACTGAAGAGATTGATCCTGCATGGATCCGACGCTTGTTTCCTTTGAAGACTGTGCTTTTTCCAGACGGTTAGGCGTCAAGGTCTAGAGCATCCAAGAGGAATTGTGGATGGCTGAGTGACCAAGTTTGTGAAGGTTCGGAAGTCACCTAAAGACTTACCACGAGTGATTGGGCGAGGTCTGTGTGACCTTAGCTCAAGGAGAATACGGTGAGGACTGTGTATCCGGGACTAGGTGTCCTCGAGTTCAAATACTCAGCCGCTCCAACCAGATGTACAACTGAGAGAGCAGTTGGAACTGGTCTACCAAATCATTGTCTTCACCGAGCTAACTGGTTCTATTTCCTCAACTCTTTCATTTTCTGATGTATGTTGTTGTGTGCCTGTTCATATCTGTTTGAAGACTTTTGACTGAGGACTTTCTCAATTTCCTCAGTTCAATTTCCTCAGTCTGTCTGTCTTCATCTTGTGTTATCCTGTGTTTATGCTTTCTGTACTCTGTGCTTGTCTTCATTTCATCATGATGACTGTGCTTGTGTTCTGCTATGTTCCTTTCTGAGTACTTATTCCGCTACAAATAGTTCTTCATTTATGAATTTCCTCACCAGCAAATTCCTTTGTGAAGAATTCACAAAAATCTCCTATTCACCCCTCGTCTCACTACTAGGGAAAAGGCTAGCAGCAGCGCGGGTTTTAGGTGTATCAGTAGCGCGGGGAGTGGTGCTACTAATAAGGCGCTACAGCTAACACATAGCAGTAGCGCGTGTTCACCGGCGCTACTGCTACACAAGTGTAGCAGCAGCGCGGTTAGTGGAAGCTCGCTACTGCTAGTAGCTCTAGCGCGCTTTGCTTGGACGCGCTACTACTATCGCGGTGCTGCTGCTAACTTTGATACACTCGCTACTGCTAATTTAAGTAGTTTTTTGTTTTTTGGCATATTTGTTTTGTATTTGAACATGCTTTATAGAATAATCTTTAGCACATAGAAATGTCATCATGATACACATACATATGCCTGCGATACCACAAATGTAATAATAGCATATATATACAAATAGTCTGATCATAATCATCATCCAACACAAAGTGGTATCTTGTCATCATCTCAAAAATAGCGATACATGCAAGTCTCGAATATTTGCAACTACAACAACGTCATCCATCTAAACAAAGGTATACGCAAGAAGAGCTATCACTATGAGTGAGAGCGGAACTATGCAGTACATGAGGTGGCGGTTACGAGTCCTCTCTCGCGCTAGCGTGAACCTCAAGTAACTAGCTTCTCCTTCTTGTCTGCTTTTGAAGCCTTTATGGCTGGCGCCCGTGAACCCATTCACTTGCGCCTGACACTCATGCCACTCGTTGTACACCCCCGGAACCTTCCCTTTGTACACGAATAGCAATTCCATCTCGCCATCAAGAAACTACGTACCTGTTAGAGATGCATGTTCATGAAGAGGATGTACAATCATATATATGCAACAAAGTATATTAGAGCAACACCGAAAAAGAAAGGGTTAGCAACTAGATGCAACATATAGTACGCAAATTAATTAACTAGAGGTACGCAGGTCATCATACACAAACTAACAAAGTAGCGTTACGCAAGTTTGGCAGGGACCGTGGACATCACAAAGTTTCATCGCTACAAAAAGTATACAAGTTCAACTGACACATATCATCATCATCGGCATCATAAATCACTAGAAGTTCCATCCTTCCATATCATCGAGGATGAACCCTAGCTTCTTGAACGGCGTGAGGTCTAGACATTGCATGCCTATGCGAGTTCGGACGTCAGCTCGCGATATAGGGCCATGGTGGAACATCCCCTTATCATCAATGACTTCTTTCATGATGATCGTCGCAATGTCGCTTTGGATGCGAAAGAAGTCATCTCTAAGTTTATAATCCGCTTCTCCATGAGATTCTAGCCACTTGTGGATATGATCATCATTTCTGCTTCTCATGCGAAGCTTTTGGTGATCCGTGTTGAATTGAATCATGAGATGGACGATGTAGAATCCATCCTTCTTGCTTGGTTTTGGGTTATGGATGCTGGAGAAGTTAGTTTTATGCGCGAAACCCATCTTCTTGTTCCTTTGTTTCCTGATCTGCATGTGGCCACCTCTAAAGCTGATGCCTTGGAGAGCATCATCTAGAATATTCATTATGTGGGTGTAGTCTTTTTTCTCGTAGTCTCTGGAAGGGTCAAAATACACGGCGTGGGAGACTTGCGGGTAAAGAATGATAAGGACGGCGCGCCCGTTGCTCCGGGGAAAAGACGCCTCAAATTATTCCCCATATGAGAGAGAAGGAATGATTGAAATGTACGAAAGGGTTGTCCGGAACTGACTTACTTTGGATGATAAGGCACGAGGACAATTTCCCGGTCCTTATTCTGTACCATGAAGTTTTGGAGGTACTCCCTAGCAGTTTTACGCTCAAAGTTGTCGAGACTCAAGAAAGACTCGTGCATGTAGTACGGACCCGCCACACAGATTTGCGAGACTTCTTCACTCTTCATGACGGAGCTCATATGTAGCACAAAAAGGCGGACGATTGTAAAATCGAGCCGCCTTGTTACAAACATCTCAAAGATATGGTCAAACCGCAGGAAGAACACCTCTGCGGGCCGTGTCTCGACGTAGCACTTCCCCTTAGGCACACGAGCCGCATATGTCGGATATCCTGGATCCTTTGAGGCTAGCAGGCTTTTCTCAGTCGACAGCACATGGTCGTGCAGTCTCCTGAAATCCCCTGATAGTGCCTCCAGCGGTTTCGGCGGTAGCATCGGCTCGCCTGTGAGATGGAACATGACCGCACCTTTCACGGGTACACGCTCTTCAGAATGCATCGTCTGGCTGCTATGTGCTCTAGCTTGTTTGGAGGCAGTTATCTTCCCCAATCTCTTCCTCTCCTTTTTCTTGGGCACACCTTCCAGACCCTTCCTTAACCCATGCCCCAGTGTTCTCGGGCTAAGTACTATACGACCCACGCGCCCGACTAGTTGAGCCTGTGTTGAGGCGGCATCTTCAGGCGTGTCCTGTGAGGATTTCATGAACAGAGACTTTTTGCAATCCGTGCTACGACCCTGCCCGGGCATATCATCCATATCCTCATTAGCAAGCTGATAGCCCGGTTCATCATATGGTTGACTCATCATATCTATGTCACAATCATATGCATTTGTATTGAGGAAATCCATAGGGTCGACCTCCGTCTCATCATCCATTCTCTGTTCTACGGGAGAAATTACATCAGCCAGTACTATTGCACCCCCTTCATCATGTCGTCCGCCGCTCTCGCCCGGCACTACAGGAGCTGGTAATTGCGTAGGCGGGGTGGTGGTCTCCGCACATGCTTGTTGATGTGTGGTTATTGGTGTGCTCTCGGCCGGCTCCAGACGAATAAGATTCTTCGGCCATAGCAGCACCCAACCCTTGCAGCTTCCAATCCGCGGTGGCGTCTCGTCATCCGCTCCCACATGTTGTACTGGAGGAGGCAAATCCTCATGCCCCGATTTCACACTGGTCAAGCTAACCTCCTCGTGCCCCGATTTCACACTAGTCAAGCTAACCCTGAAGTGCCTAGTGGGGATCGGCTGGTTGTGGAACGTGGGTTGCAAGGGGTCCATTATCATCCCATTTCCCACGTCCACCTTCTGGCCTTTGATCAGGTAGAGTATGGTGCACGGGGTTTCTTTCGCCTGCAAACACATATGTCTGTGGCGTAAAACAACCGAAAGGCAACAAAAATGGAATATTATATATATATATATATATATATATATATATATATGTTGGTGCGACATGTAATTACCGTGACGGCGTCGAGCTCAGCCAAAGACGAAGGCCCACCTAGCGCGCCTGAGACTGAGGATGGGCTGCTATGAGCGGGAGTGGCTGCGAGAGGAGGCCCGGTTGCGTGAGCAAGTGATGGTGCGATGGTGTTGTTGTTCATGGAGTTGCTCCCGATGAAACTGGGCAACGAGAAATAATGTACCATCTTGTCTGGATTTTCCTTTGTCCAGTTGATGATAACTGGAACCAAGTTAGTAGCGAAATCATTTCTGCAGGCAGTTACAGATGCATTGACTGCCTGCTGTAGCAACTCATATTTGTCCTCGGCTGCTTTTTTTGCATCCTCAGCTGCTTTTTTCTCGACCGCAAGCTTCACCTTCGCGTTGATGTCCGCCTGACTAAACTTCTATTTCTGCTTCTTGGCCTCCGGGCCCTCATTGTAAAACACCTTCCACGTGGTGACGTCTCCAGCGCCGTGCACACGACCATATTGCGGCCGCTGGCCCAAAGGGAGTCCCTTAAGTTCGTTCAAGGCCCGGTTGAGAGGGGTGTCCCACTTGGGACTCATCGGTGAAGTAGGGCTTTCGGCTGCAAGCTAGTGTTGCTTCTCCAGTAGACTAATCAATTTCCTCGTGATCTTGTCCGTGTAAAAAACCTTTTTCTCCTTGTCCCACTTGTAGCGGGCCCTGATGAAGTCACGCTCCAAGGGGTTTGTGAACTTCGTGAAGGGGTCTAGGAGACCCACGGCTTCACGTTCCGCGTCCTCCTTATCCCATATGGGCCTTTTATCGAGGTAGCCACGGCTTCTGAGGCGATGCTTCCCCGTCTTCCTTTGCTGAAGGCTCTTGAATTTCGCAGCCTTAGCCTTGGTTGCCTCGGTAGCGCAAGTGTCCTTGAACTTTTTGAACTCCTCTTCCGTAAGTGTCGGATTTTCCTCCAGAATCTTGGACAGGCGTTCATCATCCTTAATAGCTCGTTTCACCCTCCCTTTCCAGGAGGCCAAATCATTACTGAACATGCCCATGGTGTGATTGTTAATCTTTTTCATCTTCGGATCATCCCACGGTTGTTCTATATTATCATCCCGGTCAGGGAACTTGAATCTCTTGTGCAACTTCGTTAGGAGCAACTGCGTCAAATGTTCTTTACTCCTTAAGTCATCGTCGTTGATGCTCGCGCATTCCCGTAGGATGCATCCTACTTGGTTCCCATAGCACTTGCAAGGTTCTTCCGGCTCTAACGGCTCAAACTTGCTAGGTGCCATCTTTGTGATCACAAGTCGTCCAATCCCTAGTTTGTTAGGTTTTCATATCCTGTGCTTCTAATGCTTCCTCTTTTCGGTAGCGGCATCGGGGCCGGTACCTTCCCCGCTGGTATCTTCCCCGCCGGTACCTTCCCCACCGGTCTCGGCGCCACCATCGGTGCCGGCGCCATCGGTGTCGATGTCGGTGTCAGTACCATCATCGAGGCCAACCTGCAAACCTTGCTTAGCAGTCAAATAGTCGAGGTACTCTTGTTCACCCTCATAATCCATCTCGTCTGCATCTTGGTCAGAAGGCCCAGTTTCTTCGTTGTTCGACATGTTTCCTATGATTAAGTGTCCTCATTTATTTCTAAAAGTATGAATAAATGAGAAATGACATAAAAAGAAATCTATGTGCCAGCACTCGACATGCCAACTATGTAGCACAAATCATGCCTTTATTCACGGGAAATTTCGGCATGACCTTTGCTAATGGACATATCAAGCGCCTGAAATTCACCGGAACGGAAATGAATCAACATTCCGGCGTAACATAGGCCACTCGGATCATTTTCCAAACATGACATGTCCAAAACATGACATATCCACATATCACATGTGCAGTTCAAATTTGCATATAAATTCAGCTAATTTTGAAACCTAGCTAAATTCATAACTAAATAGATAACCTAATTAACATACTGCCCTAACTAAAACCTAAGTAAATTAATTGAAGAACCCTAGCAGAGAGAGAGGGGAGGTTTACAGAGGGTGCAGGGGCGAGGAGGCAGGCCCGACGACAGCTGAGGTTGGGAGGGGAGGAAGCAGAGGAGGGAGGCTAGGGCCGACGGGTCGGGGGCGAGCGCGCCGGGGTCGGGGGCCAGCGCGTGGGTCGGGGGTGAGCGCCGGCGCCGGGGTCGGGGGCGAGGGCCGGGTCGGGGGCGAGCGCCGGGGTCGGGGTCGGGGGCGAGGGCCGGGTCGGGGGCGAGCGCCGGGGTCAGGGGCGAGCGCCGGCGCCGGGGTCTAGGGCGAGCGACGGGGGAAGAGAGAGTAGGGACTTGGGGGGGGGGGAAGGCGGGATGAAGCAGGGATAGTGAGAATTTTGGGTTAAGTGGACGTAGCAGCAGCGCGTTTGGACAAAACGCGCTGCTACTACCTTCAGTAGCTGTAGCGGTTTATACGAAATGCGCTACTACTACCTTCAGTAGCTGTAGCAGTTTATACGAAATGCGCTACTACTACTGCCAGTTTTCCTTTTTCTTTTCCTTTATTTTCTCCCACTTTTATTTCCCGAAAGCAGTGAACGAAGGGAGGTCTATATATATTGCATCATTTGACGGTTAAATATGTATGCAAAATAGGAACATATATATTAGATCATTGGACCCATGCATAATAATGGCTAAGTGTGTATACAAAATAGGAACATATATATATATATATATATATATATATATATATATATATATATATATATATATATATATTACATCATTTGACCGATAACATACGGTTCCTCAGCGCTGACGTTTTCATTTTTGAGTCAGCTTCTTTCACTTCTTGTTTGTCGAAGAATAATTGAGCCCCTCATTGTGACTTTGCCTTTTCCATGGAGTACGATTTTTCTTAGGTAATGTAGTATTGATTCTTCTTTTGACATATACTTCATCATCATCGTCATCTTCCCTCATTGGGTTGCCATACTGATCATAGTCTTCCTCGTTGGCGACTCCATCCATTCCAATGATGTTCCTTTTGCCTCTCCTCACGACAACACGACTGGGATTGCATGGGTCGGTTATGAAGAAGCATTGTGTCACGTGCTTAGCGTGTACCCATGGCTCGTTTTTTGCGATAGTTTTCACGGTAGCACTCTTGGCGTCGGGTATACTCATGGTAGTGAAAATCCGGTTTTCTCTTTCGACATTCTTTGCCCATCTGACACGGAACATCATCGTGTTGTGCAGTCCAGAGTAGTCAAGCTCCCAGATCTCCTCGACCCTTCCATAAAATCGTTCAGTTGCGCCGTTGTCATTGCCGGTTATGCATTACATCATCACCCTTGAGTTCTGATCATCACTGTCCATATCTTTGGCCTCCATGTAGAACGTGTATCCGTTGATATCATATGTCTGATAGGTTACGAGGTTGGGCGAGGGGCCATGTGCTAAGGCGTATATGAGCAATCCGTCCTTAGAGCCCTCCTCCGGGGGATTAGCAATAACATGCTCTTTGAACCAATGCAGGAAAGTGGAGTTGTGCTCTCTAGTAACTTCGGCGTTTGTCCTGCATACCCCCCGGTCACGATACTTCTTTGCGATAATTTCTTTGTGTAGTGCCACGAAAGGATCTACCTCATCTAGGTGTTGTAGCACTACCAAGTTTGCTCTGTCAAAGTCGCTGCGTCGATCTGAGTATGCCACGTGCAGTTCCCTGCGACCGTTGCAGTGACCATCTCCTTCGAGCCTCACATCGTGCTTGTTAACGGGCAAACCAACACTAACACTAGGCTTCTAGTCAGCGCCATATAGAAAATTCTCACAGAAAGAGCTGCACTCTTGTGTCAAATAGCCCTGGACGATGCTTCCATCCGGACGGGACATGTTATGAACGAATCCTTTGATGATCCCATTCATCCTCTCAAACGGCATCATGTTGTGCAGGAATGACGGCCCCAGGTCTATTATGTCATCCACAATATGGACACACAGATGCACCATCACGTCAAAGAACGCGGGCGGGAAGTACATCTCAAGCTCATTCAGTATCACAACGATCTCTTCATGTAGCCTTCGAAGCTGCTTCACACTGATCGACTTTCGAGAGATGACGTCGAAAAAGTTGCAGAGACCAATAAGCGTGTCACGGACGTGCTTGTCCATTATCCCTCTAAGGGCAACAGGTAGTATCTATGTCATCATCACATGACAGTCATGAGACTTCATCCTACTGAACCTTTTCTTGTCCGTGTCTAGATATCTGCTTATCTTGCCACAGTAACCAGAACTAACTTTGACTCCGTTAAGGCACTTAAAGAATGCATTGATCTCCAACTGACTTAAGGTGAAGCAAGAAGGGGGGCAATAATCCTCTTTCTTTATTTTCTTGCCCTTCTTCTCCCGTGCCTCTGTCTCCGTCTCTGTCTCGTCTGACATTTTACGGGGCGGCATGTGCAGATCTTCCCTGATTTTCAAATCTTGCAAGTCTTTTCTTGCCTTCGGCCCATCCTTGGTCTTATCTGGCATGTTCATCAGTGTTGCGAGCAAGCTCTCAAGGACATTCTTACAGATGTGCATTTGATCAAGGCAATGAGGTGTATCGAGTTTGTGCCAGTACTCCAAGTCCCAGAACACAGACCTCGTCTTCCATACCTTCAGCAGCGGCTCCGGCGCCTTTCTCATCGTCTTTCCCAGCGCGGGGCACTCCTTCCAGTTTTTTAACAGATCATTGATTTCGGCACCGCTCCACTTACATGGAGGTCCTCAATGCTCAGCATGACCATTGAATAGATCTCCACAGTTTCTCCACGAGTCGTACTATTCAGGCCATCTTCGATGCCCCATGTACACGATTTTCCCAGACCCGCCATCTTTCCTTGACGTTAGCTGCTGAGACGTCGTATCATCCATGCACCGCGTGCATCCGCAATATCCATGGCACACCTGGCCTGCCACATATCCGTAACCGAGATAGTCCTGCACTATCGTGATCAGCGCGGCTCTCATGCTGAAATACTCGCCTTTGCTGGCGTCCCATGTCTTGGCCGGTGTTTTCCATAACGTGTCTAACTCCTCTTGAAGTAGCCCCAGATACAAATTAATATTATTTCCTGGTTGTTTTGGCCCTTGAATAAGCATGCTCATGTGAATGTACTTCGATTTCATGCACAACCAGGGGGGGTGTTGTACATCCATACAAACACGGGCCATGTGCTATGGTTGGTATTCTAGTTGCCAAACGGATTCATGCCATCGGTACACGCGCCGAGCACAATGTTCCTTGCATCACATTCAAAATACCGATAGAAGCTGTTCAACGCTCTCCACTGGCTTCCATCCTTCACGTGTCTCAGCTTCAGATCATCTCCATCGTCGGGCTTCTTCCTCTTCGCGTGCCAGCGCATTAGCTTTGCTTCCTTGGGATCTACAAAATACCTCTAGAGACGGCGAGTGATCGGTAAGTACCATACAAATTTCTGGGGACATTTCTTCCCGGCCTTCTTGTATCAAGAAGCATTGCACACCGGAAAGCTTGTTTTTTCCGCGTGCTCCTTCCGATAAATTATGCAGTCGTTGATGCATGCATGGTATCTAACGTGTGGCAGATCAAGAGGGCACACGATCTTCTTGGCCTCATCAACACTAGTAGGACATAGATTACCCGCGGGAAGAACATCCTTTAGGTACTTGAGATGCTCATCGAGGCTAGTGTCGGTCCATTTGTTTTTAGCCTTCGTCTTCAGGAGTTGGAGCGTGAAACTCAAGCGGGTCACCTCAGGATTGCAACCATCATACAATGGAGTGTTCGAGTCTACCACCAGTTGCTCCAGCTTAGCCTCCTCTCTAGAAGCAGCTCTCTCAGTACTCGTCTCCTTGCGAAGCAATGCTTGAACATGAGGGTCCCGCACGATTGAACTTAGTACCGACGAACTCTGCTGCGTGGAGTCCATGTCGTTCTCTCTGCCGCCATGTCCGGCACCTTCTCCTCCGCCATGTCCGGCCTCTTCCCCGCCGCCATTATCGATCATCTCTTTGTCTTGCCCCGTGTCATCATTGTCTGCCCCGTCGGCATCCTCAACATCGTCATCCTCATCTTCAGTTATCCACCGAGTATAGCCATCCATGAAACCAGTCATGAGCAGGTGCGCTTCGACACGACCATCGTCATAGGGGTCGAGCCAAACTATTCCTCTGCATTTTCGACTCGGACATAAAACCTCTGTCAGGTTATTTTCTTTCATGTCCTGCACCACCGACCGCAACCACCTGTCCACCATCGTTCCACTGACCATCATGAACGTCTGCATGGTAATAATAAAACAAACTGATTATAATAATGCGTGCATGCATCAAAGTCATACAAAAATTCGGCATGACCTTCCCTAAAAATAGGACATATATGGATCTAGAGTTTGCCCGGAATTCGCCGAAACGGAAATAAATCGACATTTCGGCAAAACATAGGCAACTCAAAAGCACAATTTGGCGTCAACTCATGCCACACACACAATTTCCACAAACATATCACACACACATAAACATATTTCCATTTTGCAAAAGCATGAAATTTTCATCACCTCTATCTCGAGATCGAGCACACGGTGATGATATGATGATGTAGGGAGATCAAAAGTGCCCAAAGCTCTTCTTGACAAAGATAGATCTAGTTAGGGATAGGTCACTTAACTAAATGCTACAACTACCTAGCTACCTAATTTGGGAGGAGACAACTTCAACTAGTGGAGGGGGAAGGAAAAAGAGAAAGGAGATGCATTAATGGAGATGGTGTAGTTAGGTAGGAGTAATGAAGAGAGGGAAAGGTAGGTAGAAGAGGGAGAGTAATGGGGGAGAAGTGTTGAGGAAGAAGAAGAGTGAGAGTGGGAGGATGTGGGAGGTAGGGGAAAGGGAAGAGAGGAGGGGGAGGGGAGGGGACGGGTGGGGAAAAGGTGGTGGGTTGGTGCGGATTAGCAGTAGCGCGGGACGTAAAACGCGCTGCTGATAAGAAAGTAGCAGCAGCGCGCTTTCGGCAGAAGCGCTACTGCTAACCGGGACAAAAAGTGTGTCCAATTTGAAAATTAGCAGCAGCAACCTCAAAAAAAGCACGCTACTACTACATCCATAGCAGTAGCGCGGCTCGCGGCACGGCGCTGCTACTAAATGGAGTTTGAGGGGCACTGTCGGTCGATATTTGTAGCAGCGCGGGTAAGACCAAGCGCGCTACTGCTAAACGCTTGTCAGTAGCGGGTTTTACACACCCGCCCTACTGCTAATTAGCAGCAGCGCTCCTTTTTGTGCCGCGTTGCTGCTAAGATTCTGTGTATAGGTTTTTCGCTAGTAGTGTCTAGTCGATATAACGCACTTTCAATTAGTATCAGAGCAAGGTACTCCCTTGTTCTGTGTGATTTTGGTTTAACCGCCTGGAGTTTTAGTTATGTCGACTGCAGGATTGAGGAACGTATCATGTCCCATCTTTGACGGTCATGAGTATCCTTGGTGGAAGGCCATGATGAAGAAGCGACTCATGGCTATGGACAGTGAGCTGTGGACCGTCACTGAGATCGGTCTTACCGATATATGCAAGATGGCGGAGGCTGATGACATTCGCAAGTACACGCTACTCAACCTCACAGGAAGGATGTCATCTGCTCCAGTCTGTCCCGAAATCAGTTCAGGAACGTCATGCATCTCAATCACGCAAAGCTAATCTGGGACCGTCTCTCTGAGGTCTATGAAGGTCATCGAACCCGTCATGATCCTTGGTTTGAGGACTACAAGGACTCTCTCAATGCGATGACATTTGAACCAGAATCATCATCCTCTACACCCTGCCTCATGGCAAATAGTGCAAAGGTAATCGAATGCTATCTATCTGAGTCCAATGATGATGAATCTGGCGATGAATTTGGACCTAGCTATGTCAAACTTGCTTCCCTTGCCACTAAACAACAAAGAGCGTTGGAAAAAGTTCAATACATGCTAAATAAGAGTGATGATATGTTGGGTGAAGAAATGATCAGTCAAAAGCTTTGGCTAAAAGTCTTCAGAGACTTCATTCCAAGTTTGACAACCTTAAAGGTCATCATAACACTCTCTTATCTGATCACGAGAAGCTTTCTTTTGAACTTCTTCAAAGAAAGCAAGATCTTTAGAAGCTAAGAGTGAGTTATGAAGATCTTCAGAAGGAGCGTGATTCATTACTTGCTCACCATATCAGCGCTACCCAGGAAGCATTTGTTCCTCCATGTCTGAAGTGCATTGAACTTGAAACTGCTAATTCTTCACCTGAATGTTCAAATGCTTCTAATGCTACAAATTCTTCTTATGTCTCTGCTGTCACTAATTCCCCATCTGAGGAAAATGCAAGTATCACTGATGATGCAGGGCTGAAAGAATTGTACATGACAGGCATGTACAAAAGCCTCAAAGGGCATCAGACTCTTTGTGATGTGCTCAAAAAGCAGATCCTCAACAGAAACCCTAGGAAAGAGGGTATTGCCTTTGAGAGGAAACTCAATGCTGATGGAACATATTGGAAACCTGAGCAGTACCCCAAAACCTTATGGGTTGCTGCAAAAGGACCTCCAGTTGATCCATCCAATCTGTCTGGCTTTACATGTGAACCTTCTCATTCGTCTGATGAGTCATTTGACTCTAACTATAAACTATTCAAAAATCAGAATGGTGAAGTATTTGCTAGATATGTTGGGACTAACTGCAGGAACGGTTCTCCTATGAAGAAAATCTAGGTTCCCAAAAGTTGCCTTGAAAGTCTTCAGGTGAATGTCCTCATGACACCACCTGTGAAGAAAAGGAACTCCAGATCAAATTCTTCATATGAACCAAATTCTTCATATGGATCCAAGTCCTCATACGGACCAAATTCCTCACGTGGATCAAATTCCTCAAAAGGATCAAAGTCCTCATATGATCATCATCATGCTAACCCTTTTGTTTCGCAGGGTAGAGCTAAGGGCAATGAATATGTGCATTATTCTTCAAATCATTATGTTCATAAGTCCTCGAAGAATTTCTCTACCTATTCATATGCTTATCCTAGCCCCTCCTATGTGAAACAAAGTGGACTGGTGTCTATGCCACCTTTCTCATATGGTGCTCGTAGAGTGATGAATTCTTTGCCACCCCTCCAGATGTGGGTGGTGAAGAAAAAGAACTAATCTCTTATGCAGGGTCAGGTCTCCAGTCGTGCTCAAAACAACTGAAGAATTTGCTGGAGACCTGAACAGTGCCTGAAAGGATGCAGGCTAATCATGAAGAAATGAATTGTCATTTCTCACGTCCTCATACTGAATTATCTGTGCTATTACTTGATGAATGCAAGACACCGCGTCGGTTCTGGATTGATGCAACGGATACTGCTTGCCACATCATCAACAGAGTATATGTTCATAAATTCTTCAAGAAGACTGCCTATGAACTCCTCACTGACAAGAAACCCAATGTAAGTTACTTCAAAGTCTTCGGTGCTAAATGTTGGATTAGAGATCCACATCACAATTCTAAACTTGCACCAAAAGCACATGAGGGTTTCATGCTTGGTTACGGAAAGGACTCGCACACCTACAAAGTCTTCAATAGTGTTCTTCACAAGATTGTTGAAATTGTAGATGTGCGGTTCGATGAAACTAATGGCTCGCAAAGAGAGCACCTACCTTCTGTGATAGATGAACCAGCACCTGAGGATTCTATCAAGTTCAAGGCCACTGAGGATGTCATTCCTACTGAAGAATCTGCTGAAGAATTCATTCCAGAACATGATGAATGTCGTACTAGTGCACCTGAAGAAGATGGTGCTGAGGAAAATGCTCCTGAAGAAAATGCGGATCAAATTCCTTGAAGACAACCCGCTCATCCTCGTATTGCAAATGAAGTGCAAGTCGAGAAGATCATCGATGACATTCGTGCACCAGGTCCTCTCACACGCTCAAAAGCTTCACATTTATCTAACTTTTGTGGGCACTTTGCTTTTGTCTCTATCACAGAGCCCACTAAGGTAGATGAAGCATTTCTGGAGCCTGAGTGGATTCAAGCTATGCAAGAAGATTTACATCAGTTCGAGCTCAACAACGTCTAGGAACTGGTCAAACATCCAGATCCTCGCAAGCACAACATCATTGGCACAAAATGGATCTACCGCAACAAGCAAGATTAAAATGGCCTTGTGGTGAGGAATAAGGCACGGCTTGTAGCTCAAGGCTACACACAGGTTGAGGGTATTGATTTCGATGAAACTTTTGCACCTGTTGCTAGACTTGAGGCTATTCGCATACTACTTGCTTATGCTAACCATCATAATATCACTTTATATCAAATGGATGTGAAAAGTGCATTCCTCAATGGTAAGCTTGAGGAAGAAGTATATGTTGCTCAACCCCCAGGTTTTGAAGATCCAAAGAATCCCGACAAAGTCTTCAGACTCAACAAGGCCCTGTATGGCCTCAAGCAAGCCCCTCGGGCGTGGTATGACACTTTGAAGGAATTCTTCATGAAGAAAGGCTTCAAACCCGGTTCACTCGACCCAACTCTTTTCACTAAGTCTTATGATGGTGAATTGTTTGTGTGCCAAATATATGTTGATGATATTATCTTTGGTTGTACTGACCAACGCTATAGTGATGAATTTGCCTATATGATGAGTGAATAATATCAAATGTCTATGATGGGAGAGTTGAAATTCTTTTTAGGTCTTCAAATTTGTCAACAGCGCAATGGTATATTCATACCGCAGGAGAAATACCTCAAAGATGTATTGAGGAAATTAGGCATGCAAGATTGCAAAGGGGTCAAAATTCCAATGCCCACAAATGGCCATCTATGCACTGATGAAAATGGTAAAGACTTCGATCAAAAGGTATACCGCTCCATGATTGGCTCTTTATTGTACCTATGTGCATCTAGGCTGGATATTATGCTTAGTGTTTGCATGTGTGCCCGATTTCAAGCTACACTGAAGGAATCACACCATAAGGCTGTGAAGCATATTCTTCGATACTTAGCTCACACACAAACACTTGGATTATGGTATCCCAAGGGCTCTTCATTTGATCTCATTGGATATTCAGACTCTGACTATGCTGGCGATCACGTGGACCGCAAGTCAACATTAGGCACATGTCATTTCCTTGGACGATCTTTGGTCTGTTGGTCCTCGAAGAAACAGAACTGCGTATCATTCTCCACTGCAGAAGCTGAGTACATTGTTGCTGGATCGTGTTATGCTCAATTACTTTGGATGAAGCAAACACTCAAGGACTATGGCATCAACGTGAAGAATGTGCCTCTCTACTGCGACAATAAGAGTGCTATCAAAATTGCACATAACCCAGTTCAGCACTCGAAGACAAAGCACATCCAGATTCATCATCATTTTCTTCGTGATCATGTGTTGAAGGGCGATATTTCCATCGACCACGCTAGCACTGAAGATCAGCTGGCCGATATCTTCACTAAGCCCTTGGAAGAGAAGAGATTTTGCAAGTTGCAGTGTGAGCTAAATATCTTAGAATCTTTGAATGTTCTCTGAAATGGACACACATCCTAACACTTATGCGGACTTGATGACTTAGATGCGCAACACACGAAGTAACATTTTTCTTCAATCAATGAAGACTAACCCTCTAAGTTTGAAGAAATTAATGAAGAAATTGACTCTCAAAGCCCTACGGCAATTGTACGCGGTGTCTGAAGCCAACTTTCTTATACGGTGGGTTACGCCACCACAAAAGCTGAAAATCTTCAATTTGAGTTTTTCCTCAGTTTTGAAATTCCTTAGTTTTCCAAATTCTTCAACTTGCAATGTCTTCACTATTTGCGTCGTTTGTCTTCATTTGAGTATATACATATATGAGTTTTATGTCCTCTACAGCATTCACTTATTGTTAATTGTTCAAGTTGACTGTTTCCGCTAAGTGAATGTGATCGGACCCTTCCCCCTCTATGCTAAACTCAATCTAATCTTTTCATAAATTCTTCATATGCGTTCTGACTTGAAACTCGTTCAAAATCTTCACTGTGTCCTTGACAGTTGAAGAAATTGCCAACGGTAACTTAAAACTTATCTTATCTGAATTTTCGGCTTTGCCGCTCAAACCGTTCCGCTTCTCACGACAAATACTTACCTATTCACCCACGATCCTACACAATCGCCACCTCACAGTACGTGGCTGACACATGTCATGTGAATGGGAAAAGCCAGGGGCACATTCGTCCAAAATCCTCGGGCGCACAGTTTTTTCACTACCGCTATAAATACCCCTGTCTTCTCCTCACTTCACTTTTACTCCACTCGACCTCTCTCCTGCTCGAGCTTCCCAAACCCTAGCGCCGCTGCTACTTCATCATCGCCGATGAGGAAGAGCTTCACTGCCTCGACCTCATCGCTGTCGTACTCGCGCCGGTTGCGGATTTCTTCACTCCGCCGCCGCCGTAGTTGTCTTCCTCTACCAAGTTAGGGCGTGGAAGATCTGAATGGACGAACTTCATCTCAACGCTTTCCAGTTCGTCGTGTTCTTCACTTCGGGTAATTAAAAGTTGCTTTTATTGCCCTCTATGATTCATGTGTTTTCCTAAAAATCTTCAAAGGTGTTTATTCTTCAAATCTTCACACACTAAAACACCTCACATGTTATGTGTTCTTGATTCGTTTCTCTAAGCAATGATTTTCTTCAAGACTCCTCAATTGTGTGGATTTTCAAATCTGTACAACTCTGGAACCTAAGACAAAGAAAGCTCAGTGAAATTCCTCAAGACTCATCTGGTCAAATTCCTCAAAATCTATTCTTTTTGAAAAACCTTCTGAGAACGCATATGACCTCTCCAAATTCCTCGCAACTATACTCTGTTCACAGGTACAAAATGTCCGCTGTTGAATCGCTAGGTTCTCATCAACTTAACTCATTTGCAGCGTTCCTCGAAGAAAAATTGCATACCTCTTTAGAAACTTCAGTTGTTCATATTCCTCAGCTGAAGAAAATGGCTGACAAGAAGCCATGGAAGGGAGGAAAAAGGCCTGAGGTCAACACAGTGTTTGAAATCCCTAAGGATATTTATGCTGGATATTGCACTACTGATGAGGCCAAGTTTGGCAAGGAGGACAAGAATCAGTGCAAGGTGCGCATACAACGAATTGAGAGGAGATGGGCACGAGAATGGAGGGAGTACAGATACGTTCCAGCAAAGGTTCGGTTCGTCAATTTGACGAAGACTTTCACTTCATCTGCCTCTGCACCGGTGCATGTTGAAATTCCTCAAGCTGAAGAATCTGCCCAGCCCACTGAAGAACATGCCAGCACCGCTGATGTCAGTATGGCTGCTGAAGAAAATGAAAGTACCAGGGCTGATGACTCCATTCCAACCGCTGAAGATATTGCCAGGGCACCCACTAGTGGTGCGCCTGAAGAAAGTGAACAAGTCCGGGCAACTACAACAGTTGTGCCTGAAGAAAATGCACCTCCTGCGACTACACCAACTCCGATCCTTCCATCTGCATAAGATGTGAAGAAGACCAAGGATGCAGAGCATGCAGCAATGAAAAAGAGGAAGGCATCAACCTCTTCAAATTCTTCAGCTCCGAAGAAGATGAAGACTCTGATCAGTTCTATTGACAATCCAATTGATACTGTTCCCGTCTCTTCAATGCCATCAAAGGACCTTGTTCCTTTTGGTGAAGAATATGTGATTCCTGATGAATCAGATGAAGAAACTCCTTCTGCTACTTCGCAGAGCAGTTGGACAAAGAAATTGAAGTGGACGAGATCCCTTCAACCCCAGTCATTTCTTCACCTATGCCTCAGTTTACTGCTGAAGAGGCAAGTGTTGAAGAAATTTAAGAAGAGGATATGGACATTGGTTGTACCACTCCTATGCTAAATGATGAATTTTGGGACAGTCAACATCCCAACTCTCCAATATTCACTCCCCTTCAAGCTATTCCTCAGTCCCCTGCCGCCACTGAAGTGCAAATGGGATCTGAAGAACCACATGCAACCCCAAGTGTTCATGAAGAAATTCCAGCCACTAGTGCTGAAGAAATTGTCAATGAAGAATTGACAACCTAGGTTGAAGCTGCTAAAGAGCCTGAAATTCCTCAGCCTGAGGAACCTGAGATTGCGATCCCTGAGGTGGTAATGCAACTGACTGATACTCCTCAGCCCAAGCCAAAGGATCCCTTCTCTATGAAGCAAAAATTCAAGGCTGATGATTTCTTCGGCGAGCACGTATTCTTCACGGATTTCAACCCCTATGACAATGCTCGTCTTAGAAGGAAGCGTTTCTGGACTACTAGCCAGGCCGACTTCTATTCCTTAGTACTCTTCAACAAGGACAAAGTCTTCGATCACGAGCATATTCCTCATGTGGACATGGAATCCATGCCTTGCTTCTCTCAAGTCCTCAGCATGATTCATGACGCTGGCTCGCTCAATTTCTGCTCAGACATAGTTGATTGGAATGAAGAGCTTATTCTTCAGTTCTATGCAACTTTTCATATCATAGGCGATTTTGCTGACGTCAACTCGTGGGTGTTGGACTAGATGACTGAAAATACTCATTACAAGGCACCAGCCACTGAATTGCTTCGTGCCTTACCAATCAGTCCTCCACCTGACGGCGCTCGCTGTCTATATGATGAACCTGAACTTACTGATCACTATATGCAAGTGCTCATGAAGCCGTTGAAGCTAGGACAAGCTCCAAGGACCAAATTCCTCGTGAAGGAATTGCTCTATGTGCCTAGAACCATCTACCACATTCTGACGAAGACCATGAGTCCCATCAAAGGCCATGACTCATCCGATGAAGAAATTATCAGAATGATGAAGAATATGCTTTTCAATATCATGCATGGCATCCCCATAAATTATCATGATTTCTTCATGAGGACTCTGGCGAATGTTACACTTTCACCATTTGAGCTGAAGCCTTACATGTCGTGGATCATGAGATTCCTCAGAACAAGGTCTTCACTCAACTACAAGGAAGATTTTCAGAAACACCTCAGCTACTTGCCCCCTATTGAAGTCCTCAAGCGGACAATTTCCTCATCCGATGAGAAGGGAAAGTCACCAGCTGTGATCTATGAAGGCACTCGTCCATTGGATGGTCAGTTCCGCAAAGCTGCATCCTACTCCACCAATGATGACTCTGCCACACATGATTCTGCTGCTAATGCTCCAAAGTCAAGTCCTCAAGCTACTGCTCCTCGTGTGATGACTGGCCGTGAACTGCTTATAAGTCTTCACCAGAAGGTCGATCGAAATCACAAGTGGGTTAAGCGTCAATTTGGTTCTATTCTTCACAACATGACTTCCACACATAATGCAGTGAAGAAAAACCACTACTACCTCCATGAAGTGTTTGATCGCACCTATATGGTGAAGAAGATCTGAAGCAAATGGGCTTCAAGGAAGACTTTGACTGGTCTGCTCCTCCTCCGAAGAGATACAAGAAGGTCAAGGTTCCTCCCTTGGTGGCCAGCTCATATTCCTCATCGCGTGACACGGACAAGCATGAAGACTTGGACGACACTACGGCAGGCCCTACAACGACTCAAAACCCTGACAACGCTAGCGCTCCTCCATCATCATGATATTCTTCAGGGGCGTTAGTCCTCAGTTTCAACCCTTTTGGTCATTCAATGACAAAAGGGGAGAAATTTGAGTTAGTCTTCAAGCAGGTCTATAAATGGGCATTTTTTTGCTAAGTTACAACTCTTGTTCTTCTGATGACTTTGCTGGATTGAGTTGTAATCTTAAACTCTATGGTGGCTTGATACTTTTGTTGTATTCTTCTGCATGCTTATTCCTCTTTTATGTTAATGCACGCATACTGAATTACATCAGTCACCATATTTCATCATGCATTTCAAATTCCTCATATTATATGTCAAATGCGTGTATGAATTACAAGATATAGGGGGAGATCTCCATGATTATACTCTTCAAGTGTGCATTGCTTCAAAAGCTAATTCATCACTATGCACATCTTCAGGGGGAGTTCTTCTATATCTTGCAATCAAATTCCTCAATATCAGTATTTACACTTCATATGTTTATCCCCGTTGAAAACTTAACCTATATTGTCATCAATCACCAAAAAGGGGGAGATTGTAAGTGCATCTAGTGCCCCTTAGTGATTTTGGTGTATTGAAGACTTATAGGTTAAGGGACTGATGCGTTTGTGAGTGTACACAGGTATATAAGTCTATGAGGAGTTTGGTATTTGCAGAGAATGTCGACCCCTAAAAATGAAGTTCTTCATCTGAAGACTTTGGATTTCTGAAGACTTTCTAAAGACTTACTGAAGACTTTGAAAGTGAAGAAATTGGTGTGACCTTGAAGACTTGGTATTCATTCGAGGAACATGAAGCGTGAAGACTTTTGTTTTTATAGTTTCAT
Source organism: Triticum timopheevii (assembly GCA_963921465.1). NCBI lineage: Eukaryota > Viridiplantae > Streptophyta > Magnoliopsida > Poales > Poaceae > Triticum > Triticum timopheevii. Next base: position 561,211,971 of record OY997268.1, on the reverse strand, counting down.
TTTCTCTTTCTTGAGTCATAGGAAACACCGTACTGTTAAAGGGGGTCGAGGAAATACTAAGGAAAAAATTTCATGTGGTGCTCAACTCAAAATCCTACACCTACCAATCCCTTCGAGTGAAGCCATTGGAAATCTCATACAGTTCAGTCATATTCTTCAGTGACAGAGATGAAGTTCTTCTGGTCTCTGAGGAATTTGTTCTAACTGAGGAGTTAGGAATTCACCAGTGTGAATTGCCTACACAGTGAGGAACATGATAGCCCTGAGGATTTTGATAGTCAAAATTCCGAGTGTTGCTATGCTACGCGCCAGCTGTCCCAAAATATCCACCCACCTAACGGTCATATCAGACAAGGGCATTTATGTCTTATCATGTCGGGCTGCTCCCTAGGCTATAAATAGCCGCCCCCTTCAACCACTAGCTGGTTGGCTGCTCCGAGAGAAACTGACACTTGTCATTTGAGAGCAACCCATCCTCCGAGGACTTTGAGCGAAAATCATCAAGTGAGGAAAACCCAAACCCAAACCTACAAAACCCCAAGTGATTGAGCATCACTGAAGAGATTGATCCTGCGTGGATCTGACACTTGTTTCCTTTGAAGACTGTGCTTCTTCCAGATGGTTAGGCGTCAAGGTCTAGAGCATCCAAGAGGAATTGTGGATCGCCGAGTGACCAAGTTTGTGAAGGTTCGGAAGTCACCTGAAGACTTACCATGAGTGATACGGGTGAGGAATGTGTGTCCGGGACTGGGTGTCCTCGAGTTTAAATACTCAGCTGCTCCAACCAGATGTACAACTGAGACAGCAGTTGGAACTGGTCTACCAAATCATTGTCTTCACCGAGCTAATTGGTTCTATTTCCTCAACTCTTTCATTTTCTCATGTATGTTGTTGTGTGCCTGTTCATATCTGTTTGAAGACTTTTGACTGAGGACTTTCTCAATTTCCTCAGTTCAATTTCCTCAGTATGTCTGTCTTCATCTTGTGTTATCCTGTGTTTACGCTTTCTATACTCTGTGATTGTCTTCATTTCATTATGATGATTGTGCTTGTGTTCTGCTATGTTCCTTTTTGAGTACTTATTCCTCTACAAGTAGTTCTTCATTTAGGAATTTCCTCACCAGCAAATTCCTCAGTGAAGAATTCATAAAAATTGCCTATTCACCCCCCCTCTAGTCGATATAACGCACTTTCACGACTACATGACACTTCACCATATTTGGGCCTAAGGGAATGCATTGTGGAGTAGTTATTAGATGGTGGGTTGTGAGAGTGACAAAAGCTTAAACCCCAGTTTATGCGGTATTCCGTAAGGGACCGATTGGATCCAAAAGTTTAATGCTATGGTTAGAATTTATTCTTAATACTTTTCTCATAGTTGCGGATGCTTGCAAGAGGGTTAATCATAAGTAGGAGGTTTGTTCAAGTAAGAACAACACCTAAGCACCGGTCAACCCACATATCAAATTATCAAAGTACCGAACACGAATTAAGCCAACATGATGAAAGTGACTAGACGAAATTCCCGTGTACCCTCAAGAACACTTTGCTTATCGTAAGAAACTGTTTTGGCCTATCCTTTACCTCAAAAGGATTGGGCTACCTTGCTGCACTTTTGTAACTACTATTGTTACTTGCTTGTTACAAATTATCTTGCTACCAAACTACTCTGCTACTTACAATTTTAGCACTTGTATTCATTACCTTGCTGAAAATCACTTGTCATTTCCTTCTGCTCCTCGTTGGGTTTGACACTCTTACTTATCGAAAAGAGCTACAATTGACCCCATATACTTGTGGGTCATCAACACCCACTTAGTTTCTTTTTGAGCTTTGATACACTTATAGCTCTAGTGCATCCGTTGCATGGCAATCCCTACTCACTCACATTGATATCTATTGATGAGCATCTACATAGCCCGTTGATATGCCTAGTTGATGTGAGACTACCTTCTTCCTTTTTGTCTTTTCCACAACCACTGTTCTATTCCACCTATAGTGCTATGTCCATGGCTCACACTCATGTATTGCGTGAAGATTGAAAAAGTTTGAGAATACTAAAGTATGAAACAATTGCTTGGCTGAAACCAGGGGTTGTGCATGATTTAAATATTTTGTGTGATGAAGATAGAGCATAGCCAGACTATATGATTTTGTAGGGATAGCTTTCTTTGGTGATGTTATTTTGAGAACATATACTTGCTTTGTTAGTATGCTTGAAGTATTATTGTTTTCATGTCAATATTAAACTTTTGTTTTGAATCTTATGGATCTGAATATTCTTGCCACATTAGAGAAGATTACATTGATAAATATGTTAGGTAGTATTCCACATTAAAAATTCTGTTTTTATCATTTACCTACTCGAATACGAGCAGCAATTAAGCTTGGGGATGCTGATACGTCTCCAATGTATCTATAATTTTTTATGTATTCATGCCATGTTTATAATATTTTTACATGATTTTGGTATGATTTGATTAGAACTAACCCGGACTGACGTTGTTTTCAACAGAACTACCATGGTGTTGTTTTTGTGCAGAAATAAAAGTTATCGGAATGCGCTGAAAATCAACGGAGATTTTTTTTTTGAAAATATAAAAAATACTGGAACGAAGAGTTACCGGAGGGGAGTCTCGTGGGCCCCATGAGGGTGGAGGGCGCCCCCACCCTAGGGCACGCCCCTGCCTCGTGGACTCCCTGTGGGGCCCCCTGACTTGTTCTCGACACCAACCTATCCTATAAATATAGAAACCCCAAAAAAGAACCCTAGATCGGGAGTTCCGCCAGCGCAAGCCTCTGTAGCCACCAAAAACCAATCGGGACCCTGTTTTGGCACCCTGCCGAAGGGGGGATCCATCACCGGTGGCCATCTTCATCATCCCGGCGCTCTCCATGATGAGGAGGGAGTAGTTCACCCTCGGGGCTGAGGGTATGTACCAGTAGCTATGTGCTTGATCTCTCTCTCTCTCTCTCTCTCTCTCCCTCTCTCTCTCTCTCTCGTGTTCTTGATTCGTCACGATCTAGATGTACCACGAGCTTTGCTATTATAGTTGGATCTTATGATGTTGCTCCCCCTCTACCTTCTTGTAATGGATTGAGTTTTCCCTTTGAAGTTATATTATCGGATTGAGTCTTTAAGGATTTGAGAACTCTTGATGTATGTCTTGCATGTGCTTATCTGTGGTGACAATGGGATATTCACGTGATCTACTTGATGTATATTTTGGTGATCAACTTGCGGGTTCAGTGACTGATACGTCCATTTTGCATCATGCTTTTATATCAATATTTATTGCATTATGGGTTGTTATTACATGTTATGTCACAATACTTATGCCTATTCTCTCTTATTTTACAAGGTTTATATGAAAAGAGAGAATGCCGGCAGCTGGAATTCTGGGCTGGAAAAGGAGCAAATATTAGAGACCTATTCTGCACAACTCCAAAAGTCCTGAAACTCTACAAAAGTTATTTTTGGAATTAATAAAAAATACTAGGCGAAGAAAGTACCAGAGGGGGCCCACACCCTGGCCATGAAGGTGGGGGCGCGCCCCCTGCCTCGTGGGCCCCCTGGCAGCCCTCCGGTGACCATCTTCTGCTATATGAAGTCTTTTACCCTGGAAAAAATCATAAGCAAGCTTTTGGGACAAAACACTGCCACCACGAGGCAGAACCAATCTAGGGCTCCAGCGGAGCTGTTCTGCCAGGGAAACATCCCTCCGGGAGGGGGAAATCATCATCATCATCATCACCATCAATCCTCTCATCGGGAGGGTGTCAATATCCATCAACATCTTCACCAGCACCATCTCCTCTCAAACCCTAGTTCATCTCTTGTATTCAATCTTTGTCTCAAAACCTCAGATTGGTACCTGTGGGTCACTAGTAGTGTTGATTACTCCTTGTAGTTGATGCTAGTTGCTTTATTCGGTGGAAGATCATATGTTCAGATCCTTAATGCTTATATATACCCCTCTGATTATGAACATGAATATGATTTGTGAGTAGTTACGTTTGTTCCTGAGGACATGGGAGAAGTCTTGCTATAAGTAGTCATGTGAATTTGTATTCGTTCGATATTTTGATGAGATGTATGTTGTCTCTCCTCTAGTGGTGTTATGTGAACATCGACTACATGACACTTCACCATTGTTTGGGCCTACAGTAAGGCATTGGGAAGTAATAAGTAGATGATGGGTTGCTAGAGTGACAGAAGCTTAAGCCCTAGTTTATGTGTTGCTTCGTAAGGGGCTGATTTGGATCCACATGTTTCATGCTATAAAATATAGCATCACGTCTTGACCATATCACATCACAACATGCCCTACAAAAACAAGTTAGACGTCCTCTACTTTGTTGTTGCAAATTTTTACGTGGCTACTATGGGCTTTAGCAAGAACCGTTCTTACCTACGCATAAAAACCACAACGATAGTTCGTCAAGTTGGTGTTGTTTTAACCTTCACAAGGACCGGGCGTAGCCACACTCGATTCAGCTAAAGTGAGAGAGACAGACACCCGCCAGCCACCTTTAAGCACGAGTGCTCGTAACGGTGAAACCAGTCTCGCGTAAGCGTACGCGTAATGTCGGTCCGGGCCGCTTCATCTCACAATACCACCGAACCAAAGTATGACATGCTGGTAAGCAGTATGACTTGTATCGCCCACAACTCACTTGTGTTCTACTCGTGCATATAACATCAACGCATAAAACCTAGGCTCGGATGCCACTGTTGGGGAACGTAGTAATTTCAAAAAAATTCCTACGCACACGCAAGATCATGGTGATGGTATAGCAACAAGAGGGGAGAGTATTCGTCCACGTACCCTCGTAGACCGTAAGCGGAAGCATTAGCACAATGCGGTTGATGTAGTCATACGTCTTCACGATCCGACCGATCCAAGCACCGAACGTACGGCACCTCCGAGTTCAGCACACGTTCAGCTCGATGATGATCTCCAGGCTCCGATCCAGCAAAGCTCCGAAGATGAGTTCCGTCAGCACGACGGCGTGGTGACAATGATGATGTTCTATCGGTGCAGGGCTTCGCCTAAACTCCGCGATGATATGACCGAGGTGGAATATGGTGGAGTGGGGCACCGCACACAGCAAGGAACGATCCATTGATCAACTTGTGTGTCTATGGGGTGCCCCTTGCCCCCGTATATAAAGGAGCAAGGGGGAGGAGGCGGCCGGCCAAGGAGGGCGCGCCAAGGGGGGAGTCCTACTCCCACCGGGAGTAGGACTCCCTTCTTTCCTAGTTGGAATAGGACATTACTTCTAGGATGACCCACACCTTTATAAAGAAGGAGTAGACGGTGTTATTAGACGTTGTGTACCTGAGCATGAACAGGAACAGATTCTACGCAAATGTCACTCCGAGGCTTATGGAGGACACCATGCTGGAGTTAGAACTGCACATAAGGTATTGCAATCCGGTTTTTATTGTCCTACTCTCTTCAAAGATGCCCGTAAGTTTGTCTTGTCTTGCGATGAATGTCAGAGAATTGGTAATATCAGTAGACGTCAAGAAATGCCTATGAATTGTTATCTTGTTATTGAACCATTTGATGTTTGGGGCTTTGATTATATGGGACCGTTTCCTTCCTCTAATGGGTATACACATATTTTAGTTTCTGTTGATTACATTACTAAGTGGGTAGAAGCTATTCCAACTAGTAGTGCTGATCATAACACCTCTATTAAGATGCTTAAAGAAGTTATTTTTCTGAGGTTTGGAGTCCCTAGATATTTAATGACTGATGATGGTTCACATTTTATTCATGGTGATTTTCGCACAATGCTTGCTAAGTATGATGTTAATCATAGAATTGCATCTCCATAACACCCACATTCTAGTGGTCAAGTAGAATTGAGTAATAGAGAGCTTAAATTGATTTTGCAAAAGACTGTTAATAGATCTAGAAAGAATTGGTCCAAGAAACTTGATGATGCATTATGGGCTTATAGAACTGCACATAAAAATCCTATGGGTATGTCTACATATAAAATGGTTTATGGAAAAGCATGTCACTTACCTCTCAAACTATAACATAAGGCATATTAGGCCATTAAAGAACTCAATTATGATTTCAAACTTGCCGGTGAGAAGAGGTTATTTGACATTAGCTCACTTGATGAATGGAGAACCTGTTGGGGAACATAGTAATTTCAAAAAAATTCCTACGCACATGCAAGATCATGGTGATGGTATAGCAACAAGAGGGGAGAGTATTCGTCCACGTACCCTCGTAGACCGTAAGTGGAAGCGTTAGCACAACGCGGTTGATGTAGTCATACGTCTTCACGATCCGACCGATCCAAGCACCGAACATACGGCACCTCCGAGTTCAGCACACGTTCAGCTCGATGACGATCTCTGGGCTCCGATCCAGCAAACCTCCGAAGATGAGTTCCATCAGCACGACGGCGTGGTGACGATGATGATGTTCTATCGGCCCAGGGCTTCGCCTAAACTCCGCGACGATATGACCGAGGTGGAATATGGTGGAGTGGGGCACCGCACACGGCTAAGGAACGATCCGTAGATCAACTTGTGTGTCTATGGGGTGCCCCTCGCCCCCGTATATAAAGGAGCCAGGGGGAGGAGGCGGCCGGCCAAGGAGGGCGCGCCAAGGGGGGAGTCCTACTCCCACCGGGAGTAGGACTCCCTTCTTTCCTAGTTGGAATAGGAGAAGGGGGGAAAGGGGAGGAAGAGGGGGAGGAAAGGGGGGCACCGCCCCCCTTCCCTTGTCCTATTCGGACTAGGAAGGGGAGGGGCGTGCGGCCCCCTCCTGCCTCCTTCCCTCTTCTCCCTCGAGGCCCATGTGGGCCCAATAACCCCCGGGGGGTTCCGGTAACCTCCCGGTACTCCGGTAAAATGCCGATTTCACCCGGAACGATTCCGATGTCCAAATATAGGCTTCCAATATATCGATATTTATGTCTCGACCATTTCGAGACTCCTCGTCACGTCCGTGATCACATCTGGGACTCCAAACAAACTTCGGTACATCAAAACTTATAAACTCATAATAAAACTATCATCGCAACGTTAAGCGTGCGGACCCTATGGGTTCGAGAACTATGTAGACATGACCTAGAACTATTCTCGGTCAATAACCAATAGCGGAACCTGGATGCCCATATTGGTTCCTACATATTCTACAAAGATCTTTATCGGTCAAACCGCATAACAACATACGTTGTTCCCTTTGTCATCGGTATGTTACTTGCCCGAGATTTGATCGTCGGTATCCAATACCAAGTTCAATCTCATTACCGGCAAGTCTCTTTACTCGTTCCGTAATGCATCATCCCGTAACCAACTCATTTGGTCACATTGCTTGCAAGGCTTATAATGATGTGCATTACCGAGAGGGCCCAGAGATACCTCTCCGACAATCAGAGTGACAAAACCTAATCTCGAAATACGCCAACTCAACATGTACCTTCGGAGACACCTGTAGTACTCCTTTATAATCACCCAGTTACGTTGTGACGTTTGGTAGTACCCAAAGTGTTCCTCCGGTAAACGGGAGTTGCATAATTCTCATAGTTACAGGAACATGTATAAGTCATGAAGAAAGCAATAGCAATATACTAAACGATCAAGTGCTAGGCTAACGAAATGGGTCATGTCAATCACATCATTCTCCTAATGATGTGATCCCATTAATCAAATGACAACACATGTCTATGGTTAGGAAACATAACCATCTTTGATTAATGAGCTAGTCAAGTAGAGGCATACTAGTGACTATATGTTTGTCTATGTATTCACACATGTATCATGTTTCCAGTTAATACAATTCTAGCATGAATAATAAACATTTATCATGATATGAGGAAATAAATAATAACTTTATTATTGCCTCTAGGGCATATTTCCTTCAGAACCCAAGCCTATGAGAATGCCAAACTGTTTAAAGAAAAAGTTAAAAGATGGCATGACAAAAGGATACAAAAGCATGAGTTTAATGTAGGTGATTATGTGTTGCTATTCAACTATCGTTTAAGATTTTTTGCAGGAAAACTTCTCTCTAAATGGGAAGGTCCTTATGTTATTGAGGAGGTCTATCATTCTGGTGCCATAAAACTCAACAACTTCAAAGGCACAAATCCGAAGGTGGTGAACGGTCAAAGTATCAAACATTATATCTCAGGTAATCCAATAAATGTTGAAACTAATGTTATTGAAACCGTAACCCCGGAGGAGTACATAAGGGACACTTTCCAGAACGTTTCAGACTCCGGAAAGGAATCGGTATGTGGTATGGTAAGTAAACCGACTCCAAAACAGTTCTAATAGCAATTTTTCTCTATTTTGGAATATTGAAGAAAATAGGAAAATATGAAGTAGTCCGGGACGGACACGAGGCATCCACGAGGGTGGAGGGCGTGCCCTACCCCCCTGGGCGCGCCCTCCTGCCTCGTGGGCACCTCGTGTGCTCTTCGAACTCTGTTTTCTTGCATGATACTTCTTTTGGTCGGTAAAATTTCATTATATAATCTCCCAAAGGTTTTGACCATCGTATCACGCAAATATCCTCTATCTTTGTTTCGAGCTGTTTTCTGTTAGAGTTGTCAGGGCCAGGCATCATGTCGTCACCCTCCTCCAATAATGAAGGCAACGATGCTTGGCTAATGAAGATAGAGCTGAAGAGAGAAGAACTCTAAGAGATCAACAAGGATGACGGGATCAGGAAGGTCATGTAGGATCAAGCTCCGGCAGCAGAAGGAGAAGACATCCTTCAACCTCATCAAAATCTTCTTACCCCAACTGATATTGAAGCTTTCAAGATGATTGAATTAGCTCGCATACAAAACAAGTATCTCACACATGAAAATATTTTGTTGAAGGATCATATCACCGCACTCAAGGGCATTATCCGCAAACTGGAGGAACTCCTATGCTTGATGTGCGACTATCCATCACCACCACCACCTTCATCACCTCCAAAGAAAGAGACATAATCACATGGGTATGGGCACTCCCCTTGGCAACTGCCAAGCTTGGGGGAGGTGCCCCGGTATTGTATCACCATCACACTCCTATCTTTACCGTTTTTCTTAGTTTGATCCTTTTAGTAATATTTTGATCTAGTAGAATAAAGTGTTGATATGATTTAGTTGTGAGTTTTTGCTTTATGATCCTTCTATGTAATCGAGTTCGTGAGCTATATATAATAAAGATTAGTGTTGAATCAAGGGCTTTGATTATCTTACTTTGATCTTGAGGGAATAAAAGAAAGAATAAAAAGAAATAAAAGATATCATATTGATCTTATGGAGAGTGATGACTTCACATATTAAGAGTATATGAATAAAAGTTGTTGAGAGTTGGTAAACATAGTTTTGGTCAATGTTGCAATTAATAGGAAGTAAAAAAGAAAGAGAGGTTCTCACATATAAATATACTATCTTGGACATCTTTTATGATTGTGAGCACTCATTAAAATATGACATGCTAAAGAGTTGACGTTTCCTTTTTACATTTCATCCGTTGGCAAGCACATTGTGTTGGAAAGATCCTGATATATATCCAATTGGATGTAAGTTAGCATGAACTATTATTGTTGACATTACCCTTGAGGTAAAAGGTTGGGAGGCAACACTATAAGCCCCTATCTTTCTCTGTGTCCGATTAAAACTCCATCCCATAAGTATCGCGTGAGCGTTAGCAATTGCGAAAGACTAAATGATAGTTGAGTATGTGGACTTGCTGAAAAGCTCTTATATTGACTCTTTCCGATGTTATGATAAATTGCAATTGCCTCAATGACCAAGATTATAGTTTGTTAGTTTTCAATGAAGCTTTTGATTAATACTTGACATTGTGAATAGATTATTACTTTAGCATAAGAAATCATATGACAATATATATATATATATATATATATATATATATATATATATATATATATATGTTGCTGTTATAAGAATGATCATGATGCCCTCATGTCCGTATTTTATTTTATCGACACCTCTATCTATAAACATGTGGACATATTTTCTGATTTCGGCTTCCGCTTGAGGACAAACAAGGTCTAAGCTTGGGGGAGTTGATACGTCCATTTTGCATCATGCTTTTATATCGATATTTATTGCATTATGAGTTGTTATTACACGTTATTTCACATTACTTATGCCTATTCTCTCTTATTTTACAAGGTTTATATGAAAAGGGAGAATGCCGGCAGCTGGAATCCTAGGCTGGAAAAGGAGCAAATATTAGAGACCTATTCTGCACAACTCCAAAAGTCCTGAAACTCCACGAAAGTTATTTTTGGAATTAATAAAAAATAATAGGTGAAGAAAGTACCAGAGGGGGCCCACACCCTGGCCACGAGGGTGGGGGCGCGCCCTACCCCCTAGGCGCGCCCCCCTGCCTCGTGGGCCCCCTGGCAGCCCTTCGGTGACCATCTTCTGCTATATGAAGTCTTTTACCCTGGAAAAAATCATAAGCAAGCTTTCGGGATGAAACACCGCTGCCACGAGGCGGTACCTTGGTGGAACCAATCTAGGGCTCCGGTGGAGCTGTTTTGTCGAGGAAACATCCCTCCGGGAGGGGGAAATCATCATCATCGTGATCACCATTGATCCTCTCATCGGGAGGGGGTCAATCTCCATCAACATCTTCACCAGCACCATCTCCTCTCAAACCCTAGTTCATCTCTTGTATTCAATCTTTCTCTCAAAACCTCAGATTGGTACATGTGGGTCACTAGTAGTGTTGATTACTCCTTGTAGTTGATGCTAGTTGCTTTATTCGGTGGAAGATCATATGTTCAGATCCTTAATGCATATTAATAGCCCTCTGATTATGAACATGAATATGATTTATGAGTAGTTACGTTTATTCCTGAGGACATGGGAGAAGTCTTGCTATAAGTAGTCATGTGAATTTGTATTCGTTCGATATTTTGATGAGATGTATGTTATCTCTCCTCTAGTGGTGTTATGTGAACGTCGACTACATGACACTTCACCATTTTTTGGGCCTAGAGGAAGGCATTGGGAAGTAATAAGTAGATGATGGGTTGCTATATATAAGAATTTGTCCAGCCTTTTCCTTTGGTACAAAAAGGATTGGGCCACCTTGCTGCACTTTACTTACTTTTATTACTTGTTACTCGTTACGAATTACCTTATCACAAAACTATCTGTTACCGATAAATTCAGTGCTTGCAAAGAATACCTTACTGAAAACCGCTTGACATTTCCTTCTGCTCCTCGTTGGGTTCGACACTCTTATTTATTGAAAGGACTACGATAGATCCCCTACACTTGTGGGTCATCAATGACCTTGTGAACTTATGCATAGGGGTTGGCACACGTTTTCGTCTTGACTCTCAGGTAGAAACTTTGGGGCACTCTTTGAAGTTCTTTGTGTTTGTTTGAATAGATGAACCTGAGATTGTGTGATGCATATCGTATAATCATTCTCGCGGATACTTGTGGTGACATTGGAGTATCTAGGTTACATTAGGGTTTTGGTTGATTTGTGTCTTAAGGTGTTATTTTACTATGAACTCTAGGGTTGTTTGTGACACTTATAGGAATAGCCCAATGGATTGATCAGAAAGAATAACTTTGAGGTGGTTTCGTACCCTTTAATAATCTCTTCGTTTGTTCTCCACTATTAGTGACTTTGGAGTGACTCTTTGTTGCATGTTAAGGGATTGTTATATGATCTACTTATGTTATCCTTGTTGAGATAGCTTGCACTAGTGAAAGTATGAACCTTAGGCCTTGTTTCAAAGCATTGCAATACCGTTTACGCTCACTTTTATCACTATTTACCTTGATGTTTTTATATTTTCAGATTACAAAAACCTATATCTACCATCCATATTGCACTTGTATCACCATCTCTTCGCCGAACTAGTGCACCTATACAATTTACCATTGTATTGGGTGTGTTGGGGACACAAGAGACTCTTTGTTATTTGGTTGCAGGGTTATTTGAGAGAGACCATCTTCATCCTACGCCTCCCACGGATTGATAAACCTTAGGTCATCCACTTGAGGGAAATTTGCTACTGTCCTACAAACATCTGCACTTGGAGGCCCAACAACGTCTACAAGAAGAATGTTGCGTAGTAGACATCAAAATACCAAAAATATTTACTTTACCAGTTATCTATCTCTATCAGATCTCACTTTTGCAAGTAACAGTGAAGGGATTGACAACCCCTTTATCGTGTTGGGTGCAAGTTGTTGATTGTTTGTGTAGGTATTCGGTGACTTGTGCATTGTCTCCTACTGGATCGATACCTTGGTTCTCAAACTGAGTGAAATACTTACTCTACTTTGCTGCATCACTCTTTCCTCTTCAAGGGAAAAACCAACGCAAGCTCAAGAGGTAGCAAGTGCCAAGGTTGATTAACAACCCAGTCAAAAGGTGGAATTAATCCTTTAGCGAAAGCTTGTCTGAGACCCTAGCTTAAAGGGCATCCTCCTCCCATGGGTTCGATAACTCAGGGTCACCTCGAGGGAAAAAGGTGAGTATCATTTCAGCTCCATTTCTGTATCACCAAAGGAATTAATCAAGTTTGAACATCTGTATCAACTTGTCACTATAAAGCTCTGTATGGGTGAGGGGCTATTTTATTGGTAATCACCAATAATTTATTAGGGGGGAGGGAGCTATAGCCACATTATATTTTTTTTTCATTCCCAAAGAGCTTTATTTCTCAGGTTCCTACTTATTATACACTTATTAGCCTTTGCAATGTAATTTTTAAGATCATAGCAGAAACTCTTCCAAACAGACTTAAACCCCATTTTCCAGATTATATTGTCCCACCTCAACAAGCTTTAATCGAGGTAGGAGAACTAGTGATAAGATAATCATTGCTTAGGATATTACTCACTCTTTTCCCCTAAACTATTGGAATCATCATGCCTTTATGTTACATATTGATCTTGCTAAAGCTTATGATCGCATTGAATGAAACTTTATTGTTTCTATTCTTGCACATGAAGGGTTCCATGGTAATTGATACGTCTCCAATGTATCTATAATTTTTTATTGCTCCATGATACTTTATCTACTGTTTTAGGCAATATTGGGCTTTATTATCCACTTTTATATTATTTTTGGGACTAACCTATTAACCGGAGGCCCAGCCCAGATTTGCTGTTTTATGCCTATTTCAGTGCTTCGAGGAAAAGGAATATCAGACGGAGTCAAAACGGAACGAAATCAACTGGAGAAGTTAATTTTGGAAGGAAACCCACCTGATGGACTTGGAGTGCATGTCAGGGGAGTCCCGGGCTGCCCACGAGGGTGGGGGGCGCGCCCCCCTACCTCGTGAGCACCCCGGAGGTCCACCGACGTACCCCTTGCACCCATATATACCTACGTACCCTAAAACTTCCAGAACAGAAGATAGACTAGGAGTTCCGCCGCCGCAAGCCTCTGTAGCCACCAAAAACCAATCGGGACCCTATACCGGCACCCTGCCGGAGGGGGATCCCATCACCGGTGGCCATCTTCATCATCCCGGCGCTATCCATGACGAGGAGGGAGTAGTTCACCCTCGGGGCTAAGGGTATGTACCAGTAGCTATGTGTTTGATCTCTCTCTCTCTCTCATGTTCCTCTATGGCACGATCTTGATGTATCCCGAGCTTTGCTATTGTAGTTGGATCTTATGATGTTTCTCCCCCTCTACTCTCTTGTGATGAATTGAGTTTCCCCTTTGAAGTTATCTTATTGGATTGAGTCTTTATGAGAACACTTGATGTATGTCTTGCCGTGATTATCTGTGGTGACAATGGGATATCATGTGCCACTTGATGTATGTTTTTGTGATCAACTTGCGGGTTTCATGACATTGGGAACCTATGCATAAGGGTTGGCACACGTTCTTGACTCTCCGGTAGAAGCTTTGGGGCACTCTTCGAAGTACTTTTATGTTGGTTGGATGAATCTGAGATTGTGTGATGCATATCGTATAATCATGCCCACGGATACTTGATGTGACAATGGAGTATCTAGGTGACATTAGGGTTTTGGTTGATTTGTGTCTTAAGGTGTTATTCTAGTACGAACTATTTTATAGATCGATCCAAACGAATAACTTTGAGGTGGTTTCGTACCCTACCATAATCTCTACGTTTGTTCTCCGCTATTAGTGGCTTTGGAGTGACTCTTTGTTGCATGTTGAGGGCTTGTTATATGATCTATCTATGTTATTATTGTTGAGAGAACTTGCACTAGTGAAAGTATGAACCCTAGGCCTTGTTTCCTATCATTGCAATACCGTTTATGCTCACTTTTATCGCTTATTACCTTGCTGTTTTTATAATTTCAGATTACAAAAACCTATATCTACTATCTATTTTGCACTTGTATCTTCATCTCTTCGCCGAACTAGTGCACCTATACAATTTACCATTGTATTGGGTGTGTTGGGGACACAAGAGACTCTTTTTTATTTGGTTGCAGGGTTGTTTGAGAGAGACCATCTTCATCCTACGCCTCCTACGGATTGATAAATCTTAGGTCATCCACTTGAGGGAAATTTGCTACTGTCCTACAAACCTGTGCACTTGCAGGCCCAACAACGTCTACAAGAAGAAGGCTGTGTGGTAGACATCAAGCTCTTTTCTGGCGCCGTTGCCGGGGAGGTTAGCGCTTGAAGGTATATCTTTAGATCTTGCAATCGAATCTTTTTGTTTCTTATTTTAGCACTAGTCTAGTTTATAAAAGAAAACTACAAAAAAAATGGAGTTGAGTTTGTCTCATATGCTTCACCTTTTTAATATCTTTCGTGAGTATGATGGAAAGGATAATTGTGCTCAAGTGCTAGAAGAAGAAATCTCTAAAAAAATTGGCACTAAATCTTTGAATGATGAGCATGATTGCAATGTTGTTAGTATGAATTCCTTGAATATCCATGATGCTAATGATATGCAAAGCCACAAGCTTGGGGAAGCTATGTTTGATGGAGATGATATTTTTTGTCCCCCCAAGCTTTGATGAGCAAATTTACTATGATGAAAGCATGCCTCATATCTATGATGATTATTGTGATGACACGTATGCTTTAAAGAATAATGATAACCATGAAACTTGTCATCTTGATGTTAATTTTCAATCATATGATAGTTATTTTGTTGAGTTTGCTCCCACTACTATTCATAAGAAGAATTTTGCAATTGTGGAGAGTAGAAAATTTTCTATGCAAATAGATCATGAAAAGAATGCTTTAGGTGCTGGTTATATTGTTAAATTCATTCATGATTCTACTGAAAATTATTATGAGAGAGGAACATATGCTTGTAGGAATTGCAATAATATCAAGTTTCCTCTCTATGTGCTTAAAGTTTTGAAGCTATGCTTGTTTTACCTTCCTATGCTTGTTGATTATTGTTCCCCTAAGTTGTTTGCTCACAAAATCCCTATGCATAGGAAGTGGGTTAGACTTAAATGTGCTAGTCATATGCTTCATGATGCTCTCTTTATGTTTCAATTCTTATCTTTTATGTGAGCATCATTGTCATCATCATGCCTAGCTAAAAAGGCATTAAAGAAAAGCGCTTGTTGGGAGACAACCCAATATTTATCCTTACTGTTTTTGTGTGTCCACATGATTATGCTACTGTAGTAATCATGTTTTATAGCTTTTGTTTCAATAAAGTGCCAAGTAGAACCTTTGGAAGACTTGGGTGAAGTTTATGTGATCTTGCTGTGAAAAACAGAAACTTTAGCGCTCACGAGAATAGCTGCCATGTTTTACTGGAGAGTGCTTTTAGGTTGATTCTTTTTGCAGATGATTAATAGACAAATTTCTCAGGTCCAGAAATTTATTTCATAATTGTTGGCGTTCCAGAAGTATACGTTTGATACAGATTACTACAGACTGTTCTGTTTTTGACAGATTCTGTTTTCTATGTGTTGTTTGCTTATTTTGATGAATCTATGAGTAGTATCGGAGGGTATGAACCATAGATAAGTTGGAGTACAGTATATATTACACCAATATGAATTTATAAAGAATTCATTACAGTACCTAAGTGGTGGTTTTATTTTCTTATACTAACGGAGCTTACGAGTTTTGTTTTGAGTTTTGTGTGGTTGAAGTTTTCAAGTTTTGGGTAAAGATTCGATGGACTATGGAATAAGGAGTGGAAAGAGCCTAAGCTTGGGAATGCCCAAGGCACCCCAAGGTAATATTCAAGGACAATCAAGAGCCTAAACTTGCGGATGCCCCGGAAGGCATCCCCTCTTTCGTCTTCGTTCATCGGTAACTTTACTTGGAGCTATATTTTTATTCACCACATGATATGTGTTTTTCTTGGAGCGTCAATTTCTTTTGTTAGTGCTTGCTTGCTGTTAGTTAGAATAATGTTTTTCCTCTTTAGTTTCAATAAAAAAGTCAAGGATAGCCTTTGCAATGCTTATTTTGCTAGTATGCATGTTGCTGTTTGAAAATAGAAAGTTTACCGCTGTTGCAAAAATTCCCTAGAAAAGTCAGAGAATGGTATAACGTTGAATATTTTTGCATATTAAGCTCTGATAAATTTATTACAGTGGGAATTTTAGTTAATAATTTTTGGAGTCAGGGAAGTATTGATACTCTTGCATTCTTTACAGACTGTACTGTTTTAGCAGATTGCTGTTATGTTTGCATTGTTTGCGTATGTTTGCTTGTTTAATGATTCTATTTGAGGATAGGAGTATTAAATATGCAGAGGCATTTATTATGCATTGTTGAATAATAATTTAAGTGATTTGTTACAGTAGAATATGATAAGGTTTTGCATTGGTTTATACTAACCTATCTCACAAGTTCTTGTTGAGTTTGTTGTGAATGAAGCTTTTGATAAAAAGAGAAACGATGATATGAGAGGAATTAAGGAGACACAAAAGTTCAAGCTTGGGGATGCCCAAGGCACCCCAAGATAATATTTCAAGAAGTCTCAAGCATCTAAGCTTGGGGATGCCCCGGTATGCATCCCACCTTTCTTCTTCAATAACTATCGGTTAGTATCGGTTGAGCCTAAGTTTTTGCTTCTTCACATGAGTTGTGCTATCCTTGCATTGTAGTTTTCTTTAGCTTTGCTTGCTACTTGAATACAGTACCAAGATCTGAAATTCTTTATTGAGAGAGAGCCTTCGTTTAGTTGCATAATTATTTAGCTACTCATTGAGCTTCACTTATATCTTTTGGAGTAGTTTGTTGTTTGCTCTAGTGCTTCACTTATATCTTTTGAGCTTGATAGTTTTGCTCATAGTGCTTCACTTATATCTTTTGAGCGTGATAATTTTTGCTCTAGTGCTTCACTTATATCTTTTAGAGCACGGTGGTGGATTTGTTTTAAAGAAACTATTTGATCTCTCATGCTTCACTTAGATTATTTTGAGAGTCATTAATAGCATGGTAGTTTGCTTAATGTTAATATACTTAGTGTTCAAGATATGTGAAACTTTCTTTTGAGTGAATTGAATACTAAGATAAGTTTGATGCTTGATAATTGTTTTGAGATATGGAGGTGATAATATCAAAGTCATGCTAGTTGGGTGATTGTGAATTTGAGAAATGCTTGTGTTGAAGTTTGCAAGTCCCGTAGCATGCACGTATGGTTAAAGTTGTGTAACAAATTTGAAACATGAAGTGTACCTGGCTTGTGCATCCTTATGAGTGGCGGTCGGGGACGAGCGATGGTCTTTTCCTACCAATCTATCCCCCTAGGAGCATGCGCGTAGTACTTGATTTTTGATGACTTCTAAATTTTTGCAATAAGTATATGAGTTCTTTTGACTAGTGTTGAGTCCATGGATTATACGCACTCTCACCTTTCCGCCTTTGCTAGCCTCTTCGGTACCGTGCATTGCCCTTTCTCACCTTGAGAGTTGGTGCGAACTTCGCCGGTGCATCCAAACCCCGTGATACGATACGCTCTATCACACATAAGCCTCCTTATATCTTCCTCAAAACAGCCACCATACCTACCTATCATGGCATTTCCATAGCCATTCCGAGATATATTGCCATGCAACTTCCATCATCATCATCATGACATACATTACTTTTGTCATATTGCCATTGCATGATTATGTAGTTGACATTGTATTTGTGGCAAAGCCACCATGCATTATTTTTCATACATGTCACTCTTGATTCATTGCACCATCCCGGTACACCACCGGAGGCATTCATATAGTGTCATATCTTGTTCTAAGTTTCGAGTTGTAATCCTTATGTTGTAATCAATAGAAGTGTGATGATCATCATTATTAGAGCATTGCCCAAGTGAGGAAAGGAATGATGGAGACTATGATTCCCCCACGAGTCGGGATGAGACTCCGGAGGAAAATAAAAATTAAAAATTAAAAAAAAGGCCAAAAAAAGAGAAGGCCCAAAAAATGAGAGAAAAAGAGAGAAGGGGCAATGTTACTATCCTTTTACCACACTTGTGCTTCAAAGTAGCACCTTGTTCTTCATGTAGTGAGTTTCATATGTTGTGCTTCAAAGTAGCACCTCGTTATTCATGGAGTGAGTCTCATATATTGTGCTTCAAAGTAGCACCTTGTTCTTCATGTAGTGAGTCTCATAAGTCTTTTTATACTAGTGCGAATTTTTCATTATAGAACTTGGATTTTATATTCCTACGATGGGCTTCCTCAAATGCCCTAGGTCTTCATGAGCAAGCGAGTTGGATGCACACCCACTAGTTTTCCTTTGTTGAGCATTCATAGCTCTAGTGCATCCATTGCATGGCAATCCCTACTCCTCATGTTGACATCAATTGATGGGCATCTCCATAGCCCATTGATTATCCTTGTCAATGTGAGACTTTCTCCTTTTTTGTCTTCTCCACACAATCCCCATCATCATATTCTATTCCACCCATAGTGCTATATCCATGGCTCACGCTCATGTATTGCGTGAAGGTTGAAAAAGTTTGAGATTATTTAAGTATGAAACAATTGCTTGGCTTGTCATTGGGGGTATAGAAGTTGGGAACATCTTTGTGTGACGAAAATTAAGCATAGCCTAACTATATGATTTTGTAGGGATGAACTTTCTTTTGCCATGCTATTTTGAGAAGACATGATTGCTTTGATTAGTATTGTGTCAATATGAACTTTTGTCTTGAATCTTTCGGATCTGAATATTCATATCACAAGTAAGAAGAATTACATTGAAATTATGCCAAAGTATCACTTCGCATCAAAAATTCTTTTTTATCATTTACCTACTCGAGGACGAGCAGGAATTAAGCTTGGGGATGCTTGATACGTCTCCAACGTATGCTTAATTTTTGATTACTCCATGCTACTTTATCTACTGTTTTAGGCAATATTGGGCTTTATTATCCACTTTTATATTATTTTTGGGACTAACCTATTAACCGGAGGCCCAGCCCAGATTTGCTGTTTTATGCCTATTTCAGTGTTTCGAGGAAAAGGAATATCAGACGGAGTCAAAACGGAACGAAATCAACTGGAGAAGTTAATTTTGGAAGGAAACCCACCTGATGGACTTGGAGTGCACATCAGTGGAGTCCCGGGCTGCCCACGAGGGTGGGGGGCGCCCCCCCTGGGCGCGCCCCTACCTCATGAGCACCCCGGAGGTCCAACGACGTACCCCTTGCACCCATATATACATAC
Source organism: Triticum timopheevii (assembly GCA_963921465.1). NCBI lineage: Eukaryota > Viridiplantae > Streptophyta > Magnoliopsida > Poales > Poaceae > Triticum > Triticum timopheevii. The sequence continues at coordinate 561,192,339 of OY997268.1, read as the reverse complement.
GTACCCTAAAACTTCCAGAACAGAAGATAGATCGGGAGTTTCGCCGCCGCAAGCCTCTGTAGCCACCAAAAACCAATCGGGACCCTGTTCTAGCACTCTGCCGGAGGGGGATCCCATCACCGGTGGCCATCTTCATCATCCCGGCGCTATCCATGACGAGGAGGGAGTAGTTCACCATCGGGGCTGAGGGTATGTACCAGTAGCTATGTGTTTGATCTCTCTATCTCGTGTTCTCTCTTGTGTTCCTCTATGGCACGATCTTGATGTATCCCGAGATTTGCTATTGTAGTTGGATCTTATGATGTTTCTCCCCCTCTACTCTCTTGTGATGAATTGAGTTTCCCCCTTGAAGTTATCTTATTGGAATGAGTCTTTATGAGAACACTTGATGTATGTCTTGCCTTGATTATCTGTGGTGACAATGGGATATCATGTGCCACTTGATGTATGTTTTGGTGATCAACTTGCGGGTTTCGTGACATTGGGAACCTATGCATAGGGGTTAGCACACGTTCTTGACACTCCGGTAGAAGCTTTGGGGCACTCTTTGAAGTACTTTTATGTTGGTTGGATGAATCTGAGATTGTGTGATGCATATCGTATAATCATGCCCACGGATACTTGAGGTGACAATGGAGTTGTTGGGGAATGTAGCAGAAATTCAAAAGTTTCTACGCAACACCAAGATCAATCTATGGAGTAATCTAGCAACAAGGGAAGGAGAGTGCATCTTCATACCCTTGAAGATCGCGATGCGGAAGCATTACAAGAACGCGGATGAGGGAGTCGTACTCGCGGCGATTCAAATCGCGGAACATCCGATGTAACCCCGAACAGACGGCGCCTCCGCGTTCAACACACGTACATCCCGGGGATGTCTCCTCCTTCTTGATCCAGCAAGGGGAGAGGAGAAGTTGAGGGAGAGCTCCGGCAGCATGACGGCGTGGTGGTGGAGCTTGAAGTTCTCCGGCAGGGCTTCGCCAAGCACTACTGAGGAGGAGGTGGAGTTGGAGACGGGGAGGGCTACGCCAGGGGCAAGGGTGAAGCTCCCATGTGCCTCCCCACTATATATAGGGGTGGAGGGGGCTGGTTTCTTGCCCTCCAAGTCCATTGGGGTGTTGGCAAAGGTGGGAGGAAAAAAATCACATCATTTCCTTCCCCACCGATTGTTATCCCCCTTTTTAGGGATCTTCATCTTATCCCTTCGGGATATGATCTTATTCCTTCTAAGGGGGGATCTTGGTGCGCCTTGACCAGGGGTGTGGGGCCTTGCCCCCACTACCCACGTTCATGTGGGTCCCCCCATGCAGGTGAGCCCCACTCTGGAACCTTCTAGAACCTTCCTGGTACAATACCGAAAAATCCCAAACATTTTCCGGTGGCCAAAATAGGACTTCCCATATATAAATATTTACCTCCGGACCATTCCGGAACTCCTCGTGACGTCCGGGATCTCATCCGGGACTCCGAACAACATTCGGTAACTGCACACTAATTCCCATAACAACTCTAGCGTCACTGAACCTTAAGTGTGTAGACCCTGCGGCTTCGGGAACCATGCAGACATGACCGAGACAACTCTCCAGCCAATAACCAACAGCGGGATCTGGATACCCATGTTGGATCCCACTTGTTCCATGATGATCTCATCGGATGAACCACGATGTCGAGGATTCAATCAATCCCGTATTCAATTCCCTTTGTCTAGCGGTATTGTACTTGCCCGAGATTCGATCATCGGTATCCCCATACCTTGTTCAATCTCATTACCGGCAAGTCTCTTTACTCGTTCCTTAACACATCATCCCGTGATCAACCCCTTGGTCACTTTGTGCACATTATGATGATGTCCTACCGAGTGGGCCCAGAGATACCTCTCTGTCACACGGAGTGACAAATCCCAGTCTCGATTCGTGCCAACCCAACAGACACTTTCGGAGATACTCGTAGTGTACCTTTATAGCCACCCAGTTACGTTGTGACGTTTGGTACACCCAAAGCATTCCTATGGTATCCGGGAGTTGCACAATCTCATGGTCTAAGGAAATGATACTTGACATTAGAAAAGCTTTAGCATACGAACTACACGATCTTTGTGCTAGGCTTAGGATTGGGTCTTGTCCATCACATCATTCTCCTAATGATGTGATCCCGTTATCAACGACATCCAATGTCCATGGTTAGGAAACCGTAACCATCTATTGATCAACGAGCTAGTCAACTAGAGGCTTACTAGGGACATGGTCTTGTCTATGTACCCACACATGTATCTGAGTTTCCTATCAATACAATTATAGCATGGATAATAAACGATTATCATGAACAAGGAAATATAATAATAATAATAACTAATTTATTATTGCCTCTAGGGCATATTTCCAACAGTCTCCCACTTGCACTAGAGTCAATAATCTAGTTCACATTGCCATGTGATTAACACTCACAGGTCACATCGCCATGTGACCAACATCCAAAGAGTTTACTAGTGTCATTAAACTAGTTCTCATCATCATGTGATTAAGACTCAATGAGTTCTGGGGTTTGATCATGTTTTGCTTGTGAGAGAGGTTTTAGTCAACGGGTCTACAACATTCAGATCCGTATGTACTTCGCAAATCTCTAGGTCATATTGTAAATGCTGCTTCCACGCTCCACTTGGAGCTATTCCAAATGGTTGCTCCACTATACGTATCCGGCTTCTCTACTCAGAGCTATCCGGATAGGTGTTAAGCTTGCATCGACGCAACTCTTTACGTCGAACTCTTTATCACCTCCATAACCGAGAAATATATCCTTATTCCTCTAAGGATAATTTTGACCGCTATCTGGTGATCCACTCCTTGATCACCTTTGTACCCTCTTGCCAGGTATGTAGCAAGGCACACTTCCGATGCGGTACATAGCATAGCATACTGTAGAGCCTACGTCTAAATTATAGGGGACGACCTTCGTCCTTTCTCTCTTTTATGTCGTGGTCGAGCTTTAAGTCTTAACTTCATACCTTACACCTCAGGCAAGAACTCCTTCTTTGACTGATCCATCTTGAACACCTTCAAGATCATGTCAAGGTATATGCTCATTTGAAAGTACCATTAAGCGTTTTTGATCTATCACTATAGATCTTGATGCTCAATGTTCAAGTAGCTTAATCCAGGTTTTCCCTTGAAAAACACTTTTCAAATAACCCTATATGCTTTCCAGAAATTCTACATCATTTCTGATCAACAATATGTCAACAACATATACTCATCAGAAATTCTATAGTGCTCCCACTCACTTCTTTGGAAATACAAGTTTCTCATAAACTTTGTATAAACCCAAAATCTTTGATCATCTCATCAAAGCGTACATTCCAACTCCGAGATGCTTACTCCAGTCCATGGAAGGATCGCTGGAGCTAGCATACCTTTTAGCATCCTTAGGATCGACAAAACATTTCTGATTGTATCACATACAACCTTTCCTTACGAAAACTGGTAAGAAAACTCATTTTGACATCCATCTGCCAGATTTCATAAATGCAGCTAATGCTAACATGATTCCGACGGACTTAAGCATCGCTACGGATGAGAAAATCTCATTGTAGTCAACTCCTTGAACTTGTGAAAAACTCTTCACCACAAGTCGAGCTTCATAGACGGTGACATTACCGTCCACGTCTGTCTTCTTCTTAAAGATCCATTTATCTCAATGGCTTGCCGATCATCGGGCAAGTCCACCAAAGTCCATGCTTTGTTCTGATACATGGATCCTATCTCGGATTTCATGGCTTCTAACCATTTGTCGGAATTTGGGCCCACCATCGCTTCTCCATAGCTCGTAGGTTCATTGTTGTCTAGCAACATGACCTTCAAGACAGGATTACTGTACCACTCTGAAATAGTGTGCATCCTTGTCACCCTACGAGGTACGGTAGTGACTTGATCCAAAACTTCATGATCACTATCATAAGCTTCTACTTCAATTGGTGTAGGCGCCACAGGAACAACTTCCTGTGCCCTGCTACACACTTGTTGAAGTGATGGTTCAATAACCTCATCAAGTCTCCACCATCCTCCCACTCGATTCTTTCGAGAGAAACTTTTCCTCGGGAAAGGACCTAACTCTAGAAACAATCCTTTTTGCTTCCGGAACTGAGACTGGATGTATACCCAAGTGTTTTGGGTGTCCTATGAAGATGCATTTTATCCACTTTGGGTTCGATCTTATCAACCTGAAACTTTTTCACATAAGCGTCGTAGCCCCAAACTTTTAAGAAACAACAACTTAGGTTTCTCCAAACCATAGTTCAAACGATGTCGTCTCAACGGAATTACGTGGTGCCCTATAAAGTGAGTGCGGTTGTCTCTAATGCCTAACCCATGAACGATAGTGGTAATTCGATAAGAGACATCATGGTACACACCATATCCAATAGGGTGCAACTATGATGTTCGGACACACCATCACACTATGGTGTTCCAGGCGGTATTAATTGTGAAACAATTTCCACAATGTCTTGATTGCGTGCCAAAGCTCGTAACTCAGATACTCATCTCTATGATCATATCATAGACATTTTATCCTCTTGTCCCGATGATCTTCAACTTCACTCTGAAATTACTTGAACCATTCAATAATTCAGACTTGTGTTTCATCAAGTAAATATACTCAGTATCTACTCAAATCATCCATGAAGTAAGAACATAACGATATCCATTGCGTGCCTCAGCACTCATTGGACTGCACACATCAAAATGTTTACTTCCAACAAGTTGCTTTCTTGTTCCATTTTACTGAAAACGAGGCTTTCAGTCATCTTGCCCATGTGGTATGATTTGCATGTCTCAAGTGATTCAAAATCAAGTGAGTCCAAACGATCCATCTACATGGAGTTTCTTCATGCGTACATACCAATAGACATGGTTTGCATGTCTCAAACTTTTCAAAAACGAGTGAGTCCAAAGATCCATCAACATGGAGCTTCCTCATGCGTTTTTATGACTTACATGGCAGTGCCACAAGTAGGTGGTACTATCATTACTATCTTGTATCTTTTGGCATGAACATGTGTATCACTACAATCGAGATTCAATAAACCATTCATTTTAGGTGCAATACCATTGAAGGTATTATTCAAAAGCCAGAGTAACCATTATTCTCCTTAAATGAATAACCGTATTGCGATAGACATAATCCAATCATGCCTATGCTCAACGCAAACACCAAATAACAATTATTTAGGTTTAACACCAATCTCGATGGTAGAGGGAGTATACGATGCTTGATCATATCAAACTTGGAAACAGTTCCAACACATATCGTCATCTCACTTTTAGCTAGTCTCTGTTTATTCCGTAGCCTTTTATTTCGAGTTACTAACACTTAGCAACCGAACCGGTATCTAATACCCTGGTGCTACTGGGAGTACTAGTAAAGTACACATTAAATTAATGTATATCTAATATACTTCTATCGACCTTGCCAGCCTTCTCATCTACCAAGTATCTAGGGTAATTCTGCTCCAGTGGTTGTTCCCCTTATTACAGAAGCACTTAGTCTCGGGTTTGGGTTCAACCTTGGGTTTCTTCATTAGAGCAGCAGCTGATTTGTTGTTTCATGAAGTATCCCTTCTTGCCCTTGCCCTTCTTGAAACTAGTGGTTTCACCAACCATCAACAATTGATGCTCCTTCTTGATTCCTACTTTCGCGGTGTCAAACATCATGAATATCTCAAGGATCATCATATCTATCCCTGATTTGTTATAGTTCATCACGAAGCTCTAGCATCTTGGTGGCAATGACTTTGGAGAAACATCACTATCTCTGGAAGATCAACTCCCACTCGATTCAACTGATTGTTGTACCCAGACAATCTGAGTACAAGCTCAACGATTGAGCTTTTCTCCCTTAGTTTGCAGGCTAAGAAAATCGTCGGAGGTCTCATACCTCTTGACGTGGGCACGATCCTGAAATCGCAATTTCAGCCCTCGAAACATCTCATATGTCCCGCGACGTTTCGAAAACGTCTTTGGTGCCTCTACTCTAAACCATTTAACTGAACTATCACATAGTTATCAAAAGTTGTATGTCAGATGTTCGCAACATCCACAGACTACGTTCGAGGTCCAGCACACCGAGCGGTGCATTAAGGACATAAGCCTTCTACGAAGCAACGAGGATAATCCTCAGTTCACGAACCCAGGCCGCATAATTGCTACTATCAACTTTCAACTAAATTTTCTCTAGGAACATATCTAAACAATAGAACTAAAGCGCGAGCTACGACATAATTTGCAAAAACCTTTTGACTATGTTCAGGATAATTAAGTTCATCTAATGAACTCCCACTCACATAGACATCCCTCTAGCCATCTAAGTGATTACACAATCCGAGTCAACTAGGCCGTGTCCGATCATCACGTGAGACGGACTAGTCATCATTGGTGAACATCTTCATGTTGATCGTATCTACCATATGACTCATGCTCGACCTTTCGGTCTCTTGTGTTCCGAGGCCATGTATGTACATGCTAGGCTCGTCAAGTCAACCTAAGTGTTTCGCGTGTGTAAATCTGGCTTACACCCGTTGTATGTGAACGTTAGAATCTATCACACCCGATCATCACGTGGTGCTTCGAAACAACGAACTTTCGCAATGGTGCACAGTTAGGGGAAACACTTTCTTGAAATTTTAATGAGGGATCATCTTATTTACTACTGTCGTTCTAAGCAAATAAGATGCATAAACATGATAAACATCACATGCAATCAAAAAGTGACATGATATGGCCAATATCTTTTTGCTCCTTTTGATCTCCATCTTCGGGGCTCCATGATCATCATCGTCACCGGCATGACACCATGATCTCCATCGTGTCTCCATGAAGTTGTCTCGCCAACTTATTACTTCTACTACTATGGCTACCGGTTAGCAATAAAGTAAAGTAATTACATGGCGTTGTTCAATGACACGCAGGTCATACAATAAATTAAGACAACTCCTATGGCTCCTACCGGTTGTCATACTCATCGACATGCAAGTCGTGATTCCTATTACAAGAACATGATAAATCTCATACATCACATATCATTCATCACATTCTTCTTGGCCATATCACATCACATAGCATACCCTGCAAAAACAAGTTAGACGTCCTCTAATTGTTGTTTGCATGTTTTACGTGGCTGCTATGGGTTTCTAGCAAGAACATTTCTTACCTACGCAAAAACCACAACGTGATATGTCAATTGCTATTTACCCTTCATAAGGACCCTTTTCATCGAATCTGATCCGACTAAAGTGGGAGAGACTGACACCCGCTAGCCACCTTATGCAACAAGTGCATGTCAGTCGGTGGAACCTGTCTCACGTAAGTGTACGTGTAAGGTCGGTCCGGGCCGCTTCATCCCACAATACCATCGAAACAAGATTGGACTAGTAACGGTAAGCATATTGAACAAAATCAACGCCCACAACAACTTGTGTTCTACTCGTGCATAGAAACTGCGCATAGACCTAGCTCATGATGCCACTGTTGGGGAATGTAGCAGAAATTCAAAATTTTCTACGCAACACCAAGATCAATCTATGGAGTAATCTAGCAACGAGGGAAGGAGAGTGCATCTTCATACCCTTGAAGATCGCGATGCGGAAGCATTACAAGAACGCGGATGAGGGAGTCGTACTCGCGGCGATTCAAATCGCGGAAGATCCGATCTAACGCCAAACAGACGGCGCCTCCGCGTTCAACACACGTACAGCCCGGGGACGTCTCCTCTTTCTTGATCCAGCAAGGGGGGAGGAGAAGTTGAGGGAGAGCTCCGGCAGCACGACGACGTGGTGGTGGAGCTTGCAGTTCTCCGGCAGGGCTTCGCCAAGCACTACTGAGGAGGAGGTGGAGTTGGAGAGGGGGAGGGCTGCGCCAGGGGCAAGGGTGAAGCTCCCATGCACCTCCCCACTATATATAGGGGTGGAGGGGGCTGGTTTATTTTCCTCCAAGTCTATTGGGGCATTGGCAAAGGTGGGAGGAAAGAAATCACATCATTTCCTTCCCCACCGATTGTTATCCCCCCTTTTTAGGGATCTTGATCTTATCCCTTCGGGATATGATCTTATTCCTTCTAAGGGGGGATCTTGGTGCGCCTTGACCAGGGGTGTGGGGCCTTGCCCCCACTACCCACGTTCATGTGGGTCCCCCCATGCAGGTGGGCCCCACTCCGGAACCTTCTAGAACCTTCCCGATACAATACCAAAAAATCTCGAACATTTTCCGGTGGCCAAAATAGGACTTCCCATATATAAATCTTTACCTCCGGACCATTCCGGTACTCCTCGTGACGTCCGGGATCTCATCCGGGACTCCGAACAACATTCGGTAACTGCACACTAATTCCCATAACAACTCTAGCGTCACCGAACCTTCAGTGTGTAGACCCTACGGGTTCGGGAACCATGCAGACATGACCGAGACAACTCTCCGGCCAATAACCAACAGCCGGATCTGGATACCCATGTTGGCTCCCACATGTTCCACGATGATCTCATCGGATGAACCACGATGTCGAGGATTCAATCAATCCCGTATTCAATTCCCTTTGTCTAGCGGTATTGTACTTGCCCGAGATTCGATCGTCGGTATCCCCATACCTTGTTCAATCTCGTTACCGGCAAGTCTCTTTACTCGTTCCGTAACACATCATCCCGTGATCAACCCCTTGGTCACTTTGTGCACATTATGATGATGTCCTATCGAGTGGGCCCAGAGATACCTCTCCATCACACGGAGTGACAAATCCCAGTCTCGATTCGTGCCAACCCAACAGACACTTTCGGAGATACTCGTAGTGTACCTTTATAGCCACCCAGTTATGTTGTGACGTTTGGTACACCCAAAGCATTCCTATGGTATCCGGGAGTTGCACAATCTCATGGTCTAAGGAAATGATACTTGACATTAGAAAAGCTTTAGCATACGAACTACACAATCTTTGTGCTAGGCTTAGGATTGGGTCTTGTCCATCACATCATTCTCCTAATGATGTGATCCCGTTATCAACGACATACAATGTCCATGGTTAGGAAACCGTAACCATCTATTGATCAACGAGCTAGTCAACTAGAGGCTTACTAGGGACATGGTCTTGTCTATGTACCCACACATGTATCTGAGTTTCCTATCAATACAATTATAGCATGGATAATAAACGATTATCATGAACAAGGAAATATAATAATAATAACTAATTTATTATTGCCTCTAGGGCATATTTCCAACAGGAGTATCTAGGTGACATTCGGGTTTTGGTTGATTTGTGTCTTAAGGTGTTATTCTAGTATGAACTCTTTTATAGATCATTCCGAACGAATAACTTTGAGGTGGTTACGTACCCTACCATAATCTCTACGTTTGTTCTCCGCTATTAGTGGCTTTGGAGTGACTCTTTGTTGCATGTTGAGGGCTTGTTATATGATCTATCTATGTTATTATTGTTGAGAGAATTTGCACTAGTGAAAGTATGAACCCTAGGCCTTGTTTCCTATCATTGCAATACCGTTTACGCTCACTTTTATCGCTTGTTACCTTGCTGTTTTTATAATTTCATATTACAAAAACCTATATCTACTATCTATTTTGCACTTGTATCTTCATCTCTCCGCCGAACTAGTGCACCTATACAATTTACCATTGTAATTGGTGTGTTGGGGACACAAGAGACTCTTTGTTATTTGGTTGCAGGGTTGTTTGAGAGAGACCATCTTCATCCTATGCCTCCTACGGATTGATAAACCTTAGGTCATCCACTTGAGGGAAATTTGCTAGTGTCCTACAAACCTGTGCACTTGCAGGCCCAACAACGTCTACAAGAAGAAGGTTGTGTGGTAGACATCAGTAATCATCTATCTTCTCTGTCATAATAAATGGCCAAACTTTTCAGACTTTTAGACGTAACAAGGGGATCACACAAGGTTGTCCTTTCCGTTCCTAATTTTTTTGTGCTGGCTATTAATGAACTCTCACTTGCCCTTAATGAAGCAATGGCTGAGGGAATCTTGCTTGGACCAAATTGCCTTCTTGTGCATTTTCTTCGCTTTTTGCAAATGATATTTTAGTTTGCGGGAAAGCAAATATAAATGAAGCTTCACCCATGGCTCACATAATCAATAAGTTTTGTGTAACATTAGGACGTACTTTGAACTAAGCCAAATCTGCAATTATTTTCAGTGTTAAAGTTAATAAGGATGTCAACTCTGACGTCAAGGCTATTTTCCATGTTACTGACATGGATAGCAACTTTACTCCTCTTGGTCACCCATTCATTCTCCTTTCTATAAGGACATAACGTGTGCTTAAAAAATTATTCTTGATATTTTTACCTAAACTTTCAGGTTACAAAGCTAACATGCTTTCCCATGTTGATACTTGAGCTTATTAGATCAATGTATGCTCCCATCCCTATTTACTACATGTCTAACATCCTCTTCACCAAGAAGTTCATTGGTAATCTCAAAACCATTATTACGTCTTTTCGGTGGACATGCAAGGGTATAGTAAGAAACCTCGAGGCCATGAATCAAGGCCTGAATTTGTTGTTGCTTGGAGGCTTGATGCCCCCCAAAGTTCTCATCTCCACCTAATCCTCGATTTTAAATGTGGGGTTCTTACTTTAGGACTACGAAGTCAAGCGTCCCTAAATCAACTTTTTGGTCCAGCATTCTCAAGATTTTCCGTTAAGTCAAAGCTTTCTTTTCTATCATCTAACCCATGGAAATATTTCTATTTGAAGCACTCCCTGGACTTCTGTTTATGATCATCTTGTTATCCAACCCTCTTTTTTATCAACTATGGTTAGTGATCTTTGCTTGTCTGGTCAGAAAATTTGGAATCATGCCCTTGTCGATCAACTCTTCTCTGAGCTTAGTTCCTCTATAATCCTTTAAGAACCTATTATTCAAGACGATGGTAGTGATATAATTTATTAGCATCTAACTCCTGATGTCAGATGGAATTCAAAACATACTTACATGATGTGTTCATAGGAATTGCAAGCTTCTCCATGTAATCAACCAAGATAAATTTCTCAGCAGGCTTAGAACATTCTGAAATAGGTTTGGCAACAAAAACTCTTGGCACCTAGGATCCAAAATTTTGCTTGGATGCTAGTAAGGAAAGCAAATCACACAAGTATGGGAGCAGGCAGGTATTCCACCCACATCAATCAAATCTGATGTGGATGATATCAACTTGAAGATATACTCTAGCCCCTGGTTCGCTAAATTGGCATGGTTCTCTAGCCCCTGACTTTTAAAAGCTAACCCTCTTGTGCATCTCCCTGACAGTATGTAGAGCTTAATTAACCATATGCTCTCTATGAACCACCCACATGCTTATGTACAATGTTAGTACTTTTTTGTGGTGTCTTTGGAAAGCTAGGAATGATTATCTCTTTTAGAGGAAGAATTCTCTTTCCTACAAAGTGCACCAGATGGAAAAGACAATCACATATAAAAGTAACTATGTGCAATAGCAGATCTTATCCCCTCCAAGGCAATTCATTCATGCTTCTAACAACAACCTACCTCAGCAAGGTTGCTCACTTTTATGTAGTCTTCTTATTGTAGGTCCAAAAATCTTCTCGGACGCTTCTTGGAAGACACAAACATCCATGGAAGGGGTCTCCTCCATGCAACAAGTCTTGGACACTATATCCAATTCTTTATTGGATATGTTTAGAGCAACATTATGATTCGAGTCTCTATGGATCAAACCCCCTCTCCTCTCGTGGCTAGAGAAAGAGCACCATGCCTCGTAGTAGCAATGTCTATGAAGCTCACAAACAATCTCACGTTGGAAAAGACAGCTGTGGTGAGAGACATCAGCTCAGCTCAAGCTCGCCAGGACATCATGCATCACCTAGCAGTGTTCCTTTACATCTCTACTTAGATAGATTCTACAATCCTTCATATTTCCAGGGATCTTAGTGGAGTTGCTCATGATTGTCTCATCAAGTTCTTAACAAGAATGTTGAACTTGCATTTGCGTGTCTCAAAGTAGCTCACATGTAATATAGTTGTCCTCATTTAGCTCCTTTTGCGGGGCTGAATTTCCCATGATTTTTATAAGACATGTTCTAACATGTACCTGTGTTATGCTTGGAATAGAATTGTGTGCTTCATGTGACTCCCCTCGTTCAAAACGAAGAAGTAGAAGTTGTACCGAGTAATCTATGCAATGCAAGAGATGCGAAATGCATAGAGAGGTAGTGAAACAGCTAGGTTCTATAAATAGAGGGGTGAAAAACTACAAATTTCATGCTTGGAGCTTACCCTCTTGATTCCACAATCAACACAATACAGTCTCTTTTGTTGTGTGCCCTCTTTGAGATGTGCAGGCGTCGTTGCTCTTTGACGGTGGTGGATTTCATTTTATCTAGGCCTTGATGGTTCTCCTTCCCTACTAGATATTTAGGGATACGACTTACAGTGTGAAAGGTGACACGAGAGTTTTGTTGAGAAAATGTGCAGTGAAATGAAAGGGAACATATGAATCATATTGACTTCTATTACTCATGAGAAGTATGAGCTGCGGTAATAGTAAACAACAACATAAGCTGACACGAAAAGAGTATAAATAGGAAGGAGAGCGGATTTTAGGAGTTGTCAAATTAGCAACTTCATTTTATTTGACAAGAAAGTATGTTACAAATAAGCTAAGTTTTTTTATGAGAATGCAGGCTAGCCAAGTTGGTTGTTGGGCCGAACTCGATGCTTTGGCCTATTTCTTTGTTGACCAGGGTCGATCCCTCTCAAACACAGGTCGTTTCCTATTTCACACAAATGCATGCACTACCTACCGGTTCAACCAACTCTTAATTTTCTCTCGGTTTGTGCAAAACTGGCCCATTTGGTCAGTTCTCTCTGGCCTGTTAGTGGGGCGGTCCATAGAAACTGTGTATGTTGCCTATTCCATTTTTTGTCTCACTTACGTCCAATCCCGCTTTTAAAACTATAGGCCTTTAGGGACGCGACCTTACAGTGTGAAAGGTGAGATGCATTGGAAAAGTTGTTGTACTATGTGGATCAAGATGTTTGCTTGGCTTGTTATAATAGACAGAGTTAACACTAAAGACATGATTCAGAGGAGGCATTGGAAGATTAATGACGGACCAGAATGTGTTCTTTGTCCAACTGGAATACTGGAGGACATAAACCATCTCTTCTTCCAGTGCAATTTCAGTGTTCGCGTGTGGATTTATCTGCAAATTATATGGAAAGACTATGATGATATGGTGGAAATTGCTTGCCATGCTAGGAAGGACTTCAACAAGCCTTTCTTTGGTGAGGTGGTTTTCACGGCCTGGTGGAATATTTGGAAGATCAGGAATGACAGAGCTTTCAGGAACATCCAGCCATCTTTCAGGGCATGGAAAAGTGGCTTCATTCATGATCTTACTCTGCTCTCTCACAGAATCAAACGGAAATATAGAGAGGCCCTACTTAAGTGGATTGATTTTCTACCTCCTTGAGGAGAGTTGCGTCTCTTTAATATTGTATTTATTAGGTATAGTACACCCCTTCTTTGTATAGCCTTCTTTAGAGTCTTCTTTCTTTTTCTTCTTTTTTTCCTCACCTTGAGGAAACCCTGTATGGTTTCTGTCTTTTATTAATAAAATGTTGTGGGGCGCAAGCCCTGCAGTCTTCATGGTAAAAAAAAGGTGAGATACATGATTTTTGTTGAGCAAATGTGTGATGTCTACTACACAACTTGTTCTTGTAGACTCGTGTTGGGCCTCCAAGTGCAGAGTTTTGTAGGATGGGAGCAAATTTCCCTCAAGTGGATGACCTAAGGTTTATCAATCCGTGGGACGCGTAGGGTGAAGATGGTCTCTCTCAAGTAACCCTGCAACCAAATAATAGTCTTTTGTGTCCCCAACACACCAAATACAATGGAAATTGTACAGGTGCACTAGTTTGTCGAAAAGATGGTGATAGAAGTGTAATAATGATAGTAGATATTGATTTTTATAATAGTAACAATAAAAAACAGCAAGGTAGCAAGTAACAAAAGTGAGCACAAACGGTATTGCAATGCTTGAAAATGAGGCCTAGGGTTCATACTTTCACTAGTGCAATCTCTCGACAATGCTAATATAATTGGATCATATAACCATCCCTCAATGTGCGATGAAGAATCACTCCAAAGTTCCTATCTAGCGGAGAATATAAGAAGAAATTGTTTGTATGGTAAGAAACGACCTCAAAGTTATCATTTCCGATCGATCCATCGAGCTATCCCTATAAGTGTCACAAATAGCCCTAGAGTTCGCACTAAAATAACACCAAATGATACACATCAACCAACTCTAATGTCACCTAGATACTCCAATGTGGCCACGAGTATCCATGAGTTGATTATACGATATGCATAAAAAAAATTAGATTCATAATACTCAATCCAACACAAAGAATCTTAGAGTGCCCCAAGATTTCTACCGAAAAACAAGGATTAAAACGTGCATCAACCCCTATGCATAGATTACCCCAATGTCACCCCGGGAATCTGCGAGATGAGTGCCAAAACATATATCAAGTGAATCAATATGATACCCCATTGTCACCATGGGTATTCATAGCAAGAAATACATCAAGTGTTCTCAAATCCATAAAAGTATTCAATCCGATAATAACGAAATCTCAAAGGGGAAACTCAATTCATCACAACAAGATAGATAGGGAGAAACACCATATGATCCAACTATATTAACAAAGATCGCGATACATCAAGATCGTGCCAAATCAAGAACGAGAGAGAGAGAGAGAGAGAGAGAGAGAGAGAGAGAGAGAGAGAGAGAGAGAGATTAAACACATAGCTACTGGTACAGCCCCTCAGCCCCGAGGATGGACTTCTCCCTCCTCATCATGGTGGCCGCCGGGATGATGAAGATCGCCTCCGGTAATGATTTCCCACTCCGGCAGAGTGCGAGAATAGGGTCCATATTGGTTTTTCATGGCTATAGAGGGTTGCGGCAGCGAAACTTCTGATTTAGGGTTATTTCTGGGGGTTTCTGAATATATAGGATTTTTTGGTGTTGGTCTCACGCTGAGGGGGGCCTCGAGGGGCCCACTAGGCACCAGGGCGCGCCAAAGGGGGGTGGCGCCCCCTCCAGCGCGCCCTGGTGCCTAGTGGCCACCTCCAGCCCCTTCTGGTCCTCCCACGAAACTTCTGTGCCTCTTTTGTTTCAAAAAAAGGCCAAAAAGTTTCGCTGCATTTGGAGAACTTTTATTTCTGCACAAAAAACAACACCACGGCAGTTCTGCTGAAAACAACATCAATCCGGGTTAGTTCCATCCAAATCATACCAAAACCATATAGAATTGTTGTAAACATGGCATGAATACTTCATAAAGTATAGATACGTTGGAGACGTATCAATGTGCAGTGAAAATGAAAGGGGACAAATGAATCATGTTGACTTCGGTTACTCATGAGAAGAATGAGCCGAAGTTGCGGTAAATAAGCAACACAAGCTAGCATGAAAGGAGATGTGAGAATGAGAGAAGATGCTAGGAGTTGTCAAATAAGTAAGTTCATTTTATTTGTTAAGAAAGCACGCTGCAAATAAGCTAAGTTTTTTTAACAAGAATGCATGCTAGGCGAGCTATTTGTTGGGCCAAACTCGAGGCTTCGGCCTGTTCCCCTGTCGATGAGGGTTGATCCCTCGCAAACGCATGTTATTTTTATACTTCACACGAATGCATAAGCCATCTACCGGTTCAACCAAATGCCATTTTCCCGGTTTGCGCAAAACTGGCCTCTTCGCCTGGTCTCTCTAGTCTGTTGGCGGGGCAATCCATAGATATCATGTATGTCGCCTATTTCCTTTTTTGCCCCCACATCGTCCAATCCGGCTTTTAAAACTATGGGTGAGATACAACTAGTGGCGTAGAGAGAACGCGTACTCATAAGCTAGCATATTAAATGCTCAATAGATATCCCGCTTGGATGTGGTGATCTCCTAACATTACAGAATAGTTTTTGTTAAGTATACATGTATGATTTTTTTGCTTGAGTTGGGATTTGCAGCCCACATATATTCATGGACTAAATAGTCATTTGAACTTCAAAATTTTCAACATTCTTTTTCCAAACAAGAGAACCAACCATCACCTTCAACCCATAAGTGACTTACCAGGATTATCATCCAACAAATGTGCAAAAGAAGCGAAAGGGGGGTATCTAGGCACTCAATCCTCATCAAGAGGTAGAAACCGAAGTGAATAATCAATAAACACCAAAAGTAGGTGGGTAAGATGGACAGAGGAGGTGAAACGGCTAGGTGACTATGAGTTGTAAACAGTGGGGTGACATAAATGAGAACGTCGCGACATGGGCATAGCCAAATGCCAGTGCATTGAACGCTTAGAGCATGTTATCTTGATTTGGCCGCCGAAAGTTTCTTACTTACATAATAGTTTCTGTTTTGTTAAATAGAATTGTTTGAAAACATTTATTTGTTGTTGATGATGTTGTTGTTTGAACTAGATTTGTACATTGCACACAAATATTGAAAGGGCTAAAATTTTAGAAAAGGTCTAAATAGCCATATGGATTTCAAAAACCACAAAATGTGTTTTCCCTTCCCCTTTTGGGGAAACATGAATGTGTTTTTTTACCAGACCAACCAACACCTATCCCATTTTTATTCTGCCCCCACTTCAATCGACTCCTATTTTTCTCTCGGTTTGCACATGACTTACATGCACTACCGGTTCTCTCGGGCCTGTTTGCGGGGTAGTCCATGGAAACTGTCTCACTGACGTCCAATCTGGCTTTTAAAACTATGGGTGAGGCACAACTGGAGGCGTAGAGAAGACGCGTACTCATAACCTAGTATATTAAATGCTCAATAGATATCTTGATTGGATGTGGTGATCTCCTAGCATTACATAATAGTTTTTGTTAAGCATAAAATATTTGATTTGTTGCATGAGTTGGGATTTGCAGCCCACATATCGACTAAACAGTCATTAGAACTTTGAAATTTACAACATTCTTTTCCAAACAAGAGAACCAATCATCATCACATATATATCTTTGTCTTCAAATTTATGTCCTCCTCTCTCCCTCTCATCTCCTCAGCCCTTCCCTTCCTTTTTACCATGGTTACAAAGTGAACCCTCGCCTGCCGCATGCATTATTTTGCCATGATCAGTTATGGCTTCGACTACATTGACTTTCACCTTATCTAAGGCTCCACGCAATGTCTCCTCTCGTATGGATTCATTTTAAATTGCAACATTATGATGTAAAAAGAGGCTTATCCGAATTATTGTCCAACAAATGTGCAAAAGTAGTGAAAAGGGGATATGTATGTAATCAATTCCTCATCAAGCAGTAGAAACCAAAGTGAATAATAATCAATAAACAACACAAGCAGGCGGGAAATACGGACAAAGGAGGTGAAACGGCTAGGTGGGTATGAGCTGTAAACAGCAGGGCTGACGCAAACGAGAACATCGCGACACGGGCACACGCAATCGCCAGTGCATTGAACGCTTAGAGCATCTTATCTTATCTTGATTGACCACCGAAAGTTTCTTATTTACAAAATAGTTTCCCCCTTTTTGTTAGAAATAATTATTTGAAAACTTTTATTTGTTGTTGATGATGTTGTTGTTGTTTGGACTAGATTTGGAGCACACAAACATTGAAAGGGCTAAAAGTTTCAAAAAATATGTATTGAAAGGGCTAAATAGTCATGTGAACTTCAATCAAAAACCACAAAATGTGGTTTCCACTTCCTTTTGGGGGGAACACATGCATGGGTTTTCTTCACCGGGACCAACCAACACCTCACCCCATTTTTATTTTGTTTCCCTCCCACTTCTTTTTATTTCCTGTCCGCCTCCGTCCCTGTCCATCTCCCCCCTCCCTCCCCTCCTTTTTATTTCCTTTTTCTTTTCATTTTCCCGTCGATTCCTATGGTCACCACAACACTAAAGTCTCGCCCGCCGCATGCCCTCTCCGCCATGACCACCCGCCGCCGCCGCCGCCGCTGCTCTTCGCCAGCGGCTCCATCCATTCCCCTCGCCCCCCTGCGCTCCGCTTCCTCCCCTGCTCGGTAAGTTCCCCGTTAACTCCGCTGCTCCGCCCTCCTTGCTTTCTTGCCTCCAGCCATCTCGCAGCGACCAAGAAACTGCTGTTCTCCTCTCGCTCGCCGGCGCTCTGGAGTTCTAGAGTGATCCTTGCTTATGCTGCCGAAGATACCAAGTTTTTTTGGGGTTCTTCTTGGGGTTTCTGTTTGGGGGATGCTTTGGTGTTCGGTAGCACTCTGCCTTTTTGACGAACAACCGCGGCGAGCCGGCGAGTTCTTGACCTCTTTTGTGGTGTTTTCGGCTTCTTGCAGGGTTTCCTTGGCTGCTCTGTGCTGCGTGTTCTTGGCCTTCGCGCTGTCCGTCTCGGCGGCGGCGGCGGAGGCGGATTCCGCGGAGGAGAGACATGAGGACGGTGGCTGCCTCGGCTTCCGGGATGTGTGCGCAGACGGGGCTTCCTTCTGCTTCTCGTCCTCGGAGGTCCAGACGCTGCTCGCCAGCGGTGACGTCATCAAGGAGCCTGATTTGGGGGTTTCAAGGGACTGGGGGCCATCCCGGTCAATGTGCTTCCCGATGTCCGGGGGAGGCATGGTAACTTGCTCCTCTGCCGATGCGATCGTCGCAGGGGCGCGCGATGCGTTGGGGAGAGAGGGCAAGGATGTTGCGAGGTATGATGCGGGGTCGTGCCAGGCGCCGCTTGTGCCTGACAATTGGATGCAGGCATCGCATGGGGTGCCACTGGAACTGGATGGCGCGACCTCAGATGTCAGCCCGAATGCCCTCTACAGTTCTTCCTCCATGAATGTGGAGATAAGTCCACCAGTCTTGGATTGGGGCAGGAGTAACCTGTATGCAGCCTCTGTGGCCTCCCTGACTGTGGTGAATTTGAACAATGACAGTGCCTTGCGTGTCTATGAGCCATTCAGCACTGATCCACAGTTCTATGTGTATGGATATGAGGATCTGGTTCTGCAGCCCGGCGAAAATGCGTCGGTCACCTTCATGTTCCTGCCAAAGTTGTTGGGCTCTTCGTCAGCACATTTGGTTTTGCAGACCAATTTTGGTGGGTTCATCATACAAGCTAAGGGCATGGCTGTCGGGTCGCCTTACCAAATACTTCCATTGACCAGGATGGATGTTGTAATAGGTGGACACCTGGAGAAGAATTTGTCCATATACAACCCTTTTGATGATTCTCTCTATGTCGAGGAAGTGGCCGTTTGGATGTCTGCTTCTGAAAGCACAAAACAATCTTCTCATGTTGTTTGCCAGTTAGGCCCTTTAGATGAGGCAGTGGAGTTAACTTCTTTGAGCAGCAACTGGCATACAGCAAGCAGTACTGAATTTGGATGGCCAGTGATCCATATTAGGCCTAGTGAGCAATGGGAGGTGCTTCCTTCAGAAAGCAGCACTGTGATAGAGTTGAAATTGCAACCTATTTCAGAAGGCAAGGTGTTTGGTGCTATCTACATGAAACTGCGCAATCACACAACTGATAAAGTGGATATTGTTGTTATACCTATTGAACTAGAGGTACACACGCGCACCTACTATGATTCCACGAACTTGGTTTCTGTCACGTTTGAGCGAATATCATCTTGTGCTGGAAATGGGTCAATATACTCCCTTTCTTTACGGAATGATGCAACAGAGTTACTGAAGGTTGTGAGTGTAACTGGGGATAACAGGGATGGCCCGATGATCTTTCAGTTGAAGTACTTGAATGGCTTGATACTCTTCCCTGAAACCGTAACAGATATAGCTTTGATAAGATATACTGCTTCAGTTCCAAAGGGTATTTCATTTGACAACTGCAATATAGTGGTCGAAACAAACAGTTCCCTTGGTAGTTCAATTGTGATACCCTGCCAAGATATAATGCATGCACCTATTTCTTATACAACAAACACTGTTGTTGCTGAATCTGATGAGCCATTTGCTGAATCACATTCTGAAGAGACCTCCTCTAACTCAAGGACAGGATCATTGGGCAGCATCAGAGAAACAGAAGGCCCGCATAACATGAAGGTAATATAAAACCTTGTGCTGTTTCAGTTGGTCTGAAGTGTTGTTCTCCTAGCTGGACTAGGAGCTGTTTTGAAGCATTCAGTGCTTACAACATAATCTATGCTATGAATAATGATATCACTCTGTCATGCGTTACCCTGTTCATTAATTTCATCAGCCCAGCATATCATTTTCTCTTTAAACCGGTAAAGTTAATCTCATGCAGGCTGTAAATTCATATTGGCATGTTAACCTTACTGCTTTAATGTTTTCTGTAACATGCCATTATCGCATTAAAGAAAGTTTATAAGGCCCATATTGTGGTTGTCATTAGTCTTAACCATCTGTTTGGAAGAATAAGCGGGGGAATAGAGAAAAGCAGGCGTGTTATGCAGTCTTGCTCTCGTTATATATTTTACGATAGTTGAGTATTGATCCACTATTCGACTGTCATAGATATCAATAGTTGGTAACTCTTTGCAAACTGCTAAATTGTATAAAGTATTTTTTACCTCTATGCATTTAAATATTTTTGCTTTGTAATATTCTCATACAATTTTATAATATAATTTGCAGCCAACAATCAGGGGAGCAATCAGAGCTGATGACATGGTACTTAGGAATTGGAGATCTCATGGAACAATGACTGGGGTTTCTGTTCTCACAAATCATGAGCTGGTGTTTCCTGTCGTGCAAATTGGATCACAGTTTTCTGAATGGATAACCGTCCATAACCCAAGCCAGCAACATGTGTCCATGCAGCTGGTACTGAACTCTGAGGAAATCATTGGCCAGTGCAGAACTGTAAACGACGAATGTGAACACACTTTCTCAAGCAGATCTCCAGAAATTGACTCGACAGAGACTAGATTTGGTTTCTCATTAGGTAGCAAAGCAATTACTGAGACCTATCTTGGTCCTTTAACAAGCGCTGTACTTGGTCCCATTGTTTTCCGTCCTTCAAATCGGTGCATGTGGTCAAGCATGGCTTTGATTAGAAACAATCTGTCAGGCTTGGAATGGTTACCTCTTCGAGCACCTGGTGGCTGGCAATCTATTGCCCTTTTAGAGGGACCTGAGGCTGTTTGGAAGCTAGAATTTAACCTTGGGTCTAATCTTGACGACAACTCAACACTGTCCAAATCCGAGATCCCCAGCTCTTCGTGCAGTCAGCAGTTGTCCAAGGAGATACATGTTAAAAATAGTGGTGACCTTCCTCTTCGAGTCACAAGGGTAAAAGTTTCTGGAGTTGATTGTGGTTTGGATGGATTTACGGTGAACAACTGCAAGGGATTTAGCTTAGCACCAAGTGAATCAATAAGAATGCTCATTTCTTTTAAAGCTGACTTCTCTTCTGTTAAGGTTCAGCGAGACCTTGAGCTAGCTATGACTACTGGCATCTTCGTAATCCCTATGACTGCAAATGTTCCTGTCTGTATGCTTAAGCAGTGCAAAAGGTCTTACTTCAGATCAATCCACTGGAAAGCATTGATACTCTTTTTCGGAACTGTGTTCTTGTTTGTTGTGGTCATTGTTCGTGGTGCCCCGTATTCTTTGTCAGCGAACTCTCAAGACTACTATGCCAAGATTGCTGACAGGAAAGATACCATCAGTAAGACTGTTAAGCCCTCTTTTCCTCAGGGTAGTAACAAAACTTCCAGGTAATAATTTGATCAATATCGTCCTTTTATCACATTTTTCCAATGTCAAATGATTTATGTTTGACCAATTATGCATCGTTGACAGGCCGATAAGGGAACACAGAAAAGCTGAAGAAACTCGTCCTGAGAAATTCCCTCCTATTACTCTTGATAGCCCCCGAAAGAAAGATGACAAGAGCAATCCAGACAAACAACCGAATACTTCAGTTATATCCGCGTCCCCAGCCAATCCTGTGGAAGACAAGGTATCAACCGAAGCTACAGAAACTAGCGGGAACCTTACTATTAGAGTTGCTCGAGACAAAGGGAGGCGAAGGAAGCGAAAAGTTGGTGGTGCAGGACTGGCAGCAAAATTTGAGGTTTCTAGCAGCCACAGTGGGAATTCAACACCATCTTCACCGTTGTCACCGAGTTTAACCCCTAAACAGGGCTGGTCCTTTTCTGGAGCATCATCTGAACCGAAGCACAAAAACAAACTCGAGAGTAGACTTGATGTCGAAGCAAGGGCACCATTAACTGGGAATAACAAAGTGAAGAATGGCTGGTCCCAAACTCCCAAGCAGCAGCCACCTGCACCTCCAGCGACATCCGTAAACCCATTGGCTTCATCCACTACACTGACCACAGCATGGTGCTCGCCATTGTTGGCCGCATCTTCCCCAATTGCCCCGCATGCTCGTGCTCCCGGCTCCAACCTGATGAAAGATAAGGCTGTGAAGAGAGATGAGGGTGTCACTGCACTGAAGAAAGAGTTCACTTATGACATATGGGGTGATCATTTCTCTGGACATCTGCTGGGGAAAGCAAGGGAGGTCGCACCGGGCAAGGTGTTTACTGCTTCTGAAGGGTCCTCCTACAGTTTCTTTGCAAGAGAGCCTCAGGCCCTCATGATGAAGCAGCCATCTGCGCCACCTGACTCTCGTGGCCGCAGATCGCTGCCGTCTGATGTAGCTTCTGGTTATGCAATAAATTAAGAAGTTGAAAGTTGAACCATTTGGACTCTCGTGTCTCTCCTCTGCGTCTTGCATTCCTGGGCTCTGCCTTTTTACTAACTCCACTAACTGCACTACCATTCCTAGGCTTTAGAGGTTTAACTAATCTAATTAGGGCAATATAAAATGGAGACAGATCAAAAAATGATCCATTTCTCAGCACAAACAATATTTCTTAATTGTAAGCTAATGAAAATTAATCTGAACGAAAATCTACAACCCATAAACTTTTTAAAGTTCAGCTGCCCAATCTTCTTTTACCATGTTTGTCTGGGTATATTATGCAAGATCTAGCTGCAGTTTTGCTTGGTCTCAAATGCAATTCAGAGAATCAGGAACCATTCCAGTGCTACTGAACAATCTTGATCTGCCACTCTAACATTCTGATCTAAAGCTAATAAAGCTGGTTGATGTCTGATCTAAAGTTGAAGATACTAAAGCTGATATCTGACTTTACTGCCATCGAAAAGACATTAGGTACTGGACATATATGCCTTTCTAAACACTGAAAAAAATAGCGCGCTATAGCGTCGCTAATAGCACGCTATAGCGTATTGAGAATTGCCTCGCTAAATATATCGGTGTACAACATCTCGCTAATAGCACGCTATAGCGCGATATAGCACGCTAATAGCATATTTGGAGGTCGCCGCTATTTTGCTGTAGCGCGCTATTTTTTTCATTGTTTCTAAAGCAGGAGAGGTGACTGATGCTAACTAATCCTGTTTAACAAGTGCAAAGGACATGCATTTTTTCTTGCAATCTCCACTTCTAATAATTTTCTATTTGTTCCCACTATTCACTACTCAGTAGCAGGGAGGTTCTTCCTCCCAGAAAGGATGACGGACAGGTTGCTTCTTGAAGACTTGAAAAACAAAGTTTGCTTCTTCAAGAACATCATAACAAACTTTTCTTCTTCTTATGTTGGAATCAATATGCCACTGTGCCAGTGGTTGATTTACTTGCAGGGGTTGAAGCAACTCAGAGTTCTGATGGACACTCAGGGGTCTACTAAAACCTTACAGCACAGGACAAGGACGGGAAAAACAAGTAGCAGGTAATATCAAAAGAACCTGTTCTCTTATTGTGCCACACTATATATATATATATATATATATAACAGAAGCCAGTCTTCTTTTAGATTACACACATCCAGCGCACTCAAACTGTTTATTCGATGCAGCGCGCGGTTCGATTCAGGAGCTTGTTGTGACCAAGCATCACGTCGCTTCGGATAATTTCCAGCCAATCACTTCGAGTTGAAGAGTGGTAATCTGCAGCACACACAACTCATATCATGAATGCAATTTTCTTTCAGATTGGACTTGGCTTATGGTACAGATGGTGCTTGTGGCAATAACTCACCCAAGCCTGAGAGAGGTATCGGAGCTGTCCTCGGTGTCGAGGGGAGGGCGCGGATACGACGTGTTCGTGACGGACTCAAACGACTGTCCTTCCTCGTACACCACCGGTGAATCAGCGGCGACTTGCATCTCCATCTTGGACGCCTGCAGCTTTAGACCATCGCTCCATCACAAACGGAATGTGCAGAAATGGAAACAACACGCAGGAGGGGGGAATAATATTTGCAGGGACTCACTTGCTCCTTTAGCCTTGCGTTTTCCTCTATCAGTTGCACCCTCTGTTCAACGACACGATCGGCATGTTAGCAAAACAAACATCGAATCTGGAGAGTTTCAGCTACAATTTTCTCCAAAGTTCCCACACAAATGTTCGGGTCATGGAGGCACAAAGCTCTTACCTTTCTTTCTAGCTCGCTGATCTGGTCCATGATCTTTTGGCTCTGCAATACGGAAATCATCGTCAGAAAACCAAGACCATCGCTAGATAGGTTGATATTGTCACGCACGGTGCACGTGTACCTTGGTTTTCAGAACGGAGCCGAGCCCGGACTCGAGGCTCTTCTCTAGGGCCTGAAGCTGCTGGACGTTCAGGCTCTGGAGCTCCTCTCCTCTCATCTGCCTGCAGGAATGAGATGGCACATGTCAAACCACTACAAAGCTGAACTAATTGAGGATGCATAAGTCTTTACGTAAATTTTTTTAGTGAATTATATTTTTGTATACTGGAGTAGAAATCCATCAATGGAGACTCACATTGGACCATATTGGTCTGGTTTTTTCTTTGTATGAAGATTCAAGAATTTTTGGAAGTTCAAAATCTTTGCGGTTTAAATTCTAAAAGTTGAAATTTTTTTGTATCTTCATTTTGGAAGTCATATTTTGAAAGGTCAAATTGAATGTTTCCGGAATTTTGAAATGTCCACATTATTTTGTAAGTTTACACATATATTTCTTAAGTTTGCCATAAAAAAGGAAACTTTCCCAGAAGGGAAGTGTGGATTAGGCGTGACTTTCCAAAATTGGGAAGTTTGTCATGTCGGATTTTTCCTGCATAGGGTTGCTAAACTTTGGATTGCCGATTTACTACCACTAAGGTGGTTTAAGTGACAACTACGCTTTTCCTTCTTTGCGTAATATACAGTTGACTTGGCATCACTATACAACTCTTGTACATCGCAAGAGAGTGGTGGAGCAATAGGTTGGTAGTCGCCAAGAGGAATAGGGTCACCTGCCCGTCGCCGCCCCGATGCGCAATGTCCATGGACGAGGGTGTTTCCACATCCATGTTTCATATGGCATGGACTACCCCGAGCCAACACAATTGCCTGTGACGTCATTGAGACACAAACATTGACTTGGCAAGGTCACATGTAGCATCATCATCGATGGATGTCACAATGACGCCAACAACGAGAGAGGGATGATAATGACATACAAGAGGTAGGGATCCTCTTCATGGCGGATGGTTAGGAGGGAAGGGGGTTGCGGTAGGTGGAGGGGTTGGTGGTGCTTTTTTGGGGAGGAGTTGGCACTTCATCAATACGGTTATATTCTCACTCTTGTTCCTTTCATCTTGTTGTGTTCCAGTGCCATGTTAGCGTGCCCAATCCCGGATCAAAGCGGTCAACCTTATGCCACATTGGGCAAATTGGTTTGGCTGTATTTGATTGGCTTCATTTTGAAGATTGACTTCTAGAAGGCTTACGAAAAATTCAAATGGCTTTACTACATAGACCCTAACAATGAAGGACTTGTCCAAACAATTGTGTGCATGGGTGAATAATTTTGTGTGGAGGTAGTGTAGCCATATAAGTCATGGTGATACTGGTCAGTACATCAGACAAAAGGCTATTTGACAGGGGGATCCTCTATCCGAAATGTTATGTAAGATCATGGCATGAACCTTGAAAAGCATGCAAGGCAGATGGTCAAGGTGCCACCACCAGTGGAAGGTGGACTTCTCATCTTACAATACATTGATGGTACAATTCTCTTTATGGAACATACTCTTCAAGTATACAAAATACCAAGCTTGTGTTTTGTGCTTTCGAGCAAACTTTCAGTTGTTAAATTCAATTTCCATAATAGTTTGTTGTTCTGCTTCGGGGAAGCCCAAGATTGCACATCTTAGTACACAGAACTTTTCAGAGCGAGCGTGATCAGTTTCCGGTCAAGTATTTGGGAATCCCGATTCATTACCAGAAATTCTCAAATACAGACTTGAGACATGTGGAGGAATGAATTTTAACTCGACTCAACAGTTGGAAAGAAAGCTTTTGTCATCTGGGGACGACTCACCATTAGCAACATGGTACTTTATATGATATGATGCCATTCTTACAAATTCTAAAAAAAGATATTTCTCGAACAATGATCGTGGTGGTTTAGGAATCCAAGATCTTGAAGGGAAAACTCGGGAAACTAGTCGCCTCTGATGGAGACCGCGAGCTCTGGCGACGCCTTGGGCGATTCCCTCGCTGCGGCGGATCCCTCGTCGCCGCCGGCCTCGCTCCCTCCGCCTGCCACTGCCCCCTCCCCGAGCCTCCACTGCCTGCCTCCCCGTCGTCCCCCCCCCCCCCCCCCCCCCCCCGCCGCCCCGTCTTGCGTGGTGTGGGCGGACCTCGCCGAGGCAGACGACAACGCGGCGGGCCGCCTGGTGGTGTGCCGTGACCGCGTCCCTCCCCTCGCCCCCGTTCGTGTGCTGCGGCCCGACGTCGCCGGTGGCCTTACTCCCAGGGGTGGGAGTTCGGCCGTCCGCGCGTCCGCCAGCGCCAACGCCGGCCGCTGAGCTCGTCCCAGTCACCGGCGGGGCAAGGTGTCGCCTTGCGGTCGGGAGGTCATCGCCGCAGACGCCGCGTGCACGACTTGGGTGTAGCTGGACAGGCCGACCGTGGCTCGGCGCGCGTATCCTGGAGAGTTGATGCCGTTGTTTCCTCTGGTCTGGCCGCCGCGCCGCTGTTAACATGGCCGGGGCTGGTCTCGATGATGTCGCGCTGCTCCCCCTCCGCCCTTTCATCTCCGCCTTCGATGCCTCCCTTCCCCCCATCCAGGTGCTGCTTGGGCTTCGGCCTGGCCGCGCCGCCCCCGTCCTGACCCGTCTGTGGCTCCTACGGCGGCGCTCGGGGAAACCCTTGCCCCCCGCGAGCTGGTTTCGGTGGGGAAGAACCGGGCCGCGCTAGTCCTGGGCCGCACCTTGGGACGGACTCTTGGGCCCTTCTCGGGCCTCTCTATTGCTGGGCCCAGTCGTGCGATCCATATGGCCCCCCTCTAGGGTTTCCCATCCATCCCGCGTCTGCTCCAGTTTCCCCCGCGTCCCGCTCCGGTTCTCCTCCCGCCGCCCCCTCCTGGTGCCCCTCCCCGCCGTCCCCTGCTCCGGTGCTACCGCCGCCCCTCCCCTGCCGGCCATGGCCCGGGAATGGGGTGACGATGCGGGCCGCCCCAAGCGCCGCGCGGAGGACCGCCGCGATCCCCCGCGCTCCTCCCCGGATGGCTTGCGGCGGGAGGCTGACCTCCGACAGCAACTGTCCTCCCGTCCGGCCTGGCCTTCTCCCGCGCGTGATGCCCAGCGTCCCTCCCCCCGCGCCGAGCGCCGCTCCCCGAGCGCGACAGCCGCCGCTCGCCGGGATGTCGCGCCTCCCCTCGCGCGGACTTGCGGGACTGGCCCCGGCCGCCGGCTACGGAGTCTTGGCGCTCCTCTCGGCGGTGTTCTCCCTCCCGACGCGCCGTCGGGACCGCTCCCCCTCCCCTACCCGTAGCAGCAGCAGTCCAACAACGCTCTGGCCGCCCGCCATTACCAACCGTCCCAAAACCAACCCTCCTTCCCTCCGTCCAATGGGGGCAACGACAACCGTGGGCGCTAAGGCGCCAAGAAGAAGAAGAAGGGGCCTCCTCGCCCCCCTGTTGCCACCGCCCCGTCCACCGCGGCGGCTCACCCCACGGTAGCCGACTCCGCCAAGGACGCCCCGCCGTGCTTCACTTGCGGCCGTTCCGGGCACTTCCAGGTGGCCTGCCCCAACCCGCCGATGTGCTACCTCTGCAAGGACTCTGGCCACCCCGCGGTTCTTTGCCCGTTCCGTCCGGTGACCGAGGAGCTCATGATGTACGGCCACGGCATCGAGGGCATGGGCTTCTTCCACATTGAGGTGCCGGACGTCCCCCCTCCCTCCCCCTCGCTCCTTGCGGTCGTGTCCGTCGTGGGCGAGGGCGTCGCCTCCCCTGAGATGATCGAGGCCAAGCTCAACCACCTGTGTCGGTGCAAGTGGGACTGGCAGGTGGCCCCCACTTCCGCCAACACATTCACGATGGTCTTCCCGGACGCCATCAGCATGGGATACTGCACCCGCAACAGCAACATCACCTTGGTCCTCAACCAGCTGGTGGTGGACATCTCTGAGCCGAAGTGGGACCCGAAGGTGGTGGCAGTTCTGGACACGACTTGGATCCTCATTGTCGGCCTGCCCGATGTTGCCCGGTCTGAGCAAGTAATCCGCAGCATGTCCAAGATCCTTGGCAAGGTGGTGGTGGTCGATGAGCTCTCGCTTCGCAAGGAGGAGGAGGTCCGGGTGAAGGTGAAATCCCTGGACTCCTCCAAGCTCTGCGTCTTCTTCAACGACGAGGGCTTCGACCTCAAGATCTACCCCGAGCCGCCGAACCACGCCGGCCGCCCCCGCTTCTTCAACGACGGCCACCAGGGGGGTGGCCCGGCTGATGCCGACGACTCCCACCACAGGCTCCCTTGCCCCTCCCGCCACGACGACCTTGAGGATGACGACGACCTGTGGGAGCACTCCCGCTCCCCCTCCCACGAGCCTTCCAACCCACCTTCGGGTCGTGCCGGCTTCGGGTCCGGGCGCACCCGTGTGACGGTCGCCACCCTCGAGGCCGCTCTCTAGCTGGCCGCCCCTCCTCCGGCTTCCTCACCCTCGTCGGAGACGGACAGTGACATCTCCAGTGTGGGCCTACTCATCCTCCCGCCCTCGTCGTCCCGCTTTCCGTCCGCCAACTCTTTCTTGCGCCCGATTCCGCTGAGCCCGCCACCCTCGTCCCTCCCTAGACCGATCTCCCCGGTCTTCACGAGCGGTGACGGTGGTGGCCCGCTCACCTCATCCACGCCTGTTTCCCCACCCAAGGAGGGTTCGGCCAGGGGCACCCTCCTCCTCTGGTGGCCCTCGACGACCCACTCGCCTCTCCAGGACCACTGACTGGGGCGGTGCCCGACGACGTGACCATTCCTGTCACTACGCACCCCCCACGGACAGTGGCGTACAACCGGCGGCCTCGCTCCACCTCGACGTTGGTGACTGCCTCTCGCCGCAGTGCCCACCTCGATGCAGCCCGTCCAACAGACTTCCCGGCCTCGTCCGTCCCCGAGCGTGCTGAGCTTCGGGCGGCGACTAGGAACCTCGAGCCAGGTGCGGATTCCATCCCCCCAGTTCTTCCAGTTGTTCCTTTTCCGGGCTCGAGGCCATTCCCCTTGGCCACCTCTCCAAGGTGGCCACTGACTCGGCCATCATCTTCAGGGGGGAAGTTGGACCCCCCTTAGAGCAGATCGGGGCCATTAGGGCCCATGAGATCTTAGATGGCAAGCTAGCTGAAACCTGGGCGCGCCTCCGCCTCCAACCCGTGGAACTGACCGCCACCCCTTCCACGGCGGTGGTTCCGACGGTGGCCGGTAAGATGATCCGTGGGCGCACCCGCTCTCGCACTGCGGCCCTCCGGACGCAGAGCGCCTCCCGTGTCCTGGGGTCAAGCAGCCCCTCGATGGAGGTCTAAATGCGAGGCCTATTCTGGAACATCTGCGGTTTCGGCCATGACGGCCGGCGCCGCCAACTCATCAAGTACATGTGAGACGAACACATCGACATCATTGCCATCCAGGAAACCATGCGCACTGAGTTTTCCCTCCCCGAGCTTGATTGCCTTAGCCTTCACCTATTCTCCTGGCATTGGCTCCCTTCTACTGGGAACACTGGGCACTCGGGGGGCATCCTTTTAGGAGTAAAGGATGCCACTTTCGAGGTGGGCGGCATGGACCGGGGTGAATTCTTCGTTAGTATGGAAATCTTTGAACGTGCACTCAACTTCAAATGGGAGGTCGTGATCGTCTATGGACAGGCGGACCACCGTCGCTCCCCGACCTTCCTAGTTGAGCTGTAGCAGAAGATCTCCGCTTCCCCCTCCCTGTAGTTGTGGGAGGAGACTTCAACCTCATCCGCTCCCCGGATGAGAAGAACAATGATCGGATCAACCTCCCCCGGATGCAGCTATTCAACGACTGTATCGCGGAGCTCGGCCTCCGCGAGCTAGAGCAGACAGGTGCCAGGTTCACCTGGACAAACCGTCAAGTAGACCCGATGCGATCTGTCCTGGATCGCGTCCTAGTTTCTCTGGAGTGGGAACTTAGGTGCCCCTTGGCCTCGGTGCAGGCGATCACCCAGATCGGGTCTGACCACGTTCCCCTCCTCTCCACCCTCGACGAGCGCCCCCCCCCCCCACCCTGCCGCGTGTTCGATTTGAGCTCTTCTGGCTCAACCAGGCGGGATTCCGTAAGGCGTTCGTGGCTAAGTTGATCTCCGCGCGCTCTTCTCCCCACCGCTCCATGTCCGCCGTTGACTCGTGGTAGTTCTGTGCCAAGCTCGCTCGCCAATTTATGAAGGGGTGGGGAGCGAATCTTGGCCGTGACCTCCGCAAACGTAAGAGGGCTCTCTTGTCGGCTATCCAAGCCATGGACGCCCGCGCCGACACTTTCGGGATTTGCCCGGATGAGTGGATGCTGAGGTATGATCTCGAGGATCAACTCTCGACCATCTACACGGATGAAGAGGCATACTGGAGGCTACGGGGCACCCAACAATGGGTGCTCCATGGTGACGCTAATACGGCCTACTTCCAAGCGATTGCCAATGGGCGGCGGTGACGGAACTCCATCCATTGCTTGTGGGATGGTGATACCCCTCTCGTCCGCCCTTCGGACATCCGAGTCCACGTCGATGGATTTTATAAAGCCCTTTTCCCCCACCCCTCGGGGTGGGGCTGCACTGGCCCCCGACACTTGGTCAGCTAACCAGTTAGTATCTAACGAGGCAAATGGCGCCTTGGTGGCGCCTTTCTCTAAGGACGAGGTCCTCGCAGCCATTAAGTGTATGAACCCTTCTTCGGCCCCGGGGCCGGATGGACTGCCAGTGACGTTTTTCAAAACGTTCTGGCAGACCATCAAACTGAAAGTCATGGCCCTCTTCGACGAATTCTACTCGGGGGCCATGGACCTTGGGCACCTAAACTATGGGGTCATCACTCTCATCCCCAAAGTTCTGGGCGCTTCTGACATCCGCAAGTTTCGTCCTATCACCGTGATCAATGTGATATTCCGGATCTTGGCCAAAGGGTACGCCAATAGGGTGACCCTTCTTGCTGACACCGTCACCCACCCCAACCAATCCTCCTTCATTCAAGGGCGGTTTATCTTGGATGGGGTGTTAGTCTTCCAAGAAGTTCTTCACGAAGTCCAGTCCAAGCACCATCGCGCGGTCTTTCTGAAGCTCGACTTCCATAAAGCCTATGATACGGTTCACTGGCCCTTGCTTCAGGAAGTCTTGCTCCGCAAGGGTTTTGATGACAGGTAGGTGACCAGAGTTATGCAACCCGTCTCTTGCGGTCGGACCGCGATGAACATTAACTGTGAGATCGGGCCTTACTTCCCCACTCTGTGGGGTTCGTCAAGGCAACCCGTTCTCACCGTTTCTGTTCAACATGGTGGTTGATGCCCTTGCTGTCATCCTGGATAAGGCCAAAGCCGTTGGCCACATTCATGGCGTAGTCCCTCACCTGGTAGGAGGGGGAGGGGTCTCCCTCCTACAATATGCAGACGATACCATAATAATGGCGGAGGGCTCTGCGTCAAACATTGCCAACTTGAAGTTCCTCCTTCTTTGCTTCCAACAGATGTCGGGGCTCACAATCAACTTCGATAAGAGCAAAGTGATGATTCTTGGGTACCCCCCAGAGGAGGCCCAGGCTATGGCCGACCGGCTGAATTGTCGGTTGGGTACTTTCGCCACGGCCTACTTGGGGATTCCCATTAGTGATTCACGTCTCATTGTGGCTGACCTTTGCCCGGCAGTGACCCAGATGCAGCAGCAGGTAGAGCCCTGGAAGGGGAGGTGGCTCTCGAAGGCAACCCGAGTGTTCCTCATCAACTCCTCACTTGCCAGCCTACTCTGGTTTCTCATGAGCTTCTATAGTATCCATGAGACGCTCCATCAGGAGATCGCCAAATATCAATCCAGGTTTTTTTGGGCAGGCGAGGAGGATAAGCAGAAATACCATATGGTGAGCTGGCCCGACATTTGCAAACCCAAGGACCAGGGTGGCCTTGGGATCTTGTCCTCCCGGCACATGAACATTGCTCTCCTGACCCGATGACTCTGGCGAATCGCCAATGGGGAGGGAGGCCTCTGGCTTACCATAGTCCGGAATAAGTACCTTCGGGGCCAACCTCTAGCTTTCTGTCAGCGTTCCGGTGGCTCCCTATTCTGGCAGGCCGTGATCCAGCTCCTACCCATGCTCCGCATTGGCATGTCCATCTCGGTTGGCTTCGGATCCTCGACCCTGTTCTGGTTCGATCGTTGGGTAGGTGACTCCCCCCTGGCCGTGTGATTCCCAGATCTATTCGCCATTGCGGTGGACCCCCGGGTCTCTGTCGAGACGGCCTTATTGACTTAGGGCGTCTCTCTTTCTAGCGTCCCTTCGGTCCCCTTGAGATTGCCGCTTGGGACTCCCTCCTCCAGGACATCGCCCTTCTCCCAATGGATGTCGAGGGCGCCACTGACTCCATCTCTTGGTGACTGGAGCCCTCCGGCCACTTCTCCACTAAGTCCCTACACTCGGCCACCGCCCCCTCGTCGGCCCCTGAGCCCTTTAGCCTGATCTGGGACATTCGCCCGCCTCTGAAGATCAGGATCTTCCTGTGGCAGTGGATCCGGGGACGCCTTCCCTCTGGGATCGAGGTCCTCAAGCGCAATGGACCTGGCGATGAGATGTGTCCCATGTGTGGCATAGTGGAGGATGCTAATCACATCTTCTTCTCTTGCACCACAACATAGTCCCTGTGGTCCTGCTTCCGCGAGACGGTCGACAGACAATGGTGCAACACTAACTTCCCTGACCTGTTTGCGGAGATCCACGCCTCCGCCCCTCACCACCGCCATATTATATGGTTGTGCGTTGGGGTCCTCGCCTGGATGCTTGGGACCATCCGCAACAAGCTTGTTATTTAGAAAGTACCTCTCCGACATGCGACTGACGCGATCTTCAAATTGTGTGGTTACTTGCAGCTCTGCGACCGCTTAGCCGCCCGCAGGACCGGGATGCCATCAACTCCCTCCTCGCTGACCTTCGCTCGATGGCCTTCCGCATGGTGCCCCCGCTGCCGCCCCTCCTCTGGAGCCCGATTAGACTTGTTGCTCGGGTTGCTATGTGTGAGTGTTTTTATTTGTGTTCAGGGCTTGTTGAGCTGTGCCCTCAGCATTAACCCTATTTGCTACTCTATGTTCTGTGAGACTTGGTGTGTGTCTGTGTGAACCTTGTTGGACGTTTGGCTTGGGCGGTTTTCTTTATCTATAAAGCGGGGCGAAAGCCTTTTTCGGTAAGGGAAAACTCAACGTTTCTTGGTATATGGCTCTTGAAGCTTCTTACGAGGATGGTGCATGGCAAGATCTTTTGAGGAAAACATACGTTGCTCAAAAGCAATCTCTTGAGTTCAATGGACACTGAGAGGCTCTTAGGCTTGGCCCGATGAGATTCAAGTGTTACTACTTATGGTTTGGTGCATTTAACATGAGTGATGCTCAAATAATTATATTCTAGGAGGATAAGCGGTTGGAAAATGCACCACTAAGTGGTTAGACAATCCACCACTCTGAGACTAGTATCCAACATAGGTGCAATTTGTGCATACAAATGTGACATCATTGAACAAGTTTTGAATTCCTTATCTCCTAACATAGCTTTTAGGAGGGACTTCCTTGGCCCTTAGACTTTGTGGCTTGGAATACACATCTAGGTAGATGGTGGATCTCTAATTTCAGAAGGCCACACCGAGTTCTACTATAATTTGCACCAAAGTGGACAGTTCCACTACTACGAAAAACAAGCATTAGAAGTGGGCTCTACAAGCGGCTACGTCCCTTAGTTACAAAGCAGTTCTAACAATCCAAAGGTGGTGGTTATTTTTGTGGTCGAGGAAGTTGAAAATTTTCAACCACCTGCATTAAATGTCAGAGGCGGCTGAAATTTGAAACTGCTTGTAGCTGGTAGGTACTCAAGGCAGTTTTGTAGGTAGAACCACCCGCGGGATTTCAACACCTATGTATTCAGCTCCGCCCTGTTCCTCAGCCCATAACCTCACACCGCAGGATGTTAGATCCGGCACCACCAAGCCTCTCAGTCACCGACGTGTGGCCTTGGTGTAGTTTGCGACCCCGCATGATCGCCATGGTGCGTCGCCGTGCCTCGTGCCTCCACCTTGACCTGAAGGAGCAAGGTTAGGGCATCTCAAAAGTATCCTCCATTTTTTTCTCATTTGCAAACGGGATAGTGAGGGGCTACAACATTGGGAAGTGGAGGGGTCTAGGGTGGGCTAAGGGCGCGGGAAGAAACCAACCACATTGGGTTGCAGGGGAGTCCGTGCAACCGGCGCATAGTTTGGTTTTATGGGCATGCAACACTTCAGTTTCCCCACTCCTCCCATAACCTGTGCATTTCCCTCTATCCTCCTCTCGTTTTCTACTCCTCACACATTCTTCTCTCTTTCTTTCCCTCTGTCTTCTGTGTTGATAGCCGTCCGCGAGAGCGTTTCTGAGATAGGATTCTTTGATATTTGATTGATCTTATCCTTGTGCATTCCTATAAGCAGGAATCAATTTCTCCATGTGAATTCTGTTCATTTCCTTATTGTTTTGTTTTTCATTTGAAGGGAATGTGTCCATCAAAGACTGATCCACTACAACCTAGTTCATGCCTTAGTTGCTCTTCTCGTCACAAAGAAAGAAGGTTCGTGTTGCATATGGACTATAGGCATCAGTCCTTGTAGACCATTTCTATAGTAGCATATCTCTAAACCCTTCTTGCGGATCCTAACCAATTGTTTCTTCCTGAGCTGTTGGTATTGAATCCACTTTCTTTTGTATCATGGTAGTGAGCACTAGCCTTTTGGAAAGAAGGAAGGAGCAACATTTCAACTGTGTGAGGATGGACTCTATGACCCACTCGTTCTGATTCGTGGACTTGGGACGAAGTCTAGTCGTTAGGAAAGAACGAAAGATTGTTAGTATCAATGCCTTCGCTCAAGGTTTGTGATTCACATTCCGGAAGCATGAATCCTAGCAAGACTCTTGGTGACACTGAAACTGCTAAGGTAATTTTTCACATCTTCTGTGCTAGTTTGTACTCTATGGGGCCTTTTTGATTCAATGGAAAAGTAGAGAAAAATCATAGTATTAGGAAATTTTCCTATGGCAACACTATTCACCGTTTGATTCAAAGGAAAAGACCACATGAAAATTTTCCTATGGCGACACTATTCACCCGCGCGATCTGCCCGGCCGCCGCCGGAGAAGAAGGGCAAGGTTTCGAGCGCGAAGCGCAAGAAGGCTCCTACGAAAAGGCCGGCGACTTCATCCTCTCCCTCCGCTCCGGCAAGAGGTACCCCAACGATGCCCTTCAACGGCGCTGCTTCCACAGCAAGCGAGGTGTTCGATGAAATGGCCGGAAGGTATGCTTCTTCTATTTCCTCTACTTGCTTCGCTTTTAGCTATTGCGGTAGCTTGTGACTTGATGACAGTCACTGTAGCACCGGTTTAAACCAGTGCCGCTGATGTTTCGGTGCCGGTGATGTTTTCCCATGAGGAGTTGGAACCAATGCCGCTGATGCTTTCAGTGCGCCCGGCGATGCTTTCGGTGCCGGAGTTGGAACAAGTGCCGGTGATGGACTCGGAGGTGGCGATGGCATCAATGGAGGTGGTGTGGAGTGAAGATCATGATGACGGATGAAAAGCGACGAAGATGATGATGGACGTGGTCGTTGCTTTTGCATGAAGTCCTTTTGCGTTCGTCGTAGAAAACTATGCTTTTATTTGCACGCGAACTATGTTTTATTCTTCAAATTTGAACTCAATCGTCGGAATCGCTGTCAAATTGGCTAATCTGGGGTTTTCGGTTTGCGGGCCGACGCGGGCTGCGGCCGATCAAACCCCTCATAGCCGAGCATATTCTATGGCCGCGCCGAGCAGATCCCGCGTAGCTGAGCATATTGCGCAGCCCGCGTCGGCCCGCAAAACCGTTTTTTCGCGAACTGTAAACGAGTTTTGCGGGTCGGCGTTTTACGCGGTCTGCTAGAGACGCTCTAAGCAATTGCTCCATTCGTGCATACAAAGCAAACGGCCAAGGAAACCTTTACCTAACATGGATAGCAGTATGGTTGATGGATCAATCCTCCATCACGTCAGGCGGATTTTTGTCTAATCTTTCTGTTACTGTGTTGCTTCTTTTGGGCTGTGCACATCCTACCTATGTAGAGTCTGGGCCAGAATTATTTGCGCTTGTATTGCCTTATGCAATGGTTTGAGACAATGAAAGCTTCCTGTCTAAAATACGGTCCCAGCTTAGTGACTGTAGATATACTTTTTTCAATTTATCACTAATGTTTTATGAAAAAGAAAAAGGGTACAAACTTACTGGAGCCAGAGGCTTGCTTCTGCAAGTTCGTCCCTTAGTCTTGCACAATTGCTATCCTCCTACCATATAACAGAAATTAAATGAATTACATGTATGCATATGTAAATCTATCTGGATGTGTTTGAGCTTACATGCAAATCCAGCTGAGATGGCTCGTCTGCTTTCTTAAGTATCTTGGAATGAGAGTTATACCGATCAATAATCTGGTTCATGCTTCAGTACAATAGAAAAATCAAATTAATCAGTGTAAAATGTAAAGGCTGGTTTTCTGCCCAACCTTTCTTTTGTGAAGATGCTACTACCAAAAATTTAGAGAATCCACAAAAGCAAGCATAATATTCAATCTGATCTAGTAGTGTCTCAACTCTCAACTCTCATTTCTCTCCTTTTGTACTATCCGACCAATATACTCTTTGATGTATTCTTAATATAGATGTTTCTAAATTTAATGTGATGGCAATATGCTGATGACAAATCTAGTAGGAACATTAGCAGAATCTCTTTCTGGGTGCATATCAAACGTTCCAAAACGACTTGGAAAATAAAAGAAAAACATGGAACATCAGATACATTTTTCACAAAAAGAACAGAGAACTGAAAGAGAGATCTAATTGCTCTCATTTCTTGTGGACAGTTAGAAGAGTGTTTTTTCCAAAGTAATACACAGATTTTTCAAGTGGGCCGTGAAGGAGAGAGAACATGGGTTGCATAAATAATCCATTTCAATTCGAAATTACCCATAGCCTTCTGTTTATCAATGTCATACTGTCGTTCTGTTAACTTTCATGTTAGTTCAAACGTTCTGCATGCATTTGACAAATGTATGAAATTGTTTTGAAGTAAATAATGATAATGCCACTAATGCCCTTGATACCGGTGGCTTGAAAGTTGAAATACGCCGCTAGTGATAAGAGAGTACTCCAAAAAGATCCTCCCGACTCCTCCCGTGTCGCCCCTGCGCAACGACCGGGGGGAACCCTAGCGCCGCCGCGTCCTCGTCCCTTCCCCAACCTCTCCTCCTCGCCGCCGCCGGGCAAAGCCCGGTCGGCGTCGGCGGGATCTCTTCTCCCACGGCTCGCTGGATCTGGCGCGGGCGGATCACGGCGGTGGTTGGCGACGCGCTGGAGGCGGGGCGTGCCGGCGCGGGCTTGGAGGCGACGACAGTTTCCCCTGGTGTGCGTGGGAGTCCGCTCAGGGCGCGCGATGGCGGCTGGCGCTAGGATCTCGGCGGGCTCCGGCGTGTGCAGGCGCCGGTGGTCCCTGTGCGCGGTCAGCGGCTCCGTCTCTGACCCGGACGGCGCGGGGGATGGCGGCGGCCCGACGTGGCCGGTGATCTGGATGCGGTGGTGCCGGCGGCTCGCTGATCTGCCGGTGCTCCAGGGTTCTGCCTGGTGGTGCTGGTGGTGACGGCGGCCCATGCATGAGAGTTGGATCCCTTCAAACTGATCTTGGTGAAAACTTGCCTTCGGCGTCTGCTAAGGCCGGCGGTGGCGGCGCTATCCGCGTCGTTCCCTTCTTGAAGGCATCGCCATGGAGAAGTTCAAGGCCACTCTCTGCTACCTCTCGGGGAAACCCTAGATCGGATGATCGGATGACGACGGCGCTCTGATGTCGTTCCTTCCTTGGGGGCGTCATTCTTGAAGGTACACACGTGATCGAGGGACCAGAGGACGGATTCTTTTGTGGAGCGGTGCTTCATCCTACACACTGATGGCGACGGATCTTGACGGTGTGGCGCAGTGCAGATTCGGAGTTTGCTGTTGGAGGATGGACTCGCGCAGGAGGACGACGCCGTTGGGCGTCGTGGTGGCGTCGATGGCAGAGGGATCTGACACGGTACATGTAACAATACAACTCTGAAGATGGATTGGTGGCAGGTGGCTGCGGCGGTCTCATACCCGGCAGACGTTCTGGTTGAGGAGTGCACCAGACTAGTAGGTGCCCCATACCCGGCAGGCGTCCTGGTTGGGACCTCAGGTCTTAGATGTTTAGGTTTGGCTGCGATGTCTGTTTGGTATTAGGCCC
Source organism: Triticum timopheevii (assembly GCA_963921465.1). Taxonomy (NCBI): domain Eukaryota; kingdom Viridiplantae; phylum Streptophyta; class Magnoliopsida; order Poales; family Poaceae; genus Triticum; species Triticum timopheevii. Next base: position 561,153,485 of record OY997268.1, on the reverse strand, counting down.
AGACTATCTGCGTCCCTTCATCAATTGGATAGGTGTAGTGATAGCTGTTGCTTAGACGGCGGCTTTAGTCTTGCTGTTGTATGACTTTGTAAGGTCTTATGAAAATAATTAATAAAGTGGCCGTATGCATCGACCAGATGCAGAGGCCGGGGGTCATCCTTCTTTTCTAAAAAAAGTGATATAGATAATAATCACTAGGAGAGGTTAATGCGTTGGGCACGTGCACAACCACATGGAAACTTGGTGGCACTACGACAACAGAGTTGTAACTATCTGTGCATTGGGTGTTTGGGGATAGAGACGTTTGGTTCCTGGGTGTTTTCTATGAAAATTAAGTAAATAGTAATAGAAAAGTAAAAAGTTCTGAAAAGTTTTTCAAATAAAGTTGTCCTTCTATTGTACCCGTGAAAAAAAGTTGCAAAGAACCCCTAATCTGTTTGTTTTGCCCTGAAGTCAGGGGGGGGGGGGGGGGGGGGGGAGTGTTCTTTCATGAAAATTTTAATGCTTGTGCAAAAATGTCAAGTTTATTCCAAAACACCTTTGGACTTTCTTGTTTTTCCCCTGTATATACACCCAAGAACCAAAGGACATTTCCCGGGTCTTTGGACCCTTTTTGACAGAGTGATTTTATTAACTTAAAATATAGCATCAAATGGATATACAACCAGATTGAGCGACACCCGGCCTTTGCATGACACAATGCTATAGTTGAGACAGTTGGAGTGAAATGAAACCAAAAAATGCTACAATATTCAGTATACCGAACTCAAGGGTTAGTGCATGTCGTTTTCGAGATGAACATTTTCTAGGATAAATTTTCTTCAGTATATTCACATAATGCTAATCACATTATCCATTCAACCAAGGATTTACTTTCTCTTTACATATCCTATATAGTATAACTAAATAGGTGATCTTATTTTCCAATACATGCAATACCGCCACATCATCACCATCAATTTTTATTTTTTATTCTCTTCAGCAACAAATCATTCTACCAAGGCTAGAAGGTCACAAGACACTGGAAGCCACCCTCCATTTACTTCTAGGTTTGCTACCGTTCACATATGACGAGAATGTGAAGGATATGTGAAGGACCGATTATTATTCTCATATATTCTATTTTATTCTCAGCAAATTTATTGCTTTAAATTCTCATAGCAGTGCGACAAATGTTATCTAGTTATTAAGGTCGATTTTTTTCTACAAAATAAAGAGCCAGAGCTCCTATGCGTTGCTTAAAATACCTCGTAAAATTATGTCAGCATATACTTTAAGACAAATCTAATAATGACATCTTAACAAAAATATCTGTGTAACTTTTTAAGGCTGGGTATCTTGTCCAAACTCATCTTAACAACAGAATACAAAATAGCGGAGATTGGCTGTGTTCTTCATTAGATATTCGGGCGGATATAGCAAAGTGTTTTTTTATTGTGCGTGTGGGGAAAGGTGATATCTCGATTAATTCAAAACAGGAACGTTACATACAACCTACATCACTTCTCTTTATTAGATGGTCGGGCGTGTACATATAAGCTAGTGAAACATCTGCTTCCGATATGCTTCTCCAATGAACGTTATATACACTGTAGTTTTCTATGCTTACATCAAACCGAAAGAGATCCTCTGAGATGGTTAACTATTACTACCTCTGTTCCCAAATATAGGAAAAAATTGCAGTTTAAATTGAACCGACAAAAGGTTTTATATCTAGGAACATAGGCAGTATTAAAGTTTGGCTATTACTCCCTCCGTCTCACAATATAAAAACGTTTTTTACATTAGTGTTGTGTTAAAAATGTTTTTATATTTTCGAACAGAGGGAGTAAATATCATTGCATCAACATCAGCCTAACGTGAAAAGATGGAAAGACGATATGCTCGGGAAAGATCACACAACAAGGGACCCTCTTCCTCTCGCGACCGAGCCGCCCCCGCGGGCGGCCGGCCGCGCCCAGCCTTCCCCCCGCGCGCCTCTCCCTCCCTCTCCCTCTCTGCCGCCATCGCCGGCGCCCGCTGCGGGCCTGGCCCGGGCGACGCTGGTGGCGGCGGCCCCCTGGCTTTTCCCCTCTCGGGTGTCCGCCGGCGTGGGACGGGGCGACCCCGGGCGGTGCTTCTCGGCGGCGGCGGTCCAGCGCGGCGGCGGGGGCTCCTGGCGCGAGCGGGGGCGGGCTTCTGGACGGCGGCGTCGCCGTTGGCGACGCGGCGGCCCGATCTGGCGGCGCCCGCTCGGCCCAGATTTGGGCCCGAAAGGGCCCCATCTGGGCCTGGGCGGGCCGGCGGCGGTGTGGGTCTGCTTCGTGGCTTCCGGGAGGCGGGAGAGAGGCGATGCGCGGCAGGGTGTTGGCGGCGCCATCGCCGGCTTGCTGCAGCGTGGCGGCGGGGCTTAGCGGGCCCGTTTCGGGCCTGGCCGGGCCAGGGGTGGCCTGGCATGCCCTGCTGCTGCGTCCGGACGGCTACCGCGACGGTGCCGGAGGCTCTGGCCTCCCGCACGACGGCGGTGGAGGTGGTTCCCTCCCGTTCGGTTTCGGTGCTGTTTCTCCCTCCGCGGGGCGCTTCTCTCCGGTCCTCTTGGCCTCGTGTTGGTGTTCGCAGTGAGGCGGCGTGGGTGACGGCGCAACCGCGATGACACATGGTGGGGGGCGGCGGTCTGGCTGGTCGGCTCCGGTCCGTTGGGCGGCGGGGATTGGAGTACGGGAGAAATCCTTAGCGGTCTTCGGCCCCGATGCGGTGACACCTGCGGGTGCCACCATTCCTTCCTGGAGGGTGTCGGTGATATCCATCCCCCACCTCCCTCCGCGTACCGGGGAAACCCTAGGACATGTCCAGGCATGAGCGTCGTCGGTGTCGCTTTCCTTCTTGGATGTGCTGTTTTGTACGCGGTGGTCCGGAGCCTCGGGTTGTAGTGGTTTGTCTTTGATGGGCGTAGCGGTGGCGGGTCATCCGTGCTCTGTCAAGCTGCCGTTGTTGGCATTTGCTTCTTCTTCTTTTTCTTTTGAGCTTGTTGTGCTGTTCGTCCCAGCAATCATGTATCGGTGTTGGTTGCTTTGGAATACAAAGTAGGGAGACCCTTTTTCGGCAAAAGATGAAAAAACTTTGGACTGATACTGGGATGAATTCCGATGCGCAATGCTGCCTTCTGAGCACAGTACGGAACCTGTTCAGGAGTATTTGATTGGACCGGTCAATCTTTTTAACCATTTTTGTCCAAGAGTCCTGACCATTAATTCTACACGAATACACATGTAGCTTTAAACAAGCCATGCATGCATGCGTCCTGACAAATCATGTCATGCACAGACCAACTCGAGTCAGTGATATAGAGTACAGAACTACTCCCTCCGAGCCTACACTAGTGTAAAAAACGTTCTATTATGAGACTGATGGAATACGTGCCATGAAAAGACAAAAAAAAACATACAAACACCTCATGAGCATTTATTTGTAAAAATATACACCCAAGAAAACCATTCACTTTTATGTCACGCACAAGTATTTTCCCTGGAACTAACACTAATGCTCCCTTCATTTTTATACAAAACACCACAAACTCATATTATAGGTATCAATATAAAATTTAATGTCTGTTTTGTAAACCAGCTTTTTTTACTGGGATCATTAATACCCTACATGCATGTAGGAAAACTAAGTGGATGAAGTAGTTGATTGTCATTATGACTGCATGCATGCAAGTATTAATAAGTCGCTATATCAGAAAATATCATTAATTTTGTCTCGATTACTGTTGATGACCTTGTATAAATGCAGAAAGTATATTTCGTTGTGGCCTTGTATAAGCAAAAAATGGAGGGAGTATTATTCTTTCCGAAAAAAAACAATGATACTATTCCATTAAGTTGGAACGATTGTAACTTTTGCATCTATTGAATAAATTTTGCTGAAACGCCACATTTGTTTTCAACATGTTCATCATGCCGCAGCACATCTCTGACCAGTCATAAGTCATGACTACTCTTACTTTACCATACGCGCGCATCTCTGACCAGTCATCAGTCATGAGTAATAATGATTTTGCAGAAAGGTCATACTACTACTCCCTAGTGTCAAAAAATGTCTTACATTATGGAATGGAGGGAGTAGTTTACTACACGCATTTTGCTTCTATTCATTTTATGCATGGGATTAATTTACAACACAACTTATAGCCTTCATGCTATGCAAGTATGCATAGTTAAGGAGACGTGCATTAGTTAACAGTATTTCCCATATACTCCATTTAAACTTACCAATTTGATCTTGTCACAAACGCATGTTTTCAATCTTTTCCACAATAAAATTTGTTTAGCATTTTGTAGGCCCAAAATTACATATCATAATCATCAAACTGCTCTACCTTGTCAAACGTTGTATTAGTTCAGCATTTGTAATATCTCAAATTACATATCCTAGCTCTTATTGTTCCCTTTTACTACATAAATTATTATTGAATAATTGTGACTGGAACAAGGCCAGCGATCTTCAGTTACCAACGTGTACTTATATGTTCATGTCAATTCAAATAAAAAAGTCCGCTTAGTTTGGACATAAAGTCCTAGTTAAACTACAAATTGATCTTTTACAAAAATGGTATTGGGTGTTTTGAAAGGGCATCTGTAATTTTTCCTTTAAAATTATTATTTTATGGATCTGTCTAGGATACATCTAGATGTGACACATCTAAACTGATGTCCACTCTGTTTGTGGTCTTTTTTTTTCTTAGTTTTTCTGTTTCTTGTTAATGCATTATATATTTATGGAAGCTTAGATATGACATCCTTAAAAAACATCTAGATGTGAGTTAGACAAACTATTATTTGATTTATTTTGTTAGATACTATGTTGTCCTAAATGACAGCTTTTAAAACTGTGAAAGAGTCGGACATGCTAATTAGCTGTATAGTACACGTGGCCCGAGTTTGGAGTAGTTCTGATCCAGGAAAGCTATGATGTGGACATTAAATCTTTTTTTATTTGAACATATATTAATCCTAGGACAACAGCAAGCATAACGAAAAAAAAGGTAGAAAAAGAGACTTGCTGGTCCAAATACAATGCATAATAAAATGTTGAGCATGAACAAACATTGCGTTTTTAAAAGGGGAGAAGACACATAGTTAATTTTACTGGTTAGATACACTACCAAAAGGAAATCCTCCCTCTCTTTGTGATCTCTCCCACATGTCATAATAGAAGAACAGTGGCGAAACTTATATATTATAAGCACCAAATCAAAGAAAATATTTTATTAAGCATTAGAGAATCTACACATGCTTTGACTGCTTTGACTCAACGAGTCATTGTTATAGGCACTGAGAGAAAGAGTCGAACATGCGAAAAGAACCTCGAAATAAGTATATGTTGTACCAAAACAATGGTGATCTAACTAATTTGTAACACGAAAATCGAATTAGTAGCCCAGCACATCAAATATCAATCCGTGTACATAAACTGTTATAGATAGTAAAAGCCGATCTCAAAAAGTAGTGAAGAATCAAAGCTTGGGACAAATGATTCCTCAAAAGAAAAGAAAGAAAATCTCGGGACTAATAAATGTATGTAATCGGTTAAGACACCAGATAAAACAAGAAGCGAGTCAGATTGAAAGTGCATCCAAAAACTAGCTGATCGAGGAGAGATCAATTGATAGCTATGCACACATGAAGTATGTACCTGGAGCTGGCGAACTGGAAGAGCTTGCCGGTGGCGGAGAAGACGGCGAGGCCGACCTCGGCGTCGCAGAGGATGGAGAGCTCCTCGGCCTTCTTGAAGAGGCCCCTCCGGCGCTTGGAGAAGGTGACCTGCCTCGCCGCCAGATTCTCGATCCTCCGTATCGCAATCCTCTCCCTCTTCCCCGCCATCCTCTCTTCCCCCCTTGTTCCCCTCCTCCCCTCCCCACAGTCGCTGCTGCAGCAACAGTAAGAACCGAGGTAGGATGGAGGAAGAAGAAGCTAGCTAGGTAGGTAGAGGGAAACCCTAGCTAGCCGAGCTGAAGGCGAGAGAAACTCGGGAGGAGGAGAAGCTTACAGGTGTTGCAATAGATCTGCGGCGGGCGGCGTCGGTCGGGGGTGGGAGGAGCTCCCTTTTTCCTCTTTGCGCAAAGGACTACGGGCTGGGGCGAGCAACTTGGCTACTACTTATGGAAGAAATGCAGAGACGGAGCACCCCCGTACAGGAGCCGGGAGTAGCACTAGGACTAGGAGAGCTGAGCTGAGCTAGCTGTCACTGGCGGCCGTGGTAGGGCAGGGCTGCACCGCGCACAGCCGTAGGGGGAGCAGTGGCTACTTTTCCGTGGCAAGGCTCGTGGGGGTGTCACAGGAATGGAGCCAGGTGTCTGCCACGAGCTGGTCAGGAAGTGACCGGCCCCCACCCCACACGCCATTGGTCCGCGGGTCACGTCGTCAGGTCAGGTCCGGTCCTCTCTCCCTCCCTCGATCCTCGCCTTTGCTCGCTCCTTGGCTTCCCCGGCAGTGCCCTCGCCTTGAATGAAAGGCCATTCCACTGTTCTTTCCGACTCCGAGCGTGATACTTATCCTTCCGGCGGCTTTGCTTGCTTGCTTTTTTAACCCTCGGCCGGGGATACTGTTTTTGGGGTGTTTTGCTTTGTGGGGAGGAAGGGAACAGGAGTGTAGGGCGGTCCGGCGGGGGGACGGGTGGTGCCAACAACTGTTGGGGAGGACGACGATAGGCTGGACTGGAGTGTGGTGCCTGCAACGGTACAACGACGTACCTGCGCCTACCACCTGTCGAGGGGGCCGGGGGCCGCAGGAGGGTACTGGTGCCGTGTTCCTTCGCATGAGCCATGAGGACGCCTTGCGTTGCTTTTCGCCGGGTTGCTCATACGTCCACAACACAAAGTACAGCGATGGATAGCAACTTTGGATGTCTGCGTGTGTAAAACAGCATCTTAATTGACGATGTAAAAGCTGGTTTTATGAGAGAGAAGGTTTTAGGCACATATTTTTCTTTTGCTGCTGTTGTAACAGATGCCCTAAAAATTCAGCTCGCGTGCTCTCATAAGGATCTAACGGTCGTCAGGGCACCGAGCTCAATTCTGGCCGTCGTAACTCGCCGGGGCCGATGACCCAACTAGAGATGGCGTCGGGAGGGACAGTGGCCGGAGGGGAGTCAGGGTGCGGCCAACTCCGGCGGTGCATCGCCGCCTGAGCGTCGAACGAAGCCACAACACGTTGATGGTCACATCGGTCAATTTGAGGTTTCCCGGACTCTATTTGGCCCGGGCAGCCCATGGTGGTGCGACGGTAACGATTTTCAACCGATGGATGGGTAGGGGAACGACCAGTGTGCTAGGTCGCGGTGGTGCGACCTAGCGTGTGAACCTTTACAATCTATATTGCTGACCTGTTATTTGACCCCTCATTTTGTCGCCCTACGACCAGTGTGAGTGTCTGCATGCAGTACCGCGTCCTCTAATTTGAAGGATGCGAAGCGAGCTTGAGAAGAAGCCATAACTTTTTTTAAGTTGAAATTTTTACAGACGAGGAACCATAAGCTGGAGGGCGTTTCTTTTTTTTCTTTCGAGTGCGCAATAAGCTGGAGAGCTGGAGAGTGTCTCTAATGAGCTGCCTCTAGTGTTAAGTCCGTCCAGTACGAAACACGGCAGCCGACTAGGCCGATGCAAAAGCCTATGCATCTTAAAGCCCATTTGTTTTTGTTTTTTGCGAAGAAAAGCCCATATTTCTTGAAGAGGGTCGATCCCAAAAAAAACTCCTTCCTCCTCGCCTCCACTTACTGCAGCTCGCTAGACTCTCCCTCTTTCGTCGCCCCCCAATTCCTTTCGCTCCCCATCTTCCTCACTCGTACAGAAAACCCCTGCTCACCTTCTTCCTCACTCATACACAAAACGCCTACTCCTCTTCTTCCTCGCTCCTGCAAAAAAACCCCAGCCCTCCTTCTTCTCCACTCGCACTGCCACTAGGCTCGTCTCTCGCTACTCTGCTCAAATCCATGAGCTCGGCGCGACACCTGCAAGGAAAATGGAGTTGGCTGGCCCTAGTGCCAAGAAGATGAGGCCCCGCCAGCGGCGAGGCAGGTTGTAGATCTCGCACCCAGAAGCGCGGGGAGAAGCGGCGACCCCCCGGATCTGAGGAACCCGTAGATTCTCGGGTGGACCGCATCAGCGATCTCCCGGACGCTATCCATGGGGAGATCATCTCGCTTCTCCCAACCAAGGATTGCTGCGGCACCCAAGTCCTCAACTCGGTGGCGCCCTCTATGGCGCACCGCGACTCTTAATCTCGACTGTCGTCAGCTATCTGTCGTTCATGATTTTGAACTCCTCAGAGCCATCATCTCCTCCCACCAGGGCTCTGTTCAACGCCTCTACATCCCGACATGCTACCTCCTGTCCATACCCTGCACAGTGGACGCCTGGCTGACATCCTTGATACGTCTCCAATGTATCTATAATTTATGAACTATTCATGCCATGTTTGCAACAATTTTATATGGTTTTGGCATGATTTGATTAGAACTAACCCGGACTGACGCTGTTTTCAGCAGAACTACCATGGTGACGTTTTTGGTGTAGAAATAAAAGTTCTCGGAATGGGCTGAAAATTTGCCGTGATCACTTATGGACCAGAAGAGACCCACAGAGCACCGGAGCTATGCCAGGAGGTGACCGAGGAGGCCACAAGCCAGGGGCGTGCCCTGGGTCCCTAGGGCTTGTGCGCCCCTCGGGTGTCCCCTGACTTGTTTCCAACGCCAAATACTCTTATATCTACAGAAACTATTGGGGAACGTAGCATGCAATTTCAAAAAATTTCCTACGCTCATGCAAGATCTATGTAGGAGATGCATAGCAACGAGAGGGTGAGAGTGTGTCTACGTACCCTCGTAGACCGTAAGCGGAAGCGTTTGACAACGCAGTTGATGTAGTCGAACTTCTTCTAGCTCCGACTGATCAAGTACCAAACATACGCCACCTCCGAGTTCTGCACACGTTCAGCTCGATGAAGTCCCTAGCCCTCTTGATCCAGCAAGGTGTCGAGGAAGTAGATGAGTTCCGTCGGCACGACGGTGTGGTGACTTTGATGGTGAAGTGTTCCGTGCAGGGCTTCGCCCAAGCATCGCGAGAATATGACCGGGGGTGTAAACCGTGGAGGGGGGGGGGCACCGCACACGGATAACAATTGATGTTGTGTGTTCTAGGCGCCCTCCTTCCCACATATATATAGGTGGGAGGGGAGGAGAGGCAGCCAAGGGGTGCCCCAAGTAGGATCTAAATCCTAGTTGGGGTTTCCCCAAGTGGCGCCCCTGCCTTATTTTACCGGAGAAGAAAGGGAAGGGGGAAGAGAGAAAGCAAGGGAGGGGGGGACCCCCTTATTCCTTCTCCAATTCGGCCACATGCCTAAGGGGGGTGCGCCACCCCTTGTGGGCTGGTGTGCTCCCCTCTTATGGCCCATATCTTCTCCCTGAGGTTTCTGGTAACCCCTCCGGTACTTCCATATGTACCCGGTACCCTCCAGAACACTTCGTGAATCAACCATGCGCGGGTTCAATTCCCATCGTTCGCCCATCGCATTATTGCAAATTCCAAAAATGTAATTTTCCATATTCCTAGTTACATATTTACTTACGGCGACGAAGAATAAAACTAACGCTATATTTTTTTCCTTTTCCTAGTTCTTCTTCCAAGCGCAGGATAACCCCAAGGGGTTGTGGGTTTTTCTGTCCGAATACTATCATCCTATATATCAATTTTTACCTATCAACCATTTCGAGACTCCTCGTCATGTTCGTGATCTCATCAGGGTCACCGAACAATATTCGGTCTCCAAATCACATAACTCATATAATAGAATATCGTCATCGAATGTTAAGTGTGCGGACCCTACGGGTTCGAGAACTATGTAGACATGACCAAGACACCTCTCCGGTCGATAACCAATAGCGGAACCTGGATGCTCATATTGGCTCCCACATATTCTACGAAGATCTTTATCGGTCGAACCGTTATGACAACATACGTTATTCCCTTTGTCATTAGTATGTTACTTGCCAAAGATTCGGTCGTGGGTATCTTCATACCTAGTTCAATCCCGTTACGGGCAAGTCTCTTTACTTGTTCTGTAATACATCATCCTGCAACTAACTCATTAGTCACTTTGCTTGCAAGGCTTCTTATGATGTGTATTACCGAGAGGGCCCAAACATACCTCTCCGATACTCGGAGTGACAAATCCTAATCTCGATTTATGTCAACCCAACAAACACCTTCGGAGATACTTGTAGAGCATCTTTATAATCACCCAGTTACGTTGTGACGTTTGATAGCACACAAGGCATTCCTTCGGTACCCGGGAGTTGCATAATCTCATAGTCAAAGGAATATGTATTTGACATGAAGAAAGCAATAACAATAAAACTGAACGATCATAATGCTAAGCTAACAAATGGGTCTTGTCCATCACATCATTCTCCTAATGATGTGATCCTGTTTATCAAATGACAACACATGTCTATGGTTAGGAAACTTAACCATCTTTGATCAACGAGCTAGTCTAGTAGAGGCTTACTAGGGACACGGTATTTTGTCTATGTATCCACACATGTATCAAGTTTTCGGTTAATACAATTCTAGCATGAATAATAAACATTTATCATGAAATAAGGAAATATAAAATAACAACTTTATTATTGCCTCTAGGGCATATTTCCTTCAGTCTTCCACTTGCACTAGAGTCAATAATCTAGATTACATTGTAATGATTCTAACACCCATGGAGTCTTGGTGCTGATCATGTTTTGCTCGTGGAAGAGGTTTAGTCAACGGATCCGCTATATTAGGATCTGTGTCTATTTTGGAAATCTCCATGTCTCCCTCCTTGACTTGATCAGGGATGGAGTTGAAGCGTCTTGATGTGTTCGGTTCTTTTGTGAAATATGGATTCCTTCACTAAGGCAATTGCTCCAGTATTGTCACAAAATATTTTCATTAGACCCATTGCACTAGGTATTACACCTAGATCGGATATGAACTCCTTCATCCAGACTCCTTCATTTGCTACTTCCGAAGCAGCTATGTACTCCGCTTCACACGTAGATTCCGCCACGATGCTTTGCTTGGAACTACACCAACTGACAGCTCCACCATTCAAAATAAATACATCTCCGGTTTGTGACTTAGAGTCATCCGGACCAGTGTCAAAACTAGCATCGACGTAACCATTTACGACGAGTTCTTTGTCACCTCCATAAACGAGAAACATATCCTTGGTCCTTTTCAGGTACTTCATGATGTTCTTGACCGTTGTCCATTGATCCACTCTAGGATTACTTTGGTACCTCCCTGCCAGACTTAAGGCAAGGCACACATCAGGTTTGGTACACAGCTTAGCATACATGATAGAACCTATGGCTGAGTCATAGGGAATGACTTTCATTTTCTCTCTATCTTCTGTAGTGGCCGGGCATTGAGTCTGACTCAATTTCACACCTTGCAACACAGGCAAGAACCGTTTCTTTGAGTAATCTATTTTGAACTTCTTCAAAACTTTGTCAAGGTGTGTGCTTTGTGAAAGTCCTATTAAGCGTCTTGATCTATCTCTATAGATCCTGATGCCCATTATATAAGCAGCTTCACCGAGGTCTTTCATTGAAAAACTTTTATTCAAGTATCCTTTTATGTTATCCAGAAATTCTACATCATTTCCAATCAACAATATGCCATCCACATATAATATTAGAAATGCTACAGATCTCCCACTCACTTTCTTGTAAATACAGGCTTCACCACAAGTCTGTATAAAACCATATGCTTTGATCACCTCATCAAAGCATATATTCCAACTCCGAGATGCTTGCACCAGTCCATAGATGGATCGCTGGAGCTTGCACACTTTGTTAGCACCTTTAGGATAGAAAAAACCTTCTGGTTGCATCATATACAACTCTTCTTTAAGAAATCCATTAAGGAATGCAGTTTTGACGTCCATTTGCCAGATTTCATAATCATAAAATGCGACAATTGCTAACATGATTCAGACAGACTTAAGCATCGCTACGGGTGAGAAAGTCTCATCGTAGTCAACTCCTTGAACTTGTCGAAAACCTTTTGCGACAAGTCGAGCTTTGTAGATAGTAACATTACCATCAACGTCAATCTTCTTCTTGAAGATCCATTTATTCTCTATGGGTCGCTGATTATTGGGGAAATCCACCAAAGTCCACACTTTGCTCTCATACATGGATCCTATCTCAGATTTCATGGCCTCAAGCCATTTATCGGAATCTAGGCTCATCATAGCTTCTTCATAGTTTGTAGGTTCGCCATGGTCTAGTAACATGACTTCCAGAACAGGATTACCATACCACTTTGGTGTCGATCGTGTTCTGGTTGACCTACGAGGTTCGATAGTAACTTGATCTGAAGTTTCATGATCATCATCATTATTTTCCTCTCTAGTTGGTGTAGACATCACGGGAATGAATTTCTCTGATAAGCTACTTTCCAGATTGAGAGACGGTACAATTACCTCATCAAGTTCTACTTTCCTCCCACTCACTTATTTCGAGAGAAACTCCTTCTCTAGAAAGGTTCCATTCTTGGCAATAAAGATCTTGCCTTCGGATCTGTGGTGGAAGGTGTACCCAATTGTTTCCTTAGGGTATCCTATGAAGACACACTTCTCCGATTTGGGTTCGAGCTTATCAGGGTGAATCCTTTTGACATAAGTGTCGCAACCCCAAAATTTAAGAAATGACATCTTAGGTTTATTGCCAAACCATAGTTCATAGGGTGTCGTCTCAACGGATTTAGATGGTGCCCTATTTAACGTGAATGCAACTGTCTCTAATTCATAACCCCAAAACGATAGTGGTAAATTGGTAAGAGACATCATAGATCGCACCATATCTAATAAAACGATTACGATGTTCGGACACACCATTATGTTGTGGTGTTCCAGGTAGCTTGAGTTGTGAAACTATTCCACATTGTTCTAAATGATGGCCAAACTCATAACTCAAATATTCGCCTCCACGATCAGATCATAGAAACTTTATTTTCTTGTTACGATGATTCTCCACTTCACTCTGGAATTCTTTAAACTTTTCAAATGTTTCAGAATTGTGTTTCATTAAGTAGATATACCCATATCTGCTCAAATCATCTGTGAAGGTCAGAAAATAATGATACCCGTCACGAGCCTCAACACTCATCGGACCGCATACATCGGTATGTATTAGTTAAAATAAGCCATTGTCTTGATCCATTGTTCCGGAGAACGGAGTTTTAGTCATCTTGCCCATGAGGCATGGTTTGCAAGTATCAAATGATTCATAATCAAGTGATTCCAAAAGTCCATCTGCATGGAGTTTCTTCATGCACTTTACACCAATTGACCTAAGCGACAGTGCCACAAATATGTTGCACTATCATTATCAACTTTGCATCTTTTGGCATCAATATTATGAATATGTGTATCACCACAATCAAGATTCAACATAAATAGACCACTCTTCAAGGGTGACCATAAAAGATATTACTCATATAAATAGAACAACCATTATTCTCTGATTTTAAATGAATAACCGTCTCGCACTAAACAAGATCCAGATATAATGTTCATGCTCAACGCTGGCACCAAATAACAATTATTCGGGTCTAAAACTAATCCTGAAGGTAGATGTAGAGGTAGCCTGCGAATGACGATCACATCGACCTTGGAACCATTCCCGACGTGCATCGTCACCTCGTCCTTAGCCAATCTTCGTTTAATCCATAGCTCCTATTTCGAGTTACAAATATGAGCAACTGAACCAGTATCAAATACCCGCTACTACGAGCATTAGTAAGGTACACATCAATAACATGTATATCAAATATACCTTTGTTCACTTTGCCATCCTTCTTATCCGCCAAATACTTGGGGCAATTCCGCTTCTAGTGACGAGTCCCTTTGTAGTAGAAGCACTCAGTTTCAGGCTTAGGCACAACCTTGGGCTTCTTCCAGTGAGTGGCAGCTTGCTTGCCATTCTTCTTGAAGTTCCCTTTCTTTCCCTTGCCCTTTTCTTGAAACTAGTGGTCTTGTTAACCATCAACACTCGATGCTCCTTCTTGATTTCTACCTCCGCAGCTTTGAGCATCGCGAAGAGCTTGGGAATTGTTTTCTCCATCCCTTGCATATTATAGTTCATTACGAAGCCTTTGTAGCTTGGTGGCAGTGATTGGAGAACTTTGTCAATAACACTATCATCTGGAAGATTAACTCCCAGCTTAGTCAAGTGATTATGATATCCAGACATTCTGAGTATCTGTTCACTGACAGAACGGTTCTCCTCCATCTTGTAGCTATAGAACTTGTTGGAGAGTTCATATCTCTCAACTCGGGCATTTGCTTGAAATATTAACTTCAACTCTTGGAACATCTCATATGCTCCATGACGTTCAAAACGTCTTTGAAGTCCCGATTCTAAGCTGTAAAGCATGGCACGCTGAACTATCGAGAAGTCATTAACACGCGTCTGCCAGGCGTTCACAACGTCTGAAGTTGCTGGAGGGGGCGGCACACCTAGCGGTGCATCAAGGACATAATTCTTCTGTGCAGCAATGAGGATAATCCTCAAGTTATGGACCCACTCTGTGTAGTTGCTACCATCATCTTTCAACTTAGCTTTCTCTAGGAACGCATTAAAATTTAAGGGAACGGTAGCACGGGCCATAGATCTACAACATAGATATGCAAATACTATTAGGACTAAGTTTATGATAAATTAAGTTTAATTAATCAAATTACTTAAGAACTCCCACTTAGATAGACATTCCTCAATTCATCTAAATGATACGTGATCCAAATCAACTAAACCATGTCCGATCATCACGTGAGATGGAGTAGTCATCAACGGTGAACATCTCTATGTTGATCATATCTACTATATGATTCACGTTCGACCTTTCGGTCTCCAGTGTTTCGAGGCCATGTTTGTACATGCTAGGCTTGTCAAGTTTAACCTGAGTATTCTGCATGTGCAAAACTGTCTTGCACTCGTTGTATGTGAATGTAGAGCCTATCACACCTGATCATCACGTGGTGTCTCAGCACGATGAACTGTCACAATGGTGCATACTTAGGGAGAACACTTATACCTTGAAATTTAGTTAAGGGATCATCTTATAATGCTACTGTCGTACTATGCAAAATAAGATGCATAAAGATAAACATCACATGCAATCAAAATATGTGACATGATATGGCCATCATCATCTTGCGCTTTTGATCTCCATCTCCAAAGCATCGTCATGATCTCCATTGTCACCGGCTCGACACCTTGACCTCCATCATTGTGTTGTGGTCATATCGCCAACTATTGCTTCTACAACTATCGCTATCGCATAGTGATAAAGTAAATCAATTACATGGCGCTTGCATTTCATACAATAAAGAGACAAACATAAGGCTCCTGCCGGTTGCCGATAACTTTTACAAAACATGATCATCTCATACAATAACGTATATCACATCATGTCTTGACCATATCACATCACAACATGCCCTTCAAAAAGTAGTTAGACGTCCTCTACTTTGTTGTTGCAAGTTTTACGTGGCTGCTACAGGCTTTTAGCAAGAACCGTTCTTACCTACGGCACAAAAACCACAACAGTAATTTATCAAGTTTGCTGTTTCAACCTTCAACAAGGACCGGCCACAGTCAAATTTGATTCAACTAAAGTAGGAGAAACAGACACCCGCCAGCCACCTTTATGCAAAACTAGTTGCATGTCTGTCAGGGGAACCGGTCTCATGAACGTGGTCATGTAAGGTTGGTCCGGGCTGCTTCATCCAACAATACCACCGAATCAAAACAAGACATTGGTGGTAAGCAGTATGACAATCACCGCCCACAACTCTTTGTGTTCTATCATCTACGCATAGACCTGGCTCGGATGCCACTGTTGGGGAAAGTAGCATGCAATTTCAAAAAAATTCCTACGCTCACACAAGATCTGTCTAGGAGGTGCATAACAATGAGAGGGGGAGAGTGTGTCTACGTACCCTCGTAAACCGTAAGTGGAAGCGTTTGACAACCGGTTGATATAGTCAAACTTATTCTAGCTCCGACCGATCAAGTACCGAACGTACGTCACCTCTGAGTTCTGCACATGTTCAGCTTGATGATGTCCCTCACCCTCTTGATCCAGTAAGGTGTCGAGGAAGTAGATGAGTTCTATCAGCATGATGGTGTGGTGACAGTGATGGTGAAGTGATCCGCGCAGGGCTTCGCCTAAGCACCGCGAGAATATGATCGGGGGTGTAAACTATGGAGGGGGGGGGGGTGCCGCACACGGCTAACAATTGATGTTGTGTGTTCTAGGCGCCCCCTTCCCCACATATATATAGGTGCGAGGGGAGGAGAGGGAGCCAGGGGGCGCCACAAGTAGGATCCGAATCCTACTTGGGGTTTCCCCAAGTGTCGCCCCCTTACTTTATTTTACCGGAGAAAAAGGGAAGGGGGAAGAGAGAAAGGAAGGGGGGCTGAACCCCCCTTATTCCTTCTCCAATTCGGCCACATGCCTAAGGAGGGGCGTGCCACCCCTTGTTGGCTAGTGTGCTCCCCTCTTATGGCCCATATGGCCCATATCTTCTCCCCGGGGTTTATGGTAACCCCTCCGGTACTTCGACATGTACCCGGTACCCTCCGGAACACTTCCGGTGTCCGAATACTATCATCATATATATCAATCTTTACCTCCCGACCATTTTGAGACTCCTCCTCGCGTCCGTGATCTCATCTGGGACTCCGAACAACATTCGGTCACCAAATCACATAACTCATATAATACAATATCGCCATCGAACGTTAAGCGTGCAGACCCTACGGGTTCGAGAACTATGTAGACATGACCGAGCCACTTCTCTGGTCAACAACCAATAGCGGAACATGGATGCTCATATTAGCTCCCACATATTCTATGAAGATTTTTGTCGATCGAACCGTTATGACAACATACGTTATTCCCTTTGTCATTGGTATGTTACTTGCTCGAGATTCAATCATCGGTATCTTCATACCTAGTTCAACCTTGTACCGGCAAGTCTCTTTACTCATTCCGTAATACATCATCCTGCAACTAACTCATTAGTCACTTTTATTGCAAGGCTTCTTATGATGTGTATTACCGAGAGGGCCCAGAGACACCTCTCCGATACTCGGAGTGATAAATCCTAATCTCGATCTATGCCAACCCAACAAACACCTTCGAAGATACCTGTAGAGCATCTTTATAATCACACAATTATGTTGTGACGTTTGATAGCACACAATGCATTCCTTCGGTATCCGGGAGTTGCAAAATCTCATAGTTGAAGGAATATGTATTTGACATGAAGAAAGCAATAGCAATAATACTGAACGATCATAATGCTAAGCTATCGAATGGGTATTGTCCATCACATCATTCTCCTAATGATGTGATCCTGTTTATCAAATGACAACACATGTCTATGGTTAGCAAACTTAACCATCTTCGATCAACGAGCTAGTCTAGTAGAGGCTTACTAGGGACACGATATTTTGTCTATGTATCCACACATGTATCAAGTTTCCGATTAATACAATTCTAGAATGGATAATAAACATTTATCATGAAATAAGGAAATATAATATAACAACTTTATTATTGCCTCCAGGGCATATTTCCTTCAGAAACCTCTGAAAAGAACCCTAGATCAGAAGTTCCGCCACCGCAAGCCTCTGTATCCACGAAAAACCAATCGGGAGCCCGTTCTGGCATCCTGCCGGAGGGGGAAATCATCATCGGAGGCCATCTTCATCATCCCGGAGGTCTCCATGATGAGGAGGGAGTAGTTCAACCTCGGGGCTGAGGGTATGTACGAGTAGCTATGTGTTTGATCTCTCTCTCTTTCTCGTGTTCTTGATTTGGCACAATCTTGATGTACCGCAAGCTTTGTTACTATAGTTGGATCATATGGTGTTTCTCCCTCTCTATCTTCGTGTGATGAATTGAGTTTTACCTTTGAGGTTTCACTATTATCGGATTGAATACTTTTATGGATTTGAGAACACTTGATGTGTGTCTTGCGTGGGTTACTTGTGGTGACAATGGGGTGTTCTATTGATTCACTTGATGTATGTATTCGCACTCAACTCGTGGATTCCCGAGGTGACATTGGGATAATCTATGCATAGGGGTTGATGCGCATTTTCATCCTTGTTTCTCTAGTAGAAATCTCGGGGCACTCTTTGAGGTTCTTTGTGTAGGATTGAATATTATGAATATGAAGTTGTTTGTTGCATATCATATAATTGACCCACGGATACTTGTGGTGACATTGGAGTATCTAGGTAACATTAGGGTTGATTGATGTGTATCATATGGTGTTATTTTAGTACGAACTCTAGGGCTGTTATGTGACACTCATAGGAATAGCTCAAAAGATTTATCAGAAAGAATAACTTTGAGGTGATTTTGTACCCTACAAGCAATTTCATCTTATGTGCTCCGCGATACGAATTTTGGAGCGACTCTTTGTCGCACGTTGAGGGATTGCCCTATGATTTAATTATGTTATCATTGTAGAGAGAACTTGCACTAGTGAAAGTATGAACCCTAGGCCTTTTTTAAGCAGTGCAATACCATTTTTGCTCACTTTTGTTACTAGTTACCTTGTTGTTTTTATTTATTCGAATTATAAAAATATATTTCTATCATCCATATTTCACTTGTATCACCATCTCTTCGCCAAACTAGTGCACATATACAATTAGCCATTGTATTGGATGTGTTGGGGACACAAGAGACTCTTTGTTATTCGGTTGCAGGGTTGTTTGAGAGAGACCATCTTCATCCTACGCTTCCCACAGATTGATAAACCTTAGGTCATCCACTTGAGGGAAATTTGCTACTGTCCTACAAAACTCCGCGCTTTGAGGCCCAACACGAGTCTACAAGAAGAAGGTTGCATAGTAGACATCAAGCTCTTTTCTGGCACCGTTGCCGGGGAGGTGAGTTCTTGAAGCACATTAGATTATGCTTGGACGAATCATGCAACTTACAATACATTTGTCCCTGGATTGATGGCTTGACATGCTGATCAAGAATTCTAGTGTAATTATTTTTCTGCAACAAATCAAATATTTGATCACACATGCTTGAATTGAAGGTATACTTCTTATTGTTTAGCCGGTCTTGTTGTGAGAATGGATTTGGAGGTAAGCAAAGGAATGGTTCATACTACAATCTCCCCATTTGGCTATGCAATGTGTTTTGCACTCTATATCCGATGTCTTTTGATAAGATACCATAATAGCATCGGTTTTCTCAAAAGAATTTAATCTTGGCTTTAAATTTCTGAAATGAAAATAGTTAGAGCATACATGTCTCAATGGAGAACAAATGCAAGCCAAGTAATAAATAAGCAAAGCTACCCAATTAAATATGAACTTTAGATAAAGGAATAGGGAAAGCCTTGGCTGCAACAATAACTCACTATTAGTCTTTATAATGGTGCAATGGGTCGACTGATATGTTTTATAACAATTTTATTGCTAACAAGTAAATTACCCTTCTTCATTGGTCTTTCAAAATTACTTATGAGGAATTTCTTATAGATGCATCGACAATAAAGTTCTGACCAAATCTAAATATAGGTAAATTACTTACTAAACATACCTCTTCAAATATGTTGGGAGAGCATGATGGTGGTGTGACTTCAACAATATCTTAATCCGCCTTTGGATGGCTGCCCAGTGCATCTTCATCATCTTTTTCTTGATTCCGTGCATCATTACATTGAAGATGTTTGTCAGCCAAACTTTGTGCGGCTACTTGTTCTTGTCCTTGAAGTTCATCAATTTCTATGGCACGAAACTCATAGGGCAGGAAGTAGGTTTCGTTAACTTCATAAAAATCAAGCATGGTCGTTTTGCCATGCTTACCATGCCCTTTCTCAATACTACTTGCCTCTTTGGATTTGATGGATTCAGAATATATACTACTTGATTCGGCTTTTTCATCCGAAGCTCTTACATGTTCCGAATCATCCCTTTTTTCATTGATACTACCAATTGGCAATGTTTCTTTCATCTGAGCCAATTTTTTTCTATTTGTTTCTGGCGGCGAGCGGCAAAATTGGCTTTAAGTTTTTTCTCAATTTCAGCCCCCTCCGGATATAATTGCCCCTTAGTGCTTTTAGATTCTTTCGGCAATGACACATGGGTGTTGCCAAAAAATTGCAATTGGGTAGGGGGTGTATAATATGATGTTGTACTAGGTGAAGGCATATGCATTGTTGTAGAACCATATTTTTGCTCGCCAATTCTATCAATTGGCAAAGATTTATCTTCTTGCAAAAATCTAGCTCTTATTGCATTATAAGCAGGAACTAGCCCCTTATCATGTTCTTCAAGGAAAAGAGCACTAATCCTCTTATTTTGGGCTAAACTCTTCAATGCAGCCACCACTACCTCATCTTCTATAATATTGGGCACAACCGCTCCTGTAAAATTTACATTTATTTGGCTATGACCAGGAAGGTATGAAGCCAAATTATGAACATCTACAGTTGTATACGGTGCCAAAAAATTACTAACAAGAGGTGTAGCATATGATGGTTGAGAGTAACTGGCCGAATAGCTAGTAGTAGCATGACCAATTCTTCCATCCATCGGCAAGTTTGGATTGGCATATTGCAAGTTCATTGCCGATGAATAAGAAGATGAAACACTTTGTTGCATGCTATTAGAAGTTCTAACTTAGGGTGTTTCAAATTGATTAACCGAACTCATCATGTTGCTCATCTGCATATGAATTTGTTGGGTTGCTGATGCATGTGAGTTGGAATACATATGTCTCATGTTACTAGTATCATAAGAAGTTGAAGCATGTAAATTACTTTGAATCGGCCCTTTCACGTAGTTAGATGCATGATTGAAAAACCAAGGTTGGTCGATAGAGTATACTCATTGAACGATCTAGTAACACCATATGATTGCAAAGCCTAGATGACAATATCTTTGTAGCAAGAACGATCTAGAGACCATTCAAAAAGCTTCGTCCCAAGCGGAGTCGCCAAAAAGTGTGTTCACACACGAACACGTCACTGTGTACCCTCGACACCGGGGGTGATGCACCGCAGCTCACGTCAAAGGAGACCTGTCAGAAGCACGGTAAGCAAGACAACTCGGCGGGCTCTTTTATAGAACCGAAACCCCACACGCCTGGGAGGGACCCCGTCAGGGCGCATGAAGGCTATGGACTACCCAAGGTGGACCGGATCACCCCTAGGGCCTCGAGGTTCATCACCCTGCAACAAGAATAATGAACGAAGAACGAGGAAGAAGAAGAACAAGGGAGAGAGATAAAAGTAAAGGTAAAAAATGGTAGATGAATTGATCGATTGTGTGATGTTCTAGCGGCCATCACCTCTTAGGTATATAAGAGGCGTATGGACTTCCCGTACAAGAAAAGGACTCCAAATCATGTCCAAATCTTTCCAAAATTAACTGAACTCGGATTTAGGTAAGTCTGTGTAGGATCGAAAGTATGTCTAGAGGGGGGGGGGGGATTAGACTACTTGACCAAATAAAAACTTAACCTTTTCCCAATTTTAGTTCTTGGCAGATTTTAGCAACATAGCACAAGCCAAGCAATCTTAATGCAATTCAAGCAAGCATGCAAAGAGCATATGTGCAGCGGATAGTAAAGCATGCAACTTGCAAGAAAGTAGAAGGATGGGATTGGAGTATGCAAACACAATTGGAGACACGGATGTTTTTGGCGTGGTTCCGATAGGTGGTGCTATCGTACATCCACATCGATGGAGGCTTCAACCCACAAAGGGTAATGGTTGCACGAGTCCACATTGGGCTCCACCCACGAAGGGTCCACAAAGAAGCAACCTTGTCTATCCCACTATGGCCATCGCCCACGAAGGACTTGCCTCACTAGGGTATATCTTCATGAAGTAGGCGATCTCCTTGCCCTTACAAACTCCTTGGTTCAACTCCACAATCTTGTCGGAGGCTCCCAAGTGACATCTAACCAATCTAGGAGACACCACTCTCCAAAAGGTAATAGATGGTGTGTTGTTGATGAACTCCTTGCTCTTGTGCTTCAAATGATAGTCTCTCCAACACTCAACTCTCTCTCATAGGATTGGATTTGGTGGAAAGATGATTTGAGTGGAAAGAAACTTGGGGAAGGCTAGAGGTCAAGATTCATATGGTTGGATTGGAATATATTGGCCTCAACACATGAGTAGGTGGTTCTCTCTCAGAAAATGAATGCTGGAAATGTAGGCACGTTCTGATGGCTTCCCTCACGAATGAGGAGAGGGTGGAGGGGTATATATAGCCTCCACACAAAATCTAACCGTTACACACAATTCACCAAACTCGGTGGGACCGAATCAGAAAACTCGATCGGACCAATTTAGTTCATAATGTGACCGTTAGGCATTTCGGTGGGACCGACATGTCAACTCGGTGGGACCGATATCATTAGGGTTAGGGCATAACGTAATCTCGGTTCGACTGATTACACAAACTCGGTGGGACCGATTTGGTAATAAGCAATGGAGTTAGTCAGGCAAACTCGGTGGGACCGATTCGCTCGTCTCGGTGGGACCGAAGCGTTACGAAAAGGAAACAGGGAGTTTGCATTGGAGACTCGGCGGGACCGATCGCTCATCTTGGTTAGACCAAAATGTTACGAAGGGAAACAGAGAGTTTGCAATCCCATCTCAGTGAGACCGAGATCCCTATCGGTAAGACCGAAGTGACTAAGGTTTCTGGCAGTGGCGATGTCGAATGAACTCGATGGCGTCGGATGGATCAAATCGGTGGGGCCGAGTTTGACTTTTGGTTTGGGACATATGTGGATATGAGAAAGTGGTTGAGGGCTTTTGGAGCATATCACTAAGCATTTTGAGCAAGCAAGCCATTAAGCAACACCTCATCCCCTTTTAATAGTATTGGCTTTCCTATAGATTCAATGTGATCTTGGATCACTGAAATAGAAAATGTAGAGTCTTGAACTTTAGAGCTTGAGCCAATCTTTTGTCCTTAGCATTTTGGGGGGTCCACATTCCTTATCCATGCCATGCCAATCATTGAACTTTCCTGAAATATTTATCTTGAAATGGCATTAGTTCAATGAGCTATATGTTGTTAATTATTACCAAAACCACCCAGGTATAGTTACACTTTCAATCTCCCCCTTTTTGGTAATTGATGACAACATATAGATCAAAGCTTTGACAAATGATAATAAGATTAAACTACATCATCACTTTGAGAAGTATGTGATAAGTAAGAGTCCCCCTAAATTTATGCATTATTTAAAATTTGCTTTGGACTGCAAATGCACAATCTGTTAGGATCATGGGTCACTCTTCCATGTCACATACATCTTGGTGGAGCGCTCAAAATGATAACAATTGAAAACATGCACTCATCACCAAGCAAAGTGAATGATCATAAATGGATATAAGGGAGAATATCATTCAGGCACACATTAAAGTAGCATATGATCAACCACATGATCATCCAAGTATCTCAGAAAAGGACATAAGGTATCAAGCACACACATTAAAGTTCAACCAAATAAAGTGCAAAGAGAGACAAAACAACAACTCTCTCTCTCTCTCGCGAAGACTATGATCTATACATATTTGTCCCCCTTTGGCAACAAGTTACCAAAAAGTTCAAATATGCATAGTGCTATGCGTCTCTCAAGCTTGGTCTCCATGAGGTGGTGTAGTGATGACTCCTAGGACAAAGGCTTCTGTTGATGTAGCTGGAGCTGGTGGAGTGGCTACTGGAGGTGGCACTGAAGCTGTGGCTCCTGGTGCAGAAGTGGTTGCTCTAGTATCAGGAATAGGCACTGCATCAGACCTCTGACCTCTTGGCACATGCACTCGCTGAAAAACATCTGTTGTTATCTTTCCTTTCTTCTCCTCTGCTTCCTCCTGGAGCTGCTCTACTGCTGATTGAATCTCAGTTACCTTGACATCAAGATCATAGAATTTCTGCTCAATGATTCTCTCCAAACTCTCCTGATTTTGAGTCAGGGTGGAGAGGCCCTTCTCAATCCTCAAGGTGGATTGGATCAGATATCCAAGTTGATCTTGTTTGCTCTTTAAGAACACCTGAGACGCCTCTTCAGCACTTGACATTTTTGCAGCTTTTTCTGCCCTTGCCTTCTCTCTCTTCTCATGTGCTTGCACCGAGGAAGGATCTTTCTCATCCATGACCACAGTGTTGTCCTCAAAATCTGGCTTGAGGGGTAAGTGCTCCTTGTCCAACAAATAAGTGCATGTGCCCATCTTTGAGTTGATGAGCACCTAAATATGTGGATCATACCCACAAGACCTCTTCTGATCTGCTGCTGTCCTCTTGATTGTTTCCACAATCAGACTCATCACCTTGAACTTCTGAGGAACATCAAAAATGTGCAACAGGTTGATGGAATGTCCTCTTATCATTTTGTGATCTCCAAACTTGGGCAAAAGAGTATGCCTCAGGATGGTGTTTGTAGTAGGCAAACCCAACAAAAGAAACTTCACTAAGCTCAACTTGTGAGTTTCTAGGGCATCATCAGGAATTTCCTTGTACATACTTGCCACTGAGTTGTGGTCTTTCTTCTTCTTGGCATACACATCCAAGTCATCTTCATGAGCTTCTAGGGCATTTATCAATCTGGCCCATTCATCAACAGTGGATTGGTACCTAGTACCTTCTGATATCCAGATAATCCTACCATCAGGATAGAAGTGAGTAGTGGAGTAGAATTGCATGATCAGCTAATCATTCCACTTAGTGAGCTTCTGTCCAACAAACTTGTCCACTCCACAAGCCTTGAAGCTATCATAGACACCTGGGAAGTGATCCTCATTCTCTCTAATGTGTGTCGAGTCAACCCATCTCATATCACAGACTATTGGCTTCTTGTCAAGCAGAATGGTCTCATAAAAGTCTTGTTGTTCCTTAGTGTGGAACCTGTAATCCACAACAATTCTCCTCCTTACTGCATATGGGTCACTTTTCCTCCAAATTCTCATACTTGCATCCTTCCTGATGCTCATGTCCTCTGCCACTAGATGTGTGTCATTGTGGTCTGGGATCTTTGGTTTGAGCTTCCTTAGCACTTGGGCTTTAGATTCTTCTTCTTATTCTGCTTCAGGCACTAGGGCCTTGTTCTTCTCCTCAGCAGGGATGTTTCTTGTGCTCCTCTTAGGTGCATACTTGGTGGCTGGAGCAGCAGCTTTGGGAGCAGGTTTGGGCTTAGCAGTAGCCCCTAACTTGATTGCATCTCCCATTAGCTTTTGTGCCTTAGGTGCTGGAGAAACATCCTCTTCCTCTTCCTCTTCATCATCAGATGGATCTCTCACCATAGTAGACTTTCCAAGAACTTTAGCAGTAGTGGTTCTTGCCCTCTTCTTCTTATTGTCCTCACCAGCTGCCTCTCCTTCATCAGATTCAATTGTGAACTTCATAATTTGTCCTATGGCAACCTTTCTTGGCTTGGAGGTTGGGATCCTCCTAGAAGGTGCCTTCTTGTTCATGCTAGGCTTAGTGGATGTAGCAGTGCCAAACTCCTTCTTCACCACTCTCTTCTTTGAGATGGCCTCATCCTCAGCCGCAACATAATCCTCATCTTCAGAATCTGAAGTTCTCTTCTTCCTTGCTCTAGTGGCTGCCTTGGGCAAGTTACTAGTTGTGCTCCTGCTGCCCTCATCATAGCTGCTTGAGGGACTAGTGCCCTCACTCAACTGCTCTTGCTGTTCAGATCTGTTCTAGCTGTCACTCTGGTCAGACATCTTGGCAGCAACTGATAGCAAACCCTGTGAATAGAGTATAGATGAGGTAGAGTAGATGAGCATCACAAAGTACAGAGGTTTTGTAAAACAGAAGAGTCAAAAACTTAGTTCTAGTTCTCTACAGAAGTGATCTCGGAGCTACCGAATTGACAAACTCGGTGATACCGAAGCAACACTTGGAACCTAAACTAGTGAACTCGGTCAGACCAAGTCATAGTTCGGTGGCACCGAGATTGCTAGGGTTTCACAGAATATTGAACTCGGTCACATCGATCTGCAATTTTTGGTCAGACCGAAAAGTGCATGTGCAATGGCCTAAGCCAAATTGGTGCGACCGATTTCTACGATTCGGTCGGTCCGAGATAAGTTCTGCGGAGAGCTAACCCTAAATTTCCAAATAAAAAAACTAGGCCTAAGGAAGATTTAGCTAGATAGATTGATCTCATTTGTGGCAAGAATCATGGCATTGTCCTCGTGCTAGGAGTCAGAGTTAAAAATACAACACAAGGGGTCGAACACGTGCCCTAGTTCAGCGGGTGTTCGCTATGGCGCCGATGGCGGAGCAGATTCCGTCGACGGCGGCAGAAACCTGCGGCGGGAGGTCACTGGCGGCGAGGAGGCGATCCGGAGACCCAAGGAGGCAGAGCAGGACACGCGTGGGCTGAGGGGTTTTGAAGTGTTTTCCAAAATCTCACCCGTGGGCATTTATATCCCAACCCTGTCGGTGTGACCGAGTGGAACAACTCGGTGGCACCGAGATTGCAGAATCGCAAGCAATTGCTGCAACTCAGTGTGACCAAAGTGTTCAAATCGGTTGCACCAAGATGAAAACCTAGATCAACTTAGTGATCTCGGTGTGACCGAAATGGATGTCTTGGTCAGACCAAAATGCACAAAGAGGTTTTGGAAGTTTAAGTCTATGACGAATCAGGGACTCCGCGTGCTCCTCACACAGAGTGGTTTGAATCTGACTTGGTCAAACTTTGTGATGTAGCATTAATAGAGTTTGAGACGAGAAAATCATAGGTAGCAAGGGAAGGTTCTTAGGCATTCTTGTCCATCCACTTGGCAAAGAGCCAAACAATCAAAACAACAAGTGGATGTCCTTGAATGAATAAAATATGCAACCAATATGCTCACACAATAAAATGGCAAATGAAATATGTGGCAAAGCATGCACAATAATTCTAGCATCTATCAAGTAATTTGCGATGACTAGGTCATCTATATATGAGTATATTGAGTTAGGAGTCAAATGAGAACATTTGATCATAGGTCATACTCATCGTTTAAGCGCAAGTGGGGTTACCACTTTTACATAAAGCATTGTTATGTTCACAGCATTAGAGTTGCTTTAGCTCAGTTCTTAGAGCAAAGCTCCCCTTAGATGTGATATCCCTCCTAAGAGGGATGAACTAACCTTGGGTTTTGTCGATGATGACTTCATGTAGGTGTTGAAGATGTGGATGCTCAATGTTGATGTAGATCTTTCGGAGCCATCCATTGGAGTGAGTTTCACTTTCAATACCAACAAGAGGGTTTGTGACTCCTTGAACTAGTGCAAGGTGTGGAAGTTGATTGCACTTGTCCTTGCCAAAATAATATGAGTGAAGTGTGTTGGCAGAGTCACCCTCAAGAACTCTCTAGTTCTTCTTCTTTGGGATCCACATCATCTTGATGGGAATTCTTGGGGTTGTAGTAAAACTTGATGAAGTAGAACTTGATGTAGTCTTGGGAACCCACTTGACCAAGTCCTTGGGAGCTTCTTCAAATGCATCAATCTGCTCTTGAAGCTTGTCCTTGACTTTTGCTTGTGGTCTTGTGGTGGAAGATCATCTTGAGTTTGTGTCCCTTGGAAAGAAGTAGGATCATACTTCTCTTGTTGAGGAACAAACTTTGTCTTGGGGTATTGATCTTCTTCCCACTCAACTCCATTGGCATTGAACTTTCGTTCAAAACCAACATCTTGATTCTTCCGGTGCCTTCCTTGCTTGCGTACAATTTCCTCAAATTGCTTACTTCCGGAAAGGCTCTTGTAAACACCTTTCTCGATAATTCCCTTCAATAAGATACTTTCTTGCTCAAGTGTAACTTGGATAAGAGAATCATTAGTGGAATCAAGAGAACTACTAGAAGCAACAACATTGGATTTAGCATGATTATTGTTACTACTAGAAGAAGAATCTTTCTTACTCTTGTTGCTAGAGTTTACTTGAGGCATGTAAGTAGATAAGAGTAAACGCTTGGCAATGTAAGAAGAACTTTTCTTGCGAAGATCATCATTGATGGCCTTTAAAAACTCATGCTCTTGCTCAAGGTTGAGCTTTTCAAAGCATAACTTCTCATGAGTCTTTAAAAATTCTCGATGATCTTCCAAGGTAGTTTCATGAGCTAACTTAAGAGTGTTTAGTTCTTTAGTTAGACGCTCAATCTTCTCCTTATCATTGTCATTCATTTTATCTTGATTAGCATGATTAATTGACGTTTCATCATAGTATTCATCACTAGAGTTGTCAACAAGTAAATCATAATCACCTAACAAGTCATCTTCATCACTATTAAAATCAACATACTCGAGGTGTGATACCTTTCGGCCTTTAGCCATGAAGCATCTTCCAAGTCCTTCATTTGGTGAGTCAAATATGTCGTAGGAGTTGGTTGACACAAGTGCTAGGCCGGCAACACCTTCATCTTGAGTATATTCGGAGTCAGAGTGATAACTTCTCTCGGAGTGATGATCGGAGTCGGAGCCAGATACCCATTCACCAACATGAGCTTGATGTCTTTGCTTTGTGTAGCTCTTTGATGATTTGTCCTTACTTTCCGAATCCTTGCTTCTCCAGGAGGTTCTTCTTCATAGCGATCATCTCTACTCCTTCTCTCTCTTGGTGGTGATTCTTCTCTTCTACTCCTTCTTTTGGGTGAATCTTCTCTCCTTTTGTAGGGAGCCGTACACTCATTAGAGTAGTGTCCGAGTCTTCCACAATTGTAGCAATTGCGTTCACGACTTGAAGATCTTTTGTCATTGTAGGACCTTGACTTGGAACTTCTTTCCTTGCTTCTACTCTTGTAGAACTTATTGAAGTTTTTCACTATTAGGCTCAATTCCTCATTGAAGGTTTGTTTCTCACTTGATGTGTAGGAGCATCACATGAGGCTTTGTAAGCACCACTTGACTTGTTGTGAAGCTCTTCCTTATCCTTGAGTGACATCTCATGAGCAACAATTCTTCCAATGACTTCCGCTGGCTTGAGATCTTTGTAATTGGGCATCATTTGGATCAATGTGCACACGGTATCATATTTTCCATCCAAGGCTCTTAGGGTCTTCTTGATGATGAATTTATTGGTCATCTCTTCACTTCCTAAGCCGGCAATCTCATTTGTGATGAGAGCAAGCCTAGAGTACATTTCAGCGACACCTTCACCATCCTTAATTTTGAACTTATCAAGTTGACTTTGAAGCGGATCCAATTTGGATTCCTTGACAGAGTCGGTACCTTTGTGCATATCAATCAAAAGTATCCCAAATTTCCTTTGCATTCTCAAGACGGCTGATTTTGTTGAATTCTTTGGGGCACAATCCGTTGAAGAGGATATCACAAGCTTGAGCGTTGTATTGCAGCATCTTCAACTCTTCTGCGGTAGCTTCATGGTTCAGTTCTCTCCCATCAAAGAATGCACCTTGCAAGCCAATACACACAAAAGCCCAAATGGTGGGGTTATGTCCAAGAATATGCATTTCCATCTTATGCTTCCAACTAGCAAAATTAGTACCATCAAAGTAAGGTCCTCCATGGTGGTAATTTCCCTCGCTAGACGCCATACTCTCCTAGGTTGTGAAACCAAGGCTATGATCACCAAAAGCTATGGAAATCAAGGAAAATGGAGACCAAAGCTCTGATACCAATTGTAGGATCAAAAGTATGTCTAGGGGGGTGATTAGACTACTTGATGAAATAAAAACTTAACCTTTTCCCAATTTTAGTTCTTGGCAGATTTTAGCAACATAGACCAAGTCAAGCAATCTTAATGCAATTCAAGCAAGCATGCAAAGAGTATATGAGCAGCGGAAAGTAAAGCATGCAACTTCCAAGAAAGTAAAAGGATGGGATTGGAGTATGCAAACGCAATTGGAGACACGGATGTTTTTGGCGTGGTTCTGATAGGTGGTGCTATCATACATCCACGTTGATGGAGAATTCAACCCACGAAGGGCAACAGTTGCGCAAGTCCACGGAGGGCTCCACCCACGAAGGGTCCACGAAGAAGCTGTCGTGGTTCTAAGTCTGACAGTAGAATGGGGGGTAGGTATGGAG
This sequence comes from Triticum timopheevii, assembly GCA_963921465.1. Lineage (NCBI taxonomy): Eukaryota > Viridiplantae > Streptophyta > Magnoliopsida > Poales > Poaceae > Triticum > Triticum timopheevii. The sequence goes on along the minus strand of OY997268.1, from coordinate 561,123,362 downwards.
AGGCAAGATCCTAGCTATGGAGCAGTTGTATACGCGAGGGATGTACGAGTTCAGGCCCTTCTCGGAGGAAGTAACAGCCCTATGTCTCGGAGTCCGGAGGCCGTCGACTGGATTATATGCGTATGAATTACAGGGGTGTGAACCCAAGACCACAAGGTTAAACTGTCGTGGTTCTAAGTCTGACAGTAGAATGGGGGGTAGGTATGGAGAGGCAAGATCCTAGCTATGGAGCAGTTGTATACGCGAGGGATGTACGAGTTCAGGCCCTTCTAGGAGGAAGTAACAGCCCTACGTCTCGGAGCCCGGAGGCGGTCGACTGGATTATATGCGTATGAATTACAGGGGTGCGAACCCTTTACACTGAGGAGGGGGGTGGCTTATATAGTGTCTGCCAGACCCCTCCGGCCCTCAGTTATGCAGGGTTTAAAGTACATAAAGATGGGTGTTACTGGTAACGTCTTACATAAAGTGTCATCATGACCATAAAGGCTATTTAATTAAAGACCGTTCGGATGCAGAGTGGCTCTTGATCTTCTGGCGGTCGAGTGAATCTTGGAGGTCGAGTGCCTTTGAGTCTATCGAGTGGAATCTCTCTTGGTCGACAGGACGACAGTTTCTTCTGAAGGTGTCCTTGGGGAGGGTACTTTGGCCAGGTCCATGACCCTACCCTAGGTACATTACTTCATCATTAGCCCCCGAATGGATCGAGGTTTGAGTGAGGAAGGAGTTGATAATCTTTCCGACCCGTTTTTGTGTTCTGAACATGTCTCATGTTGGACCAATAAGTCTTTGCAATGATGGCAGCAACTTTTCTTTTAGTCGCCTTGATCCATTCCTTTCTTCTGTCGAGTGAACTTTTGAACTCAGTGAACTTCCGAGCGACGGATCGTAGGAAATCTTGTCGTCTGACAGATTGATCTGCTGTTGGCGGATTTTGCGGGATCCAAATTTTGGGAAGCGCGCGAAGCGGGGCGGCCCGCTGTACTCGGATGGGATAGGGCGTGGACGCCTTGATTTCCGCGCCGCCTTCTTCTCCACGTATTGTGCGTGCGCGACTGTTTCGGGATGTGACAGGATCGCCCGGGCCTACTTGTCAGCCACTCGGAAGCGGCTTTATATAAAGCGCCGGGCGAGGGTTTTTGAACAGTGCCCTCTTATTCTTCTTCTCCGCCCTCTTCGTCTCCGCCCGCTCTGCCTGTTCTCGCCTCCGCCCACCCACTCCTCGCGTGCCCCGCCGGCGACCATGGTGAAGGAGAAGACGGCAGCCTTAGAGCGCGCGAAGAAGGCGACGGCGACGGGGAAGGCAAAGGCGAGACCGTCCAGTCGGGGCGGATCTTCATCGAGGTCTCGCCTGCCGCAAGGTTGGGTCCAAGGGGATTGGATCCGCTCGACCATCACCGAGGCGGATCTCAATGATCTGGCCAACGAGGGTCTGATCCCCCATGGGTCGGCCAGGCTCCCGGGGTCCGAGTGGCAACCGCAGCCGCAGGAGGGTGAGTGCGTTCTCCTAGCCACCCACGTAGATCGAGGGTTTTCTCTACCGCCGAGTGTTTTCTTCCGGGGGTTTCTGAACTTTTTTGGGGCACAACTCCACCATTTCACCCCCAATTCTATCGCCTATCTTGCTGCTTTCGTGTCTATGTGCGAGAACTTCCTGGGTTGTCGACCACACTGGGGTCTCTTCAAGCACATATTCACTTGTCGCTCACAGACAGTGAAAAAGGCGAGTCCTGACGATGATAGGACTAGGGCTATCCAGATGTGCGGGGGTCTAGGGATTCAGTTGAGGAGTAAGAGTACTTTCCCGGCCATGACCCTTCCTGAGTCGGTCAGAGGGTGGCAGTCGACTTGGTTCTACTGCCGAGACGAGTCGACGCCGGGGCAGTTGACCAGTCTCCCTCTGTTCTCCATGGACTGAGTGAACAAACCCTCTTCTCTGAAGGTGCTTCCTGAAGAGAAACCTCAAGTAAGAATGTTGATGGAGCGCGTGGTCCAGCTTGTTCGAGACGGAGTGACGGGTATGGATCTTCTGGAGGTCTTCCTGAGACGGCGTATCCAACCGCTTCAGTACCGAGGCCATCCAATGTGGCTGTACTGTGGAACTGAAGACACCACTCGGGTCCATCCAGAGGCAGTCGACGACGCCACACTGGAGAGGTGGGTGGCCTCTATCACAGGGAATAAGGACAACCCGCGGGGGGCAAGGAGGATCCCACCACTCGACCATTCCTACACGCCGGACACGGTATGACCACTTATCTCTGATTGTAATCTTGCTTCATTCATTCTACTTTGCTGCGAATCGGTCGACTGACCTTTGTTTTGTTTTGTTGTCTGTCAGGCTACCACTGAGTTGTACTCAATGCCTAATGGAGCGCAAACGCCGACTGAGGAGGAGGAAGGAAGTGGGGGCGAAATCTCGGAGGAGTGGGAATCGAATGCTGACGACGATGACGATGGTGATGACTCTGGTGAGGAGGAAGAGGAGGAGGAGGAGGAGGAGGAAGTTGTACCTCCCTGCTCGGAGAGACGTTCAAAGCTTGCCCATGATCCCGCGGTCGAGCGCGGCAAGGGGGTCACAACCGTCACCCAATCGACCAAACGCCCTCGGACTACTTCTCCAGCACCGACTGAGAAAGCTCCAAAGCAGTCTCGAGTGGTGCCACCGAAGCCGGCGAAAGTCTTGCCGAAGATGAAGATGGTGATCCCCACAATCTCAGGGAAATGTTGCAACTTGAGTTCTCCTGTTTCATGAACTTGTTCTTGGTCGACCCACGAGCTAACTGTCTGACTTGTGGGACTGCAGCGCTGCCACTTTTGATACCTCGGCCAGGGCCGAAGACCACGAGATGGAGGATGCTGTTACTTCAAGACCTGGTATGACTCCGGTAGTTCTGTCCTCAGTCGATTGACTTCTTGTCTCTAATTTTGATTCATTTCTGCAGCTTTGTCTAACGTCATTATTGACCTTCCTGATGACGACGACGAGGAGCCCCTGAGGCAGAGGAGGAGCAGGAAAGCGTCTGCTGGCAAGGCGACTCAGGACGCACCAGCACCCGAGACGTTGATCGTGGAGGGAGACAATGTCACTCGGCCTTCCGTGTCTTTTGCGGTGCCGTTGACGAGTGCTCGCCCTTCATCGTCGAGTGCGGCGCAACCTTCACTTTTCTCAACCCACCACGTCCCAGAGGGCCAAGCTAGCGCTACTAAAGAAGCAATACGCCAGGCGGGGGTCATGATGGAGCAAGTGAAGGCGATCCAAGAAGCCAACCAAGCAGCCTATGACGCCAGTTTGGCTCTTCAGAGTAATTTTCAGGTCAGTCGGTCACTGCCTGTTCTGTTAGGATATGATATCTGAAAAATCCTTCTTTCTGAAATTCCTAAAGTTTGTCCTACACCCACTGGGTGTGTCGATTGAAATTCCAGGTTAGTGGGGGCACGCTGAGTGCACCCACTGGGTGTAGTCCCCAAGGCTATGGTCGACTGCTGGCAGTCGACTATAGTCTTTATGTCTTAAGTTTATTTTTACTCGACTAGGTCGAAATGGGTTCATAGACCGGTGGGGGCACGCTGAGTGCACCCACTGGGTGTAGTCCCAGAGACTGTGGTCAACTGCTGGCAGTTGACTATAGTCTGAAGAACACCTCCCTTTTTTTTGGGTCGACTGGTCGACTCTAGCTGGTAAAACTAGTGGGGGCACGCTGAGTGCACCCACTGGGTGTAGTCCCCGAGACTTTGGTCGAATGTTTGTGTTCGGCCGTAGTCTTAGAAAACGTTATAATTTTTCCTTAGTCACTCGGAAGTGAATTGTCTTTGACATCTGTCGACTGGTTTTTTGTAGAAATCCTGTGACCTTGCGGCTCGCTATACTGAGATGGAGAACAAGCACATCCAGCTCGAGCTTGATTTGAAATTGGCCCAGGAGAACTTAGCGAAAGCGAAGGAGGAAGCTAAAGGTATGTTTGGTGAGGTCCTTGACGACTGCCTTTGCTTCTCGTTTGTTTCGGAGTCTGATCTCACTGTAATTTTGCAGACAAAGTGAAGGATGCTCCGAGGAAGAAAGACCTTGAGTTGGCTGAGATGCAGAAAACGGCTTTAGAGAAGACCAAGCTCGCGGATGAAAAGTTGGCTTCAGTCACCAAGCCTGAAGAAGAAAACATCAATCTGAAAGCTGCTCTTGACGCTGCCAACCAGGAGGTCAGTCGACTGAAAAACGATAAGATTGCCCTAAATGATAAGGCCAGCGAGTTGGTGGGAAAGAAGAATGATCTTGAAGCTTATCTGGGTGGACTCGCCAAAAAGTTGTTCCTTATGATTGAAGGTAATCTTTTGCATCAAACAGACATCTTAACTGTGATCGTTCCATTCGACTGTTGTCTTGACTCGGTGGTTGTGCTTGCAGAATTTTGTCATAACTTTGAAGAGGAGACTGGCCGACTGGAAGTAAACTTGGATCCCATCAATTCTCCCGTGAAAGATGAAGTCGCCATGAATGTGCTTCGTCTTGAATCTCGTGTTGCCGCTGTCATCGACTATCTCGCCAGGCTGAAGGTCGCAACTTCTCGCATCGACACGACACTCTGGCCAAGAGAGATGCTCCAGAATGACCTCGAATCCTTGATGACTCGACTGAACGAGGTCCCAAGTCGAGTGCAGAAGTGGAAAAAGTCTTCTGCCAGGTGCGGTGCGGATGTTGCTCTGTCTTTGGTCCGCGTTCATTGCAAGGATGCGCGCGAGGACAAGATGGCGGCTCTCAGGGTGGCTAACACCAAGAAGTACGACTTCCGATCTTTCATGGAGACCTTCATCGCCGCTGCCACTCGGATTGCAGATGGAATCGACCTGGACGAGTTCGTTGCACCTTCCAGCCCTCCACAGGAGGGGTAAAAAACTTCTAAGCCCGATACTTTAAATTTGCCTCGGTATGCCGAGTGATTTTTGTAACCGACAAACCTTAACAGGCTTTAGCGCCTGAGCACTTTCGGTTCCGTTAGGCTTTATCTGAACCTTGATTCGACGTTGAATATGTTTGCATTCGGTTTGAGGTGTCTTTTGCAGGTTAAAGCGAAGCGCTTATTGCAATCGACTTGTTCCCCAATATACTTAGGCGAGTACTGGGCCGCAGCTAAGCCTCCGAGTGGGAGGTCTGCTCTCCACTCGGTAGGATTTTCAAAAACTTAGGCGAGCACTGGGCTGCAGCTAAGCCCCCGAGTGGGAGGTCTGCTCTTCACTCGGTGGGATTTTCAAAAACTTAGGCGAGCACTGGGCTGCAGCTAAGCCCCCGAGTGGGAGGTCTGATCTCCACTCGATGGGATTTTCGAAAACTTAGGCGAGCACTAGGTTGCAGCTAAGCCCCCGAGTGGGAGGTCTGCTCTCCACTCGGTAGGATTTTCAAAAACTTAGGCAAGCACTGGGCTGCAGCTAAGCCCCCGAGTGGGAGGTCTGCTCTCCACTCGGTAGGATTTCTGTGGCGTACCTTTGAAGGAGAGGGTAGCAGTCGACCTGCACCTCGTCCTCCTTGCGGAGCGCATGTTGTATTTGTGGCGTAGCTCGGAGGGAGAGGGTAGCAGTCGACCTGCACCTCGTCCTCCTTGCGGAGCGCACGTTGTATTTGTGGCGTAGCTCGGAGGGAGAGGGTAGCAGTCGACCTGCACCTCGTCCCCCTTGGGGAGCGCACGTTGTATTTGTGGTGTAGCTCGGAGGGAGAGGGTAGTAGTCGACCTACACCTCGTCCTCCTTGCGGAGCGCATGTTGTATTTGTACTTAAGCGAGTACTTGGACTGCAGCTAAGCCTCCGAGTGGAAGGCTGGCTTGCCACTCGGTAGGATTTTGTTTAACTTAGGCGAGTACTTGGACTGCAGCTAAGCCTCCGAGTGGAAGGCTGGCTTGCCACTCGGTAGGATTTTGTTTAACTTAGGCGAGTACTTGGACTGCATCTAAGCCCCCGAGTGGAAGGCTGGCTTGCCACTCAGTAGGATTTTGTTTAACTTAGGCGAGTACTTGGACTGCAGCTAAGCCCCCGAGTGGAAGGCTGGCTTGCCACTCGGTAGGATTTTGTTTAACTTAGGCGAGTACTTGGACTGCAGCTAAGCCTCCGAGTGGAAGGCTGGCTTACCACTCGGTAGGATTTTGTTTAACTTAGGCGAGTACTTGGACTGCAGCTAAGCCCCCGAGTGGAAGGCTGGCTTGCCACTCGGTAGGATTTTGTTTAACTTAGGCCAAACGGATTTTGCAGCTAAGCCCCCGAGTGGGAGACTGGCTCACCACTCGGTTAGGATTTTTTACAAACTTAGGCGAATCAGATTCGCAACCAAGCCACCCACTGGGGGATTGCTTTATGTGGACAAAAGTAATAACAATTACTGGGAAAATTATAAAGCTCTTGTCTTTGATAAATAAACTACTGAAGTACTTTTATTACAACTCATCCGAGTGAATACTTAAGTGTAAAAGGGGCGGAGAAGATCCAAGTTCCAAGCTCGGGGCTCGTCGATGTTGTGCTCGACGTTGTAAAGACGGTACGCTCCGTTGTGGAGAACCTTGGTGACGACGAAGGGGCCTTCCCAAGAAGGAGCAAGTTTATGAGGTTTCTGCTGATGCACTAGGAGAACCAAATCTCCTTCCTGGAAGGCTCGACTCTTCACGTTTTTGGCGTGGAAGCGACGCAAGTCTTGTTGATAAATGGTCGATCGGATCAGAGCCATCTCCCTTTCTTCCTCCAGGAGGTCGACTGCATCCTGCCGTGCTTGTTCTGCTTCAGCTTCATTGTAGAGCTCGACTCGAGGAGCGTTGTGGAGCAGATCACTCGGCAAGACCGCTTCGGCTCCGTAGACCAAGAAGAACGGAGTTCTCCCAGTCGACCGATTAGGCGTGGTCCTTAACCCCCAAAGCACCGAGGGAAGTCCGTCGACCCATGCTCCAGCCGCATGCTTGAGGTCACGCATCAGTCGGGGTTTCAACCCTTTGAGAATCAAGCCATTGGCCCGCTCTGCTTGTCCATTCGACTAAGGATGGGCGACTGAAGCATAGTCGACTCGTGTGCCCTGAGAAGTGCAGAACGCCCTGAATTCCTCTGAATCGAAGTTTGACCCGTTGTCGGTGATGATGCTGTGTGGGACTCCATATCTGAATATCAATTCTTTGATGAAGCTGATAGCAGTACCGACATCAAGGTTCTTGATGGGTTTAGCCTCGATCCACTTGGTGAACTTGTCGACTGCTACCAGCACATGCGTAAAACCACTTCTGCCTGTTCTCAGGGGCCCTACCATATCCAACCCCCATACAACGAAGGGCCAGACGAGTGGTATGGTCTTCAAAGCTGATGCGGGCTTGTGTGACATATTGGAGTAAAATTGACATCCCTCGCACTTGTCGACTATCTCCTTTTGCCATCTCGTTCGCTCTTGGCCAATAAAATCCGGCTCGGTATGCTTTGGCCACGATGGTCCGAGAGGACGCATGATGGCCACAGGTCCCCGAGTGGATATCATCCAGAATTATTCGACCTTCTTCTGGTGTTATGCATTTCTGACTGACTCCAGTCGCGCTTTCTCTGTACAGCTGTCCCCTCATCACAGTAAAGGCTTTAGATCGGCGGACGATCTGTCGAGCCTCTTCTTCGTCTTCCGGGAGCTCTTTCCTCAAGATATACGCGATGTATGGTACTGTCCAATCGGGAGTGATCACCAAAGCTTCCATGATTAGGTCGACCACTGCCAGCATTTCGACCTCAGTCGGGTTTGTGATACTCTTGGGCTGCGGAGTTTCTTCAGTAAAAGGATCTTCTATGACTGATGGAGTATGGATATGCTCCAAGAACACATCACTGGGAATGGCTTCTCTCTTGGAACCTATGTTCGCCAAATCATCAGCCGCTTGATTCTTCAGTCGGGGTATGTGATGGAGCTCCAACCCTTCGAATTTCTTTTCAAGCTTCCTCACTGCATTGCAGTATCTAGTCATGGCTGGGCTTCTAACATCCCACTCCTTCATCACCTGATTGACCACCAAATCTGAGTCGCCATAAATCATAAGGCGACGGACACCGAGTGTAATGGCCATGCGCAACCCGTACAAGAGAGCTTCATATTTTGCTTCATTGTTGGAGGAATCAAAGTGAATCTGGAGCACATATCTGAGCTTATATCCTCGGGGGGAAACCAAAACAACCCCAGCACCAGAACCATTTAACATCTTAGAGCCATCAAAGAACATGGTCCAATGCTCCGAGTGAACTTGAGTCGGCTGCTGTTGTTCAATCCACTCGGCAAGGAAATCAGCTATAGCCTGGGACTTAATGGCTTTCTTTGCCTCAAATTTGATATCAAGGGGAAGAAGTTCAACCGCCCATTTAGCCACTCAACCAGTTGCATCTCTGTTGTGCAGAATCTATGACAATGGTGCATTGCTGACGACTGTAATGTCATGATCAGAGAAATAATGAGCAACCTTCTTCATGGTCATGTAGATTCCATATACGAGCTTCTGATAATGAGGATATCTTTGCTTCGATGGAGTCAAAACTTCTGAGAGATAATATACTGGGCGCTGAACTTTGAAGGTTTTGCCTTCCTCTTCCCGCTCGACCGTAAGTACTATACTGACGACCTGTCCTGTGGCTGCTATGTAAAGGAACAGAGGCTCTTTGCTGATTGGAGCAACAAGCACCGGCTGGGTGGAGAGCAGAGCTTTTAGCTCGGCAAACGCTGCATCAGCTTCCGGAGTCCACTCGAACTTGTCTGCCTTTTTCATCAGTCGGTAAAGAGGCAACGCCTTTTCACCGAGGCGAGAGATGAATCGACTTAACGCGGCCAAGCATCCAGTAAGCTTCTGGACATCGTGCACACGCACAGGGCGTTTCATTCGGAGTATGGTGCCAACTTTTTATGTGTTAGCATCGATTCCCCGTTCTGAAACGAGAAAACCGAGTAACTTTCCGCCAGGTACTCCGAATGTGCACTTTGAAGGATTAAGCTTGATATCGTATCTCCTGAGGTTGGCAAATGTTTCGGCTAGGTCAGTCAACAGGTCGGAACCCTTTCGTGACTTGACCACGATATCATCCATATACGCTTCCACGTTCCGACTGATTTGAGTGAGTAGACACTTTTGAATCATCCTCATGAACGTGGCTCTGGCATTCTTGAGACCGAATGGCATGGTGATATAGCAGAAGCACCCGAATGGAGTGATGAAAGCTGTTTTGATTTCATCAGGCCCATACAGACGGATCTGATGATACCTGGAATAGGCGTCTAAAAAAGATAATCTGTCGCACCCCGCAGTCGAGTTGACAATTTGGTCGATGCGAGGGAGAGGAAAATGATCTTTCGGGCAGGCCTGATTGATATGTTTGAAATCAATGCACATGTGAAGTGAGTTGTCCTTCTTGGGAACCATGACGACATTGGCGAGCCACTTGGAGTGGTATATCTCTCGGATAAACTCTGCTGCAAGGAGTCGAGCCACCTCCTCGCCAATGGCTTTTTTCTTCTGAACGGCGGACTGTCGAAGATGTTCTTTAACAGGTTTCGCTTTTGAGTCGACTCTAAGGCGATGCTCAGCCAGCCCCCTGGGAACACCCGGCATGTCGGCTGGCTTCCATGCGAAGATGTCCCAGTTCTCACGGAGGAACTGGATGAGCGCTTCTTCCTATTTGGAGTCGAGTGTAGTGGAAATATGGGTCGGAGCTGCGTTGGGATCGGTCGGGTGAATGTGAACAGGTTTCATCTCTCCAGACGACTGAAACGCTGATTCTGTGGCAGGCTTCTTGGCCCGCAACAACTTACTCGGATCTGCATTTTTCTTGTATCCTTCCAGCTCTACCATTGTTATATGGGCATCGGCAATTTTTGAGCCTTTCTGAAAACACTCTTCTGCTTTCTTCCGATTGCCAGTGATAGTGATCACACCTTTGGGGCCGGGCATCTTCAGTTTGAGGTACACGTAACATGGTCGAGCCATGAACCGTGCGTAAGCAGGTCTCCCCAAAATAGCGTGGTAAGCACTCTAAAAATCTACTACTTCAAAAGTCAACTTCTCTTTGCGGAAATGCTTCGAGTCGCCGAACACTACATCCAGAGCTATTTGGCCGAGTGACTCAGCCTTCTTTCCAGGAATGACTCCGTGAAAACTCATGTTACTGGAGCTGAGCCTGGACATCGGAATGCCCATTCCCTTGAGCGTTTCTGCATACAGTATATTCAATCCACTGCCGCCATCCATCAACACCTTTGTCAGCCGAGTGCCTTCGACGACTGGGTCGACCACCAGCGCTTGCCTCCCAGGGGTGGCAATATGAGTGGGGTGATCGGACTGGTCGAATGTAATGGGAGTTTGCGACCATCTCAAATAACTTAGTGTCGCCGGGGCGACCATATTCACCTCGCGGTTGATCACTTTTAGTCGACTTTTGCTCTCCACATCAGCAAAAATCATCAGGGTGGAATTGACATGGGGGTAACCTCCATCGCTGTCCTCCTTGTCCTCAGCCTTGTCCCACTCCTTCTCTTTGTCTTTGGGCTGCTTGCCTTGAAACTGCTGGATCAAGAGCCGACACTGGCGAGTGGTATGTTTAGGGTAGATGAAGTTACCCTCTTCGTCTTTCTTCGTATGGATGTGACACGACAGATCCATCACGTCATTTCCTTCTTTATCCTTTACCTTCTTGGGGTTCCAAGATCCTTTGGGCTTTCCTTTGAATTTGCCTTGAGTCACGGCCAGAGCCTCTCCAGGAGCAGCTGGCTCGGCTTTCCGCTTCTGCTTCCGATTGGAGTTTCCTTTCTCTGACTGACTCGGCTTGTACTTGCCGCTCCGGAGTCGGTCCTCTTCTTCACCATTGGCGTACTTTGAGGCGATTTCCATCATTCGACTCAAGGTCATATCTCCGGTCCGACCGAACTTCAGGCTCAACTCTCTGTTCTTGACGCCATCCTTGAAGGCGCAGACCGCTTGATGGTCCGACACATTCTCCACTGTATGATGCAAAGTGATCCATCTCTGGATGTAATCTCTCAATGTTACACTCGACTTCTGCACGCAGACTTGCAACTCCGTTAATCCGGCCGGTCGTTTGCAAGTTCCCTCGAATGTCCTGACGAACACTCGGGAAAGATCTTCCCAAGTGTAAATGCTGCTGGGAGCTAACTGATTCAACCATGCCCTGGCCGAACCCTCTAGCATGAGTGGCAAATGCTTCATGGCCACTTCATCATTACCGCCACCAATCTGTACCGCCACCCGGTAGTCCTCGAGCCAAGTTTTAGGTTTGGACTCTCCGGTGAACTTACTTACCCCAGTCGCGAACCTGAAGTTGGGGGGTATTACTGCGGCCCTGATGGCTCTGCTAAAGCATTCTGGACCCGAAACATGGACTCAACTGCTAGTGGGCACATCCCTGTCATGGCCACCTCTGTGAGCTCTGTTCTGGTCAACCAAACCCTGCACGATGATGGATCTCGCGTCAAAGCCTGGTTCCCTGGGATCGACCGGAGCTCTCCGCCCAATACTGAGCTGGCGCCTGTCATCTTGCTGTCGATGGACATTAGACCCTCCTCTCGGGGGAGGAGTGGGCACTCGACGCCTATCATCACGATCAAATCGGTCATCATAGTGATCCCGCTGGCCTTCACGTCCCATGCGCCTCGGAGGCGACCTTGGGCCGTGAGCCGACTGAACAGTATTCGCAGCGATAGATCGACTGTGAATCCTGTTGCGCGACTGTGACACGATTGAATTCTGATCCCCTGCTGCTCTAAGCAAGTCTCTGATCTGCATCAAGCCTCTACCAGCCTCTGACTGAGAGGGCTGAATCGACTCTGCTATACGGGTTGTAGCTGCTAAATTCTGAATCGGGGTTCGATATACCTGAGTCGGCTGCGGAAAGAGTTGACGTCGACTGGAGTCGGGTACCCTTTGCCGCGCACACTCGTCAAGAGCTCTCTGGAGGTTCTCCAGTCGAGTGCATTCAGCCAAGTTGGCCAAACGCGCCTCTTCTAAGGCTCGCGCCTCGGGAGTTTCTCCTGCGATGGGAGTTTGCAGGGCATCCATGTTCCTGCGGCGAAGTTCTTCCCTTTGAAGAGAAGTAAGTGGCTCGGGTTGATACTCTTCATGCGCCTGAGCGGGATCGCCCCCACCGTTCACTCCGTCATCACGGGGGAAGCCGGGAGGGCTACGAGGCCCGTTGACCATCAGGACCTCAGCCGCTGGATCACTGCTATCGCACTCGGATGCAGTCTCTATGGAGCCAGTCGCCAGATCGAACATGCCGTAGAGAGATTCGTCGGGCTCAATTGCCGCGACCTGGGTGGTGGCCGACTGGCGAGCCACAGCGTGCCTCACCCACCGCCGAAGCCTCGTCCGACCAGTGCGCTTGCGCTGGCGGGAGGCCGGAAGGGAGGATGACATGAAAGTCGTCCGATACGGAGTCGGCGGTTGCCGCAGCAGAATGCCACGGACAAACGCCTGAAAATGCATCGCGCCACGGACGGGGAGCACGTCGATGTTGAGTGGAGCCTCCTGGAGCCAAGCGGAGTTGTCGGCGATGAAGGTGAGCGCGCCGAGACAGATCTCGCGGCCCTCGACCAAAACTCCACCCGAAACCATGATGAAAACAATCGGAACGATTGCAACTTCTCCAAAAATCGCTAAGACACCTGCCCCAAGGTTGGCGCCAAATGTCGTGGTTCTAAGTCTGACAGTAGAATGGGGGGTAGGTATGGAGAGGCAAGATCCTAGCTATGGAGCAGTTGTATACGTGAGGGATGTACGAGTTCAAGCCCTTCTCAGAGGAAGTAACATCCCTACGTCTCGGAGCCCGGAGGCGGTCGACTGGATTATATGCGTATGAATTACAGGGGTGCGAACCCTTTACACTGAGGAGGGGGGTGGCTTATATAGTGTATGCCAGACCCCTCCGGCCCTCAGTTATGCAGGGTTTAAAGTACATAAAGATGGGCGTTACTGGTAACGTCTTACATAAAGTGTCATCATGACCATAAAGGCTATTTAATTAAAGACCGTTCAGATGCAGAGTGGCTCTTGATCTTCTGGCGGTCGAGTGAATCTTGGAGGTCGAGTGCCTTCGAGTCTGTCGAGTGGAATCTCTCTTGGTCGACTGGACGACAGTTTCTTCTGAAGGTGTCCTTGGGGAGGGTACTTTGGCCAGGTCTGTGACCCTACCCTAGGTACATGACTTCATCAGAAGCAACCTTGTCTATCCCACCATGGCCATCGCCCACGAAGGCTTGCCTCACTAGGGTAGATCTTCACGATGTAGGCAATCTCCTTGCCCTTACAAACTCCTTGGTTCAAATCCACAATCTTGTCGGAGGTTCCCAAGTGACACCTAACCAATCTAGGAGACACCACTCTCCAAAAGGTAATAGATGGTGTGTTGTTGATGAACTCCTTCACCACAAAAAAAGACACATCCGTGACATTTTGGGCCAAACAAATTTTTTTTCTGTCATACATATGACACTTCTATGACGATAATTGTGACAAAACCCAGTATCATCATATATGTGGTGGGCTCCTACTTCTATGACAAAAAATCATGACAGAAAATGGGCTTTTCGTCCTGGGTGGGCCAGAGACGTAGCTGCATGACATTCTTTGGGCCGTCCATGATCGAAAAAAACGTGGTAGAAGCGAGGGCGAGGAAAATTTCGGGGAGTTCCCGGTTACGGTGGGAGGTCGGGGGTCGAGCGATGCGCGTTTCTCTCGTACACGTACGCGTGTGTGTGCGAGGCGTTGGCTCTAACTGAACCCGAGCGAGGCGTTGGGCTCTAACTGAACCCGAGCGATTGCACTGCAGGCTACGTGTTACTGAACCCGAGCGATCGGTTGATGGTTGTTAACTGAACCCGATCGAGCGATTCCTTTCCTACTGCTGCTAACTGAAGCCGATCGATTGGATGAACAGTGAGCGTTGCGGGGGGGGGGGGGGGGTTGGATGAACAGTGAGTGGTGGCGTTGCCTCTGGATGAACATGACCCCGTGGCGTTCCTCTAGATGAACAAGACGACCCCGTGTATGGCTGGATGAAGAATAGATGGTGGAGGGGTGCCCGTGGAGGGGTGGTTGAACAGTAGCCGATGGAGTAGCGCACGGTGGAGGCTGGATGAACAGGAGCCCATGGAGGCTGGAGGAGGTCGACGGTGGAGATGAATAGTATCTCGTGGAGTCCCGTTTTGCGGTACACCACACCCCTCCCGATGAACAGGACCCCCGTTTCGACCGTAGCGCTCCAACACAAGTACGTTTCGTCCGTTTTGCGGTATGCCACACCCCTCCCGATCAACATGACCCCCGTTTCGATCGTAGGAGGTCTGTTTTGTCCGTTTTGCGGTACGCCACACCTCTCCCGATCAACATGACCCCCGTTTCAAACGTAGGAGGTTCGTTTCCTCCGTTTTACGGTACGCCAGACCCCTCCCGATGAACATGATCCCTTTTCGAATGTGGCCGATCGAACACAAGGCTGTTTCCTCCATTCTGCGGTACGCCAGGCCTCGTTTCCATCGCTTGTTCCGTCCAAGCCCTCCCGATGAACACGACCATGCATTCCGTTCCGACCCAGCTAGTTGGCTCCCACGCGTTCCGTTGCCTCCCGATGAACACGACGCATTCCGTTGCCTCCCCATGAACACGACGACGACGCTATTTCTCCGTTCTGACTTAGCCATGTACATGAGCCCTGGCCGTATGTATGCACGAGTAGGCATTCAAGACCCTGCCCGTATGTACGTACGTGGCCGTATTTTCTTTCTTGCACCCTGGCCGCTGTACGTACGTGTACATGCTACGTGCGCGCCTCTACTACGACACGTGCGCACCTCTACAACGACCAGTATATACGTACATGTTCGCGACCAGAATGACGATGCTACGTACGCTTCGACCAGGTGGGTCCCGACCGTCAGGCACTTCCTTTCCTGCGAAGATGTAGATGGTGGGTCCCAGCAGTCAGGGGGGCGAATCATTTTTTTTGCCTGGACGCACTTCCTTGCGTGCGAAGATGTAGCTGGTGGGTCCTGGCAGTCAGGGGGAAATGTTTTTTTCGCGAAATACAGTGGCCTGTCTGGTGGGTCCCAGCTGTCATGTGGAGGAATCATTATTTTCCGCGTAATAAGGAGGCACTTCCTTGCTGCGGCCGTGGACCCAGCTGTCAGCCTCTCCACGTATAGTCCACGTCTGATGGAAGTCGTTCCTTGACCACGTTGACCATGCTGCGCTGAGAGCACCACGGCGGTGGACGACGGCGAGGCCTAGGAAGGGGACGAATCGGAGCCAGGGAAGACGCAATAGTGGATGCCCACGTGAAGAGGAGTACGAGGGTTCACTGGTTCGGCTGCGGTGTGAGGCTGCTGTCGCCATAGAATAACAGGGGGTGTGGGTGAGTAGAGGGATGGCCTGTCCAGCAGTGGGAGTAGTAGGGGACAGTGAGGCCTCCGCCGCATCACAGCCGGCCATGGGAGGCAGGAGCACGAAGCACGACCGGCGCTGGTTTGGGCGGTTGGAGCAAGAAGACCAGAGGTTGAAGAAGCACTACGGCCGTTGGATGGACATCCTACGGTCACTGGAGCTAGAATCGTGCATATTGACTAAGTTGACAAAGCCCTCCATCCCCGTAAACTTAGTAGGCCCACAAGTCAGCCTGCCACTATACTGGGTCCCAGCTAACAGGGGGAGTAGTAGGGGTGGTGAGGCCTGCGCGGCAGCACAGCCGACCGCGGGGAGGAGGGAGTAGGCAGTCCCGCTGGTGCTTGTTTGAGTGGCTGGAGCAGGAAGAGCAGAGATTGAAGAAGCACGACGGCCGTTGGATGGACATCCAACAGTCACTGCTTGTGCGTCAAACTTTTTTTAAGGAAAGCCTCAAATCTGTGGAAAACAGCATACAACCCATCTGCCATTATTTCTAATATTTTACAGCCCGTTTGCTAATTCTTAAGGTTTTTTTGGAGCCCATATTCTTTTTGTTAGCATTACAGCCCATATTGTGGCCACGGTTAAAAAAAATATACGAAATTTTGCATATTTCGGTGCGGTCCGAACTGTTTTTAATCCCAAATTTTCGACTCACATTCAAACTGATTTTAAAAATAAATGTATATCAATATAAAATCCAGCAAATTCTCCATTCATAAAAATTAATGTAATTTAAAATCTTGCAATGAAAAAAAAGATATTTGAAACTAATTGCCGGTTTGATGTGTTTTAAAAATGTACAACCCATTTCTCATTATTGATGGGCCATTTTCTCGGCCAGCCGAATGAAAGCTCTCCTCGACTTGAAAGATTTCAGATCAACAGGCCTGACAAAGTGACTTGGCAAATCACAAAAAAATTGGGCTGTGGCCGTGGACCCAGCTGTCAGCCTCTCCACATACAGTACTCTTCTGATGGAAGTCGTTCCTTGACCACATTGACCACGCCGCGCGGAGAGCACCACGGCGGTGGATGACGGCGAGGCCTAGGAAGGGGATGACACGGAGCCGGGGAAGACGCGATAGTGGAAGCCCGCACGGAGAGGAGTACGAGGGTTCACTGGTTCGACTGCGGTGTGAGGCTGCCGTCGCCGCAGGGCCTGGCCAGCGGCGGGAATAGTAGGGGTCAGTGAGGCCTCTGCGGCAGCACAGCCGGCCACGGGAGGCAGGAGAATGCGGCACGACCGGCGCTGCTTTGGGCGGCTGGAGCAAGAAGACCAGAGGTTGAAGAAGCACTACGGCCATTGGATGGACATCTTACGGTCACTGGAGCTAGAATCATTCATATTGACTAAGTTGACAAAGCCCTTCATCCCCGTCAACTTAGTAGGCCCACAAGTCAACCTCCCACCAAGGTGGGTCCCAGCTAGCCGGGGGAGTATTCAATTTTTTGTGCGTAATAAGGAGGCACTTCCGGTGGGTCCGAGCTGACAGCGGGGGGAACGTTTTTTTCACGAAATACGGTGGCCCGTCTGGTGGGTCCCAACAGTCAGGGGGAAACATTTTTTTTGCAAAATACTGGTGGCCCGTCCGGTGGGTCCCCGCTCTCAGGTGGAGGAATAATTATTTTCCGCGTAATAAGGAGGCACTTCCTTGCGGCTGCCGTGGACCTAGCTGTCAGCCTCTCCACGTACAGTACTCTTCCGATGGAAGTCGGTCATTGAACACATTGACCATGCCGCGCCGAGAGCACCATGGCGGTGGACGATGGTGAGGCCTAGGAAGGGGATGACATGGAGCCGGGCAAGACGCGGCAGTGGATGCCCACGCGGAGAGGAGTACAAGCGTTCACTGCTTTGGCTGTGGTGTGAGGCTGCCGTCGCCGCAGAATAATAGGGGGTGTGAGTGAGTGGAGGGATGGTCTGACCAGTGGTGGGAGTAGTATGGGGGCGGTGAGGCCTCCGCGGTAGCACCGCCGGCCACGGGAGGCAGGAGCAGGCGGCACGACCGACGCTGCTTTGGGTGGCTGGAGCAAGAAGACCAGATGTTGAAGAAGCACTATGGCCGTTGGATGGACATCATACGGTCACTAGAGTATTGACCAAGTTGACAAAGCCCTCCGTCCCCGTCAACTTAGTAGGCCCACAAGTCAGCCCAACAATATGGTGGGTCCCAGCTAGCAGGGGGGTATTCATTTTTGGGGCGTAATAAGGAGGCACTTCCTTGCGTGCGAAGATATAGCTGGTGGGCCCAACCTGTCAGCGGGGGGGAACTTTTTTTTTGCAAAATACAGAGGCCCTTCCTGTGGGTCCTAGCTGTCAGATGGAGGAATCATTACTTTGCGCGTAATAAGGAGGCATTTCCTTGCGTGCGGCCGTGGACCCAGCTGTCAGCCTCTCCATGTACAGTCCACTTCCGATGGATGTCGTTCATTGACCATGTTGACCAGGCCGTGCCAAGAGCACCAGGGCGGTGGACGACGGCAAGGCCTAAGAAGGGAACGACATGGAGCCAGGGAATACTCAGCAGTTGTTTCCCACGCGGAGGAGTATGAGGGTTTACTGGTTCGTCTGCCGTCGCTGGAGAATAACAACACGTGTGGGTGAGTAGAGGGATGGCTAGGCCAGTGATGGGAGTACGGTGGGGCCGTGAGGCCTACGTGGAAGCATAGCCGGCCGCGGGAGGAGGGAGCAGGCAGTCCCGCCGACGCTTGTTTGAGCGGCAGGAGCATGAAGAGCAGAGATTGAAGAAGCACGACAACCGTTGGATGGACATCCAGCAGTCACTGCTCTGATGTGTTGACTAAGTTGACAGGGCGTTGCGTGTGCGTCAACCTTTTTTTTATGAAAGCATATGCGTCAACCTGTAGTAGGCGCACAAGTCAGCCTCAAATCTGTGGAAAACAACATACAACCCATCTGCCATTATTTCTAATAATGTACATCCCATTTGCTAATTCTTAAGATTTTTTGAAGCTCATCTTCTTTTTGTTAGCATTACACCTCATATTGTGGCCACGGTTAAAAAGCATACAAAATTTTGCATATTTCAATGCGGTTAACTGTTTTTAATCCAGAAATATCAATTCACATTCAAACTATTTTGAAAAATAATTTATATAAATATAAAATCCGAATAATTGTCCACGCATAAAAATCAATGGAATTTAAGATCTTGTAATGAAAAAAATTGAAACTAATTCCCGGTTTGATGTGTTTGAAAAATGTATAGCCCATTTCTGGGCAAACCGAATGAAACTCTCCTCGTCTTGAAAGATTTGCAGCCCAGCAGGGCCAATAAAGCAAGTAGGCCTTGTTTGGGTATTTCTTTTAAAAAAATAGAACTGGGCTAGCCATTTTCAGCAAGAAAAAAACACAACTGGGCTCATGATGTGGTCAACATAAATAAAACCCTGGCTAGACGGGCCATAGCCCCCGCACAGCCCCGTTGTTACCCTGATCCGTCACTAAAACTAGTATAAATAACAACTGCTTGTTCCTCAAAAAAAAACTGCACGACTTGCTGGGTCCCTGGTGTCAGCCGCTCGTAGTGTAATTCTCTCGTTTATTGACTATGTTGACAATGGCGCGAGCCCCAGATGTCCAACCATTAGAAGGAACCATATTTTTGGGCTTGTAATATAGAGGCACTTGCTTGCGTGCTGCCATGACGCTGGTGGGTTCCTACTGTCATCCTCTCCACGTACAGTCATCTCCTTGTTCCTCTCGGTTGTTGACAACGTTGACAACGCAAGAGGGCGGCGCACCGCGCACGGCGAGCGAACCAAGGCTGCAAGGCGGAGGACGACGGTGAGGCCTCATACGGAACGAATAGGAGCCATGGAAGATGTGCCAGTCTAGTCGCAGGCGGAGGGGAGTATGAGGGTTGACTAGTTCGAGCGCGGGTGCGTGTTGGGGCTGACATCGCCGGAGAATAACAGGACGTGTGGGGGAATAGAGGGAGGGACTGGCTAACATTGGAGGGTACGTACGGCAGGGCGGCGGAGGGACAGCCAGCCATGGGAGGCGGGAGCAGGCGGAGCCGACAGGGTGGTTTGGTTTGGGCGGCTGGAGGAAGAAGAAGACAAGAGATAGAAGATACACGACAGATGTTGGATGTAAATCCAACGGCTAGTAGGTAGAATCGTTTGTTGACTGGCTAGTAAGTCTACACCACCTTGGGTAGGCTATTTCCTCATGGGTCCCAAATGTCAGAATCCAAATCTGTCACGGTCATGCAGCCTTTCCTATGAAAATTTACAACCCATTTGATGTGCTAGTTCGAAATAAGTTTGTGGGTGCTGGTGGGGATGAATCACTTGGCTTCTGTAATGCACAGTGAGCTCAAGCAGCCGGCGAGAGTGATGTTATTTCCCTTGGTTGGGATTTGTTACAATATTTCACTCTAAATTAAACGAATGTCAAGCCATTTGCCTTGTTTCAAAGAAAATATGACAGTCATAGCCGAGGTGAAAAGGGCAGGAACATCTAACTCCAGCTTACAAACTGTACAAAAGCACGAGGGTTAATTGTTCATCAGGTTCACAATAAAACCCAGATTGAAAAGGGCAACAACATCTAACTCCAGCACTGTTTTCAGCAGTCACAGTCAAATGGATCGGTCAGGTCCATAGAATGAACATCCTGGGTCGTAAAATTTACTGGATTATGACCACAATATGTTGTAAATAGAAGCCCGACACATTCAGAAGCTCTTTTTCCCACCCGAAACTCCTTTTTTTGCTCTTCGACATACCCATCCGTCAAAACCATGCTGCTGATAAACTTAAGCCTGATGGACAATAGTAACCTCGCATTCAGCAGGAAAAATGTGACAAATCTTGTGTTTGCACGGTTGGCTACATATTGTTCTAGCGTTATTGTCTTCAACCGAATCTCATGAGAAGTGAGAAAATCCCGATGCTTACGAATCCACCGATTGGTTATAACTTTCTTACCCCGTCCTGTTGCCTAAATAGACATGAAGATTGAAAACAGTTAAGGTCTAAAAGAAGAGTGTCAAAACAACAACAACTGAACGGTTAATTCTAGTACACTATATGCGGGCTTCCAATGTGCGTGAAATTATCACCTTTATATACAACTTCTGCAGACATGAAAAGCATTGCAGCAAGCCAATAATCTTGTTCAGATCAAAACTATTCATTTGGATATATAAGATCTTGACAGAATCCAACACCATTGATAGGCCATCCATGGAGAAACTCTTCATTGAGCATAGAACATAATATTAGTACAAATTGTGTACTCCAAGATGATATATAACTTATGTGCAGAAATTTAAAATACAGCTTATGGTTACAAGTGTAGATGATAATATAAAGTACCCGAACAACTGTGGAGCCAAACACCATATTGAAATGAGCACAGAGATCACGTATTACACCCAAGGTCTCCAGTTTAGGCGCAGAGAGGACGGTTATTTGCAACGGTGAATAACTAGAATCAAGGATCAACCTTTGAAGTGAAGGGGCATCTTGGATGATGAGGTGCCTTCCGTCAAAATAAATTCCAATTCTTACAAGGTTAGGCGACTTTATTTGGAGACAGCCGATTCTAACTGTGAAAACAAGCACCAGATGATGCTGTGCAATGAGGCCTCCGATATACGAACCCGCACAAGTGAAAGTTTCTTGAGAAATGGGAGTCGAAGGTTTAGTACCAGATTGTCTGGTAGGTAGCACAGCGCAAAGGTGGCTGTGTGGAGAGAGGAGGAAAACCGCGATATGGACATCGGTGCTGAGGGCACAAGTTGATGGCGTTCGGTATGTGGTATGTGATTTCCAGGGGAATAGTAGAACTCAAGCAGCTGTAGTTCTGTGAATTCAGGGGATTTCAGCCAGGCGTCCACCGTGCAGGGCATGGTATGCTTGCTCAGGTATCATGACGGAATGCAGAGGCTTTGAACGGAGCCCTGGTGGGAGGAGATGATGGCTCTGGGGATTTCAAAATCATTGAAGAGAGATAGCTGATGACAGTCAAGATTAAGGGGCACAGCGCGCCATAGAGGGCGCCACCGAATTGAGAGGACTTGGGTGCGGCAGCAATCCTTGGTGGGGAGAAGCGAGATGATCTCCCCAAGGATGGCATCCGGGAGATCGCTGATGCGGTCCACCCGAGATTCTACGGGTTCCTGGGATCCAGTGGGGGCGGGGTCACCGCTTCTCCCTGCGCTGCCGGGTGCGGGATCTACAACAGGTGTCGCCTCTGGCGGGAGCCTCATCTTCTTGGCGTTGGGGTCAACCGACTCCATTTTCCTCGAGGGCGTCGCGTCGCGCTCACGGATTTGAGCAGAGTAATGAATGACGAGCCTAGTTGTCGTGCGAGCGAAGAAGAAGGGGAGCTGGGGGTTTTCTATAGGAGTGAGGACGAAGGGGAGCTGGGGATTTCTGTAGGAGTGAGGTGAGGAATTTGGGGGTACGAGTGGGGCGAGCTGACGTGAGGTGGGGGGAGCGAGGAGGAAGAAAAGCACCCATGTTTTTTTTGGGGGGGGGGGGGGGGCGTGTGCTGGGTGTGGGTAGCGCCTCTCATTCAGTAAATATATGGGGTTTTGAATTGATTTTACTATTTACTAGTGTGGATGGGCTGTTTTGTCTTGGGCCGAGAGAAACAATTACTACTAGTACAGTGGAGACACTCTACAGCTACCCAAAAAAACAATTACTACTAGTACAGTGGAGACACTCTACCGCTTCTGGCTCCTCCTAGGTCATTGAAACGTCTCCCTCTACTGAATGCCGTTATACTTTTGTTCACCGACATGCGGGCCATGCAGCGCGCAGGCCCAAATGCCATCCACCAAATTAGAAGGCAGTATGCAGGCGGAGAGTCACCCCGGCCATAGCGCGGCAGTAACAAGCCGTCGTATCACAAAACCCCACCTCCCCGCAGTCAAAGTTTGACGGACGAAGCAACCATCATTTCACTCTTCGCTGAATCCCCTTCTCCCTCAGCGTCTTCAAGAAAGGCAACACTTGCATCTGCCACTGTTCTTCTCTCCCAATGAAGGGAAGGTAAGCGGATCCGTGATGTTGGTATATTTTTGTTCAGAGAAAAAACAAGAACTTTTGCAAAGCAGTAACCGATGCTCACTCTCTTTTTGTTTCATTGTCATTGCGATTGTGTTTTCATTTCATTGGTCTCCTAGTATTCGTCAGTTTCATCATGGACCAAGGAGAACCAGGCAAACCTCTGCCGATATTGGAGAAGACGCGGGAGGCTGATCCCCAGGAGACAGAGAGCTCCAAGAAGATGGAGGCAGCCACCGAGCCGACCCCAGATACACTCACAGCCACTATTGAGATGGTCAATGCCCCGTTTGAGGTTACAACCCCCGTGGCACTGCATGAGCAGTTTTCCCCCTTCAAGGATGTGCCCCCCCCCCCCGCTGAGCTGCACAAGGTGATTTCCTTCTTTGCCGATCTCGATTATGGTTTTTCATCTAAGTATCTGGTGATGAATAATGCAAAATTTTATTAGCTTCGATGCCATGCTATACATCGTGGTTTAAATAACTTGTGTTTCTTATACTGAAAAGTAATTCAGAATTTGTTTCTATTTCAATTAGAGCCCTGATGCAGACAAGGATTGTGTGGTTGTACATGTCACTCGCTATGAGGCGGATGACCTGAATATACGCACAGGGAAAACAGAGTTCTTAGGATGTTGGATCCTGGAAGCCATTTGCGGTTATACCAATGAAGAGTTGTATTCCAGCCTCACTGTTGTCAGGCATGTTGTCCAGGGTGTACTGAAGCACAAGAAGTTCAAAGCTACTCCTTCGTTTGTGAGGCATACTGTTCTTGTCAAGCTTACGCATGAAGACGACGTGGCATGCCTCCACAAACAAGTTTATCGGTGGCAAGGCCACAAGGTTGTCTTCATGAAGGTTCACAGGATTGACCTGCTGCGGGACGTCCTCGATGATGTTCATGGCAAGGTCCGTCTTGTGTCCAGCCCAAATTAGATCGAGGCATGAAATAGTTTCCCTAGCTAGTGTTGAATAGTAGTTTGGATTGTGTCTAATTATCCAAACCTTGCCTGTTATCGACCCCTCTGGGCTAGTACTCTGTTTGAATCCGTCTATGGGAACTGCTGCTACTTTTGTGTTCCCGTGAATCATGTGAGAACCATCGTAATTGTTGCCGAAACAGATGCATCCTCACTAGTTTTTTCATGAATATGGCATGGTAAGACATAAGTTGTCATGGTTTATCATACGAGCATTGTGTGTTTTATGAAATAGAGTACTCATTCGAGAACTGTGCGCTGACGTATACATAAGTACTTGTAAACATTGTTGGTGCTACCCCACTTGTAAGCAGTTGTGCAAAACACGGCACATTGGCTCAGCTCGCTTCAACACTAGGCTATCGACCAGCTAACTATCAACAATCTGTTGTCTGACATATAAGCAACTATGTATCTTGTTCAGTGGTTCATGCAGTTAATTGAGGCCACAATGTAATAAATTCCAAACGTTCACACGCTAGTCCAGCGCTCATGTGGAACACTCAGATTAAACTCCTCTTCATAAAAAACTTGAAAAGCATAAGTTAAGAAATTTTATACATCTCAATGATTCATAGAACATAACAAACATATACTAGTTCACAGCAAAAGACAAAGTTGTGAGAAGGTATACAAATCAGGAAAAAACAAGCAAGGCTTCTCTGAGCAAAGGGCCTCCCGGCAGGCTTAAATTTCCCGGAGTTCACTCTGGTTTTTTATTGTTGCCACCATCCAGGGTTAGGTTATCTCATTCTAGAGTAACCAATTATAATTGTGGTCTCAGCTGGAATGCTGAACTGAACCATCACTACAAAAAAAGACACATCCGTGACATTTTGGACCGAACGAAAATCTTTTCTGTCATACATATGACACTTCTATGATGATAATTGTGACAAAACCCGGTATCATCATAGATGTGGTGGGCTCCTACTTCTATGACAAAAAATCATGACAGAAAATGGGCTTTTCGTCCTGGGTGGGACAGAGACGCAACTGCATGACATTCTTTGGGCCGTCCATGACGAAAAAAACCATGGTATAAGCGAGGGCGAGGAAAATTTTGGGGAGTTCCCGGTTACAGTGCGAGGTCGGGGGCCGAGCGATGCGCGTTCCTCTCATACACGTACGCGCATGTGTGTGAGGCATTGGCTCTAACTGAACCTGAGCGAGGCATTGGGCTCTAACTGAACCCGAGCAATCGATCGATGGCTGTTAACTGAACCCGATCGAGCGATTTCTTCGCTACTGCTGCTAACTGAAGCCGATCGATGCTGCCTCTTGGATGAACAGTGAGCGTTGCGGGGGGGGGGGGGGGGTGACGGTTGGATGAACAGTGAGCGGTGGCGTTGCCTCTGGATGAACAGGTCCCCGTGGTGTGGAGGGCTAGATGAACAGTAGACGGTGGAGGGGTGCCCGTGGAGGGGTGGTTGAATAGTAGCCGGTGGAATAGCGCGCGGTGGAGGATGGATGAATAGGAGCTTGTGGAGGTTGGAGGAGGTCAACGGTAGCTCGTGGAGGCTGGAGGAGGTCGACAGTGGAGATGAACAATATCCCATGGAGTCTCGTTTTGCGGTACGCCGCACCCCTCCCAATGAACAGGACCCCCGTTTCGACCGTAGCGCTCCAACACAAGTCCGTTCTATCCGTTTTGCTGTACGCCACACCCCTCCTGATAAACAGGACCCCCGTTTCGACCGTAGGAGGTCCGTTTCGTCTGTTTTGCAGTACGCCACACTCCTCCCGATCAACAGGACCCCCGTTTCGACCGTAGGAGGTCCGTTTCCTCCATTTTGTGGTACGGTAGACCCCTCCCAATGAACAGGATCCCGTTTCGAACGTGGCCAGTCGGACACAAGGCTATTTCCTCCGTTCTGCGGTATGCCAGGCCTCGTTTCCATCGCCTATTCCGTCCAAGCCCTCCCAATGAACACGACCACGCATTCCGCTCCGATCTAGCCGGTTGGCTCGCACATGTTTCGTTGCCTCCCAATGAACACGACGCATTCCGTTGCCTCCCCATGAACGCGATGCATTTCGTTGCCTCCCGGTGAACACGGCGCATTTCGTTCCCTCCCCATGAACACAACGCAATCCGTTGCCTCCCCATGAACACGACGATGACGCTGTTTCTCCATTCCGACCCAGCCATGTACACGAGCCTTGGTTGTACGTATGCACGAGTAGGCTTCGAGACCCCGCCCGTATGTACATACGTGGCCGTATTTTCTTTCTTGCACCCTGGCCATTGTACGTACGTGTACATGCTACATGCGCGCCTCTACTACGACATGTGTGCGCCTCTACTACGACACGTGCGCGCCTCTACATCGACCAATATGTACGTACACATTCGCGACCAGAATGACAACGCTACATACGCTTTGACCAGGTGGGTCCCAACTGTCAGGCACTTCCTTGCGTGCGAAGATGTAGCTGGTGGGTCCCAGCAGTCAGGGGGGCGAGTTGTTTTTTTTTGCCCGGACGCACTTCCTTGCGTGCGAAGATGTAGCTGGTGGGTCCCAGCAGTCAGGGGGGCGAATGATTTTTTTGCCCGGACGCACTTCTTTGCGTGCGAAGATGTAGCTGGTGGGTCCCAGCAGTCAGGGGGGTGAATCGTTTTTTTGCCCGAACGCACTTCTTTGCGTGCGAAGATGTAGCTGGTGGGTCCCAGCAGTTAGGGGGGCAAATTGTTTTTTTTGCCTGGACGCACTTCCTTGCGTGCGAAGATGTAGCTGGTGGGTCCCAGCAGTTAGGGGGGCGAATCTTTTTTTTTGCCTGGACGCACTTCCTTGCGTGCGAAGATATAGCTGGTGGGTCCCGGCAGTCAGGGGGAAACGTTTTTTCGCGAAATATGGTGGCCCGTCCGGTGGGTCCCTGCTGTCAGGTGGAGGAACCATTATTTTCCACGTAATAAGGAGGCACTTCCTTGCTGCGGCCGTGGACCCAGTTGTCAGCCTCTCCACGTACAGTCCACGTCCGATGGAAGTCGCTCCTTGACCACGTTGATCACGCCGCGCCAAGAGCACCACGGCGGTGGACGACGGCTAGGCCTAGGAAGGGGACGACTCGGAGCCGGGGAAGACGCAGCAGTAGATGCCCACGTGAAGAGGAGTACGAGGGTTCACTGGTTCGGCTGTGGTGTGAGGCTGTTGTCGCCGCAGAATAATAGGGGTTGTGGGTGAGTAGAGGGATGGCCTGGCCAGTGGTGGGAGTAGTAGGGGGCGATGAGGCCTCCGCGGCAGCACAGCCGGCCACGGGAGGCAGGAGCATGCGGCATGACCGGCGCTGCTTTGGGTGGCTGGAGCAAGAAGACTAGAGGTTGAAGAAGCACTACGGCCATTGGATGGACATCGTACGGTCACTGGAGCTAGAATCGTTCATATTGACTAAGTTGACAAAGCCCTTCGTCCCCGTCAACTTAGTAGGCCCACAAGTCAACCTCCCACCAAGGTGGGTCCCAGCTAGCCGGGGGAGTATTCAATTTTTTGTGCGTAATAAGGAGGCACTTCCGGTGGGTCCGAGCTGACAGCGGGGGGAACGTTTTTTCGCGAAATACGGTGGCCCATCTGGTGGGTCCCAACAGTCAGGTGGAAACATTTTTTCGCAAAATACTAGTGGCCCGTCCGGTGGGTCCCCGCTGTTAGGTGGATTAATAATTATTTTTCGCGTAATAAGTAGGCACTTCCTTGCGGCTGTCATGGACCCAACTGTCAGCCTCTCCACGTACAGTACTCTTCCGATGGAAGTCGGTCATTGAACACATTGACCACGCCGCACCGAGAGCACCACGGCGGTGGACGACGGTGAGGCCTAGGAAGGGGATGACGCGGAGCCGGGCAAGACGCGGCAGTGGATGCCCACGCGGAGAGGAGTACAAGTGTTCACTGGTTTGGCTGTGGTGTGAGGCTGCCGTCGCCGCAGAATAACAGGGGGCGTGAGTGAGTGGAGGGATGGTCTGACCAGTGGTGGGAGCAGTATGGGGGAGGTGAGGCCTCCGCGGTAGCACAGCCGGCCACGGGAGGCAGGAGCAGGCTGCACCACCGACGCTGCTTTGGGCGGCTGGAGCAAGAAGACCAGAGGTTGAAGAAGCACTATGGCCGTTGGATGGACATCATATGGTCACTAGAGGATTGACCAAGTTGACAAAGCCCTCCGTCCCCGTCAACTTAGTAGGCCCACAAGTCAGCCCAACAATATGGTGGGTCCCAGCTAGCAGGGGGGTATTCATTTTTTGGGGCGTAATAAGGAGGCACTTCCATGCGTGCGAAGATATAGCTGGTGGGTCCGACCTGTCAGCGGGGGGAACATTTTTTTCGCAAAATACGGAGGCCCTTCTTGTGGGTCCTAGCTGTCAGATGGAGCAATCATTATTTTGCGCGTAATAAGGAGGCATTTCCTTGCATGTGGCCGTGGACCCAGCTGTCAGCCTCTCCATGTACAGTCCACTTCCGATGGATGTCGTTCATTGACCACGTTGACCAGGCCGTGCCAAGAGCACCAGGGCGGTGGACGACGGCAAGGCCTAAGGGAACGACACGGAGCCAGGGAATACTCGGCAGTTGTTTCCCACGCGGAGGAGTATGAGGGTTTACTGGTTCGTCTGCCATCGCTAGAGAATAATAACATGTGTGGGTGAGTAGAGGGATGGCTAGGCCAGCGATGGGAGTACGGTGGGGACGTGAGGCCTGCGCGGAAGCATAGCCGGCCGCGGGAGGAGGGAGCAGGCAGTCCCGCCGGCGCTTGTTTGAGCGGCTGGAGCATGAAGAGCAGAGATTGAAGAAGCACGACAACCGTTGGATGGACATCCAACAGTCACTGCTCTCATGTGTTGACTAAGTTGACAGGGTGTTGCGTGTGCATCAACCTTTTTTTTATGAAAGCATATGCGTCAACCTGTAGTAGGCGCACAAGTCAGCCTCAAATCTGTGGAAAACAACATACAACCCATCTGCCATTATTTCTAATAATGTACATCCCATTTGCTATTGCTTAAGATTTTTTTGGAGCTCATCTTCTTTTTGTTAGCATTACACCCCATATTGTGGCCACGGTTAAAAAGCATACAAAATTTTGCATATTTCAGTGCGGTTAACTGTTTTTAATCCAGAAATATCGATTCACATTTAAACTATTTTGAAAAATAATTTATATAAATATAAAATCCGAATAATTGTCCACGCATAAAATTCAATGGAATTTAAGATCTTGTAATGAAAAAAAATTGAAACTAATTCCCGGTTTGATGTGTTTGAAAAATGTACAGCCCATTTCTGGGCAAACCGAATGAAACTCTCCTTGTCTTGAAAGATTTGCAGCCCAGCAGGGCTAATAAAGCAAGTAGGCCTTGTTTGGGTATTTCTTTTTAAAAAATAGAACTGGGCTAGCCATTTTCAGCAAGAAAAAAACACAACTGGGCTCATGATGTGCTAAACATAAATAAAACCCTGGCTAGACGGGCCATAGCCCCCGCAAAGCCCCGTTGTTACCCTGATCCGTCGCTAAAACTAGTATAAATAACAACTGCTTGTTCCTCAAAAAAAACTGCACAACTTGCTGGGTCCCTGGTGTTAGCCGCTCGTAGTGTAATTCTCTCGTTTATTGACTGCGTTGACAATGGCGCAAGCCCCAGATGTCCAACCATTAGGAGGAACCATATTTTTGGGCTTGTAATATAGAGGCACTTGCTTGCGTACTGCCATGACGCTGGTGGGTCCCTACTGTCATCCTCTCCACGTACAGTCATCTCCTTGTTCCTCTCGGTTGTTGACGACGTTGACAACGCAACAGGGCGGCGCACCGCGCACGGCGAGCGAACCAAGGCTGCAAGGCGGAGGACGACGGTGAGGCCTCAGACGGAACGCACAGGAGCTATGGAAGATGCGTCGGTCTAGTTGCAGGCGGAGGGGAGTATGAGGGTTGACTGGTTCGAGCGCGGGTGCGTGTTGGGGCTGACATCGCCGGAGAATAACAGGACGTGTGGGGGAATAGAGGGAGGGACTGGCCAACGTTGGAGGGTACGTACTGCAGGGTGGCGGAGGCACAGCCAGCCATGGGAGGCGGGAGCAGGCGGAGTCGACAGGGTGGTTTGGTTTGGGCGGTTGGTGGAAGAAGAAGACAAGAGATAGAAGATACACGACAGATGTTGGATGTAAATCCAACGGCTAGTAGGTAGAATCGTTTGTTGACTGGCTAGTAAGTCTACACCACCTTGGGTAGGCTATTTCCTCGCGGGTCCCAAATGACAGAATCCAAATCTGTCACGGTCATGCGACCTTTCCTATGAAAATTTACAGCCCATTTGATGTGCTAGTTCGAAATAAGTTTGTGGGTGCTGGTGGGGACGAATCACTTGGCTTCTGTAATGCACAGTGAGCTCAAGCAGCCGGCGAGAGTGATGCTATTTCCCTTGGTTGGGATTTGTTACAATATTTCACTCTAAATTAAACGAATGTCAAGCCATTTGCCTTGTTTCAAAGAAAATATGACAGTCATAGCCGAGGTGAAAAGGGCAGGAACACCTAACTCCATCTTACAAACTGTACAAAAGCACGAGGGTTAATTGTTCATCAGGTTTACAATAAAACCCAAATTGAAAAGGGCAACAACATCTAACTCCAGCACTGTTTTCGGCAGTCACAGTCAAATGCATCGGTCAGGTCCATAGAATGAACATCCTGGGTCGTAAAATTTACTGGATTATGACCACAATATGTTGTAAATAGAAGCCCGACACATTCAGAAGCTCTTTTGCCCACCCGAAACTCCTTTTTTTGCTCTTCGACATACCCATTTGTCAAAACCATGCTGCTGATAAACTTAAGCCTGATGGACAATAGTAACCTCGCATTCAGCAGGAAGAATGTGACAAATCTTGTGTTTGCACGGTTAGCTACATATTGTTCTAGCGTTATTGTCTTCAACCGAATCTCATGAGAAGTGAGAAAATCCCGATGCTTACAAATCCACCGATTGGTTATAACTTTCTTACCCCGTCCTGTTGCCTAAATAGACATGAAGATTCAAAACAGTTAAGGTCTAAAAGAAGAGTGTCAAAACAACAACAACTGAACGGTTAATTCTAGTACACTATATGCGGGCTTCCAATGTGCGTGAAATTATCACCTTTATATACAACTTCTCTAGACATGGAAAGCATTGCAGCAAGCCAATAATCTTGTTCAGATCAAAACTATTCATTTGGATATATAAGATCTTGACAGAATCCAACACCATTGATAGGCCATCCATGGAGAAACTCTTCATTGAGCATAGAACATAATATTAGTACAAATTGTGTACTCCAAGATGATATATAACTTATGCGCAGAAATTTAAAATGCTGCTTATGGTTACAAGTGTAGATGATAATATAAAGTACCTGAACAACTGTGGAGCCAAACACCATATTGAAATGAGCACAGAGATCACGTATTACACCCAAGGTCTCCAGTTTAGGCGCAGAGAGGACGGTTATTTGCAACGGTGAATAACTAGAATCAAGGATCAACTTTTGAAGTGAAGGGGCATCTTGGATGATGAGGTGCCTTCCGTCAAAAGAAATTCCAATTCTTACAAGGTTAGGGGACTTTATTTGGAGACAACCGATTCTAACTGTGAAAACAAGCACCAAGCACTCCAGTGCAGGGCAACTGGAGTGGATGATGCTGTGCAATGAGGCCTCCGATATACGAACCCGCACAAGTGAAAGTTTCTTGAGAAATGGGAGTCGAAGGTTTAGTACCAGATTGTCTGGTAGGTAGCACAGCGCAAAGGTGGCGGTGTGGAGAGAGGAGGAAAACCGCGATATGGACATCGGTGCTGAGGGCACAAGTTCATGGCGTTCGGTATGAGGTACGTGATTTCCAGGGGAATAGTAGAACTCAAGCAGCTGTAGTTCTGTGAATTCAGGGGATTTCAGCCAGGCGTCCACCGTGCAGGGCATGGTATGCTTGCTCAGGTAGCATGACGGGATGCAGAGGCTTTGAACGGAGCCCTGGTGGGAGGAGATGATGGCTCTGGGGATTTCAAAATCATTGAAGAGAGATAGCTGATGACAGTCGAGATTAAGGGGCACGACGCGCCATAGAGGGCGCCACCGAATTGAGAGGACTTGGGTGTGGCAGCAATCCTTGGTGGGGAGAAGCGAGATGATCTCCCCAAGGACGGCATCCGGGAGATCGCTGATGTGGTCCACCTGAGATTCTACGGGTTCCTGGGATCCGGTGGGGGCGGGGTCGCCGCTTCTCCCTGCGCTGCCGGGTGCAAGATCTACAACAGGTGTCGCCTCTGGCGGGAGCCTCATCTTCTTGGTGCTGGGGTCAGCCGACTCCATTTTCCTCGAGGGCGTCACGTCGCACTCACGGATTTGAGCAGAGTAATGAATGACGGGCCTAGTTGTCGTGCGAACGAAGAAGAAGGGGAGCTGGGGGTTTTCTATAGGAGTGAGGACGAAGGGGCGCTGGGGTTTTCTGTAGGAGTGAGGTGAGGAATTTGGGGGTACGAGTGGGGCGAGCTGACGTGAGGTGGGGGGAGCGAGGAGGAAGAAGAGCACCCAAGTTTTTTGTGGGGGGGGGGGGGGGTGTGCTGGGTGTGGGTAGCGCCTCTGATTCAGTAAATATATGGGGTTTTGAATTGATTTTACTATTTACTAGTGTGGATGGGCTGTTTTGTCTTGGGCCAAGAGAAACAATTACTACTAGTACAGTGGAGACACTCTACAGCTACCCAGAAAAACAATTACTACTACTACAGTGGAGACACTCTACCGCTTCTGGCTCCTCCTAGGTCATTGAAACGTCTCCCTGTACTGAATGCTGTTATACTTTTGTTTACCGACATGCAGGCCATGCAGCGCGCAGGCCCAAATGCCATCCACCAAATTAGAAGGCAGTATGCAGGCGGAGAGTCACCCCGGTCGTAGCACGGCAGTAACGAGCCGTCGTATCACAAAACCCCACCTCCCCGCAGTCAAAGTTTGACGGACGAAGCAACCATCATTTCACTCTTCGCTGAATCCCCTTCTCCCTCACCGTCTTCAAGAAAGGCAACACTCGCATCTGCCACTGTTCTTCTCTCCCAACGAAGGGAAGGTAAGCGGATCCGTGATGTTGGTATATTTTTGTTCATAGAAAAAACAAGAACTTTTGCAAAGCAGTAACCGATGCTCACTCTCTTTTTTGTTTCATTGTCATTGCGATTGTGTTTTCCTTTCATTGGTCTCCTAGTATTCGTCAGTTTCATGATGGACCAAGGAGAACCAGGCAAAGATCTGCCGATATTGGAGAAGACGCGGGAGGCTAATCCCCAGGAGACAAAGAGCTCCAAGAAGATGGAGGTAGCCACCGAGCCGACCCCAGATACACTCACGGCCACTACTGAGATGGTCAACGCCCCGTTTGAGGTTACAGCCCCCGTGGCACTGCAGGAGCAATTTTCCCCCCTTGAAGGATGTGTCCCCCCCCCCCCCCCCGCTGAGCTGCCCAAGGTGATTTCCTTCTTTGCCGATCTCGATTATGGTTTTTCATCTAAGTATCTGGTGATGAATAATGCAAAATTTTATTAGCTCCGATGCCATGCTATACATAGTTGTTTAAATAACTTGTGTTTCTTATACTGAAAAGTAATTCAGAATTTGTTTCTGTTTCAATTAGAGCCCTGATGCAGACAAGAATTGTGTGGTTGTACATGTCATTCGCTATGAGGCGGATGACCTGAATATACGCACTGGGAAAACAGAGTTCTTAGGATGTTGGATCCTGGAAGCCATTTGCGGTTATACCAATGAAGAGTTGTATTCCAGCCTCACTGTTGTCAGGCATGTTGTCCAGGGTGTACTGAAACACAAGAAGTTCAAAGCTACTCCTTCGTTTGTGAGGCATACTGTTCTTGTCAAGCTTACGCACGAAGACGACATGGCATTCCTCCACAAACAAGTTTATCAGTGGCAAGGCCACAAGGTTGTCTTCATGAAGGTTCACAGGATTGACCTGCTGCGGGACGTCCTCAATGATGTTCATGGCAAGGTCCGTCTTGTGTCCAGCCCAAATTAGATTGAGGCATGAAATAGTTTCCCTAGCTAGTGTTGAATAGTAGTTTGGATTGTGTCTAATTATCCAAACCTTGCCTGTTATCGACCCCTCTGGGCTAGTACTATGTTTGAATCTGTCTATGGGAACTGCTGCTACTTTTGTGTGCCCGTGAATCATGTGAGAACCATCATAATTGTTGCCGAAACAGATGCATCCTCACTAGTTTTTTCATGAATATGGCATGGTAAGACATAAGTTGTCATGGTTTATCATACGAGCAGTGTGTGTTTCGATGAAATAGAGCACTCATTCGAGAATGGTGCATCGACGTATACATAAGTACTTGTAAACATTGTTGGTGCTACCCCACTTGTAAGCAGTTGTGCAAAACACGGCACATTGGCTCAGCTCGCTTCAACACTAGGATATCGACCAGCTAACTATCAAAAATCTGTTGTCTGACATATAAGCAACTATGTATCTTGTTACAGTGGTTCATGCAGTTAATTGAGGCCACAATGTAATAAATTCCAAACGTTCACACGCTAGTCCAACGCTCATGTGCAACACTCACATTAAACTCGTCTTCATAAAAAACTTGAAAAGCATAAGTTAAGAAATTTTATACATCTCAATGATTCATAGAACATAACAAACATATACTAGTTCACAACAAAAGACAAAGTTGTGAGAAGGTATACAAATCAGGAAAAAACAAGCAAGGCTTCTCTGAGCAAAGGGCCTCCCGGCAGGCTTAAATTTCCTGGAGTTCACTCTGGTTTTTTCTTGTTGCCACAATCCAGGGTTGGGTTCTCTCATTCCAGAGTAACCAATTATAATTGTGGTTTTAGCTGGAATGCTGAACTGAACCATCACTACAGAAAAAGACACATCCATGACATTTTGGACTGAACGAAAATCTTTTCTGTCATACATATAAAACTTCTATGATGATAATTGTGACAAAACCCGGTATCATCATTGATGTGGTGGGCTCCTACTTCTATGACAAAAAATCATGATAGAAAATGGGCTTTTCGTCCTGGGCGGGACAGAGACGTAGCTGCATGACATTCTTTGGGCCGTCCATGACAGAAAAAATCGTGGTATAAGCGAGGGCGAGGAAAATTTTGGGGAGTTCCCGGTTACAGTGGGAGGTCGGGGGCCGAGCGATGCGCGTTTCTCTCATACACATACGCGCATGTGTGTGAGGCATTGGCTCTAACTGAACCCGAGCGAGACATTGGGCTCTAACTGAACCCGAGCGATTGCACTGCAGGCTATGCGTTACTGAACCCGAGCAATCAATCGATGGCTGTTAACTGAATCCTTCGCTACTGCTGCTAACTGAAGCCGATCGATCCTGCCTCTGGGATGAACAGTGAGCGTTGCGGGGGGGGGGGGGGTGACGGTTGGATGAACAATGAGCGGTGGCGTTGCCTCTGGATGAACAGAACCCCGTGGTGTGGAGGGCTAGTTGAACAGTAGACGGTGGAGGGGTGCCCGTGGAGGGGTGGTTGAATAGTAGCCGGTGGAATAGTGCGCGGTGGAGGATGGATGAACAGGAGCCTGTGGAGGCTGGAGGAGGTCAACGGTAGCTCGTGGAGGCTGGAGGAGGTCGACAGTGGAGATGAACAATATCCCATGGAGTCTCATTTTGCGGTACGCCACACCCCTCCCAATGAACAGGACCCCCGTTTCGACCGTAGCGCTCCAACACAAGTCCGTTCTGTCCGTTTTGCGGTACGCCACACCCCTCCCGATAAACAGGACCCCCATTTTGATCGTAGGAGGTCCGTTTCGTCTGTTCTGCAGTACGCCACACTCCTCCCGCTCAACAGGACCCCCGTTTCGACCGTAGGAGGTCCGTTTCCTCCATTTTGCGGTACGGCAGACCCCTCCCGATGAACAGGATCCCGTTTCGAACATGGCCGGTCGGACACAAGGCTATTTCCTCCGTTCTGCGGTATGCCAGGCCTCGTTTCCATCGC
Organism: Triticum timopheevii; assembly: GCA_963921465.1. Lineage (NCBI taxonomy): Eukaryota > Viridiplantae > Streptophyta > Magnoliopsida > Poales > Poaceae > Triticum > Triticum timopheevii. The sequence continues at coordinate 561,087,879 of OY997268.1, read as the reverse complement.
CTGTTTCGTCCAAGCCCTCCCGATGAACACGACCACGCATTCTGCTCCAATCTAGCCGGTTGGCTCCCACACATTTCGTTGCCTCCCAATGAATACGACGCATTCTGTTGCCTCCCCATGAACACGACGCATTTCGTTGCCTCTCGATGAACACGACACATTTCTTTGCCTCCCCATGAACATGACGCAATCTGTTGCCTCCCCATGAACACGACGACGACGCTGTTTCTCCGTGTCATGACCGGTTTTCAATAGAATAATTATTGAGAAAATCGATCTCTAGAATCCAGTCTAGGAAAAGTCATCCTCACTGTTAGACAAATACTTGATGAACAGAGGACCAGTAGCATTAAATATATTACAGGGTTGAGCTGAGGCTGCTCAACAAATTATTACAAACTCGCCAATATCTTACATAAGGGCGGTTATGACACAGGGGTGTGGTGGCATGCTACTAGCTCGAGATAAAAAGTGGTGGTGGATAACTTGACTCCTAACTGGCAGCTCATCGAGCGTCGAGGTGAGGCTCGATGAATTTATTTCTGGGGTTGCGGAAGCGTATAATACAGTGACCAAAATAGGATCGCACGGGACTGACTGGGACTCCTCTAGGCGTCGGACTCGCTATCAAATTCTTCATCCATGTGATCGCCTTCATCAACATCTGGCCAAATCAACAAGCCAGGTGAGTACTTTGAAAGTAATCGCAAGACAGTTCGGACAAAGGATATAATCAATGAATGCATGAATGCGTCATGAATAAGAACGATGATGCTCATCTCAATAATAATATTATTTCATGACTTGATGAATAAAAATAAATAACTGAAAACCGATCGGGTGTCTGGAGCGACGCCTCGAAAGGTAAACAAATAAAATTTTCATGCCACAGTCGGGCGTCTTAGCGACACCACAGAAAGGGCTTAAAAGAAATACCACAGTCGGACATCTGAGCAACGTCTCAGACAGGGCTTATAAAAGAAATGCCACAGTCAGACATCTGAGCGACGTCATAGATAGGGCTTATAAAAGAAATGCCACAGTCGGACATCTGAGCGACGTCACAGACAGGGCTTATAAAAGAAATGCCACAGTCGGACATCTGAGCGACGTCACAGACTGGGCTTATAAAAGAAATGCCACAGTCGGACATCTGAGCGACGTCACAGACAGGGCTTATAATAAAAGAAAATACAAGTATGCCACCATCGGACGTCTGAGCGACATCATAGACAGGGCTTACAATAAAAGTAAATACAAGTATGCCGCCGTCGGACGTCTGAGCGACATCACAGACATGGCTTACGATAAATGTAAATACAAGTATGCCGCCGTCGGACGTCTGAGCGACATCACAGACAGGGTTTGTAACAAATGTGAACAACAAGATTAGTCCATCGACAAGAATAATCTTTTAACCGGATTTATCACACATGTACTCCACCGGAATTTTTGTCACTGAGGCTGACACCTGACAAGATAAGATGAATATAGTACTTGGATAGGTACAAGATGATTGAAAGATTTGTGACTCTGTAGAGTTGGTATTGACTGACCACAGCCAATGGATTTCCGTAGTCACGAGGGACTAGTTCCGTTTACGGTATTTCAGTAGAAACACATTTAACTAGTACACACCCATTTCACCTCACGATGCCAGGAATCACCCTGGACAACGTCCAAGAAAAACTTTGAGATGGGGAGGTCACAACCTCGAATAGCATGGGATCAAATTTCTATACGTGCGCTCTAAGGGGTGCCCCCCTCTCGGTCCCAACCGGAAACACCCATGCCCCCTGACCGGATGACGGACTTTAATCCAGGGCCATGGAACCCTCATCCCGGCCTCTCTATTTGGTGTGTACCAGGAAAACGATTTGCAACTTACTAAGCCATATTCCTTTCGGAAAACACGTGACAGTACAGGAAGGAATGAATGGAAATGTGATTTGTTTCACGATGACACGGAAGTCGAATAATCTGGCATGAGACTGGCATGTCACAACACTGCCATCTTACCGATCCGCATGGCAGCACATGGCCATGCCAATATGTATCCACAACATAATGCTTTCCGAAACTTACTTTCCACTTATGTGCATGAAATATAACATTCAAGAAATGTTCATAGACATGCCATGACTATACTAAAATGTAAACATGCAACAACCACTCATCATATCAAGAGTTCAAACATGCTTGCCTGGTTCGGAGTAGTCGGAGTTTAACTGTGTGAAGTTTGCAGCTCCGTCACCTCCTCCGATATCTACGGTATAGAAAAAATACGTACGTAACGTAAATACCGTGAGTGTACAGAAAAGTGTTCCAAATATTTTTCAAATAAATATTACAAAAAACTAGACAGAAAAATAAAGATGACAGGAAAAGAATCAATCCAATACCATTTTCTGTTTAAAAGTTATAAGAGTTCTGGTCCAAGGACCCATCTGTATTGAAATAGAAAGTTTCTAGGGGGTTCTGCGGAAAAGTCCAAAAAACGTTTCGTTTAAAAGAAACGGCTGAGAGACTGATAGGCGGGCTCCACCCGTCAGGTTTGAAATTTTCAAACGAGGGAAACAGGGCGCGACGGTGCCCGAGAGGTGCGGTGGTCGCCGGCGGCGATCCACGGCGAGGCAAGGTGATCGGGGATTACCTTCGTGATCAGGGCACCTTTCCGCGTCTGTGGGTGGTGGTGGTGGTCGCCGGCGAGCTCTGTGTCAACGGCAGCCCTTGCTCCGGCGGACGGCGGTTCGGGCAGTTGTGGATCTCGCCGGAGGGAGCTGCGAGGGTCAAATCGGAGTTGGGGTTAGTCTCCTAGTTGCTCAAGAGTGTTGCAGATGAGGTTAGGACGCCGGAGACGGCCTCACCGGAGTGAATCAAGGTGGAGGCCGAGGCGGAACGAGGTGGCCGGAGTCGAGGAAGAAAGGCCCCTCGAGGCTCTTCCAGTGGCTAGGCGGGGTCTGGTGAGGTGGTGGAGTTGTGCGGGGGCGAGAGCAAGCTCGAGGGTGCTATTTATAGCCGGCCCGAGGCGGTTGCCATGAACGGATAAGTCCGACGATTGATTATGGCGGCGCTGGGCTGGACGGTCGGCTTAGGAGCTTGAGCATCGACTAGACGGAGCGTTGGTGCCATTTCAGTGTCCAACTCAGCACGCGAGGGTTGGTTACGGTCTGTCCTCGATGGAACGGCCGCACGGCACGTCGGCGGCAGAGAACGCGCTCTGCGCGTGCCAGGCCACGACGATGGTGCTGCATGCGTGCGCTGGAAAGGAGGTGGCCACGCGGAGCCCTCAAGAGGTTTGGGCGGCACCGAACGGCGTTCTGCCGCGGTGTTGTCCCCTGTCGGCCGTTACGGTGGTTCTGCCGCCGCAGGACACGCCGGCGCAGGCGGGCCAGGGCGCCACCGACGCCAGGAAGGCGCCAAGTGCGTGTGTGGTGCTCCGGACAAGAGGGAGGGGCTGCGAGCATCGAGCCAAATGCATAGTGGACATGTGACCGAAGTTCTGTCGGAGAAACGACACTGAAACTCTGAATTTACTGAATATGAACAAAAACTGTGCATGCCAAGTGTTCGACAGAATGATCTAGGCATGTAGGGATTTTTCCATGAGCTGGTTTTTGGTGGAGTGGTCTCTCATTGCAACTAGAGGTTGCCTGAATTTTGGTGGAATTTTTGGAGAAGTGTAGATTTGAATTTCACCAAATTTGGCAAATCTGGTCCAAACTTGTAGAGAGTGAAATTTGAAATATTTGAAAAGAAGAAGAGTGGATCAAGATGGTTCTAGGTTGTGGGTACTAAGGACTATCCAAGGGAGTTGGTTTGGGATCAAGAATCAAAGGTATTAGGGTACTTGCTTTGCAAATCACCTAGGCTCAAAAGGAAGGACAAAATTATTTTGGGAAAAGAAATAATTGGAATAAAATCCAAAAATGGATTTTATTTGTTTGGACAGAATGTTTGGGTTGCACCAAAGTGGAAGGATGGGTTTTGGGGAAGTTTTACCATAAGAGGCATGGTAAACATGAATGGATCAAAAATCAAACACAAGCCCAAAACCAAAAGGGTTTCTCTTTAGAAGAAAAATAAATCCAAGAAAAGATTTTTAGAGGGCAAACTTAAAAGAGGGTTTTTAAGAAGGGTTTAAATGACCTTCTTCAAACCAAGCAAGGCTCTTTCTGAAAGCAAAACCACAAATTTTTTTGGGGTGTCACAGCACCTACCCCCTTAGGAAAAATCTCGTCCCCGAGATTTCAGCTGATCCTTAAACAGGTGTGGGTGCTCTGTCCGAAGAAAATCCTCGCTCTCCCAAGTTGCTTCATTCTCGGTGTGATTGCTCCCCTGAACTCTGAAAAACTTGATGGTTTTCTATCGGGTCCTCCTCTCAGACTCTTCTAATATTTTTATTGGGTGCTCCCGATAGGTGAGGTCTGGTTGTACGTCAATATTTTTATGTGACACTTGCTTCTCTGGGTTGCTCACGTACTTTCTCAACTGCGAGATGTGAAACACGTTGTGGATACCGGATAAGTCTCCGGGTAGGTCTAGCTGGTAGGCTACCGTGCCTCTTCGGGCCACTATATGAAATGGTCCAATGAATCTTGGTGCTAGCTTTCCCTTAATCCTGAATCGCTGCAGACCCTTCATAGGAGAAACTCTTAGGTATACCAATTCTCCGGGTTCAAAACTGATTTCCCGATGCTTTTGATCGTAATAACTCTTTTGCCGACTTTGAGCTGTTTTGAGTCGATCTCTAATTGTTTTAACTTTCTCCTCGACCTCCTTGAGCATATCTGGGCCGAAGATATGGCTGTCTCCGGTCTCTGACCAATTCAGCGGGGTACGACATCTTCTCCCATACAGAGCTTCAAAGGGTACCATTTGCAAGCTGGCTTGATAGCTGTTGTTGTATGCGAACTCTGCATATGGCAAACTTTCTTCCCAACTGGTTCCGTAGGTGAGAACGCAGGCCCTCAGCATGTCTTCAAGAATTTGGTTTACGCATTCAGTTTGCCCATCAGTCTGGGGATGGTATGAGGTACTGAAAGATAGTTGGGTCCCCAGTGCCTGTTGTAGGTGATGCCAAAATCTAGAGACGAACTGTGTGCCTCTGTCAGATATGATAGTGTTTGGGACTCCATGCAGGCAGACGATACGGGCAAGATAAAGTCTGGCCAGTCTCTGAGTGGTGTAAGTTGTCTTCACCGGAATAAAATGTGCCACTTTGGTTAATCTGTCGGTTATGACCCATATGGCATCGTTTCCGTGTCGTGACCGTGGCAGTCCAACAATAAAATCCATTCCAATCTCGTCCCACTTCCACTCGGGTATCTTGTTTGGCTGTAACAGCCCGGCTGGTTTCTGGTGCTCGGCCTTGATATGTTGACAAGAGTCACATCACGCAATGAACGTGGCTATATCTCTTTTCATACCGTGCCACCAAAATTTTTCCTGAAGGTCTTTGTACATTTTTGTTCCTCCAGGGTGGATTGAATACGGAGCTGTGTGAGTTTCAGCCAAAATCTGCTGTTTGAGGTCCTTGATATTTGGTACACAAAGCCTCTCTCCGTACCACAATATTCCTTGCTCATCTATGTTGAATTCTGAGGCCTTGCCCATATTCACTTTCCTTTTTATGCCCTCAATGCTAGGGTGCCCGTGATGGGCTTCCTTGATCTTTTCCATCAGTGTAGGCTGTATTTCTAGATTCGACACACTGCCTTCGGTAACCATTATTAAATTGAGTCTGGCAAATTCCTGTTGAAATTCTGGCCTCAACTTTGGTATACTGTCGTTGTCCGTGCTGGGATTCCGACTAAGGGCATCTGCCACAACATTTGCCTTTCCGGGATGATAGTGGGTTCCAACATCATAATACTTCACCAACTCTAACCAGCGTCGTTGCCGTAAATTAAGTTCCGGGTGTGTGAAAATATACTTGAGACTCTTATGGTCTATGTATATCTCACAACGATTTCCAAGTAGGAAGTGTCTCCATTCCTTGAGTGCATGTATGACCGCTGCCAATTCCAAGTCATGAGTGGGGCAATTCTCCTCATGCTTGCAAAGTTGTCTGGAGACATACGCAACTACCTTGCCTTCTTGCATCAATACGCATCTGAGGCCTTTCCGTGATGCGTCACAATATACCTGAAAATTCTTGTGTATATCTGGCACAATTAATACTGGTGCCGTTGTTAATTTGCTTTTTAGCTCTTGGAAGCTTTTCTCACATGTTTCCGTCCATTCAAACTTCTTGCCTTTCTTGAGTAACTGGGTCATTGGCTTTGCTATGGTGGAGAATCCTTCAATAAATCTCCGATAATAGCCTGCCATTCCCAAGAAACTCCGTACGTCCGTTACGCTAGCTGGTGGTTTCCAGCCAAGTACGGCTTTGACCTTTTCCGGGTCTGCTGCAATACCTTCTTGGGTGAGTACGTGGCCCAGAAAACCCACCTGTCTTAGCCAAAATTCACATTTGCTGAATTTGGCGTACAGTTGATGTTTCTTGAGTTCTCCGAGTACAATCCTGAGATGCTCGGCGTGCTCTTCTGGTGTTTTGGAGTATATCAGAATATCATCGATGAATACCACAACAAACTTGTCCATATACTTCATAAATACTTTGTTCATGAGGTGAACAAAATATGCGGGGCGTTGGTTAGCCCGAATGGCATCACTGTGAACTCCTACAGCCCATATCTGGAAGTGAAGGCGGTCTTGGGAATATCTTCTGTTCGCACCTTTAATTGGTGGTATCCCGATCTCAAGTCAATTTTTGAGAAGACTTTGGCCTGTGCGAGCTGATCAAATAAATCATTTATTCGGGGCATTGGGTATTTGTTCTTGATTGTGACCATGTTGAGAGCTCGATAATCAATGCACAATCTCAGTGTTCCATCCTTTTTCTTGGCAAATAAAATTGGAGAACCCCAAGGTGAGGAACTGGCTCGTATGTATCCTTTCTCCAATAATTCCTTTATTTGCTTCTTCAATTCCACCAATTCGGATGGTGCCATTCTGTATGGTTTCTTGTAAATGGGAGCGGTTCCGGGTGCTAGCTCAATGCTTAATTCTATCTCTCGGTCCGGTGGCATGCCTGGTAGTTCTTCTGGGAATACGTCTGGAAATTCACATACTACTGGAACCTTGTTTAGCTCAGAAACGTCCACCTTGTTTAATCTTGGTTGCCGAGGTATTTGTCTTTCTTTGGCTGAAACTTTTATTTTCTTCCCGTGATGGTGTGTGAGAATCACGGTCCGGTTGAAGCAATCAATAAAACCTTTGTTGGTGGTTAACCAATCCATCCCTAGGATGACATCCAATCCTTTGCTTTCCAATACAATAAGGTTGGCGTAAAACTTCAATCCTTCAAATTCAATAACCACACCTTGACAGTAACTCTCGGTCACTTGCTTAATTCCAGGGGACTTGATGATCATTGATTTTTCCAAGGGAAGCATTGAAAAATTATTTTGCAAAGCAAAACTCTTCGAAATGAATGAGTGAGAAGCTCCAGAATCAAACAAAACCATGGCAGGTATTGTGTTGACAGGGTACGTACCGAGTACGATATCTGGGGCGTTCTGGGCTTCCTCTCGGGTCACGTGGTTCAGGTGACCTTTCCGGTGGTTGTTATTGGGGTTGAAATTGTTTCGCTTTGGCGCTGAATTATTGCCACCATTATTGGGCTTCGGGATTGAGTTCCTTGGCTTGGGGCATTGCTTGGCATAGTTCCCTTCTTCTCCACAAGCGTAACATGTAACGCCTGGGCGATCGGTGAACTCCTTGTCTCTTGCATGGAAATTCTTGATTGGGCGTGAATTATCTGTCGGGGTTTTGTGTATTCCACTCTTCTGAAATTCCGTCTTGCTTTTGGGGTTGCGAGCAAAAGTAGTCTGGTCCCTTTTGCGTTTGCGGAAATCTTCCAGGCTACGTCACTCATTTTCCAGAGTAATGGCCTTATCCACCAGTGTTTTAAAATCTGGGAAGGTATGCACAACCAACTGGCATTTAAGGGCGGGTGCCAGGTGAGGGAGTCCTGTACTAGGGGGTGTCCAGATAGCCAGACTATCATCATCGGCCGGACTATCATCGTCAGCCGGACTCCAAGACTATGAAGATACAAGATTGAAGACTTCGTCCCGTGTCCGGATGGGACTTTCCTTGGCGTGGAAGGCAAGCTTGGCAATACGGATATGTAGATCTCCTACCATTGTAACCGACTCTATGTAACCCTAGCCCTCTCCGGTGTCTATATAAACCGGACGGCTTTAGTCCGTAGGACACAACAACAACCATTACAACAATCATACCATAGGCTAACTTCTAGGGTTTAGCCTCCTTGATCTCGTGGTAGATCTACTCTTGTAATATCCACATTATCAATATAAATCAAGCAGGACGTAGGGTTTTACCTCCATCAGGAGGGCCCGAACCTGGGTAAAACATCGTGTCCTTTGTCTCCTGTTACCATCCGCCTAGACGCACAGTTCGGGACCCCCTACCCGAGATCTGCCGGTTTTGACACCAACATTGGTGCTTTCATTGAGAGTTCCTTTGTGCCGTCGCCGATAGGAAGGATGCCTCTTCCCGTCTTCAAGGACGGTATCTTCGCCAAAGGAGCCCTGACCGCCGGCCAAACTATCCAGCTAGGTGGTTTTCTCATGACCGCCTGTTCGGCCACCGCTTCGATGATGACCTCTCGGGTCATTAAAAGCAATCTTCACATCAACTCGGAATTCGTCGAGCAGCTAGATCCAACAGAGCTCTCGTCCGTAAACGAACTCTTGGATCGCATCGCCGCCCTGGGAGTCGCTACAGACTTTGATCAGATCGGGCTTAAAACCGATCTGAGAGAGATTAACTCTCCCCAGGTAACCCACCACGTCACGGTGGTAGAGGAACATCGCGGCGACTCTTCTCCTATATTGAAAACTAGTCGTGTCCGGGCTTCCGAACCCTCCATGCCGGATTCCCGCGGAGGGACGGACCTCGATCAAGCGTTGAATTTAAAGTCAGGCATCGGACCGGACTCATTGGACAACGTTCCACTTTCCAAGCTTCCGAATTTGGAAACTTCTCGGCCCTTGAGCCTTGAGATGGGTAGGGTTCCGGACTCAATTAGACCCACCTACCCAGACATATGTGATCTATCTCTAATCCGGCAAGAGCCTGCTGAAACAGTACATCATTACTGGGCCAGATTCCTCCTGGTTATGAACAGGATAAAGGACTGCCGAGAGGAAAACGCAATCTCGATTTTTTGCAATAATTGCACGGACAAGGGAATCTTGAACGCCGTCAGCCGTCGTGAAATCACACGCTTCACCGACCTGGCATCTATAGTACGAAAGTACTATGCGATGGAGAGTTTCCGGAAAACCGAAAATAAGTTTTGGTACAATCCGGCCCCGAATACAACCCTAGTCCGCAACAAAAGGGTGCATTACACTCAGGCACTAGGTACAAAAACCAAAAAGCAGAAACCCCATAAAGGGCACGGAACCGTACTGGAGGGATGGCTCAACGGGCCCTGTACAATTCACAGTACAGAGGGCGCCACCCCAACACATAGCCTCCGAGCATGTTGGATATTACGGCAGGTGGCCAAAAGTGGCGAGGAGCTTCTAGCCCCGGAAAACCACACCAACAATACCGGTACGGTATCAACAGTCTTCGAAACTTTCGCATCAAACAATATGCGGAAACGAACAATCCGCAGCCTTGCCGAAGTCTACCAAGTAGCAACAACAAATCCTTGGAGCAACACGGCCATCACCTTCAACGCCAGCGACGAACCTAAATTCCGAACAGCCCGAGCACCAGCCGCATTGGTCCTCAGTCCAATAGTGGACAGCTTTCGACTTACCAAGGTACTCATGGATGGTGGCAGCGGATTAAACCTCATCTACGAGGAAACTCTTCAAAAAATGGAGATAGACTGGAGCCGCATTGAGCGAAGCAGCACAACCTTCAGAGGGATAATCCCTAGCCGGGAAGCGCGCTGCACCGGAAAAATCACACTTGATGTGGTGTTTGGCTCACCGGACAATTACAGGTCCGAAGAAATCACGTTCCAAGTGGCCCCGTTCAACAGCGGATATCACGCTATATTAGGACGAGAGGTATTCACAATTTTTTAAGCCGTACCCCATTACGGGTACATGAAGCTCAAAATGCCTGGGTCCAGCGGAATAATCACTCTCGTTAGTGATCCGGACATAGCACTCCGCGCCGGAAACAAAACAGCCGCATTAGCCCTGGAGGCACTATCCGAAGCCCTAGCGGCAGAGGAACTCACCGCGCTACGCTCTACGGTGCATAGGGACGATGTGATACTCAATAAGAGATCCAAGTCCACCTCCTTTATACTAGCGGATGAAATAATAAAATTCCAGGTCCATCCAACGGACCCGACAAAGACGGCCTCCATCGGGGCACAGTTGAACCCTGAGGTGGACGCCGCACTGCGAGAATTCCTTCGGGAAAATTGAGACATTTTCGCCTGGCATCCTTCAGATATGCCAGGAATCCCACGCAGATTGGCAGAGCATAGCCTAAATATCCTAAAAGGGTTCAAGCCAGTCAAACAGGCTCTTCGATGATTTTCCGAACCCAAAAGACAGGCAATGGGAGAAGAACTAGCCAAACTATTGGAAGCCGGATTCATCAGAGACATCAAACATCCGGATTGGCTAGCAAACCTGGTAATGCTACCAAAGAAGGACAAATCCTGGTGCCTATGTGTCGATTTTGAAGACCTAAACAAGGCCTGCCCAAAGGATCCCTTCTCCCTCCCCCGCATCGACCAAATCATCGATGCTACCGCAGGGCACGATTCATTGTGCTTCCTAGACGCATATTCCGGCTATCATCAAATCAAGATGGCAGAAGCGGACCAAGCCGCAACGGCATTCATTACTCCATATGGACCATTCTGCTTCAACACGATGCCCTTCGGACTTAAAAACGCCGGCGCAACATATCAGCGCATGATTCAGACATGTCTGGCTACCCAGATCGGCAAAACAGTAGAGGCATACGTAGATGACGTAGTCGTCAAAACCAAACACGTCGAAACTCTAGTAGACGATTTGAGGGTCACGTTCGACAACCTCCGAGCATATGACATCAAGCTGAATCCGGAAAAATGCGTTTTTGGCGTACCAGCCGGAAAGCTCTTGGGCTTCTGAGGGAGTCCTGGACTAGGGGGTGTCCGAATAGCCGGACTATCAATGTCCGCCGGACTCCACGACTACGAAGATACAAGATTGAAGACTCCGGCTCGTGTCCGGATGGTACTTTCCTTGGCGTGGAAGGCAAGCTTGGCGATACGGATATGTAGATCTCCTACCATTGTAACCGACTCTGTGTAACCCTAGCCCTCTCCGGTGTCTATATAAACCGGAGGGCTTTTGTCCGTAGGACAACATACATTACAACAATCATACCATAGGCTAGCTTCTAGGGTTTAGCCTCCTTGATCTCGTGGTAGATCTACTCTTGTGCTACCCATATCATCAATATTAATCAAGCAGGACGTAGGGTTTTACCTCCATCGAGAGGGCCCGAACCTGGGTAAAAACATCGTGTCCCTCGTCTCCTGTTACCATCCGCCTAGACGCACAGTTCGGGACCCCCTACCCGAGATCCGCCGGTTTTGACACCGACATTGGTGCTTTCATTGAGAGTTCCTCTGTGTCGTCACCGATAGGCTTGATGGCATCTTCAACCTGCAACGCTGTCCAGGGCGAGACTTTTCTCCCCGGATAGATCTTCGTATTCGGCGGCTTCGCCCTGCGGGCCAATTCACTTGGCCATCTGGAGCAGATCATAAGCTACGCCCCTGGCCGTCAGGTCAGATTTGGAAGCTTAAACTTCACGGCCGATGTCCGCGGAGACTTGATCCTCGACGGACTCGAGCCACAGCCAAGCGCGCCCTACTGTGACGATGGGCATGATCTAGCTCTGCCGCCGAACAGTGCCTTGGTGGCCGCACACGGATCCGCTTCGGCCATTAGCCCGGAGCCGATCGCCCAGATCGAGGGTCGGTGGATAGACGCCGCCCTGGGGGCTTCAACATCCACGGTGATGGAGCCGAACACTAATCTTGTCCCCTGCGAAACTCGTGATTCCGAGGCGCCGGACTCCTCGCCGGACTCCGAACCTCCCGCGCCCCTACCAATCGATCCGGATTGGGCGCTGGTTATGGAATTCACCGCCACGGACATCTTCCAATGCTCGCCTTTCGGCGATATCTTGAATTCACTAAAGCATCTCTCGTTATCAGGAGAGTCCTGGCCGGACTATGGCCAGGATGGTTGGGATACGGACGACGAAGAAATTCAGAGCCCACCCACCACCCACTTTGTAGCCACTGTCGACGATCTAACCGACATGCTAGACTATGACTCCGAAGACATCAACACTATGGACGACGATGCCGGAGACAAACAGGAACCAGCGCCCACAGGGCACTAGAAGGCCACCTCGTCATATGACGTATACATGGTGGATACCCCAAAAGATGGGGACGGCGAAGGAACAGCGGAGACAGATCCCTTAAAGAAACAGCCCAAGCGCCAGCGTCAGCGGCGCTGCTCTAAATCTCGCCACAGCAAGAATGGAGATTCCGGCACAAGAGATAATAATACTCCAAAGAGTGCCGAAGACAATCCCCTCCAGCAAGACTCAGCGCGGGAGGATGCAGAAGCAAGCCCTCATGAGGGGGCGACAGCCGAAGAGGTTGAGGATCGTAATTATATGCCTCCCTCCGAAGACGAAGCAAGCCTCAACGATGACGAATTCGCCGTACCCGAGGATCCTGTCGAACAAGAGCGCTTCAAGCGCAGGCTTATCGCCACAGCAAACAGCCTAAAGAAAAAGCAGCAGCAGCTTCAAGCTGATCAGGACCTGCTGGCCGATCGATGGACCAAGGTCCTCACGGCCGAAGAGTATAAACTCGAACGTCCCTCCAAAAGTTACCCAAAACGCAAGCTGCTCCCCCGATTAGAGGAGGAAGCATACGTACGGCCATCACCAGCGCACGATATGGCTGACTGACCACCCCGTGGTCGTGATAGAGAGGCATCCAGGCCACCAGCCAAGACCATACCCCGGCATCGCTCCAAAAGTACGAAGCCAAGAGGGAACGCGCCGGACTTGCGAGACATATTGGAGGACAAAGCAAGGCAATCCAGATCCATCTATGGATCACGTGGGCGCCCTACGACCCACGACGAATACCGTCGTGCCGGATACAATAACCCCGGCCGGGCCGAACACAGCAGACAGCGCTCTCTCGAGCTGCGTCGCGATATCGCTCAATACAGGGGCGCCGCACACCCGTTATGCTTCACTAACGAAGTAATGGATCATCAGATCCCCGAAGGGTTTAAACCCGTAAACATCGAATCTTACGATGGCACAACAGACCCCGCGGTGTGGATCGAAGACTATCTTCTCCACATCCATATGGCCCGCGGCGACGATCTCCACGCCATAAAATACCTCCCACTCAAGCTTAAAGGACCAGCTCGGCATTGGCTTAACAGCTTGCCAGCAGAGTCAATTGGGTGTTGGGAAGACTTGGAGGCCGCATTCCTTGATAACTTCCAAGGCACATATGTGAGACCACCAGACGCGGATGACCTAAGCCACATCATTCAGCAGCCAGACGAATCGGCCAGACAATTCTGGACACGGTTCTTGACGAAGAAAAATCAAATCGTTGATTGTCCGGACGCAGAGGCCCTTGCAGCCTTCAAACATAACATCCGGGACGAATGACTAGCCCGTCACCTGGGGCAGGAAAAGCCGAAATCCATGGCAGCCCTCACATCGTTAATGACCCGCTTTTGTGCGGGAGAGGACAGCTGGCTAGCCCGCAGCAACAATCTCCGTAAACATTCTGGCAGTCCGGATACTAAGGACAACAACGGCAGGTCACGTCGAAACAAAAACAAGCACCGAATTAACGGCGACGATAAGGAGGATACGGCGATCAATGCCGGATTCCGAGGCTCTAAACCCGGTCAACGGAAGAAGCCATTTAAAAGAACCACTCTGGGTCCGTCCAATCTGGACCGAATACTCGACCGCTCATGCCAGATACATGGCACCTCTGAAAAGCTAGCTAACCACACCAATAGAGATTGCTGGGTGTTCAAGCAGGCCGGCAAGTTAATTGCCGAAAACAATGACAAGGGGCTAAATAGCGACGACGAGGAAGAGACCCGGCCGCCGAACAAAAAAGGACAGAAGGGTTTTCCCCCACAAGTACGGACGGTGAATATGATATACGCGACCCACATACCCAAGAGGGCGAGGAAACGCGCACTAAGGGACGTCTATGCGATGGAGCCAGTCGCCCCAAAGTTCAACCCATGGTCCTCTTGTCCGATCACTTTCGATCGAAGAGACCATCCGACCAGCATACGCCATGGCGGATTCGCCGCATTGGTCTTAGACCCAATCGTTGATGGGTTCCACCTCACGAGAGTCCTGATGGACGGCGGCAGTAGCCTGAACCTGCTTTATCAGGATACAGTGCGCAAAATGGGCATAGACCCATCAAGGATTAAACCTACAAAGACAACCTTTAAAGGTGTGATACCAGGAGTGGAAGCCAACTGCACAGGCTCAGTTACACTGGAAGTGGTCTTCGGATCCCCGGATAATTTCCGGAGCGAAGAGTTAATCTTCAACATAGTCCCGTTTCGCAGCGGCTATCGCGCCCTGCTCGGGCGAACCGCGTTTGCCAAATTCAACGCGGTGCCACACTATGCATACCTAAAGCTCAAGATGCCAGGCCCTCGTGGAGTCATCACGGTCAATGGGAATACGGAACGCTCCCTCCGAACGGAGGAACATACAGCGGCTCTCGCGGCAGAAGTACAGAGCAGCCTTCTAAGGCAATTCTCGAGTCTGGCCGTTAAACGGCCGGATACAGCAAAGCGCGCCCGGAGCAATGCCAACCAAGACCAACTGGCGCGATCAGAGCACGCGTAGCAATGCGGCCCCAACCCTCGCCCGCGTATGATCGCAAGAATAACACTCCGCGTACATCATTACGCTTTGGAGATACCATGGGCACAGGGGAGGGGGCACGATCACAACGGACCCAGAGTGCGGTTCGACCACACCAAGGGCTCGCAAATGTGCCCCTCTTTTTTTATTATTTTTCTTCTTTTTTGTACACAGGACTCTGTTAACCAGAAGCCCTGTCCGGCTGTGAACCTGCCGAACTCATGATGCAACAGTCAGGGACTAAAGAAGCCCGCGTCGAACACTCAGGTGGTCTCAATTACGAGCATTAAATTCGATTATATACACCAAATCTGCAGCTCATCCCTGGAGGGGGACATGTTTATTCAGTCTGCTCTACTAGCAGACTTTTCTTTCATTAATAATGCAGCACCTTTATGACCGCAATTGCATCACATTATATATATATATATATGCTCATTATATGATATCTGGCACCCGTATATTTTGGTACGGCAAAATACACCAGGGGCTTATGTTCCCCACTCTATGGTGTGATAAAGTCCGAACACTTTCACAAGTGCGGCACCCCGAGCTTATAGCATTATATGAATCGGCTCCGAATCATGTCTTGGGTCAATAGTTGGGTTTGCCCGGCTCCCACATTTTGGTGCCTTACGTTCCGTTCTGTCGGCTAAGGTGGCACTGGGAGAACCACTGCGATTGCGCCCCGGTTGAGCCGGGTTAACGCCTCAGTGGAGAAAGCTAAAACTGACTGGCATGATAAGGCGAGAGACTGGTCGCTGTTCGAGAGGTTTTTTCGGGTCCTTAAAGACTCACGCCGCTTCGAGCGAAGTTCCGGATAATGTCCGATGAAGGCGTGGATAGCGCCCCGGATTCGGTCTTCTGAATACCAGGGGCTTCGCCGAAATTTAAAATTATAGAATTCTATGGCTAAGTGAGAGTGTTCAAGCATTATAAGTCCGGTTGCCTTGTTCGTCGTGTTGAGCGCCTCCCTAGATGGACCCAAAAATGGGAACAAGAGTGCTCAAGTTTATCCCGAACACCCCAGCACTTGTGGCTTGGGGGCTGAAGCCAATGACTTGCCATCTCTCAGATTTTATAAACGGCCGCACAGAAGGTAATATTTTAAATTAAACAAGCATTGCTCATGGCGCATATGAACGAAGTTTTCAGTGCACAGGATAAATAAACAGCAAGTTCACTCAAAGATTACATTTCGGGAGCACTCATCTGCAATATTGCAGGCTCCCTTCAGGACAATTTTATAATACTTCTCCGGCGTGCGATACTCCTTGCCCGGTGGCGGTGGGTCCGTGAGAAGCTTCTCCGCATCCAATTTGCCCCATTGCACCTTTATGCGGGCAAGGGCCCGACGAGCGCCTTCGATACAGGCGGAGCGCTTGACTACATCCAGCCTGGGGCATGCATCCACCAGCCGCCGCACGAGGCCAAAGTAGCTACCAGGCATGGCCTGTCCAGGCCACAGCCGGACTATGAGGCCCTTCATGGCCTCCTGAGCTACCTTGTGGAGTTCGACCAGCTGCTTCAGCTGGTCGCTTAGGGGCACCGGATGGCCGGCCTCAGTATACTGAGACCAGAAGACCTTCTCCGTCGAGCTCCCCTCCTTGCCACAATAGAATGCGGTGGCATCAGACGCACTACGCGGCAGATCTGCAAACGCCCCTGGAGAGCTCCAAATTCAGGTAAGTGTCAGGTAGTTCACATTAACATGCCTGCTTTGCATGAAAAACGCCTTACCCGCCGCTATCTTCTTTATGTCCTCAACCTCCTGAAGGGCCCTACGGGCCTCGGCCTTGGCGGACTTGGCACTTTCGAGAGCCGAGGCAAGCTCGGACTCTCGAGTCTTGGAGTCACGCTCCAAACTCTCATGTTTTTCCATGAGAACCTGGAGCTCTTGCCGAACTTCCGCCACCCGTGCCTCTTGCTTTTCTCGCTCAGCCCGTTCCGCGGCCGCATTGCGTTCGGCCACGGACACAGCATCCCGCAGGGCTGCCACCTCGTTAGTGGCCCCTGCAATACACATATTATCCTTGTTAATTTTATTTGCAACCAAAATCATTTTCTGTAAGGTACTTATTCAAAGAGGTGTTACTCACCTTCTTTTTCCTCGAGCTACTTCTTTGCATGGCCGAGCTCTTGCTCGGACCGCTCGAGTTCCTTCCTCAACACGTCAACCTCCGCCGTTAGTGCGGCAGAGGTCAGCAGTGCAGCCTGCAAACCCATATTGACATATTTTAGGCAACCCTGCGTATATCTTGTTATAGATCCTTAGTCCGGCTTTTCTTTCCGAACACCGAACTAAGCATCAGGGGCTACTGTCTATGCGGTATTACATTACATAATTTTAACTTCTTACCTCAAAGCCTGTTAAAAGGCTGCTGCAGGCTTCGGTCAAACCGCTCCTAGCGAGCTGAACCTTCTCAATCACCGCACTCATGATAGTGCGGTGTTCTTCCTCTATGGAAGCGCCTTTAAGCGCCTCCAGCAGGTTATCCGGCGCCTCCGGTTGGACGGAGGCCGCCGGCGTCACGGTCCTGCCCTTCTTTCGAAGGGGCTGCTTGCCGGACTCTGGAACTACTGCGGGTTCCGATGTAGAGTCCAGCGCGAAGTCCAGGAGGCTGCCTGATGGCGCCTCCGGAGCCTCCTCCTGATGGGTCCCTCTCTGGGATCCCACCTCGACGTCCTCGTCGGCGCGTGGGGTGGAGGCAGTCGGGATGGAATTTACATCCGACGCGGCCAATGACCCGCTCGATGAGTCGGGGAGATCATCATTGGCCGGACTACGGGCAGAATGCGGCATTAGAAGGATACTATGCGACATAAAAGAAATTACACATCAAGGATCCGGATACTTACGATCTTGCCGGACGCCTGGCCCTTGGAGGCCACTCATCCTCACCAACGCTGATGTTGGCGAAATTGTCCGGGGAGATAGTTCTCCCCCTCTTGGACCCTTCGGCCTCCCCGATGGGGGAAGCCTTCCTTTTTTTCTCTCCCTCCTCCGGGAGAGAGTACTCCTCCTCATCATCTTCGGGAGAGGAGTCCTCGTCGTCGTCAGACGCCTGATTGCGGGAACTCTTTCGAGTTCCCGCGGCCACCTTCTTGGCCTTCTTCTCCGGCACCACGTGCGGTGCCGGAACCAGCAGCCCTGTTAAGCGGGCGTCCGCTGGGTCTTCTGGCATGGGGGCCGGGCTGACGAGCAGCTTGGCCTTCTCCATCCATTCCTGTCAAAGGAAGAGGCAGAATGAAACCTCACTAGAGTCAATCTAATTATCACAAGTGTCCCGTAATGGGCTTGAATCACTTACCTCGTCAGTTGGATGCTGCGAGCTGAATCCGCGGTCTTCGGTCGCGGACGCGGGGGCTTCGGCGCCCTTGAACAGCACCCTCCAGGCGCCTTCGTATGTTGTATCGAAGAGCCCGCTTAGCGCCTGGTGCTGTTCTGGATTGAACTCCCACAAATTAAATGCCCGTTCTTGGCATGGGAGGATCCGCCGGATGAGCATGACTTGGACCACGTCGACGAGCCTGAGCCTATTGCTCACCATCTTCTTGATACATGCTCGGAGTCCCGTCACCTCCACTGGATTCCCCCACTGCAAGCCCTTCTCTTTCCAGGAGGTGAGCTACGTGGGGATGCCAGATCTAAACTCGGGGGCCGCCGCCCATGTGGATTTGCGCGGCTCGGTGATGTAGAACCACCCCGATTGCCACCCCTTGACGGAGTCCACGAAGGTCCCTTCTAGCCAAGGGACGTTGGGCAATTTGCCCAACATGGCGCCTCTGCATTCCGCTTGCGTACCCTTCACAACCTTCGGCTTGACGTTGAAGGTCTTGAGCCACAGGCCGAAGTGGGGCCGGATGCAGAGGAAGGCCTCGCACACGACGATAAACACCGAGATGTTGAGGATAAAGTTCGGCGCCAGATCATGGAAATCCAGGCCGTAGTAAAACATGAGCCCCCGGACAAATGGATGGAGCGGAAAGCCCAGTTCGCGGAGGAAGTGGGGGAGGAAGACGACCCTCTCATGAGGCCTAGGGGTAGGGATGAGCTGCCCCTCGTCGGGCAGCCGATGCGCGATATCGCCGGAAAGGTATCCGGCGCTGCGCAGCTTGGTGATGTCCTCCTCCTTGACGGTGGAGGCTAACCATTTACCTCCCGCTCCGGACATATTCGGAGAAGGTCGAGGCGAGATGCGCGAGCTCGAGCGTTGGAGCTTGAGTTCGCGGGGATGGATAAGCAAAGGAGGAAGAAGGCGTAGGTGAGAAGGTGAATCCTTATCCCTTATATGTAGGCGGACAAAACTATGCGTCCCCCACCAGCCTGGTAAAACTCGCTTATCTCCCAAGCGCCACCATCAATGGCGCGGTTGGGTTACCCACACACGTATTGATGAGAATCCCGGAATAAGGGGAACACGATCTCTGCTTCGACAAGACGTGCCAAGGAAACCGCTTCGCTAAACATGCTAAGGTGGTATAGTAATTCAAACAAAGGCCTTGTGGCGGTGTGATGTCACGCCGCATAATACGTCAGCAGATTGAACTAAGTGTACATTTTATTCTCTCTACGGTGGAATGTGGAATTTATTTTGCAGAGCCGGACACTATCCTGGTGTTCATGATCTTCTCTGGATTATTCAAGGGAGGAACCCGCCTTGCAATGCCGAACATTATGCACGCCGGACTTATCGTCATTGAAGACTGGTTCAGGGGCTACTGAGGGAGTCCTGGACTAGGGGGTGTCCGGATAGTCGGACTATCAATGTCCGCCGGACTCCACGACTACGAAGATACAAGATTGAAGACTCCGGCTCGTGTCCGGATGGTACTTTCCTTGGCGTGGAAGGCAAGCTTGGCGATACGGATATGTAGATCTCCTACCATTGTAACCGACTCTGTGTAACCCTAGCCCTCTCCGGTGTCTATATAAACCGGAGGGCTTTAGTCCGTAGGACAACATACATTACAACAATCATACCATAGGCTAGCTTCTAGGGTTTAGCCTCCTTGATCTCGTGGTAGATCTACTCTTGTACTACCCATATCATCAATATTAATCAAGAAGGACGTAGGGTTTTACCTCCATCGAGAGGGCCCAAACCTGGGTAAAAACATCGTGTCCCTCGTCTCCTGTTACCATCCGCCTAGACGCACAGTTCGGGACCCCCTACCCGAGATCCGCCGGTTTTGACACTGACAGCTTCATTGTATCCGGTAGAGGAATTGAAGCAAACCCGGCCAAGATCCGAGCTCTGTCATAGCTGGATATTCCAAAAGACCTCAAACAGATCCAAAAATTGACTAGATGCATGGTGGCTCTCAGCCGCTTTATCTCCCGCTTAGGAGAAAAGGCATTGCCCCTCTATTGCCTCCTCAGACGCACCGAACACTTCGAGTGGACGGATGCTGCCACTGCCGGACTCGAACAAATAAAAGCCATATTGGCAACAAATCCGGTCCTGGCTGCGCCTAACCTGGGCGAACCAATGTTGTTATACATCACGGCAACACATCAGGTTGTAAGCGCGGTACTCGTCGTAGAACGAGAGACAGAAGGGCATAGATTCCCTCTTCAAAAACCAGTGTACTACGTATCCACTATTTTAACTCCCTGCAAGTCCCGTTACCCGCACTATCAAAAGATAGCGTATGCGGTGTTCATGGCATCCCGGAAGCTCCGACACTACTTTCAAGAGTGTTCGATAACAGTGGCCTCCAAAGTACCCCTAAATGACATTATAAATAACCGCGACGCAATGGGCAGGATTGCAAAATGGGCCATTGAGCTCTTACCATTCGATATAACTTACAAACCCCGGCGAGCTATAAAGTCGCAAGTTTTGGCTGACTTTGTCGCTGAGTGGACTGATGCCGGACTCCCTAAAGAGTACGGCGCATACTCCAATTGGATTATGCATTTCGACGGCTCCAAAATGTTGGCCGGATTGGGGGCTGGTGTCGTACTGACGTCCCCAACCGGGGACACAGTCCAATACGTACTTCAGATAATGTACATGGACTCCAACAATGCAGCCGAATACGAGGCCCTCTTACATGGCCTCCGGATGGCAATCTCCATGGACATCCAACGCCTAGAGGTGCGCGGGGACTCAAACCTCGCAATATCCCAAGTAAATGGAGACTTTGACGCCAAGGATCCGAAAATGGCAGCCTATCGTAACGTTGTCCTTAAAATGCCAGCTCGGTTCGAAGGACTTGAATTCCACCACGTAGCCAGAGATAATAACCAAGCGGTCGACGTATTGGCACGCATCGGTGCAAAACGTGACGCTGTCCCTCCAAACATATTCCTGGAATGGCTATTCAAGCCATCCGTACTATGGGAAGAGGAGTCCGGAAATAACAAACCGGAGGCAGCCGCACCAACCGACACAGAGCAATCTGACATAACCGGCGATTCAGCCGACGAAATAACACCTTCAGCCCACGACATAATGGCAGTAATCGCTCCGTGGACAGAGCCATTCCTAGCCTACTTGCTTAGGCAGGAACTTCTCGAAGACCATAATGAGGCCCGCTGCATAGTTCGGCGATCTAAAGCCTACAAGGTCCATGAGGGAGAACTCTATAAGAAAAGCACAACCAGAGTCCTTCAAAGGTGTATCTCCGAAGAGGAAGGGCGAGACCTTCTGGCTGAAATTCACGCCGGACTAGGCGGACACCACGCTGCAGCCTGGGCCCTTGTAGGAAAGGCATTCCGTACAGGATTTTATTGGCCGACGGCCCGAGCAGATGCTCAGGACTTAGTCCAAAGATGCGTCGGTTGTCAGCTCTTTGCTAATTAGAGCCATATGCCACCCTCCGCCCTCAAAACTATACCCATTACCTGGCCGTTCGCGGTCTGGGGGCTTGACATGGTTGGACCACTTAAAGGGGGAACCCACAAGCAAAGGTACCTATTGGTCATGGTGGATAAATTCACCAAATGGATAGAGGCCAAGCCAGTTAAAACGGCAGAGTCCGGACCAGTGATAGACTTCATATTCGGGGTAGTACACCGTTATGGTGTCCCCCACAGCATCATCACCTATAATGGCACGAACTTCACGGCCGATGAGGTTAAATCATGGTGCAAAAATATGGGCATCAAGCTCGATTACGCTTCAGTCTATCATCCTCAAACCAACGGTCAAGTGGAACGAGCAAATGGTCTAATAATGAGCGGCATCAAACCCAGACTAGTGCGGTCCCTTACGAAATCTGACACGCACTGGGTAGAGGAGCTCGACTCCGTACTCTGGGGGCTGCGGACAACGCCTAACCGTACTACCGGATTTCACACCATTTTTATGGTATACGGCGCAGAAGCAGTTTTGCCCTGCGACATCATTCATGACTCACCTCGAGTGCGCATGTACGAAGAAAGACAAGTCGAGTTGGATCGGCAGGACAGCTTGGACGCATTGGAGGAAGAACGCGACGTCGCCAAGGCTCGTTCCGCATTCTATCAGCAGCAGGCTCGAAGATACCAAAGCAGAGAAGTACGGGCCAAGACTTACAATGTTGGCGAACTAGTTCTACGCCTGCCGGACAAGAAAAAGGACAAGCTCAAGCCGAAATGGGAAGGCCCCTTCGTCATCGATCAAGTCTTGACCGGCGGAGCGTACCGTCTACGAAATGCGTCGGATAACCGACTCGAGCCGAACCCATGGAACGCAGCCCGCCTCCGAAGATTCTATGCCTAGCGCCGGACTAAGAGTTCGTCCCTTTCCCCCGTCCAAATTTTTTATACTTCAGTTGTCTTTTGTTTATCTTTTTTCTCTCACCCCTATTCATCAAAGCCTTAAAAGGCTTACTTGCGCATTGTTCGCACGCAATTGATGTGCTATCCGCACTCATTATGCCTGGGGGCTTCTTTAACAGAAGCTTATTTATAAGGGCTTCATGCCCAAAACATGTGTCACACTTCCGCATGTACCCTTTTATTCACCATTATATGCATCGATATGACTTAAGTTTTGGCCAAGCTGGGTTGCCTGGCTCCTGTCCTTACCCCTACGTTCCCGATTGTTCGTCTAGGAGGTAAAGGGAGCACCTCTACGATTGTTACTGCCGGGTCAGCCGGATGTGTACCTCAGACTGGGTGAAGCCGAAAGCTAGCGTTCTTAAGGGAATATTCGGTCAGTGATTTGAAAGATGATTTTTTACCAATTTATTTATCTGCCCCCAGATGTTATCCTGCTCTTTTCGCAGTCCGGACATGCACTTTAGGGCATGCCTCCCCAGAGGAAAGGAACCCTTAACGGAACTATTCTCCCTGGAAGATGTTTCTTACTAACCATGTAATATAACATAACTAGTTGGGCACTTGTCTGATAAAGCACTAATGACCCCTACGCCTAGTCTCCATGCATGCCCCGGTTGTTTCTTAACCGAGAAGGTATTCGGACACACTCCGAACTCTAGGGTCCCGAGGTTGAAGCGAAAAGGTCGGCAAAGACAAACGATCTACAATCCGGCTAGAAGGCATTTTACATGTCATTTTATAATACATTGTCTCGACTGACTGTATTCCTCCTCAATCCCGTCTAACAGGCTGTCTAATTTACAGTCCCGTTGGGAAAATTTAGCGGCCAACTCTACTTGGCCATATACTAAACTCACAGGGATCTCCTTCCCATCAGGACCCACAGGTCCAACCTCGGCCATGTGGTTGGGATCCGCCTTCTTGTACCGCATCTTCACCATGGGCCAGGCCTCCCTGGCACCTTGGCGGCAGGCTGAAATCTTCCATAAACGGAAGTGCTACCGCACTCCCTGAAGCTTCTCCGCAAGCTCCCCAAGGCCCTCGGGTAGGGAGAAGGCTGGCCATAAAGCCTGGATGACGCCGCTCATGGCCTGCCGAACTCGTTCGATCAGTTGCAACAGCTCGGGAAGTTGATCACCCGTTGATACGGGCATCTCCTCCGCAGGGCGACCTGTGAGTATACCTATAGACATATTTTGTCAATTGACTTCCTCGCCGAACTCTTCTTTTCAAAGGAGTTCGCTTAAGCACTTACTATAGATGCCGCGACGAAGCCGCTGACTCTCCTTAACGGAGCTAGACAGCTCGGCCCGAACGCCTTTCAGCTCTTCTCCAAGCTGGGCATGGGCATCCTGGAGCTTGTTCCTTTCGTGCTGCACCTTATGCAGCACCCTCTCGCCGGCCTTCAGCTGGCACAGAAGTTCTTGCCTGTCCGGATCTTGTCCAGCAGCACCTGCAACGTCATTTTCAGAGTTGCGCACATGCCAAACACTACTTATCTTTTTAAAATAATGTGTTACTAGGAGAGGTCCCTGTGTTTCCTCCTGTGGCAGCGAGTGCGGCCTCAAGTTGGGCCTTACACTCTTGCAGCTCCTGAGATAGTTGGGTATTCTTCTTTGTAAGATCCTACAGTTCAAATGATCCTTAAATCAGTTAATACAACTACTTTAAGTCTCGGGGGCTACTGGCATATACAACTATTAAAATATCTTACCCGTATGTCTTTTACATACTGCTCCGTGGCTCTGGTCAAACCATCTTGAGCGGCACGGAGGTGCACGTCCCCCGCGTTAAAGGCATTCAACGCCTCAGGGGAGAAGCACGCGTCACAAAAAACTGTCCGGCGGCGCCTGTGATTCATGGCGCTCTCCACCTCGGATTTGGTGGCGGACAGTCTGTCGGCATCCTCCGTTGGAGGAGTACCCGGCTAGAGCCTTGCACTCGCCTCCCCCTCCGGACCAGGCGCTGGAGCTTGGCTGGTAGAGGCTGGGTTGGCAACCTCTGTGCCCGCAGTCCGGCGGGCGCTTTTTCTCCTACAAAAGTTATAAGCACTCAAACGCTTCCTAGGAACGTTGTTCTAAATAACGAACCATGATCTATACCTTTGTGGCGGCGTTTCAATTCGCGCCGCGCTCCTCTTCTGCCTGCTGGGCCGGACTGACCCTTGTTGGTCAGCCGCCGCGGGTTCGGCTTCCTGCCTTGAAGGCACCGCCTGTACGACACCGTTGTATACGGTGGTCAGAAACGCGCGAAGATGGAATAATGGTGTTAGGAATTCGGTCATAAGTACCTGGGAAGCCGGTGACAAGCCGGGGTAGTAGGCCGTAATGGCGACTAAAGCATTGTCCATGCTGAGCTGGTGGAACACCCCGTCAATTAGCTCCACCTTTATATCCGGATCCTCTTCGGAGGTCGGATCAAGGGATCGTCCCGGATCCTCGGGTTGTGGAGCCGGACTGTGAATGTCCTCCACATCCCAGCGCAGTTCCTGCGTCAAAATCACAGAGTAAGGTACTCGGCTTTAAAAGCACGGGTCGGATGAATAAACGTCCGCTTACCCAGCTCCGAGGGTTATTCATGGAAAACCCATACAATGGGTTCGTACGGAGGAAGTCTTCTTTCTCCCCCTTGTACAGGCCAGATAGAATCTTCACCGGATCCTCGACCGATCCCGGCCACTTGCGGCCGTGGCGGGTGGCATCGTCCTCCCCGTTGAAATCCCACATTGGGTGGCCCCTGTATTGCAGCGGCTGCACCCCCCGGATAATGCACGTGGCCATGACTCTGATCATGGTCAATCCGGAATGGGCCAACAACCTTATCCGGCCCATCAAATAATGGACGCTCTTGTCTTCCTCCAGCTGAGGGCTCCGCGGGCGCCAACTTAGGTGTTTCTTCAGAGGAGCGTCGCTAAACTCAGGGAGGCCGATCCGAACTGGGTCCGGCAATGGAGCGTCTTCTACATAAAACCATTCTGAAGGCCAGTCTTCAGACGCATTCCTAGGGGTTCCGGATAGTTATCCGGTCCCGGCGATGCGCCATATTTCGGCACCGCCCACTTGATATACTGACCCCTCGTAAGAGCGGGGTCCGAGGCAGAATAGCCTCTTCCACAGCGCAAAATGGGGCTCGACACCCAGGAATAGCTCGCAAAGGGCTACGAAACCCGCGATATGCAGAATGGAGGCGGGCGTTAGGTGATGAAGCTGGAGTCCGTAGAACTCCAGGAGCCCGCGGAGGAACAGATGTACAGGAAATCCAAGCCCCCTTATTAGATAAGGGATGAAGCATACCCGCTCCCCTTTAGAGGGACTAGGGATGGCCTCCGCTTGCTTCCCACCTTTGTAGGTGGCCAGCCCGGCTCGAACCGGAACCATAAAGGCTGGAGGAAGATATCCCTTTGCTTGGAGCGTCACCAGCTCGCTGTGCGGAACAGAGCATCTCCTCCAATCTCCTGGCGAAGGACTGGGAATGCGAGAAGAGGAGCCGCGTCGACGATCCATGATGGAATGGATTTTTGATCAAGAAGCGCTCCGATGAGTACTCGCGGGAGGAAGATGGTGTGATTTGGATCTGGATTCCTGCCTCTCTTATAGGCAGGTTATTTGCGCCTCTAGGGGGTAAAACATAAAAGATACCCTGGCTTTTCGCATTCGTGGGACGCGTGGAAGAAGGCCATTATTGGGCGTGGAAGCCAAGAAGCGCAACATTGATGAGGAAGCCGGACACTGTTCGGCAGGTACATGGAACTTGAAGGAGAACCCGCCTTGCAACACCGAAGACTACACACGTGCTGGACTTATCGTCATTGAAGCCTGGTTCGGGGGCTACTGAGGGAGTCCTGGACTAGGGGGTGTCCGGATAGCCGGACTATCATCATCGGCCGGACTATCATCGTCAGCCGGACTCCAAGACTATGAAGATACAAGATTGAAGACTTCGTCCCGTGTTCAGATGGGACTTTCCTTGGCGTGGAAGGCAAGCTTGGCGATACGGATATGTAGATCTCCTACCATTGTAACCGACTCTATGTAACCCTAGCCCTCTCCGGTGTCTATATAAACCCGACGGCTTTAGTCCATAGGACACAACAACAACCATTAGAACAATCATACCATAGGCTAGCTTCTAGGGTTTAGCCTCCTTGATCTCGTGGTAGATCTACTCTTGTAATATCCACATTATCAATATCAATCAAGCAGGACGTAGGGTTTTACCTCCATCAAGAGGGCCCGAACCTGGGTAAAACATCGTGTCCCTTGTCTCCTGTTACCATCCGCCTAGACGCACAGTTCGGGACCCCCTACCCGAGATCTGCCGGTTTTGACACCGACACTAGGCCTTCCAAGAATTTTTCCATCTTCATGCTCTCGGTCATGCGCTCTTCATTGGCGTAGCGAGACAACAGAGTAAATTAGCTGTTGTATTCTGGCACTGTCATGGTCCTTTGCTTGAGGTCATCAAATTCTCTCTTCTTGATTTTCATAACACTCTTAGGAATGTGTGCCCCACGAAAACCTTCTTTGAAATCCTCCCAGGTTATTTCATTTTCGTTGGGGTGCATGTGCAGGAAGTTTTCCCACCACGATGCGGCTGCTCCCTTGAGGTAATGTGGTGCATATAATACTTTTTCACGGTCTGAACACTGTGCAATAATTAATTTTCTCTCCATGTCTCGAAGCCAGTCATCGGCCTCAAGAGGCTTGTCAGTATGAGAAAATGTTGGAGGACGCGTCTTCTGTAACTCAGATAATTTTGATTGCGGTTGATACTGACCACGGTTACTTCCCATATTGATGAATTGGTTCATCATTTCCTTGTGTTGTTGCTGACTCTGTTCATACAGACGACACACTTGTGTGAAGGCTGTTTCACTGTCCGGTTGACTTGTCTGTCCCTGAGTGAAATTGTGGTTTTGCGGTGTGCCATAATTTTCCTCTGGCTGATTTGGCATGGAGCGCGTCCAAGGACGAGACATCTTTCACTCTGGGGATATATTTTGCGAAACTCGTAAGACAAGAAAGAGAGTCGCAAAAGTCAATAAAATCACACATAAAGAAAATTTTAAAACTCCAGGATTTTTTTTTGAATATACACGATTGCGCGTGGAGAAGGACTATTACATATCTTACACGCAAGCATAATTACACATTACATCACTCAGGATTTGGGTGCATAATCCTGACATGTTATTTAAGCTAGTGCACTTCTCTAGATCCTACATGATGCGCAAACAGGCTACTTCTCACAACCTATGTACATATAAACATATTACACAAGTCGGTACATCGCATGGCGTCTACGCGTACTCAGTCGGAGATGGTGAGGATCTCCCTTGGCCTGCCAAGGGTGAGACGCAGTGACGCTGGGGAATCAAATTCCTCCTCGCTAATAGGTTCCAGATGAGCAACGCTGCGCTGAGCTGATGGAGCAGGTGCCGTAGGCGGAGTAACCTGAATATGAGTGGGCGGAATAGGTGGAGTAGTACATATGGGAGTGGGTGTAAAAAGTGGTGCAGCGCGAACCGGAGTGGGTGCAATAGCCTGGTTAAATTCCTCAGTGGTAGGCAAACGACGAGCAGTGGCGAGAATGGTAGGCAAATGAGAAGCTGATGACGAGATAAAAGTCAGCGGTGGAGCGGTGTGTAGGAGTTCCCTCCTGTTAGCAGCACAGCCATGAACTGAGTCCATGCGGGCAGCTACGAGGTCGTCCACCATGCTGTCGAAGGCTGCCTCCAGGGCTCGGAGGTACTCGACAAGCATCTCAAAAGCCTCGTCTCGCTCTCCTCTGGGGCAAGAGAAAGAGTAGTGACAGGTGTAAGGCACGTGGCATGGAAGGTAGCGGTAGCGACGGGTCTTCATTGCAGGAAGGACATCCCGAAGACGAGCTATCGCCTCGCGGGCAGCCATCTGCATAGCATGCCTCTCTATAGGCATGGCTCTCCCCAAGAAACGGAAGCGGCGCATCTCAACACGCTCTCCCCTGAATTGCACCGCGGCCTGGTGCATGGTCAGACTGTCGTTGATCTTGTGCGGATAAAGTGTGAAGACTGGGCGCACGGATGGCCCCATCACGACCTGAACAATGAAGGAGAGGAGTTTGACGAACCCCTCAGGCATGTTGGCGAACATCTGCTACTCACAGTCATTGCCGGCCATCTACAAAAGTAGGCAAAAATTCTGAATGATCAGATCATAAATTTTATGCTGACTGTCAGAAAAATGACTACATTTGTAAAAACATGGATAAACTCTATCATGCTAATAACTAATTATCGATCGCACCTAGTGGCTTCCTACAGTCAGCCTGGCTCTGGTTACCAAGTCTGTCACGACCGGTTTTTCAATAAAATAATTATTGAGAAAATCGATCTCTAGAATCCAGTCTAGGAAAAGTCATCCTCACTGTTAGACAAATACTTGATGAACAGAGGACCAGTAGTATTAAATATATTACAAGGTTGAGCTGAGGCTGCTCAACAAATTATTACAAACTCGCCAGTATCTTACATAAGGGCGGTTATGACACAGGGGTGTGGTGGCATGCTACTAGCTCGAGATAAAAAGTGGTGGTGGATAACTTGACTCCTAACTGGCAGCTCGTCGAGCGTCGAGGTGAGGCTCGATGAATTTATTTCTGTGGTTGCGGAAGCGGATAATACAGTGACCAAAACAGGATCGCACGGGACTGATTGGGACTCCTCTAGGCGTCGGACTCGCTATCAAATTCTTCATCCATGAGATCGCCTTCATCAACATCTGGCCAAATCAACAAGCCAGGTGAGTACTTTGAAAGTACTTGCAAGACAGTTCGGACAAAGGATATAATCAATGAATTCATGAATACATCATGAATAAGAACAATGATGCTCATCTCAACAATAATATTATTTCATGACTTGATGAATAAAAATAAATAACTGAAAACCGATCGGGTGTCTGGAGCGACACCTCGAAAGGTAAACAAATAAAATTTTCATTCCACAGTCGGGCGTCTTAGCAACACCACAGAAAGGGCTTAAAAGAAATACCATAGCCGGACATCTGAGCGACGTCTCAGACAGGGCTTATAAAAGAAATGCCACAGTCGGACATCTAAGCGACGTCACAGATAGGGCTTATAAAAGAAATGCCACAGTCGGACATCTGAGCGATGTCACAGATAGGGCTTATAAAAGAAATGCCACAGTCGGACATCTGAGCGACGTCACAGACAGGGCTTATAACAAAAGAAAATATAAGTATGCCACCGTCGGACGTCTGAGCGACATCACAGACAGGGCTTACAATAAAAGTAAATACAAGTATGCCGCTGTCGGACGTCTGAGCGACATCACAGACAGGGCTTACGATAAATGTAAATACAAGTATGCCGCCGTCGGACGTCTGAGCAACATCACACACAGGGTTTGTAACAAATGTGAATAACAAGATTAGTCCATCGACAAGAATAATCTTTTAACCGGATTTATCACACATGTACTCCACCGGAGTTTTTGTCACTAAGGCTGACACCTGACAAGATAAGATGAATATAGTACTTGGACAGGTACAAGATGATTGAAAGATTTGCGACTCTGCAAAGTTGGTATTGACTGACCATAGCCAACGGATTTCCGTAGTCACGAGGGACTAGTTCCGTTTACGGTATTTCAGTAGAAACACATTTAACTAGTACACACCCATTTCACCTCACGATGC
The DNA here is from genome assembly GCA_963921465.1 of Triticum timopheevii. Lineage (NCBI taxonomy): Eukaryota > Viridiplantae > Streptophyta > Magnoliopsida > Poales > Poaceae > Triticum > Triticum timopheevii. Next base: position 561,057,378 of record OY997268.1, on the reverse strand, counting down.
CAGGAATCACCCTGGACAACGTCCAAGAAAAACTTTGAGACGGGGAGGCCACAACCTCGAATAGCATGGGATCAAATTTCTATACGCGCGCTCTAAGGGGTGCCACCCTCTCGGTCCCAACCGGAAACACCCATGCCCCCTGACCGGATGACGGGCTTTAATCCAAGGCCATGGAACCCTCATCCCGACCTCTCTATTTGGTGTGTACCAAGAAAACGATTTGCAACTTACTAAGCCATATTCCTTTCGGAAAACATGTGACAGTACAGGAAGGAATGAATGGAAATGTGATTTGTTTCACGATGACACGGAAGTCGAATAATCTGGCATGAGACTAGCATGTCACAACACTGCCATCTTACCCATCCGCATGCCATCACATGGCCATGCCAATATGTATCCACAACATAATGCTTTCCGAAACTTACTTTCCACTTATGTGCATGAAATATAACATTCAAGAAATGTTCATAGACATGCCATGACTATACTAAAATGAAAACATGCAACAACGACTCATCATATCAAGAGTTCAAACATGCTTGCCTGGTTCGGAGTAGTCGGAGTTTAACTGTGTGAAGTTTGCAGCTCCGTCACCTCCTCCGATTTCTATGGTATAAAAAAATACGTATGTAACGTAAATACCGTGAGTGTACAGAAAAGTGTTCCAAATATTTTTCAAATAAATATGACAAAAAACTAGACAGAAAAATAAAGATGACAGAAAAAGAATCAATCCAAAACCATTTTCTGTTTAAAAGTTATAAGAGTTTTGGTCCAAGGACCCATCTGTAATGAAACAGAAAGTTTCCAGGGGGTTCTGCGGAAAAGCCCAGAAAACGTTTCGTTTAAAAGAAACGGCTGAGAGACTGACAGGCGGGCTCCACTCGTCAGGTTTGAAATTTTCAAACGAGGGAAACAGGGCGCGACGGTGCCCGAGAGGTGCGGTGGTCGCCGGCGGCGATCCACGGCGAGGCAAGGTGATCGGGGGTTACCTTCGTGATCAGGGCACCTTTCCGCGTCTGTGGGTGGTGGTGGTGGTCGCCGGCGAGAACTGTGTCGACGGCGGCCCTTGCTCTGATGGATGGCGGTTCAGGCAGTCGTGGATCTCGCCGGAGGGAGCTGCGAGGGTCAAATTGGAGTGGGGGTTAGTCTCCTAGTTGCTCAAGAGGGTTGCAGACGAGGTTAGGACGCCGGAGACGGCCTCACCGGAGTGAATCAAGGTGGAGGCCGAGGCGGAATGAGGTGGCTGGAGTCGAGGAAGAAAGGCCCCTCGAGGCTCTTCCAGTGGCTTGGCGGGGTCTGGTGAGGTGGTGGAGTTGTGCGGGGGCGAGAGCAAACTCGGGGGTGCTATTTATAGCTGGCCCGAGGCGGTTGCCATGAACGGATAAGTCCGGCGAGTGATTACGGCGGCGCTGTGGCTGGACGGTCGGCTTACGAGCTTGAGCATCGACTAGACGGAGCGTTGGTGCCATTTCAGTGTCCAACTCAGCACGGGAGGGTTGGTTACGGTCTGTCCTCGACGGAACAGCCGCACGACACGTCGGCGGCAGAGAACGCGCTCTGCGCGTGCCAGGCCACGGCGACGGTGCTGCATGCGTGCGTTGGCAAGGAGGTGGCGACGCGGAGCCCTCAGGAGGTTTGGGCGGCGCCGAATGGCGTTCTGCCGTGGTGTTGACCCCTGTCGGCCGTTACGGTGGTTCTGCCGCTGCGGGACACGCCGGCGCAGGCGGGCCAGGGCGCCACCGACGCCAGGAAGGCGCCAAGCGCGCGTGTGGTGCTCCGGACAAGAGGGAGGGGCTGCGAGCATCGAGCCAAATGCACAGTGGACATGTGACTGAAGTTCTGTCGGAGAAACGACACTGGAACTCTGAATTTACTGAATATGAACAAAAACTGTGCATGCCAAGTGTTCCACAGAATGATCTAGGCATGTAGGGATTTTTCCATGAGCTGGTTTTTGGTGGAGTGGTCTCTCATTGAAACTAGAGGTTGCCTGAATTTTGGTGGAATTTTTGGAGAAGTGTAGATATTAATTTCACCAAATTTGGCAAATCTGGTCCAAACTTGCAGAGAGTGAAATTTGAAATATTTGAAAAGAAGAAGAGTGGATCAAGATGGTTCTAGGTTGTGGGTACTAAGGACTATCCAGGGGAGTTGGTTTGGGATCAAGAATCAAAGGTATTAGGGTACTTGCTTTGCAAATAACCTAGGCTCAAAAGGAAGGACAGAATTATTTTGGGAAAAGAAATAATTGGAATAAAATCCAAAAATGGATTTTATTTGTTTGGACAGAATGTTTGGGTTGCACCAAAGTGGAAGGAGGGGTTTTGGGGAAGTTTTACCATAAGAGGCATGGTAAACATGAATGGATCAAAAATCAAACACAATCCCAAAACCAAAAGGGTTTCTCTTTAGAAGAAAAATAAATCCAAGAAATGATTTTTCAGAGGGCAAACTTAAAAGAGGGTTTTTAAGAAGGGTTTAAATGACCTTCTTCAAACCAAGCAAGGCTCTTTCTGAAAGCAAAACCACAAAATTCTTTGGGGTGTCACACTCCGTTCCGACCCAGCCATGTACACGAGCCCTGGTTGTACATATGCGCGAGTAGGCATTCGAGACCCCGCCCGTATGTACATACGTGGCCGTATTTTCTTTCTCGCACCCTGGCCATTGTACGTACGTGTACATGCTACATGCGCGCCTCTACTACGACACGTGTGCGCCTCTACTACGACACGTGTGCGCCTCTACATCGACCGGTATGTACGTACACATTCGCGACCAGAATGACAATGCTACATACGCTTCGACCAGGTGGGTCCCGACTGTCAGGCACTTCCTTGCGTGCGAAGATGTAGCTGGTGGGTCCAGCAGTCAGGGGGCGAGTTGTTTTTTTTGCCCGGACGCACTTCCTTGCGTGCGAAGATGTAGCTGGTGGGTCCCAACAGTCAGGGGGGCGAATCGTTTTTTTGCCCAGACGCACTTCCTTGCGTGCGAAGATGTAGCTGGTGGGTCCCTGTAGTCAGGGGGGTGAATCGTTTTTTTGCCTGGACGCACTTCCTTGCGTGCGAAGATGTAGCTGGTGGGTCCCAGCAGTTAGGGGCGTGAATCATTTTTTTTGCCTGGACGCACTTCCTTGCGTGCGAAGATGTAGCTGGTGGGTCCCAGCAATTAGGGGGGCGAATCTTTTTTTGCCTGGATGCACTTCCTTGCATGCGAAGATGTAGCTGGTGGGTCCCAGCAGTCAGGGGGAAACGTTTTTTTCGCGAAATACGGTGGCCCGTCCGGTGGGTCCCTGTTGTCAGGTGGAGGAATCATTATTTTCCACGTAATAAGGAGGCACTTCCTTGCTGCGGCCGTGGACCCAGCTGTCAGCCTCTCCATGTACAGTCCACGTCCGATGGAAGTCGCTCCTTGACCACGTTGACCACGCCGCTCCGAGAGCACCACGGCGGTGGACGACGGCTAGGGCTAGGAAGGGGACGACTCGGAGCCGGGGAAGACGCAGCAGTAGATGCCCACGCGAAGAGGAGTACGAGGGTTCACTGGTTCGGCTGCGGCGTGAGGCTGTTGTCGCCGCAGAATAATAGGGGGTGTGGTTGAGTAGAGGGATGGCCTGGCTAGTTGTGGGAGTAGTAGGGGGCGATGAGGCCTCCGTGGCATCACAGCCGGCCATGGGAGGCAGGAGCACGCGACACGACCGGCGCTGGTTTGGGCGGCTGGAGCAAGAAGACTAGAGGTTGAAGAAGCACTACGGCCGTTGGATGAACATCATACGGTAACAGGAGCTAGAATCGTTCATATTGACTAAGTTGACAAAGCCCTCCGTCCCCGTCAACTTGGTAGGCCCACAAGTCAGCCTCCCACTATGCTGGGTTCTAGCTGGTAGGGGGAGTATTCATTTTTTGTGCGTAATAAGGAGGCACTTCCTTGCGTGCGAAGATAGCTGGTGGGTCCGACCTGTCAGCGGGGGGCATGTTTTTTTCATGAAACACAAAGGCCCTTCCGGTGGGTCCCAGATTTCAGGTGGAGGAATCATTATTTTGCGCGTAATAAGGAGGCATTTCCTTGTGTGCGGCCGTGGACCCAGCTGTCAGCCTCTCCACGCACAGTCTACTTCCGATGGTGTCGTTCGTTGACCATGTTGACCACGCTACGCCGAGCGCCTCCAAGGTGGCGGACGACGGTGAGGCCCCAGATAGCAACAAGTTGGAGATGGGAAGACGCGGGAGTAGAGTCGCAGACGGAGAGGTGTACGAGGGTTAACTGGTTCTAGTGCGATGTGGTTCGACAGTTGGTGGAGAAGAACAGGAGGTGCGGAGGGGTGGAGGGGTGGCCTGGCCAACGGTGGAGTAGCGCTTCATAGCGAAGCGTGCTAAGCAGGGCTGCTAGCAACAGGAGGCGGTAGGTGGTCCCGGCGGCGCTGGAGGAAGAAGACGAGAGATTGAAGATGGATGCCGGTCGTTGGATGTAAATCCAACGGCTAACATGTCAGAATCATTTGTTGACTAAATTGACAATGACTTGCGTTGGCTTCGACCTATTGGCCCACATTTTAGCCTCCAAAAATGTGGCACGTATTCAACCCATTTTTCTGAATTTACAGTCTTTTTTTTGCCCGGTAGAATTTACAGTCAATTTGATTCTTTTTTTGAATTACAGCCATTATGTAGCGTCCATGCGGCCCATTTATTTTATTTCCTAAAAAATTAAGGGCATTTGCACTTTCTCAAAATAAACGATTTTGCTGGGCTGATTCTAATTATAATGTTGGGTTGGGCCAGCAATGTTATCAAAAAATAAAAAGGGATGAGCATTTTGTTATAAATATATTTAAATGATAAGTGATATTATTACATTCGTCCTTAAATCTTACCAAGCTTTTCTACACAATCACTAGGATTTTTGTGCCAAAACAATCCAGGATTTTATTGTTAAGAAATTATTTTTATAAGTTAATAAGATGTGGGATATTGTTTTCTTACATATGTAAGAATCTGTTAAATATATGATGACAATAAAAATAATATATAATAACATATAAAATAATTTCAATCTATATAATATAGTTATAAGGGAAACATAAGTTGGACCTGGCGTTCCTATACTTATATAAAAAATAGAACAGACCTCTGCATTTTCTTCAAAAAAATACATAAATTGGGCTGCCGATATTCAGGAAAAATAAAACCTCGGATGGGAGGTCCATAGGCCTGTTTGTATTTTCGGCCTATGGACCTCCCATCCAAGGTCGTGGGCTGCGCTTGTTAAAAATGAAAGCCTAGACGGGGCAGCCCAAAACCACGTCCAACACTTGCCAAAACTTCGTCCCTCGTTTTCTCTGTGTTTCGCACACTCGACATTGTGTGGGCATTTTGACTGTGCATCATATGAAGATGTGCTATGCATGAATGTTGATCAGCATGATGTTAACTGGATGCTAGTTCCATTTTCGACCATGAATAAAACTTCCAACATGATGTTAACCCTGTTTGAAAAGGCCATGTTAATATAAATGCCCTGCCTATGAAAGTTACAGTTTCTTATCTGAAACTGAACTTGCAGTTTCTTATCTGAAACTGAACTTGCAGTTTCTTATCTGAAACTGAACTTGCAGTTTCTTATCTGAAACTGAAACTTGTAGTTTCTTTTTTGAGAATCACATTGTCTGCAGTTTTATACTCCTATGAAACTACATTTTTTAAGTGCTAAAAATAGATCTCTAGAATTACAAAAATACTTCATATGCTCAATACTGCAAATCTGAAATTTAAAAGACATTCATATCTGAAAGTACTCTCAAAATACACAACACAAAACACAATTCACAACCTGCAAATACTAACAACCCTAAGCTCCTCCTGACAATTCACAACCTGCCTGACTATTGGGCTGGGGGGGGGGGGCAGTTCCCTCCTATTCCTCGGCGGCAGACAACCCCCCCGTGAGACGATGTGAACAGCGAGGGAGACGATGGCGGGGAAGCATCATTGGGCCAACTGGTTTTCTCCTCTTGCAGTTGGGTTCGGTCGACGAAGACTCCTCAGGCTCGCTCTGGCAGGAAACCCTCACAAACGTCACCCTGTAGATGCTCGATCCTTTAATCTCTGGTGGATGCTCCATTTGGGATCGATACTCCCACCACCGCTCCCTCACGATCGGATTCGGTGAATCTGTTTGCTCCATGGCCTAGAGGAGCAGCTCTATGTACTCCGGTGCGACTCCCTCCGGGAGTATCGCCACCTTTTCGCTCTGTTGCAGATATTTGGACATGGATGTCGCCGTCGCCGCTAGTTGGTCCTTGTTGTCAAACCAAGACTGTATCTCCAACATCCTAGCTAGCTTCATAGGGTCGCCATCTGCGATCCTCATGTATCGTTTGTACTCCTCCATCAATCTACTTCTCCACAGCACCTTCACTCACCGGCGGTGGTTTTTGAATGGAAGAGGAGAGGGGCAGTGCTAGTTTTGGATTAGAACAGGAGAGGAGTGACACTAGTTTTGGACTGGAACAGGAGAGGAGGGGCGGTGGTTTTGAAATGGAAGTGGAGAGGAGCGGCGCTGGATTTAGATTGGAACAGGAGAGGAGCGGCGGTGGTTTAAGAGGAGGAGAGCGGAAGAGTGGCGCTATTCTTGGAAGTATTTTTTTTGTTGTTTTGCGTATTTTGGGTCAAAGTTTGACCACATACTGTATTTGACAAGCAAAATGTGAATGCATGTCACCAAAAATTGTATTGTTTGGTTCGTATCTGAATGTACTTTCAAATTATATTATTTTTGCAACGTATAACATATATTTTATGTGCGAAAATCATGGTCAATTATGACCCAGAATAAAAGGGAGACTAGTTAATGTGGGGTCACTTTCTTAATTGAAGGGTAAATTGATTTTGATTTCGATCCAGTCACAACGCGCCGGCCCTCTCGTCCAATCCTAAATTGCTGCCGCACGCTCCTCTCCCTCTTCTCCATTGAAAAACCACCTCCTCTCCTCTCCATCATCTCCATTCCAAAACCACCGTCTCGCCTCTCCCTCTTCTGATCTTCTCTATTGCAAAACCACCTCCTCTCCTCTCCATCATCTCCATTCCAAAACCACTGTCTCGCCTCTCCCTCTTCTGATCTTCTCCATTGCAAAACCGCCTCCTATCCTCTCCATCATCTCTATTCCAAAACCACCATCTCGCCTCTCCCTCTTCCCTATTGCAAGACAACCGTATCTCCTGCCATCTTCCAAAGCTAGCACCAGACCACTCAGAAGGACATCTATGGAGAGGATGCAGCAGAGAATCAGGCAGATCGCCGGTGGCGACCAGGCAAAGTTAGCCAGGTTGAAGGATACCCTTAGTTGGTTTGACAATGAGTGGGAGATTTCGAGGACGGTGCGGGCCATGTGGCAATGTATGCGAAAGAGCGAGACGGCGGCAATGAGGGCGGCGATGTACATGTACTCCTCGGTGGCAGTCACGCCGCAGTCCTTCGAGTTCATCGAGTATCTCCTATGGGAGATGGAGCAGACATATTCGCCCGAGGAGATAGTCAGGCGGAGGTGGTGGGCGTACAGGTCGAAGGTCGAGCACCCAGAGGATAACAAATCGATCGAGTATGGTGTGCCATTCGTGAGGATGCAGAGCCAGCCCAAGCCATAGGAGTATTCGTTCTCCCACCACAAGAGGAGGCCAGATGGCGCGACGTCGCTTCCTTGCTATTCTCCATGGTTCCCTCGACGCTCGCCTCGTTTCAACGGCGGCGGTAGGGTTTAAGGTAAGCTTCGCACTAACCTAATCTTCCACCTGCTCATGCTTACAATCAGTGTGACAGCTAATGAAAATCATGCTTACAATCAGTCTCTGAGTACTACGCCAATCGCCCTAAAATAGCTCTGGACCTTTCGGTCAAAGTTGTGACATAGTGTACAAATAAAGAAAAATAGATTGGTGCTTCTTTCAGAAAAGAGTACTCCCTTGAAAACTGCCAATATAAGCTACTAGTATTTGGTTAGAGGATTTGCTGGCGAGAAAGATCCTTCCACAGAGAGCGCCACACATCCCACTGGTGGTGGTGGATGCCAATGCGTGCATGCAGCATGGTTGGTGTCGGTAATTTTTACTTGGCACACCTTGCACTCTGCATATATGTCGGTTCCATGCGTACATTTGTGCAGTTCCACCAAAATGCAGCTGAATAACCCTGTTTGCAAAGATAATGAAAAAAGCATGATTACATTATAGTGGCACTAGTTGATGAAACATTCAAAATAAATAGAAGAAAATATTGCGATAGTATCATAGTATGCCACACTGCGAGGGCGAGATGGGCCCTGCGACGCCTCATACTGGACATCGTCCCAAGTCTCCCAGATACACCTTCTGCTAGTGATGAACATAAGTGTACAACAATAGTACAAGGAGGCGCCTTGAGACATTGAAATCTCTATTTTTGTACATATCAACTAAAATTAAGCACCCTAGTTTGCAGAAACGCTTAAACATTAACAATGGGACTAGTTGATGAAACATACATTAACAAAGAGAAGTACTTTCTTTATCTACATTGGAAATGAAATGATAGAGATGACACTCGCTCTATTTTAACTGTATTATTACTTCATTTTATCAGTGACACTAGGGTCGAGCAGGTGGCAAACGAGGTGTACCGTGCGTCGCAAGGATGGAGGCCGGGGGTGCTTAGACTGGGATGCTGAAGTTGGCTCTTTCAGTCACCAACATGGATGATTCAATTCATGGGACCTTTTGGTGCAGTTCACCTAAAATGAAGCAATTTCCCGTGAGCTAGCAACTTCTTCAATTTTTTTTATGAAAAGGGCTCCAGCCCCGGTTCCATTTCCATCAGAAAACGAAACCCACAGAGCTTCTTCTTCATTAGTTGCAATAAAATTGAGCCACATCAATGATGGTTGTGAAGCTCCTGGAATGCTCAACTATAATTTGGATATCATTTGTGCAGTTCAATTAAGATCGAGCGTGAAATGTATATCTCTGTTTGCACAAAAAAGGTGGAAAGGAGGGTGACTAACAAGTGATGAAACATGCATCAAATGAAAAGAAGCATGCATCTGAATGGCAATCCTACAAGGACAGTAGCAATTTCTAAAGCAGTGGCATTGCTAGATATTAGTGTGGGAATTAGGATTAACTATGACAACCGTTAAGTACGACATTACTTTGGGCACGAGAGAGTAGGCAGACCAGGACAATTGCATTTCTAATGAAAAGAACCAACTTATCTTAATGGGAAATTTAGCAGGACATGTAAAAAAGTGCCATTGATTCATATTATTGGAGGCATTACATTGAAAACAACATTGGTTTAACGTGTCCTTACTTTTAACAGTGCGGCTGCTACATTTTACCAGTGGCACTACATAAGAGTGGCTCGGGGCAACAAACATCAGAACAGGATATCTGGGTTGGTCCCATTTTTGTTTGGTATCGCCACCTTATACTGTGTGAGGCTAGCAAATCTAGTGCTGGACTTACTCTGTTGACTTGTCCCCCAGTCCCCACTTTCTTTCCTTTTTCAACCAATAGATCGGGTTTATATTGAGTTTATACCGCGTTTCCCTTTATCTCCCAATTAGACCTAGAGACCAGTTGGATAGCCAGTATCTGCTACTTTTCGCCCCCATTATTTCCTCTTTCGACCAAGTCCTAGATTCAGGTAACAAATCCTCCCCCACCCCACCCCATTTCTTCCTTGTTTGAACCAAGTAGTACTAGATTCGAGTGCATGAACTAGTTTTACCTCTTAAACGTAAAAAAATTAGGTGGTTTTCGAACAGCCGATCGATCCTATCTACGAGGGGGCGTGAGAAATAGTCAAAGATACAAATGCAGCGACGTCAGGAGCTCGGGAAGTAGAGCAAGGCCGGTTTCGAAGGAAGTTATACCTGATGGTCGCCGGGATGTCGCTAGGTGGGCGGCGGGAGGCCGGATCTTCCCACACTACGGCAGCGAGGAAGAAGGGGTTAGAGGCCCTCCCTCGCCAGTGGTGCTTGGGAGAGAACGACAGGCAGGCTGATCGTGACGCGCCCAGCAGTTGGTAAGAGCCGTCGCCGAGGACGACCGCGTGAACGTTGCACCTTCTCACCTTCCCTGGCGGAGAGGATCCAGCTAGATCTGTGACCAGCGATGAGCAGAGAGAGAGAGAGAGTGTGGCCACCGCTATCGTGTTTAGATCTGCGGAGGCCGCGACAGTGTGAAGAGAGCAACAATAGCAAGCAAGCGCGGAGGCTCCTGCCTATATAGTGGAGTAGTACTAGTTTTCTTTTGTCTACCGGAGCCAGCTTGACCTCCTCAATGACTGTTGAGAAGTCTTCATGCACGTGGCCCGGAGGCGCAGTTGTCGTCATTTTGATCTGAAGTGCCGGATTATAACATATAACACGAAAAAATGCCACAAGACAAGAAATCATAACCTCACTGCCCAAAAGAGACAACATGAATCCCGACGGACAAACTAGACGAGGAACAAAGCTCAAATTAAAGATAAACTCATAGAAAAGGGGTCTGTCGATAGATGCTAATTAACATAGCTGGCTTGACCTAGATGGCAGCCGAGTAGTCTTCGTGCATGTGCCCCCAATGACGAGCCCAACTTAGTTGTCGCTGTTTAACCCTCGCAGTGATCCGAAGCACATGACACCTAATTTTGCAAGATGACAAGAAACCTTTTTTTAGATTGCTCACCACAACTACAGGCATGTACAACACAGCCTGGACGATATGTAGACGATCGCCAATCCAGGCGTGTCTGCTGGAGTCTGGTCACATGCATGGACAAACTGATCTTCCATCTCTTACAGGGATCGTCCAGGCACCAATGTAGTAGAACACTTCTCTAGTACTATCGCTCGTCTCCCTCTTCTATTAAGTCACCCGATTTGCGAGGCCGGGGAGTGTGCCTATGGTTGGTTCTCAATTGCCGTCCCACATGTGTGGGCAAACGCAATATGGTGCGCGTTCCATTCGGAGAGCAGCATGCCATACCGACCGATCGTCTTGGGTGCGACGCGAACACGACGGGCGTGCTGTATACTCCGTACATGTGTACCACCGTTTTCTAGAGGCTTTGCTCCATGGTGCAATCCATGGATACAAAATTAGTATACTATATACTATTTAAAAGTCGAGGGTGGGGCTTTTCCTGCGCGGTAGGCGGCGGGGCAGTTCCGCCTAGTCGGTTTGACAGACGCGAGAAGACAAGGGAGTAGGCTACTGCAAACGTAGGGCTGTGTGATTTGACAGCGAGTTACTGCTGGACAAGTGGGGCCCTGTGATTTGACTTGTCATTATCATTTTAACTGCGACGCTATGACCGGCGTGAGTCTCCCGATTCCTGACCACGTCCATACAGGTGCCTCTCCCAATGCTCCACCATGTAGTAGAGGCTGGCTTTTGCATGAGAGCCCACTTCTCCACTTTTTCCTTGCCTCTCTTTCCTCCACATATGCAAAAATGCCATGTAAAGCGCACTATTGTACTTAGGTTGGTCGTAATGGAGAGTATCACATACTAGTATCATGCATATGATACTTTTGTATGATACTACATCCGTAATGCATAGTATCATGTGTTGGTATCATGGGATAGTTTATTTATTGTCATGCATGACACATAGTAACACATCATTTAATATGATACTACAGTATCATATTATGATACTCAACTCTTTATTTTTTTCATTTAATTCGACGTCACATCATCAAGATTGCATAGTTGGCATGCATGATACTACTCCCATTACAAGCAGCCGTACTTGCTCCTATAGGTGCTAAGCTTGCCACATAGGCATAAAGTCTAATGTGGCAAGTTAATCAAGAATAGAGAGACTAGTTTGGTGACCCATGGAAGAAACGGTGCTAAGCGTGTGTACCTAGGTGAAAAGACAATTTTGAGTCTATAGCTAATTAAATGAAGCAAACTTAGCAACACCATTTCATTGGAAGAGGTCACTCCTTGGAAAATGCAATAAATACTAGTACTCCCTGTGTCCCATAATATAAGAACGTCTTTGGCACTACACTAGTGTAAAAAATGTTGTTATATTATGGGACGGAGGGAGTACGAAGAAAGAGATAGAGAGAAGTAAAAAAATACACTTATAGCCAACCTTGTTGTAGTATGAGTGACTAAGTGATGAATATGTATGACCTGCCAACATCAGATAGCCTAACGCACTGTGTTAAATATCCAAGGGCGCGACCATGCGAGCGACGCACGGTCGTGGTAGGTGCGACCATGATACGGGCTACTGGCAGCCCTTGGATCTAAGATCAAACGGTTGCATGCTAAGTTGCAGAAAATTTGCAGAATAACCCTCGAGGATAGGATATTCACCCATAGGTCTAGAATCACGCCATGCAACCGTTCGATCTCAGATCCAAGGGCTCTTGGAAGCCCGTATCATGGGAGAATGGAAAGCCACTACCCTACCGCTCGCACGCTGGCAGTTCGCTCCTACTCGTCCCCGCACGTCCTTTAATACTACGGTGGTTCGCTCCTAGTCGTCCCGTCCATTCACATTACGGCAGTTCCACTAATCCTAACCCTCCTCCCAAATCCATGGCATCCCAAATCTCCACGATCAGCGGTGAGTACAAGGTTAGAACCATCACTGACGATGAGTTCGACGCCATCTACACCTGTTCTTTTGCGATGGTGAAAGGATGCCTTTCTCGCTTCAGACGCATGTTCGAAGACTCAGATGATGAGTGGGGCGCTGGGCTAGATGTTGAGTACACCACAGTCCTGGGATGAGAGAATGATCTAAAGGACGAAGAGAGGAAGAAGCCCGCCGTGATCCAGGTTTGCGTGCATGACTTATGCTTGGTCTACCACATATGCCATGCTGACGTTCAGTGCCTGGATTTTAAGGACTTCCTCGAGAGCAACCTAGTCAAATTCGTTACTGTAGACTTTGGTAACGACAAAGAAGTCCTGGGTCGGATAGGCCTCATTGTTAGCAACACCTTCGACCTCCAGAAGAATCGGCTGGTGTCCTCTCGTCAGCCTTCAATGCCGACCCTGTCAGGAGCCGTGGTTCATCCTTCATACGGTTAAATGGAGAAACCTCCATACATGTTTCATCGTTATGCATGGCAGTGGAATGTACTAGATATAGATCACATCCACTATGCTGCAATGGATGGCTACCTTTGTTTCAATATCTACAAGGGTTGGATGAAGAGCAACAACCAAGTGTGCGGTTCAAGCAAAGAAGTATCGGCCTAGAGGAAGAGGGACAAGGACGAAGTCGAGGACGTGGACGAGGACTCTGAGTAAGGTGGCAGTGTCGTTGCTCATGGTGGTTCTAATGCAGTGTGTACCAGAATAGTTGCAAAGTTTAATTTCAGGTGTGCTTAATTTAATTTGAGGGGTGTGTTGTGCTGAGCTCCCAGCAGAACTATGTTATGTTTCTTCTTGTTACTTTAACTCTTAAGTACGTACATACTAGAATTTCTTACATTTCATCTTTTAGTTGGTATAGTACTACCACTCATTTCTACACATTATATACGTACAATATATATGGCCAAAACCATATAGCCAGCAGTTTAGTTGTCAAAGAATTTCAGGGTGCTTAGTTTTGTCAAAGAATTCCAGGGTGCTTAGTTTTATTTGAGGGGTGAGTTGTGCACTTATGCTGGACACCATTATTGTGACAAGCCTTTTTAATAGTACTATATTCATAATTTGGCGACAAGCGCTCTCTATATATACCACCTTTTTTTTAATTTCAAGTTTTGCTCCATGGCGCAATCCATCGATACTACTACTGTACAAAAGTGAAGTATATACATTTTTTAAAAGGCTAGAGGGCAGGGCAGTCTAGCTCGGTCGGTTTCACAAATTGATTTGATGGCTCATTACTGCTATCAAATTGAATAGTACTGTGCCGCCCGCTGCACGCCCGGCGCCTCCATTAAACCCCTCCGTTAAACCCGCATGCAAACCAAGAATCCTACTCTGGCCACACGTCCGTTCATGAGCGTACCGGAATTAAACGCAACACTGGCCGAGCTCCTCCCGTCCACCCTCAGTTTAAACAAGGCCAGACACCGACCAAGCTCCTATCGTCCGCCCTCTATTTACACGAGGCCAGACAGACAGCGAGCAAGAATCGCACCCCTCCGCCGCTCCCCCATCTACTCCTTCACCATTTTCTCCACTCTTCCGATGGCTTCCGATGAGCCGTTCTCCGGCATATTACTCGGCTGGGTGGCCCGCCGAGCCCTCCGGATATGGGCGAGGCCGCTCGGTGCTTCACCAACCTCGCTTGGCCTGACGGAGTAAGTTGCCGCCCCAAGCAGGCGTGTGGTTCAGCAACTCACCGCTCCAGTTCAGCTCGATGAGGAGTGGCGAGTTGCTCCACTCCGACACTTTATTTGAGGGGTGGGTTGTGCTGGACACCATTGTTGTGACTAGCCTTTTTAATTGTACTATATGCATAATTTGGCAACGAGCACTCTCTATATGTACCACCTTTTTTTATTTCAAGTTTTGCTCCATGGCGCAATCCATCGATACTACTGCTGTATAAAACTATACATTTTCTAAAAGGCTAGAGGGCAGGGCAGTCTAGCTTGGTCGGTTTCACGAGAGGTGAGGGCCTTTGTGATTTGACGACTCATTACTGCTGGAAGGCGGGGCCTTGTGATTTGGCTTCTCGTATAAATGCGCCGACGACCTGAGGAGGAGCAAAGAACCATGCGGTATACTCAAGTTTTCCACTGGAGTAGTACTGCGGCGGAGGAGCATGAAACATGGCAGCCCAGTGCCATATGGCGATAAAAATGATCTAATTTGCTAGTCATCTCATTGTTAGCATTGTTCTATTCATTCCCTCAAAAAAAGCATTGTTCTATTCATGCCTCGTAGAGAACGTGACACGTGCGGCGAAACACCCGAAGCAAAAGATGAAACACAGGAGCAAAAGAAGAAGGAAGATTATCACCCCAAATGATCTAATTCACCGCGGAGTCGTAACTTCTTCTTCATCGCCTCCACGACCTCCATCTCCTTGCGTGTCTCCCCCGCCATCTTCTTCATTCTGTCCATGACGCGGGATTTCTCGATGCGAGCCTTCATCATCTATTCTATGGCCGCATTATGTACCTTGACAGCAGCCGGGTGCTTGATGTGGAGCTTCGCCAACTCCTCCTTCTGTTCCATGATGAGGGCCTGCAACATCTTCATCGAGGAACTACTATTCTCACGCAGCTTCTTCCAGCCGGTGTTCTTCTCCTTCAACAGGTCGATCTCGTGGCAGAGCTTCGCCTTGTCCTCCTGAAGTCATAGGATTTCGCCGGACGCCTTCTTCTCCGAGGCAATGCTCTTCTTCAGCAGCATCACCAAGCCGGCGGTCAACTCGCCCTGCTTATTGAGCTCAGCGGGCATGTCGTCGAGGCTCTCCATTAGCAACTCCATCAAGCCTTGGATGAACTCCTTCTGCTTATTGAGGTGCTAATTGAGCTGATCGGGCATGCCGTCGAGGGATAACGAATCCAGCTCCGTCGGCTCAGCATGTTCTCCTCCGCGGCTAGGACGCTCCTGGGAGCCATCGTCTGCCCGTGAGAGATCTTTCGAGGTCTCTACGTGGCGGCGAGCCCTCTCTTTTTTTTCCGCAGCCTTGGTTGCCGCTCCCTTGTTACGAGTAGTTCTCGACCTAGAGGTCTGCTCACCGGCCATGGCAACGATTGACGAAGAAGAAGCACTTATGAGGAGGAAAGATAGAGTAATTTCCGGCATAGTGGGAACACGTTCAGGTTTGGTACATACTAGTAGGTGTGAGCAGGCTTTCGAATGTGATGGGAACAAGGTAAAGATTAATTGATGGTTTTGGTTTCTAGGCTTGAAACGGCTCCCGATGAGTTTAGCGGAACATAAATTTCAAGTACTACACTGCTCAAATGCGTAAATATTATGTTACTATCAAAAATTGGCACAAAATATGAAGGAGACCAATGGAAGTATTACTAGCCACCCATGATTTAACTACTTGCATGCGCGCAATGGACTAATAATGTCTTTCTTCCGCCCTCACGTCCACTCAATTTGCATGCGTTGTATTAATTGACCATCAATGAAGTGAATGACTTTACACGCATCAAATTATCACATGGGTGGATCTTGGTACAAAATTGCATCCGCCCATGTACCCGCGTGTGCGTGCGAGGGAATGAGTGCGTGCGTGGCGTGCGTGCACATCTTCATTTCGTGCATGTACCACCAGTATGGCTCAGGGAGGACGATTACATTCTTCTAGAACCAGCAGCACATCACGATGATCAATCCACGCAAGGAGGTCGCGACAACGACCCCACATGTGCCACGTGGCTTCATGAACTGTAAGAGATACACTCTGTAGCGTGCCATTGGTATTCTAATTTACATGTTTTGCGCATACTCAAAGTACTAGTAAGGTTCACGTGCATTGCATGCATTAGATTTTGCAACCAAATTATGAATAAATACCACACTATAGCATCTAAGCTCTGAGTCATATATGCCTGATGTAGCCCTTCGTTTAATTCTTATAGTTCATCTCATTCAAAATCAATTAGTATTTATAAAAAAGCTAAGAACGCGGGAATAGGAAAAACATGGGATTATAGTGGAATGTCGTCTTCAATCCTACAGGATTGTACGAGTGTTTGATTGTGCATAGAAAAAACGCAGAATTCTTTCAAAGAGGTTTGATTGGATGGGATGTTTCCTATGAAATCTAGTGCAAATGAATCATATGGAAAATTTCCTATGGTTTACAATCCTACGAATCAAACAACCAAGATAGGAAAAATTCCTAATGATTATAATCCTCCAAAATTCCTTTGAGAATCCTTTGAATCAACGAAGCCCTTAATCTATTTTATGATTCATGGAATTGTGCGTTGTAAATCATAAATTAAAAACAAATAATGGCAATTCAACTAGAAAAAAAGTTTGGGCAGTTATGATACGGAAGATTCTAGAACAAAAGAGAACCACTGTTTTTTGAGGTTTGTGCATTATGCTTAAGTTCAACCATGGAGTCTGCTAGATTATACATGTGGCAAAATGCGGTGGGAGCTAGAATATGGTGCGAGGGGCCGAGTGGAGGGAGACTATGAAGGAATGCACAAGTGCGAGATCGATATTTAGAGAGAGGGGGCGAGAACGTGCGTTGTTGCATGCAGCGGCAGAGCCATGAAAAATAAATGAGCTAGGGGGCCAAACATTGCTAATCCTTTACGAGGAGGGTCAATTCATGAACTTAAACCATTTTTAGCAGCAATTGCCTAATGATCACATTCATATTAGCCTCGATATATAGTGATGTTATGGGGGGGGGGGGCAGGGCCCTTACTGCCCCCTGTCTTCACCATCGTGCACGTGTCTGAGAGATGAAGCGGAAGGCATGGATGATGAGAGGGGGACGTTGGATATATAATTAACGTGGGTGTATTAGCTATATATGTTAATCCTATATAGAGAGGTATAGATTGATCGATGTGGACGTGGGAAAGAGGGTAAGACCTCACTTGATATATCGATTGATCGGTTTGTGTGGAAAACTATGAAAGACCTAGCTATATACACACATACATAGAGGAACATCGATCGTTGCGCATGCACGCGTGAGAGAAAAAGAATGCCCGATATGATGGAGAGGGGGATATGTGTGGGTGTGTGCTTTCATGGGAGACCGACCTCAAGAAAAAGATTGCATGTGTGTGATGGATAATGCCGACTGGTAGTGTGTGTGTGCATGCATGCACGAGAGAAAGTTATTGGTACAATTATAAAGAGAAGATGATTGTGTGGGTGTAAAAGACTAGGTGAGGTCATAATCAATGTAAAGTTGAATTAAAATATTTGAATAAGAGATCCTGATGTTTGAAACCCATGCATGCATGAATATAATGGAGATCTGTGCGGTGTGGTTTGGAAACGAGCGTGTTGTAATGTACACACATTGAACAAGGTCAGACCGATTTGAATTTGAGATACCAATGGCAGACATCATTTGGCCACATCGCATCCGTGCATGGACACACTATTCTAATTGGAGATGATGGGCGGCTTTCGCATAACATATCTATATATGTACCCCTATATATATATAATATTTTATCTTTTTTATATTGTGTGTGGGTAACTTTAACTTTGAAAGATGGTTGTTGGATGAGGCGAATCCGATGGTCCAAAGATGGCAAATTTGAGCACTACTGGCCGTTGGATATCATCTAGATTCCACCAGATTTCGCCACATGTATAATCTAGAAGACTCCATGGTTGAACTTAAGCATAATGCACAAACATCAAAACACAAGAACTTCTTATTTGTTCTAGAATCTTCCGTATCAGAATTGCCCAAATGTTTTTCTACATGATTTGCCATTATTTGTTTTTACTTTATGTCTTACAACACACAATTCCATGATTCTTAAAATAGATTAGCTTTCTTATAAAAACTAGATGATTTTGAATGAAATGAACTATAAGAATCAAACAAACATCTACATCATGCATATATGACTCAAAGCTTACATGCTATAATGTGTTATTTATTCATAATTTGGTTGCCAAATCTCATACGTGAAATGCACATGTACCTTACTCTAGTCTAAATGGTGTTTGTGTGTGTGTTGTGCGTGTTGAGGGGCAAATTGTCTTTTTTTGGGGTACACATTAAGCTTGTTCTTCCGAAATTTCAAGCCGCGCCTTGTTATGCCGAAAATTCAAGCTAGCGTCTCTGTCCATCGTGCTGCGAAACTCCCACCTCTTCAACCCGCGCCTTGTTAGCCCGAAATATTTAAGATATATCTTTGTCTCGTCGTGCTCCGACAACTCCCTCCATCTCAACCCGCGCCTTGCTATTCTGAAATTACAACGCGTGCGAAAACTCCCACCTCCTGTGAAATCCCGACACGTGAAATGCGCATGGTACCCCTGAACTGAAAGAAGCGCCTCAAATCAGTGGGGGTACTTTCGTAACTTACCCCACATTTTGGACAAGCGCGTCCCTAAGCCATGGTTCCCCACTGCCAACCCATCCGCCCACCCATTCGTACACCGAGGCCGTGAAATCCCACGACAAAACCCCACACCTTCCTCCGTCCACCACCCAGCCGGAGCCTCTTCCCCGACGATGTCGTCCACAACAACACCTCGACGTCCCTCATCCACCGTACCGGATGAGGATCCATTGTCGATCTCGTCGTCCCGCCGGTTCAGCCACCCCGTCCTCCACCTCCAAGGAGCTGCCCTGACGTTCCCCTCGTCTTTCGCGCCACCTCCGTTCCCACACCGCCGTATTCACCTGCACCACCGGAGGAGCATCATCATCACCCTTTCCTCGGATGAATCTGCGGCCTAGTCGGCGCCACCAAAGAGGTTGTACACTAATCGCCGCATTTTCTTCTTGATTCGATCTCACGGTGCTTCCGGCACTCAGTCCCGAGCTGACACGGCACGGCTCCATCCACGGCGGCATCGCCGACCACTTCCTCCACGACGTCGCTCCCTCGGCGGCGATGTCCACATCAGTAGGAGTTGCTGCCGCTTTAGCTCTCGCTCGCGCTGCTGCTCTGCTCTTGCTCTTGGTCCCCTGCCTGGTCTGCTCTTGCTATTGCTCTTTCTCGCACTGCTGCTCTCGCTCTTGCTCTTGCTTGCGATGCTGCTCCGATTTAGCTACACTTCAGTCGACTAGATTGACTTTTGGGTCAGTCGATTTTCAGGGGGGGGGGGGGCTCGCCGGGGTGAAGGAAGAACCAGCCGCAACGGGGAGGGGGGCTCGCCGGAGAGGCACCCCACTATCTATCTTAGGGTTCAGGGTGGGGCGGTGGTCGCTGGCGGTGGCGGGGCGTTGGCGGGGTGGTGGCGTGGGGATCGCCGGAGAAAAAGCTCGGCACGGCGGGGGGGGGGGGGGGGGGGCTAGAGGGATGGCCGGGGCGGCAGTGGACTGGCGGTGGGGAGTGTTTTCGAGGCAGGCGGGGTGGCGCACCGCCGGCCGCGGGCGGCGGGGGGTTGCTGTTTGGCCGGTGGTTGCTGGCGGCTCAGAGGGATGGAGGTTGAAGATGAACTGCATGCCCTTGATTTCGTATCAAACGGCTGCAAAATCGACTTACCAAAGATGAAAAAGTCAGTCGACCAACGTGTAGCCTCACCTTTCTAGTGCATTCAGTTTCAACAGCAAAATTCAGTTTCGACAACAAAATTCAATTTCGACAGTTAAGTTCAATTTTGACAGTTAAATTCAGTTTCGACAGTTAAGTTCAGAGATGAGCGGCTGATGTATTTTACATCTAGCACTTTGTGGTTATGTATTTTACGTCATGTATTGGAGATGCTATTAGAATTCCACTTAGATTAACGTTGTTCATTGTCTCTCTTGTCCTGCTTCAGCCTTGGCGTCGTACAACTCACCGGAGCTGCTCCAACGATGAAACCCTCCATCACAGCGGAGCAGTACCTCGGGCTCCATCTCCAGACGCCTAAGATCTTCTTCCCCTCCTCTGACAGCCAAGTCAACCGGAGCATCCTCACCGGCCAACCCAATCACGCTGAGATCGACACGACTTTGCCGAAGAGGTTGTACACTTGTTGGATCTTTTTTTTACTCTACATGTTATATATATTGTCCACTGAGCACTCGTAGTAATAGGAAATACGATTATTTTATCCTACTATATGACAAGCAGTGAGGTACCAGGCAACTTAGCTATCCGTGATGGACTCTCTTGAACGCCATCATTATTTATCTCCGCGCGTTTGAGCTGTGCATTTGTTGATGCGCCTGGGAGTTGAGCTAGTATGGCAGTGGCCTAGGTCCAAAGTAATAGAAGTAGCACACAAACATTTTTTTAGTCTAGGATTTTCCTTGCTCAAGCCTGCCTACTAGAATCGCTAGTGCTTGAAAGGAAAAGTGAATGAAAAACATAGGAATTGGAAAGTTTCCTATGGTACTACTTTTCATGAATTTGGTGCAAAGGAATGGAGCAAAGGAAAACTGTAGGATTTGTTCCTTTAGTGTCTCCTTGAAAGAAAAACCATACGAATTCTAATTTCCACTTCTCCTCCTTTTCATATTCCTATTCATCAAGCACAAGACTAAGAGATAGCAGCATAATAGCATTATAACCATACATTTTCTTGTGGTTTGACTTAATCTCACCATACTTTTTTGCATCTTGTGATCTTCCAATTGTTGTGAATCAAACACCCAGATTGGCAGAAATCCTGTGGTTTTAAATTCTCTGTTTTGCATGTGCATTCCTATCCTATTCCTGTCTATTTCCTATCCCTGCATTGTTAGAGTCCTCAAATTCAAACAAGCCCTTACTCAATTACTTCTGTTACAGATATGTGTTAAAGAAAACCTTGTGTGGTTTGTCCTGCTCTTGCGGCGTTGTGTTCCACCCCAGCTCAGCTGCTCCAACGACGGAAGGGTTCAGCACAGCAGGGATCCGCTCTCCAGACTGTCTTTCACCGCCTCAGATCTTCTTCCCCGCCACCGGCAGCCACGACAACTGCATTACCATCATCAACTGAGCAGATGACCTTGAGGACTACACGTGTCCGCAAGAGAGGTCGCACTCTTCTGTGTCTGCTTACGTTATGCGTCGCTTAATATGATGACATGCTACATTATCGTCGTGTTCACCTATTAGACTCCGAGTCAGGTCCAAACTAATGCTGAAACTTGGGTTTTTAAATGGTTGTGGGGTACATATTGGGGCAGCAATCAGTACTATCTGTCTACTATCTGGTTAATCTCTAGTGTCTACTATGAGTTTCATGTTGGGTGCAAACAAACATTAAAGGATCCATTATCTATATTTTTTAACTAAAGCTATTATCTGCCTGCTATAATTGGTTTTGGGTCTATCCACAGTTTGCTACCATCACTTTGGATTTGTGCATGCACTCCTTACATAACCTCACTATGTTTTATTCCTATGCATGCCAGTTATTGTACACAATGGAACTGATCATGTAGAGCAAAAGAGACGAGCCTTGCGTGGCAATAAAATTTCATGCAGACTTCATTCCATGGTGGGCACAAAGGCAGCCCCCCTCCACCCATTTTGGATCGTAATCAAGAGGAAGATAACTGTTCTGAGGGGGATTCAGAAGGAGAAGACCACTCCTATTTACCCCATGAGGTCTTCGCTCTAACTTGGCATGCCGATGTTGGTAATATCATGCATATGGTGCCTTGCATTGCTTACTGTATACATTAAAGATGCCATCTGCTTAGTTTAGACATGCTTTGTGTCAATGCCATCTGTTTAGTTTGTTTATCGTATATGTGAATCATGCAATGTCGTCTTCTCTATCTAGGCATCATATATGTGAATTTTGCAATGCCACCCTGGTTAGCCAGTCATCTTATATGTGAATTATATCATGCCATCATTTTTTTATTACGAGTTAAAATTTTGTCAACAATTTTAGTACATTCAATTACACTTCCTGTGCATCAGCCATTCGGCATGGTCATGGAAAAATATGGAGTGGAAACAAGGTCTTCAGAGAAGACAATGCTACCTGGCGAAGCGCCTGTCTTGCTGGTTACCGATAGCTCTTCAGAGGAGGATTCAGAGACAGATGACCAGTCATATCCCCCCCCCCGGAGGTGCATGCCCTAACTTGGCAGGGTTATGTTGCTCATATCGTGTGTATGGTATCTTGCATTGCTATGTCATTTTCTTAGTTTAGACATGCTTTGTATGAATGCCACCTGTTTAGTGTCTAATTACCATATATGTGAATTATGCAATGCCATCTTGTTGAAAGACATTATATATGTGAATTATGCAATGTTATCTTGTTGCAGTGCATTATGTATGTGAATTATGAAATGCCATGCTGTTTAGGCAAGCGTCCTATATGTGAATTATATCATGCCGTCGTTTTTTTGTATTTTTCATTGCTTTTGTCGACAATGTTTGTATATTCAACTGCTCTTCCTGTGCATCAGCCATTTGAATTGGTGATGGAGAAATCTGGAGTGAAAACAAGGTCTTCAGAGCAGACAATGCTACCTGCTGAAGCAGATATCTTGCTTGTTACAGATAGCTCTTCAGAGGAGGATTTAGAGGCAGATGACCAGTCCTATTATCCCCCTGAGGTGTATGCTCAAACTTGGCAGGGTTATATTACTCATATAATGCATATGTTGTATTGCAATGCTTAGTTTTTACATCATATACACAATATTGAATGCCATCTCCTTAGTTGACACATCATATATGTGATTGCCATCTGCTCACTTCCTTAGTATATAAATCATATAATTCATGATGTTTAGATAGACAGCATGTATCTGAATTATGGCATGCCAACCCATTTTCTAAAGACATAATATAGTTATATCATCTCATCTTGTTTACATAGTCATCATATTTTAAATTATGTCATTCTATCTGTGAATTATATCATGCCATCATGTTTCCATCGGCGACATGTTTGTGATTTATGGCATGCCAACCACTTTAATAGACACATCATATAGTTATATCATGTCATCCCGTTTACATAGTCATCATATTTTGAAGTATGTCATTCTATCCTGTTTAGTTAGCCATCATACATGTGAAATTGTGTCATGCTATCCTATTTAATTAGCCATCATATATGTGAAATTATGTCCTGCTATTCTGTTTGCTTAGACAAAATAAATGTGAATTATTTCATGCCCTGTTTTCTTCCCTACTATCCATTGCACCTGTCTATCACTACAAAAAAACACTTCTGTGATGATACGTGTTTGTCACAGTAGGTCGCATTTTCTGTCATGCATGTACATCCATGACAAATTTATGACAGAATCAAGATAGTCATACCTGTGCTGTCGTAGAAGTGTTCCATGACGTTACCAAAATTATCATCACGGAAGTGTCCACTTCCATGACGATAAATCGCGCATCATAGAAGTGCTTTCGTCAAGGGTGACCGAAACGTGGCATCCACCGTAACAGAACGCTGTTAAGCTATCGGTTCGGGTTTTGGATCCGACAACCCGTTAACAGCCCTGACCAATGGGGATTTTCCACATGTAAAATCATCATTGGCTGGAGGAAACAAGTGTCAGCTCACCGCTGGGACAGATGTTATCCGCTCATTGGACCAAAGGCGCCTATGATACGGCGACACATGGCACGGCCCAACAGAGGCCCATTCCTGTGAAAAGGCCGGCCCATTTGACTTGGTCAAAAGGTGGCGGGTCGGCCCATGGAAAGCCCGTTAACGGTCTGTTCGCATATAGCCCATTTACAGCCCGCTAACCCAGGGCCCGTTACGCTCTATCCAAATTAGGCCCAGTAGCGTCATCTGGGCCGTCCAATATGTTTCCAGCCCGTTCAAACTTCCGGCCCATGTGTGGCCCATGACTTCTTTCGGCCGATATGAGGCCCTTTGTAACTCTTGGCCCATTAACGGCCCTTGGTGAAACTGGCCCGTAATGAATAGTGTATCACGTTATACCCATTAACGGCCCGTTATTCCATTGGGCCATTTCCAGCCCAAGTTGTCTTTCGGCCTTCTCAGGGCCCATTGATTCTTGGGCTCATTTGCAGCATTCGGTTACATACGACCCGTTACTGTCATTTTCTGCTTGTGGGCCAAATTCAGACCGTCGTTACAGTCGGCCCGTTTGCGGACCGTTAATACGTTGGGCCGTTTTCATGTCAAAAAAACCAGTTGGGCTGTTTTCATAGAGTTATCAAATACGGCCTATTAACGGCCCGTTATGGTCCACAAATAGTACGACCCATGATTGGCGAAATGATGATACGCCCCGTAGAAGGCCCATGGATCATACGGCTGTATGAGGCCCATGTATAGTACGGCCCGTAGAAGGCCCATGGATCGTACGGCCCGTAGAAGGCCCATGGACCCTGCGGCCCGCAGAAGGCCCATGGACCCGACAGCCCGTAGAAGGCCCATGGACCCTAAGGCCCGTATAGAAGGCCGATGGATCCTACGGCCGGAAGAAGGCCCATGGTTACAACAGTCCGTGTGTTGCCATGATTATTTTGGCCTGGTTACCAAAAATAGGCTATTGTGACTACAAGCAAACAACAAAACAAGACAATAAGTAAATAAATAAGCAAGCAATTAACGCTAGCCTATTACCGCTATTTCACATATTACATCCACTGGGCATCAAAGTTCGCCACCAGTGCAAATATAGGGAACAAAGCAGCACATTACATACACTGGCCGTCAAAATTGGCCACCAGTGCAAATAAACGCGGCAGCAAAAGCAGAGCATAACTGAAACAACTTCAGAAGAGCTCAAGAAACGTTATCCTGGGTATCCACCATGCTGGCAATAAGCTTAGCAAGCTTATTAGCTTTGTCCTGTTTGGCGCTAAAATCTTCCAACGCTTGCTGTTGCACCAGAAAGTATGCATCTGAATGCTCCAGGGACTTCCGCAGTCATTCCGCTTCTTGTCGCAGCACAGCTGATCGATATCTTTCAGCTTGTAGTTGAGACTCAAGAAACTGAACTGATTCAGACAGTGAGTTTGAATAGCTTGTGTGAGCGGTAGTGGCCAATAACTCGAACACTAAACCAAGACATGACTTTGGGGTTGTCTCGCTGTCTTCAAGATAGTCTTCCTTAGCTGTTTTATCAGCTTTGTTCGAGACCAACAAGGATGTGTCACTATCTTGAACCTTATCTGCATTACTTCCTTTACCATTGCTTAATAAGGCACTCTTCCCCAATATTCTGTCAGCATTCTAAAAGAAGAAACAAGTAGACACATAACAAGTTTAGCATGTACTAGTATATGAAACTCATTTCGGTGAACCAGTTCAGTAGTAAGGTGGACAGGATTAAACAACCAAGTCTTCTATTGCCAAGTACTAGTACATAATAAAAGCAGCAAACAAACATATATCTATGTCCTATGGTCACTGCATTGTCTTGCCAAATCAAAATAGATACACGGTTCAAATCATATCAGTTCAATACAAAGCACTAGTGAAAGAATACAAAGCGTGGGAAACTACATGGCACAACAAGATTTCAGATGGGTACCATGGGTCCACATGTACAACAACACTATTGGCTATGTTGTGATGCTAGTAATGTGCATGATATGACAGTCAACTGTATACACAATTGAAATTGAAATCAACAGAGCTATTGATAAGAGCAAACCTGTTAAAGAAACATGCGTGAACATACCTGATGTGCCATTGGAGTTTCGATTGGATCCTTCAATTTAAAAATAAGTTTGTATGAGTAAATACAGTGATACAAGAGCAAAGCAATCATAGTTAAAAAAGGCGCGCCTAAGCGAGCGCTTAAGCGCGCCTAGGCTCTAGGCGTTGGCAAAACGCATTGCGCATAACTATGCATAATCTATGCATAACTGCGCATAAGCATGCGCTTTGGTCAGTAAAGCACAAGGCGGTGGCAAAATGCACAACTAACGCCTAGCGCTTTTTTGAACTATGATAGCAATGGAATCTTAAATTAGAACAGTTGTTCTTCAGGTTTAGGCACTTGTTCTACATGAACAGAGTACAGTAAGACGCAAGAATATAATACTTAAAAATAGAAAATGAGCTCATAGACCTTACCACATTCTTGGTTCGGGACCAGTACAGAACAAGGCATTCCCAGTCATTGTCCAGTAAATGTGTCTCAGGAGAACATAAGGGAATTTGATGAGTTTCTTTGCCGGTGAAGTACATTTTCTTCAGGTAATTCCGATACTTCCACCAAGCATTCTTGAAGATAGTAGAGGTATTAGCACAGGTTATCTCATCCTGAGTTTCCAAATCGGTCTTTCTCTATAGAGAAAAATGGGAAAATTTGATGTATTATAACCATCATGGAGGTAGGATGTATGGGACGAAGCAAAGTAATTTCCATGAATAACATTACTTACACATAACTCCTGGACAAACACCTACAACTGGCATGAATAACATTTCCAAGATGGGAAGATACGCACATACGATTTAACAACATCAAATGCGATAGATGCTAAACTACGACTAGCTGGTTGTGCTTCCTCCACATGAATAGGCGTACTAACTGGTGGAGTTGGGGTTCGCCGTGATACTACTGGCACTTTGGGCACTGGAGCTGCCTTACTAACTGCTCTTGTTTGGGAGCTCTGTGGTGGAGATGCTGCTGTGTCAACAGGAACTTTTTAACTATCGACTGGGGTTGGGGTTAGATTGGGTGAAGCTAGTTCTCTGTCCATCGCAGTAGGGGTACAATCTGTGAGAGTTTGGGTTATGTGCGGTAGGGCTGGTTCTTGTGCATGTACAACCGGGGTGCTATCTCCACCAAGAGGTAGCACTGTTTTATTTGAAGACCGTGTTTTTAGTCCGCTAGATACTGGCATCACCCGCTCCAATTCAAATGGCTGATAAACAGGAAACATAGTTGATATACAGACATTGTATGAGAGACAGATGCAATAGATAGTGTGGAAAAAAGAGGGCATTAAATAATTGACATGTATATTGTTTAACTAAAACGGATAGCATGACATAATTTGACATATATGATGTCTATCTAAACTCGATAGCATAGCATAACATAATTCAAAGATATGATGAATAACTAAACAGGATCGCATGACTTAATTCACCTACATGTTATCTAAGTAATCAGGATCGCATCATTTAATTCACATATGTGATTTATATGCTAAACAGAGGGCATTCGATATGATGTTTGAACTAAGAACATGGTGTTGAATATTGTGTATATGATGTCTAAACTATGCAATGCAAGACACCGTATGCATGATATGAGTAGTATAACCGTGCCAAGTTAGAGCATACACCTCAGTGGGGGAATAGGACTGATCATCTGTCTCTGAATCCATCTTCGAGGAGCTATCGGGACCCAACAAGAGATCTGCTTCGATAGGTAGCACTGTCTGCTCTGAAGGCCTTGTTTTCACTCCAGATTTTTCCATCTCCCACCCAAATGGCTGATTCACAGGAAGAGTAGTTTAATGTACAAACATTGTCGACAAATGGAAATGTAATTAAGAAAAGGATGGACAAGATATCATTCAAATATATGATGCCGGGTTAAATAGGATGGCATTGCACATTTCACATATATAATGGCTGGCTAAAAGACATGAGACTGCATAATTCCCATATATGATATAGAAACTAAATAGGTGGCATTACATAACATGTCTAAACTAAGCAGATGACATATATGATGTCAAAAGTAGGCACTGGAAGGCAACATATGCATGATATGAATAACATCATCATACCAAGGTAGAGCAAACACCTTGGGGGGTAAATAGGAGTGGTCAGCGGCGTCTAAATCCGCCTCAGAACAGATATCTTCCTCTAGATTACCATCTGGAGAGGGGTGGGGAGGGTTTGCCATTGAACCCACCATGGAGTGATGTCTGCATGACATTGTATTTCTGCGCAAAACTCTTCTCTTTTTCTCTACATATTCAGCATGACTGTGTACAATATTTGACATGCATACGAAAAACTATGGTGAGATTATGTAAGGAGAGCATGCAGAAATTTAGAGTGATGGTAACAACTAGTGGATCGACATTTTTCCCTTGAACCAAAATAGCCCTAATGGATCGACATGAATGTATAGTAATAAGTGATGCAACAAGTGTACAACCTCTTTGCCATAGCCGTGTCGACCTCAGCATCATTGGGTTGGTCGTTGAAGCAGTTGAGGTAGAGGTGGCTGTCGGAGGTGTGGAGGAAGATCTGAGGAATCTGTAGACGGCGTCCAGGGCAGTGCTCTATTGTGATGGATTGTACTGTCGTTGGAGCAGCTCCAGTGAGCCGTAAGACGTCAAGGCTGAAGCAGCACAAGACAGACATCGTCAATCTCATGTGGGATTCTAATAGCATCTCCAGTAGATGATGTAAAATGGATGTAAAATTAACATCACCAAAAACCACCTGACTACAACAGATGAGGTAAAAACTGTTGACTCTGAACTTAACTGTCAAAACTGAAATTTACTGTGGAATCTGAATGCTACTGTCGAAACTGAATGCAATGGTGGTAGAGAGGCACTTGACATGTAGTTTAGGGAGGGCCTGCAGTTCATCTTCAACCTGCACCCCCCTGAGCCGCCCGCCACCACCGGCCGAACCGCCGGCCCCAGCGCCGCCTCGCCGCCCCAAAACAACTCACCACCATCGCCCCGGCCAGCCCTCTAGCCCCCCCGCCCCCTCGCCCTAAACCCTAAGATAGATAGTGGGGTACCTCTCCAGCGAGCCCCCGTCCCCGCTGCGGGTGGTTCTTCCTTAACTCCGGCGAGCCCCCCCAACCCCTGAAAATCGACTGACCTAAAAGTCGATTCAGTCGACTGAGGTGTGGCTTAATCGGAGCAGAGCAGCAGCACGAGCGAGGGGGAGAGCAGCAACAGTAGCTGGGCGAGCGAGCGATGGAGCGAGATCCGGAGCAGCAGCAGCAGATCCGGCTGGTATGGCCGCTGCCGCCGAAGGGGCCTCGCACTGTGGGAGAGCCGCCATGGAGATGTCGCCCGCGGCGCCGGCTTCAAGGTAGCCGCTCCATGGGGGTGTGGGATGGAGCACCGTCGGTGCTAGGAGGTCGAGTTTAGGAGAAGGTGCGATGCGATGAGTGTACAACCTCTTTGGTGGCGCCGAGTAGGCCTCGGCTTCATCCGAGGAGTCGGTGAGGATACTACGATTCCGGTGGAGTAGGTTAAGGCGGCGCTGTGGGGATGGAGCAGCGGCGATAGACGAGGCGATCATCGGAGCAGCTCCTTGGAGGTGGAGGACGGGGCGGCTGAACCGGTGGGACGGCGAAATGGACGACAGATCCTCATCCGGGGAGGTGGACGAGGCACGTCGAGCTGTTGCGGTGGACGACATCGTTAGGGAAGAGGCTCCGACATTGTCAGGGTGGGGTTTCGCGGCTGGAGTAGAGAGGTTATGGCGGCCTGGGATTTCGAATGGCGAAAAGGTGGCGATGGGAGGGGGTGAAGCATGACTTAGGGACGCGCTTGTCCAAAATGTAGGGTGTGTTACAAAAGTACCCCCACTGATTTGAACTAGCGGCCCTTTCGGCTCAGGGTTAGAAGGGGGATTTCGCGTTTCGGGATTTGGCAGCAGGAGGGAGTTTTCACGCGCGTTGTAA
Organism: Triticum timopheevii; assembly: GCA_963921465.1. Lineage (NCBI taxonomy): Eukaryota > Viridiplantae > Streptophyta > Magnoliopsida > Poales > Poaceae > Triticum > Triticum timopheevii. Next base: position 561,027,225 of record OY997268.1, on the reverse strand, counting down.
TTTCGGGATAGGTAGGCGCGGGTTGTGAAGGCGCCAGTTTTGAGAGCACGATATCTGAATTTTTGGGATATAACAAGACGCTGGTTGAATTTTAGGGACAAGCCTAACGTGTAGTACTATTGTACTTGTACGTACCAAATCAATTCGCACTTCCCTCAACCAAAAAGAAAATGAAAAAAAATAAAACTATTCACACCACACAAACAGAGAGTCTTGCCCCATTTTACTATACAAATGCTATTCAAAGCTATGTCCGATTAATTTTTTTCGCTTGCTGTATAATGCATGTAACCTACTCATACCAATATTTTAGTGCATTCCAAATGTCTATACTACCGCTGCAATTCGAACTAAATTTCAATTCGTTTCTCTATTTCAGTAAGAATCTAATATCATGATAGTTGCCAACTTCAACCATCATAGTTTCCTTGCTATCCGCCAGATATAAATCAGACGGCCTATAATGCAGGATGGCAGGCACACCATCATCAACAACTCCTTTTTTATAAGAGTAGAGATAAAATATATTAAATGTAGTATAACATGTTCATAACCACACCGTGTGTATCACCGTTATATATATTCACACATGCGTCGGTTTAAAACACTATGATAAATTCTTCAAATATCCGAATTCGCTTTTTATAATGAAGTATATATGATCTCTATTCGTCTTTTACACCCACACAACCCTCTTATCTTTGTAGCTAGCGCTAACTTTCTCTCGTGCATGCACACGCCCGCATCCCTCTCACCCTCCTTCAGCAGTCTCTAGCTCCATCGCGCAAATTCGTCTTTTCACTTTAGGTCGTTCACCCACGGTGTGTGTAGGCCCCCAGCTCCTTCTTTACGGCACACATCGATCGATATGCCTCTCTAGCTAGCGTGCCTAGCACAAACACTAGCTTCCCCTCTTCTCTTGTCACCGTCCTTGCCTCACTCCCACCACTCTTTTAATCGTTCTCGTACTCGCACACTCCTCCCCCCTCGATATAGTATGCCTCTCGTACCACCTCGTACATGCACCCCTCTCTCTCTATCCTTCTCCTCGTGCCTCATTTTCTTCTAACACACACGCATGTATACCGATCGATCTCCCAACATATACCTAGATCGACTTTAACTACCGCCCCATCGATCAATGTACCTCACAAGTTATGTCTCTCCTTTCTCTAACAAAGGTTGATTGATCTTCCTATGTAGTTACGTCTGCTTACCACAGCCACATTGTCCCCCCTCACCATTCGTGCATGCCTCCTGACCCGTCTCTCACATGCACGTGCACAAACAAAAAGCAGCCATCTCCTCTCTTATTGATATTGCGGGTGTGCCCTCCGTCTGTCTAGCAAGCCTATCCCACAATTTGTTAGAAGCAACTCCACTACCACCCCCTCCAACACTCTAGCTCTGTCTCTCTCCCAACCTTATTCCTCTCCTGCACATATGCATGGATGCTGATCGATCTCCCTTAATACATGAGGCAGATCGATCTCCTCAATACATGAGGTAGGCCTCTCTCCTCCTCCACACATATACCAGCCATTGTACCTCTATAGTTAATTGGGCCTCCCTCTTCCCCCACCACACACCGATAGTCGAGCGCTGCAGGTAGATATCCATGCCATAGAGACAAACTGCACGTGTCCCCTCTCACGTTCCAGTAGGCCAGCCACTCTATATCTTTGACGTGGGCACACACAAATTCGATGGCACTCTTTATCGATCACGCGTGCACACACACACACACACACACACACACATCATCCCTCTCTTCGATTCTATGGACACCTCAAGCCGATGATACCTCCACTCTCTTCTCGTGGATCGCCCCCTCTATATACATGTTACATCCAGGTCTCTATTTCACACACATTGCATATGTTACATTTTTTGATTGACCCCCCCAAAACTCTCAAGAACCCCCACACTATATCTCTCTAGGTTTGTATCTCTCTCACACAACCCCACGTAGGTGGTGCACATATACAAGAAGAGAATAGGTGCACCATGCACGTACTCACGCTTCGTGCCCAGCCACACCCGCGCGGGTACACGGTGGAGCTCATTTCTTTACGAAATGGCAACCCACGTGCTAATTTGAACGCCTATAGCGGTTGTTTACCTAGGGAGGTCATGTACCACGTGTGCATGAAACAAAGTTCAACTTGACGCGTTGTCGCGTTAATTTTAAATAAAGTTATAGCGCTCAATGGCACGTACACAGAATATAAAACGATTTTTATGGAGAAAAAGGTAGTCCGCTCACTATATACAATGGAGCCTGCCTGCCTGGTTTGTCTCTCTTTAGAGTATCTCACACAAGGCTACGGTGGCCTCTCTCTCTCTCACCGTTGGTCACTGATCCGGCAGCATCCCGTCCGCCGGGGGAAAGTAAGTGTGGTGGCCTCTCTCTCTCTCACCGTTGGTCACAGATCCGGCCGCATCCTGTCCGCAGGGGGAAAGGGAGGAAGTGCATCATTTCTCCGTTCGACGGCGCCAAGGCAGCATGTCCTGATCTGCGGTACACGCCGTTCTCTCTGACCAAGCTCCGGCGCGGCAGGGCTTACGCCACCTGCTCGCAGATTCCGCCTGCCGCCGCTCACCTAGTTACATCCCGACGACCTCCAGGTATCCCCTCCGGCCTTGCTCCACTGCCTGTCTTCCCACGTTGCTGCATGTGGATCTTCCATAGTTCTTTGCCCAAATCGTAGCTCGTCCGACGTACTTTCCATATTGCATTCTCGTCCTCACACCGTTTTAGAAAAACACAACCGTGTTCTTATCTTCCCTTAGGACAAGGAATATCCTTCTTTTTTGTGGTCGCATGTGTCATCAACTGTTATTGGCCAGTAATTGTTTCCTTTCTACCTCTTTTTTGCAAACAGGGCTATCCATTTCACCTCGTTGCTATTGCGACCTTTTGGTGAACTGCACAAATCACTTTTTTCTTAAGAGAGTTTTGTGTAGTTGTACTAAAATGTCACACGGGCAACGTCTCTACATTTCAGTGCGACTGCACAAAGGGAGATTCGTTTTGCTCTATCCTCCTCATCGAACTCTGAGCCTAATCTTCTCCAACTAGTTAGTCTTAAGAGAGACTGCAAAGGTGACTTGCTTCTATTTGTGTGTTTATTGTTTCATCAGCAGTCCTCTATTATCGTAATCACACTTAATATCTTTGGAACAGGGACGCTCAGCTCTATTTTAGTGGAACTGCACAAAATGATCGGAATGTTGCATGCTCCAGACAGCTACTTTTTTCCCAACATGCCTTGTTTATTTAGACAGAGCTGGGCGGACGTTGCTGCCAATGAAAGCATGGATCAATTTTAATTTAACACCTTCTCACAACTCTGTTTTCAGTTGTGATGTAATTATTAGCTCTGATCTGCTAATAATTGACATGCATTAGCAAGGAAGTTAGTTTTTTATTGTTTCCGAAAGAGCATCGATGGCAAGACACGCGAAACAAAAGCTGAAATCTCACACCATTGTACAATTTCATGTTGCTGGAAAATCATTTGTATAGTACGTCAATTATGTAAACAAATGATGGAAGCTTGATAGCATTGCCAGAAGCCTCTTCATCATCCGGGTCCATGTGCCATGCACAAAATTATACTCCTTCGTTCCTAAATATTTGTCTTTTTACAAATTTCAAACGGGCATATTCTAGAGTGTAGATTCACTCATTTTGCTTCGTATGTGTACTCCCTCCGTTCCTAAATATTCTATTCGTCTTTCTAGAGATTTCGACAAGTGACTACACACGGAGCAAAATGAGTGAATCTACACTCTAAAATATATCTATATACATCTGTATGTGCCAGTCCATTTGAAATCTATAAAAAGACAAATATTTGAGTAGTCACTCGTTGAAATCTCTAGAAAGACAAATACTCCGGAGTATATTTAAGAACCAAGGGGGTGGTGCACAACCGCATGGGAGACTCAGCCCGATCATTGCGCCGCATTAATAGTGAGTAATGAGCAGTCAAATCATAAGCCCCACCTTTCCCATTGTAAGTTGCTCTGAAGAAGCAACCATCAATATGCTCTTCTTTGAATCCGCTCATACTACTCCATCCATCACTGTTTATATAGCACGCTTCAGAAAAAAGAAAAGAAAATCTGTGGGACCAAGGCGACTAGCGATCGGCCTGAAAAATAGCATTGGTAGTTATAGCACGACATCCATTACTAGAGGTAATAATGCGTACACACATGCATGTAGTGCTTCCACCCCGGGTACACACATGCATGCACTTACTTCACTCTGTAGTACAATACAGAGTACATGGAGAGAGAAAATTGTGGACTTGATTGTGGTTTCCACGCCCTAATTGAGCATTAAACCAAATGCATCTAAAGTCTCTCTGGTGGTGGAAATGCATTGAGAGAAATGCATCATAATGAAGTGCGCCCGGTAAACTGTGATGGAGGGAGGAGTAGTATGAAGGTGCAAAACCAAGTACGCGTATGGCCAGTCGTTCAACGCACATCCTCTTGGCATATCACTGACATGTGGGACAGGAGTGTGAGGAAACCAATCTTAATTGACGGTAAAGAGCCAACCCGCCATTCCTTGAGATAGACGAGGAGCGAGAACACACAAACGGGCTCGCACGGAGGCCAAGATATATTCGAGCATGGTTGGTTGATCGATATCATTCATTACATGTCGGGCTGCCATTTTCCGCCCTTCTCCGGAATAAACATGTACTTTATCGGAAAAAAAATAAGAGTACAGACGCTCCACCATGCGGTTCTAGTAGTAGTACTACTCGTACTACTGCGCTTGGCGCTTCTCCTCTTCGTGAAGTCGAACAATGATGGTACTCCGCATGTTGGGTACTACAGTGTATGCCTCTGACAATCTGACACCGAATGGACTGATGCATGTCCACTGAAGGTAGGTTGCATTACTCAAAAGGCGTAAGCGAGCTTCACCTTGTCCTGCAAGCTTCTCCTCGTTCTGCGAGTTGACGGGACACACCAAAAAGTAGTGCTAGTCCATACTCCCTCCTTTCTGATTAATATGGCTTAATCTTTTTTTGCGGGTAAATGAGAGAGATTTATTCAGATATAAGAATTCTTAGGACGATCAGTGATGACCCACAAGTGTAGGTGATCTATCGTAGTCCTTTTGATAAGTAAGAGTGTCGAACCCAACGAGGAGCAGAAGGAAATGATAAGCGGTTTTCAGTAAGGTTTTCTCTGTAAGCACTAAAATAGTAGGTGATAGATAGTTTTGTGATAAGATAAATAGTAACGAGCAAAAAGTAAATAAAGTAAATAAAGTGCAGCAAGGTGGCCCAATCCTTTATGTAGCAAAGGATAAGCCTGGACAAATTCTAATAATGAGGAAGGAGCTCCCGAGGACACATTGGGAATTATCGTCAAGCTAGCTTTCATCACGTTCATAAGATTCGCGTTCGGTACTTTGATAAATTGATATGTGGGTGGACCGGCACTTGGGTACTGCCCTAACATGGACAAGCATCCCACTTATGATTAACCCATATTGCAAGAATCCACAACTACAAAAAGGAGTATTAAGGTAAACCTAGCCACAACATTAAACATATGAGTCCATATCAACCCCTAACGAAGCAACGCATAAACTAGGGTTTAAGCTTCTATCACTCTAGCAACCCATCATCTACTTATTACTTCCCTATGCCTTCCTCTAGGCCCAAATAATGGTGAAGTATCATGTAGTCGACGTTCACATAACACCACTAGAGGAGAGACAACATACATCTCATCAAAATATCGAACGAATACCAAATTCACATGACTACTAATAGCAAGACTTCTCTCATGTCCTCAGGAACAAACGTAACTACTCACAAAGCATATTCATGTTCTTAATCAGAGGGATAATAATATGCATGAAGGATCTGAACATATGATCTTCCACCAAGTAAACCAATTAGTATCAATTTGTGGTTTTGATACAAGATTGGATACAAGAGATGAACTAGGGTTTTGAGATGAGATGGTGCTGGTGAAGATGTTGATGGAGATTGACCCCCTCCCGATGAGAGGATCATTGGTGATGACGTTGGTGATGATTTCCCCCTCCCGGAGGGAAGTGTCCCCGGCAGAACAGCTCCGCCAGAGCCCTTGATTGATTCCGCCATGGTTCCGCCTCATGGCGGCGGAGTTTCGTCTCGTAAGCTTGCCCACGAATTTTTCCAGGACAAAACCCTTCATATAGCAGAAGATGGACGTCGGAGGCCCACCAGGGGGCCCAGGAGATAGGGGGGCGCGCCCTAGGGGGGGCGCACCTGTCTCCTGGACAGGGTGTGGCCCCCTGGCCTATTTCTTTTGCTCATAATTCCTTAATAAATCCAAAAAGTTGTTTCGTGGAGTCTCAGGTCTTTTGGAGTTGTGCAAAATAGGTTTCCAATGTTTGCTCCTTTTCCAGCCAGAATTCCAACTCCTGGCATCCCCACTCTTCATGGTAAACCTTGTAAAATAAGAGAGAATAGCCATAAGTATTGTGATATAATGTGTAATAACAGCCCATAATGCAATAAATATTGATATAAAAGCATGATGCAAAATGGACGTATCAATCAGCCTCGTTTTTCCAAAAGTTTTAGTCTCATATAGGTAGTTAAACCAGCCTCGTTTTACAGTCTCTTGTTCTAGCTCCCCGTGCAGCCATTTTTAAATGTTGTGTTAATCAAAACTGATGACCCACGGTATGTGTTCGGCCAATGCGTGCACAATTAGTTAGTTGATTATTGGTCAGCCCGAGCGAAAAAATCGGAAGGCAATTAACTAGCGCGAGTATTGTTGCATGCATGCGCAGCTCGTTGAGGAAGGGAAAGGTCAGGCAATAAATTGGTGTGTCTAGCGAGATTTACCAGCGAGAATTAAGGGCTAAACTTGCTCGGTAACTGGCTATTTTTTGGTTTAAATTTTCACTTCGCCCACTCCACTCGCGCCTAGATGACGCTGCCCTTACCTTTTTTTTAGGGAATCACGCTGCCCTTCCTTAGACGCCCTACACACCTGGACGGAGGGAGTAGCAACAAGAAACAAAAAAAACTAGGGCAAAAAAAATAGACCACAAACAAAGTAGACATCAACTTAGATGTGACATAACTATGTCACATCTAGATGTGTCCTAGACAGACCGTTAAAAAATTGTCCACCAGCTTTCGTTTCTTTTTTCCGGGAATGCACGTATTCTATTTAAAACCACAGCTATGGAGAGATTCTTTTACTCCATTATAGCCTCTTGTTTGATAGAGTTTCTCGCGTCTCGCTCTCTCACCCTCTCCATATCAAAACAAGATGACAGTGTCCACTCTATCTCTCTCCTCACCGGTGGTCACCGATCTGGCCAAATCCCATCCGCTGCAGGAGGTGAGGAGGTGCAGCATTGATGTTGTCGCTGTTAGTGACGGAGGAAGCTGATGCGCACCACCCTCTCGGAGCCGGCGCTGGCGCTGACGAAGATCCTCCGCGCCCTTGTTCGCTGTCGTCGTGCGGGCAGATCCCACCCGCCCGCCTAAACGACATCTCGCCCACCTGAGGTATAACTTCTTGTACTGGTCCAGCTCCTCGGGTCGCTGCGTGCGGGTTTTCTTCTATGCGACTACTCCCCAACTCCCCATGCATAGTAGTAGCTAGGGTTCGTCGGCTGGTCCAATGTCACCTACTAGTATTACTATTATAGAGGAAATGCCACTCGAAACGTTGTCCTGATTTATGCCTCGGTGGAGGAATACATGTTGTTTCGAAAAAAGTATATGGTGGTTGTGTGGTCATTGTCCATATGGTGGTAGTACTATCACTGGTTAAATGAAGAAATGCTTTTTTCTCGGTTATCCTGGTTTAGTTCCCATCAAGATAATTATGATGCTTCTGGTGTACTTTTCATTAATTCTTATTGACAACTGAGATGTTGTTGCTAACCCTTTTTTATATTTATGGAAACAGCGATGCGTGTCTCCATACCCGGGCATGTCTTCCTCAATTTTAGTGGAACTGCACAAAATTGGATGGCCATTGTTGTTCCGCCTCACTGTCCTCTGCCACGTGGTTCTTCCTTCCTCGAGCTTGATTACTAAGAAGAAACAGACCACAGTGAGTGAGGGAGTCCTGGATTAGGGGGTGTCCGGATAGCCGGACTACCGCCATCGGCCAAACTATCATCGGTCGGACTATCATCATCGACCGGACTCCAAGACTATGAAGATACAAGATTGAAGACTTCGTCCCGTGTCCGGATGGGACTTTCCTTGGCGTGGAAGGCAAGCTTGGTGATACGGATATGTAGATCTCCTACCATTGTAACCGACTCTATGTAACCCTAGCCCTCTCCGGTGTCTATATAAACCAGATGGCTCTAGTCCGTAGGACAACGAACAACATCAACCCTTACAATCATACCATAGGCTAGCTTATAGGGTTTAGCCTCCTTGATCTCGTGGTAGATCCACTCTTGTAAACATCCACAATATCAATATCAATCAAGCAGGACGTAGGGTTTTACCTCCATCAAGAGGGCCCGAACCTGGGTAAAACATCGTGTCCCTTGTCTCCTGTTACCATCCGCCTAGACGCACAGTTCGGGACCCCCTACCCGAGATCCGCCGGTTTTGACACTGACATTGGTGCTTTCATTGAGAGTTCCTCTGTGTCGTCACCGATAGGCTGGATGGCCTCTTCAATCAACAACGACGCAGTCCTGGGTGAGACTTTTCTCCCCGGACAGATCTTCGTATTCGGCGGCTTCGCACTTCGGGCCAACTCGCTTGGCCATCTGGAGCAGATCGAAAGCTACGCCCCTGGCCGTCAGGTCAGGTTTGGAAGCCTAAACTTCACGGCCGATATCCGCGGGGATTTGATCCTCGACGGATCCGAGCCGCATCCAAGTGCGCCGCACTGTCACGATGGGCACGACCTAACTCTGCCGCCGGACAGCGCCTTGGATGCTGCACACGAATCTGCTCCGACCTATAGTCCGGAGCCGATCACGCAGATCGAGGACGGGTGGCTGGACACCGCCTCGGGAGCTGCAACTTCTACGGCGATGGAGCCAAACACTGACCTTATCTCGCATAAAGGTCATGACTCCGAGGTGCCGGACTCCCTGCCGGGCTCCGAACCTCCTGCGCCCCTGCCAGTCGAATCCGATTGGGCGCCGATCATGGAATTCACCGCTGCGGACATCTTTCAGCACTCACCTTTCAGCGACATCTTAAATTCGCTGAAGCATCTCTCGCTATCCGAAGAGCCCTGGCCGGACTACGGCCAGGATGGTTGGGATGCGGACGACGAAGAAATTCAGAGCCCACCCACCACCCACTTCATAGCCACTGTCGACGATTTAACCGACGTACTCGACTACGACTCCGAAGACATCGACGGTATGGACGACGATGCCGGGGACTATCAAGAACCAATGCCTACGGGACACTGGAAGACCACCTCGTCATACGACATATACATGGTGGACACCCCAAAAGACGGGGACGGCGAAGAAGCAGCGGAGGCCGATTCCTTAAAGAAACAGCCCAAGCGCCGATGTCAGCGGCGCCGCTCTAAATCCCGCCATAGCAAGAATGGAGATTCCGGCACAGGAGATAATAACACCCCAGAAAGTGCCGAAGATAACCCCCTCCAGCAAGATTCAGCGCAGGAGGAGGCAGAAGCAAGCCCTCACGAGAGGGCGGCAGACGAAGAGGTCGAGGATGATAATTACATACCTCCCTCCGGAGACGAGGCAAGCCTCAACGACGACTAATTTGTCGTTCCTGAGGATCCCGTCGAACAAGAGCGTTTCAGACGCAGGCTAATGGCCACAGCAAATAGTATAAAGAAAAAGCAGCAACAGCTTCAAGCTGATCAAGACCTGCTGGCCGACAGATGGATCGAGGTCCTCGCGGCCGAAGAGTATGAACTCGAACGCCCCTCCAAAAGCTACCCAAAACGCAAGTTGCTCCCCCGACTAGAGTAGGAAGCATACAAACCTACATCACAAGCGCACAATACGGAAGACCGACCACCTCGTGGCCGCGACAGAGAGGCATGTAAGCCCTCCACCAAAACCGTACCCCGGCACCACTCAAAAAGCATGAAGCTTCGGGGGAACGCGCCGGACTTGCGGGATATGTTAGAGGACAAGGCAAGACAATCCAGATCTATCTATGGATCACGTGGGCGCCCCAAGACCCACGACGAATACCGTCACACCGGATACAACTACACCGGCCGGGCCGAACATAGCAGACAACGCTCTCTTGAGCTACGTCGCGATATTGCTCAATACAGAGGCGCCGCACACCCACTATGCTTCACTGACGAAGTAATGGATCATCAAATCCCTGAAGGGTTTAAACCCGTTAACATCGAATCCTACGATGGCACAACAGACCCCGCGGTTTGGATTGAGGATTATCTCCTTCATATACATATGGCCCGCGGCGACGATCTTCACGCCATCAAATATCTCCCGCTCAAGCTTAAAGGACCAGCTCGGCATTGGCTTAACAGCCTGCCCGCAGAGTCAATTGGATGCTAGGAAGACCTGGAAGCTGCATTCCTCGACAACTTCCAGGGCACGTATGTGCGACCACCGGACGCAGATGACCTAAGCCACATAATCCAGCAGCCAGACGAATCGGCCAGGCAATTCTGGACACGGTTCTTAACAAAGAAAAATCAAATCGTCGACTGTCCGGATGCAGAGGCCCTCGCTGCCTTCAAACATAACATCCGCGACGAATGGCTGGCCCGGCACCTAGGATAGGAAAAGCCGAAATCCATGGCAGCCCTCACATCACTCATGACCCACTTCTGTGCAGGAGAGGATAGCTGGCTAGCTCGCAGCAACAACCTCAGCAAAAATGCTGGCAGTCCGGATACAAAGGACCGCAATAGCAGGTCGCGTCGAAACAAAAACAAACGCCGCATTAACGGCGATAGCAATGAGGATACGGCAGTCAACGCCGGATTCCGAGGCTCTAAACCCGGTCAACGGAAGAAGCCATTTAAAAGAACTACTCCGGGACTGTCCAATTTGGACCGAATACTCGACCCCTCTTGTCAAATACATGGAACCCCCGAAAGGCCAGCTAACCACACCAACAGAGATTGTTGGGTATTCAAGCAGGCAGGCAAACTAATTGCCAAAAACAATGACAAGGGGCTACACAACGATGATGAGGAAGAGACCCGGCCGCCGAACAATAGAGGACAGAAGGGATTCCCCCCTCAAGTTCGGACAGTAAATTTGATGTACGCAATGCATATACCCAAGAGGGAGTGGAAGCGTGCACTAAGGGACGTATACGCGATGGAGCCAGTCGCCCCAAAATTCAACCCATGGTCCTCTTGCCCGATCACTTTCGATCGTAGAGACCATCCGACCAGTATCCGCCATGGCGGATTCGCCGCATTGGTTTTAGACCCAATCGTTGATGGTTTTCACCTCATGAGAGTCCTGATGGACGGCGGCAGTAGCCTGAACCTGCTTTATCAGGATACAGTGCGCAAGATGGGCATAGACCCTTCAAGGATTAAACCTACAAAGACGACCTTCAAAGGCGTCATACCAGGTGTTGAGGCCAATTGTACGGGCTCAGTCACACTGGAAGTGGTCTTCGGATCCCCGGATAATTTCTGAATCGAGGAGTTAATCTTCGATATAGTCCCGTTCCGCAGTGGCTATCACGCTCTGCTTGGACGAACCGCGTTCGCAAAATTCAACGCGGTGCCGCATTATGCATACCTTAAGCTCAAGATGCCAGGCCCTCGTGGAGTCATCACGGTCAATGGAAACACGGAACGCTCCCTCCGAACGGAGGAACATACAGCGGCTCTCGTGGCAGAAGTACAGAGCAGCCTTTTAAGGCAATTCTCGAGTCCGGCCGTTAAACGACCGGACACAGCCAAACGCGCCCGGAGCAACATCAACCAAGACCACCTGGCACGTTCCGAGCACGCGTAGCAGTGCGGCCCCAACCCCAGCCCTCACACAATTGCAAGACAAACTCTCCGCGTATATAATTACGCCTTGGAGATACCATGGGTCTAGGGGAAGGGGCACGACCACAAAAAACCCAGAGTGCGGTTCGACCACACCAGGGGCTCCCAAGTGTGTCGCTCTTTTCTTTTATTTTTTCTCTTTTTTATACAGGACTCTGTCCGGCGGCGAACCTGCCGAACTCATGATGCAACAACCAGGGAGGAACAAAGGCAGCGACGAACACTCAGGTGGCCTCCATTACGAGCATTAAATTTGTTACATACACCATTCCGCGGCCTACCCCTGGAGGGAGACGCCTTTAATTCGCCCAATCCTTTGCTTTCTGCACTATTTGTATCATTCCGCACTCATAGCAGATCTTTTTGAATAAATAATGAAGCACTTTTTTCCCATAATTGCATTACCTTATATATATGTTCATTTATGACATGTTGCATCCGTATACTTTGGTATGGCCGAATACACCAGGGGCTTATGTTCCCTGCATTACGGTGTGATAAAGTCCGAACACATTCACAAGTGCGGCACCCCGAACTTATAGCATTATATGAATCGGCTCCGAATCATGTCTTGGGTCAATAGTTGGGTTTGCCCGGCTCCCATGTTTGGCACCTTACGTTCCGTTCTATCGGCTAAGGTAGCACTGGGAGAACCACTGCGATTGCGCCCCGGTTGAGCCGGGTTAACGCCTCAGTGGAGAAAGCTAAAAATGACTGTCATGATAAGGCGAGAGACTGGTCGCTGTTCGAGAGGTTTTTTCGGGTCCTTAAAGACCTACGCCTCTTCGAGCAAAGTTCTGGATGATGTCCGATGAAGGCGTGGATAGCGCCCCAAATTCGGTCTTCCGAATACTAGGGGCTTCGCCAAAATTTAAAATTATAGAATTCTATGGCTATGTGAGAGTGTTCAAGCACTATAAGTCTGGTTGCCTTGTTCGTTGTGTTGAGCGCCTCCCTAGATGGACCCAAAAATGGGAACAAGAGTGCTCAAGTTTATCCCGAACACCCCAGCACTAGTGGCATGGGGGCTGAAGCCGACGACTTGCCATCTCTCAGATTTTATAAACGGCCGCACAGAAGGTAATATTTTAAATTAAACAAGCGTTGCTTAGCGCATATGAATAAAGTTTTCAGCGCACAAGATAACACATAGAGAGTTTACTCAATAATTACATATCGGAGGCACTCATCCGCAATCTTGCGGGCACCCTTCAGGACAGTCCTATAGTACATCTCGGGCGTACGATATTCCTTGCCCGCTGGTGGCGCGTCAGTGATTAGCTTCTCCGCATCCAGCTTGCCCCAATGCACCTTTGCGCAGGCAAGGGCCCGACGAGCACCTTCAATACAGGCGGAGCGCTTGATGACCTCCACCCAGGGGCATGCATCCACCAGCCACCGCACGAGGCCGAAGCAGCTCCCAGGCATGGCCTCTCCAGGCCACAGCCGGACTATGAGGCCCTTCATGGCCTCCTCAGCTACCTGGTGGAGTTTGACCAGCTGCTTCAGCTGGTCGCTAGGAGGCACCAGATGGCCGGCCTCAGCATACTGAGACCAGAAGACCTTCTCCGTTGAGCTTCCCTCCTCACGGTAGAATGCGGTGGCATCGGATACACTACGAGGCAAATCTGCGAACGCCCCTGGAGAGCTCCGAATTCGGGTAAGTGTCAGGTAGTTTACATTAACATGCTTGCTTTGCATTAAAAATGCCTTACCCGCCGCTATTTTCTTCACATCTTCCACCTCCTGAAGGGCCTTATGGGCCTCGGCCTTGGCGGCTTTGGCACTTTCGAGAGCCGAGGCAAGCTCGGACTCTCGAGTCTTTGAGTCACGCTCCAAACTCTCATGCTTTTCCATGAGAGCCTGGAGCTCTTGCCGAACCACCGCCACCTACGCCTCCTACTTTTCTTGCTCAACCCGTTCCGCGGCCGCATTGCGTTCTGCCGCAGACACGGCCTCCTTCAGGGTTGCCACCTCGTTCGTGGCCCCTGCAGTACCCATGTTATCCTTGTTATTCTTTTATTGCAACCTAAATCCTTTTCTGTAAGGTACAAGTTCAAAGTGGTGTTACTCACCTTCTTTGTCCTGGAGCTGCTTCTTGACACGGCCGAGCTCTTGCTCGGACCGCTCGAGCTCCTGCTTCAAAGCACCGCCCTCCGCAGTCAGTGCGGCAGAGGTCTACAGCGCAGCCTGCAACCCATATTGACATACTTTTTTTAGCAACCCTAAGTATATCTTTTTAGATCCTCAGTCCGGCTTTTCTTTCCGAACACCGAACCGAGCATCAGGGGCTACTGTCTATGCAGTATTACATTGCATATTTTTAACTTCTTACCTCAAAGCCTGATAGAAGGCTAGTGCAGGCTTCGATCAGCCCGCTCTTGGTGAGTTGTACCTTCTGAATCACCGCACTCATAATAGCGCGGTGTTCTTCCTCGATGGAAGCGCTTTGGAGCGCCTCCAACAAATTGTCCGGCGCCTCCGGTTGGACGGAAGCCACCGGCGTCACGGTCTTGCCCTTCTTGCGAGGGGGCCACCGGCCGGACTCCGGAACCACTGCGGGTTCCGATGTGGAGTCCGGCGCAAAGTCCGTGAGGCCGCCTTGTGGCGCCTCCAGAGCCTCCCCCTGATGGGTCCCTTCTTGGGATCCCACCTCGGCGTCCTCGGCGTCGCGAGGGGTGGAGGCGGTCGGGATGGAGTCCACATTCGACGGAGACAATGACCCACTCGATGAAGCGGGGAGATCATCATCGGCCGGACTGTAGGCAGTATGCGGCATTAGAAGGACGCTATGTGACATAACAAGAAATTATAAATCATTCAGGAATCCGGATACTTACGATCTCGCCGGAGGCCTGGCCCTTGAAGGCCATTCTTCCTCACCAACGTTGATGTTGGCGGAGCTGTCCGGGGGAATATTCCTTCCCCTCTTGGACCCTTCGGCCTCCCCTGTTGGGGAAGCCTTCTTCTTCCTCTCTCCCTCCTCCGGGAGAGAGTCCTCTTTCTCCTCCTCGTTTTCGGGGGAGGAGTCCGCCTCGGAGTCATCGGACACCTGAAAACGGGAACTCTTTCGAGTACCCGTGGCCTCCTTCTTGGCCTTCTTCTCCGGCACCACGTGCGGTGCCGGAACCAGCAGCCTCGCTAGACGGGCGTCTACTGGGTTTTCTGGCATGGGAGCCGGGCAGGCGATCTGCTCCGCCTTCTTCATCCAGTCCTGTCAAAGGAAAAGGGGAAATTAAAACCCGCATAGAGTCAAACTATGAAAAGCAAGTGTCCCGTAAAGGGGTAGAATCACTTACCTCGTCAGCTTGGCGCTGCGAGCGAAATCCGCGATCTTCAGTCGTGGATGCGGGGGCTTCGGCGCCCTTAAACAGCACCCTCAAGGCGCCTTCGTACGTCATGTCAAAGAGCCCGCTCAACGCCTGGTGCTGTTCCGGATCAAACTCCCATAGATTGAATGGCCTCTCTTGGCATGGGAGAATCCGGCGGATGATCATGACTTGGACCACGTTAACTAGCCTGAGCTTCTTCACCAGCTTCTGGATACAGGCTTGGAGTCCCGTCACCTCCTCCGAACTACCCCACTTCAAGCCCTTCTTTTTCTAGGAGGTGAGCTGCATGGGGATACCGGATTTAAACTCGGGGGCCGCCGCCCACGTAGGGTCGCGCGGCTCGGTGATATAGAACCACCCCGATTTCCACCCCTTGACGGATTCCACGAAGGCCCCTTCGAACCAAAGGACGTTGGGCATCTTGCCCAACATGGCGCCTCCGCACTCCACTTGATTGCCCTTCACTACCTTCGGCTTGACATTGAAGGTCTTGAGCCACAAGCCAAAGTGGGGCTGGATGCAGAGGAAGGCCTCGCACACGACGATAAACGCCGAGGTGTTGAGGATGAAGTTCGGCGCCAGATCATGGAAATCCAGGCCGTAGTAGAACATGAGCCCCCGGACAAAGGGGTGAAGTGGAAAGCCCAGTCCCCGGAGGAAATGGGGAAGAAAAACGACCCTCTCATGGCGCCTGGGGGTGGGGATGAGCTGCCCCTCGTCGGGCAGCCGGTGCGCGATGTCGCCGGACAGATAGCCGGGGCCGCGCAGTCTTTTGATGTGCTCCTCCGTAACGGCGGAGGTCATCCACTTGCCTCCCGCTCCAGACATGGCTGGGGAAGGTTGAGACGAGATGTGCGGACTTGGGCGCTAGAGCTCGAGTGCGCGGAGATGGATAAGCAAAGGAGGAAGAAGGCATAGGTGAAAAGGTGAATCCTTATCCCTTATATATAGGCGGACGAAGACTATGCGTCCCCGCCAGCCTGGTAAAACTCGCTTATCTCCCGAGCACCACCATCAATGGCGCGGTTTGGTTACCCACGTCCGTATTGATGAGAATCCCGGATTAAGGGGAAACACGATCTCTGCTTCGACAAGACGTGCCAAGGAAACCGCCTCGCTAAATGCGCTGAGGTGGTAAAGTAAAAAACGATTCAAGTAATGGCTTGGTAGTGGTGTGACGTCATGCCGCAGAAAACGTCAGCAGATTGAATTTGTGTATATATTATTCTCTCTACGGTGGAATGTGGAATCTATTTTGCAGAGCCGGACACTATCCTGGTGTTCACAATCTTCTATGAATTATTCGAAGGAGGAACCCGCCTTGCAATGCCGAACAATATGTGCGCCGGACTCATCGTCATTGAAGCCTGGTTCAGGGGCTACTGAGGGAGTCCTGGATTAGGGGGTGTCCGGATAGCCGGACTACCTCCATCGGCCGAACTATCATCGGCCGGACTATCATCATCGACCGGACTCCAAGACTATGAAGATACAAGATTGAAGACTTCGTCCCATGTCCAGATGGGACTTTCCTTGGCGTGGAATGCAAGCTTGGCGATACGGATATGTAGATCTCCTACCATTGTAACCGACTCTATGTAACCCTAGCCCTCTCCGGTGTCTATATAAACCGGATGGCTCTACTCCGTAGGACAATGAACAACATCAACCCTTACAATCATACCATAGGCTAGCTTCTAGGGTTTAGCCTCCTTGATCTCGTGGTAGATCCACTCTTGTAAACATCCACAATATCAATATCAATCAAGCAGGACGTAGGGTTTTACCTCCATCAAGAGGGCCCAAACTTGGGTAAAACATCATGTACCTTGTCTCCTGTTACCATCTGTCTAGACGCACAGTTCGGGACCCCCTACCCGAGATCCGCCGGTTTTGACACCGACAGTGAGGATTTGTCGAACTTCATAGGTGCCTCACCCAAACTTGATGCCAAATGGATGATGCATCACCACGATGACCTATCGATGCTCATGGTTGCGCCTCATGGTTGCGTCGGCTGGTGAAGCTGATCGATTTTCAATGAAAAACAAGTTGTCTTCCATCAGTGCTCTTTGCTTGTTACGCACAAAGATAATATCCTTCGTCAGTTCACCTTGGTTGCGTTGGAGACGCAGTCGTCTTTCACGTTGGTGCAATTTTATCACACAATTGGCTATGAACCAAATGTTTCCTCGAAGAAGGATCGACGTTGGTACTAAGAGCATAAGTTTCGTATTGATTTCTAAGCCTTCTCACAACTTTGTCTCCAGCTTCCCTGTAATTTTATTTGTCTAGCTATAACTTTGATTTAAAAAATGGTGTGGACTAAAAACCCGGATGGACATAGTAGCCCTCCAGTTTTATTTACTCCGCATATTAGATTTGACTGAAGTCAAACTTTGTAATAGTCTCAAACCTTTCCGATAATTGAAATTCAAATTCTTTATTTGTACACACTCTCACACATTTCCGATAATTTGGCGCATGTGTGGTTGTTCACTTAAGGGAGGGTAGTGTACCACACGTGAAGGACAGGAAGTGCGACCAGGACGCGTGGGCGTGGATCGTTAGTTCATCAGAAGTAGTAGTACTAGTTTTCTTCACTGTACATTAAATAAAGAGTTTCGTTTCGTACTTACACAATTTAAAACGATTGTTATGGAGAGAATAACAAAACCACTCCACTATATATTAGCCGTATACATGAGAATACTATATGGACGCATCTTCATTGAGTTAGTGCACATGCCTTTGGGTTTATGACAGGTGGGCCCAAAATGTGGCTGGCTCACCTGTCATACGCCAAAAGCAGGTGCAGTGAAGGCACCGGAGCTCAGTCTGTACTATAGTAGTATATATATAAGGAGCCTCAGCGCTTGTTTGCTATGGTTTGCACTCTCCACACACTCGCCGCACTACATATATGATACACGCTGGAGGCTCAGCGTTCATTTGCTAGGGTTTGCTATATTCACTCTCTCTCACCCTCTCTTCACCAGATCTAAACAAGACTGCGTTGGCCTCTTGTCTCTGTCCCCCACTCATAGCTGGTGAAGGAGGCGTCCGTATCCCGTTGCACCGGGAAGGGGAGGAGGTGCAGCGTTCACTATATCGCCTTCGGTGAGGGAGACAATCCACTGCCGGCTGCGCTGTTCTCTTTCACCCAACACCTGTGCAGGAGGGCCACCGACCCCTTCTTCCTTGCTGCCGTACGTAGTGTGGGCAGATCCGGCCTCCCGCCGAGCGCCTTGCCACATCCCGACGACCCTAAGGTATAAGTTTCTTTGAAACCGTCGTTGCTCTAGCTGCATGTGGATCTTTTTCGATTTGTAGTTGAATGTAGGTCTTGGTTCAAAGAGGAAAGAAGGGTGCGGTGGGCTAGAGCAAGAATCTAGGACGTGGTTTAATGAGGAAAGGAGGGGCGGAAAGTAGTATAGACTGGCTATCCAGCCGCTTTGTAGGTCGAAAAGGGAAAAAGGGGGTAACCCAGTACACACATATGTAAGGAACCGATCTCTTTGTTGAAAAGGGAAAGAAACTGGGGGGTCGGGTGGTTTGTGCAGGACTAGATTTGCTGCCCTCACATAGGAAAAAGGTTCAAAGAGAACAAATATGGGACCAACGCATATAGGCTGCTTGGCTACATACTCTGCATCACCCATTTATACGTGTGGACGCACATGGTGCTGGCATGTCCCATACAGCTATTTTGCTGTTGTTAATCTAAGAATGCCGCCGGAAAATTGAAGCAATGCCACTGTTAAAAGTAAATTACATTTTTTAACGAATGTTGTTTCAAGAGAATGTCTCTGTTAATATGAATCAATGCAACCATTTTAGAAATGCTACTATCCTACTTTGTTTTCCATCCAAGATAAGTTAGATGTTTCCCTTATACCTGTTGTCGCTTACAGGGATATCAAAATTAAAGCTCAGTTTTATTCCGACCTCGATTTTAGTTGAACTGCACAAAAGGAGCCAATGTATCCAAGGCAAACTGCTGCATTACTCGATCCAGTTGGTCGTTCCACTTTGCAGAAAGAAGTAGTCACTGTTTGTGTTACATTATAGAAGGAATGACCGAGAGGCTTTACAGAGTATTATTAGACACTGGTGACATGACTAGTCTGCAGAGACCATTGGCAATTTAAGAAGCTACGACAGGACTCCACGATCATAGGCATTACATATTTTGAATGGGAAAAGCTTGTCAAAGTTTAATCATTGATGTTATCAAGAAGACGTTAGTTTAATATATTGGAATTGGAAAACCTTGTCAAAATTTTCTCATTGATGTTAGCCAGAAGACATGCATTTGATATTTTTGAGTGGGACGCCCTTGCTGTGAGCACCATTGAGTGTTTTTCCTATTCTTGTGTTCAGTTTATAAGTAAATAGTTACTCTGCTGAGATATTCCTCTGTTAAGAGTTTGTTCTGAATATTGTCTATGTAATGCTAGGCCTTGTGTTTGAATCCAAAGTTAAGCTTGGAATGTTGTGGCATGCGACATCACGAGCTGTTCACCGTGCCTCCTGAGAATAATGATTCGTATTGTTTTGCATGTCGATCTAATGCCAGTAATTTGCTTGTTAAGAAGATCATCCTCTTCTTTTGTTTCCGTGCTTAAGAAGTTCATCGTCTGATGTTTCATTCATAGCCTATACGACAAGTCGGGTAGGTTAGACATGAAACCATATGATCTTCCGACCAACTCACGATATTAGGCCGTGATTGGATCATCGTTTTCCAACCAAAACCGCTTGTAAAACTGACGCTTGTAAATTAAAGCAGATGGTCTCGGGCGAAGGCGCTTGGTTGGTTGATTTCGACTAGTAAAATATCGGAAGTACTTCACACACGATAAAAACGCTGAACGACACTCGGACGATTGCTAATCCAGCCGTTAGCTGCTGTTTCAGCCTTGCCTATGGATGGCATGATACGCACATCGTGCATGTATCATCTGGTAATGTCGTCCATATAGCAGTGCTCATAAAATATACACTGATCTCTCAAATTACACGCGTAACCCGCCGGTTTTACTTACAGACCTCGGTCCCTTGGTTTCATTACTCCTGTATTTTACGCGTTGTTTCCGATGACGAGTTAATTACACTTGTGCATGTTAATACAGGTTTGAAATAAACCAGAGCTCCCAAGCGCGGCCTTACCATTTTATGCCGTCTCAGTTTCTCGAAGGTGCTCATAGGTGTCCGATGATCCTAGCTTCCTGAATGAGCAGCGGGCGCTGTATCAGACCATCCGTAGGGCCCGCGAGGCCCTCTACGTTGTCCTTCGAGTTGTTGCGCTCGCCGTGGCGCCGAGCATTGTTAACATCGTCAACGAACATGAGGATTCACGAGATGAGTTTATTTTGACTGGATGACACTAGGGACCCACTAGGGCCATAGCCGTACATATCCAAGTGCTTCTTTATTATGTACAACTATATTTTTTTTGCTTTCTCCTGGTTTCCTGACATCACGGTCCCACACCATTGTCAACATATGTAGTCAATATAAATGAGAGAATTGCACAAGGTGCGGCCGACAGTTGGGACCAAGCAGCTCGAGCAGTATTTGTGTTTTTGAGGCATGAGCACTGCAGAGTTTTTCTTGGCGATGATTTCGTTGTTGTTTAGAGGAGAGTACGGTATTAACTGGGCGGGCTGTGGCCCGTCTAGCCTGGGCCAGATATCCAGCCCAGATACTATTTTTTTCCAGATGAAAATGGCTAGCCCAGCTATACGTCTTTTTGAGGAATACCCAGGCAAGGTCAACTTGTTATTCTCCGCCCCGCTGGGCTGCAAATCTTCCCTAGGAGGGATGCATTAGGCTTAACAGGAAAATGGGCTTTAAAAAAATAAATGGGATGTAATTATAAAAACTGGGCAGGGACTAGTGGGCCCCCCATCTATCTATTAGCCGTCTATCTATTAGACCTATCTAGAAGTAGAAGTTCATTGCATTCCCGGAGATGTAGAATCGAGTGTTTAGCTTACAGGGCATTGTGCTAAGTTTGCATCCGAATCGAAATCTGGCGTGACTACTCAAACACGAAAGCTAGGGAAGGGAATAGAAGGGCGGGTAGATCAAGGTGATGCCACTTCCTTTGCTAAGATAGCTAGATTTGGATGTCCATTCCATAAGGTATAGCTGCATCTGACAATGAGTAGAAGTTACTAGCAGGATAGACATGAAGCTATGAAGGATGTACAATGCTTGGAGGGACAAAAGTTTCAAGAGAAATGGTCTCTTTTGATGGGCACTTGTAGATGATGGTTGATACTGCAAACAATGCCTTCTTGACAGCTCTAGCATCACCAGTTATCTATTAAGCATAAAGATACATTAAAGATAACAATTAGCGGAATATAAGAAACAAAGAATAGATATTGAATAAAGAAAAAAAGAGCAGAGCCTCATAACCATCCTAATAGAGATAATACCATGTTCGTCTTGTTCTTTACGCTGATCCAACTCGTGCTTTTTAGGATGGATTTCACACGGAATCAAGGGAGGTGCGGGATACGACCCATATCACATTACTATGACCTGAGACTGTCCCTTGGCCCGTGGGTCTGACACAAGGTTAGAATCCGAGCTCTTCCAGAGTGGTATCTCACTGATGGCTCGGGCCCCCCGGAAGGGGGCCTTCTTCGCCTTCCACCTAAGCTGTGCAGGAAAGGCCCAAAGCCAATCCCAGGGAATAGTAAAGCTTCATAGGGTCTTTCTGTCCAGGTGCAGGTAGTCCGCACATGTACAGAATGAAAACTTCATTCTCGATTCTACGAGAATTTTTATGAAAGCGTTTCATTTGCTTCTCTTCAATGGATGTTTCATTTTCCCAGAATGTATCCTAATTTTTGGCCTAATTCTTCTTCTGATGATCGATTCAACCTCTGATCAAAAAGATAGACCTTGGTTCTATTTCATCTCTTCAACAAGTTTAGTAATAAGCATAACGGCCCTATTGTTCCGATGGAGAGAAGAACCTATAATTAGCTTTTCGGGAAATTTCCAAACGAACAATTTCAACGTAATCTTTCAATTTCTCATTTTATTATGATGCTACCTCCCTACGATGATTCATAACTAGAAGAACTCGTTGGCACAAACGGACCTTATTAAAGGCCTCGGCCGTCTGATCGACTGAAAGATCTTATCTTGGAGTTCTAATATGGGTCGTCGGCCCTTTCTCCTCCTTAGTAGGTGCAAACCGTGGTTCTATAAATGATTATAACTGCCTTGGAGCTAGATAAGCAAACCTTCTTCTGTTTGAGTATGATGGATGTTACACCCATTGCCAGATACAAGCAAAAGCTTTCCAGCTAAGCTAGGAGTCAGAACGAACTCATGAAGCGATCCTTCTTCTTGGATCTCAAGATTCAAATGGAATTTGATCACCCCGGATTTTGGCTTTCATTTCCACTTTATACTTGAGTTAAGCAAGGCACCAGCATGGGATAGAAGATAGCCCCTCGGGATCGCTTACTAGCCGGCCTGCTTGATTTATTTATGAGGTATCCAGATGCCACTGCACCGGCAAGGGAAAGGGAAGCTGATGAGAGGTAAGGGAAAAGTCCATTTAATGAATAGGTTCACTATAGACTGTACTATCTCTAGACCCCCTCTCTATACTTCCTCATAATATATGGATCCCCCGGATAATATTGATCCTCCAATAGCTGACATATCTTATCTAAACTCCCGGAAACCTGGGCATGGCTTTTTCGAACTTAGTTGATTTAGCTAGAAGCAACTTGAAAAGCACAAAGACTACATCTAAACAAACCTTACGTCTTCGTTCGGCTCATTCTTGCTTATCTCACCCTATTTCCTTACTTTAGCTTAGAAGTAGGCATATGGGAAGTTACACAAAGATGACTTATCGGTTGGCCTAAGCTTACTCGATTCCATTCTTTCCAATATCATATACGCCTAGTGAAATGCATCTATCTCCTCTCCTCCCCTTCTTTCTTTTTATCCATTTTATATACCTAGTCAAAGACTACTTCAGATTATAGGGCGGGCTTTTCTACCCATTGACTAGGACCGATCATTGTGTTTGACCGCTCTTGGTATTCAGACCTTAGACTTTTTCGCTAGGAGCTGATCCATTCTTTAAGAGCTCTATACATAAAGAGAAGGCGTATTCACTTAAAGGACTGTGAAATCTACCCTATGCCCCGAAAAGTCTAGGCACCTAAATAAAGTAAAGATGGGATCCCTGACCAATAGATTAAGCTATCCAATGAGTTAGGAACCTTTTTTCTTCCCCCTTCTCTTCTCCACTTTGCTCTGTTACTCCTTTTGCAGATGGTTGGTCACCACTCTTAGGCTTTTTGCTCTCTGCTTATGGTGGGCCTCCAATCCTGATCCGGTGCTGACTTAACAGGGAAACCTACCCAGAAAATGCCCCCTTTTCCGGTCCGGTTAACAAAGCCTGTAAACCAAGAGCGGAACGAAGAGCTAAAACGTCACCTTTACCCTTATCCTATTTCTTTCTTACTTGTAAACCAGACTGCGTCATTTCTTTTTTATTTCTTTGGTAAGGAAGGGACGGCTATTCCCACAGGTTGATCTTGATAAAATGTGCAGTGGTAAGCAACTAATAATCTCGATGCAGGACTGTCGTTCCCATAGGTTCCTCCTCCAAAACCTTCTTAGGCGAAAAAGACTGGAAGGGCTTATTCCCACTGCTGATTACTGAGAACCTTCTACCGGGAAAGATTTCCTTCTATGGCTAGTGGTTTTTGAATTGGAAATGGGAAAGGCAGAGAGAATTTACTCAAATTCCACTATGTTATGTATACAATGATCGGGTTGCGTCTGGTATGATCGGGGTGCTTTATCTAAACTAGGCAGGATAACTTGGCTAACTTTCCTACTCATGTTCTTGTATGCCCAATACCTGGTATAAGCAGTGATTTCAAATCCAGAAGTGAATCGTACTAATTTCCTTTACGTAAGGCAGAGTTGGGTTTTTGGGGTTGATAGTGGAAAAGTCGACAGAGAAGGATCAACATATCCTTGTTTAAATAGGTCCACTAGACCTTAGCTACTTAATTTCATGGTATTTAGCACGGACGATAGAAGATTGGAATGATGGTATCAATGTGCCGCATTGAAATGAGAGTGGCTATATCGCTATCAATCAAGGTGGGATAGATCAGCCATCTCCACAGATTGCTAGTTTGCTGAAAAAAATCAAGCTTTTGCCAAAAGAAAGCCAAACTCTCATCCAGATGCATCTCGATTCACAGTTCTATATGATAATATGCATGACCGATTCTTGTATCTGCTGATACAAGAGATTTTTTCCAAAGATAGCCCTAACCCCTGGGTGGGAGAAAGATGGAGACAATACTGCCGTTGAAGCGCAAGAGTGAGCAGCAGTCCGGTCAGCCCTTGCTTTCTCAACTTGAGCAGGAAACTTCCAACCAAATAGGAGGGAGGGGCACTCTCAAATAGGAATGCAAACATAAAATGCGTGCTCTTGAGTGTCAATTCCTCTTCTAACCGAAGTGAATAACAAACATCCCTTCCATCTGGACACTGAATAATGAGAGAATCGTAGAAGTTATCGGAATCCGGGGCTAGAGTCTTTGGGTGAACATCCACAGATGATCGATTCCCTACGCTAGCAAGTATTGGATTGGAGTGGGGGTTAGTTGGCTCACCATATGGTATAGATCGATAGATATATTTGATACGTCCTATAACATGGAGATGGAGATAGCCAAGCCCCTTTCTCGAAAGGCAAACCCTCTTTATCATCCAACACAGGATCTCCCTATGGAATACCACCATTGTCTTTCTCCATCTCACTCAATAGTATATATCGGTATAAATAGCTTAGCTCACGAAATAGAGCGAGCAAGAGCTCGAACTTGGTAGGAAAGTGCGGATAAGTCGACTCGACTCCTTAGTGCAGCTTCGTGAAATATTCTTTCAACCTTGGAAGTCAACTCCGCAATTATGTCTTCGGGATGGGCGGCATGCGCCATTTCTTGCTGGAGGTCTGGTAGTTCGCCAACAGATGAATCTCACGGAATGTGGGAATCTTTTACAGATGTGAATTCTCGCTTTAACGCTTCGAGAACATACTTATCATCAGGCATCTTCGGGAGCGGGGCTCGCCCTCAACAGATATTGTCTTTGCTTTCTTCAGAGGCCCATTTTCCTGGGCATCCGTGAGTGGAATACTTAACAGTGATTACATTCTTATGTAGATTCCATTGCTCGAATGGGAGTTGTTTGTATTTGGTGGAGTAGGGGAATGGACTCGTGAAGGAAATGATCTTTATATGGAAATGAAGGAATCCGGAGTAATTAATGAAAAAAAATATTAAGGAATCAAAGGTAGCTCTAGTCTATGGCCAAATGAATGAACCACCGGGAGCTCGTATGAGAGTTGGTTTAACTGCCCTAACTATGGCGGAATATTTCCGAGATGTTAATAAGCAAGGTGTGCTTTTATTTATTGATAATATCTTTCGTTTTGTTCAAGCAGGATCAGAGGTATCCGCTTTATTAGGGAGAATGCCCTCCGTAGTGGGTTATCAACCTACTCTTAGTACAAAAATGGGTTCTTTGCAAGAAAGAATTGCTTCTACTAAAAAGGGATCTATAACTTCGATTCAAGCAGTTTATGTACCTGCAGATGATTTGACCGACCCTGCCCCTGCCACAACATTTGCACATTTGGATGCTACTACCATACTTAGCTTCCAAGGGTATTTATCCAGCAGTAGATCCTTTAGATTCAACCTCGACTATGTTACAGCCTCGGATCGTTGGCAACAAACATTATGAAACTGCGCAAAGAGTTAAGGACACTTTACAACGTTACAAAGAACTTCAGGACATTATTGCAATTCTTGGCTTGGATGAATTATCGGAATAGGATCGTTTAACTGTAGCAAGAGCAAGAAAAAATGAGCGTTTCTTATCACAACCGTTCTATGTGGCAGAAGTTTTTACTGGTTCTCCAGGAAAGTATGTTGCTCTTGCGGAAACTATTAGGGGATTTCAACTAATCCTTTCCGGAGAATTAGACGGCCTACCTGAACAGGCTTTTTATTTGGAGGGTAACATCAATGAAGCTAGCACAAAAGCTATAACCTTAGAAGAGGAGAACAAATCACAGAAATGAAATTAAATCTTTATGTACTAACTCCTAAGCGAATTATTTGGGATTGTGAGGCG